>CP136058.1:353808784-355153784 GCA_032464435.1 Aegilops umbellulata
TACGCGCAGGAATTCTGACGTGGCCACATGCCAAGACGCCAGCCTCCTCCTTGGTTATAGAACCAGGGGATGTGTATCAACAAGAGACAGTAAAAAAGGTTTACGCAGCGTCTTAATCTGAAAAGAATCATTGGAACGGGTCCCTACTGCACGTCTGTGCCTGTGTCTCCGTTGTGCCATATCTTGGACGGACGCAGCACGATGTTCATCTGTAAAAGAGAGGAACTAAGTTGAAAAAGGGGTCGTGCCGAACAAAAGTTATATTAAATAAACAAAGTATAAAGTAAAGTATGTAAAATTGAGCTTTATTGTCTCTTGTATGTGCGGAGCCCCTAGGGCAGGGGTATGTGGCCACTAAGCCATTAGCAAAGATACTTTTATGCCGGGCTCGTCTATCCGTGTCCGTGGTCTTAATGACCTGTTCGGATGTTCTGGCTGGTGAAGCCAATGTATTGTGGGGCTGTTAAAGCGGCCGCACAATCCTCCGCTCGGGGGAGACGCACTCAATGCTTCCCCTTCAAGGAGATGATGCCTCGTGGACCGGGCATCTTAAGCGTAAGAGATGCATAATGCGGTATTGTGTTAAAGCGGGCGAAAGCTTCGCGTCCCAACAGTGCTTGATAGCAACTTCAGAATGGGACGATGTGGAAAGTCAGCTTTTCACGGCGGAAGTTATCGGTGGAGCCGAATATAACTTCGAGCCGGAGAAAACCCATGCAATGGGTGTCCGGACCAGGCGTTACCCCTTGAAAGGAGGTTTTGCTGTGGCGAATTCTTGTTGGGTCTATCCCCATGTGACGGATTGTGTCCTGATATATCAGGTTTAGTCCACTGCCACCGTCCATAAGGACATTTGAAAACTGGAGTCCGCCAATTATTGGATCGAGTACCAAGGCAGTCCAGCCCGTGTTCCTGATACTTCTAGAATAATCCAGATGATCGAAGATGATTGGTTTTGACAACCAGTGGCGGGACCCCTTTGGGATAGGTCGTGTGGCGCGTACCTTTATGGGCGCCGTACGTTTTGTTATGTGAAGTAAGTTTACTGTTTTTACTTCTTGTGGGAAATTCTTTTGTTTCCTGGTGCTCTGCTTTTGGGGTTCGTTCTCGTCCTCACTTGGTGTGTCGAGCCCCTTGTGTTCGGCATTGAGTATGCCGGATTGTTTGAAAACCCAACAATCTCTGTGGGTATGGTTAGCAGGCTTTCCGGGAGTACTGTGTATTTGACATATCCTGTCTAGGATTTTGTTTAGGTTGGATAAATCGTCTCTGTTATTCTGGAGGGACGGCTTTTTCTGATTCTGCCGTGAGCTTTTGAATCCGGCGTTGACTGCCGTGCTCTTAGGATTGTTTTCCTTAGTCCGGCGACGATCCTTGTTGCGTCGTGGTTTTCCATTTCCATCCCTAGTTTCGGATGTACTTGGGTCGCTGGTGCTACATCTTGCCAACCAGCTGTCCTCTCCTGCGCAAAAGCGGGTCATGAGGCTTGTTAATGCGGCCATTGTTCTCGGCTTTTCTTGGCCGAGGTGTCTGGCGAGCCACTCGTCTCGGACATTGTGCCTGAAAGCTGCTAGGACTTCGGCGTCCGGACAGTCGACTATCTGATTCTTCTTAGTGAGAAATCTATTCCAGAACTGCCGAGCTGACTCTCCGGGCTGTTGTGTGATGTGACTGAGATCGTCTGCATCCGTAGGGCGGACATAGGTCCCTTGAAAATTTTCTCAGAAAGCGTCCTCGAGCTCCTCCCAACTTCCAATTGTGTTTTCATGAAGGCTTTTAAGCCAATGCCGGGTTGGTCCTTTAAGTTTGAGGGGTAAATATTTGATGGCGTGGAGGTCATCTCCTCTAGCCATATGTATGTGGAGGATGTAATCCTCGATCCAGACTCCAGGGTCTGTTGTTCCATCATATGCCTCTATGTTTACGGGTTTGAATCCCGCTGGAAATTCATAATCCAGGACCTCATCGGTGAAACATAGGGGGTGAGCAGCGCCCCTGTATTTGGGTGTGCCGGATTTTGATAATGGCTTTATTGCATTGCTTATGATAGCTTGCTTTCTTGGCCCATAAATAGATCTAGTCGGGCCGTCTTTTTGATGCGAATCCTTGAGTGGGTCGCGTGCTAGCTTAAGTGCGGCGCCGCTTGCCGCTTTATGCTGGCCATGGGGTCGTCTATCCGACCAGATGGCTTTCTTACTTTTTAACTGAGGGGGCTCTAGGGCCTCCTCGTCGAATTCAGGCAGCAGCTTTCGCTTCAGATAGCTTTTAGTATGGCGTCTGCCACCGTATTTGTCTGCGGTATTGATTACTTTGCTCCATCTGATTCTGAGTGCATCTTCTGCAATTTTTAGCTTCCGCTTCTGCTTTTTCAGGCTGCATGCGGTTGCAACGAGCCTTTTGTGGAGGTTCTTCTGCTCCGTGGGCTTATCCGGCATAAGGTCGGCCGGAATGCCGTTTTCGCCAGGGACGGGTTGTTCGGTTTCTTTATCTGAGCTGCCCTGTTCGTACGGTTGCTCTAAGGCACGCTCGTCGTCTGCCGGCTCATCCTGCTCTATGGCTAGGTCTGTATCGAGGCGGGGCTTGGAGCGGCGTTTACGCCGCCGCTTTGTTTGCTTTTCGAGAGATTGATCCCTCGTTGCATCCCTGTGTTCCTCGTTGTCGCTTCCTTTAGGGGTGTCCACCATGTACACATCATGAGATGAGGTGGCTGTCCAATGCTTTGAAGGCGTTGGTTCAGATGCGTCTCCTGCATCGCCGTCCATGCCGTCGATGTCTTCGGAGTCGAAGTTGAGCACGTCGTATAAATTATCGACGGTGGCTACCAAATGGGTGGTGGGTGGGTTTTGAATTTCTTCATCGTCCATATCCCAACCTCGCTGACCGTAATCCGGCCAGGGCTCTCCCGATAAAGAGAGAGACTTTAGTGACTTCAGGATGTCGCCAAAGGGCGAGTGCTGAAAGATGTCTGCCGCGGTGAACTCCATAATAGGCGCCCAATCGGATCCGATTGGCAGGCGCACGGAGGGCTCGGAGTCCGGAGAGGAGTTTGGCAACTCGGAGTCATGGGCCATGCAGAGTACGGGGCTGGTGTTCGGCTCGATATCCTTTGGGATCACAGCCCCCGAGGCGGCGTCCAACCGCTCATCCTCGATCAATGCAACCGGTTCCAAATTAAAGGTTGGAACCGATGCGTGTGCGGCCTCCAGGGCACTGTTCGGTGGCAGAGTTAGATCGTGCCCATCGAGACAGTGCGGCGCGCTTGGCTGTGGCTCGAATCCGTCGAAGATCAAGTCCCCGCGGATGTCGGCCGTGTAGTTTAAACTTCCAAACCTGACCTGATGGCCAGGGGCGTAGCTTTCGATCTGCTCCAGATGGCCACGCGAATTGGCCCGTAGTGCGAAGCCGCCGAAGACGAAGATCTGTCCGGGGAGAAAAGTCTCACCCAGGACTGCATCGTTGTTGATGATCGAAGGAGCCATCGGGCCTAAAAATGACGACACAGAGGAACTCTCAATGAAAGCACCAATGTCGGTGTCAAAACCGGCGGATCTTGGGTAGGGGGTCCCGAACTGTGCGTCTAGGCGGATGGTAACAGGAGACAAGGGACACAATGTTTTACCCAGGTTCGGGCCCTCTTGATGGAGGTAAAACCCTACGTCCTGCTTGATTAATATTGATGATATGGATAGTACAAGAGTAGATCTACCACGAGATCAAGGAGGCTAAACCCTAGAAGCTAGCCTATGGTATGATTGTTGTATGTTGAGATTCTTGTCCTACGGACTAATCCCCCCGGTTTATATAGACACCGGAGAGGGTTAGGGTTACACAAAGTCGGTTATGATGGTAGGAGATCTGAATATCTGCATTGCCAAGATTGCTTTCCACGCCAAGGAAAGTCCCATCCGGACACGGGACGAAGTCTTCAATCTTGTATCTTCATAGTCTAGGAGTCCGGCTGAAGGTATAGTCTGGCCATCCGGACACCCCCTAATCCAGGACTCCCTCAGTCACCCAAGCTCCAGTTGCATGCTTGAGATCGTGCATCAATCGGGGTTTTAGTCCTTGAAGGATCAAGCCATTTGCTCTTTTCGCCTGCCCATTCGACTATGGGTGCGCAACGGATGCGTAATTGACCCGAGTGCCTTGGGAAGCACAAAATGCTCTGAATTCATCAGAATCAAAGTTGGAGCCATTATCTGTGATAATGATGTGAGGGACTCCATATCTGAATATCAGTTCTCTCATGAACTAATGGCAGTGCTTGAGTCAAGATTCTTGATAGGCTTGGCATCGATCCATTTAGTGAACTTGTCGACTGCCACGAGCAAATGAGTGAAACCACTTCTGCCAGTCTTGAAAGGTCGAACCATGTCCAACCCCCAAAGTGCAAATGGCCAGACGAGTGGAATAGTCTTCAATGCGGATGCAGGCTTGTGAGACATGTTCGAGTAAAACTGGCAGCCTTCGCACATTTTCGACTATATCTTTAGCCATCTCATTCGCCCGCGGCCAGTAAAATTCCGCTCGGTATGATTTGGCCACGATAGTCCGAGAGGACGCGTGGTGACCACAGGTCCCCGAGTGGATATCATTAAAGATCAGTCGACCTTCTTCTGGAGAGATGCAATGCTGAGCTACCCCGGTAACACTTTCCCTGTAAAGTTGCCCACTTATCACTATGAAGGCTTTGGATCTGCGGACGATCTGGCGGGCCTCATCTTCATCCTCTGGAAGCTCCTGCCTGAGCAGATATGCAATATATGGCACCTTCCAGTCAGGAGTGATCATTAAAACCTGCATGATCAAGTCGATTGGAGCTAGGAATTCAGTCTCAGTCGAATTAGTTGAACTTATCAGTTGTGGGGGCTCCTCTGTAAAAGGATCTTATTGAACTGGCGGGGTGTGGAGATGCTCCAAGAACACATTACTGGGAATAGGTTTTCGAGTGGAACTATTTTCGCCAGATCATCGGCTGCTTGATTCTTGATTCGGGGTATGTAGTGGAGCTCTAACCCCTCACACTTCTTCTCTAGATTTCTCACTGCATTGCAGTAACCAGTCATAGCTGGGCTCCTGATATCTTATTCCTTCATTACCTGATTGACCACCAAGTCTAAGTTGCCGTAGATCATCAGGCACCGGACGCCGAGTGAGATGGCCATACGCAACCCATATAGGAGTGCCTCATACTTAGCTTCATTGTTTGAAGATTTGAAGTGAATCTGGAGGACACAACTGAGCTTGTTGCCTCTTGGGGATACCAGGACCACTCCAGCACCAGAACCATTCAACATCTTGGACCCATCAAAGAACACAGTCCAATGTTCTGAGTGAATCTGAGTCGGTTGCTGCTGCTCGATCCACTTGGCCAGGAAATCTGCTATTGCTTGAGACTTGATCACCTTTTTTTTACTTCGAACTTGATATCCAAAGGGAGGAGTTCAATCGCCCACTTGGCCACTCGACTGGTTGCATCTCAATTGTTCAGGATTTCTGATAATGGGGCATCGCTGACGACTGAAACCGAGTGGTCTGCGAAGTAATGTTCAAATTTCTTTGTGGTCAGATAAATCTCGTAGACAAGCTTCTGGTAATGCGGATACCTTCGCTTGGATGGAGTCAAGACTTCACAGATATAATACACCGGGCGCCGAACTTTATAGGCTTTGCCTTCTTCCTCCCGCTCGACTGTGAACACTGTGCTGACAGCTTGTCCACTGGCTACAATATATAGAAGTAGAGGCTCTTTGCTGGTTGGGGCAGCAAGCAGCGGCTGGGTGGAAAGCAGGGTTTTGAGCTCTACAAACCTTGCTTCGGCTTCAGGAGTCCACACTAACTTATCAGACTTCTTCATCAGTTGGTAAAGAGGCAGTGCCTTTTCACCGAGACGAGAAATGAATCGGCTCAATGCAGCCAAACAACCAGTAAGCTTCTGAACATCATGCACATGCACATGGCGTTTCATTCGGAGAATTGCTCCAACCTTTTCTGGGTTTGCATCGATCCCTCATTCTGAAACAAGGAAACCGAGTAACTTTCTGCTTGGGACTCCGAATGTGCACTTTGACAGATTGAGCTTGATATCATATATTCTTAAGTTGGCAAATGTTTCAGTGAGGTTAGTCAGCAGGTCGGAACCTTTACGTGACTTGACCACAATATCATCCATGTACGCTTCCATGTTCCGACTGATTTGAGTGAGCAGGCACTTCTGAATCATGTGCATGAACGTGGCGCCAGCATTCTTAAGACCAAAGGGCATGGTAACATAGCAAAAGCACCCGGACGGGGTGATGAAGGCTATTTTTATTTCATCGGGTCCATACAGTCGGATCTGATGGTACCCAGAATACGCATCCAAAAAGGACAAACACTCACATCCCGCATTTGAGTCGATAATCTAGTCGATGTGGGGGAGAGGGAAGTGATCTTTTGGGCAGGCCCGATTGATGTGCTTGAAACCGATACACATATGAAGTGAATCATCTTTCTTGGGGACCATGACAACATTGGCTAGCCACTCGGAGTGGTATATCTCGCGGATGATCTTAGCTGCCAGAAGTCGAGCCACCTCTTTGCCAATTGCCTTTCTCTTCTCCACGCCGGACCGACGGAGATGTTCTTTGACATATTTTACTTTTGGGTCGACGCGCAAACAGTGCTCAGCCAGTCTCCTAGGTACACCCGGCAGGTCAGATGGTTTCCATGCGAAGATGTCCCAGTTCTCACGGAGGAACTGGATGAGCGCTTCTTCCTATTTGCTATCGAGTGTTGTTGAGATGTGGGTCGGAGCAGCATTGGGATCAGTCGGGTGAATATGAATAGGCTTTGTCTCACTGGCTGGCTGAAATGCGGACTCTGAAGCAGGCTTCTTAGCTTGCAACAAATCACTTGGATCTGCATTCTTGTTGTATTCTTCCATCTCTACTACTGCCATCAGTTCATCGGCAATATTTGAGCCCTCCCGAAGGCACTCTTCCACTCTTTGCCGATTCCCTGTGACTGTGATCATGCCTCTGGGACCAGGCATCTTCAACTTGAGGTATACATAACATGTTCGAGCCATGAAACGAGCATGGTAGGCACTGTGAAAATCCACCACCTCAGACGTCAACTTTTCCTTGCGGTAATTCTTTGAATCACCAAAAACCACATCAAGAGTGATCTGACCGAGTGAATCTACTTTCTTTCCTAGGATGACTCCGTGGAATCACATGTTGCTCTCACTGAGCCTGGACATTGGGATGCCCATTGATACGTCTCCGTCGTATCTATAATTTTTTATTGTTCCATGCCAATATTATACAACTTTTACATACTTTTGGAAACTTTTTATACTATTTTTGGGACTAACATATTGATCCACTACCCAGTGCCAGTTCCTGTTTGTTGCATATTTTTTGTTTCGGAAAAAATCCATATCAAACGGAGTCCAAACGGGATAAAAACTGACGGAGATTTTTTTGGAATATATGTGAATTTTGGGAAGTGGAATCAACGCGAGACGATGCCCGAGGGGGCCACGAGGGTGAGGGGCGCGCCCCGGGGGTCAGGTGCACCCTGGGACCCCGTGTCCACTCCGTAAGGCGGTTGGTGCGCTTCTTTCATCGCAAGAAAGCCAATATCCGCATAGAAATCATGTCCAAATTTCAGCCCAATCGTTGTTACGGATCTCCGGGAATATAAGAAACGGTGAAATGGCAGAATCTGGAATGCAGAAACAGAGACAAACAGAGAGACAGATCCAATCTCGAAGGAGCTCTCGCCCCTCCCATGCCATGGAGGCCATGGACCAGAGGGAAAACCCTTCTCCCATATAGGGAGAAGGTCAAGGAATAATAAGGAGGGGGCCCTCTCTCCCTCTCTTCCGGTGGCGCCGGAATGCCGCTGGGCCCATCATCATCACCGCAATCTACACCAACACCTTCGTCATCTTCACCAACATCTCCATCACCTTCCCCATCTATCTACAGCGGTCCACTCTCCCGCAACCCGCTATACCCTCTACTTGAACATGGTGCTTTACGCTTCATATTATTATCCAATGATGTGTTGCCATCCTACGATGTCTGAGTAGATTTTCGTTGTCCTATCGATAATTGGTGAATTGCTATGATTGGTTTAATTTGCTTGTGGTTATGTTGCTGTCCTTTGGTGCCCATCATATGAGCGCGTGCGTGGATCACACCATAGGGTTAGTTGTATGTTGATAGGACTATGTATTGGAGGGCAAGAGTGACAAAAGCTTCAACCTAGCATAGAAATCGATGCATACGGGATTGAAGGGGGACCAATATATTTTAATGCTATGGTTGGGATTTACCTTAATGAACGTTAGTAGTTGCGGATGCTTGCTAATAATTCCAATCATAAGTGCATAGAATTCCAAGTCAGGGATGACATACTAGCAGTCACTACAAAAAAAATACACTTCCGTGATGATACGTGTTTGTCACAGTAGGTCGCGTTTTTTGTCATGCATGTACATCCATGACAATTTTATGACAGAATCAAGATAGTCATACCTGTGCTGTCGTAGAAGTGTTCCATGACATTACCAAAATTATCATCGTAGAAGTGTCCACTTCCATGACGATAAATCGCGCGTCACAAAAGTGCTTTCGTCAAGAGTGACCGACACCTGGCATCCATCGTAACGAAACGCCGTTAAGCTATCGGGTCCGGTTTTGGATCCGATAACCCGCTAATAGCCCCGACCAATGGGGATTTTCCACGTGTAAAATCATCATTGGCTGGAGGAAACACGTGTCGGCTCACCGTTGGGACAGATGTCATCCACTCATTGGACCGAAGGCACCTATGATACGTCGACACTGGCACGGCCGAACAGAGGCCCATTCCTGTGAAAAGGCCGACCCGTTTGACTTGGTCAAAAGGTGGCGGGCCGGCCCACGGAAAGCTTGTTAACGACCTGTTCTCATATAGCCCATTTACAACCCGCTAACCCAGGGCCCGTTACTACCTATCCGAATTAGGCACAGTAGCGTCATCTGGGCCGTCCAATATGATTCCAGCACATTTTAAGTTCTGGCCCATGTATGGCCCATGATGACTTTCGACCCATATGAGGCCCTTTATAACTCTTTGCCCATTAACGGCCCGTGGTGAAACTGGCTCGTAATGAATAGTGTATCACTTTATACCCATTAACGGCCCATTAATCCATTCGGCCGTTTGCAGCCCATGTTATCTTTCAGCCTTCTCGGGGCCCATTTATTCTTGGGCTCATTTCCAGCATTCGGTCACTTACGGCCCGTTACTGCCATTTTCTGCTTGTGGGCCAAATTCAGCCCGTGGTTACAGTCGGCCGGTTTGTGGCCCGTTAATACGTTGGGCCATTTTCATAGCGTCATCAAATACGGCCTATTAACGATGGCCCGTTATGGTCGACCCATGAACGGACGACTCCAATTCTAGCATGTTTACGGCCATAATGCGGTCTGTTTTTGGCCCATGTTTAGCCAATTGATCATACAACCTGTCTAAGTCCCATTGATGATACGGCCTGTAGAAGGCCCATTGTTTCTATGCCCCGTAGAAGTCCCATTGTTTCTACGGACCGTAGAAGGCCCATTGTTTCTACGGCCCGTAGAAAGCCCAGTGTCACTACAGTAAATATGTAGCCCATGGCCTGTTAAAGGCGGGAAACTACTATAGGTTTAGACCTGCTAATGGCCCAAGATGATTATAGGCCCACGTTTTGGCCCATATGAGTAACGGGTCGGCCTGAAGACTGACAACACTGAGATCCACTAAACCTTCCGGCCTAAATTATAGCATGTCGACCAAAGAATAAATCTAGACTATACAATAAAGAAATTACGACATATTACATCCACTGGGAATCAAAGTTCGCTACCGGTTATAATAAAGCGCAACATGACCGCGGATTACATACACTGGGCATCAAAGGTCGCCACCAATGCATATAAATGCGCCGACAAAAGAATATACAAAACTGAGAGCACTTCAGAAGGCACTAGACCTGGAAAGCTCGGGCCCCGCAAGCAGCCGAACAAGCTGATGAGACCTCAGTTGTGTCAACGATAGATGCTTCATCCCTAGCTGTATGGCACCATAGTGCGCAAGGCAGCCCCCTGACATCTTCATTACATCTTTGACTCCAAGTCGGAGCTGAGCTAAAGCAAGCCTTTCCGCTTTAAGTTGAGACTGAAGTAGTCGAACTGATTGAGGCAGCGACTGCATAGAGGTTGTCTCACACCTGCTGGTGAGTAGCTTCAACTCACTGTCTTCATTGAGACAGGACCTTGGGGTCATCTCGCTGTCCTCAAGATGGTTTGGCTCACTATCTTTCCTAAAGTTCTACCTGGCATAAGAGATACGACTCTGAAAGAGAAACAAGGAGACACGTAACAGGTTTCACAATTATATAAGCAAATAAATGGATCTGTTCTGCACAAGGAACATGTTTTTACAACTACAATTTAAAACGGATTGTTGTTGCAAACGTCCAATCAGACGTAAATAGCAGTGGAGAAATGACGCCTATCCAAATCTATACTAGAACAAAGTTTGAAGGCTTGATAAGGATGAACTCACATTACATGTTAACACGGGCTGGACAAAGCCCTTCTCCATGTTGATGGAAAGATAATTCAATAAATTCCCCAAAGAAAATTCTTTTTAAGCATTGCCATTATTCTACATTTTGCAAAGAGTAAATATAGATCAAATAATATTGGAAGAAATAGAGGATAATGAAGCTCAGGTGTAGAGTGATGATACATAATCAAATAGCAATTAATTAAGTACAGCGTTACAAGGCAAAAGGTATTGACAAGAGGAATGCAGACATCAATGCGTGCAGTGGCATTGGCTTTATTCAACATTTTGGTAAGAGTAAATGTAGATATGATAATTTGGAGAAAGTGAGAGCAGGGCAGGTAAGATGCAGAGTAATGCTAGACAATCAACTATCCCACGATGCATGTACAATAATACCACCACCGTCCGTTATTAGTTGTCGCTCGAATGGATGTATCTAGCACTATTAAGTTCTAAATACATCCAATTGATCAACAATTAATTCGATACAGAGGGAGTACATGACAACAGGTACTTACATGAGCAATCCAAAACGTCATAACCATTGTGTTAATTCTACATTTATCTAAGAGTAAATATAGATCTTATAATTTCAAGCAAAGGGAGGATAAAGAAGCGAACATTTACAGTGATGCTACATAATCAAACGGCAATGAGTGTAAGTATGCTGACAAAGGGCAAGAGGTACTGACAAGAGCAATGCAGAGCCCAGTATTGTCGTGAGATCCTATGATCCTTTGAGCAATGAGATTCGTCTGAAATTAGTTTTCATACAAGAGAGAAGGTAAGGCACATGTAGAAATTTAGGAGTTCAAATTTTGAATTGATATCATAAACAGTACCAGACGCTGGGCTGTCAGCAGTTCTAATAGGGGTTTGGCCACTGGAGTAGGGGTAAAGTCTGTTATAGTTGGGCCTATGTTTTTCTGTGGCTGCTGATCTATCTGATTTAACAGGTATCACTACCTTTTCCAAATACCTAGTTTGTACTCCTTGAGGATCTGCACTCACCCTCTTCCTTTTGGACATCTATTATGAAAGAACAACATTTGACTGGAAAAACATAGTATGACGACACATGGAATAGGTACAGAAAATGGATAGGTATGGCATATACTCATATATGATGCTTAAACTAAGCAGATGGTGTAACAAAGTAGAAGTAATGCAGGAGGTCAGATGCAAAATATGTGTGACCAATACAACCTTGCCAAGTTAGAGCATGCACCTTGATGGGTGAATAAGATAGGCCATCCTCCACCATCCCAAGTTTGTTAGCCAGTGGATTGTTCCGCAATATTCCTCTCGTGCGCCCATATTCATTTTGATAATGTTCAATACCTGACATGCATGAAAACATAAAAACAAGTGAGATTATCTTTGTAATGCAAAAGTGATTCTAATCCAATACTTCCTCCCTGTAAACCACTTTGTGCTATCTCTGCAATTCTTCTAAGAGGTGACATGCATGCTATAATTTGGTGTGTGCATTAATATAATGTGGCCTATTACTCAAAATATGAGAGCTCCAGAAGTGATGATACTTCGTAGATGACAGCTTCAACATATAGTAAAGAAGAACAAGTTGACTTGACCTGACGGATTCAAAATATACTAAGGGAGAATAACTCGACCTGACCAGTCGACCGCAAGAAAAGAGGATCATCTTAAAGAAGATCAAAAGAGCAAGCAGATTGAAGATATTACAAGTCTTTCTATACAATATCGGTTGGCCACCCATGATGAACCAGAGCGCCCAGAGAAATACTATTCCTTCTGGTCTCTCCATATGTGGCTCACATGCATTTCGAAACTAAAGTAGGAACATTTAGCTGACCAATTAAACATCTCTCAGTTTTACTAATATCAGCATAATATCAGATTTGAATTTGTACAACTAAGCTTGTTCAGCTCGATGGGTGGAGCAGTGCTATTACGACACGAACCATGTAGGCTGATCGTGGTCATCATAAAATGGGGAAATAGTAAGCATGGTGAGTATAGTGTTGACCGTGCCAGTGGGATGGCTGATCTGAAGCTGCAAAGGGCGTAAAGGGTAGTTAGCAACGGATACTTTCTTTGAAATAACAACTAAGATTTTGTATGGACAAGAAAGTACAGTCAACAAGTGACAAAGAAATGCAATTCTGCTGTCTCTCTATATTTCATGACATGCATTTGGAAACTCAAGTGGGAGCTTTAGCTAACCAATTAAATGTGTCTGTTAACTAATATCAGTATCATATCACAATCATATTTGAACAACTAAGCTTTGGAATTTTGAGTGTTGTGTTGTTTAGCTTGAAGGGTGGAGTAATGCTAGTATGACAGAAAGCACCTACGCAGATCATAGTAGAGTAGATAAAAGGGGAAAACCCTAAGCATCATGAGTGAAATCAGTAAAGTGGAACTAGCTGGACCAGTGGGTGGCGCACATGATTTTTGAAACGAATATAGGAACATTAGGTGACCAATTAAATGTTCTCTGGTTTAGTAATATGAGCATCATATCAGATTCGTGTTTCAACACGTAAGCTTGGGAATTATGAGTGGCATGTTGTTTTGCTTGATGGGTTGAGGTCTTGAGGAGCAGTGCTAGCACGACACGAAGCAGTGAAGCACCTACGATGATGGTAGTGAATATAAAGGGGGGAAACCATAAGCTTTATGAGTATAGTGACTGTGACATGGCGAATCTGAAGGTGCAAACCGGACAAAGCTACTTCGCAACAAATGTTTGCATTCAACTAGCCACTACGATTTGATACGGACAAGAAAAGTACAGTAAACAATTTAAGATCTATTTTCTAGGTGAGACCAATAACTTAAGCACATATGGAAGAGTACCACCTCTCTTGTGACGCCGTGTAGGCCCCTGCTGATACGTTGAGGATGCTGCGGGTGCGATGGCTGTCGGCGGCGGGGAAGAAGACTTTAGATGGCAGAAGGCCGGGTCGGGGGATAAATCCTGTTGCCATAGACGAGGCGGTCGTAGGAGCGGCAATGGCAAAGTGGACGACGACGCCGATGAAGCGAGACGACGCGATGAAAGGATCCTGGTCTGGCATCGTGGATGAGAGACGTCCATCTCTTTCAGTGGACAACGGGGTAGGGGTAGCGGCTCCGGCAAGGTGGAGGATGGGGTGGCGAACGGAGGAGGCTGGCCGCAGTGCGGAGGTTGTCGTGGCGCCGACGGTGTATGAATGGGGAAATGGAGGGGGAGGGGGATCTCAAACTTTGGGACGCGCTTGTTTGAAATGTGGGGAAGTACGAACTTATCCCCCGTTCAAAATTTCGGACATCACGTCGGTTGGGGATAGAACGGTAATCTCGCATCTCCCAAATATTTGTCGGTAACGATTTCGGGCGAGGAGAGGGTGTTTTGCCGCCCACGGTTGGCACCCACGGTGTATGAACGGGGCTGGTAGGTAGGGCGGTCGTGTCACGTCTGAGGGAAGTTACACATCTGCCCCTATTTAAAATATTAGCCTACATCAATTTCGGATGAGGAGAGTTTGTTTTGCCGCCCACCATGGATGAATGGGGAAATGGAGGGAGAGATACATGTCTTTCGGACGAGCCTGAATCAAATGTGTTTTGCCGCCCACGTTTGGCGCCCACTGTGTTTGAATGGGCTTAGAGGTCGTCGTGTCACGTCTGATTGAAGTTACTAGTCTACCCCTATCGACAGTAGTGTAAATCCGGTCGATAAGGATGTCAAGTGTCAAGGGTAGACAGTAATTTCCATCTCGCAAACACTTGCTTCGGGCAGCCCACAAATGATAGTGGCTGTTTAGCCGCTTCGTTCAAAACTTGGGAGAATTAGCATTCACGTTTGCCCTGGGCCCTGGCAACTAAATCCAAATCCAATTTTTATTCGATTACGAATATCCACAGATAATTATATATTTTGTTATTTATTTCTT
The DNA here is from genome assembly GCA_032464435.1 of Aegilops umbellulata. Taxonomy (NCBI): domain Eukaryota; kingdom Viridiplantae; phylum Streptophyta; class Magnoliopsida; order Poales; family Poaceae; genus Aegilops; species Aegilops umbellulata. Next base: position 353,823,301 of record CP136058.1, read on the forward strand.
CAAAACCACAACAAAGATTTATTCCACCTTTATATATGATTATGATTTAGAAATGCCATGATCTTCGAATTCAGTAGGTTGGATACACTTTGAGCCAAACAGTTATTTCATCCAATACAATATGCTTACACGAAAAACAGTTCACCTTATGTCAATCATACAAGTACCGAGGATTACCTCGCCTAAAAAATTCGGATTATTACAACACATGGACACCATAGGTGGTCTTACAACATAATCCATTCAGAGAAATGACACAACATGCAAGTACAATAATCTAATGACAATTTCAACTGCTATCTAAAGAAGAACTGGGATTACCCTGGGCTTCAGATAGCAGAAGCAGCAGGACCTCCTCCGTCTTCGAATGCAACATTCTTACTTCCTCCAATTCTTGGGTTGCTTGCATAATGCGTGCAACTAATTGCATAGTTTCTAGCTTCAAGATCGAGATTACCTCATTCATTGCAGCCACACCATCTCTTTCTGCCTCTAGTAGAGCCTCAAGAACTATAATATCTGTGCTCAGACTGCTCTCCGGCGGTGGTGCCTCTGAACTGCTACCATCTGGTAACATGGATGGCGCACTGCTTCAACAAATAGACTCTGGGGTTGTAGATTGTGTCCTAGTGTGAACGGCATCCTGAAAGGTTTCCGCTGGACATAGGTAAGAGATAGTTATCGCATGATCCAGGCAGTAAGCTTACATGGTAAACGACATACGAATTATTGCCGGGCATGGCAAGCTATATTTAAATGGTTCGAAGCAGCATCAGCCGAAAAGAAATTAAAATGGTAAGATGAAACTAGGGATGTAAGTGACAAATAAACGGCATCCGCTAGTCCCATCTAGTTAGTTTTTGCTAGCTCCCTGGTTTAGTTTCCTCAAAAAACAAAAACTCTTATGAACTATCATACCACTAGTGGACTTTAATCGGGATTAAACGGGACCCAGTTGACAACCCTAGTTGAAAGGGAGTGTACCACCACTATATTTAAGTTGCCAAGGCATCTAAGCAGTTGAAATAATCTGAGAAAGCACTTAACAGTGTGGCCTCATATAAACTACGAAGATAGTCTTGTGATGAAGTTCAGAGGAAAAGTTAAGGACTCAAATGAACTAGGCATGCATTTCTTTACGATAGTACAGCAGGCATATCTCACATATTGGTCAACTCAGGTATAGCGTAACAAGTAACAAACAAGCATTCGAATCAAGCAATACAGCAAAGTAGACAACTGAACTATTTGTTATTCTATAGGTTACAGGTTGAGGGCACAAGCAAAGAAAGCATCCCACACGCATTACAATTCACATGTACTAAAACACACTGGCTTACCATATGTTGTTGTGAAGCATCGCTGCTGTTGCAATGTTCTTTGAAGATATCGTCAGCATCCCGTGGTTGCAAATCTACTTGTTGTAGTTTATTCTGCACCCTCTATTTAGGTAAAATTAATTTTAATCGCATGCACTGGTTCGAATTGATCATCAGTGGTTCATCTAAACTAATGAAAGAAGGGTGTGTGCATACACGACAATATATCTGCTTCCCTCTATTTTTATGCTTGTTCGAGGTGCTAGCCCAAAAGAACAAATATTTTGCTTGATGGGGTTGGCAGCTCCATAATTAATAGAAGCATCAAATTAGTCATGTGATACGTCCATTTTGCATCATTCTTTTATATTGATATTTATTGCATTATGGGTGTCACAGCCCCAGAATATTGCTTGTATTAGTCGCATGATAGAGCACTCATGCATCATGTCTAATTTATGAAACTTGAATTGAGGAAAGTGGAAGCCTCGAAATTTTAAATAAAGGGCAAGAACCCTGAAAATGCATTCAGAGAATCCAAAATGCCCTAAAAGTAATTTTGGTAATTTTGGTTAGAGCTATACATCAAACCAAAATTCTGGAACATTTTTATGGAATATTTTGGGACATTGGTTTAAATCATATTGTATTTGAATTTGGATCTATATTCTTAATATATAGAATATATATTCAAATAACTTGAAATATTTTATGTGCATCAGGAACAATCCAGTTAGCAACATAAAAATATTCAAAGGTTTATTGGCACTGTTTGGATTCTGCTTTGAATTTGAAGCAGTGGCAAAAGACAGAAATAAAAAAACAAAACAGAACAAAATTAGAAAAGACAGAAGAGAGAGCACGCTTACCTGGCTTACCTGTAGCAGCCCACCTGGCGGACCAGATGGTGGCCCAGCCCACTGGCCGAAGCGGTCATTTTCAACCTCTGCCAGTAGGCAGAGGCGTGTCGACGCGCGTGCGCCCGAGGCCTCCATCTCCTGCTTCCTCCTCCCTGCCCTCGTTCGAGCGCATGGAGACGCCACGACACCCCCTGAACCTCTCTCACTCTCCCCCGTGCTTCCCCCCTCCTCTGGTCCCTCTCCACCTCGCACCCGAGCGCAGCGCGCCGCCGAGCACCACCATAGCCACCGGGCATGCCTCGCCTCGCCGTCCGGTCCCCTAGGTCCGCCCCGACGCCGTGGAGCCCCATGACAAAGCACGCGACCGCAGGAGGCCTGCAACGCTGTCACCACCGTCATCTTCAACCCCCGACCTCCGAGATCGCCGGCAACGCCCCAACGTCATCCGACCTCCCCCAAGCCCGTTGAGACGCGTTCTGCAACCGCTGTGAGCTCACGGACCTACTCCCCCTCCTCTCCTACTCGCGTTCATGCTCTAGCTCCGTTCCCCATCTCCGCCGAAGCTCGTCGCCGCCATTGCCAACGAGCTCCGTGCTCTTGAGCTCGGCCGCTTGCCCGAGAATCACCAGCGTGCTCGCCGAACTCCTGGGAACCTGAAGCACCCACGGGTTCGCCCTGCCATGCCCTGTAGCGCCATCTCCGTCATTGCCCGAGCTCCGGCCGCCGCCCAAGTGGTCGCCGCCATAGTTCCTGACATCCCCTCGCCCAGCCGCCCGCTTCATTGGATGCGGTGCACGTCCAGCAGCCCATAGGGCCAAACCGTGAGCCTAATGGCCGCCGGATGGCAAAACCCGACGCCTCCACCGTGCGGAATGGTTGCCGCCGGCCAGATTCCGGCGAGGCCGACGTGGCGACATCATTAGTTGCTAATGAGCCCACTAATCACCCCTCTAGAGACACTGACGTGTGGGTCCCAGCCGTCAAGTTTGACCTGGGCTGTCGCCTTTGACTTGCTGATGTCATGCTGACCACGTGATGACGCAGTAATGCTTTTCTGGATTTTAAATAAATCTATTTGATTTATTTATTTTCAGAAAATGCTCAAAACTTCTAAAATTCATAGTAAATAATCTGTAACTCAGATTGAAAAGATTTATATATGAAAAATGATCAGAAAAATCCAAAGAATCTGTTTATGGTATTTGCATGCATGTTAGAGCAAATTATGTCCTCTGTTTAGGACAATTCAATTAAATGGCATTGAAGAAAGCACATATGGAGTTTGAATTTGAACCTAGTATTCAAACCAACTCCATTTAACTTGTTGCTAGTTGCATTAGGCCAATCAACAGCATATTGCCATGCCACATCCATGCATCATCTTGTGCATTGCATTGATGGTCTTTCCTTCTGTGTTGCCGGTGTTTTTCCCCTCTCAGTAGATGACGTACCGATGATGAGTTCGATGACATCTATGAAGAACTATACTATCTTCAGAAGTGACAGGCAAGCAGAACCCCCTTGTTCATTCTGATACAATCCCACTCTCTCTCTCTCTCTCTCTCTCTCTCCTGCTCTCTTTTACTGCATTAGGACAACATCGATTCAACTATTACAAGCTACGGTAGCTGAACCCCTTTTCCTCTGCATGACCTGTCATTGCCACCGTAAATAGATGAAACCCACTAGCATGAGTAGGAGTTGTTTGAGCCCTGATGTGCCTACTCATTCATGCTTGTTTGTCATGCCTGCTACTGCTTAGAGTTGAGTCAGGTCTGATTCATCAGGGATGAATTGGAATGTTGTGAACATGTCCTACTGTTATGAGCTAAGTGTGTGAACACGATTTGGTAAAGGTAGCGGTGAGAGGCCATGTATGAGTACATGGTGGGTTGTCTCATTGTAGCCGTCCTCAGGAACTGAGTTCTGTGTTTGTGATCCATGAACAGTTACTACCACACATTGGGTTCCGGTAACTCGACCCCTCTCGACTTGTTAATCAACTTGATCTCTGTCTAGGAGTTGCAACTAGTTTCTGGTGTTTGTAGATAGTGTTAGTAGTCTACCAAGTGGCACCCAATACAGGTGGGCTTGGGACAGACTAGGCACAGTGGCACGGTGTACCAAGTGGCACTCGGTTGGTGGACTTGGGAACCCTGCTCACATCATTTGGGGCCGTGAGCGACACCCCGGCCGGATCTCCTTGCGGATGGAACCCGAATAGGCGATAAACATGGACTAGAGACTTGTGTGCTTAGTCAGGTCGTGGTCGACTCCCTCGCCAGGCTTCCTCTTGAAGGTTGCCGAGGTACATGATGTGTACATGGTGGTAAGTGGCGAGAGCGTGTGTGAAGAAGTACACCCCTGCAGGGTTATCATTACCTATTAGAATAGCCGGATTCCTCGGATATGGAAACTTGGACCCCTTGCATAGTTCATAGACAAGTGAAAGCGGATACTCTAAAATGCGCAAGATAAGCGTGAGTGCTATGGATGGCCTTCTCGTAGGGAGACAGAAGCGGATCCATAGTGGTGTATTGAAATGGTGAATATGTGGACTCGTGTGCGCCACCTCAAAAGAGTTACTTGCAGTCGTAGTTCAGGTTAGCCACTGACCTAAAGCTGGCTTGCTGCAGTTAAACTCCACCACCCCCTTTGTTGATATCGATGCATATGTAGCTAGTTCTTGCTGGGTACATTTGTACTCACGTTTGCTTATTTTATGTTTTGCAGAGAGACGTCAGTCTCGCTAGTAGTTCCGCGTGGACTTCGACGTTTAGCTTGTTACCTCAGCTACGATCTTGTGGCCTCGGCAGGATCGGGTAGATAGTCAGGCTTCTCGGCCTTTTTCATTTATAGATGTCTGTACTCAGACATATTAAGCTTCCGCATGTGCTTTGACTTGTATGCTTTGAATGTTGGGTCATGAGACCCATGTTTGTAATATCTCGCTCCTCGGAGCCTAATGAATAAATACTTGAGTCGTAGAGTTATGTTGTGATGCCATGTTGTATTTGCACATGTCGGGCATATTGTGTGTATGATTGAAATGCTTGGTATGTGTGGGATCCGACAATCTAGTTGTTTATCCTTGGCAGCCTCTCTTATGGGGAAATGTAGTATAGTGCTTCCTTGAGCCATAGTAGTCTGCTACAGCCCGGTTCACCGGAGTCCTGCTAGCCCAGCACTACTACTCAAGACACTTGTCTGACCGGCATATGCTTCACTTCGTTCCTGTGTCTGTCCCTTCGGAGAAATGTCACGCGGTGACATCCGGAGTCCTGCCTAGCCTGCTACAGCCCGGGTTACCGGAGTCCTGTTAGCCCAGTTCTACAGCCCGGATTCACACGCTGTTGACCGACATGCTCGAAGTTGATTCATGTATGCCTGTCCCCATGGGTTAGTGCCGCTTTGGGTTCACGACTAGCCATGTCGACCCGGGTTCTTTTGTCATATGGATGCTAACGACACTATCATATACGTGAGCAAAAAGGCGCAAACGGTCCCGGGCCAGGTAAGGTGGCACCCGAGGGAATACCGTGCGTGAGGCCGCAAGGTGATATGATGTGTTACATGCTAGATCGGTATGACTTAGGATCAGGGTCCTGACAGCTTTGGTATCAGAGCCTGACTGCCTGTAGGATTACCAAGCCAAACTGGTCGAAGTCGTGTCTAGAAATGCTTTAGTTATGTAAGGGAATTGATTGGGGAAGGGAACGTAAGGCTCTTTTTACTCCTTTACCTTATGCCCTTCAGATCTGAGTCAACCTCTTCTTTTCTATGGGGATTAAGAACTAGGCCTTCTCATCTATCTATCAGGATGACGAGTTACTATGATAGAGACTTATAGGATTGATGGATTTCAGCCCAGTTCAGTTTCTACTACTTCCATGTGTTCATAGTTGGTCTCGGAACCTTGATATTGTGTTGTTGAGTGGTCATGCCACCATTTTGCAGGATGTCTCAAATCATTTTGAGCAATTACAGCCGTTATGCTTTCCGAATCATCCCAGGTTTCTAAATAGTCTGATGCATTTGCAAATCCCTTCTTTCCGTTCCCGATGTTCCTTTGGGCCAGTTCAACCACACTAATCGGTGAGTTGAGGTACTCTGTTGCCTCAACATATATGTTGGAACTATTATTATGACCCTAGGTGTTTTAGGGAGTCACCTAGTAATATAGCCATGTTTTGTGTTCCCAGTGTGATGATTCTGGCCATTATTCTCGAAAGCATCCCATGATGCCATTTAGTTAGTAGGCATTCTATTTCTGGGTTCTTGAACCCAAGATTCACTCTACTTACTTCCTGTTGGTAGTGTTGCTCGTTCCTTAGGATATTAGTAACCTTTGAATTAGTGCTCAAGGTCCGTGGTATTTCCTTCTTCCAAATACCATGAACTGCTTATGGCAAAAGTTCTTTTGAACCAAAAGATCACAATAAGAGTGCTCTTGATGAGTTCATCGTTCTACAATGTGAATCTGCCAGTTCTACCTTTCTGCATGGGTTATCCAGAAGAAACGTTGGGCTTTGCTCGGCATACTAATCTATGCATCCACAACTCGGAAAATCAGATGTTCCTTTGAGTTGTCCCTCTGTAGTTGTATTCCAATCCTTGTCTATCAGTTGATAGTCAAGTTTATGTCGTGCATTCATGTTCTTCGATGTGTACTATTTTTGTGGTCCGTCAAGCCGTTCTATTTCAGAATGAATGGGAGAAACAAACTCCAGAACCTCATCCATATCTAGGATTGGGTCAAAGCAATTGTACTCCGCAGATCAAAATGCCAATCCAGCTTCTGCTCTGCTCTACCTTGGAGTGTTACCATCTTTACGTCAAGAGTGTCATGAGAATTGCACCACCTCTCATGAATTCTTGATGCAGTAATACTTCTTGCCATCATTGTTAATTCCTCGGTTCCCATGTTATTGTAACCGGAATGCCGGCAAGTGAACTATGATGTGTGAAATCAATACTCTTAGCAACTCCGTTGGTTGGTAGTTAAATGGACAATAACCTCATTCTTAGCGTGTTTATTTTTGAATCATTACCCTAAGGTTGATCGTGCTACCTAGTCCATTTTCCCTGGTGCACTCCTCGGTCAACGAGATAGGATTGTGTCAATCCATCACTCTCTGGATCACATCGTCTTGCCCTGAAAAGCAAGATTGATCTCGAGCTTAGTAACTTATCGGTGGTTCGTGATTTTCCGAATGTCTTCTCGGATGTGTTACCAGGTTGTCACATGACCGCTATGTTGAGTTCGTGATCAAGTTGGTTTCTTGTAACCAGGCATCTTCCTCTTAGTGCTACAAATGGCTTCTTCCTTAGTTATTTATAGCTCTTTCACCTCTTTTAGACTCTTTGCAATGTTTAGTGCGGGGAATTCTACACTATTGTACTCAGATGCTATTCCTTCAAGAAAGTATCGGAAAGCAAAAAGGGACTCGTTCACCGTATCGCCATTCTCCAGGAATCTATGTTGGATACCCTGAGCTAGTTGGTCAAGCTGAGCAATAAATTGGAGAGTTGGAAGATAAAAGCCTGTCTGACCTAGTTCATGTTAAGGGATATCTTTGTGTGTGCGTGTGTGTGTGTTGAAGAAAGATGGTACCTTCATCGATTGGTCCTTGTGATCAATTGTTGGACCTATTGTCGTATCAAAACTTTGATTTGAGTATGGGCTATCATCAAATCAAATCAGAACCAACGATCTTCATAATGTTGTCTTACTCGTGGTTGATCCCTCGAGCATACACCATTATATCTTTTGGGTCTGACCAATGCTATCACCGTGTTCACATGATTGTGGAAGTCCAGTGATATGGAAATTCTGATGAGTTGCTGTTGAGCCCATCAGCAGCATTTTGTCTCCCCCATGATTCATGTTGAACGTTGAGCTAGTGTTGGAAACTTTGTAAGCATTGCCTTCGTGTTCCGCTCATGAGATATATATTTTGGTGAAAGAAGTGACTTTCTCCAAGTTCACATGCATTCAGTGTAAGTTACCGCCATGAATTTGAGAAAGGTTTGTTTTGTTTCCTCTAGAATCATCCCAAATCAGTCATGCATACGTGCGAATTATTCTATGGTTTGGTAGATTAATTACCTCCACTCCATATGTATTCCCTAGCACACCAAGCCACTGATTGATTTGTTCAAGGAGAACAAGTTTCTTCCTAAGAGCTAATCCAGACTTGTGTAAGGACTTCGATATCCTCGATGATGGTTCCTCACCTGAACTTTGGTAGTGTTTTATTGTAAGACTACTCTGTGGTCATGCTTGTCTTGGACAACATGTTCACATTTGTGTAGCAGAACTAGCTCATGTTTTGGAGCTCGCTATCGTAGTTCATCTGCTGAGATTCTCGCAGCGTTATCTTGTCGACTTGTGTTGCAACCTTTCTTTTCTAGACATGTTGTCTGAAAAATCGTGTTACCAGCCAGATCTGAATCTCAGGCAGATATGATGTCTGGAACATTTCTAAGATCTATGAAGTAGGTCCCGACGAGGTTGATGTTCTGGCCGACACACCGAGCCGGAAGATCTGTTATTGTAGTATCTTGAACGAGCAATTCGACCATCTTCTCCATGAGGATTTGGTATGACTTATTCCACAAGTTGTTCCTTATGGATTTTTGTGCTCCCGAAGTCCGACCTTTACTTGATGGCCATGTTGATGCTTTTAAGCATTGACCGTGGTACCTAGTACATCAAGGAGAACATTAGAAGCGGAGTGCTAAATGTCTCTCGGTCGATCATCCAGATTTGCTTCTTTGGTATTGCTAAGGAAAAATCTGATAAAGTGATGTCCTCCTTTGCATCTGCATCCTCCATCACCGTTTATCATGGTAGTATGATGTGTTGCCAGGATCCTCGGCACGGATGTTGGTAAAACCTTGATGAATACAGAAATGCTCAAGTTCTTGAGAGCACGCTCAGTCGTTGTGTTATATCCTCGGTATCAATTGGAATGTGCCTTCCATTGCCGAGTTGTCCTATAACTCTAGTTTCCTCTCCAAACTGGGTATGCCATACTTTCGAATTCATTCAAATGATCAATTGTAATTTTCCTTAGGCTGGTATAGAGAGTTTCAATGATCTCTGTATCAAAAGTAATTCTTTTTTCCACTTAAGGGAATATTTCTATGAGTCACCTCCCTTAAGATGTCTCGTTATGGTATCATAGCAACTCAACTCCTCGCTACGTTGACAACCGTACACCACCCTCTTAAGTGCGGAACTATCGTCTACATAGTGAACCTTCGTCATCTGTTACACTCCATCCCTCTGGATGTATGTTTTTGTGTCTCAACTCGAGATGTTTCAACATCTCATTCCATGAGTAGATCTTGTGATCATTAAGGTGATCCTAAGTTGCTCGAACCTTAAGAAGGTCGATTCTTCTAAAATTCTCCCTTTCTACTCATTGTCATGTTGGATGTAGTTCTCAAAACAAGACGTCGAGATCAAGGTGATGCAATGAATCAACATCCTCGAGAAAGACATCTGGATCGTGAAGATCGTGTTAGCTTTTGTCCCTCTGTCTTCTTACCTCACGTCTTGAATCTCGGGACGAGATTCTTGTTTAGTGGGGGTGAGTTGTCACAGCCCCAGAATATTGCTTGTATTAGTCGCATGATAGAGCACTCATGCATCATGTCTAATTTATGAAACTTGAATTGAGGAAAGTGGAAGCCTCAAAATTTTAAATAAAGGGCAAGAACCCTGAAAATGCATTTAGTGAATCCAAAATGCCTTAAAAATAATTTTGGTAATTTTGGTTAGAGCTATACATCAAACCAAAATTCTGGAACATTTTTATGGAATATTTTGGGACATTGAATTTAAATCATATTGTATTTGAATTTGGATCTATATTCTTAAAATATATAATATATATTCAAATAACTTGAAATATTTTATGTGCATCAGGAACAATCCAGTTAGCAACATAAAAATATTCAAAGGTTTATTGGCACTGTTTGGATTCTGCTTTGAATTTGAAAACAGTGGCAAAAGACAGAAATAAAAAACAAAACAGAACAAAATTAGAAAAGATAGAAGAGAGAGCAGGCTTACCTGGCTTACGTGTAGCAGCCCACCTGGCAGCCCAGATGGTGGCCCAGCCCACTGGCCGAAGCGGTCATCTTCAACCTCTGCCAGTAGGCAGAGGCGTGTCGACGCGCGTGCGCCCGAGGCCTCCATCTCCTGCTTCCTCCTCCCTGCCCTCGTTCGAGCGCATGGAGACGCCACGACACCCCCTGAACCTCTCTCACTCTCCCCCGTGCTTCCCCCCTCCTCTGGTCCCTCTCCACCTCGCACCCGAGCGCAGCGCGCCGCCGAGCACCACCATAGCCACCGGGCATGCCTCGCCTCGCCGTCCGGTCCCCTAGGTCCGCCCCGACGCCGTGGAGCCCCATGACAAAGCACGCGACCGCAGGAGGCCTGCAACGCTGTCACCACCGTCATCTTCAACCCCCGACCTCCGAGATCGCCGGCAACGCCCCAACGTCATCCGACCTCCCCCAAGCCCGTTGAGACGCGTTCTGCAACCGCTGTGAGCTCACGGACCTACTCCCCCTCCTCTCCTACTCGCGTTCATGCTCTAGCTCCGTTCCCCATCTCCGCCAAAGCTCGTCGCCGCCATTGCCAACGAGCTCCGTGCTCTTGAGCTCGGCCGCTTGCCCGAGAATCACCAGCGTGCTCGCCGCACTCCTGGGAACCTGAAGCACCCACGGGTTCGCCCTGCCATGCCCTGTAGCGCCATCTCCGTCATTGCCCGAGCTCCGGCCGCCGCCCAAGTGGTCGCCGCCATAGTTCCTGACATCCCCTCGCCCAGCCGCCCGCTTCATTGGATGCGGTGCACGTCCAGCAGCCCATAGGGCCAAACCGTGAGCCTAATGGCCGCCGGATGGCAAAACCCGACGCCTCCACCGTGCGGAATGGTTGCCGCCGGCCAGATTCCGGCGAGGCCGACGTGGCGACATCATTAGTTGCTAATGAGCCCACTAATCACCCCTCTAGAGACACTGACGTGTGGGTCCCAGCCGTCAAGTTTGACCTGGGCTGTCGCCTTTGACTTGCTGATGTCATGCTGACCACGTGATGACGCAGTAATGCTTTTCTGGATTTTAAATAAATCTATTTGATTTATTTATTTTCAGAAAATGCTCAAAACTTCTAAAATTCATAGTAAATAATCTGTAACTCAGATTGAAAAGATTTATATATGAAAAATGATCAGAAAAATCCAAAGGATCTATTCATGGAATTTGCATGCATGTTAGAGAAACTTATGTCCTCTGTTTAGGACAATTCAATTAAATGGCATTTAAGAAAGCACATATGGAGTTTGAATTTGAACCTAGTGTTCGAACCAACTTCATTTAACTTGTTGCTAGTTGCATTAGGCCAATCAACAGCATATTGCCATGCCACATCCATGCATCATCTTGTGCATTGCATTGATGGTCTTTCCTTCTGTGTTGCTGGTGTTTTTCCCCTCTCAGTAGACGATGTACCGACGATGAGTTCGATGACACCGATGAAGAACTATACTATCTTCAGAAGTGCCAGGCAAGCAGAACCCCCTTGTTCATTCTGATACAATCCCACTCTCTCGCTCCTGCTCTCTTTTACTGCATTAGGACAACATCGATTCAACTGTTAAATGCTGCGGTAGCTGAACCCCTTTTCCTCTGCATGACCTGTCATTGCCACAGTAAATAGATGAAACCCACTAGCATCAGTAGGAGTTGTTTGAGCCCTGATGTGCCTACTCATTCATGCTTGTTTGTCATGCCTGCTACTGCTTAGAGTTGAGTGAGGTCTGATTCATCAGGGATGAATTGGAATGTGGTGAACATGTCCTACTGTTGTGAGCTAAGTGTGTGAACGCGATTTGGTAAAGGTAGCGGTGAGAGGCCATGTAGAAGTACATGTTGGGTTGTCTCATTGCAGCCGTCCTCAGGAACTGAGTTCCGTGTTTGTGATCCATGAACAGTTACTACCACACATTGGGTACCGGTAACTCGACCCCTCTCGACTTATTAATCAACTTGATCTCTGTCCAGGAGTTGCAACTAGTTTCTGGTGTTTGTAGGTAGTGTTAGTAGTCTACCAAGTGGCACCCGGTACAGGTGGGCTTGGGACAGACTAGGCACAATGGCACGGTGTACCAAGTGGCACCCGGTTGGTGGGCTTGGGAACCCTGCTCACATCGTTTGGGGCCATGAGCGACACCCCGGCCGGATCTCCTTGCGGATGGAACCCGAATAGGCGATAAACTTGGACTAGAGACTTGTGTGCTTAGTCAGGTCATGGCAGACTCCCTCGCCAGGCTTCCGCTTGATGGTTGCCGAGGTACATGACGTGTACATGGTGGTAAGTGGTTGTCGACATTCTGGGAACGGGGGTCCCCAGACTTGCCTGCCTGCGGCCCGCGGCGTGGCTCAAAGGGGGGCCCAGCACGGCCCATCTTCATCAACACAGACCCAAGACCCTCGCGAGGGGCCAAGCCTCGTGGGGCGGATGACACGGAGCTTCCTCAGGCACGACCTCATCAGACTGGCTCGCGAGGAGGGGGAGAGATCAAGGCGGGGTACCTCACGAGGTGCCCGTGATGCAAGCCATGACGACCAAGGGCGCCAGGCGGGCGCCCGCCCGCGCAGTGTCCTCCTTTCCTCTTTGGGCAAAGGGAGCAAGAGCAGGCGAGAGCATCAAGCAAAGGCACCCGTTTCGTGCAACGATACCAAGACCAACCCAACGGCAGGGAGGAAGTCATTGTGGAGCCCAAGCCAGCGTCACCACCAGAGCCTTTGGCAGGCGAGGACCAACTTTAGTCAGGATAAGTGTACCAGATGCTCCCCTTCAAAATGGCCAATTGTTGGCGCCCTTCCCGCTCAATATTTGGGAAGAGGCCCGGGGCCTTTGCCTATAAATAGGACTAGCCACCCCCAGGGTAGGGGGAAGAATCGAGATCGGAGACAGAAAGAAAGAGAGAGAGAGAGAAGGGTGACTGAACTCCTCCTAGCAGTTCATCGCCCCAGCCAAGAACAGACCCTCGCGAGGCTGTTCTTCCTTGTATTGCTCATCATCATTAGCCCAAGAGGCAATCCACCACACCACAAACTGGAGTAGGGTATTACACCACAACAGTGGCCCGAACTAGTATAAACCCTGTGTCTCTTGTGTTGTTCTTTCCATAGCTTAGATCTTAGCGAGGCGGTGGGGTACAGGTAGGTAGAAGGCGAAATCTCCGCGCGCACCCCAGTGTTCGAACCTCAAGGGTCTGCCGGAACCCGAAATCTGACATTTGGCGCGCCAGGTAGGGGTGCGCCGGAATTCGTCTTCCACCGCCCCGTTCTCTTCCGACCATCGCGTCCATGTCTAACGCTCGTCGGGCCCACGCCGAGCGCCGAGCCACTCTCGCCTCCCGCGTCACCCAGATGGCTCCTGTTGGCGGCGTCCTCGTCGTTCCCCGTCACCCGCCTTCAACGCCGCCACCGGCCCGGCGGGAAACGAGCAGCACGCGTCGTCTCTGCATCCGTCCGTGCGGCAAGACGGCCGCACCGCTACTCCCTCGCTCACCCCAGCTGGTTCTTCGTCCCGCGCGCTCCGCGCACCCATGGAGGCTCGAGCTGCGCTCATCGCGACAAACGAGCTCCTGCGCTACCGTCCCGTCAATGACGTCTACAAAGAATGGCTCGACCGCGTCGCCGAGCTTGTCCGCGCCGCAGGGGGCTCTCTTGCGCCATCCTTTCCGCTGCACCGCACCCCGCCCTGCGTGGGCGACGAAGCTCCGGGGGCGCCCCGGCCGCCTCCTCCTCAAGAAGGCGCCCCGGCTCCAAGGCGTGTGGCCCCTGGGCGGAACCCGCCCTGTCAGGTGCCAGCGCGGCAAGAGCGGAGCTGCCAAGAAGTCCCTCACCCGCAAGAAGCTGCCCGGGCGCTCCCTGCTCCAGCATGCCGCGACCATGATCCCGCTCCCGCACGTCAAGACCCCGCGCTGCTCCCAGCTGCAGCGCATAGGAACCTGCAAGACCAAGCTCTCCGTCACCCAAGGCCTCCCGTGGCCACAACAGGCTACCGTGCCTTCACCACCGAGCTACGCAGCGTCACGTGGCTCGGCAAGTTCAAGCCAGACCTGCCTCCTCATTACGACGGCACGGCCAACCCCGCGGAGTTCCTCCAGCTCTATGAGACGAGAAGGTCATGGCGAAATGGTTTCCCATGGCGCTCAAGGACGGGGCCCGCACCTGGCTCCTGAACCTGGCTCCAGGCACGATCTCCTCCTGGGACGAGATGCACACCCGCTTCATTGCCAACCTCCAAGGTACTCGCGACCGACCACCCGCCGCGAGCAACATGCGCCGCATCAAGCAACAACTCGGAGAGACCCTGCAGAAATACATCCAGCGCTTCAACAACGCACGCCTCAATATTCCCAAGGTGACCGAGGAGGCCATCATCTCTGCCTTCTCCGACGGCGTGCGCGACGTCAAGATGAAGGAGGAGCTGGAGATGCATGAAGACATGTGTACTTCCTTGGAGCTGTTCAACTTGGCGACCAAGTGCGCCAGGGCTGAGGAAGGGTGCCTCTCCCTCCTCTAGCTGCCTGCCGCAGACCCAGAAGAGAAGAAGTCCAAGGCCAAGGATGTGATGCGCAAGGGGGCTGCCGTGCTCGCGGCAGAACCAGACACCAAGCGGGGCAGAGATCAGCCCGAGTCTTCCAAGGGCAGTCGGTACTGTGTGTACCACGACCTCCACACCCACAACACCAACGAATGTTAAGAGCTCCGAGCCGTGCGAGAAGGAAGGATCGGTCGTCGTCCCGACCGCGGTGACCGGGGCTACGGACGAGGAGGAGGAAGGAATGCAGGACGCTGGGAAGACCACGGCCCGCGCCAAGGGTGGCGCGATCGACCTCGCGAGGATCACTGGCAAGACCCACCTCGCGAGGGAGACTGGAGGGATCAGCCTCGCGAGGATTGCCCGCAAGGCAACACAGGCCTCCCTCCGCTGCCGCCGCAGCCAAGGAGAAACGAGGACCGCCATCAGGACGAGGGGGCTAGGGGCTACCAGGAGCCGCACGCGATCGCCTGCATCCTGGGCGGGGCTCAAGCCCAAGCCTCTCAACGCATCTTCAAGCAGTTCGCTCGCGAAGTAAATGTAGTCCCCCCCAAGCTCGAAGCAACGCGCCCTCTCAGGTGGTCGGCGTGCGCCATCACGTTCAGCTCAGCGGATCAGCTCAAGTGTGCGGCCATAGCCGGAGTTCTCCCGATGCTTTGTTCCCCAATCATTAGCAACGTGGTGGTCACCAGGACCCTCATCGATGGCGGAGCAGGGCTCAACGTCCTGTCCGTGGAAACATTCAACAATCTCCAAGTGCCCTATAACCAGCTTCAGCCAACCAAGCCTTTCTCCGGAGTCACCGACGGCTCCACGGCCCCGATTGGGCAGGTCCGCCTCCCTGTCACCTTCGAGGCACGCGACAACTACCGCACCGAGCTCATCGACTTCGACGTTGCTCACACTCGCCTGCCGTACAACACCATCCTTGGGTACCCAGCGCTGGCCAAGTTCATGGCCGTAACTCACCACGGCTACAACGTTCTCAAGATGCTAGGAAGTGGCGGAGTCATCACGGTGCCCTGTGAAGAGAGGGAAGCGGTGTGTTCCCTGGAACGATCCTTTCAGGCCGCATCACTGGAAGACCCGGATCGCGGAAGAAGGAGGCTTCCCGAGACCACCCCCAAGAAGAAGAAGAAGACATCGTCCGGCCCGGCCCCTCAGGAGGCAGGCCCCTCAGGGCCCGCGCCTGCCCAGGGGGAACCTCCTTCCATTGCATAGGAAAGCGCGCCCGGCGCCCTCCTCATGCGGGGCTCGGGGGCTCTCCCCTGGAGGGCCACCGACCTGGCTAAGCTCATGAGGGAGGCGCTTGGGCACCACATGGAGGCGTGTTTCGAAGCACGTTTCCCTCAAGAAGGAGTAAGGCAAGGAGGGCCAAACCCTCGTGAGTTCGTCAGCAAGGCCATTCAGGAGCTACAGGAGTCAAGAGTCATGAGAGGCGGCCGCCGCCTACCAGCTGTGGCTCCCCATCCAGGCGAGGATGGTGGGCTGCGCGTCTGCATCGACATACTAGGGCTCAATCGAGTCGCCTCTCTGGAGCGGCTCTGGCCCTCGCGAGTGGGGCGCTGCGAAGGTCCACCCGACATCTACGTTCACATGCCTTATGGCTTGCCGAACGCGGCTGCCGCGTACCAGCGCCTCATGAGGGGCATCATGAAGGCTCAAGAGGCCAGGCGTTCCGCAGCCTTGGCGGAGATGGAGATGGTCCGCGAGGAGCCACCAGCGCCTCCGGAGCCTCCCGAGGCCCTTGGGCCTGGGGGCTCGTGAGGATCGGCTTTAGCAGCCCACCGAGTCTGCTACACCAACACTCCTTCGTCCTCAACATCATCAGGTGACATCTTTCAAGTTTCATTTCCAGCTGGGAGCGCCCCCAGGGCTGCATTATTCCCAGGCCGTGTGGGTCCGTCCCTGCGGCATGTGTCCCTTTTATTTCATGTTGTTAGCTTACTTTGTTGGGGGCGCCCCTCGGGCCGCATCATCCCCAAGTCGCTCGGGCCTGACCCAGTGATGACCGCCTTCTCATCATCTATTTGAATGAATCCACTCCTTCACGGCTAATGTGTTTGACCTAGTTACCCACTCAACTGACGCCAACTGACGGAGCTGCTCCCAAAACGGCACGACGCTTGCGCATGTGTCCGTCCCTGCAACGCCCAAAAACCTGAATGGCTGAGCTCTGGCCGCGGCAGCCCTGCATGGCGCCACCTCGTCAAGCCTTCAGTGCCTCATCGCCCCTCGGAAGCAACCAACGGCTGACTGTCAATTGTCATGGCAACCCCTCGTTCTTTCTATGATGAGTCTACAGGATCTCCTAAAGGAGCCGCGTCAGGCGAGGCCCTTGCGGTACCTCCTTCACTCTCATCCGGGCGAACCTCTTGCACATAAAAGGGGGGGTGCCTGAGCATCGCGACTCAGGGCTCCTACTAGCTCTCCAGCCCTCACCCTCTGGCCTTGTCCACGGCATCGCGACCTGGCATACCAGCGACGGCTGAGACTCGCTCGAGGGCCGGGACCCGAGGACTTAGAGCAGAAAGGGGAGCAAAGGCGAGAGGGGAGGGACACGCGAGGACCTTGCCGAGCAACCTCACGCCTGCCGATGCACGGACCCGGCGACACACCAGGGAGCGGTCCCTGATTCTCGAGATAAGTCACCACCCGGAAGCACCAGCTATTGTGGCATTGTCCCCGCACCTAATGCAATCCCGTGTTAGCGACGCCGCTCTCCTTTCTCACCGAACGACGGCTGCTTGAGTGCCAAAGGGGACCTCCTGAGCATCGCGACTCAGGGGCTCTTACCGGACCCCGGGTCGCTCACCTCCTGTCCTTGACCACGGCATCGCGACCTGGCATACCAGCGACGGCTGAAGCCGCCTTGGGACTGGGACCTGTCGGCGCAGAGCACCAAGCCCTCGTGAGGTTCGAAAGGGAGAACTGAGCTAAGACGGAATGAGCAACTCGCACAATTCTACGACAAGGGTTATATTAACAAACAGGATCACAGGCACCTTACAAGCCCCCACGGGACGTGTCTTTGATTCCTCGCAGGGAACAGATCCTAAAAGGACGCTAACTACACGCGCCCCCGCAAAATACGCCATCATCAACAGTGGGCCGTCAAGCACCGGCGCCAACCCTATCGGCGTTCTAGGAACGGGGGTCCCCCGACTTGCCTGCCTGCGGCCTGCGGTCTGGCTCAAGGGGAGGCGCAATATGGCCCATCTTCATCAACACAGACCCAATACCCTCGCGAGGAGCCAGGCCTCGCGGGGCGGGCGACATAGAGCTTCCTCAGGCGTAGCCTCATCAGGCTGGCTCGCGAGGAGGCGGAGAGATGAAGGCGGGGTACCTCACGAGGTGCCCATGACGCAAGCCATGACGACCAAGGGCGCTAGGCGAATGCCAGCCCGCGCAGTGTCCTCCCTTTCCTCTTTGGTGCAAAGGGAGCAAGCGCAGGCGGGAGGATCAAGCAAAGGCACCCATTTCGATGCAACGAGACCAAGACCAGCTCCGCGACAAGGAGGAAGTCACTGTGGAGCCCAGGCCAGCGTCATCACCAGAGCCTTTGGCATGCGAGGACCAACTTTAGTCAGGATAAGTGTACCAGATGTTCCCCTTCAAAACGGCCAATTGTTGGCGCCCTTCCCGCTCAATATTTGGGAAGAGGCCCAGGGCCTTCGCCTATATATAGGACTAGCCACCCCCAGGGTAAGTGAGGGAGTCCTGGATTAGGGGGTGTTCGGATAGCCGAACTATTCTCTCAGCCGGACTCCAGGACTATGAAGATACAAGTTAGAAGACTCCGTCCTGTGTCCGGAAGGTTCTTTCCTTGGAGTAGAAGGCAAGCTAGGCGTGCGGGTACTCAAGATCTCCTACCAAGACAACCGACTCTGTGTAACCCTAACCCTATCCGGTGTCTATATAAACCGGAGGGTTTTAGTCCGTAGGACGAATCATTCATTATTCATCACAACCATAGGCTAGCTTCTAGGGTTTAGCCTCCTTGATCTCGTGGTAGATCTACTCTTGTACTACCCATATCATCAATATTAATCAAGCAGGAGTAGGGTTTTACCTCCATCGAGAGGGCCCGAACCTGGGTAAAACAAAGCGTCCCCTGTCTCCTGTTACCATCCGACCTTGACGCACAGTTCGGGACCCCCTACCCGAGATCCGCCGGTTTTGACACCGACAGTAAGGATCATCGAAAAACCTGGTAGCTACGCATCACACAGAAAGAGAGAGAAGGGCGATTGAACTCCTCGTAATAGTTCATCCCCCCAGCCAAGAACAGAACCTCGCGAGGCTGTTCTTCCTTGTATTGTTCCTCATCATCAGCCGAAGAGGCAATCCACCACACCACACTGGAGTAGGGTATTACACCACATCGGTGGCCCGAACCAGTATAAACTCTGCGTCTCTTGTGTTGTTCTTTTGGTAGCTTAGATCTTTGCGAGGCAGACGAGTACGGGTAGGTAGGAAGCATAATCTCCGCACGCACCCCAGAGTTCAAACCTTAAGGGTCTGCCGGAACCCGAAATCCGACAGACCCCATCCAGATCAGAGTCGGCGATGGCCTGACGAGCCTGCCCTGCTCTAGGAGCGGCGACGGCTCGGGGGCTCGTAGCTGTCGTCGCTCGTCTCCGGAGTCGCGAAGAGCTCGCCGGAGTCGCTGGACCCTCCGACGCCTCCGCCGCCTGAGGAGCCGCCAAAGGAGCGGTCGGCGGACCCAGTCCTCGCCGTAGCAGGGTCCCGACCACCTCCCCCGGGGCAGCACTCCAGCCGGCGCCCGTTCGCATCGAAGACCTTGAAGAACATCACCGAAGCACCGTCGTACTCCAAGTGGATCATGAAGGCGCCTCTTGTCCTACAAACCCGAGCGATTTCGCCCCAGCCTCGAGTCATGAAGACCTCGCCCGGGGAAACGACCACGACATCTGCCTCGATCGCGAGGGTGCTGCAGCCGGCGTGCTGCAGCCAAAGTTCCAGGAGTTCTCCCTGCAGGATGATGGAGGCGAAGAAGGAAGGGAGGCGAATCCAAGGCTGAGGAGGCATGGCGGCGTGGAGCACGAACTCTCGGGAGGAGCCCTCGGTGTGGACCCCAGGAGGGACGACCCACACCTTCGTGACCCGTCGGCGCCGACGGCGGCGCCGCCCGTGGCGGTCTGCATCGACTCCTTCAGAGCCCTCGATGTGGGCGTACAAGGGAAGCGCGAACCCCGGCGGTGCCCGCTCGCCCCAGGGCCTCAACGCCACCTGATGGGCCCTCTCGTACCGGCGGCGGAGGGCGAGCCGTTTCTTCGGTGGTAGCAGGTCTGGTTCCTCTCGGGGAGCCTTTCCCTTCTCTGCCGCCGAGAACCGGCGGATCGAAGCCATCGCAGCAAGACGGAGCAAGGACCGGGAAGAAGGAGAAGCAAGAAGAGATGGACTGGAAGGGCGCGTGCCGTTCCGTATTTATGGCCGGCGGAGGCCAACCGCCGACCTCCACGATCGTAGGTAATCATGACCCGCTTTGCATGCAGGGACTTGTCCAATCCGCGCAGTTGCCGAGGCGTCATGGAGAAGTGGAGATGCCCACGTCCAATCAACCGCCACACGACGCCCAAAGCCGCAGGCTGTTAGGGCCCGCGGCGCTTCGCCCTTGCCCTTTCGCCTCCCTGCACGGCCAAGTCCGGGCGCGCCTTGGGCCCAGGGGCTACTGTCGGCGTTCTGGGAACGGGGGTACCCAGACTTGCCTGCCTACGGCCCGTGGCGTGGCTCAAAGGGGGGCCCAGCACGGCCCATCTTCATCAACACAGACCCAAGACCCTCGCGAGGGGCCAAGCCTCGCGGGGCGGACGACGCGGAGCTTCCTCAGGCACGGCCTCATCAGGCTGGCTCGCGAGGAGGCGGAGAGATCAAGGCGGGGTACCTCACGAGGTGCCCATGACGCAAGCCATGATGACCAAGGGCGCCAGGCGGGCGCCAGCCCGCGCAATGTCCTCCTTTCCTCTTTGGTGCAAAGGGAGCAAGCACAGGTGAGAGCATCAAGCAAAGGCACCCGTTACGGTGCAACGAGACCAAGACCAACCCAACGGCAGGGAGGAAGTCATTATGGAGCCCAAGCCAGCGTTACCACCTGAGCCTTTGGCAGGCAAGGACCAACTTTAGTCAGGATAAGTGTACCAGATGTTCCCCTTCAAAATGGCCAATTGTTGGTGCCCTTCCCGCACAATATTTGGGAAGAGGCCCAGGGCCTTTGCCTATAAATAGGACTAGCCACCCCCAGGGTAGGGGGGGAAGAATCGAGATCAAAGACAGAAAGAGAGAGAGAGAGAGAGAGAGAGAGAGAGAGAGAGAAGGGTGACTGAACTCCTCCTAGCAGTTCATCGACCCTGCCAAGAACAGACCCTCGCGAGGCTGTTCTTCCTTGTATTGCTCATCAGCATCAGCCCAAGAGGCAATCCACCACACCACAAACTGGAGTAGGGTATTACACCACAACGGTGGCCCGAACCAGTATAAACCCTGTGTCTCTTGTGTTGTTCTTTCCATAACTTAGATCTTAGCGAGGCGGTGGGGTACATGTAGGTAGAAGGCGAAATCTCCGTGCGCACCCCAGTGTTCGAACCTCAAGGGTCTGCCAGAACCCGAAATCCGACAGTGCGCCACCTCAAAAGAGTTACTTGCAGTCGTAGTTTAGGTTAGCCACTGAGTCAAAGCTGGCTTGCTGCAGTTAAACTCCACCACCCCCTTTGTTGATACCGATGCATATGTAGCTAGTTCTGATGTATGTCTTGCTGGGTACATTTGTACTCACGTTTGCTTATTTTATGTTTTGCAGAGAGACGTCAGTCTCGCTAGTAGTTCCGCGTGGACTTCGACGTTTAGCTTGTTACCTCAGCTACGATCTTGTGCCCTCGGCAGGATCGGGTAGATAGTCAGGCTTCTCAGCCTTTTTCATTTGTAGATGTCTGTACTCAGACATATTAAGCTTCTGCATGTGCTTTTACTTGTATGCTCTGAATGTTGGGTCATGAGACCCATGTTTGTAATATCTCGCTCCTCAGAGCCTAATGAATAAATACTTGAGTCGTAGAGTTATGTTGTGATGCCATGTTGTATTTGCACATATCGGGCATATTGTGTGTATGATTGAAATGCTTGGTATGTGTGGGATCCGACAATCTAGTTGTTTATCCTTGGCAGCCTCTCTTATGGGGAAATGTAGTCTAGTGCTTCGTTGAGCCATAGTAGTACGCTACAGCCCGGTTCACTGGAGTCCTGCTAGCCCAGCACTACTGCTTAGGACATTTGACTGGCCGGCATATGCTTCACTTCGTTCATGTGTCTGTCCCTTCGGGGAAATGTCACGCAGTGACATCCGGAGTCCTGCCTAGCCTGCTACAGCCAGGGTTACCGGAGTCCTGTTAGCCCAGTGCTACAGCCCGGATTCACACGTTGTTGACCGACATGCTCGAAGTTGATTCATGTATGCCTGTCCCCATGGGTTAGTGCCGCTTTGGGTTCACGACTAGCCATGTCGGCCCGGGTTCTTTGTCATATGGATGCTAGCGACACTATCATATACGTGAGCCAAAAGGCGCAAACGGTCCCGGGCCAGGTAAGATGGCACAGGTGGGAATACCGTGCATGAGGCCGCAAGGTGATATGATGTGTTACATGCTAGATCGGTGTGACTTAGGATCGGGGTCCTGACAATGGGATGTTATTACATGTTATGTCACAATACTTATGCATATTCTCTCTTATTTTAGCAGGTTTACATAAGGAGGGAGAATGCCGACAGCTGGAATTCTGGGCTGGAAAAGGAGCAAATATTAGAGACCTATTTTGCACAACTCCAAAAGTCCTGAAACTCCATGAAAGTTATTTTTGGAAAAAATAAAAAAAATACTGAGCGGAAGAAATACATCAGGGGGCCACCACCTGTCCACGAGGGTGGGGGCACGCCCTACCCCCTGGGCGTGCCCCCCTGCCTCGTGGGCACCCTGTTGGTCCTCCAGTGGCCATCTTCTGCTATATGAAGTCTTTCGCCCGAAGAAAAATCAGAAGCAACCTTTCGGGACAAGACTCCGCCGCCATGAGGCGGAACCTTGGTGGAACCAATCTAGGGCTCCGGCAGAGCTGTTCTGCCGGGGAAACTTCCCTCCGGGAGGGGGAAATCACTGCCATCGTCATCACCAACGCTCCTCTCATCGGGAGAGGGAAATCTCCATCAACATCTTCACTAGCACCATCTCCTCTCAAAACCCTAGTTCATCTCTTGTATCCAATTCTTGTCTCCGATTGGTACTAGTAGGTTGCTAGTAGTGTTGATTACTCCTTGTAGTTGATGCTAGTTGGTTTATTTGGTGGAAGATCATATGTTCAGATCCTTTATGCATATTAATACCCCTCTGATTATGAACATGAATATGCTTTGTGAGTAGTTACTTTTGTTCCTGAGGACATGGGAGAAGTCTTGCTATTAGTAGTCATGTGAATTTGGTATTCGTTCGATATTTTGATGAGATGTATGTTGTCTATCCTCTAGTGGTGTTATGTGAACGTCGACTACATAACACTTCACCATTATTTGGGCCTATAGGAAGGCATTGGGAAGTAATAAGTAGATGATGGGTTGCTAGAGTGACAGAAGCTTAAACTCTAGTTTATGCGTTGCTTCGTAAGGGGCTGATTTGGATCCATATGTTTCATGCTATGGTTAGGTTTACCTTAATACTTTTGTTGTATTTGCGGATGATTGCAATAGAGGTTAATCATAAGTGGGATGCTTGTTCAAGTAAGAACAGCACCCAAGCACCGGTCCACCCACATATCGAATTATCAAAGTACCGAACGCGAATCATATGAACGTGATGAAAACTAGCTTGACGATAATTCCCATGTGTCCTCGGGAGCGCTTTTGTCTATATAAGAGTTTGTCCCGGCTTGTCCTTTGCTACAAAAAGGATTGGGCCACCTTGCTGCACTTTATTTACTTTTTTTACTTGTTGCTCGTTACAAATTATCCTATCACAAAACTATCTGTTACCACTTATTTCAGTACTGGCAGAGAATACCTTACTGAAAACCGCTTATCATTTCCTTCTGCTCCTCCTTGGGTTCGACACTCTTACTTATCGAATGGACTACGATAGATCCCCTATACTTGTGGGTCATCAAGACTCTTTTATGGCACCGTTATCGGGGAGTGAAGCGCCTTTGGTAAGAAAAAAAAATTATATAGTGTGCTGAAATTTTCTGTCACTTGTTACTATGGAAAGTAATCCTCTGTGGGGCTTGTTCGGGCTATCTTCACCCCGACCAGTAGAGCAAAGAGTTTCTCCTCAACCTACTGAAAATGAAAATGAAAATGTCCACTTTGAGATTCCTTCGGGTATGTTAGAAAAACTGCTAGCTAATTCTTTTGCAGGAGATGGAACAAAGCATCCTGATGAGCACCTAATATATGTGGATGCAGTTTGTGGATTATTTAAGCTTGCAGGTATACCCGATGATGTTGTTAAGAGGAACGTCTTCCCTTTATCTTTGAAGGGAGATGCATCGACATGGTATAGGCTATGTGATGATACGAGATCATGGAACTATAATCGATTGAAATTGGAATTTCATTAGAAGTTTTATCCTATGCATCTTGTTCATCGTGATCGCAATTATATATATAATTTTTGGCCTCACAAAGGAGAAAGCATCGCTCAAGCTTGGGGGAGGCTTAAATAAATGTTATATTCATGCCCCAATCATGAGCTCCCAAGAGAAATAATTATTCAAAGTTTTTATGCTCGGCTTTCTGATAAGAATCGCACTATGCTCGATACTTCTTGTGTTGGCTCTTTTATGATGAAGACTATTGAATTCAAATGGAATTTATTGGATAGAATTAAACGCAACTCTGAAGATTGGGATCTCGACGAAGGTAAGGAGTCAGGTATGACACCTAAGTTTGATTGTGTTAAATCTTTTATGGATACTGATGTTTTCCGTAAGTTTAGCACTAAATATGGACTTGACTCTGAGATAGTAGTAGCTTCTTTCTGTGAATCTTTTGCTGCTTATGTTGATCTCCCCAAGGAGAAGTGGTTTAAATATCATCCTCCCATAGAAGTAAAAGTAGCTGCACCTATTAAAGTTGAAGAAAAGACTATCACTTATAATGATCCTATTGTTCGTACTTCTTATGTTGAGAAACCACCTTTTCCTGTTAGAATAAAGGACCATGCTAAAGCTTCAACTGTGGTCCGTAAAAGCAATATTAGAACTTATACACCTCCTGAGCAAATTAAAGTTGAACCTAATATTGCTATTTTTAAAGATCTCTTGTCTGATAATATCGATGGGCATGTTATTTATTTCTGTCAGGAAACTGCTAGAATTGACAAACCTTGTGCTAAAGATAAACATAGACCTATGGTAGGCCTGACTGTTATTTCTGTTAAAATAGGAGATCATTGTTATCATGGCTTATGTGATATGGGTGCTAGTTCTAGTGCAATACCTTTTGACTTACACAAAGAAATTATGCATGACATTGCACCTGCTGAGATAGAAGATATTGATGTCACAATTAAACTTGCCAATAGAGATACTATATCACCAATGGGAATTGTTAGAGATGTTGAAGTCTTGTGTGGGAAAAGTAAATATCCTGCTGATTTTCTTGTTCTTGGTTCCCCACAAGATAGCTTTTGTCCCATTATATTTGGTAGACCCTTCTTGAACACTGTTAATGCTAAGATAGACTGCGAAAAGGATGTTGTTACTATTGGTTTGGGTGATATGTCTCATGAGTTTAATTTCTCTAAATTTAGTAGACAACACCGTGAAGAAGAATTGCCTAGTAAGGATGAAATTATTGGTCTTGCTTCTATTGTCGTACCTCCTCGTGATCCTTTAGAACAATATTTGCTAGACCATGAAAATGATATGTTTATGAATGAAAGAAGGGAAATAGATGAAGTATTCTTTAAACAGGAACCCATCCTGAAATACAATTTGCCTGTTGAAATCCTAGGGGATCCTCCTCCACCCAAGGGTGATCCCGTGTTTGAGCTTAAACCGTTGCCTGATACTCTTAAATATGCTTATCTTGATGAGAAAAAGATATATCCTGTTATTATTAGTGCTAAACTTTCAGAGCATGAAGAAGAGAGATTATTGAAAACTCTGAAGAAGCATCGTGCTGCTATTGGATATACTCTTGATGATCTTAAGGGCATTAGTCCCACTCTATGTCAACATAAAGTAAATTTGGAAGAAGATGCCAAACCGGTTCGTGATCATCAACGACGGCTGAATCCTAAAATGAAAGAAGTGGCAAGAAAGGAAATACTAAAGCTCCTTGAGGCAGGTATAATTTATCCCGTTGCTGATAGTCAGTGGGTAAGTCCTATCCATTGTGTCCCTAAGAAGGGAGGTATTACTGTCGTTCCTAATGATAAAGATGAATTGATTCCGCAAAGAATTATTACAGGTTATAGGATGGTAATTGATTTCCGCAAATTAAATAAGGCTACTAAAAAAGATCATTACCCCTTACCTTTTATCAATCAAATGCTAGAAAGATTATCCAAACATACACATTTCCGCTTTCTAGATGGTTATTCTGGTTTCTCTCAAATACCTGTGTCAACCAATGATCAATCAAAGACTACTTTTACTTTCCCTTTTGGTACTTTTGCTTATAGACGTATGCCTTTTGGTTTATGTAATGCACCTGCTACCTTTCAAAGATGCATGATGGCTATATTCTCTGACTTTTGTGAAAAGATTTGTGAGGTTTTCATGGATGACTTTTCTGTCTATGGATCCTCTTTTGATGATTGCTTGAGCAACCTTGATCGAGTTTTGCAGAGATGTGAAGAAACTAATCTTGTCTTGAATTGGGAAAAGTGCCACTTTATGGTTAATGAAGGTATTGTCTTGGGGCATAAAGTTTCCGAAAGAGGTATTGAGGTTGATAAAGCCAAGGTTGATGCTATTGAAAAGATGCCATGTCCCAAGGACATCAAAGGTATAAGAAGTTTCCTTGGTCACGCCGGTTTTTATAGGAGGTTCATTAAGGACTTCTCAAAAATTTCTCGACCTCTCACTAATTTATTACAAAAAGATATACCATTTGTTTTTGATGATGATTGTGCAGAAGCATTTGAAATACTTAAGAAAGCATTGCTCTCTGCACCTATTGTTCAGCCACCTGATTGGAATTTACCCTTTGAAATTATGTGTGATGCTAGTGATTATGATGTTGGTGCTGTTCTAGGGCAAAGAGTTGATAAGAAATTAAATGTTATTCAATATGCTAGTAAAACTCTAGACAATGCTCAAAGAAATTATGCTACTACTGAGAAAGAATTTTTAGCAGTTGTATTTGCTTGTGATAAGTTCAGGCCCTATATTGTTGATTCTAAAGTAACTATTCACACTGATCATGCTGCTATTAAATATCTTATGGAAAAGAAAGATGCTAAACCTAGACTTATTAGATGGGTTCTCTTGCTACAAGAATTTGACTTGCATATTATTGATAGAAAGGGAGCTGAGAACCCCGTTGCAGACAACTTGTCTAGGTTAGAAAATATTCTTGATGACCCACTACCTATTGATGATAGCTTTCCTGATGAACAATTAAATTTCATAAATGCTTCTCGTACTGCTCCATGGTATGCTGATTATGCTAATTATATTGTTGCTAAATTTATACCACCTAGTTTCACATACTAGCAAAAGAAAAAAAATTCTATGATTTGAGGCATTATTTTTGGGATGACCCACATCTTTATAAAGAAGGAGTAGATGGTGTTATTAGACGTTGTGTACCTGAGCATTAACAGGAACATATCCTATGCAAGTGTCACTCCGAAGCTTATGGAGGGCACCACGCTGGAGATAGAACTGCACATAAGGTATTGCAATCCGGTTTTTATTGGCCTACTCTCTTCAAGGATGCCCGTAAGTTTGTCTTATCTTGTGATGAATGTCAAAGAATTGGTAATATTAGTAGACGTCAAGAAATGCCTATGAATTATTCACTTGTTATTGAACCATTTGATGTTTGGGGCTTTGATTATATGGGACCTTTTCCTGCCTCTAATGGTTACACACATATTTTAGTCGTTGTTGATTACGTTACTGAGTGGGTAGAAGCTATTCCAACTAGTAGTGCTGATCATAACACTTCTATTAAAATGCTTAAATAAGTTATTTTTCTGAGGTTTGGAGTCCCTAGATATTTAATGACTGATGGTGGTTCACATTTTATTCATGGTGCTTTCCGTAAAATGCTTGCTAAGTATGATGTTAATCATAGAATTGCATCTCCTTATCACCCGCAGTCTAGTGGTCAAGTAGAAGTGAGTAATAGAGAGCTCAAATTAATTTTGCAAAAGACTGTCAATAGATCTAGAAAGAACTGGTCCAAGAAACTTGATGATGCATTATGGGCCTATAGAACTGCATACAAAAATCCGATGGGTATGTCCCCGTATAAAATGGTTTATGGAAAAGCATGCCACTTACCTCTCGAACTAGAACATAAGGCTTATTGGGCTATTAAGGAGCTCAATTATGATTTCAAACTTGCCGGTGAGAAGAGGTTATTTCACATTAGCTCACTTGATGAATGGAGAACCCAAGCCTACGAAAATGCCAAGTTGTTTAAAGAAAAAGTTAAAAGATGGCATGACAAAAGAATACAAAAGCGTGAATTTAATGTAGGAGATTATGTATTGCTATACAACTCTCGTTTAAGATTTTTTGCAGGAAAACTTCTCTCTAAATGGGAAGTCCCCTACGTTATCGAGGAGGTCTATCGTTCCAGTGCCATGAAAATCAACAACTTTGAAGGCACAAATCCGAAGGTGGTGAACGGTCAAAGAATCAAACATTATATCTCAGGTAATCCTATAAATGTTGAAACCAATGTTATTGAAACTGTAACCCCGGAGGAATACATAACGGACACTTTCCGGAACGTTTCAGACTCCGAAAGGGAATAGGTATGTGGTATGGTAAGTAAACCGACTCCAAAACAGTTTTTATGGCAATATTTCTCCGTTTTGGAATATTTAGAAAAATAGAAAAATAAGAAGCAGTCCGGGAAGGACACGAGGCCTCCACGAGGGTGGAGGGCGCGCGTGCCCCCCACCTCGTGGGCACCTCGTGCGCTCTACGGACTCCATTTTCTTGCACGGTACGTATTTTGGTCGGTAAAAATTCATTATATAATCTCCCGAAGGTTCCGACTCCTGTATAACGCAAATATCCTCTGTTCTTGCTTCGAGCTGTTTTCTGTCAGGGTTGTCAAGGTCAAGCATCATGTCGTCCCCCTCCTCCAACAATGGTGATGACGATGCGTGGCTAATGAAGATAGAGCTGAAGAGGGAAGAACCTATGGAGATCAACAAGGATGAAGGGATCAAGAAGGCCACGGAGGACCAAGTTCCGACAGCACGAGACACCCTTTAACTTGATCACAATCTTCTTACCCCAACTGAGATCGAAGCTTTCAAGATGGTTGAGTTAGCTCGTATACAGAACAAGTATCTAACACGTGAAAATATTTTGTTGACGGAGCATATCATTGCACTCGAGGGCATTATCCGCAAGCTGGAGGACCTCTTACGCTCGATGTGCGACTATCCATCATCACCTCCACCTTCCTCACCAACAAAGGAGACATAATCACTTGGGTATGGGCACTCCCCTTGGCAACTGCCAAGCTTGGGGGAGATGCCCCGGTATCGTATCACCATCACACTCCTATCTTTACCGTTTTTCTTACTTCGATCCTATTAGTAGTATCTTGATTTAGTACAATAAAAGTTTATGGCATGATCTAGTTTTGAGTTTTGCTTTATGATCCTTCTATGTAATCGAGTCCGTGAGATATATAATAAAGATTAGTGTTGAGTCAAGGGCTTGATTATTTCCCCATGATCTTGAGTGAATAAAAGAAAAGAGAAAAGAATAAAAAGAAACAAAGAGATCATATTGATCTTATGGAGAGTAATGACTACACATAGAAAGAGTATGATGATTAAAAATTGTTGGGAGTTGACAAACATAGCTTTGGTCATCATTGCAATTAATAGGAAGTAGTAAAGAGAGAGAGAGGTTTCACATATAAATATACTATCATGGACATCTTTTATGATTGGGAGCACTCATTAAAATATGACATGCTAAAGAGTTTATGTTGGACAAGGAAGACAACGTAATGGGTTAGCATGAACTATTATTGTTGACATTACCCTTGAGGTAAAAGGTTGGGAGGCAAAACTATAAGCCCCTATCTTTCTCTGTGTCCGATTAAAACTCTGTAACCACAAGTATTGCGTGAGTGTTAGCAATTATGAAAGACTAAATGATATTTGAGTATGTGGACTTGCTAGAAAGCTCTGACATAGACTCTTTCTGATGTTATGATAAATTACAATTGCTTCAATGACTGAGATTATAGTTTGTTAGTTCTCAATAAAGTTTTGGATTCGTACTTTGCATTGTGAATAGATTATTACTTGAGCATAAGAATTCATATGACAATATCAATCTATGTTGCTATTATGAGAATAATCATGATGCCCTCATGTCTGCATTTTATTTTATCGACACCTATACCTCTAAACATGTGGACATATTTATCATTATTGGCTTCCGCTTGAGGACAAGCGAGGTCTAAGCTTGGGGGAGTTGATACGTCCATTTTGCATCATGCTTTTATATTGATATTTATTGCATTATGGGCTGTTATTACATGTTATGTCACAATACTTATGCCTATTCTCTCTTATTTTACAAGGTTTACATAAGGAGGGAGAATGCAGGCACCTGGAATTCTGGGCTGGAAAAGGAGCAAATATTAGAGACCTATTCTGCACAACTCCAAAAGTCCTGAAACCCCACGGAAGTTATTTTTGGAAATAATAAAAAATACTAAGAGGAATAAATACATCAGGGGGGCCACCACCTGTCCATGAGGGTGGGGGAGCGCGCCCTACCCCCCTGGGCGCGCCCCCCTGCCTCGTGGGCCCCCTGTTGGTCCTCCGGTGGCCATCTTCTACTATATGAAGTCTTTCGCCCGAAGAAAAATTAGAAGCAACCTTTCGAGACGAGACTCCGCCGCCATGAGGCGGAACCTTGGCGGAACCAATCTAGGGCTCCGGCAGAGCTGTTCTGCCGGGGACAGTTCCCTCCGGGAGGGGGAAATCATCGCCATCGTCATCACCAACGCTCCTCTCATCAGGACAGGGCAATCTCCATCAACATCTTTAGGAGCACCATCTCCTCTCAAAACCCTAGTTCATCTCTTGTATCCAATTCTTGTCTCCAAGTCCGGGATTGGTACCAGTAGGTTGCTAGTAGTGTTGATTACTCCTTGTAGTTGATGCTAGTTCGTTTATTTGGTGGAAGATCATATGTTCAGATCCTTTATGCATATTAATACCCCTCTGATTATGACCATGAATATGCTTTGTGAGTATTTACTTTTGTTCCTGAGGACATGGGAGAAGTCTTTCTATTAGTAGTCATGTGAATTTTGTATTCGTTCGATATTTTGATAAGATGTATGTTGTCTATCCTCTAGTGGTGTTATGTGAACGTCGACTACATAACACTTCATCATTATTTGGGCCTAGAGGAAGGCATTGGGAAGTAATAAGTAGATGATGGGTTGCTAGAGTGACAAAAGCTTAAACCCTAGTTTATGCGTTGCTTCGTAAGGGGCTGATTTGGATCCATATGTTTCATGCTATGGTTAGGTTTACCTTAATATTTTTGTTGTAGTTGCGGATGCTTGCAATAGAGGTTAATCTTAAGTGGGATGCATGTTCAAGTAAGAACAGCACCCAAGCACCAGTCCACCCACGTATCAAATTATCAAAGTACCGAACGCGAATCATATGAACGTGATGAAAACTGGCTTGACGATAATTCCATGTGTCCTCGGGAGCGCTTTTCTCTATATAAGAGTTTGTCCAGGCTTGTCCTTTGCTACAAAAAGGATTGGGACACCTTGCTGCACTTTATTTACTTTTGTTACTTGTTGCTCGTTACAAATTATCCTATCACAAAACTATCTGTTACCACTTATTTCAGTACTTGCAGAGAATACCTTGCTGAAAACCGGTTATCATTTCCTTTTTGGGTTCAACACTCTTACTTATCGAAAGGACTACGATAGATCCCCTATACTTGTGGGTCATCATCATGCAACTTGGGAAGATCAAGAACACACAAAAAATTATGAACAGAGGCTCGTAGCAGTGATGTAATAGCTAGCATCAGAAAATGTAGGGTAAAACAAACAAAAACCAGCGGAACCACATGCTAGTTTGCTGATGTGTAATTAAGCATAGAGAACATGAAGCAGTATGATGGAACCAACAGGTGGCATTAGAACAACACCATTATCATAAGTATTGCATGCAAGAAGTAAAATAGTAGGCAGTGATATCTAGGAAGTACAGTAATACTTAGGAAAAAACTAAAGAATATTAACTATATGTGCACTGGTATGTAATTTAGCACATGTAACATGTTCATTGCAAGAAGTATGGCCCTACAGGTGCAAGCAAAATAACGCGTCTCATGAAAAACTGAATGATGCCCTCAAGAAATTCAAAGGTGCGGTGCTTATGCTAAGAACGTGAACGTAGGCGCCGACCGTTGGATAATAGTTCCTGATTCTCGGCGGCGTATGGGTATCATTGGCATACTTGATAGCTAAGGATTTTCGATGGTGCTCGTGTTGCGGTTGAGTTTGGGCCAGCTGTTTCCATCGCTGAAGCGGCTCCGGTGCTACGGTTGCGGCGCCTGTCGACATACAAGAAAGCTCATCTGTGGTAAGTGAACAGTTGCACAATAAAGAGAAAAACCAAAGGAGTACAGATCGAAATAACCTGATGAGGCTGCATCGTCGGTATAGCAGGGCCGGTGGAGTTGAATATGGCGTCCGTGGAGCGGGTCCGATGCAGTGGACGAAGGCTTTGGCGGGCGCATTGTACAGTGCTTTCGGTGAGGCGGATCTGTTGCGGTGGAAGAGGGCTTGTATGAAGGGCCAGTGAAGGTACGGACGAGGGAGTCAGTGAAGGGCCTACACTATGGTGGACGAGGGCACTGGTTAAGCAGATCCGGTGCGGTGGACCATGATGGCAGTCAAGGAGATCTAGAGCGGTGTACAAGCCAGTCGCTGAAGCGGCTCCGATGAAGTGGTAAGTTGGAAGTTGGGGGTTCCAAGGTGCGGAAGGTAGATCCGTCGGGGTGTGAGGTCCACCGCTGCGGCAGAGGACTAGATTCGGTGGCTTGCCATGGTTGGGGGGTCGGGGAGGGGAAGGGGAGGGCTCTGGGGAAGAATGTTGGGGGCGAAGAGGGGAAAACAATGGAGCTACCAAAGCAGCCCTTTTCCATTCATGTGGCAGGGGTAAAACAGGAATATCGCAGGGCCAAACTTTCGGGCGCGAGATATTTTAATGTGAGCGGTAAGTTTGAAAGCTTTTGGCGCCTGAAATTATATTCTGCTCTTGTACAGCCGACTATGATATCATGGCCGAGAATTTGTTTTTTTTTTCACGCAAAAAAGTGCAAGTTTTAAAAATCAATGTCTCCAACTCGAAACTTAGATTGTCCATTCAATTCAAATATGGATCATTGAGCTACTACAAGCAAATACCATCATACGATCCAATTAAAATGAAATTCCAAATGTGTTTATCCTAAATAAGATGACAAAAGCAAAAATGTGTATGTGTATGAATAAAGTGGATGATTATAAAGTTTGAACATGCCCGTATGTGTATATCTCTAGGTTTGATATATGAATTTGAAATCATGAAATCCCGGCTTAAAAATGTACCTTCGTTTGAATGAATTACAAAAGCTAATGATGGAGTAAAATTCCAAAATTCTAATCTTAGGTTTGTAATTCTGGTACATCAAAGTATATCACGCATGTTCAAAAGTATCGTTTTCTCATAGTCCAAACTGTGAAACAAATTGATCAACCTTGAGTGCACACACTATTGACCATGTATATCTAAATTACGCTAAAGTCCCTCAAATATAGACACCTCACTCTTTATCTGAAGCCACCCCCCTCGTCGCCCCCCCCCCCACACACAAAGAAGTCATTCTCTCCCCTCAAACACCAACACACGAGCACATTAAGTCCAGACCCCAATATAGGTCTCTATCACTTTGTCTCGGCATGCACACATCTCTTCCCCCACTCTCTAGCTAGGTCTCCCGGCATCTCTCTTTCCCAAGCACATGCACTATGTAGAGTGTATCTTTCCCATACACACAAAACGTCGCCCCCAAACGTCTATCTCCCTAGTTATGTGGTTCTCGCACACTCACCTCACACACCGCCCCCACTGCAAAACAAGCACACTTTGTCTCCTTGTGCACCACACTCCTATTTCTATCTCTCCCACATGCGGACCCGCCCCAGCTCCTCCCTGTATACATATATGTCGTGACTCTTTCCATAGCTCCCTAATGTATCATCGTTCTTGATCTCGCACATTGTTCTCTACACCATCTATTCTAGATCTCTCATGAAGTCCCTATCACACACACGATGACTCGCTTCCCTTGCGTCTCCGTACATAGGCCAATTTCAAACAACATCAACATTGTCTCCCTATCTATACGCCATTTATGGACACAAATGCCCCCTCTCTTCCTCTCTCTCTTTCTCTCTCTCTCCGTCGCTAGCTCTCTCTCTCTCTCTCTATCTCTCTCTCTCTCTCTCTCGCTCTCGCTCTCACACCCCTCTCCCACACACACTCGATGTCTCTTCCAAATAGTCTGCTCCCCCCGCCCGCACCCATGCTATCCCGCTACTACACATGTCACACTATTCCCCCTTCCCTTATACTAGGTTTATATCATTAGTGGTCTCTCTACTCCACATACACACACTCCCTCTCACACACAAACGCACGCACAAACACGCACAAAAACCCATCAATCTGGATCCTCATCTCTCCCCATGTCCGCATGTGTATCTCGCACACTCGCTCTCTAATTATGTATATGTGTCTCCACGTTACACAACACAAAGCCCCATGTACATGTCTCTCTCTATCCTCCACACACATAGACACAAAGAATATGTTATCATTGCCTCAGTCTCTAGACATATCACACACGCTCTCTCTCTCTCTCTCTCTCTCTCTCTCTCTCTCGCAAACACGCTCAACAAGGGTTTCCTCGTGAATAACTTACCATCTATTCATCAACAGTCGTGGCAGTATGTCGAACACGAGACGTGAAAAAGAATAAATCTACACATGCTTAGACCACCTATGTAACACCCCGGATGTAACTTGCCATATTTGTACTCCAACTCTTGCCATTTTCGGCTATGTGATGTTAGTTTCAGATCTGTTTCAGTAGATGCACTTTTGTCATTTTTGCCATGATTGATGTGTGCATCCTATGAAGTTGAGTCCTACATGTGTTTTGTAATATGCCATGCTATCTTTCCAGTGGTGTATGCCATGTATTTTTGTGATCTTTGTGGTGACTAGCACAAGCATGGAAACTAGGGTACATAATGTTGCTGATTTCAGAGACTTAGTATTTTCACTGTCATGTTCTGCTGTTATTTTTATGCCATGTGTTCATGTTGTTTCCGAGAGATCTATGCCTCTTTTGAGCATGATCAGTAAGGGTGTTTTGAGCATATGGATTTGCTCTATCCATCCATACCTTTGTTTGTATTTATGAAGTGCCATAGCTTGAGTCAATCGAGCTCTACTTTTGCTATAAAATGTTGCTGGCAGATTGTTTACATGTTATTCGATTTTGCCAAGCTTGTTGTAGTTGATCCTTGCATGCTATGATGTTGTTCTTGCCATGTATAGCTTCTATGCCATGTCTTCTTGATGTTTGTATGCTTAGTTTATCATGTAATGCTCTGTAGTGAGTGCATCGAGCTCGTGAACATGCCTACTTGTTATCTGTTTTTGACATGTCCTGTTTTCTGCTGTCTGAAACCTGTAACGAAACTTGCTTAGTTGACATGGGTGTAATTATATTTTCTGATCCTTTATGGCTTACGGTCAGTAAGGGACTTTTGTTAAGTGCTCTGAGTAGATTCATGCCATGCCTCGTTTTGCTATATTGTGTTCCTGTAGCATGTGGTTTTCTTAAACATGTCATCCTGATGTTAATTTCTGGCATGTTATTTTCACAGTCTGAGAACCTGTTATCTTTTGCACTTTTGCCATGCTTGTTTGAACCTGTTATGGTGTGATTTAGCCGTAGCTCAGTGTTTATCTTTTGTCAAGCATCTTGAGTAGATCACTTCCATATGCTTTGTTGATACGTTTGGGTGCAGTAGCTTAATTTCTTGTTGCATGCTAAGTAGCATCATGTTGTTAATGGCAGATTATTGTCATTCTTGTTTTGCTTGTCATTTGCAAACCGTGCATCCGATTCCGGTGATCTTTATATCGATTTCAACCGAAATCACCTCACCTTTCCAGTGGCATACTTGGGTTGCCAAGATTATGCATTGTTCATCTTTTTCCTTCCGGAGCATGCATATGCATTGCATATCACTTCTCGCATATCGTGCCATGTTTTGCATCATATTGTTTGTGCATTGCATCGTGGTTGATAGTTGTTCCTTTGCTTGTGATCTTGTTTTGGGTAGAGCCGGGAGACGAGTACGTGAACGAGGAACCTGTTGAGAACGCTTACGAGGACTAAGCTTTCGACAACTCTGAGAACCTTGCAGGCAAGATGACCATACCCTCGAAATCACTTCTATCTTTGCTTGCTAGATGCTCGCTCTTTTGCGATGCTTATGCTGCGATACCTACCACTTGCTATATCATGCCACCCATATTGCCATGTCAGCCTCTAACCATCCATGTCCTAGCAAACCGTTGATTGGCTATGTTACCGCTTTGCTCAGCCCCTCTTATAGCATTGCTAGTTGCAGGTGAAGATGAAGTTTGTTCCTTGTTGGAACATGGACATGTTGTTCCTTGTTGGAACATGTTTACTTGTTGGGATATCACAATATCTCTTATTTAACTAATGCATCTATATACTTGGTAAAGGGTGGAAGGCTCGGCCTTATGCCTGGTGTTTTGTTCCACTCTTGCCACCCTAGTTTCCGTCATACCGGTGTTATGTTCCTTGATTTTGCCTTCCTTACATGGTTGGGTGTTTTATGGGACCCCCTTGACAGTTCGCCTTGAATAAGACTCCTCCAGCAAGGCCCAACTTTGGTTTTACCATTTGCCACCTAAGCCTTTTTCCCCCGGGTTTTCGCGAGCCCGAGGGTCATCTTTATTTTAACCCCCGGGCCAGTGCTCCTCTGGGTGTTGGTCCAAACTAGAGCACCGTGCGGGACCGTCCCTTGGCAACTTGGGTTATGTTGGTACCTGTACGCTTCGCTTATCCGGTGTGCCCTGAGAACGAGATATGTGCAGCTCCTATCGGGATTTGTCGGCACATCCGGGCGGCTTTGCTGGACTTGTTTTATTACTACCGAGATGTCTTGTAGTCCGGGATTCCGAGACTGATCGGGTCTTTTCGATAGAAGGAATATCCTTCGTTGACCGTGAGAGCTTATAATGGGCTAAGTTGGGACACCCCTGCAGGGTAATATCTTTAGAAAGCCGTGCCCGCGGTTATGAGGCAGATGGGAATTTGTTAATGTCCGATTGTAGAAAACCCGAAGTTGATCTTAACTAAAAACACATCAACCGCGGGTGTAACCGTGATGGTCTCTTCTCGGCGGGGTCCGGGAAGTGAACACGGTATTGGAGTTATGTTTGATGTAGGTTGTTCTAGGATCACTTCTTGATCACTTCTAGCTTCATGACCATGCTTTGCTTCTCTCCTCGCTCTCTTTTGCGTTGTTAGCCACCATATATGCTAGTCGCTTGCTCCAGCTCCACCTCACAACCCTTTCCTACCTATAAGCTTAAATAGTCTTGATCTCGCGGGTGTGAGATTGCTGAGTCCCGTGACTTACAGATTCTACCACAACAGTTGCAGGTACCAACGATGCCAGTGCAGATGACGCGACTGAGCTCACGTGGGAGTTCGATGAGGAACGTGGACGTTACTATGTGTCTTTTCCTGATGATCAGTAGTGGAGCCCAGTTGGGGTGATTCGGGGATCTGTGTACCATTTGGGGTAGTCTTCTTTCTTTTTGGTTCCGTAGTCGGACCTTGAGTGTAATCTGGATGATGAATGTTTATTTATGTATTGTGTGAAGTGGCGACTGTAAGCCAACTATGTATCTCTTTCCCTTATGTATTACATGGGTTGTGTGAAGATTACCTCACTTGCGACATTGCATTCAATGCGGTTATGCCTCTAAGTCGTGCCTCGACACGTGGGAGCTATAGCCGCATCGAGGGCGTTACAAGTTGGTAATCAGAGCCTTCCCCGACCTTAGGAGCCCCCACTGAATGATCGTTTTTAGCGGCCGAGTTGTGTCTAGAAAAATGTTTTGAGTCATTTAGGAATTATATATCGGAGAGTTTAGGAATTCTTTTTACTTCCCAGTCTCCTCATCGCTCTGGTAAGGCATCCCGACGTAGAGTTTTGACTCTTCTCTTCTCAAATTTCACTAAATTTTTTTTAGGATCACGCGGGTATCTTAGAATCGTTCCGATGGTTTTGTGATGACAACATTGTCTTGGTTGCCTCCCGTCAGCAGGGGTTTAGTGGAGGTGTCCCGGGGAGTTGAGCTCCGAGGTGTTGTCGTCATAATTTATCGTTACAGTTCTGGAATACCTGAGTTTAGTACGCCGACATCGAAAATTTCTTTTGTACAGTTGTTGGTGAGATAACCCTGATAGCCCAGTACTGAGGCGAGTGCGGGAGTATTGCTATCACTCGTATAACGGATGCTTTTCGAA
Organism: Aegilops umbellulata; assembly: GCA_032464435.1. Lineage (NCBI taxonomy): Eukaryota > Viridiplantae > Streptophyta > Magnoliopsida > Poales > Poaceae > Aegilops > Aegilops umbellulata. Next base: position 353,862,006 of record CP136058.1, read on the forward strand.
GGTAGATGTAGATGATTTCCAAGAATTTCTTGGTTATGTGTTGAAGGATGGATACAGCTGGATCTAGGTATTGTTATTTTGGGTGATATATTTTGTGTCCCCTGTATCCCCAACACCTGATTGCATAACCAGAAAGTTTCGGGAGTTTATTAGTGGGAATTCATGTAGCTCTAGTATTTCTTCCCGCAGATATTTGGTTCGTGATTGGGTAATCCTTACCAAGTATTTGTTCACATCCGTACCTTGTTGATTTTATTCCATACTTTTTTTTTCTAAGTGGCTTCTCAACTTATGGAAGTGTGATGCTTTACTTTGGAATTCATTCATTCATTCTCGTTCGAATGTTTATTGTGAAGACTATATGTTGCAGTTTTGATCCTTTGATTCAGCTTGAATATATCTCTTTCAAGATGCTAATGGATGTCACCCTCTTCAGGATGGCTCCGCCAACGCGTCAGAATCCGGAACGCAATGAAGGAAGTCAGGCTAACCCTCCGCCACCACCTTCGCCTCCGGAGGCATGGCAAGCCCTGATGACTGCCACAAATGCCAACGCTCAGATTCTGATTCAGCTCTTGCAAGATCGCAACCAAGGGCAAGGTAATCAAGGAAATCAAGGCCAAGGCAACAATCAGCCGCACTTCGCTTCACTCAATCAGTTCCTTGCTAATCAGCCAAAGACCTTCAGCTACTGTGTCGAGGCCACAGACGCCGATGATTGGCTCATGGATATCAGCAAGCATTTCGAGTGCAGCAATGTCAGACCTGAGGACTTTGTCAAGTTTGCCTCTTTTCAACTCAAGGATCAAGCTGCTGAGTGGTTCCAACAATACAAAGATTCCAGAGGAGATCGTGTGATTACCTGGGATGATTTCCGCCGTGACTTCAAAGCTCACCACATTCCAGAAAGTGTTGTTGAGAGTAAGCGTGAGGAATTCCGCAATCTCAAGCAAGGCAACATGTCTGTGTATCAATACAACACTTAGTTCCAGAAGCTCTCTCGCTTTGCTAAGCAGGACATCCCTGATGAGAAGAGTATGATCTACCAATTCAGGCGTGGTCTCAGAGAAGATTTGCAACTAGCTCTCGTGCTTTTTGAGCCATTAAAGTATGATGAATTCTACAACATGGCACTGAAACAAGAAGCTGCTCAGCTCAAGTGTGAGGCTTCTAAGAAGAGAGTCAGAGACGCAGTTCAGTCTTCTTCTTCCTCACTGGTGGCAGCTAAGCAATAGAAGTTCTGGTTGCCTCCTCCTCCTCCGTTCCGTCAGCCTTATCAGCAGAAGAACTCAGGTGGTCGTGGATCTTCCCACCCACCCGACCCTGGCTATCAGGACAAGTCTCAGAATCAAGCTCCAAGACCAAATGCTCCTTATCATCGTCCGCTCTCAGAGGTGACTTGCAACAAATGTCAGTAAAAGGGTCACTATGGGAACAAGTGCTTCAATCAAAGGCGCCTTCCGCCTCCTCCTCCTGTGAGATCTTCCAACAATGCAGTGGTCAAGCATAATTCCAAGTCTGCAAAGGTGAACATGATGAATGCAGCTCAAGCAGAGGATTCTTCTGAAGTGATCATGGGTAACCTTCCTGTTAATGATATTCCTGCTAAAGTCTTATTTGATACTGGAGCATCGCATTCTTTCATTTCAATACCTTTTGCATCGAAGCATGAGTTGTCTTTCCAAGATTTGGCTAGACCGTTATCAGTTGTATCTCCGGGTAAATTCATGAACGCAAGCTCCTTTGTCCCGGATGTTTCTATCAACATGGGCGACTATAGATTTCTGGCTAAACCAATTGTTCTTGGTGACTCTGATATTGATCTTATTCTCGGGATGGACTGGCTTTCTAAGCACAAGGCTCAGCTTGATTGTGCTGCCAGGGAAATTCAATTGACTCACTCTTCTGACGATGTGATCATTTATGTCGCTCGTGATGATACCATTCGGTTGTTTTCTCTCAATGAGAAGGGCGAATTGGATGCTATCTCTCAGATTCCAGTCGTTTGTGAGTACCAAGATGTCTTTCCAGAAGAGCTTCCGGGTATGCCTCCTCATCGGCCAGTTGAATTCGTTATTGATCTTGAGCCTGGCACGGAACCCGTTTGCAAGCGTCCTTACAAGCTTGGACCAAAAGAGTTGAAGGAATTGAAGAAACAACTCGATAAACAAGAGCGTCTGGGTCTGATCAGACCGAGTTCTTCTCCTTGGGGTTGTGGTGTTCTTTTTGTCCAGAAGAAGGATGGCACGGACCGACTATGCGTCGATTACCGTCCATTGAACAAGAAGACTATCAAGAACAAGTACCCACTTCCCAACATCAATGAGCTATTCGAGCAACTTAAAGGTGCTAAAGTGTTCTCCAAGCTTGACCTTCGCATGGGTTATCATCAGATTCACATTCGTGAAGAAGATATTCCCAAGACAGCATTCAGAACAAGCTATGGTTCTTATGAATATACTGTCATGTCTTTCGGCCTTGTCAATGCTCCTCCAAAATTCTCTCGAATGATGAACTTCATCTTCAACCCCTACACCAATGAATTCGTCTTGGTATATCTCGACGATATATTGGTCTTCTCCAAGAATAAGAAGGATCATGCCAAACATTTGCGATTGGTGCTCGACAGGCTCAGAGAGTATAAATTCTATGTGAAGTTCTCCAAATGTGAATTCTGGCTTGATGAAGTTCTTTACCTTGGTCATATCATCTCTGCCAAGGGCATTGCTATTAATCCAGAGAGGGTGTCTGCAGTTTTGAATTGGGAACCTCCTCAGAATATCAAGCAGCTTCGCAGTTTTCTTGGACTTGCAAACTATTGCCGAAGATTCGTTGAGAATTTCTCAAAGATTGCAAAGCCTCTTTCCAACCTCCTCCAGAAGCATGTGAAGTATGTCTAGTCTCCTGAGTGTGACGTGGCTTTCAACACTATCAAAGAGAAACTCGTCACTGCTCCAGTTTTGACTCCTCCTGACGAAGACAAGCCTTATGAAGTTTTCTGTGATGCTTCTCTTCAAGGCCTCGGTGCCGTGTTAATGCAAGAGAAGAAGGTTGTGGCCTATACCTCTCGTCAGTTGAAGCCCAACGAAAAGAACTACCCCACTCACGATCTTGAGTTGGCGGCAGTTGTCCACGCACTAATAACATGGAGACATCTCCTGTTGGGAAGGAAAGTGGACATTTTCACCGATCACAAGAGTCTCAAGTACATCTTCACTCAGCCCAACCTCAACCTTAGGCAAACTCGATGGGTCGAAATGATTCAAGAGTATAATCCGAGTATTGAATATACTCCAGGCAAGGCTAATGTGATTGCAGACGCTTTGAGCAGAAAGGCTTATTGCAACAGCTTAATCCTCAAGCCCTTTCAACCGGATCTTTGTGAAGCTTTCCGCAAGTTGAATATCCAAGTTGTCCCTCAAGGTTTTCTTGCCAACCTCATCGTCTATCCTACTTTGGAAGATCAAATCCGTGAGGCACAATTGATGGATACCATGGTGAAGAAGGTGAAACGTGGTATTGACAAGGGCATTTCCAAATACAAGTGCTATCGAGTTGATGACAGAGATACTCTTTTCTTCGAGGACCGGATCGTGGTTCCAAAGGGTGATCTACGGAAAGTCATTATGAACGAAGCGCACAACTACCTTCTGTCAATTCATCCTGGAAGTACGAAGATGTACCATGACCTCAAGCAGTCGTATTGGTGGACTCGAATGACGCGAGAAATCTCTCAATTCGTGAATGAATGTGATGTCTGCAGAAGGGTGAAAGCAGAACACCAACGACCAGCTGGTCTTCTCCAATCTCTTGCTATTCCAGAATGGAAGTTCGATCATATCGAAATGGACTTCGTGACTGGATTTCCAAAGTCCAAGCGTGGAAATGATGCCATCTTCGTCGTCATCGACAAGCTCACTAAAGTGGATCATTTTCTTCCTATCAAAGAGTCTATCAGAGCAGCACAGCTGGCAGAGATCTACACCTCCAGAATTGTCTCCTTGCATGGCATTCCACAATTGATCTCTTTAGACCGTGGCAGCACCTTTACATCCAAGTTTTGGGATTCTTTTCAGAAGGCCATGGGCACAAATATTCGCTTCAGCACAGCTTTCAAGCCAGCTCGGGCAAAGCCCCATTCGAGATTCTCTATGGCAGAAAGTGTTGTACTCCTCTCAATTGGTCTGAAACCGGTGAACGTCAACTGCTTGGCAACGATTTGATCTCAGAGGCTGAGGCAACGTGCAAGGTCATTCGTGAGAATCTCAAAGCCGTGCAATCGCGCCAGAAGAGCTATTACGATAGCAAACACCGGGATTTGGCATTCGAGATCGGAGACCATGTCTACCTCCGCGTCTCTCCAATGAAAGGAACTCGTCGCTTCGGTATCAAGGGGAAACTTGCCCCTAGATACGTGGGCCCTTTCAAGATCATCGGCAAACGAGGCGATCTCGCCTATCAACTTGAGCTTCCCTCCAACTTTGCAAATGTGCACGATGTCTTCCACGTGTCACAGCTTCGCAAGTGCTTCAAGACGCCTGAGCGCACCATCAACTTCGAAGAGATTGATCTTCAAGAAGATTTGTCCTATCATGAGCATCCAGTTGCTATTCTTGAAGAAACTGAGCGCAAGACTCGCAACAAGTCAATCAAATTCCTGAAAGTGAAGTGGTCACACCATTCAGACTAACAGGCCACCTGGGAGCGCGAGGACCACCTCCGTTCCGAGTATCCGGAGTTCTTTCAGTCCTAGATCTAGGGACGAGATCCTCTCGTAGTGGTGGAGTGTTGTAACACCCCGGATGTAACTTGCCATATTTGTACTCCAACTCTTGCCATTTTCGGCTATGTGATATGATATTCCCTCCGTGGTTGGGTTTTCCCGTCATTTTGCATTTTGTTCATGTCATGCATTTCATATCATGTCATCATGTGCATCGCATTTGCATACGTGTTCGTCTCATGAATCCGAGCATTTTCCCCATTGTCCGTTTTGCAATCCGGCGCTCCTATGTTCCCCGGCGTCGTCTTTTACCTTTTTCCGTGAGCGGGTATTAAACCTTCTCGGAATGGACCGAGGTTTGCCAAGCGGCCTTGGTATAGCACCGGTAGACCGCCTGTCAAGTTTTGGGTCATTCGGAGGTCGTTTGATACTCCAACGGTTAACCGGATAACCGTAAAGGCCTCGTGTGTGTTGCAGCCCAAAACCCCTCCAAAACAGCCCAATAACCCATCTAAGTCACTCCCATGTCCATCGCCATTCGATCACGATCGCGTGGCCGAAAACCGCTCTCCATTGGGAGCTTCCTAGCCCCTCCTACCTATAAATATAGCCCCTCTCCCGAAATTTACGGATGAAACCACCCTAACCCTAGTCCAACTCCTCCCCCGCCGCCACCGGACACGTCCGCCCGCCGCCGCCGGACCAATCGCCGCCCGCCACGTGGCGCTACGCCGCCAGCCGCCGCCTCCCCGTCCCGCGGCCCGCCGGGGGCCGGATCGGGCCCTCCCGGCCCGTGCGCTCGCGCCGCCCCCGCCGTCCTCCTTCCCCGCGCCCGAGCCGCGCGCCGTCGTCCCTGTCCGCGCGCCGCCGTCGCAGCTCGTCGCCGGCCGTCGCGCCTCCTCCGCGGAACCTCGCCGGCGCCCCGCCCTCGCCGGCCTCCGCCGCCCGCGCACCTCCCCGCCGTCCCCTCGCCTCGCAGCCTCCTCCGCCCGAGCCGGGATCCGGTCCCTGCCTCGCCGGATCTCGCCTCTCCGGCCGCCGCCGCACGACCCCGGCCATCCTCGGTTCGCGTGCGAACCCTAGATCTGGGATTCGCGGGGTATTTTTCTTCCAAGTCTCAGTAATTTTGTTGCATGTTCATTGCATCATATCTCTGTACCCGTGGATTCGTTTTGGACATATAGCATATAAAATTGTTCGCCTCGATGAGTACATCATTTCATATCATTTCATCGTTTTCATTTGAGCTCATCTTGATGCCCGAAACGCAGTTGGAAGAGAGCTATGTGATGTTAGTTTCAGATCTGTTTCAGTAGATGCACTTTTGTCATTTTTGCCATGATTGATGTGTGCATCCTATGAAGTTGAGTCCTACATGTGTTTTGTAATATGCCATGCTATCTTTCCATTGGTGTATGCCATGTATTTTTGTGATCTATGTGGTGACTAGCACAAGCATGGAAACTAGGGTACATAATGTTGCTGATTTCAGAGACTTAGTATTTTCACTAAGTCATGTTCTGCTGTTATTTTTATGCCATGTGTTCATGTTGTTTCCGAGAGATCTATGCCTCTTTTGAGCATGATCAGTAAGGGTGTTTTGAGCATATGGATTTGATCTATCCATCCATACCTTTGTTTGTATTTATGGAGTGCCATAGCTTGAGTCAATCGAGCTCTACTTTTGCTATAAAATGTTGCTGGCAGATTGTTTACATGTTATTCGATTTTGCCAAGCTTGTTGTAGTTGATCTTTGCATGTTCTGATGTTGTTCTTGCCATGTATAGCTTCTATGCCATGTCTTCTTCAATTTTGTATGCTTAGTTTATCATTTAATGCTCTGTAGTGAGTGCATCGAGCTCGTGAACATGCCTACTTGTTATCTGTTTTTGACATGTCCAGTTTTCTGCTAAGTCTGAAACCTGTAACGAAACTTGCTTAGTTGACATGGGTGTAATTATATTTTCTGATCCTTTATGGCTTACGGTCAGTAAGGGACTTTTGTTAAGTGCTTTGAGTAGCTTCATTACATGCCTTGTTTTGCTATATTGTGTTCCTGTAGCATGTGGTTTGCGTGCTCTAAACATGTCATCCTGATGTTAATTTCTGGCATGTTATTTTCACCAAGTCTGAGAACCTGTTATCTTTTGCACTTTTGCCATGCTTGCTTGAACCTGTTATGTTGTGATTTAGCCGTAGCTCAGTGTTCATCTTTTGTCAAGCATCTTGAGTAGATCACTTCCATATGCTTTGTTTATACGTTTGGGTGCAGTAGCTTAATTTCTTGTTGCATGCTAAGTAGCATCATGCTGTTAATGGCAGATTATTGTCATTCTTGTTTTGCTTGTCATTTGCAAACCGTGCATCCGATTCCGGTGATCTTTATATCGATTTCAACCGAAATCACCTCACCTTTCCAGTGGCATACTTGGGTTGCCAAGATTATGACTTGTTCATCTTTTTCCTTCCGGAGCATGCATATGCATTGCATATCACTTCTCGCATATCATGCCATGTTTTGCATCATATTGTTTGTGCATTGCATCGTGGTTGATAGTTGTTCCTTTGCTTGTGCTCTTGTTTTGGGTAGAGCCGGGAGACGAGTACGTGAACGAGGAACCTGTTGAGAACGCTTACGAGGACCAAGCTTTCAACAACTCTGAGAACCTTGCAGGCAAGATGACCATACCCTCGAAATCACTTCTATCTTTGCTTGCTAGATGCTCGCTCTTTTGCTATGCCTATGCTGTGATACCTACCACTTGCTATATCATGCCACCCATATTGCCATGTCAGCCTCTAACCATCCATGTCCTAGCAAACCGTTGATTGGCTATGTTACCGCTTTGCTCAGCCCCTCTTATAGCGTTGCTAGTTGCAGGTGAAGATGAAGTTTGTTCCTTGTTGGAACATGGACATGTTGTTCCTTGTTGGAACATGTTTACTTGTTGGGATATCACAATATCTCTTATTTAATTAATGCATCTATATACTTGGTAAAGGGTGGAAGGCTCGGCCTTATGCCTGGTGTTTTGTTCCACTCTTGCCACCCTAGTTTCTGTCATACCGGTGTTATGTTCCTTGATTTTGTGTTCCTTACACGGTTGGGTGTTTTATGGGACCCCCTTGACAGTTCGCCTTGAATAAGACTCCTCCAGCAAGGCCCAACTTTGGTTTTACCATTTGCCACCTAAGCCTTTTTCCCCCGGGTTTTCGCGAGCCCGAGGGTCATCTTTATTTTAACCCCCGGGCCAGTGCTCCTCTGGGTGCTGGTCCAAACTAGAGCACCGTGCGGGACCGTCCCTTGGCAACTTGGGTTATGTTGGTACCTGTACGCTTCGCTTATCCGATGTGCCCTGAGAACGAGATATGTGCAGCTCCTATCGGGATTTGTCGGCACATCCGTGCGGCTTTGCTGGACTTGTTTTATTACTGCCGAGATGTCTTGTAGTCCGGGATTCCGAGACTGATCGGGTCTTCCCGGTAGAAGGAATATCCTTCGTTGACCGTGAGAGCTTATAATGGGCTAAGTTGGGACACCCCTGCAGGGTAATATCTTTCGAAAGCCGTGACCGCGGTTATGAGGCAGATGGGAATTTGTTAATGTCCGGTTGTAGAAAACCCGAAGTTGATCTTAACTAAAAACACATCAACCGCGTGTGTAACCGTGATGGTCTCTTCTCGGCGGGGTCCGGGAAGTGAACACGGTGTTGGAGTTATGTTTGACGTAGGTTGTTCTAGGATCACTTCTTGATCACTTCTAGCTTCATGACCATGCTTTGCTTCTCTCCTCGCTCTCTTTTGCGTTGTTAGCCACCATATATGCTAGTCGCTTGCTGCAGCTCCACCTCACAACCCTTTCCTACCTATAAGCTTAAATAGTCTTGATCTCGCGGGTGTGAGATTGCTGAGTCCCCGTGACTCACAGATTCTACCACAACAGTTGCTCCGTGATTGTACCAACGATGGCAGTGCAGATGACGCGACTGAGATCACATGGGAGTTCGACGAGGAACGTGGCCGTTACTATGTGTATTTTCCTGATGATCAGTAGTGGAGCCCAGTTGGGGTGATTCGGGGATCTGTGTAGCATTTGGTGTAGTCTTCTTTCTTTTTGGTTCCGTAGTCGGACCTTGAGTGTAATCTGGATGATGAATGTTTATTTATGTATTGTGTGAAGTGGCGACTGTAAGCCAACTATGTATCTCTTTCCCTTATGTATTACATGGGTTGTGTGAAGATTACCTCACTTGCGACATTGCTTTCAATGCGGTTATGCCTCTAAGTCGTGCCTCGACACGTGGGAGCTATAGCCGCATCGAGGGCGTTACAACCTAGTATGACTACTAGGACTAGAGCAAGCCAAAAAGCGTGCCGCCGTCACACCCTCCTTATCGGTGACGGGAAAACCTTTGTTTTACACAGTCGAGAAGTCATTGTGCTAAGGCCTCACATGCTGAGGCATTGAATAGAATGTAAATGCTAGTTTACGGAAACAAGTACTGATAATACATTTGTATCTCCATACTTATATTTCTTCTCTTATAAAAACCGAGTTGGTGATGATGGTACGCGTGCCATCTTGCAATATAGACCGTCCGATCTATATCTGACTGATGGAAATTAAACTAAAAGATACCCGCACCCCTCTCCACATTTGCAGACAAGGCCGTCCCTCGTTCATCCTTATCTCCAACATCTCATTGTTGAGCAATTAAGAAAGGAAGCCTCTAGAACAAACTGGCCTGGTGGCCGCTGCCGGCGTCGTCAATCCCCATGCCTCCGCTCAGTCCGACCACCAATCACCACCACGCCCCACTCCTCTTCACCTTATCTCCTATTTCTCGAGATATCATTAGTTTTTACACATGGGATTACTCCCGCATGGGTCAATCACAATGAGTGTTTTTATAAAAAAAATGCATCTTGATGTTCCAAGCAATGCACGGATCTTGCTAGTACTCCTACTGAAGACTAAGTTGGTGATGATGATGTGTCTGCCATCCGTCGTTTGTGACCATTAGATCTACATCTAACGACTGTGAGGTAAGTTATTGCCTTTTCTCACAAACATCCCACTTGTCTACCAATTTGCAGAAAAACCCATAATCAGTATCTTAAAACCAACCACATCCCTCCCTGACCTCACCAAAACAGCCCAAGGAATATATTCTAATAGAAACATAATATATCTGTAGTGATATATGTATATCAAAATTAGAGTGTTTTGTATCAAGTTTGTGAATAAGTATTATTCTAATTATGATTCGTTGCAACGCACATGAACATTGCTAGTATTCCAACCATGAAATTTTTCCCTAGTATTCCATAGTTTCGAGTTTTCCATCAAGATATTAGTCACGCATGGTTGATATTTACTTTCAATCATGTACACATATGCACTATGTAACTAGCCTTGCTTATTGGGTTCCAAAGCTTAACTTTCACTCCTACTTACAATATGTGAGTGTTTAACAAAAAACTACCACTTTCAACCAGCCCTAGGAAGAATCTATTGTACAAAAAATAGCAAAAACATACCCAAAATTTCTTAATCAACGCCAAAAACTACTACCTACCGATTAGGTTAGTTTAAACCCATTTGTGACAGGGTTGTCCCACACGTCCGTGCTGACGAGGCAGCTTAAACCAACACATTTTGTTTGACCGTTGACACGAGGGACCCACATCTGACCTTCTATCCTGTTATTCCCCCTCAAATCATTATTTTTCCTGAACATTACTTCAACAGTACTGATGCGTGTTCGTCGGTGGCGCCGGTGATGAGAGAGTTGGCCGCTGCTCCGCCAGACGGGTCGGACGCCGCGCTGGCCTCCGCACGGTTTGGCAGGCTGGCCTGAGCGTGACTCACGAGCGAGCAAGCCGCCGCGCTGGCCTTCACTTGAGCCAAATGGCTGGCCTTAGCGCGGCGCGCGCGAGCAAGCCGCCGCGCCACCGTGCCAATCTAGCTAGCAAACCTTGCAAACAAGCAGCTGGACGGAGCTATCTTGGCTAGCTAGCGGCCGCGAGCGCCGGACGGAGCTGGCATCCGGGCTGCCGCAAGATGGGCTCCGCACCGTCGGCGGTTTTGACCTCGCCTTCTACCGGCGGCGGTAGCTGCGTCCCATGGACAACGATGACTAGGTGGACGAGCCGGAGGTAGGAGGTCACTCGGGGATTTTTGTACAGACTGACATGTAGGTCCCACAAGTCATAACGCCCGGTCAAATAGAAGACATTGACTTAATGGGCAACATGGGACCTGTTTGGATACTCTAAGTCAAAGGTTAGATTCTAACCCTGAACTAACTCTAATCAAAGTGGTGTTTGGATGGCAGGGTTAGATTGACAACAAATGTATCCAAACAGGGCCATGGGTTGAAACATGCCTATAATGGCACTTTGTAGAATAGTCGTTTCTTGGTCGGGCTGGTTGGTAAGAGCATGTACAATGGTTGATAAGGCAGTCTTATCTTAAGTCTGCCACGTATGCAAGTGGTAGTAGTTTCTTGGCATTATTAGTGGTTTCTTGCATTATTAGGGGTTTCTTGTAAGGAACAATGTACTACTAGCGACAAAAGGCGATTCTAGGTTGCGTTGTACTCCAACGAGTACTACTAGTGGTCGCGGGAGTGTATACCTCGTTTTGTGGGTTCGAATGCAGGGCGGCCTTTTTTAAAATAGTAACTTCGCTGCGAGCCAATATTTTACACGGGTAGTTTGAGTTTTGAAGTCAAACGGACGTGCGGCACCACAATCTCGGTGCACTTGATAGCCTAGCCACGTGAACGGGTTTTCCTTCCCAGCATCTTGTGGCTCGCGTGCTCGCCCTAGCCGCACCTCGCTTGCAGCTTCCTCATCAACTAGTAGCATATTTAAACTAGCGCCTCCCAATTAAGCCCGAGGAGCCAGAAAAGCCTGGCGGGGCATTGGGAACTGTGCAATATGGCTGTGTACGTAAAGTGCTCTACTACTACTCTGTAGCTTGTGGCGTTGCACGCATGGACTTCACTCCATTATCGGCTCTACTATAAAATAAATTCCTCTTGACGTGTTTTTTTAAACGGAGGCGAAAGCTTTGCTTCATCTCATTCATGAAGAAGGAACTACTAACAAAGTTCGACGAGATCCATTACACCTCCACAAATGGAAGCAAAAAGTCTAGTCTCGCTGTATCAAATAACTCAAATGTTCTGCCCCTGCAGTAACCGTCGCTGATAAATAGGTTGCTAGTGTGTGCGTGAGAGGAGCGGTTGAGTAGGCCAGCTACATGAGAGGAGCGGCTGAATAGAGCACCGACAGTACCCACTAGGCCACTACGCAGGTGTACTTTCCCTGCATTGATAGTACAACAATGGTTCTAGAGAACAGTAGTACCCTCCACTTCCAACTGTAGCTCCTTGGCCCTGAGATTCAAGAGTTCAAAATCGGTGCACTATACTAGAAGTACAGAACATCGCACTACTAGTTGAGAAAGTAGTACTAGTACTGCTACAGTACGAGTACGTACTCCTCCGTCCCATAATGTAAGACGTTTTTTGACACTAGTAGGCGTGACAATCCTTCGAACAGTCCACCGCTCCTTGGCCATGGTTGCACGTTGACTCCACTAGAGTTGCTGACGTTCGGAGGTAGTCGGATTTTGTCCGATGAGCAGGTCAGTATTGGAGTTTGATCATGTAGTACTTAGTTATTCCATTTCCATCCCGTAATTTCCCCGTTGCCCACTGTCTTATATATAGGTCCGGGTCGGTGCCAACAAAGATTGGCGTGCATACCTCCGGCCGGATACCAACATCATTTTATACAACATCCACAGCAGTGCGGCCATTCCGGTAGACCCCTTCTCCACCATTGGGATCGGCCTTCCGGACTGGCTGGGCTTGAATACGTATGATGATGCCTACATGAGATTGAAGAAGATAGCAATTGCGGACCCGCCGACAGAGCGACGCGGCTACGACGATTACTATCCCATCGCGGTGGTCGACATAAGGATTACCATCAATGTAAGAGGCAGTAACGGCAGAGGCTGGCGCATGTTAGTGGCGGCAGATTTGTACCCATACACGTTCGAAGACACCGTGCGCCATCTAGGCCGCATCTTCGCAGTGACAAGCCAGGGGACATGATTCATCTGGTTGCCATCCTATGGTACGGGAGATTACAAACGGAATGCACAAACCATCATTTGCATCCCTAACAGTACTCCATTATTTTGCAGGGACCAATCATCCCGCTATCAAAATAAGATCGCCGATCCTGGATGTGCATTTGCATCCGCGATTCGGTCTAACATGGAACCTTGTAGCTGACTCTGGAATATTGGGATCAACTATCTTAGAAGTCGTTACCCACGGTACCACTGATGTGCAACATGGTCACACAATCTACCACGATCCGACCGTCACCATCTACCCAGGTATTCCATTTTTTAACCCTCTCGCCTTCTCTTTCATTGTTGTACTAGTACTCTACTTACGTACTAGTAGGAGTACTTTTTACCTTGGAGGACGCATATAGCTAGCTAGGCCCTTGAAGACTTGAACCCACTAGCTGCCACCATTTTTGTTTTTCCATGTCTTACTATCTCATCCACGTAGCCAAGAGTGGCTATATATAATAAGCCGGTTATTTTACTTCCTCTATACCAGAGCAGTACTATTTGCTGCACAGTATTACTGACCGCCATATTTGAGCACAACATTATTATGCATGGACCTTGACTATGTATGTCACCATGTGTCCTGATCTGAGATGCCGCGTGTACCAGATGAATGGCGCCGAGTTCGACCCCCGTGATGCTACGTGGGTGCCGAGGAACACTCTTGGAGATTACTCGCTTTTCATTGGGACAGCTACCCCATTGTGAAGCGGATGCCGCCTTCCGTGATGCCTGCCGTTCATGAAGCATGGTTGTGTCTTCAGTGCGCACCGCCGGATGAACGACATGTTGGGACACGCTATCCCTGATTTATGCCGCTTCAGCTTGGATGAGTCTCCATCATGTGGAACCGGACTAGAAAGTTTGCGACAATGATTCCCGTTGCCCACTGCTATGGATCATGCCATCCATGAAGAACACCTGGGACTGGAACCTGGAGGAGGACATGTAGCCCATCTATAATGTGTAAGTGGAGTACGGTAAATTGTGAACGGTAGTGCTGTGAATATATGTAGACTAGTCGTGCACAAATTTATCACATGAATTGGAGATGAACTTGTGTGGCATACTGGCATTTGTCCTTTAGAATTTATTACTAGTAAATGTGTTATGTGTACGTGCAAATTGTGTGGCTGTTGCACGGGCTCCAACATGCTCTTTGAGAAAAAAAGGTGGCACAGCTTTGGATATACGTGACGTGCGGCATCATACAGTAGCATCGTTCGCTATAGTTGTAGTACGCTCCTACTAGGACGACAACTCCTATAAAACCTTGCACTTGGCTCTTTGCCTCCTCGGGAGGTTCAACAGTTCGCACTCGTGTGAACCTTGCACTTGGCTCTTCGCCTCTTCGGAAGGTCCAACAATGATGATACTACAGTACACATTATGCTTTTGGCAATCTGACACCGATTGAACTACTGCATGTCCACTGCGAGGGCGAGGGAGAGGGTGATGTAGTCAAAACCCTCTCCTCGTCCTGCGAACCACCGCGCGCGTGGGTGAGGGAGAGATGTAGTAAGCAAGCTTCTCCTCGTTCGGCGAGTTGACATGACACATCAAAGCAGTACTAGTACTAGTCCATACTGCGTCCTTTTCGGTTAATATGGCTTAATTTGAAACGAGAAAAATACATTGACGGTCAACGTATGTAACAATACGCTCTTTACGGTCACTATATATAGTTTTGCGGTGATTATACGATCACTAGCTCATCGTAGAGCACCGTATTGCACCCTACTGACCGGCCACATAGTCGATGTGGCACTTTGTTGACTGGTTAAATTGTCACCTGGTTTCTAGGTCCCATCTGTCAGTTGGCAGAGCAAAGAAATCAGCTAAAAAACAAAGAGTGTAGTACATCTACACTTCCAATGCATTTATCCTTTAATCTAGATCGATATTGATTGACTAATGCACCAACTTGTTCTCTAGGTAGTAGGTATAGGCTACATGTCTATCCTTAATTACAGCATGCAACGACTTTCATTTAATCTTCCTCTCTCAATGGTCGCATGCACACATAAGTCTGCTACTTTTGGGCATTAATTACGCCCTGGTCAATGTGTAAATATCTAAATGTACAGTCTTTCACGGACGTAGGGACTAGGTTGAGCACTTGAGCGTGAGCGTGTGTGTTGCGTCGTGTGTTGTGTGCCGCATGGGTGCATGAGTGTTGCGTGCGTCCATGTGTACGTGTGAGTGTTGCATGTTGCATGCATGCATGCATGCATGGGGCTTACTCCCTCCCATTGACATGTTCATATTTCAAGCTTTCTCTGTTCCCTCCATATGGTGATACTCCCTCTGTTCCCAAATACGGAGTAAAATCCTCCCTCTGTTCTCAATTACGGAGTAAAATCCTCCCTCTGTTACCAAATACGGAGTATTTGTCTTTCTAGAGATTTCAACAAGTGACTACTTACGGAGCAAAATGAGTGAAGTGAGCGTAGAGGCATAGGGATAATGTACAAAGGAAGTCTTCGCGATCCATTATTCCCCATCTCGGTCAGAGAGAACTATTCAACTAGTCTTCGCAGTGAAGTGACAATACACGCTGCAGCAGATGGGACACTTAATTAATAAGCTGAACTAGCGTGTTGGTGTTACTAAATCAGCCTTACCCAGTACTGCCATCATGTTTGCCAATAGAGCATGCTTCTGTCCTCCATTAACAGACATATGGGCCTTCTTGTGGTAGACCCACATGTCATCGGTGTAACTATTTACACTCCGAAGGACGGTATATCCTGGTAGTAGTAGTAGAATTGAGATTTAATGCACTTTCTTCCCCGTCTTCCACTCTTCGTCCTCCTCTGTTCCCCATCGTCGGCCGCACACCATTTCCCCCTACTCATTGCTCGCCCGCCCGCACTATATTCCTTGGTAGCTCGTGCGTACCATATCCCCTCGCTCACTGCTCAGCCACACGAGGAGAAGCTTCTTCGCTCGCCCGCCCGAATCCACTTCCCCGCTGGCTCGCAGGCACCAAAAACCCAATGGCAGAACCGACTGACACGCAGAGCCACGATTGGAATTCCCTCCCCGATGTTCTCTTGGAGCAGATCTGTAATCGTCTGGACCTACTCAGCACCGTCCGTCTGGCCGCATGCTCGGTGTCTTTGTACCGTCTACTCGTCTGCAACCGGCTGGCTCTTTTCAAGACACCCTGCTTGCTGATGCCCGATCCTCGCAGGTGGACCAGACACTGACTTGACGATCCTACGGAGGTTGTCGTGGTGCCCCTCGACATGCTACCACTACCCGTCCACCTGTCCTTCGTGCGCGGCCACTACTGGGCGGGCATGAAGGCCAACTGGATCGTCCTCATCCACCAATCCGGTAGTCCATGGCGTCTCGTGGATATCTACACCCAGCGAGAGATCACCCTTCCATCTTTGGATACCGCCGCCATCGAGCCTCGCGGCCCGCCGGACACTCCTGCCTACTACGCACGAGATGCGTCGAGCTTTTGGCTCGACCTCTGTTTGCTGAAGGTTGTAATCTGCGAAGTGCCCACACCATCAGAAGACTACATGGATTACAAGCTCATTGCCGTGTTCAACATGGGATTCGTCTATCTGGAATCCGGTCGCCATACATGGTTATGGCTCATCGTCGATCCTCTTTACCCAACACTTCTGTCTGATGCTATAGTGCATGATGGCATCGTTTATGTGGTCGACGCACAGATTGGCTGCCTATACTGGTGGAATCTATCGTCGTGTAATTTTTCTACCTCATCTCATCTTTACCTTAAGAATACGACTGCCTATTCATTGTTACAAATTTAGAATATATAGTATGTCTATAACCACATCATTGCTATATGTTCCTCTCATTTCCTAGATTTTTGTGACCACACATATTATTGTTAGAGTTGATATGAGAACAATTGGTATCTAATGATTGTTAGAACATATATTATGAGTATAACCTCATGATTGCTATATGTTACTCTCATTTCCAGGATTTTTATAACAACACATGTTATTGCTTAGAGTTGATATGATAACTGTAGTAAGTGCTATGGTAGAATATGAGTAGGCCCTGTCATATCTTTTTTCCTCTCATTGTTACATGATGTTTGAACCATGATATATTGCTAGAATATGAAAGGCATTGGCTTATTTTTTAACTTGGGGTATGATTATGACCATGGCATTGCAATTCTCTATCTATGATATGTGTCACTGTTATAATAATCTTAATTCCACACATACTCTGAACATGATTGTTTATTTTTGTCCTTTTGGTCTCCAATTTGAATTGTTGCAGCAGATGCAAATGCGCTGGACTTCATGATTCCAGGACCTGGAATCATACCAGCCGATGGGTGGAGGTTTATCGCTCGTTCAGCTGACGGTAGTCATTTGATGCTCATTTGCACGTACCAAATTGACCAAACCATTTCATCAAACAACATGCAGTACAATGCCTGGGGCGTTTGTGACATTGATGGCTATGGTTGCTTTGTGTTCGAGAAAGATCCCAGCTCCGTTGGGCCACGCGTATTCAACTGGAGGCGGTGAGGGAGTCCTGGATTAGGGGGTGTTCAGATAGCCGGACTATACCTTCAGCCGGACTCCAGGACTATGAAGATACAAGATTGAAGACTTCGTCCCGTGTCCGGAAGGATCTTTTCTTGGCGTGGAAGGCAAGGTAGGCGTGCGGATATTCAAGATCTCCTACCATTGTAACCGACTCTGTGTAACCCTAACCCTATCCGGTGTCTATATAAACCGGAGGGTTGTAGTCCATAGGACAACCATCATCATACACAATCATACCATAGGCTAGCTTCTAGGGTTTAGCCTCCTTGATCTCGTGGTAGATCCACTCTTGTACTACCCATATCATCAATATTAATCTAGCAGGAGTAGGGTTTTACCTCCACCGAGAGGGCCCGAACCTGGGTAAAATAAAGTGTCCCTTGTCTCCTGTTACCATCCAACCTTGACGCACAGTTCGGGACCCCCTACCCGAGATCCGCCGGTTTTGACACCGACATTGGTGCTTTCATTGAGAGTTCCTCTATGTCATCGCTTTTAGGTCCGATGGATCCTTTGATCATCAACAACGATGAGGTCCAGGGTGAGACTTTCCTCCCCGGACAAATCTTCGTCTTCGGCGGCTTCGCTCTGCGGGCCAATTCGCTTGGTCATCTGGAGCAGATCGAAAGCTACGCCCCTGGCCATCAAGTCAGGTTTGGAAGCTTAAACTACACGGCAAACACCCGCGGAGACTTGATCTTCGACGGGTTCGAGCCACAGCCAAGCGCGCCGCACTATTTCAAGGGGCATGATACGGCTCTGCCTCCGAATAGTACCCTGGAGGCCGCACACGCGCCGGCCCCGATCCTTGACTCGGAGCCCGCTGCGTTCTTCGAGGATGAACGGTTGGACGTCACCTCAGGGGCTGCGATCTCAAAGGCGATCGAGCCAAACGCCAGCCCCGCACTCCGCACGGCCCATGACTCCAAGGAGTCGGATTCTTCTCCGAACTCCGGACCTTCCGTGCCCCCGCCGATCGAACCTGGTTGGGCGCCTGTAATGGAGTTCACCGCCGCAGACATCTTTCAGTGCTCACCTTTTGGTGATATTCTGAATTCTCTCAAGTCTCTCTCTTTATCAGGAGAGCCCAGGCCGGACTATGGTCTGCGAGGTTGGGATTCGGACAACGAAGAAATTCAAATCCCACCCACCACCCACTTAATAACCACTGTCGACGACTTAACCGACATGCTTGACTTCGGCTCCGAAGACTTCGACAGTATGGACGACGAAGGAGGAGACGAACAAGAAACAGCACCTGTAGGGCGCTGGACCGCCACCTCGTCATATGACATATATATGGTGGATGCTCCAAAGGATGCAGATGGCGATGGAACAGCGGAAGACGACAACTCGAAAAAACCGCCAAAACGCTGGCACCAACGGCGCCGCTCTAAATCCCGCCACAGCAGAAACGGTGATTCCGGCACGGGAGATAATACTACCCCGGACAGCGCCGAAGAACACCAGAACCAGCAAGATTCGGCGCAGGAAGATGGAAAAGCCAGCCCTCATGAGAGAGCGGCAGAGCGAGAGGTTGAGGAAGATAACTACATGCCTCCCTCCGAAGACGAGGCAAGCCTCGACGACGACGAATTCGTCGTACCATCCGACCCCGCCGAACAAGAGCGTTTTCAACGTAGGCTTCTAGCCACGGCGAACAGCCTAAAGAAAAAGTAGCAACAGCTTAGAGTTGATCAAGATTTGCTAGCTGATAGATGGACTGAAGTCCTTGCGGCCGAAGAGCATGAACTCGGGCGCCCCTCCAAAAATTATCCTAAGCGCAGGCCGCTACCCCAATCAGAGGGGGAAGCATATGACATGGCAGACCGGCCACCCCGCGGCCGCGACAGAGAGGCATGTCGAACCCTTAAACAAGCCATGCCCCGGTGTCGTTCAACTAAGGCACGGTAAAACGAGCCAGGCCTGCGAGACGTATTGGAGGATAAAGCAAAGCAAACAAGATCGATCTATGGATCGCGCGGACGCCCGACGACACGTGATGATCTTCACTCCGGACACAATAAATCCGGCCGGGCCGAACACAGCAGGCACAGCTCTTCCGAGCTGCGTCGTGACATAGCCCAATACAGGGGCGCCGCACACCCACTATGCTTCACAGACGAAGTAATGGATCATCAAATCCCAGAGGGTTTCAAACCCGTCAATATCGAGTCGTACGATGGTACGACAGATCCGGCAGTATGGATTGAGGATTATCTCCTTCACATCCACATGGCACGTGGCGACGATCTACACGCCATCAAATACCTGCCCCTTAAGCTTAAAGGACCAGCCCGACACTGGCTTAACAGCCTACCAGCGGACTCAATCGGTTCTTGGGAGGACCTGGAAGCCGCATTCCTCGACAACTTCCAGGGGACATATGTGCGGCCACCGGACGCCGACGACCTAAGCCACATAATTCAGCACCCAGAAGAATCGGCCAGGCAATTCTGGACACGGTTCCTAAGAAAGAAAAATCATATAGTCGATTGTCCGGACGGAGAGGCCCTAGCAGCCTTCAAACATAACATCCGCGATGAGTGGCTTGCCCAGCACCTGGGACAGGAACAGCCGAAAACCATGGCAGCCCTCACAACACTCATGACCCGCTTTTGCGCGGGCGAAGATAGCTGGCTAGCTCGCAGCAACAACTTATCGAAGAAGCCTGGTAATTCGGATACCAAGGACAAAAGTGGCAGGTCACGTCAAAATAATCAAAAGCGCCGTGTTAGCAGCGACAACAATGAGGATACGACAGTTAATGCCAGATTCAGAGGCTATAAATCCGGTCAGCGGAAAAAACCATTTAAAAAGAATACCCAGGGCCCGTCCAGTTTGGACCGGATACTCGACCGCTCGTGCCAGATTCATGGCACCCCCGAAAGGCCAGCCAATCACACCAACAGGGATTGTTGGGTGTTCAAGCAGGCAGGCAAGTTAAGAGCTAAACACAAAGACAAGGGGCTGAACAGCGACGACGAGGAGGAGCCCAGGCCGCCGAACAACAATCGACAGAAGGGGTTTCCCCCACAAGTGCGGACGGTGAACATGATATACGCGACCCACATTCCCAAGCGGGAGAGGAAGCGTGCGCTACGGGACGTATACGCGATGGAGCCAGTCGCCCCAAAGTTCAACCCATGGTCCTCCTGCCCGATCACTTTCGATTGAAGGGACCACCCCACTAGCATCCGTCACGGCGGTTTTGCCGCATTGGTCCTTGACCCAATCGTGGACGGATTTCATCTCACAAGAGTCCTCATGGACGGCGACAGTAGCCTGAACCTGCTTTATCAGGATACAGTGCGGAAAATGGGCATAGATCCATCAAGGATCAAGCCCACAAGGACGATCTTTAAAGGCGTCATACCAGGTGTAGAGGCCAATTGCACAGGCTTGATAACACTTGATGTGGTCTTAGGATCTCCGGATAACTTCCGAAGCGAAGAGTTAATCTTCGATATGGTCCCGTTCCGCAGTGGCTATCATGCCCTGCTCGGACGAACCGCATTCGCTAAATTCAATGCGGTGCCGCACTACGCATATCTCAAGCTCAAGATGCCAGGCCCTTGAGGAGTAATTAAGGTCAGCGGAAACACAGAACGCTCCATCCATACGGAGGAGCACATGGCGGCCCTCGCAGCGGAAGTACAAAGCAGCCTTTCAAGGCAACTCTCCAGTTCGGCCGTTAAAAAGCCGGACAATGCAAAGCGCGCCCGGAGTAACCTGCAACAAGACCACCTGGCATGATTAGAGAAATTGTAGCAATACGGCCCCGACCCCAGCCATCGCAACATAGCGGAGCAAGTACCTCCAGTACACAATTACGCCCTTAAAATTCCATGGGCACAGGGGGAGGGGCACATTAACGGCATGCCTACAATACGGCGTCAAATGTACTAGGGGCTGCCGATTTTTCTTTTTTACTTTCAGGACTCCATACTCTGGATAACCTGTTCGGCCTTGTTGCCGCACAGATGATGCAAGATCTAGGAAAGCAGACAAAGCTATGCCGCATTCCGGAACTCTCAGGTGGTCTCTATTCCGAGCGATATATCTGTTTTTAAATTCCGCGGCCTGCGCCTGGGCAGGACATGTTAAATAGTCTAATATATTTTTTTTGCTTATCGCACTACTTGTATCGTTCGGCTTTGATAAATAGCCTCTTTATAAACAATGCGTAGCTTTTTGTCTATTTTTTGCATTATCATCTTTGAATATGTATGTTTATTACTAACATGATCGCACCCGTACACCATGGTACGGCAAACCACGCCAGGGGCTTCATTACCCTTTTATCTAGTGTGAGAAGTCCATACACTTTCACAAGTACGGCACCCCGAACTTATAGCACTATATGCATCGGCTCCGAGTCATGATTTTGGTCACATGTTGGGTTTGCCCGGCTCCTATGTTTTGGTGCCTTACATTCCGCTTTATCGGCTAAGGTAGCACTAGGAAAACCACTGCGATTGTGCCCCTGTTCAGGTGGGTTGAGCACCTCAGTGGAGAAAGCTAAAACAGACTGTCATGATAAGGCGTGAGACCGGTCGCTGTTCGAGAGGTTTTTCGAGTCCTTAAAGGCTTATGCCGCTTTGAGCGAGGAGCTGGCTATGTCCGGCCAAAGGCGTGGATAGCGCCCCGAATTCGGCCTTCCGAACTAGGGGCTTCGCCGAAATTTAAAATTATAACGTTCTATGGCTAAGTGGGAGTGTTCAAGCATTATAGTCCGATTGCCTGGTTCGTTGTGCTGAGCGCCTCCCTCGAAGGACCCAACTATGGGAACAAGAGCCCTCAGGTTTATCCCGAACACCCAAGCACTAGTGGCATGGGGGCAGAAGCCGACGACTGGCCATCTCTCAATTTTTGATAAACGGCCGCACAGAAAATAATATTTTAAATTCAATAAGCATTGCTTCGTGCATATGAACAAGTTTTCAGCACACAGGATACAAACGAGCGAGTTCATTCAAATATTACATCTTTAGTACATTCATCCGCGACAAGGCGGGCTCCGGCAAGAACTTCCTTGTAGTAGTTCTTGGGCTTGCGATGCTCCTTCCCCTGCGGCGGCCCGTCCTTCACCAGCTTCTCTCCGTCCAGCTTACCCCAGTGTACCCTTACACGGGCAAGGGCCCTCCGGGCACCTTCAATGCAGACGAAGCGCTTGACGACCTCAAGCCGTGGACAGGCCTCCACCAGCCGCCGCACTAGCCCAAAATAGCTCCCAGGCAGGGCCTCTCCAGGACACAGCCGAACTAGTAAGCCCTTCATGGCCTGTTCGGCCGCCTTGTGGAGCTCGACCAGCTGTTTCAGCTGATCGCTTAAGGGCACAGGGTATCCGGCCTCAGAATACTGAGACTAGAACACACTCTCCGTCGAGCTGCCCTCTTCAGCTCGGTAGAATGTGGCGACGTCGGATACGCTGCGGGGAAGATCGGCGAACGCCCCTGGAGAACTCCGGATTCGGGTAAGTAATAGATAGTTTACTTTTATATTCCTACTTTGCATCGAGAATGCCTTACCCGTTGCTATCGTTTTCAGCTCCTCCAACTCTTGGAGGGCCTTTTGGGCTTTGGCCTTGGCACTCTTGGCGGTCTCGATGGCTGACGCGAGCTCGGATGCTTGCGTTTTTGACTCAAGCTCCAAACCCTCATGTTTTGTCATGAGAGCTTGCAGCTCTTGCTGCACCTCGCCGACCTGAACCCCAAGCCTTTCTCGCTCGGCGCGCTCCTCGGCCGTTTTCTTTTCGGCCTCTGCCAGCGCCTGCTTCAGGGTTGCCACCTCGGTTGCGGCCCCTACAATAAGCAGTACAATCATGTTATTTCTTTCTGCAATCAAGCCTCTCTATAGGCACCTTTTTTTTCTTTTTTAAGGGTATTTCTTACCTTCTTTCTCCTCGAGCCGCCGTTTGGCAAGGCCGAGCTCTTGCTCGGTCCGCCCGAGGTCCTTTTTCAGGACATCCACCTGCGCAGTCAGTGCGGCGGTGGACAGCAGCGAAGCCTGCATACGCATATTTGACTTTTTTGTTAGACTCCTGCGAATATTACTAGATCCTCTATTCGGCTTTTCTTTCCGAACACCGAACAGAGCATCAGGGGCTACTGTCTATGCGGTAAATAATTTGACATATTTTTAGTTACCTCGAAGCCTGTTAGAAGGCTAGCGCAAGCTTCAGTCAGTCCGCTCTTGGCGGACTGAACCCTTTGGATCACCGTACTCATAACAGTACGGTGCTCCTCATCGATGGCGGCGCCCTTAAGCACCTCCAGCAGATTGTCTGGCGCCTCCGGTTGGATGGAGGTCGCCGGCTCAGACGGCTTACTCCTCTTGGAAGGAGTTCGCCCACCGCGAACCAGGACTGTCGAGTCCGGTGCGGTGTCCGGCACAAAGCCGGACTTGGAGCCCTGGGGGGTTTCATCCCCTTTACTCCTGGGGTCCGGAGGATTGCCTTTCGGCTCCTCCAGGACCACTTCCTCCTGCCCCGGAGCTTGTCGCAACGCCACTTCGGCGTCGTCTGCAGTGCGGGGGGAGACAACGGGCAGAATTGAGTTCACGTCCGACGTATCCAGGGAGCCGCTCGATGAATTGTCGAGTTCGGCCCGGGGCGGGCTGCATAAAACACGAGCGATATTAGGGAAATCCGCGCATTAAATGAATATCATGAGTCACTCTGGTATATAAATACTTACAATTTCGCCGGACGCTTGGTTCTGTACGGCTGCTCCTCTCCGCCCTCTTCAGCGTCGTGGGAGTAGTCCGGCGGAGGGGTTTTCCTTTTTCTCGACCCCTCGGCCTCCCCCGTTGGGGTGGCCTTCTTATTCTTTTCTCCCCTCACTTGGGGGGGGAGAGCTTCCTTGTTCTGTTGGAAATATGCCCTAGAGGCAATAATAAAAGCATTATTATTATATTTCCTTATTCATGATAATTGTCTTTATTCGTGCTATAATTGTGTTATCCAGAAATCGTAATAGATGTGTGAATAACAGACAACAACGTGTCCCTAGTAAGCCTCTAGTTGACTAGCTCGTTGATCAACAGATAGTCATGGTTTCCTGACTATGGGCATTAGATGTCAATGATAACGAGATCACATCATTAGGAGAATGATGTGATGGACAAGACCCAATCCTAAACATAGCATAAGATCGCATAGTTCGTTTGCTAGAGTTTTCCAATGTCAATTATCTTTCCTTAGACCATGAGATCGTGTAACTCCCGGATACCGTAGGAGTGCTTTGGGTGTGCCAAACGTCACAACGTAACTGGGTGACTATAAAGGTATACTACGAGTATCTCCGAAAGTGTCTGTTGGGTTGACACGGATCGAGACTGGGATTTGTCACTCCGCTTGACGGAGAGGTATCACCGGGCCCACTCAGTAATGCATCATCATAATGAGCTCGATGTGATCAAAGTGTTTGATCATGGGATCATGCATTACGGTACGAGTAAAGTGACTTGCCGGTAACGAGATTGAACGAGGTATTGGGATACCGATGATCGAATCTCGGGCAAGTAAAATACCGATTGACAAAGGGAATCGTATACGGGATTAATTGAATCCTCGACATCGTGGTTCATCTGATGAGATCATCGTGGAGCATGTGGGAGCCAACATGGGTATCCAGATCCCGCTGTTGGTTATTGCCCGAGAGCCGTCTCGGTCATGTCTGCATGTCTCCCGAACCCGTAGGGTCTACACACTTAAGGTTCGGTGACGGTAGGGTTGTGAAGATATGTATATGCAGTAACCCGAATGTTGTTCGGAGTCCCGGATGAGATCCCGGATGTCACAAGGAGTTTCGGAATGGTCCGGAGGTAAAGAATTATATGTAGAAAGTGCTGTTTTGGCCATCGGGACAAGTTTCGGGGTTATCGGTATTGTACCGGGACCACCGGAGGGTCCCTAGGGGTCCACCGGGTGGGGCCACCTGCCTCGGGGGGCCACATGGGCTCTAGGGGTGCGCCTTGGCCTACATGGGCCAAGGGGAACCAGCCCCTAGAGGCCCATGCGCCTAAAGGGGGGGGGGAAACCCTAAAAGGGGGGGGGGCGCCCCTTGCTTGGGGGGCAAGCCCCACCCTTGGCCGCCGCCCCCCTAGGAGATTGCATCTCCTAGGGCCGCCGCCCCCCCTAGGGGGCTATATAAAGGGGGGAGGGGAGGGGGGCAGCGCACCCTTGCTCCTGGCGCCTCCCTCTCCCTCTCCAACATCTCCTCCTCCTCCGTAGAGCTCGGCGAAGCCCTGCCGGAGTACTGCAGCTCCACCATCATCACGCCGTCGTGCTGCTGCTGGAGCCATCTTCCCCAACCTCTCCTTTGCCTTGCTGGATCAAGAAGAAGGAGACGTTACGCTGACCGTACGTGTGTTGAACGCGGAGGTGTCGTCCATTCGGTGCTAGGATCTCCGGTGATTTGGATCACGTCGTGTACGACTACCTCATCCCCGTTCGTTGAACGCTTCCGCTCACGATCTACAAAGTTGTATGTAGATGCAACCTCTCTCCCATGACTCGTTGCTTCGATGAACTCATAGATGGATCTTGGTGAAACCGTAGGAAAAATTTTAATTTTCTACAACGTTCCCCAACAGTGGCATCATGAGCTAGGTCTATGCGTAGTTCTCTATTGCACGAGTAGAACACAATTTGTTGTGGGCGTAGATGTTGTCAACTTTCTTGCCGCTACTAGTCTTATCTTGCTTCAGCGGTATTGTGGGATGAAGCGGCCCGGACCAACCTTACACGTACGCTTACGTGAGACCGGTTCCACCGACTAACATGCACTAGTTGCATAAGGTGGCTGGCGGGTGTCTGTCTCTCCCACTTTAGTTGGAGCGGATTCGATGAAAAGGGTCCTTATGAAGGGTAAATAGAAGTTGACAAATCACGTTGTGGCTTTCACGTAGGTAAGAAAACGTTCTTGCTAGAACCCTAATTCAGCCACGTAAAACTTGCAACAACAATTAGAGGACGTCTAACTTGTTTTTGCAGTAAGTGCTTTGTGATATGATATGGCCAAAGTTGTGATGAATGATGAATGATCTATATGTGATGTATGAGATGTTCATACTATTGTAATAGGAATCACGTCTTGCATGTCGATGAGTATGACAACCGGCAGGAGCCATAGGAGTTGTCTTTATTTTTTGTATGACCTGCGTGTCATTGAGAAACGCCATGTAAATTACTTTACTTTATTGCTAAACGCGTTAGCCATAGTAGTAGAAGTAATAGTTGGCGAGCAACTTCATGGAGACACGATGATGGAGATCATGATGATGGAGATCATGGTGTCAAGCCGGTGACAAGATGATCATGGAGCCCCAAGATGGAGATCAAAGGAGCTATGTGATATTGGCCATATCATGCCACGTTTATTATTTGATTGCATGTGATGTTTATCATGTTTTGCATCTTGTTTACTTAGAACGACGGTAGTAAATAAGATGATCCCTCATAATAATTTCAAGAAGTGTTCCCCCTAACTGTGCACCGTTGCGACAGTTCGTTGTTTCGAAGCACCACGTGATGATCGGGTGTGATAGATTCTAACGTTCACATACAACGGGTGTAAGACAGATTTACACATGCAAACACTTAGGTTGACTTGACGAGCCTAGCATGTACAGACATGGCCTCGGAACACAGAAGACCGAAAGGTCGAGCATGAGTCGTATAGAAGATACGATCAACATGAAGATGTTCACCGATGTTGACTAGTCTGTCTCACGTGATGATTGGACACGGCCTAGTTGACTCGGATCATGTAATACTTAGATGACTAGGAGAGGGATGTCTATCTAAGTGGGAGTTCATTAAATAATTTGATTAGATGAACTTTATTATCATGAACTTAGTCTAAATATTTACTATATGTCTTGTAGATCAAATGGCCAACGTAGTCCTCAACTTCAACGCGTTCCTAGAGAAAACCAAGCTGAAAGACGATGGCAGCAACTATACGAACTAGGTCCAGAACCTGAGGATCATCCTCATAGCTGCCAAGAAAGATTATGTCCTACGAGCACCGCTGGGTGACGCACCTGTTCTCCCTGCTGAACAAGACGTTATGAACGCTTGGCAGTCACGTTCCGATGATTACTCCCTCGTTCAGTGCGGCATGCTTTACAGCTTAGAGCCAGGGCTCCAAAAGCGTTTTGAGAGACATGGAGCATATGAGATGTTCGAAGAGCTGAAAATGGTTTTCCAAGCTCATGCCCGGGTCGAGAGATATGAAGTCTCCGACAAATTCTTTAGCTGTAAGATGGAGGAAAATAGCTCTGTCAGTGAACACATACTCAAGATGTCAGGGTTGCACAACCGCTTGACTCAACTGGAAGTTAATCTCTCGGATGAAGCGGTCATTGACAGAATCCTCCAGTCGCTTCCACCTAGCTACAAGAGCTTTGTGATGAACTACAACATGCAGGGGATGGTAAAGACCATTCCTGAGGTATATGCTATGCTGGAATCAGCAGAGGTAGAAATAAAGAAGGAACATCAAGTGTTGA
This sequence comes from Aegilops umbellulata, assembly GCA_032464435.1. Taxonomy (NCBI): domain Eukaryota; kingdom Viridiplantae; phylum Streptophyta; class Magnoliopsida; order Poales; family Poaceae; genus Aegilops; species Aegilops umbellulata. The sequence continues at coordinate 353,889,965 of CP136058.1, forward strand.
TGGTGAATAAAACCACTAAGTTCAAAAAGGGCAAGGGTAAAAAGAACTTCAAGAAGGACGGCAAGGAAGTTGCCGCGCCCGGTAAGCAAGTTGCCGGGATGAAGCCAAAGAATGGACCCAAGCCCAAGACTGAGTGCTTTTATTGCAAGGGAAGTGGTCACTGGAAGCGGAACTGCCCCAAATACTTAGCGGACAAGAAGGCCGGCAAAACAAAAGGTATATGTGATATACATGTAATTGATGTGTACCTTACCAGTACTCGTAGTAGCTCTTGGGTATTTGATACCGGTGCAGTTGCTCACATTTGTAACTCAAAGTAGGAGCTGCGGAATAAACGGAGACTGGCGAAGGACGAGGTGACGATGCGCGTCGGGAATGGTTCCAAGGTCGATGTGATCGCCGTCAGCACGCTACCTCTACATTTACCTACGGGATTAGTTTTAAACCTCAATAATTGTTATTTAGTGCCAAGTTTGAGCATGAACATTGTGTCTGGATCTCGTTTAATTCGAGATGGCTACTCATTTAAATCCGAGAATAATGGTTGTTCTATTTATATGAGAGATATGTTTTATGGTCATGCTCCGATGGTTAATGGTTTATTCTTAATGAATCTCGTACGTGATGATACACATATTCATAGTGTGAATACCAAAAGAGTTAAAGTTGATAACAATAGTCCCACATATTTGTGGCACTGCCGCCTTGGTCACATAGGTGTCAAACGCATGAAGAAGCTCCATGCAGATGGACTTTTAGAGTCTCTTGATTATGAATCATTTGACACGTGTGAACCATGCCTCATGGGTAAAATGACCAAGACTCCGTTCTCAGGGACAATGGAGCGAGCAACCAACTTATTGGAAATCATACATACCGATGTGTGCGGTCCAATCAGTGTTGAGGCTCGCGGTGGCTATCGTTATGTTCTCACCCTCACTGATGACTTGAGTAGATATGGGTATATCTACTTAATGAAACACAAGTCTGAGACCTTTGAAAAGTTCAAGGAATTTTAGAGTGAGGTTGAAAATCAACGTGATAGAAAGATCAAGTTTCTACGATCAGATCGTGGAGGAGAATACTTGAGTCACGAATTTGGCACACACTTAAGAAAATGTGGAATAGTTTCACAACTCACGCCGCCTGGAACACCTCAGCATAATGGTGTGTCCGAACGTCGTAATCGCACTCTATTAGATATGGTACGATCTATGATGTCTCTTACCGATTTACCGCTATCTTTTTGGGGCTATGCTTTAGAGACTGCCACATTCACTTTAAATAGGGCTCCGTCGAAATCCGTTGAGATGACACCGTATGAATTATGGTTTGGGAAGAAACCTAAGCTGTCGTTTCTAAAAGTTTGGGGATGCGATGCTTATGTCAAGAAACTTCAACCTGAAAAGCTCGAACCCAAGTCGGAAAAATGCGTCTTCATAGGATACCCTAAAGAAACTATTGGGTATACCTTCTACCTCAGATCCGAAGGCAAGATCTTTGTTGCCAAGAATGGATCCTTTCTAGAGAAAGAGTTTCTCTCGAAAGAAGTAAGTGGGAGGAAAGTAGAACTTGATGAAGTGTTACCTCTTGAACCGGAAAATGGCGAAACTCAAGAAAACGTTCCTGAGGTGCCTGCACCGACTAGAGAGGAAATTAATGATGATGATCAAGATACTTCTAATCAAGCTCCTACTGAAATTCGAAGGTCCACAAGGACACGTTCCGCACCAGAGTGGTACGGCAACCCTGTCTTGGAAATCATGTTGTTAGACAACGGTGAACCTTCGAACTATGAGGAAGCAATTGCGGGCCCGGATTCCGACAAATGGCTAGAAGCCATGAAATCCGAGATAGGACCCTTGTATGAAAACGAAGTATGGACTTTGACTGACTTGCCCATTGAACGGCGAGCCATAGAAAATAAATGGATCTTTAAGAAGAAGACAGACGCGGATGGTAATGTGACCATCTATAAAGCTCGGCTTGTCGCTAAGGGTTATCGACAAGTTCAAGGGGTTGACTACGATGAGACTTTCTCACCGGTAGCGAAGCTGAAGTCCGTCTGAATCATGTTAGCAATTGCCGCATTCTACGATTATGAAATATGGCAAATGGACGTCAAAACGGCATTCCTTAATGGTTTCCTTAAGGAAGAATTGTATATGATGCAGCCGGAAGGTTTTGTCGATCCTAAAAATGCTGACAAGGTGTGCAAGCTCCAACGCTCGATTTATGGGCTGGTGCAAGCATCTCGGAGTTGGAACATTCGCTTTGATGAGATGATCAAAGCGTTTGGGTTTACGCAGACTTATGGAGAAGCCTACGTTTACAAGAAAGTGAGTGGGAGCTCTGTAGCATTTCTCATACTATATGTAGATGACATACTTTTGATGGGAAATGATATAGAACTCTTGGACAGCATTAAGGCCTACTTGAATAAAAGTTTTTCAATGAAGGACCTTGGAGAAGCTGCTTATATATTAGGCATCAAGATCTATAGAGATAGATCAAGACGCCTCATAGGTATTTCACAAAGCACATACCTTGATAAGATATTGAAGAAGTTCAATATGGATCAATCTAAGAAGGGGTTCTTACCTGTGTTACAAGGTGTGAAATTGAGCTCAGCTCAATGTCCGACCACGGCAGAAGATATAGAAGAGATGAGTGTCATCCCCTATGCCTCAGCCATAGGTTCTATTATGTATGCCATGCTGTGTACCAGACCTGATGTAAACCTTGCCGTAAGTTTGGTAGGAAGGTACCAAAGTAATCCCGGCAAGGAACACTGGACAGCGGTCAAGAATATCCTGAAGTACCTGAAAAGGACTAAGGAAATGTTTCTCGTTTATGGAGGTGACGAAGAGCTCGTCGTAAAGGGTTACGTCGACGCTAGCTTCGACACAGATCTGGATGACTCTAAGTCACAAACTGGATACGTGTATATTTTGAATGGTGGGGCAGTAAGCTGGTGCAATTGCAAGCAAAGCGTCGTGGCGGGATCTACATGTGAAGCGGAGTACATGGCAGCCTCGGAGGCAGCACATGAAGCAATTTGGGTGAAGGAGTTCATCACCGACCTCGGAGTCATACCCAATGCGTCGGGGCCAATCAAACTCTTCTGTGACAACACTGGAGCTATTGCACTTGCAAAGGAGCCCAGGTTTCACAAGAAGACCAGGCACATCAAGCGTCGCTTCAACTACATTTGTGAAAATGTTCAAGATGGAGACATAGAAATTTGTAAAGTGCACACGGATCTGAATGTCGCAGATCCGTTGACTAAACCTCTCCCTAAGGCAAAACATGATCAGCACCAGAACTCTATGGGTGATCGATTCATCACAATGTAACTAGATTATTGACTCTAGTGCAAGTGGGAGACTGTTGGAAATATGCCCTAGAGGCAATAATAAAAGCATTATTATTATATTTCCTTATTCATGATAATTGTCTTTATTCGTGCTATAATTGTGTTATCCGGAAATCGTAATACATGTGTGAATAACAGACAACAACGTGTCCCTAGTAAGCCTCTAGTTGACTAGCTCGTTGATCAACAGATAGTCATGGTTTCTTGACTATGGGCATTAGATGTCAATGATAACGAGATCACATCATTAGGAGAATGATGTGCTGGACAAGACCCAATCCTAAACATAGCATAAGATCGCATAGTTCGTTTGCTAGAGTTTTCCAATGTCAAGTATCCTTTCCTTAGACCATGAGATCGTGTAACTCCTGGATACCGTAGGAGTGCTTTGGGTGTGCCAAACGTCACAACGTAACTGGGTGACTATAAAGGTATACTACGGGTATCTCCGAAAGTGTCTGTTGGGTTGACACGGATCGAGACTGGGATTTGTCACTCCGCTTGACGGAGAGGTATCACCGGGCCCACTCAGTAATGCATCATCATAATGAGCTCAATGTGATCAAAGTGTTTGATCACGGGATCATGCATTACGGTACGAGTAAAGTGACTTGCCGGTAACGAGATTGAACGAGGTATTGGGATACCGACGATCGAATCTCGGGCAAGTAAAATACCGATTGACAAAGGGAATCGTATACGGGATTAATTGAATCCTCGACATCGTGGTTCATCCGATGAGATCATCGTGGAGCATGTGGGAGCCAACATGGGTATCCAGATCCCGCTGTTGGTTATTGCCCGAGAGCCGTCTCGGTCATGTCTGCATGTCTCCCGAACCCGTAGGGTCTACACACTTAAGGTTCAGTGACGCTAGTGTTGTGAAGATATGTATATGCAGTAACCCGAATGTTGTTCGGAGTCCCGGATGAGATCCCGGACGTCACGAGGAGTTTCGGAATGGTCCGGAGGTAAAGAATTATACATAGAAAGTGCTGTTTTGGCCATCGGGACAAGTTTCGGAGTTATCGGTATTGTACCGGGACCACCGGAGGGTCCCGAGGGGTCCACCGGGTGGGGCCACCTGCCTCGGGGGGCCACATGGGCTCTAGGGGTGCGCCTTGGCCTACATGGGCCAAGAGGAACCAGCCCCTAGAGGCCCATGCGCCTAAAGGGGGGGAACCCTAAAAGGGGGGGCGCCCCCTTGCTTGGGGGGCAAGCCCCACCCTTGGCCGCCGCCCCCTAGGAGATTGCATCTCCTAGGGCCGCCCCCCCCTAGGGGGCTATATAAAGGGGGGGGGAGGGGGGCAGCGCACCCTTGCTCCTGGCGCCTCCCTCTCCCTCTCCAACATCTCCTCCTCCTCCGTAGAGCTCGACGAAGCCCTGCCGGAGTACTGCAGCTCCACCATCACCATGTCGTCGTGCTGCTGCTCGAGCCATCTTCCCCAACCTCTCCTTTGCCTTGCTAGATCAAGAAGAAGGAGACGTTACGCTGACCGTACGTGTGTTGAACGCGGAGGTGCCGTCCTTTCGGTGCTCGGATCTCCGGTGATTTGGATCACGTCGTGTACGACTACCTCATCCCCGTTCGTTGAACGCTTCCGCTCACGATCTACAAAGTGGTATGTAGATGCAACCTCTCTACCATGACTCGTTGCTTAGATGAACTCATAGATGGATCTTGGTGAAACCATAGGAAAAATTTTAATTTTCTGCAACGTTCCCTAACATGTTCCTCCTCCTCGTTTTCACGAGAGGAGAGCGTTGCGGACTCGTAGATGACGAGTCCGACACACCATGTTGCGGGAACTTTTTCGGGTCCCGGTGGTTTTCTTCTTCTTGGCCTTCTTCTCTGGCACCACATAAGGTGCCGGAGCCATTAGCTTCACAAAGAGAGTTGGGGCTGGGTCTTCGGGCAGGGGAGCCGGACAGTTGATTGGTCCGGATACCGCCAGCCAAGCCTGTCAAAGGTAAGGGAGTTTAGATCCCGCATAGAGTTAATCTATGAAGAAGAGCTTAACAGACCTGTCAAAGGTATAGATAGCTCACCTCGCTGGCATTACGCTGCGAGCTGTATCCGCGATCCTCGGAGGCGGATGTGGGTGACTCGACGCCTTTGGTCAGCACCTTCCAGACGTATTCATACGTCGTGTCGAAGAGCCTACTGAGGGTTTGGTGCTGCGCCGGGTCGAATTCCCACAAAGTAAAATCCCGTTTTTGGCACGGGAGGATCAGGCGAACGAGCATGACCTGGATCACATTGATCAGGCGGATTGGCCTGTCCACCAGGGACTGGATGCACGTTTGCAACCCAGTCACTTCTTCGTCATTGCCCCACGACAGGCCCGTTTCTTTCCAGGACATGAGCCGCGTGGGGGGTCCGGATCTGAACTCAGGGGCCGCGACCCATTTCGGATCGCGGGGCTCGGTGATGTAAGACCACCCGGCCTGCCACCCCTTAAGGGACTCCACAAAGGAGCCATTGAACCACAGGACGTTGGCTATCTTGCCAACCATAGTGCATCCGCACTCCGCCTGGGTGCCGGACACCACCTTGGGCTTGACGTTTAAGGTCTTGAGCCAGAGGCCGAAGTGGGGGCGGACGCGGAGAAAGGCCTCACACACGACGATAAACGCCGAGATGTTGAGAACAAAGTTCGGGGCCAGATCGTGGAAATCCAGGCCGTAGTAGAACATGAGCCCCCGGACAAATGGGTGAAGTGGAAAGCCCAGTCCGCGGAGGAAGTGGGGAAGAAAAACTACCCTCTCATGGGGCCTTGGGGTAGGAAGAAGCTGCCCCTTCTCAGGAAGCCGATGCGGGATGTCCTTGGACAAGTATCCGGCTTTCCTTAACTTTTTTACTTGAGCCTCCGTGACGGAGGAGACCATCCACTTGCCTCCCGCTCCGGACATTGTTGGAGAAGGTTGAGGAAGGAAGAGCGGACTTGGACGCTGGAGCTTGAGTGCGCGAGAGATGGATTGGCAAAGGAGGAAGAAGGCGTAGGTTAAAAAGGTGAATCCTTATCCCTTTATATAAGCGGGTACGGTTAGGCGTCCCCACCTACCTAATAAAACTCACTTGCCTCCCAAACGCCGTGGTAAATGGCGTGGTTGGGTTACCCACGTCCGTATTGACGAGAATTCCGTTAAAGGGGGCACATGATCTCTGCTTTGACAAGACGTGCCAAGGAAACCGCCTCGCTAAACACGCTAAGGTGGAACAATGAAAGCAATTTATATAGAAGGCTTGGTCGCAGTGTTATGACGCACTGCGGAATACGTCAGTAGATTTGATTTGTGTTAATATTATTCTCTATATGGCAATATGTGGAAAATTATTTTGCAGAGCCGGACACTATTTTTGGTGTTTATAATCTTCTTGAAGAACTTGGAGGAGGAACCCGCCTTGCAATGCCGAAGACAATCTGCACGCCGGACTCGTCGTCATTGAAGCCTGGTTCAGGGGCTACTGAGGGAGTCCTGGATTAGGGGGTGTTCGGATAGCCGGACTATACCTTCAGCCGGACTCCAGGACTATGAAGATACAAGATTGAAGACTTCGTCCCGTGTCCGGAAGGATCTTTTCTTGGCGTGGAAGGCAAGCTAGGCGTGCGTATATTCAAGATCTCCTACCATTGTAACCGACTCTGTGTAACCCTAACCCTATCCGGTGTCTATATAAATCGGAGGGTTGTAGTCCGTAGGACAACCATCATCATACACAATCATACCATAGGCTAGCTTCTAGGGTTTAGCCTCCTTGATCTCGTGGTAGATCCACTCTTGTACTACCCATATCATCAATATTAATCTAGCAGGAGTAGGGTTTTACCTCCACCGAGAGGGCCCGAACCTGGGTAAAATAAAGTGTCCCTTGTCTCCTGTTACCATCCGACCTTGACGCACAGTTCGGGACCCCCTACCCGAGATCCGCCGGTTTTGACACCGACAGGCGGGTTTACAGCCTCGGCAACCACTCCATGTTCCTCGGGCTCAATTATCCGATCATCCAACCAATCATCGATCATATCACCGGCGACGATTACCATGCTATGCAACTTCCATTCGCCGGGGGACTGTGTTTACACATCATACCATGGGTTTCATGAATCACCATATCCAGAGATTCGTCGACACAGCTTGTTACCAGATAATCTTCAGTGTGTGAAAGGCATCAAGCTTCCATGCGATGGATGGCTTTTGCAAACCCGACATGCGGCGATGTGGTTCATGCCAACAGCAAATATGCACAACTTGATTCGTACTGATATGTAGACTGAGCCATGTATTCTGCTACTGTAACATGACCCTCTTTTGTTGGATATTATGTACTGTTGTTAGTTTGAAGCACTCCTCTGGTTTGAAGGATAGATACCTTTCTGGGATCAAGTGCATCCTAACTCAACTGCGTAGGATTTACTCATAATAATGATGAAGATGTTGTGCGGTGTGTGTGTGTGTGTGTGTGTGTGTGTGTGTGTGTGTGTGTGTCAATATATATATATATATATATATATATATATATCACTTAGGCTTCAAGTGCGTACTTGTCAGTTAAACCTATGGTTAAAATGTGACACTAAATACTACTAGTAAGTAGTACAGTAGCAGTACTACTATACGTCGGTCAAATTATTCATCATGTCCACACATTGAAGACGTGACAACACGCTGCGCGTGAGGTGACACAAGAATCTCGGCGGCGTGTTCGGGTATTCTGGACTTCAGATCTGGAGTACCACTTATCTGTCAAAATCTTTCAGCATTCACTTAAAACAATCGATTGATCATACATCGAGTACCATATAACTTGAATTAACCCATGCAAGTCAAAGAAGGATTGGCCGGTGTTGTCGGCTGGCGTCAAGTTCGATCCCACGGATCAGGAGCTGATCAAGCACCTTGAGGCCAAAGTGAGTGCTGACAGTGCGAGATCTCACCCTCTCATCGATTTGTTCATACCAACCATCAACAGCGAGCACGGCATATGCTACACCCATCCTGAGAAACTTCCAGGTAAGACACTGACCGGCCGTCTACTTGCACAATCATATTCCTTTGTTTATAGCTCTATTTTTCTTTTTAGACGCAGACCTGGTGAAGCAATTACAATTTGACAGTTAATTAAAAGTGAAACAAGTGACTGCAACATGCCAAAGATGTTATGAAAATGCCAACTACGTACACTAAAACCTATATTCGACAATACTGCAGGTATCACACTGAGTGGCCTAAGCAAGCATTTCTTCCAGCGCAATTCCAGGGCGTTCAAAAGGGGCATGTGGACGCGTCGCAAGATACAGTCAGAGTGTGGCATGCACGCGATGTGGCACAACACCGGCAATACCTTGCCGGTGATGGTCAACGGCCGGCAGACGGGCAGCCAAAAGGTTCTAGTGCTGCACACCAACAAGAACTTTGACCAACAGAGGACCAACTGGGTGATGCACTAGTACCACCTCGGGGACCTGGAGCAAGAGAAGGAGCGGGAGCTGGTCCTCTGGAAGATTTTCTACCTGACGAACACTATGGCCAGGAGTAAAAAGATTATAAGTTAGTTTGGTATTGGTACTTGTACTACCTTGTCGTCCACAAGTTGGTATTGTTGTTAACGATCTTTTGGTATGAACTTGGCATTTGCTTCCAACCATCATGCCGAGGGTCGATGTGGATATAAAGTTGAATCATTTGTTTCGAAACGAATTTTCAGGCACCTGAATTTTATTTGATGGGTAGCATAAGCACCTGCCGTTCGAATTCCCGGTTCTCCAAATTTTTCAAAACACATGCATGCTCTTATTATCACGATGAAAAAACAATATACCTGCTTCATCCCAGTTATGAGTCCGTACTCGCAGAATTCTCTCATTTATTGAGCACTTATATTGTTTTTTCAGGTCGAGCAAGTTTCAACTGGGATGTAGACTGCCCAGGCTTGGTTTTGTTTTTAACAGGCCCAGCCCATGATGACAACGGGGCACAAAGATCCAGTAGGTATCTACTGGCCTCTGGCCCGCCAGCGTTAGTTATATTTTGTCTTACAATATCCGCAGGCAGTTTTTTTACCGAATCAAACACACAGCCCAGTTCTATTTTCCTTTTGAAACGAATGTCCTACATCCATTTTCTAATCTCTACCTATAATTTTACTAGTTCATATACATGTATCATTATATTGAAAATGCATAAAATTCCCTTTTCATATTTACATCCTTATATTTGTTGTTTTTTCCCTCCCAGCGCTGATTTTTTTACCACTGGTTTTCCCTTAAACCAACTCAATTGTCCCACGTCTTATTTGCTTACAAAAACAAAACTATTTTTTTGGCAAATCAATAAGTTGTTAAAAAAATTATCATTTCGGGATTACAAAAGTCCGGACTCCACCGAAATATGCAAAATAAGATTGAACTTTTGACCGTGGTCCTGTGCAGAAAATGGGTTGTAATAAATTACTTAAGAATTAGCAAATGGCCTGTAAATTATTAAAAAATAGCAAATGGGCTCTATGTTGTCTACCACATATTTGGAGGCTGACTTGTGGGCCTACTAAGTTCATGAGTACACAAGGTTTAGCAAAAAAGAAACTTAGTCAACAATCGACTCTACCAGCGTCGGACCATTAGATGTCAATCTAACGGCAATCGTGCTTCTTCAGTCTCTGATCTTCCTGCCCCAGCCGCCCAAACCAGCGCCGTCGGAACCGCCTGCTCCCGCCTTCAGTGGCCGGCTGTGCTGCCGGGCAGGCTTCACGGCCCCATCATATACTCGCATCCCTGGCCTATCTACCCCTCTACTCACCAACACCTCCTGTTATTTTCCGGCGACAGCAGCCGAACCAGTCAACCCTCGTACTCTCCACCGCGTGGGCAGCCACTTCCATGTCTTCCCCAGCTCTGTGTCGTTCCCTTCGTAGGCCTGGCCGTCGTCCACCGCCCTGGTGCTCTCGGCGCGGCGTGGTCAACGTGGTCAACGAACGACATCCATCGAAAGTGGATTGTACGTGGAGAGGTTGACAGCTGGGTCCATGGCCGCACAAGGAAATGCCTCCTTATTACGCGCAAAATAATGATTCCTCCACCTGACATCTGGGACCCGCCGAAAGGGCCTCTGTATTTCGCGAAAAAAAACGTTCCCTCCGCTAACAGGTCGGACCCACCAACTATATCTTCGCATGCAAGGAAGTGCCTCCTTATTGCGCACAAAAAAATGAATACCCCCTGCCAGCTGGGACCCACCATAGTGGGAGTCTAACTTGTGGGCCTACTAAGTTGACGGGGACAGAGGGCTTTGTCAACTTAGTCAATATGAACGATTCTAGCTACACTAATCGTACGATGTCCATCCAACGGCCTTAGTGCTTCTTCAACCTCTGGTCTTCTTGCTCCAGCCGCCCAAAGCAGCGCCGGTCGTGCCGCCTGCTCCTGCCTCCCGTGGTCGGCTGTGCTGCCGCGGAGGCCTCACTGCCCCCATACTACTCCCACTGCTGGCCAGGCCATCCCTCCACTCACCCACACCCCCTGTTATTCTGCGGTGACGGCAGCCTCACACCATAGCCAAACCAGTGAACCCTTGTACTCCTCCCTGCATGGGCATCCACTGTCGCGTCTTCCCCAGCTCCGCGTCATCCCCTTCCTAGGCCTCGCCATCGTCCACTGCCTTGGTGCTCTCGGCGCGGCTTGGTCAATGTGGTCAATGATACGTCTCCAACGTATCTATAATTTTTGATTGCTCCATGCTATATTATCTATTGTTTTGGACCATATTGGGCTTTATATTCCACTTTTATACTACTTTTGGGACTAACCTATTAACCGGAGGCCCAGCCCAGAATTGTTGTTTTTTTGCCTATTTCAGTGTTTCGAAGAAACGGAATATCAAATGGAGTCCAAACGGAATGAAACCTTCGGGAACGTGATTTTCTCACCAAACATGATCCAGGAGACTTGGACCTTGAGAACCCACAAGTATAGGGGATCGCAACAGCTTTCGAGGGTAGAGTATTCAACCCAAATTTATTGATTCGACACAAGGGGAGCCAAAGAATATTCTCAAGTATTAGCAACTGAGTTGTCAATTCAACCACACGTGGAAACTTAGTATCTGCAGCAAAGTGTTTAGTAGCAAAGTAATATGATAGTGGTGGTAGCGGCAACAAAAGTAAAGACAGCAAAAGTAATGTTTTTGGCATTTTGTAGTGATTGTAACAGTAGCAGCGGGAAAGTAAATAAGCATAAACCAGTATATGGAAAGCTCATAGGCATCAGACCAGTGATGGATAATTATGCCGAATGCGGTTCATCATGTAAACATAGGGTGACACAGAACTAGCTCCAATTCATCAATGTAATGTACGCATGTATTCCGTATATAGTCATACATGCTTATGGAAAAGAACTTGCATGACATCTTTTGTCCTACCCTCCCGTGGCGGCGGGGTCCTATTGGAAACTAAGGGATATTAAGGCCTCCTTTCAATAGAGAACCGGAACAAAGCATTAGCACATAGTGAATACATGAACTCCTCAAACTATGGTCATCAGCGGGAGTGGTCCCGATTATTGTCACTTCGGGGTTGCCGGATGATAACACATAGTAGGTGACTATAGACTTGCAAGATAGGATCAAGAACTCACATATATTCATGAAAACATAATAGGTTCAGATCTGAAATCATGGCACTCAGGCCCTAGTGACAAGCATTAAGCATAGCAAAGTCATAGAAACATCAATCTCAGTACATAGTGGATACTAGGGATCAAACCCTAACAAAACTAACTCAATTAAATGATAAATCTCATCCAGCCCATCACCGTCCAGCAAGCCTACATGGAATTACTCACGCATGGCGGTGAGCATCATGAAATTGGTGATGGAGGATGGTTGATGATGATGACAGCGATGAATCCCCCTCTCCGGAGCCCCAAACGGAATCCAGATCAGCCCTCCCGAGAGGTTTTAGGGCTTGGCGGCGGCTCCGTATCGTAAAACGCGATGATTTCTTCTCTCTGACTTTTTTCTCCCCGAAAGCCAATATATAGAGTTGGAGTTGGCGTCGGAGGGCATCCAGGGGGCCCACGAGGTAGGGGCGCGCCCTAGAGGGGGGGCGCCCCCCACCCTCATGGACAAGGTGTGGGCCCCCTGGTCTTCATCTTTGGCGAGGATTTTTTATTGTTTTTTCTAAGGTGTTCCGTGGAGTTTCAGGACTTTCCGAGAATATTTGTTTTCTGCACATAAAACAACATCATGGCAATTCTGCTGAAAACAGCGTCAGTCCGGGTTAGTTCCATTCAAATCATACAAGTTAGAGTCCAAAACAAGGGAAAAAGTGTTTGGAAAAGTAGATACGACGGAGACGTATCAGACCCCACGTCAAGAAAGAAGGGAGGTGGCCACGAGGGTGGGGGCGCGCCCACCCCCCTAGGGCGCACCCCCTGCCTCGTGGGCCCCCCTTTGCTCCATCGTCATACTCCTTCCTCCTATATATACCTATGTACCCCCAAACGATCAGAAACGGAGCCAAAAACCTAATTCCATCGCCGCAACCTTCTGTACCCACGAGATCCCATCTTGGGGCCTGTTCCGAAGCTCCGCTGGAGAGGGCATCCACCACAGAGGGCTTCTACATCATCATAGCCCCTCCGACAAAGTTTGAGTAGTTTGCCTCAGACCTTCGGGTCCATATTTAGTAGCTAGATGGCTTCTTCTCTCTTTTTGGATCTCAATACAATGTTCTCCCCCTCTCTCGTGGGGATCTATTTGATGTAATCTTCTTTTTGCGGTGTGTTTGTTGAGACCGATGAATTGTGGGTTTATGATCAAGTCTATCTATGAATAATATTTGAATCTTCTCTGGATTCTTTTATGTATGATTGGTTATCTTTGCAAGTATCTTCGAATTATCAGTTTGGTTTGGCCTACTAGATTGGTTTTTCTTGCAATGGGAGAAGTGCTTAGCTTTGGGTTCAATCTTGCGGTGTCCTTTCCCAGTGACAACAGGGGCAGCAAGGCACGTATTGTATTGTTGCCATCGAGGATAACAAGATGGGGTTTTATCATATTGCATGAAAGTATCCCTCTACATCATGTCATCTTGCTTAAGGCGTTACTTTGGGTCCATATTTAGCGGCCGATGAGTGGAGTAATAGTAGTAGATGTAGGCAGGGGTCGGTCTACTTGTCTCGGACGTGATGCCTATATACATGATCATACCTAGATATTCTCATAACTATGCGCAATTCTGTCAGTTGCTCAATAGTAATTTGTTCACCCACCGTAGAAAACTTATGCTCTCGAGAGAATCCTCTAGTGAAATCTATGGCCCCTGGGTCTATCTTTCTCATATTAATCTTCCATCACTTTATTATTGCTTTGCTTTTTACTTTGCCTTTTATTTTACTTTGCATATCTGTACCAAAAATACCAAAAATATTATCTATCATCTCTATCAGATCTCACTCTCGTAAGTGACCGTGAAGGGATTGACAACCCCTATTCGCGTTGGTTGCGAGGAGTTATTTTCTTTGTGTAGGTACGAGGGACTCACGCTTAGCCTCCTACTGGATTGATACCTTGGCTCTCAAAAACCGAGGGAAATACTTACGCTACTTTGCTGCATCATCCTTTCCTCTTCGGGGAAATCCAACGCAGTGCTCAAGAGGTAGCAGGAAGAATTCCTGGCTTCATTGCCGGGGAGTCTACGCAAAAGTCAACATATCAAGTACCCATCACAATCCCTTATCTCTCGCATTACATTATTTTCCATTTGCCTCTCTTTTTCCTCTCCCCCACTTCACCCTTGCCGTTTTATTCGCCCTCTCTTTTCCGTTTTGCCTTTTTCTTGCTTGCTTTTTGTTTGCTCGTGTGTTGGATTGCTTGTTTGTCACGATGGCTCAAGATAATACCAAATTGTGTGACTTTACCAATACCAACAATAATGATTTCCTTAGCACTCCAATTGCTCCTCTTACCAACACTGAATCTTGTGAAATCAATACTGCTTTGTTGAATCTAGTTATGAAAGATCAATTTGCCGGCCTTCCTAGTGAAGATGTCGCTACTCATTTAAATAGCTTCGTGGATTTGTGTGATATGCAAAAGTAGAAAGATGTTGATAATGATATTGTTAAATTGAAGCTATTTCCTTTTTCTCTTAGAGATCGTGCTAAAGCTTGGTTTTCGTCTTTACCTAAAAATAGTATTGATTCTTGGAACAAGTGCAAAGATGCTTTTATCTCTAAGTATTTTCCTCCCGCTAAGATCATCTCTCTTAGAAATGATATTATGAATTTTAAGCAACTTGATCATGAACATGTTGCACAAGCTTGGGAGAGAATGAAATTGATGATACATAATTGCCCCACTCATGGTTTGAACTTGTGGATGATTATACAAAAAAATTATGCCGGATTGAATTTTGCTTCTAGAAATCTTTTAGATTCAGCCACGGGAGGTACTTTGATGGAAATCACTTTAGGAGATGCTACTAAACTACTAGACAATATTATGGTTAATTATTCTCAATGGCACACTGAAAGATCTACTAATAAAAAAGTGCATGTGATAGAAGAGATTAATGTTTTGAGTGAAAAGATGGATGAACTCATGAAATTATTTGCTACTAAGAGTGTTTCTTCTGATCCTAATGATATGGCTTTGTCTACTTTGATTGAGAATAATAATGGATCTATGGATGTGAATTTTGTTGGTAGGAATAATTTTGGTAACAACGCGTATAGAGGGAATTTTAATCCTAGACCACATCCTAGTAATCCTTCTAATAATTATGGAAATTCCTACAACAACTCTTATGGAAATTTTAATAAGATACCTTCTGAATTTGAGACTAGTGTTAAAGTGTTTATGAATTTGCAAAAGAATTTTAATGCTTTGCTTGAAGAAAAATTTCTTAAAATTGATGATTTGGCTAGGAACTTTGATAGAATTTCTCTTGAGGTTGATTCTTTAAAGCTTAGATCTATTCCTCCTAAGCATGACATCAATGAGTCTCTCAAATCCATGAGAATTTCCATTGATGAGTACAAGGAAAGAACCGCTAGGATGCGTGCTACGAAATATGCCTTTATTAAAGCATGTTCTTCCAATCCCTATGAATATAAAGATCAAGATCTAAAAGTTATGGATGTGTCCCCTATTAAATCTTTGTTTTGCAATATGAATCATTATTATGATGGGATTGAATATGATCCACCCTTACCTAGAAGGCGTTCTAAAAATTCAGAGTTTTTAGATCTTGATGCTAAAATTGATAAAAGTGGGATTGAAGAAAGTAAAACCCTAGATGTTGCTAAACCCACTATTTTGGATTTCAAGGAATTTAATTATGAAAATTGATCTTTAATTGATTGCATTTCCTTGTTGCAATCCGTGCTAAATTCTCCTCATGCTTATAGTCAAAATAAAGCCTTTACCGAACATATCGTTGATGCCTTGATGCAATCTTATGAAGAAAAACTTGAGTTGAAAGTTTCTATCCCTAGAAAACTTTATGATGAGTGGGAACCAACTATTAAATTAAAATTAAAGATCATGAGTTTTATGATTTGTGTGATTTGGGTGCTAGTGTTTCCACTATTCCCAAAACTTTGTGTGATTTGCTAGATTTCCATGATTTTGATGATTGCTCTCTAAACTTGCACCTTGCAGATTCCACTATTAAGAAACCTATGGGAAGAATTAATGATGTTCTTATTGTTGCAAATAGGAATTATGTTCCCGTAGATTTTATCGTTCTTGATATAGATTGCAATCCTTCATGCCCTATTATTCTTGGTAGACCTTTCCTTAGAACGGTTGGTGCAATTATTTATATGAAGGAAGGGAATATTAGATTCCAATTTCCATTCAAGAAAGGCATGGAACACTTCCCTAGGAAGAAAATAAAATTACCATTTTAATCCACCATGAGAGCCACTTATGGATTGCCTACCAAAGATGGCAATACCTAGATCTATCCTTGCTATTAAGCCTAACTCGGTGCGTTAAACGATAGCGCTTGTTGGGAGGCAACCCAATTTTATTTTTACTTTTTTTTGCTTTTGCTTCTGTTTAGGAATAAATATTTGATCTATCCTCTGGTTAGATGTGTTTTTATGTTTTAATTAGTGTTTGTGCCAAGTTAGACCTATAGGATCTTCTTGGATGATAGTTATTTGATCTTGCTGTAATTTCCAGAAACTTTCTGTTCACGAAAACAATTGTTAAAAATCACCAGAACGTGATAAAATACGGATTCCAATTTTTGATGATCAATAAACAAATTGTCTAGGTCGTCCTATTTTGTTATATTTTTTGGAGTTCCAGAAGTTTGCGTTAGTTACAGATTACTACAGACTGTTCTGTTTTTGATAGATTCTGTTTTTCGTGTGTTGTTTGCTTATTTTGATGAATCTATGGCTATTAAAATAGTTTACAATCCATAGAGAAGTTGGAATACAGTAGGTTTAACACCAATATAAATAAATAATGAGTTCATTACAGTACCTTGAAGTAAGTAGTCTTTTGTTTCCTTTCTCTAACGGAGCTCACGAGATTTCTGTTGAGTTTTGTGTTGTGAAGTTTTCAAGTTTTGGGTAAATTCTTTTGATGGATTATGAAACAAGGAGTGACAAGAGACTAAGCTTGGGAATGCCCATGGCACACCCAAGATAATCCAAGGACACCAAAAAGTCAAAGCTTGGGGATGCCCCGGAAGACATCCCCTCTTTCGTCCACTTCCATCGGTAATTTTACTTGGAGCTATATTTTTATTCACCACATGATATGTGTTTTGCTTGGAGCGTCTTATATGATTTGAGACTTTGTTTGTTAGTTTATCACAATCATCCTTGCTGTACACACCTTTTGAGAGAGCCATACATGAATTGGAATTTGATATAATACTATATGTGCTTCACTTATATCTTTTGAGCTATATAGTTTTGCTCTAGTGCTTCAATTATATCTTTTAGAGCACGGTGGTGGATTTGTTTTATAGAAACTATTGATCTCTCATGCTTCACTTAGATTATTTTGAGAGTCTTAAATAGCATGGTAATTTTCTTAAAAGTCTTAATATGTTTGGTATTCAAGATTTGTAAAACTTTCTTTTGAGTGCGTTGAATACTAAGAAAAGCTTGATGCTTGATAATTGTTTTGAGATATGAATATGGTGATATTAGAGTCATGCTAGTTGAGTAGTTGTGAATTTGAGAATACTTGTGTTAAAGTTTGTGATTCCCGTAGCATGCACGTATAGTGAACCATTATGTGATGAAGTCGGAGCATGATTTATTTATTGATTGTCCTCCTTATGAGTGGCGGTCGGGGACGAGCGATGGTATTTTCCTACCAATCTATCCCCCTAGGAGAATGCGCGTAATACTTTGATTTGATAAATTGTAGATTTTTGCAATAAGTATATGAGTTCTTTATGACTAATGTTGAGTCCATGGATTATAAGCACTTTCCTTCCTTCCACCATTGCTAGCCTCTCTAATATCGCGCACCTTTCGTCGTATCATACACCCACCATATACCTTCCTCAAAACAGCCACCATACCTACCTATCATGGCATTTCCATAGCCATTCCGAGATATATTGCCATGCAACTTTCCACCGTTCCGTTTATTATGACACTCTCCATCATTGTCATATTGCTAGCATGATCATGTAGTTGACATCGTATTTGTGGCAAAGCCACCATTCATAATTCTTTATACGTGTCACTCTTGATTCATTGCATATCCCGGTACACAGCCGGAGGCATTCATATAGAGTCATATTTTGTTCTAAGTATTGAGTTGTAATTGTTGAGTTGTAAGAAAAATAAAAATGTGATGATCATCATTTTTAGAGCATTGTCCCAAGTGAGGAAAGGATGATGGAGACTATGATTCCCCGACAATTCAGGATGAGACTCCGGACGAAAAAAAAAGGCCATAAAAAAGAAAAGGCCCAAATAAAAAAATGATAGAAAAAGAGAGAATGGACAATGTTACTATCCTTTTACCACACTTGTGCTTCAAAGTAGCACCATGATCTTCGTGATAGAGAGTCTCTCATTTTGTCACTTTCATATACTAGTGCAAAATTTTCATTATAGAACTTGGCTTGTATATTCCAATGATGGGCTTCCTCAAAATGCCCTAGGTCTTCATGAGCAAACGATTTGGATGTACACCCACTTAGTTTCTTTTGTTGAGCTTTCATATACTTATAGCTCTAGTGCATCCGTTGCATGGCAATCCCTACTCACTCACATTGATATCTATTGATGGGCATCTTCATAGCCCGTTGATACGCCTAGTTGATGTGAGACTATCTTCCCCTCTTTTTGTCTTCTCCACAACCACCGTTCTATTCCACATATAGTGCTATATCCATGGCGCAAAATGTCAAAAGTATGAAACAATTGCTTGGCTTGTCATCGGGGTTGTGCATGATTTAAATACTTTGTGTGGTGAAGATAGAGCATAGCCAGACTATATGATTTTGTAGGGATAACTTTCTTTGGCCATGTTATTTTGAGAAGACATGATTGCTTTGTTAGTATGCTTGAAGTATTATTATTTTTATGTCAATATGAACTTTTGTCTTGAATCTTTCGGATCTGAATATTCATACCACAATTAAGAAGAGTTACATTGAAATTATGCCAAGTAGCACTCTGCATCAAAAATTATTTTTTTTATCAATTACCTACTCGAGGACGAACAGGAATTAAGCTTGGGGATGCCTGATAGTCTCCAACGTATCTATAATTTTTGATTGCTCCATGCTACATTATTTACTGTTTTGTACCATATTGGGCTTTATTTTCCAATTTTATATTACTTTTGGGACTAACCTATTAACTGGAGGCCCAGCCTAGAATTGCTGTTTTTTGCCTATTTCAGTGTTTCGAAGAAACGGAATATCAAACGGAGTCCAAACGGGATGAAACCTTCGGGAACGTGATTTTCTAATCGAACATGATCCAGGAGACTTGGACCCCACGTCAAGAAAGAAGGGAGGTGGCCATGAGGGTGGGGGGCTCCCACCCCCCTAGGGCACGCCCCCTGCCTCGTGGGCCCCCCTTTGCTCCACCGACGTACTCCTTCCTCCTATATATACCTACGTACCCCCAAACGATCAGAAACAGAGCCAAAAACCTAATTCCACCGCCACAACCTTCTGTACCCACGAGATCCCATCTTGGGGCCTGTTCCGGAGCTCCGCCGGAGAGGCCATCCACCATGGAGGGCTTCTACATCATCATAGCCCCTCCGACGAAGTGTGAGTAGTTTACCTCAGACCTTCGGGTCCATAGTTAGTAGCTAGATGGCTTCTTCTCTCTTTTGGGTCTCAATACAATGTTCTCCCCCTCTCTCGTGGAGATCTATTTGATGTAATCTTCTTTTTGTGGTGTGTTTGTTGAGACCGATGAATTGTGGGTTTCTGATCAAGTCTATCTATGAATAATATTTGAATCTTCTCTGAATTCTTTTATGTATGATTGGTTACCTTTGCAAGTCTCTTCGAATTATCAGTTTCGTTTGGCCTACTAGATTGGTTTTTTCTTGCAATGGGAGAAGTGCTTAGCTTTGGGTTCAATCTTGTGGTGTCCTTTCCCAGTGACAGTAGGGGCAGCAAGGCACGTATTGTATTGTTGCCATCGAGGATAACAAGATCGGGTTTTATCATATTGCATGAAACTATCCCTCTACATCATGTCATCTTGCTTAAGGCGTTACTCTGTTTTTAACTTAATACTCTAGATGCATGCTGGATAGCAGTCGATGAGTGGAGTAATAGTAGTAGATGCAGGCAGGAGTCGGTCTACTTGTCTCAGACATGATGCCTATGTACATGATCATACCTATATATTCTCATAACTATGCGCAAAATTCTGTCGATTGCTCAACAGTAATTTGTTCACCCACCGTAGAAAACTTATGCTCATGAGAGAAGCCTCTAGTGAAATCTATGGCCCCCGGGTCTATCTTTATCATATTAATCTTCCATCACTTTATTATTGCTTTGCTTTTTTACTTTGCATCTCTATACCAAAAATACCAAAAATATTATCTATCATCTTGATACGTCTCCAACGTATCTATAATTTTTGATAGCTCCATGCTATATTGTCTACTGTTTTAGACAATATTGGGCTTTATTATCCACTTTTATATTATTTTTAGGACTAGCCTATTAACCGAAGGCCCAGCCCGGATTTGTTGTTTTTTGCCTATTTCAGTGTTTTAAAGAAAAGGAATATCAGACGGAGTCGAAACGAAACGAAATCAACTGGAGAAGTTATTTTTGGAAGGAAAGCTACAGGATAGACTTGGACCCCACGTCAGGAAAGGAGGGAGCTGGCCACGAGGGTGGGGGGCGCGCCCACCCCCCTAGGGCGCGTCCCTGCCTCGTGGGCCCCCCGAAACACCACCGATGTACCCCCTGCACCCATATATACCTACATATCGTAAAACTTCCAGAATAGAGAATAGCTCGGGAGTTCCGATGCCGCAAGCCTCTATAGCCACCAAAAGTCAATCGGGACCCTGTTCTGGCACCCTGCCGGAGGGGGGAACCCTCACCGGTGGCCATCTTCATCATCCCACCGCTCTCCATGATGAGGAGGGAGTAGTTCACCCTCGAGGCTGAGGGTATGTACCAGTAGCTATGTGTTTGATCTCTCTCTCTCTCTCTCTCTCTCTCTCTCTCTCGTGTTCTTGATTTGGCACGATCTTGATGTATCGCGAGCTTTGCTATTATAGTTGGATCTTATGTTGCTTCTCCCCCTCTACTCTCATGTAATGGATTGAGTTTTCCCTTTGAAGTTATCTTATCGGATTGAGTCTTTAATGATTTAAGAACACTTGATGTATGTCTTGCCGTGCGTATCTGTGGTGACAATGGGATATCACGTGATTCACTTGATGTATGTTTTGGTGATCAACTTGCGGGTTCCACCCATGAACCTATGCATAGGGGTTGGCACACGTTTTCGTCTTGATTCTCTGGTAGAAACTTTGGGGCACTCTTTTGAGGTTCTATGTGTTGTTTGAATAGATGAATCTGAGATTGTGTGATGCATATCGTATAATCATACCCACGGATACTTGAGGTGACATTGGAGTATTTAGGTGACATTAGGGTTTTGGTTGATTTGTGTCTTAAGGTGTTATTCTAGTACGAACTCTAGGGCTGTTTGTGACACTGATAGGAATAGCCCAGCGGATTGATTGGAAAGAATAACTTTGAGGTGGTTTCGTACCCTACCATAATCTCTTTGTTTGTTCTCCGCTATTAGTGACTTTGGAGTGACTCTTTGTTGCATGTTGAGGGATAGTTATATGATCCAATTATGTTATTATTGTTGAGAGAATTTGCAGTAGTGAAAGTATGAACCCTAGGCCTTGTTTCCTATCATTGCAATACTGTTTACGCTCACTTTTACCACTTGTTACCTTGCTGTTTTTATATTTTCAGTTCACAAAAACCTATATCTACCATCCAAATTGCACTTGTATCACCATCTCTTCGCCGAACTAGTGCACCTATACAATTTACCATTGTATTGGGTGTGTTGGGGACACAAGAGACTCTTTGTTATTTGGTTGCAGGGTTGCTTGAGAGAGACCATCTTCATCCTACGCCTCCCACGGATTGATAAACCTTAGGTCATCCACTTGAGGGAAGTTTTCTACTGTCCTACAAGCCTCTACACTTGGAGGCCCAACAACGTCTACAAAAAGAAGGTTGTGTAGTAGACATCAAGCTCTTTTCTAGCGCCGTTGCCGGGGAGACTTATGCAAGAACAAGTCAAGATTTGGACTCCTAACAACGAGCCACTTCTGTCGCCGTTGTCTACGCAAAAAGTCAACATACCAAGTACCCATCACAATTCCTATCTCCCGCATTACATTAGTTGCCATTTGCCTCTCGTTTTCCTCTCCCCCACTTCACCCTTGCCGTTTTATTCGCCTTCTCTTTTCCGTTCGTCCTTGTGTTTTCTCGTGTTGCCATGTGCCTTCTATATGCTTGCATCTTCGCTTGCTGAAAATTTATTATGGATCCACTTAAAGTGTTCTACTTGGATCATCTTCGATCCTTATGCGCTCGTGCTGAAATCCCAACTAGCCTAGTTGGAAATCTTTAGATGAGCATGCTCATTTTGTGCGTCGCTGTTTGTCTGAAAAAGGGAGACTCTTATGGTATCATATAAATAGTTTGCTTTGTTATGCTTGGAATATTTGTGAAATTTGTGGTTTCACTTGTTGCTCTAAGAACCCTAAAAAACACCTTCCCTACCTATGTGAGTTCAATGATAATGAAATTTTATCTTCTTATGCAAAGGGTGTTTATATTTACTATGATATCGAACAAATTGAAGAATTTGTCATTTTTAAGGGTGCTCATGAAGTTGCTTCTTTGATTGAAAAGTATGATTTTACTGTCAACAAATCTGAAAATTCTGTCATACTTAATTATTGCAATGAAAACCTTGCTCATAATGTCTATGTTCAAGAATTTATTGAAAGAATGACCGTTGCTTTGTAAGAAAATAATGATATGCATGAATCTATAGATAATGATGATTCCGATGATTTGATTGAAATATCCCTTGATGAACATGATGCTTGCTATTCTTGTGGCCATGATGCCAATATTTATGAAGATGAATTTGCTATAGTTCCTTATGTTAAGCATGAGATCGTTGCTATTGCACCCATACTTGATAGTTCCTTCGATGAAGAGCATGATTGCAACGATGTTACTATAAATTCTCTTGATGTCAATTGTGCTAATAATATGCAAAACCCTAAGCTTGGGGATGCTAGTTTTGCTATGTCTACTACTTGTTGCAATGATCATGATTGGGGTGATTCTTCTTATGATCTTGAAAAGTTATTTAAGCCCCATGATGAATATGAGATTGATAGTAGTGTTTGCAATAATATTGAAAGTGGGTTTGGAAGAGTGTCAACTTTAGACCCCACATATTTGGAGAGTTTTCAATCTTATGGTATTTTTAATAAAAGTGGGTTTGGAGAGGTCATGACTTTAGTTAACGTTAATCCCACTATTTTGGAAGAGTGTCAACTTTACATGCATGTGGATAGTGTCGGTGTACTAAAGTAGGGGTACCTTAGTACCCTGAACTTGTGCACGGGCAGTAGTAGCGTCCCGCGGCAAGGCTTGCCAGGGGAGCGGCAAGAGTCTCCACGGCCCTTTTTGGGCCGGACGAAGGCCAAGTGATCGAGCCTAGAAGACCAGGCCCCGGCAAGAGGAGCTTGCCGGGCCAAGAAGGCGAGGTCCGGCAAGAGGAGCTTGCCGGGCCAAGGCGACAAGGCCTCGGCAAGAGGAGCTTGCCGGGACGACTAAGCCGAAGCACCAAGGCCCCGGCGGGAGGAGCTCGCCGGGACGGCCAAGCCAAGACACCCCAAGAGAAGCCCACCGCGGCGCATCGCGCGCCCCGGCAAGGCCTGGAGAGCGGCAAGCTCCCAGGCGCGGCAAGACGGCCACCGCGGCAAGCCACTTGCCGCGGCAAACCACCACCTCAGGCCTGCGCTCCAGCTCACCCTGCCCACGCGTCACCCCGGGGCTTTCCCAGAGGCACGTGGCAAGGCACCACGCATCCTGAGGTGCGCGGTGGCAAGCGACGTTGACAGAGTCGCCCCCGTGGCGAGCGGAGACGCCCTAACGGTCCGCTTCGGCGCTGTTCAGGTGATCCAGACGGGCATTCAATACCTTTGTCCCCTGCCGTCAGAGTTAGGTGCGATAGCACTGTGCAACCACCATGCGCACAGTTTCTTGCCATTTTTGCCCTTACCTGCGTCGCTACCTGTGGGTAACCCCTTAGCATATAAAAGGAGGCCCATGCGCACGTAGGGGGGAGGAGGACACTCAGTATACCCTCGTCTACGTCCAGCTCCAACTTACTGTAGCTTCTTGCGCTCCAGAGCAAGAACCCGAATCAACCAGACAAGCAGCAGTAGGGTTTTACGCATCCGTGCGGCCCGAAGCTGGGTAAAACCGTTGTGTGTGCGTGTCGCCTCGATCTGCTTTTTGTGCAACCTCCGCCCCCCGCCGAACCGAAAAGGGGCTCCGTCCCCATAGGTGCTCGAGGAGGCCGATTTCCCCCGACATCTCTGGCCCGCCAGGTAGGGGGTGCGTCGAGGTCGTGCGAACCAGATTTGGCGACCGCAGGTAAGTCCAGGTATGGCCAGGTACCTTTCCGCTCCATCCCGCGGAGCGGAGGCATTCCTCCTCACAGACTCGTGCACGGCCCTCCTCGAGTACCCATTCACGCCGAGCTCGGGCAAGAGCAGCTGCTCCTTGAGGAGGACCGCCTCCCGGCCGCTGAGCGAATCTCTTGCTTCCAGCGAACTCTGCGCCGCTCCCGTAGCCGCAGAAGTTGATGCCGGAGGGTGCGAGAAAGGCGACCTCGTTCTTCGGCGCGCCCAGGCCGCCAAGATCCAAACGAGTCGACGCCGACCGTGGGAGGGATCTTGCCAGCGCGGTCGTCAGGACCCGTCCCGTCGACCATCTTCTCTGCCCAAGTCTTGCCGCAGTTGCATGTAATCCTTGGCGCAGAGACGAGCGCAGATCCCGAGCATAGCTTGTGTGCCCCGCACATCTTGTCGTTTTCGCGCCTCTCAGCTTTGCGCGCGTATCATCTGACACTTTGTGCAGCACTTGGCTCCGGCAAGCGATGGCGGGCCGCGAGGCCCCGAGCCCTCGTCATTCCCTTACCTCAGGAAGGGGAGATGACAAGGTGGGCTGGGCGTCGCCCGAGGAAGCTGCGCCTTGCCGGACTGCAAACAACAAAGAAGCTAAGTCGCCAATGTTTGAGTGATTAAGCTCCTTTTTATCCTTAAGTTATCTTCCTCGAACGACCGAGCTTCGTATGGGAAACCTGTGCGCGGAGGGGCCGGCTCGTGGCTGGTTGCGCCCTTACTTCGTTTCGAGTCCGCTCAACGACTTAAGTGTGCTACATCCCGAGTGGCGTCCTTACTTGTTTCGAGCTCGCTCGGCAGCTTGAGTGTGCCGCGACTGCAGTCGCCACGCTTACCTCGCCCAGAGCCTGCTCAACATTTAAGTGAGTTGCGCCAGCCGCGGCAAGGTTTCTTGCTGGTGGAGGCTCCGTCAGCGGGTTGCTGATGTCCCACACTCGGCACCCGTGGCAAGGCGGAGGCTTGCGCCAACAAGTTCCTGGAAGCGTAGGGCGCGAACGTGCGAAGCCCAAGGTCGAATGAGGGAGATAACAGCGCAATGAACTGCCTAAGATAAAAGTTATATTACAAAATGACTTGTCGATGCTCTAATCAGCTGTTTCTATGACATGCTCAGCAGCGACAAGGGGAGAAAAGAAAGAGGTGGGCGGCCTAATCCACGCGGTCGCCCTCGACCCGCCTGATCCCCGCCACCCTTTCCACAATGGGGGTGACGAGGGCCTTGATCTCCGTCAGGTCGGCGTCTTCCGGCAGGTGCCTGAGGATGTTGGTGAGCCTGATGGTGGGGTTGCGGAAGACGATCTTCACCAACACCCTCTCGAGGGCCCCAGAGACGGCTTCCCGCGTCTCCTCGGCCAGCTGTTCTGGGATTGATTCCCGGAGGTACCGGAGCACCCCCACCAAGCCCTTGAAGAAGTGAGCTTGGCGCTCGGCGAGACGTTCTCGCCGGAGGGGTACTCGTGGCCCTCCACCCCCAGCAGCTTCAGCTCCTCGTCGATGGCGGTGGCGATGTCGGCGAGGCCCTCGGTCCACCGCTCCACCGTCTCCTGGAAGGCGTTCTGGGTAACGGCGGCGCACTTCAATAGCTCCTCGTTGCCAGCAACCTCCTTCCGCAAGGTCGCTTCCTGCCCCTTGGCGCTCTCCAACGCCTTGGCCAGGGCGTCCAGCTTCAGCTCGAGGTCGGCCTTGGAATCCTTGGCGGCGTCGAGCTCCCGGATCTTCTCGGCGAAGCGGCCCTGCAGCTCGCCAAGGGTGTGAGTGCCCTTCTCGCGCTCCTGTTTGAGCGCGGCAAGCTCTTCGCCGCTCGCCTTGAGGTCGCTGACGAGCTGCGCCACCCTCGTCTCCAGCTCCCCCTTGGAGGACTCGGCGGCCGCGGCAGCGTCCTGCGCTTTCCGCAGGGCCCCGCCAAGCGCCTGCTCGCGCGCGGCAACCTCCTCCTCATTGCTGGCGAGGCTGGCCTTCTGCTGCACCAGTTCGCTTTCCCGCGCGGATAGCCCCGCAGCGGCAAGCCTCTGTTGCTCTTCGGCCTCTGCCTTCTCGAGGAGAAAGGCCGTCCGCGCCTCGTCGAGCAACCTCCGCTCCTCCGCCAGGGACTGGAGAGCCACCTGGTTGAGCTATCGGAGCTCCCGGGCGCGCCTCTCCATGTCCGCGCCGGCCTTCGCGACGAGCGCCTCCTGGCGCTCCACCTTAGCCTGCCGGGCACGGTAGAGCGACACGAGCTTCCGGAGCAGCTCCTCCTCCTTGGGCTCATCGCCGACGGCGCTTGGCGCGTCGACCATGGTTAGCCCGACGAAGGCGAGCACCTCTCCGTCCAAGGCCTCTCCCTCGACCGGCGCCCTGGAGCTAGGCTCCCAGGGGAGCCTGATGAAGACGCCATCGCCGGCCTTCAGGTAGGCGCCCGCCGGGGGCTCCTCAGGGCCCGACGTGGCGTCAGCGGTGGGATCGCCGGACGACGGAGTGCTTGACGCCCCTGCCTCCCCGGGGCCGTCGGCACGGTCGCTGGTACCCTCGCCGTCTGCCGCTGCGGCGGCCTTGGCGGCTTCGGCCTCCCCGCCGCCTGCGGGGTCATTGGTGCCGGCCGCCTCCTCGATGATGACGGCGTCGTCGGCGTCGCCGCGCGCGCCCTCCCCGACGGTGGCCTCGGTCTCCATCGAGTCCGCGGAGGGCGGGTCTGATGGCCGGAAGACGGGAGAAGAGTCAACTGAACAGCCGACAAAGAGGCTCATGAGGAAAGAAGGGCCGAGGGAAGTTCTCTGTGCGGAAGTGCTTACCGGTGGTGGGGTCTGTGGCCGCGGCCTCCGCCGCCGGGGGATCGTTGGCCGCGTCCCTCACCGGAGATCCCTCCCTTGCCGGAGAGGTCTCCCTTGCCGGGGGCTCCTCCCTTGCCGGAGAGGTCTCCCTTGCCGGGAGCTCCTCCCTTGCCGGAGATTTCTCCCTTGGCGGGGTGGTCGACGCAGACGGCACGGCGGGAGTGCCCTCCGGGGTCGCCTGCTGGGGCTGTCCTGCTCCTACCCAACAACAACAACAACAGCCACATGTTAACAACAAAGAGAAGGGGAGCTCACGCGCGCGCCAAACAGCAAGGGTAAACCATGTACTCACGCTGAGGGTTGTGCTGTGGGCTGCCCTGTGGACCCGCCGCCAAGTCCGGCAAGGTCGCCCCCGGCAACTCCCCAGTTGCCGGGGGAGATTCGTCCTCAAGGACGACCAGCGGGACCTTGGCCCTCTTCGCCCTCCTCTGGGCCAGACTCCTGCAGAGGGACGGTTTCGGAGGTGGATGAGTGGGCTGTGAGGCAAGATGAAGCAACAGAAATCAAGAGGATACAAGCTCTGTCCGGAACTTACTCTTCTTCCTCCTCCTTGTCGTCGGAGCTGAGCACGGAATAGTCAAAAACCGGCTTGCTCCAGGCGCGGGGAGACAGGGGAGTGGGTTCCCAAGACCGCTTGGCGGGGGCAGTGGACGACCCCGCCCCCGTAGCCGCCTCGGTGCGGGAAGCGGCAGGAACAGAAACCGCGGCCCGTGAGGACCCCGCTCCCGCTGCTTCGGAAGAGCGTGTCACGCGGGGCTGCGGTTGCTGGTCCGCCTGCCGCACCCCCTCCCCGGCCTTGCGGAAGCGCCTCCTCGACTGGGCAGGGGGCTCCGCCTGCGACGAGCTGCCCGGGAGCTGCGAGGAGGGCGCGTCGACCTCCGGCAAGCCACTCCCGTCCTGGGCGGGCTCGTCCTCGCCGCCGTGCTCGGCTGGCTCTTCCTCACCGGCGAGCTCCACCTGAACGGCGAGGTTCTCCGCCTCTGCCGCGTCCGCCTCGGCCAGGGTGAAGCCAGATTCGCCTGCGGCCGCAGCGGCCGCCGCCTCCTCCATCCTGGAGGCGATGTGCGCCAGCTCGTCAGGGGTGGTGTCTCGCGTGAGGCCCCTCTTCTCGTCAGGGTTGATCGGCACCTCCTCCAAGTTGTCGAAGAAGGCCTGCACGACGTCGTTCGCTCGCTCCTGCCAGGTCGCGTCAATCCCGTGCGAGTCGCACAGCGGCATCATCGCAAGGATGCGGCTGAGCGCCGAGTTTTTGCACAAAGGGACGACGTCGGGCGGCAGCCTGAACCATTCTGGGTGCTCGGGATCATGCCTGAACAACTCCTTCAGCATTGCGACGAGCTCCAGGACGGTGAAGTTGAAATTGAGGCCCCGTCGCAGCCTCATGATGTCCGCTGCGTTCTGGAACTCCCAAGCCGGCTTCCCCTTCTCCTGTAGGGGGGCGATCCGGCGACGGAGGAAGTCCGCGCCGACGGCGCCGACGGTGAGCCCGGCGAACCTAAGGCGCAGGATCCGGGTGACGACAATCTTCAGCTTGGTGTCGTCCGGGGCCAGGTCGCTCCAGCCACGGCCGCGCACCACTGGAGTTCGGCGCACGGCGGTGAACGGCGGTGGATTCTCCTCGACGATCAGGCACCACTCGGCCCTCCACTCCTCCCACCTGCTACGGAGTTCCCCCTCCAAGTAGGCCTCTTTCTTGCCGGTCCGGGAGACCCAGGCGACTCCACCGGACAGCGGCTCTCCTTTCTCCACTCGAGGAGTAAAGAAGTGGCGGAAGAGGGCTACGTTGGGGCGGACTCCGACAAAGTTCTCACAAAGGTGTGCGAAAACCGCCATTGTTAGAACGGCGTTGGGGGTGAAATCGAGGAGGTGGAGGTTGTAGGTGTGCATGATGTCGCAGAAGAACTCGGAAAAAGGCGGGCAGAGCCCGCAATAGAAGAAGACAGCAAAGAAAGGGTACCCGATCGGGTACAGCTTCTGGGCGATGGCGGGAAGAACCCGCGTGCGCGGATGCGCCCGCGTCGTCGTCGACCAGAAGAGGAGGAATTTGTTCTTCAGCTCCAGCGCATCGAGCTGAGGAGGAAACGTCGCCGTCTCCCTCCGAAGCGCTTTGAGCCGCAACGCCTCGGCCGACTTCACGACCTTCCCCTTCGCCTTGTCGCTCTTCGGGGCAATGGCAGGGGCGGGGGAGGAATCATCGGCGTTGGCGGCGCCGGGGGCTGCGAGGGCGGATCGCTGCTCTCTCTGGTGGGAGGGAAGAGGCGGAGATTTTCGAGGAGTAACAACCAGCGGGATGGCGAGCTGCCCCTGTTCCCCTCCGCTTATAAAGGGGGGGGAGTGGGAGCGGGCGTTTCGCCTTTCCAAATAAAGGTATCGTGCTCGACGTGACGCGTGCCTGCGGGCCTCAGCCCCGCGCACGCCACCCACGTCACGCACGCCTCGCACGCCTCGCCCCCCCCCCCCCCACGACGCTGCAGTAAGCGCGCGCCACTTGGGGAAGGCGTGACGGGCACGAAGTTAAGGAGCAGCGCAACCCAGGCCACGCGTGCCCGTGAACTGTTAGGGCCTGGCCCAACAACGCTCGGCACCGTGTATGGCCCAGGCCCGGGGGCTCCTGTCGGTGTACTAAAGTAGGGGTACCTTAGTACCCCGAACTTGTGCACGGGCAGTAGTAGCGTCCCGCGGCAAGGCTTGCCAGGGAAGCGGCAAGAGTCTCCACGGCCCTTTTTGGGCCGGACGAAGGCCAAGTGATCGAGCCTAGAAGACCAGGCCCCGGCAAGAGGAGCTTGCCGGGCCAAGAAGGCGAGGTCCGGCAAGAGGAGCTTGCCGGGCCAAGGCGACAAGGCCTCGGCAAGAGGAGCTTGCCGGGATGACTAAGCCGAAGCACCAAGGCCCCGGCGGGAGGAGCTCGCCGGGACGGCCAAGCCAAGACACCCCAAGAGAAGCCCACCGCGGCGCATCGCGCGCCCCGGCAAGGCCTGGAGAGCGGCAAGCTCCCAGGCGCGGCAAGACGGCCACCGCGGCCAGCCACTTGCCGCGGCAAACCACCACCTCAGGCCTGCGCTCCGGCTCACCTTGCCCACGCGTCACCCCGGGGCTTTCCCAGAGGCACGTGGCAAGGCACCACGCATCCTGAGGTGCGCGGTGGCAAGCGACGTTGACAGAGTCGCCCCCGTGGCGAGCGGAGACGCCCTAACGGTCCGCTTCGGCGCTGTTCAGGTGATCCAGACGGGCATTCAATGCCTTTGTCCCCTGCCGTCAGAGTTAGGTGCGATAGCACTGTGCAACCACCGTGCGCACAGTTTCTTGCCATTTTTGCCCTTACCTGCGTCGCTACCTGTGGGTAACCCCTTAGCATATAAAAGGAGGCCCATGCGCACATAGGGGGGAGGAGGACACTCAGTATACCCTCGTCTACGTCCAGCTCCAACTTACTGTAGCTTCTTGCGCTCCAGAGCAAGAACCCGAATCAACCAGACAAGCAGCAGTAGGGATTTACGCATCCGTGCGGCCCGAAGCTGGGTAAAACCGTTGTGTGTGCGTGTCGCCTCGATCTGCTCTTTGTGCAACCTCCGCCCCCCGCCGAACCGAAAAGGGGCTCCGTCCCCATAGGTGCTCGAGGAGGCCGATTTCCCCCGACAGATAGTGTTGAAAATATTTTATGTGATAGATATTTTGTTGAATTTGCTTATGATCCCACATGTAATTATTATAAGAGAGGAAAATATGGTCGTAGAAATTTTTATGATAAGAAATTACCTCTCGTTATGTTGAGATTGCTATTGTTTCTTTCCACTTCCTTGCATATGCTAGTTTTTGGTTGCTATGACAATTTGTTTACCTATAAGATGCCTATGAGTAGGAAGTATGTTAGACTTAGATGTGTTTCTCACATATTTTATGATGCTCTCTTTGTGCTTCAATTCTTGTCTTTTATGTGAGCATCATTGAAATCTCAATGCCTAGCTAGGGGCGTTAAACGGTAGCGCTTGTTGGGAGGCAACCCAATTTTATTTTAGTTTTTTTGTTTTTGCTTCTGTTTAGGAATAAATAATCCATCTACCTTCTGTTTAGATGTGGTTTTGTGTTTTAAATAGTTTGTGTGCCAAGTTAGACCTATAGGATCTTCTTGGATGATAGTTATTTGACCTTGCTGTAATTTCCAGAATATTTCTGTTCACGAAAACAATTGTTAAAAATCATCATAACGTGATAAAATACTGATTCCAATTGCTGCTGATCAATAAACAAATTTTCTAGGTCGTCCTATTTTGGTCGATTTTTTGGAGTTCCAGAAGTTTGCGTTAGTTACAGATTACTACAGACTGTTCTGTTTTTTGAGAGATTCTGTTTTTCATGTGTTGTTTGCTTATTTTGATGAATCTATGGCTAGTAAAATAGTTTATAATCCATAGAGAAGTTGGAATACAGTAGGTTTAACACCAATATAAATAAATAATGAGTTCATTACAGTACCTTGAAGTAAGTAGTCTTTTGTTTCCTTTCTCTAACGGAGCTCACGAGATTTCTATTGAGTTTTGTGTTGTGAAGTTTTCAAGTTTAGGGTAAATTCTTCTGATGGATTATGGAACAAGGAGTGGCAAGAGCCTAAGCTTGGGGATGCCCATGGCACCCCCAAGATAATCCAAGCACACCAAAAAGTCAAAGCTTGGGAATGCCCCGGAAGGCATCCCCTCTTTCGTCCACTTCCATCGGTAATTTTACTTGGAGCTATATTTTTATTCACCACATGATATGTGTTTTGCTTGGAGCGTATTATGTGGTTTGAGTCTTTGTTTGTTAGTTTATCACAATCATCCTGAAGGAAATATACCCTAGAGGCAATAATAAAGTTATTATTTATTTCCTTATATCATGATAAATGTTTATTATTCATGCTAGAATTGTATTAACCGGAAACATAATACATGTGTGAATACATAGACAAACTAAACGTCACTAGTATGCCTCTACTTGACTAGCTCGTTAATCAAAGATGGTTATGTTTCCTAACCATAGACATGTGTTGTCATTTGATTAAACGGGATCACATCATTAGGAGAATGATGTGATTGACATGACCCATTTCATTAGCTTAGCACCCGATCGTTTAGTATGTTGCTGTTGCTTTCTTCATGACTTATACATGTTCCTATGACTATGAGATTATGCAACTCCCGTTTACCGGAGGAACACTTTGTGTGCTACCAAACATCACAACGTAACTGGGTGATTATAAAGGTGCTCTACAGGTGTCCCAAAGGTACATGTTGGGTTGGCGTATTTCGAGATTAGGATTTGTCACTCCGATTGTCGAAGAGGTATCTCTGGGCCCTCTCGGTAATGCACATCACATAAGCCTTGCAAGCATTGCAACTAATTAGTTAGTTGCGAGATTACGTATTACGGAACGAGTAAAGAGACTTGCCGGTAACGAGATTGAACTAGGTATTGAGATACCGAAGATCGAATCTTGGGCAAGTAACGTACCGATGACAAAGGGAACAACGTATGTTGTTATGCGGTCTGACCGATAAAGATCTTCGTAGAATATGTAGGAGCCAATATGAGCATCTAGGTTTCGCTATTGGTTATTGACCGGAGACATGTCTCGGTCATGTCTACATTGTTCTCGAACCGTAGGGTCCACACGCTTAATGTTACGATGACAGTTTCATTATGAGTTTATGTATTTTGATGTACCGAATTTTGTTCAGAGTCCCGGATGTGATCACGGACATGACGAGGAGTCTCGAAATGGTCGAGGCATAAAGATTGATATATTGGACGACTATATTCGGACACCGGAAGTGTTCCAGGTGATTTCGGAGAAAACCGGAGTGCCGGAGGGTTACCGGAACCCCCCGGGAGAAGTATGGGCCTAATGGGCCTTAGTGGATAAAGAGAGGGGCGGCCAGGGTGGGCCGCGGGCCCCCTCCCCCTCTGGTCCGAATTGGACTAGGAGAGGGGGGCGGCGCCCCCCTTTCCTTCTCCCTCCCCCCTTCCTTTCCCCCTCCTAGTAGGAGTAGGAGACTCCACCTCCTGGCGCGCCCTGCTAGGGCCGGCCGGCCTCCCCCCTTGCTCCTTTATATACGGGAGCAGGGGGCACCTCTAGACACACAAGTTGATCTTCGTGATCGTTCTCTTAGCCGTGTGCGGTACCCCCTCCACCATAATCCTTGATAATATTGTAGCGGTGCTTAGGCGAAGCCCTGCGACGGTAGAACATCAAGATCGTCACCACGCCGTCGTGCTGACGGAACTCTTCCCCGACACTTTGCTGGATAGGAGCCCGGGGATCGTCATCGAGCTGAACGTGTGCCAAGAACTCAGAGGTGTCGTAGTTTCGGTGCTTGGATGGGTCGGATCGTGAAGACGTACGACTACATCAACCGCGTTGAAATAACGCTTCCGCTTTCGGTCTACAAGGGTACGTGGACAACACTCTCCCCTCTCGTTGCTATGCATCACCATGATCTTGTGTGTGCGTAGGAATTTTTTTGAAATTACAACGTTTCCCAACAGTGGCATCCGAGCCTAGGTTTTTATGGTTTGATGTTATATGCACGAGTAGAACATGAAGGAAATATGCCCTAGAGGCAATAATAAAGTTATTATTTATTTCCTTATATCATGATAAATGTTTATTATTCATGCTAGAATTGTATTAACCGGAAACATAATACATGTGTGAATACATAAACATATGGAGTGTCACTAGTATGCCTCTACTTGACTAGCTCGTTAATCAAAGATGGTTATGTTTCCTAACCATGAACAAAGAGTTGTTATTTGATTGACGGGGTCACATCATTAGTCGAATGATCTGATTGACATGACCCATTTCATTAGCATAGCACCTGATCGTTTAGTTTGTTGTTGTTGCTATTCTTCATAACTTATACATGTTCCTATGACTATGAGATTATGCAACTCCCGTTTGCCAGTGGAACACTTTGGGTGCTACCAAACGTCACAACGTAACTGGGTGATTATAAAGGAGCATTACAGGTGTCTCCGAAGGTACATGTTGGGTTGGCGTATTTCGAGATTAGGATTTGTCACTCCGATTGTCGGAGAGGTATCTCTGGGCCCTCTCGGTAATGCACATCACATAAGCCTTGCAAGCATTGCAACCAATGAGTTAGTTGCGAGATGATGTATTACGGAACGAGTGAAGAGACTTGCCGGTAACGAGATTGAACTAGGTATTGGATACCGACGATCGAATCTCGGGCAAGTAACATACCGATGACAAAGGGAACAACGTATGTTGTTATGCGGTCTGACCGATAAAGATCTTCGTAGAATATGTAGGAGCCAATATGGGCATCCAGGTCCCGCTATTGGTTATTGACCGGAGATATGTCTCGGTCATGTCTACATTGTTCTCGAACCGTAGGGTCCGCACGCTTAACGTTACGATGACAGTTATTATGAGTTTATGCATTTTGATGTACCGAAGGTTGTTCGGAGTCCCGGATGTGATCACGGACATGACGAGGAGTCTCGAAATGGTCGAGACGTAAAGATTGATATATTGGAAGCCTATGTTTGGACATCGGAAGTGTTCCAGGTGAAATCGGGATTTTACCAGAATACCGGGAGGGTTACCGAAACCCCCCGGGAGCCAAATGGGCCAACATGGGCCTTGGTGGAAAGGTGAGAGGGCTGCCCTCATGGGCTGCGCGCCTCCCTCCTCCCCTAGTCCTATTAGGACTAGGAGAGGTGGCCGGCCCCCTCTCTCTCTCTCTCCCCCCTTTGAGGAATCCTATTCCAACTAGGATTGGGGGGGGATCCTACTCCCGGAGGGAGTAGGACTCTCCTGGCGCGCCACCCTTGGCCGGCCAGCCCCTCCCCCTTGGATCCTTTATATACGGAGGCAGGGGGCACCCCATAGTCACACAATTGATCTTTGAGATCTTTCCTTAGCCGTGTGCGGTGCCCCCTGCCACCAAATTCCACCTCGGTCATATTGTCGCAGTGCTTAGGCGAAGCCCTGCGTCGGTAGTACATCAAGATCGTCACCACGCCGTCGTGCTGACGGAACTCCTCCCCGAAGCTTTGCTGGATTAAAGCCCGGGGATCGTCATCGAGCTGAACGTGTGCTAAGAACTCGGAGGTGCCGGAGTAACGGTGCTTGGATTGGTCGGATCGGGAAGACGTACGACTACTTCCTCTACGTTGCGTCAACGCTTCCGCTTCGGTCTACGTGGGTACGTAGACAACACTCTCCCCTCTCGTTGCTATGCATCACCATGATCTTGTGTGTGCATAGGAATTTTTTTGAAATTACTACGTTCCCCAACAGTGGCATCCGAGCCTAGGTTTTTATGGTTTGATGTTATTTGCACGAGTAGAATACAAGTGAGTTGTGGACGATACAAGTCATACTGCCTACCAGCATGTCATACTTTGGTTCAGCGGTATTGTTGGATGAGACGACCCGGACCAACCTTACGCGTACGCTTACGCGAGACCGGTTCCCTCGACGTGCTTTGCACACAGATGGCTTGCGGGAGACTGTCTCACCAACTTTAGTTGAACCAAGTGTGGCTACGCCCGGTCCTTGAGAAGGTTAAAACAGAGTCTATTTGACAAACTATCGTTGTGGTTTTGATGCGTAGGTAAGATGAGTTCTTGCTTAAGCCCGTAGCAGCCACGTAAAACTTGCAAACAACAAAGTAGAGAACGTCTAACTTGTTTTTGCAGGGCATGTTGTGATGTGATATGGTCAAGACATGATGCTATATTTTATTGTATGAGATGATCATGTTTTGTAACCGAGTTATCGGCAACCGGCAGGAGCCGTATGGTTGTCGCTTTATTGTATGCAATGCAATCGCCCTGTAATGCTTTACTTTATCACTAAGCGGTAGCGATAGTCGTAGAAGCATAAGATTGGCGAGATGACAACGATGCTACGATGGAGATCAAGGTGTCGCGCCGGTGACGATGGTGATCATGACGGTGCTGCGGAGATGGAGATCACAAGCACAAGATGATGATGGCCATATCATATCACTTATATTGATTGCATGTGATGTTTATCTTTTATGCATCTTATCTTGCTTTGTTTGACGGTAGCATTATAAGATGATCTCTCACTAATTTATCATAGTAATAGTGTTCTCCCTGAGTATGCACAGTTGCGAAAGTTCTTTGTGCTGAGACACCACGTGATGATCGGGTGTGATAGGCTCTACGTTCAAATACAACGGGTGCAAAACAGTTGCACACGCGGAATACTCAGGTTTAACTTGACAAGCCTGGCATATAACAGATATGGCCTCGGAACACGGAGACCGAAAGGTCGAACGTGAATCATATAGTAGATATGATCAACATAGTGATGTTCACCATTGAAACTACTCCATCTCACGTGATGATCGGACATGGTTTAGTTGATTTGGATCACGCGATCACTTAGAGGATTAGAGAGATATCTATCTAAGTGGGAGTTCTTAAGTAATATGATTAATTGAACTTAAATTTATCAAGAACTTAGTACCTGATAGTATCTTGCTTGTCTATGTTGTGTAGATAGATGGCTCGTGCTGTTGTTCCGTTGAATTTTAATGCGTTCCTTGAGAAAGCAAAGTTGAAAGATGATGGTAGCAATTACACGGACTGGGTCCGTAACTTGAGGATTATCCTCATTGCTGCACAGAAGAATTACGTCCTGGAAGCACCGCTAGGTGCCAGGCCTGGTGCAAGGGCTACGCCAGATGTTGTGAAACGTCTGGCAAAGCAAAGCTGATGACTACTCTATAGTTCAGTGTGCCATGCTTTACGGCTTAGAACCAGGACTTCAACGACATTTTGAACACCATGGAGCATATGAGATGTTCCAGGAGTTGAAGTTAATATTTCAAGCAAATGCCCGGATTGAGAGATATGAAGTATCCAATAAGTTCTATAGCTGTAAGATGGAGGAGAACGGTTCTGTCAGTGAGCATATACTCAGAATGTCTGGGTATAACAATCACTTGATTCAATTGGGAATTAATCTTCTAGATGATTGCGTCATTGACAGAATTCTCCAATCACTGCCACCAAGCTACAAAAGCTTCGTGATGAACTATAATATGCAAGGGATGACCAAAACTATGCCCGAGCTCTTCGCGATGCTGAAAGCCGCGGAGGTAGAAATCAAAAAGGAGCATCAAGTGTTGATGGTTAACAAAACCACTAGTTTCAAGAAAAAGGGCAAAGGGAAGAAAAAGGGGAACTTCAAAAAGAACAGCAAGCAAGTTGCTAATCAAGAGAAGAAACCCAAGTCTGGACCTAAGCGTGAAACTGAGTGCTTCTATTGCAAGCAGACTGGTCACTGGAAGCGGAATTGCCCCAAGTATTTGGCGGATAAGAAGGATGGCAAGGTTAACAAAGGTATATATGATATACATGTTATTGATGTGTACCTTACTAATTCTCGGAGTAGCACCTGGGTATTTGATACTGGTTCTGTTGCTAATATTTGCAACTCAAAACAGGGGCTACGGATTAAGCGAAGATTGGCTAAGGACGAGGTGACGATGCGCGTGGGAAATGGTTCCAAAGTCGATGTGATCGCGGTCGGCACGCTACCTCTACATCTACCTTCGGGATTAGTATTAGATCTAAATAATTGTTATTTAGTACCAGCGTTGAGCATGAACATTATATCTGGATCTTGTTTAATGCGAGACGGTTATTCATTTAAATCAGAGAATAATGGTTGTTCTATTTATATGAGTAATATCTTTTATGGTCATGCACCATTAAAGAATGGTTTGTTCTTACTTAATCTCGATAGTAGTGATACACATATTCATAATGTTGAAGCCAAAAGATGCAGAGTTGATAATGATAGTGCAACTTATTTGTGGCACTGCCGTTTAGGTCATATCGGTGTAAAACGCATGAAGAAACTCCATACTGATGGACTTTTGGAGTCACTTGATTATGAATCACTTGGCACTTGCGAACCGTGCCTTATGGGCAAGATGACTAAAACGCCGTTCTCCGGCACTATGGAGAGAGCAACAGATTTATTGGAAATCATACATACTGATGTATGTGGTCCAATGAATGTTGAGGCTCGTGGCGGATATCGTTATTTTCTCACCTTCACTGATGATTTAAGCAGATATGGGTATATCTACTTAATGAAACACAAGTCTGAAACATTTGAAATGTTCAAAGAATTTCAGAGTGAAGTGGAAAATCATCATAACAAGAAAATAAAGTTTCTACGATCTGATCGTGGAGGAGAATATTTGAGTTACGAGTTTGGTCTACATTTGAAACAATGCGGAATAGTTTCGCAACTCACGCCACCCGGAACACCACAGCGTAATGGTGTGTCCGAACGTCGTAATCGTACATTACTGGATATGGTGCGATCTATGATGTCTCTTACCGATTTACCGCTATCGTTTTGGGGTTATGCTTTAGAGACGGCCGCATTCACGTTAAATAGGGCACCATCGAAATCCGTTGAGACGACGCCTTATGAACTGTGGTTTGGCAAGAAACCAAAGTTGTCGTTTCTTAAAGTTTGGGGCTGCGATGCTTATGTGAAAAAGCTTCAACCTGATAAGCTCGAACCCAAATCGGAAAAATGTGTCTTCATAGGATACCCAAAGGAGACTGTTGGGTACACCTTCTATCACAAATTCGAAGGCAAGATTTTTGTTGCTAAATTCGGAAACTTTCTAGAGAAGGAGTTTCTCTCGAAAGAAGTGAGTGGGAGGAAAGTAGAACTTGATGAGATAACTGTATCTACTCCCTTATTGAGAAGTAGTACGTCACAGAAATCAGTTTCTGTGACACCTACACCAAATAGGGAGGAAGCCAATGATAATGATCATGAAACTTCAGATCAAGTTTGTACCGAACCTCGTAGATCAACCAGAGTAAGATCCGCACCAGAGTGGTACGGTAATCCTATTCTGGAAGTCATGTTACTAGACCATGATGAACCTACGAACTATGAAGAAGCGATGGTGAGCCCAGAATCCGCAAAATGGCTTGAGGCCATGAAATCTGAGATGGGATCCATGTATGAGAACAAAGTGTGGACTTTGGTTGACTTGCCCGATGATCGGCAAGCAATTGAGAATAAATGGATTTTTAAGAAGACTGACGCTGATGGTAATGTTACTGTCTATAAAGCTCGACTTGTTGCAAAAGGTTTTCGACAAGTTCAAGGGATTGACTACGATGAGACCTTCTCACCCGTAGCGATGCTTAAGTCTGTCCGAATCATGTTAGCAGTTGCCGCATTTTATGATTATGAAATTTGGCAAATGGATGTCAAAACTGCATTCCTGAATGGATTTCTGGAAGAAGAGTTGTATATGATGCAACCAGAAGGTTTTGTCGATCCAAAGGGAGCTAACAAAGTGTGCAAGCTCCAGCGATCCATTTATGGACTGGTGCAAGCCTCTCGGAGTTGGAATAAACGCTTTGATAGTGTGATCAAAGCATTTGGTTTTATACAGACTTTTGGAGAAGCCTGTGTTTACAAGAAAGTGAGTGGGAGCTCTATAGCATTTCTGATATTATATGTGGATGACATATTACTGATCGGAAATAATATAGAATTTCTGGATAGCATAAAGGGATACTTGAATAAGAGTTTTTCGATGAAAGACCTCGGTGAAGCTGCTTACATATTGGGCATTAAGATCTATAGAGATAGATCAAGACGCTTAATAGGACTTTCACAAAGCACATACCTTGACAAAGTTTTGAAGAAGTTCAAAATGGATTAGGCAAACAAAGGGTTTTTGCCTGTGTTACAAGGTGTGAAGTTGAGTAAGACTAAATGCCCGACCACCGCAGAAGATAGAGAGAAAATGAAAGATGTTCCCTACGCTTCAGCCATAGGCTCTATCATGTATGCAATGCTGTGTACCAGACCTGATGTGTGCCTTGCTGTAAGCTTAGCAGGCAGGTACCAAAGTAATCCAGGAGTGGATCACTGGACAGCGGTCAAAAACATCCTTAAGTACTTGAGAAGGACTAAGGATATGTTTCTCATTTATGGAGGTGACAAAGAGCTCGTCGTAAACGGTTACGTCGATGCAAGCTTTGACACTGATCCGGACGATTCTAAATCGCAAACCGGATACGTATTTACATTAAACGGTGGAGCTGTTAGTTGGTGCAGTTCTAAACAAAGCGTCGTGGCGGGATCTACATGTGAAGCTGAGTACATAGCTGCTTCGGAAGCAGCTAATGAAGGAGTCTGGATGAAGGAGTTCATATCCGATCTAGGTGTTGTACCTAGCGTATCGGGTCCAATGAAAATCTTTTGTGACAATACTGGTGCAATTGCCTTGGCAAAGGAATCCAGATTTCACAAAAGAACCAAACACATCAAAAGACGCTTCAACTCCATCCGGGATTTAGTCCAGGTGGGAGACATAGAGATATGCAAGATACATACGGATCTGAATGTTGCAGACCCGTTGACTCAGCCTCTTCCACGAGCAAAACATGATCAGCACCAAGACTCCATGGGTGTTAAAATCATTACTTTGTAATCTAGATTATTGACTCTAGTGCAAGTGGGAGACTGAAGGAAATATGCCCTAGAGGCAATAATAAAGTTATTATTTATTTCCTTATATCATGATAAATGTTTATTATTCATGCTAGAATTGTATTAATCGGAAACATAATACATGTGTGAATACATAAACATACAGAGTGTCACTAGTATGCCTCTACTTGACTAGCTCGTTAATCAAAGATGGTTATGTTTCCTAACCATGAACAAAGAGTTGTTATTTGATTGACGGGGTCACATCATTAGTCGAATGATCTGATTGACATGACCCATTTCATTAGCATAGCACCTGATCATTTAGTTTGTTGTTGTTGCTATTCTTCATAACTTATACATGTTCCTATGACTATGAGATTATGCAACTCCCGTTTGCCAGAGGAACACTTTGGGTGCTACCAAACGTCACAACGTAACTAGGTGATTATAAAGGAGCATTACAGGTGTCTCCGAAGGTACATGTTGGGTTGGCGTATTTCGAGATTAGGATTTGTCACTCCGATTATCGGAGAGGTATCTCTGGGCCCTCTCGGTAATGCACATCACATAAGCCTTGCAAGCATTGCAACCAATGAGTTAGTTGCGAGATGATGTATTGCGGAACGAGTGAAGAGACTTGCCGGTAACGAGATTGAACTAGGTATTGGATACCGACGATCGAATCTCGGGCAAGTAACATACCGATGACAAAGGGAACAACGTATGTTGTTATGCGGTCTGACCGATAAAGATCTTCGTAGAATATGTAGGAGCCAATATGGGCATCCAGGTCCCGCTATTGGTTATTGACCGGAGATATGTCTCGGTCATGTCTACATTGTTCTCGAACCGTAGGGTCCGCACGCTTAACGTTACGATGACAGTTATTATGAGTTTATGCATTTTGATGTACCGAAGGTTGTTCAGAGTCCCGGATGTGATCACGGACATGACGAGGAGTCTCGAAATGGTCGAGACATAAAGATTGATATATTGGAAGCCTATGTTTGGACATCGGAAGTGTTCCAGGTGAAATCGGGATTTTACCAGAATACCGGGAGGGTTACCGAAACCCCCCGGGAGCCAAATGGGCCAACATGGGCCTTGGTGGAAAGGTGAGAGGGCTGCCCTCATGGGCTGCGCGCCTCCCTCCTCCCCTAGTCCTATTAGGACTAGGAGAGGTGGCCGGCCCCCTCTCTCTCTCTCTCCCCCCTTTGAGGAATCCTATTCCAACTAGGATTGGGGGGGATCCTACTCCCGGAGGGAGTAGGA
Organism: Aegilops umbellulata; assembly: GCA_032464435.1. NCBI lineage: Eukaryota > Viridiplantae > Streptophyta > Magnoliopsida > Poales > Poaceae > Aegilops > Aegilops umbellulata. Next base: position 353,932,176 of record CP136058.1, read on the forward strand.
CTCTCCTGGCGCGCCACCCTTGGCCGGCCAGCCCCTCCCCCTTGGATCCTATATATACGGAGGCAGGGGGCACCCCATAGTCACACAATTGATCTTTGAGATCTTTCCTTAGCCGTGTGCGGTGCCCCCTGCCACCAAATTCCACCTCGGTCATATTGTCGCAGTGCTTAGGTGAAGCCCTGCGTCGGTAGTACATCAAGATCGTCACCACGCCGTCGTGCTGACGGAACTCCTCCCCGAAGCTTTGCTGGATCGAAGCCCGGGGATCGTCATCGAGCTGAACGTGTGCTAAGAACTCGGAGGTGCCGGAGTAACGGTGCTTGGATCGGTCGGATCGGGAAGACGTACGACTACTTCCTCTACGTTGCGTCAACGCTTCCGCTTCGGTCTACGTGGGTTCGTAGACAACACTCTCCCCTCTCGTTGCTATGCATCACCATGATCTTGTGTGTGCGTAGGAAATTTTTTGAAATTACTACGTTCCCCAACAGAACACAAGTGAGTTGTGGGCGATATAAGTCATACTGCTTACCAGCATGTCATACTTTGGTTCGGCGGTATTGTTGGATGAAGCGGCCCGGACCGACATTACGCGTACGCTTACGCGAGACTGGTTCTACCGACGTGCTTTGCACACAGGTGGCTGGCGGGTGTCAGTTTCTCCAACTTTAGTTGAACCGAGTGTGGCTACGCCCGGTCCTTGCGAAGGTCAAAACAGCACCAACTTGACAAACTATCGTTGTGGTTTTGATGCATAGGTAAGATTGGTTCTTGCTTAAGCCCGTAGCAGCCACGTAAAACTTGCAACAAACAAAGTAGAGGATGTCTAACTTGTTTTTGCAGGGTATGTTGTGATGTGATATGGTCAAGACATGATGCTAAATTTTATTGTATGAGATGATCATGTTTTGTAACCGAGATTATCGGCAACTAGAAGGAGCCATATGGTTGTCGCTTTATTGTATGCAATGCAATCGCCCTGTAATGCTTTACTTTATCACTAAGCGGTAGCGATAGTCATAGAAGCATAAGATTGGCGAGACGACAACGATGCTATGATGGAGATCAAGGTGTCGCGCCGGTGACGATGGTGATCATGACGATGCTTCGGAGATGGAGATCACAAGCACAAGATGAGGATGGCCATATCATATCACTTATATTGATTGCATGTGATCTTTATCTTTTATGCATCTTATCTTGCTTTGATTGACGGTAGCATTATAAGATGATCTCTCACTAAATTTCAAGATAAAAGTGTTCTCCCTGAGTATGCACCGTTGCCAAAGTTCGTCGTGCCCAGACACCACATGATGATCGGGTGTGATAAGCTCTACGTCCATCTACAACGGGTGCAAGCCAGTTTTGCACACGCAAAATACTCAGGTTAAACTTGATGAGCCTAGCATATGCAGATATGGCCTCGGAACACTAAGACCGAAAGGTCAAGCGTGAATCATATAGTAGATATGATCAACATAGCAATGTTTACCATTGAAAACTACTCCATTTCACGTGATGATCGGTTATGGTTTAGTTGATTTGGATCACGTGATCACTTAGAAGATTAGAGGGATATCTTTCTAAGTGGGAGTTCTTAAGTAATATGATTAATTGAACTTAAATTTATCATGAACTTAGTACCTGATAGTATCTTGCTTGTTTATGTTTGATTGTAGATAGATGGCCCGTGCTGTTGTTCCGTTGAATTTTAATGTGTTCCTTGAGAAAGCAAAGTTGAAAGATGATGGTAGCAATTACACGGACTGGGTCCGTAACTTGAGGATTATCCTCATTGCTGCACAGAAGAGTTACGTCCTGGAAGCACCGCTAGGTGCCAGGCCTGCTGCTGATGCAACTGACGACGTTAAGAACATCTGGCAGAGCAAAGCTGATGACTACTTGATAGTTCAATGTGCCATGCTTTACGGCTTAGAATCGGGTCTTCAATGACGTTTTGAACGTCATGGAGCATATGAGATGTTCCAAGAGTTGAAGTTAATATTTCAAGCAAATGCCTGAATTGAGAGATATGAAGTCTCCAATAAGTTCTATAGCTGCAAGATGGAGGAGAACAGTTCTGTCAATGAGCATATACTCAAAATGTCTGGGTATAATAATCACTTGATTCAACCGGGAGTTAATATTCCGGATGATGCGTCATTGACAGAATTCTCCAATCAATTCCACCTAGCTACAAGAGCTTCGTGATGAACTATAATATGCAAGGGATGGATAAGATAATTCTCGAGCTCTTCGCAATGCTAAAAGTTGCGGAGGTAGAAATCAAGAAGGAGCATCAAGTGTTGATGGTCAAGAAGACCACTGGTTTCAAGAAAAGGGGCAAAGGGAATAAGAAGGGGAACTTCAAGAAGAACAGCAAGCAAGTTGCTGCTCCGGAGAAGAAACCCAAATCTGGACCTAAGCCTGAAACTGAGTGCTTCTACTGCAAGCAGACTGGTCACTGGAAGCAGAACTGCCCGAAATATTTGGCGGATAAGAAGGATGGCAAGGTGAACAAAGGTATATGTGATATACATGTTATTGATGTGTACCTTACTAGAGATCGCAGTAGCACCTGGGTATTTGATACTGGTTCTGTTGCTAATATTTGCAACTCGAAACAGGGACTACGGATTAAGCGAACACTGGCGAAGGACGAGGTGACGATGCGCGTAGGAAATGGTTCCAAAGTCGATGTGATCGCGGTCGGCACGCTACCTCTACATCTACCATCGGGATTAGTATTAGACCTAAATAATTTTTATTTTGTGCCAGCGTTAAGCATGAACATTATATATGGATCTTGTTTGATGCGAGACGGTTATTCATTTAAATCAGAGAATAATGGTTGTTCTATTTATATGAGTAATATCTTTTATGTTCATGCACCCTTGAAGAGTGGTCTATTTTTGATGAATCTCGATAGTAGTGATACACATATTCATAATGTTGAAGCCAAAAGATGCAGAGTTGATAACCATAGTGCAACTTATTTGTGGCACTGTCGTTTGGGTCATATTGGTGTAAAACGCATGAAGAAACTCCATACCGATGGACTTTTGGAACCACTTGATTATGAATCACTTGGTACTTGCGAACCGTGCCTCATGGGCAAGATGACTAAAACGCCGTTCTCCGGTACTATGGAGAGAGCAACAGATTTGTTGGAAATCATACATACAGATGTATGTGGTCCAATGAATGTTGAAGCTCGTGGCGGATATCGTTATTTTCTCACTTTCACAGATGATTTAAGCAGATATGGGTATATCTACTTAATGAAACATAAGTCTGAAACATTTGAAAAGTTCAAAGAATTTCGGAGTGAAGTTGAAAATCATCGTAACAAGAAAATAAAGTTTCTACGATCTGATCGTGGAGGAGAATATTTGAGTTACGAGTTTGGTCTACATTTGAAACAACGCGGAATATTTTTGCGACTCACGCCACCCGGAACACCACAGCGTAATGGTGTGTCCGAACGTTGTAATTGTACTTTACTTGATATGGTGCAATCTATGATGTCTCTTACAGATTTACCGCTATCGTTTTGGGGTTATGCTTTAGAGACGGCCGCATTCACGTTAAATAGGGCACCATCAAAATCCGTTGAGACGACGCCTTATGAACCGTGGTTTGGCAAGAAACCAAAGTTGTCATTTCTGAAAGTTTGGGGCTGCGATGCTTATGTGAAAAAACTTCAACCCGATAAGCTCGAACCCAAATCGGAGAAATGTGTCTTCATAGGATACCCAAAGGAGACTGTTGGGTACACCTTCTATCACAGATCCGAAGGCAAGACATTTGTCGCCAAGAATGGATCCTTTCTAGAGAAGGAGTTTCCCTCAAAAGAAGTGAGTGGGAGGAAAGTAGAACTTGATAAGGTAACTGTACCTGCTCCCTTATTGGAAAGTAGTACATCACAGAAATCGGTTTCTGTGACACCTACACCAATTAGTGAGGAAGCTAATGATAATGATCATGAAGCTTCAAAACAAGTTACTACTGAACCTCGTAGATCAACCAGAGTAAGATCCACACCAGAGTGGTACGGTAATCCTGTTCTGGAAGTCATGCTACTAGATCATGATGAACCTACGAACTATGAAGAAGCGATGGTGAGCCCAGATTCCGCAAAATGGCTTGAAGCCATGAAATCTGAGATGGGATCCATGTATGAGAACAAAGTATGGACTTTGGTTGACTTGCCCAATGATCGGCAAGCAATTGGGAATAAATGGATCTTTAAGAAGAAGACTGACGCTGACGGTAATATTACTGTCTACAAGGCTCGACTGGTTGCAAAAGGTTTTCGACAAGTTCAAGGGATTGACTATGATGAGACCTTCTCACCCGTAGCGATGCTTAAGTCTGTCCGAATAATGTTAGCAATTGCCTGATTTTATGATTATGAAATATGGCAGATGGATGTCAAAACTGCATTCCTGAATAGATTTCTGGAAGAAGAGTTGCATATGATGCAACCAGAAGGTTTTGTCGATCCAAAGGGAGCTAACAAAGTGTGCAAGCTCCAGCGATCCATATATGGACTGGTGCAAGCCTCTCGGAGTTGGAATAAACGCTTTGACAGTGTGATCAAAGCATTTGGGTTTGTACAGACTTTTGGAGAAGCCTGTATTTACAAGAAAGTGAGTGGGAGATCTGTAGCATTTTTGATATTATATGTGGATGACATAGTACTAATCGGAAATGATATAGAACTTCTGGATAGCATAAAGGGATACTTGAATAAGTGTTTTTCAATCAAAGACCTCGGTGAAGTTGCTTACATATTGGGCATTAAGATCTATAGAGATAGATCAAGACGCTTAATTGGACTTTCACAAAGCACATACCTTGACAAAGTTTTGAAGAAGTTCAAAATGGATCAGGCTAAGAAAGGATTCATGCCTGTGTTACAAGGTGTGAAATTGAGTAAAGACTCAATGCCCAACCACTTCAGAAGATAGAGAGAAAATGAAAGATGTTCCCTATGCTTCAACCATAGGCTCTATCATGTATGCAATGCTGTGTACCAGACCTGATGTGTGTCTTGCTATAAATCTAGCACGGAGGTACCAAAGTAATCCAGGAGTGGATCACTGGACAGCGGTCAAGAACATCCTGAAATACCTGAAAAGGACTAAGGATATGTTTCTCGTATATGGAGGTGACAAAGAGCTCATCGTAAATGGTTACGTTGATGCAAGCTTTGACACTGATCTGGACGATTCTAAATCGCAAACCGGATACGTGTTTACATTAAACGGTGGAGCTGTCAGTTGGTGCAGTTCTAAACAAAGCGTTGTGGCGGGATCTACATGTGAAGCGGAGTACATAGCTGCTTCAGAAGCAGCAAACGAAGGAGTCTGGATGAAGGAGTTCATATCCGATCTAGGTGTCATACCTAGTGCATCGGGTCCAATGAAAATCTTTTGTGACAATACTGGTGCAATTGCCTTGGCAAAGGAATCCAGATTTCACAAGAAAACCAAGCACATCAAGAGACGCTTCAATTCCATCTAGGATCTAGTCCAGGTGGGAGATATAGAGATTTGCAAGATACATAAGGATCTGAATGTAGCAGACCGTTGACTAAGCCTCTTCCACGAGCAAAACATGATCAGCACCAAAGCTCCATGGGTGTTAGAATCATTACTGTGTAATCTAGATTATTGACTCTAGTGCAAGTGGGAGACTGAAGGAAATATGCCCTAGGGGCAATAATAAAGTTATTATTTATTTCCTTATATCATGATAAATGTTTATTATTCATGTTAGAATTGTATTAACCGGAAACGTAATACATGTGTGAATACATAGACAAACTAAATGTCACTAGTATGCCTCTACTTGACTAGCTCGTTAATCAAAGATGGTTATGTTTCTTAACCATAGACATGTGTTGTCATTTGATTAAACGGGATCACATCATTAGGAGAATGATGTGATTGACATGACCCATTTCATTAGCTTAGCACCCGATCGTTTAGTATGTTGCTGTTGCTTTCTTCATGACTTATACATGTTCCTATGACTATGAGATTATGCAACTCCCGTTTACCGGAGGAACACTTTGTGTTCTACCAAACGTCACAACGTAACTGGGTGATTATAAAGGTGCTCTACAGGTGTCTCCAAAGGTACATGTTGGGTTTGCGTATTTCGAGATTAGGATTTGTCACTCCGATTGTGGGAGAGGTATCTCTGGGCCCTCTCGGTAATGCACATCACATAAGCCTTGCAACCATTGCAACTAATGAGTTAGTTGCGAGATGATGTATTACGGAACGAGTAAAGAGACTTGCCGGTAACAAGATTGAACTAGATATTGAGATACCGACGATCGAATCTCGGGCAAGTAACGTACCGATGACAAAGGGGACAACATATGTTCTTATGCGGTCTGACCGATAAAGATCTTCGTAGAATATATAGGAGCCAATATGAGCATCCAGGTTCCGCTATTGGTTATTGACCAGAGACATGTCTCGATCATGTCTACATTGTTCACGAACTGTAGGGTCCGCACGCTTAACGTTACGATGACAGTTTCATTATGAGTTTATGTATTTTGATGTACCGAATGTTGTTTGGAGTCCCGGATGTGATCACGGACATGATGAGGAGTCTCGAAATGGGCGAGACATAAAGATTGATATATTGGACGACTATATTCGGACACCGGAAGTGTTCCAGGTGATTTCGGAGAAAACCGGAGTGCCGGAGGGTTACCGGAACCCCCCGGGAGAAGTATGGGCCTAATGGGCCTTAGTGGAGAGAGAGAGAGAGGGGCGGCCAGGATGGGCCGCACGCCCCTCCCCCTCTGGTCCGAATTGGACTAGGAGAGGGGGGGCGGCGCCCCCCTTTCCTTCTCCCTCTCCCCCTTCCTTTCCCCCTCCTAGTAGGAGTAGGGAAGAGGGGAGTCCTACTCCTACTAGGTGGAGGACTCCTCCTCCTGGCGCGCCCTGCTAGGGCCGGACGGCCTCCCCCCTTGCTCCTTCATATACGGGGGTAGGGGGCACCTCTAGACACACAAGTTGATCTTCGTGATCGTTCTTTTAGCCGTGTGCGGTGCCCCCCTCCACCATAATCCTCGATAATATTGTAGCGGTGCTTAGGCGAAGCCCTGCGACGGTAGAACATCAAGATCGTCACCACGCCGTCATGCTGACGGAACTCTTCCCCGACGCTTTGCTGGATCGGAGCCCGGGGATCTTCATCGAGCTAAACGTGTGCCAAGAACTCGGAGGTGCCATAGTTTCGGTGCTTGGATCGGTCAGATCATGAAGACGTACGACTACATCAACCGCGTTGAAATAACGCTTCCGCTTTCGGTCTACGAGGGTACGTGCACAACACTCTCCCCTCTCGTTGCTATGCATCACCATGATCTTGCGTGTGCGTAGAAATTTTTTTGAAATTACTACGTTTCCCAACACATCCTTGCTATACACACCTTTTGAGAGAGCCATACATGAATTGGAATTTGATAGAATACTATATGTGCTTCACTTATATCTTTTGAGCTATATAGTTTTGCTCTAGTGCTTCACTTATATCTTTTAGAGCACGGTGGTGGATTTGTTTTATAGAAACTATTGATCTCTCATGCTTCACTTAGATTATTTTGAGAGTCTTAAATAGCGTGGTAATTTGATTAATATTAACATGTGTGCTATTCAAGATATGTGAAACTTTCTTTGGAGTGCGTTGAATACTAAGAAAAGATAGGAGCTTGATAATTGTTTTGAGATATGAAGATGGTGATATTAGAGTCATGCTAGTTGAGTAGTTGTGAATTTAAAGAATACTTGTGTTAAAGTTTGTGATTCCTATAGCACGCACGTATGGTGAACCGTTATGTGATGAAGTCGGAGCATGATTTATTTATTGATTGTCTTCCTTATGAGTGGCGGTCGGGGACGAGCGATGGTCTTTTCTTACCAATCTATCCCCCTAGGAGCATGCGCGTAATACTTTGTTTTGATAACTTCTAGATTTTTGCAATAAGTATATGAGTTATTTATGACTAATGTTGAGTCCATGGATTATACGCACTTTTCCCTTCCTTCCACCATTGCTAGCCTCTCTAATACCGCGCACTTTTCGCCGGTATCATACACCCACCATATATCTTCCTCAAAACAGCCACCATAGCTACCTATCATGGCATTTCCATAGCCATTCCGAGATATATTGCCATGCAACTTTCCACCGTTCCGTTTATTATGACACGCTCCATCATTGTCATATTGCTAGCATGATCATGTAGTTGACATCGTATTTGTGGCAAAGCCACCGTTCATTATTCTTTCATACATGTCACTCTTGATCCATTGCATATCCCGGTACACCGCCGAAGGCATTCATATAGAGTCATACTTTGTTCTAAGAATCGAGTTGTAATTGTTGAGTTGTAAGAAAAATAAAAGTGTGATGATCATCATTTTTTTAGAGCATTGTCCCAAGTGAGGAAATTATGATGGAGACTATGATTCCCCCACAAGTCGGGATGAGACTCTGGACGAAAAAAAAGAGACCATAAAAAAAGAGAACAGGCCCAAATAAAAAATGAGAGAAAAAGAGAGAAGGGAAAATGTTACTATCCTTTTACCACACTTGTGCTTCAAAGTAGCACCATGATCTTCATGATAGAGAGTCTCCTATGATATCACTTTCATATACTAGTGGAAAATTTTCATTATAGAACTTAGCTTGTATATTCCAATGATGGTCTTCCTCAAATTGCCCTAGGTCTTCGTGAGCAAGCGAGTTGGATGCACACCCACTTAGTTACTTTTGTTGAGCTGTCATACACTTATAGCTCTAGTGCATCCGTTGCATGGCAATCCCTACTCACTCACATTGATATATATTGATGGGCATCTCCATAGCCTGTTGATACGCCTAGTTGATGTGAGACTATCTTCTCCTTTTGTCTTCTCCACAACCACCATTCTATTCCACCTATAGTGTTATATCCATGGCTCACGCTCATGTATTGCATGAAGATTGAAAAAGTTTATATAATGTCAAAAGTATGAAACAATTGCTTGGCTTGTCATCGGGGTTGTGCATGATTTAAATACTTTGTGTGGTGAAGATAGAGCATAGCCAGACTATATGATTTTGTTGGGATAACTTTCTTTGGCCATGCTATTTTGAGAAGACATAATTGCTTTGTTAGTATGCTTGAAGTATTATTATTTTTATGTCAATATGAAATTCTATCTCGAATCTTTCGGATCTTAATATTCATACCACAATTAAGAAGAATTACATTGAAATTATGCCAGCTAGCATTCCACATCAAAAATTATCTTTTTTATCATTTACCTACTCGAGGACGAGCAGGAATTAAGTTTGGGGATGCCTGATACGTCTCCAACGTATCTATAATTTTTGATTGCTCCATGCTATATTATCTACTGTTTTAGACAATATTGCGCTTTATTATGCACTTTTATATTATTTTTGGTACTAACCTATTAAACGGAGGCCCAGCCCAGATTTGTTGTTTTTTGCCTATTTCAGTGTTTCGAAGAAAAGGAATATCAGACGGAGTCGAAACGGAACGAAATCAAGTGGAGAAGTTATTTTTGGAAGGAAAGCTACAGGATAGACTTGGACCCCACGTCAGGAAAGGAGGGAGCTGGCCACGAGGGTGGGGGCGCGCCCACCCCCCTAGGGCGCGCCCCCTACCTCGTGGGGCCCCCGAAACTCCACCGATGTACCCCCTACACCCGTATATAGCTATGTATCATAAAACTTCCAGAACACATAATAGATCAAGAGTTCCGCCGCCGCAAGCCTCTGTAGCCACCAAAAGTCAATCGGGACCCTGTTCCGGCACCCTGCCGGAGGGGGGAACCCTCACCGGTGGCCATCTTCATCATCCCGGCGCTATCCATGACGAGGAGGGAGTAGTTCACCCTCGAGGCTAAGGATATGTACCAGTAGGTGTGTGTTTGATCTCTCTCTCTCTCTCTCTCTCTCATGTTCTTGGTTTGGCACGATCTTGATGTATCGCGAGCTTTGCTATTATAGTTGGATCTTATGTTGCGTCTCCCCCTCTACTCTCATGTAATGGATTGAGTTTTCCCTTTGAAGTTATCTTATCGAATTGAGTCTTTAATGATTTGAGAACACTTGATGTATGTCTTGTCGTGCGTATTTGTGGTGACAATGGGATATCACGTGATTCACTTGATGTATGTTTTGGTGATCAACTTGCGGGTTCCGCCCATGAACCTATGCATAGGGGTTGGCACACGTTTTCGTCTTGATTCTCCGGTAGAAACTTTGGGGCACTCTTTTGAGGTTCTATGTGTTGGTTGAATAGATGAATCTCAGATTGTGTGATGCATATCGTATAATCATACCCACAGATACTTGAGGTGACATTGGAGTATCTAGGTGACATTAGGGTTTTGGTTGATTTGTGTCTTAAGGAGTTATTCTAGTACGAACTCTAGGGCTGTTTGTGACACTTATAGGAATAGCCCAACAAATTGATTGGAAAGAATAACTTTGAGGTGGTTTCGTACCCTACCATACTCTCTTCGTTTGTTCTCCGCTATTAGTGACTTTGGAGTGACTCTTTGTTGCATGTTGAGGGATAGTTATATGATCCAATTATGTTATTATTGTTGAGAGAACTTGCACTAGTGAAAGTATGAACCCTAGGCCTTATTTCCTATCATTGCAATACCGTTTGTGCTCACTTTTATCATTAGTTACCTTGTTGTTTTTATAATTTCAGATTACAAAAACCTATATCTACCATCATTATTGCACTTGTATCATCATCTCTTCGCCGAACTAGTGCACCTATACAATTTACCATTGTATTGGGTGTGTTGGGGACACAAGAGACTCTTTGTTATTTGGTTGCAGGGTTGCTTGAGAGAGACCATCTTCATCCTACGCCTCCCACGGATTGATAAACCTTAGGTCATCCACTTGAGGGAAATTTGCTACTGTCCTACAAACCTCTGCACTTGGAGGCCCAACAACGTCTACAAGAAGAAGGTTGTGTAGTAGACATCACATCTCTATCAGATCTCACTCTCGTAAGTGACTGTGAAGGGATTGACAACCCCTATTCGCGTTGGTTGCGAGGAGTTATTTGCTTTGTGTAGGTACGAGGGACTCGCGCGTAGCCTCCTACTGCATTGATACCTTGGTTCTCAAAAACTGAGGGAAATACTTACACTACTTTGCTACATCATCCTTTCCTCTCGGGGAAATCCAACGCAGTGCTCAAGAGGTAGCAGTCAACGACCAACTTCCATCGGAAGAGTACTGTACGTGGAGAGGCTGACAGCTGGGTCCACGGCCACAGCCCAGTTTTTTTGTGATTTGCCAAGTAAGTCGCTTTGTCAGGCATGTTGGGCTGTAAATCTTTCAAGACGAGGAGAGCTTCATTCGGCTGGCCGATAAAATGGCCTATCAGTAATGAGAAAGGGGTTGTACATTTTTAAAACACATCAAACCGGCAATTAGTTTCAAATTTCTTTTTTTCATTTCGAGATTTTAAATTTCGTTGATTTTTATGCGTGGACAATTTGTTGTATTTTATATTGATATACATTTATTTTTAAAATCAGTTTGAATGTGACTCGAAATTTCGGGATTAAAAACAGTTCAGACCGCACCGAAATATGCAAAAATTCATATAATTTTTTAACTGTGGCCACAATATGGGATGTAATGCTAACAAAAAGAAAATGGGCTCCAAAAAAACCATAAGAATTAGCAAATGGGCTGTAAATTATTAGAAATAATGGCAGATGGGATGTATGATGTTTTCCGCAGATTTGAGGCTTTCCTAGAAAAAGGTTGACGCACAAGCAGTGACTGTTGGATGTCCATCCAACGACCGTCGTGCTTCTTCAATCTCTGCTCTTCCTGCTCCAGCCGCTCAAACAAGCATCGGCGGGACTGCCTGCTCTCTCCTCCCCCCCCCCCGGTCGGCTGTGCTGCCACACAAGCCTCACCGCCCCACCGTACTCCCATCGCTGGCCTAGCCATCCCTCTACTCACCCACACCTGCTGTTATTCTCCGGCGACGGCAGACGAACCAGTAATCCCTCGTACAGTCGTACTCCCCTCCACGTGGGAAAAACTGCCGAGTCTTCCCTGCCTTCGTGTCGTTCCCTTCCTAGGCCTCACCGTCGTCCACCGCCCTGGTGCTCTCGGCGCAGTCTGGTCAACGTGGTCAACGACCGACATGCATCTGAAGTGGATTGTACGTTGAGAGGCTGAAAGCTGGGTCCACGGCCGCACGCAAGGAAATGCCTCCTTATTACGCGCAAAATAATGATTCCTCCACCTAACATCTGGGACCCACTGAAAGGGCCTCTGTATTTCGCGAAAAAAACGTTACCGCCGTTGACATCTTGGACCCACCAGCTATATCTTTGCATGCAAGGAAGTGCCTCCTTATTACGCACAAAAAAATGAATACTCCCCTTGCTAGCTGGGACCCAGTATAGTGGCAGGCTGACTTGTGGGCCTACTAAGTTGACAGGGACGGAGGGCTTTGTCAACTTAGTCAATATGCATGATTCTAGCTCCAGTGACCATACGATGTCCATCCAACGGCCGTAGTGCTTCTTCAACTTCTGGTCTTCTTGCTCCAGCCGCCCAAACCAGCGACGGTCGTGCCTCGTGCTCCTGCCTCCCGTGGCCGGCTGCGATGCGGCGGAGGCCTCACCGCCCCCTACTACTCCCACTGCTGGCCAGGCCATCCCTCTACTCACCCACACCCCTTGTTATTCTGCGGTGACGGCAGCCTCACACCGCAGCGAACCAGTGAACCCTCATACTCCTCTATGCGTGGGCATCCATTGCCGCGTCTTTCCCGGCTCCGCGTCGTCCCCTTCCTAGGCCTCGCCGTCGTCCACCGCCCTGGTGCTCTCGGCGCGGCATGGTCAACCTGGTCAAGGAACGGCTTCCATCGGACATGGACTGTACATGGAGAGGCTGACAGTTGGGTCCACGGCAGCAACAAGGAAGTGCCTCCTTATTACGCGCAAAATAATCATTCCTCCACCTGACAACGGGGACCCACCGGACGGGCCATCGTATTTCGCGAAAAAAATGTTTCCCCCTAACTGCTGGGACCCACCAGCTACATCTTCGCGCGCAAGGAAGTGCCTCCGGGCAAAAAAAACGATTCGCCCCCCTGACTGCTGGGACCCACCAGCTCCATCTTCGCAGGCAAGGAAGTGAATGACAGTCGGGACCCACCTGGTCGAAGCGTACGTAGCGTTGTCATTCTGGTCGCGAACGTGTACGTACATACTGGTCGATGTAGAGGCGCGCACGTAGCATGTACACGTACGTACAGCGGCCAGTGTGCAAGAAAGAAAATACGGCCACATACGTACATACGGGCAAGGTCTCGAACGCCTACTCGCGCATACGTACGGCCAGGGCTCGTGTACATGGCTGGGTCGAAACAAAGAAACTGCGTCGTCGAGTTCATGGGGAGCCAACCGGCTGGGTCGGAACGGAATGTGTCGTCGTGTTCATCGGGAGGGCTTGGACGGAACAGCCGATGGAAACGACGCCTGGCGTACCGCAGAACGGAGGAAACGGCCTTGTGTTCGACCGGCCACGATCGAAACGGGATCTTGTTCATCGGGAGGGGTCTGGCGTACCACAAAACGGAGGAAACGAACCTCCTACGGTCGAAATGGGGGTCCTGTTGATCGGGAGGGGTGTGGCTTACCCCAAAACGGAGGAAACGGACTTGTGTTGGAGCGCTACGGTCGAAACAGGGATCCTGTTCATCGGGAGGGGTGTGGCGTACCACAAAACGGGACTCCACAGGATACTGTTCATCTCCACCGTCGACCCCCTCCAGCCTCCACGGGCTACTGTTCATCCACCGTCGACCTCCTCCAGCCTCCACCTACGACTGTTCATCCACGGGCTCCTGTTCATCCAGCCTCCACCGCGTGCTACTCCACCGGCTACTGTTCAACCATCCCTCTCCACGGGCTCCAGTTCAACCACCCCTCCACGGGCTACTGTTCATCCAGTCCTCCACCATCTATTGTTCATCCAGCCCTCCACGGGGTGGTCCTTTTCACCCAGCCCTCCATGGGTCCTCTTCATCCAGCCCCAACCGGCTCGATCGATCGGGGTCCTGTTCATCCAGAGGCAACACCACGGGGTCCTGTTCATCCACCCCCGCCGGGAACTGTTCATCCAACCCCCCCCCTCCAAGCAACGCTCACTGTTCATCCAGAGGCAGCATCGATCGGCTTCAGTTAGCAGCAGTAGCGAAGGAATCGGTCGACCGGGTTCAGTTAACAGCCATCGATTGATCGCTCGGGTTCAGTAACGCGTAGCCTGCAGTGCAATCGCTCGGGTTCAGTTAGAGCCCAACACCTCGTTTGGGTTCAGTTAGAGCCCAACGCCTCGCACCCACGCGCGTGCGTGTACGAGAGAAACGTGCATCGCTCGGCCCCGACCACCCACCGTAACTGGGAACACCCCGATATTTTCCTCGCCCTTGCTTCTACCATGGTTTTTTCCGTCATGGACGGCCCAAATAATGTCATGCAGCTGCGTCTCCGGCCTGCCCAAGACGAAAAGCCCATTTTCTGTCATGATTTTTTGTCATAGAAGTAGGACCCCACCACATCTATGTTGATACCGGGTTTTGTCACAATCATCGTCATAGAAGTGTCATAAGTATGATAGAAAAAAATTCGTTCGGCCCAAAATGTCACAGATGTGTCTTTTTTTGTAGTGAGTGGCCTCTCCCACATAAAACTTGCTATCGGTCTAGTAAACTAGTCAATTGCTTAGGGACAATTTCGCAACTCCTACCACCACTTTTCCACACTCGCTATACTAAATTTATTGCTTCTTTACCTAAAACAGCCCCTAGTTTTATTTACGTGCTCTTTATATTCTTGAAAACATATCCCGTTACACCTACAAAGTACTTCTAGTTTCATACTTGTTCTCGGTAAAGCGAACGTCAAGCGTGCGTAGAGTTGTATCAGTGGTCGATAGAACTTGAGGGAACATTTGTTCTACCTTTAGCTCCTCGTTGGGTTCGACACTCTTACTTATCGAAATAGGCTACAATTGATCCCCTATACTTGTGGGTTATCACCCATCCCTTGGAGGGTCTCAGCATACAGAATGTTCAAACCACTGCCTCCATCCATCAGAACCTTGGTCAGTCGGGTGCCCCCAACGTCTGGGTCGACCACCAACGCTTGCCGTCCGGGGGTAACAACGTGCGCTGGGTGATCGGACTGGTCGAATGTAATGGGAGTTTTTGACCACTTCAAATATGTCGTAGTTGCCGTAGCAACCATGTTCACTTCTCTATTGATAACTTTCAGTCGACTTTTGATCTCGATGTCAGCAAAAATCACCAAAGTAACATTGACATTCGGGTAACCATCATCTTACTCCTTATCTTCTTCCTTATTAGATTCCTTCTCCTTCTCACTGGGCTGACCCTCCCGGAAACTCTGAATCAAGAGTCGACACTGTCAAGTGGTATGCTTGGGCAGAATCAAGTTACCCTATTCATCTTTTTTGGTGTGTATGTGACACGGCAAAACAAGAACATCATTTCCTGCCCGATCTTTCACTTTTTTGGGGATCCATGGCCCTTTAGGCTTTCCCTTGAACTTCCCTTGATTCAAAACTACGGCCTCAGCAGGACCTGCAGGTTCAGCCTTGCGCTTCTGCTTCCGACTAGAATTTACTCCTCCGGTGTCTTGGGCGACTGGTTTATTCTTTCCACTGCGGAGTCAGTCTTCCTCTTCGCTGTTAGTGTACCGAGTGGCTATTTCCATCATTCGGGCAAGGGACATGTCCCCTGACCTACCGAATTTCAGGTTGATCTCTCTGTATCGAACGCCCTCTTTGAAGGCGCAAACTGTCTAGTGCTCTGACACATTTTCTATAGTATGAGGAAGAGTGGTCCATCTCTGGATGAAGTCTCTCAAAGTCTCATTCTATTTCTGAACGCAGTGCTATAATTCAGTCAGTCCAGCACGTCGCTTGCACGTGCCCTCGAATGTTTTGAAAAACACTCGGGCTAACTCTTCCCAACTGAAAATACTTCCAGGGGCCAACTAATTCAACCAAGCTCTTGCCGAACCCTCAGGCTTCAGGGGGAGGTGCTTCATTGGCTACATCATCGTTGCCTCCACCAAGCTGCACTGCCACTCAGTAATCTTCCATCCAAGTGTGGGGCTTCGAATCACCAGTAAACTTACTCACGCCCGTTGCCAACCTGAAGTTGGGAGGGATCTCTGTAACGCCCCGGGTTCGATGCACCAGGTGTCCGCCAGTTATTCGCCGTCGTTGTCGTGTCATGTGCTTGCGTGTTGCACTTTGCCATGTCATCATCTGCATTTCATATCATGCCATCATGTGCATCGCATTCGCATACGTGTTCGTTGCATGAATCCGAGCATTTTCCCCGTTGTCCATTTTGCAATCCGGCGCTCCGATGTTTCCCGGCGTCCTCTTTTACCTTTTTCCGTGAGCGGGTATTAAACTTTCTCGGAATGGACCGAGGTTTGCCAAGCGGCCTTGGTATAGCACCGGTAGACCGCCTGTCAAGTTTCGGGTCAATCGGAGGTCGTTTGATACTCCAATGGTTAACCGGGTAACCGTGAAAGCCTCCTTCTCTTTGCAGCCCAACACCCCTTCAAAGTGGCCCAAAACCCATCTAAGTCACTCCCATGCCCATCGCCGTTCGATCACGATCGCGTGGCCGAAAACCGCACTCCATTTGGAGCTTCCTAGCCCCCTCTACCTATAAATATGTGCCTCCCCCGTCCAAATCGCAGATGAAACCCTAGCCCCGCTCCCTCTCCGCCGCCGGACACGTCCGTCCGCGCCGGACGCGTCCAGCTTCCACCTCACCCCGGCCAATCCGGGCGCGCCACATCAGTGCCGCCGACGCCCGGACCTATCGCGGCGCGCCACGTCAGCCTCCCCGCGCCTCCTCTCTCCTCCGCCGCCGCGGCCCGCGAGGCCCACGGCCAGCCCGCGCCGGGCCGCGCCGGGCCCAGCCGCCGCCGCCAGCCGCTCCCGCCCGCGCACGCCCGCGCGAGCCCACGCTCCGCCGCCCGCTCGCCGCCCCGCCGCCTCGCCTCCTCGCCGCGGTGCGCCGCGCCCCGCCGCCTCCCGCGCCGGCGCCCGCCGCCGCCCCGCCGCCCGCGCCGTGCCTCCCTTGCCGCCGCCGTTCGTCACCTCCCCGCGCGAGCCCGCGCTCGCCGCGGCTCCGCCACCGGCGACCTCCTCCGCCCTCCCGCGCCGAGATCCGGCCGGATCCTGCGAGATCCGGCCCGGATCCGCCATCTCCGGCGAGCCCCGCCTCCTTCCCCGCCGTCTCCGGCGAGCCCCGCTCCGGCGAGCCTCCCCGTTGACTTTTTCCGGAGGGTAAAAATTCCTCTAAGTCTTTTTAGGCAGATATTTTTGTTGCATGTTCGTAGCACCATAACTCTCTGCATACGGCTCCGTTTCGTGCGTGTAATATGTCAAATTGTTCGCCTCGACGAGTACATCATTTCATTCCATTGCATCATTTTCATTTGATCTCATATTAATGCCTGAAATGCTGTTATAAGAGGGCTATGTGATGTTAGTTTCAGATCTGTTTCAGTAGATGCACTTTTGTCTTTTTTGCCATGATTGATGTGTGCACCCTATGAAGTTGAGTCCTACATGTGTTTTGTAATATGCCATGCCATATTTACAGGGGTGTATGCCATGTATTTTTGTGATCTTTGTGGTGACTAGCACAAGCATGCAAACTAGGGATCATAATGTTGCTGATTTCAGAGACTTAGTAATTTCACTAAGTCATGTTCTGTTGTTATTTTTATGCCTTGTGTTCATGTTGTTTCAGAGAGATCTATGCCTCCTTTGAGCATGATCAGTAAGGGTGTTGTGAGCATATGGATTTGATCTATCCATCCATGCCTTTGTTTGTAATTATGGAGTGCCATAGCTTGAGTCAATCGAGCTCTACTTTTGCTATAAAATGTTACCGGCAGATTGTTTACATGTTATTCAATTTTGCCAAGCTTGTTATAGTTGATCCTTGCATGCTATGATGTTATTCTTGCCATGCCTAGCTTCTATGCCATGTCTTCTTGATGTATGTATGCTTAGTTTATCATGCAATGCTCTATAGTGAGTGCATCGAGCTCGTAAACATGCCTACTTGTTATCTGTTTTTCACATGTCCAGTTTTCTGCCAAGTCTCAAACCTGTAACGAAACTTGCTTAATTGACATGGGTGCTATTATATCTTCTGATCCTTTTGGACTATGGTCAGTAAGGGACTTTTGTTAAGTGCTTTGAGTAGATTCATTCCATGCCTTATTTTGCTATGTCCTGTTCTTGTAGCATGTTGTTTGTTTGCTCTAAACATGTCATCCTGATGTTAATTTCTGGCATGTTGTTATTTTCACTAAGTCTGTGAAGCTGATATGTTTTGCACTTTTGCCATGCTTGTTTGAACCTGTTATGGTGTGATTTAGCCGTAGCTCATTGTTCATCTTTTGTCAAGCATCTTGAGTAGATCACTGCCATATGCTTTGTTGATATGTTTGAGTGCAGTAGTTTAGTTTCTTGTTGCTTGCTAAGTAGCATCATGCTGTTAATGGCAGAATCTTGTCATTCTTGTTTTGCTTGTCATTTGCAAACCGTGCATCCGATCCCGGTGATCTTTATATCGATTTCAACCGAAATCACCTCACCTTTTCAGTGGCATACCTGGTTTGCCAAGATTATGCCTTGTTCATCTTTTCCTTCCGGAGCATGCATATGCATTGCATATCACATCTCGCATATCATGCCAAGTTTATGTGGTGGTTGTTTACTTTGTTGTTTGCTTCTTTCTGGTGTTGCTTCTTCGGGTTAGTTCCGATAACGTGGCAATTGTGAGGATCCGTGCGTCTACGTCCGTTTGTCTTCTTCATGGACTCGTTCTTCCTCCTTGCGGTATCTCAGGCAAGATGACCATACCCTCGAAATCACTTCTATCTTTGCTTGCTAGATTGGTCGCTCTTTTGCTATGCCTTTGCTGCGATACCTACCACTTGCTTATCATGCCTCCCATATTGTTAAACCAAGCCTCTAACCCACCTTGTCCTAGCAAACCGTTGTTTGGCTATGTTACCGCTCTGCTTAGCCCCTCTTATAGCGTTGTTAGTTGCAGGTGAAGATGAAGTTTGTTCCTTGTTGGAACATGGAGATGTTGTTCCTGGATTGGAACATGTTTACTTGTTGGGATATCACAATACCTTATATATATTATTAATGCATCTATATACTTGGTAAAGGGTGGAAGGCTCGGCCTTATGCCTGGTGTTTTGTTCCACTCTTGCCGCCCTAGTTTCCGTCATATCGGTGTTATGTTCCCGGATTTTGCGTCCCTAACGCGGTCGGGTGATTTATGGGACCCCCTTGACAGTTCGCTTTGAATAAGACTTTTCCAGCAAGGCCCAACATTGGTTTTACCATTTGCCTACCACCTATACCTTTCCCTTGGGGGTAGCTAACCCGAGGGTCATCTTTATTCAGCCCCCCCACCCCCGGGCCAATGCTTGTCTAAGTGTTGGTCCGAACCGAGCCACCTGCGGGGCCACCGCGGGGAAACTCGAGGCCTAGTTTTACTCGTAGCCTGTCTCATCCGGTGTTGCCCTGAGACCGAGATATGTGCAGCTCCTATCAGGATGTCGGCGCATCGGGTGGCTTTGCTGGACTTGTTTTATTACTGTCGAAATGTCTTGTAGCCGGGATTCCGAGACTGATCGGGTCTTCCTGGGGAGAAGGAATATCCTTCGTTGATCGCGAGAGCTTATCATGGGCTAAGTTGGGACACCCCTACAGGGTTTGAACTTTCGAAAGCCATGCCCGCGGTTATGTGGAAGATGGGAATTTGTTAATGTCCGGTTGTAGAAAACCCGAAGTTGATCTTAATTATAATACACCAACCGCGTGTGTAACCGTGATGGTCTCTTCTCGGCGGGGTCCGGGAAGTGAACACGGTTGTTGGAGTTATGCTTGACGTAAGTAGTTTCAGGATCACTTCTTGATCATAGTTGTTCGACCGTGCTTTTGCCTTCTCTTCTCGCTCTCATTTGCGTATGTTAGCCACCATATATGCTAGTTGCTTGCTGCAGCTCCACCTCATACCTTTTACCCTACCTATAAGCTTAAATAGTCTTGATCTCGCGGGTGTGAGGTTGCTGAGTCCCCGTGACTCACAGATACTTCCAAAACCAGTTTGCAGGTGCCGATGAGACTGTGCAGGTGACACACCCGAGCTCAAGGAGGAGCCCGATGAAGACCTTGTTCATTGTGTTGCTTCGTTTCAGTTGATCAGTAGTGGAGCCCAGTTGGGGTCGATCGGGGACTTTTGTCGCTTTTGGGGTTTCTTCTTTTATTTTGGCTCCGTAGTCGGGCCCTGACTGTACTTGGTTGATGTAATGCTTTACTCTTGTAATTTTGTGAAGTGGCGATTGTAAGGCAACTATGTATCTCTTTCCCTTATGTATTACATGGGTTGTGTGAAGATTACCTCACTTGCGACATTGCTTTCAATGCGGTTATGCCTCTAAGTCGTGCTTCGACACGTGGAGATATAGCCGCATCGACGGCGTTACAATCTCAGCAGCTCGGATGGCTCTACTAAAACATTCAGGCTCAGAAACATGTACTCGGCTATACGTGTTGCAGCTGCAAGATTCTGGACTGGGGTACGGTATACCTGAGGTTTAGGTGGAAACAATTGTCGAGGCCGTAGACTGGATTCGGGGATCTGCCGGCGGGCGTGTTCGTCGAGTGAATGTTGAAGATTCTCCAGACGCGTGCGCTCAGCCAAGGTGACCAGGTGCGCAGCCTCCAAGGCCCGAGCCTCGGAGGTCTCCCCCATGATGGGGGTCTAGAGTTCCTCCACGTTACGGTGATGCAAATCTTCTCTCTGCTCGGAAGTGAGGGCTTGGGGTTCATACTCATCATGAATGTACGACGGGCTGTCACCATCGCCGCCGCCGCCGTTGCGATGGAATCCAGGCGGGCTGCAAGGGGAGTCAACCATGAGGACTTTTGTCGCGGGGTCGCTGCTTCCGCACTCGGACAGAGTGTCTGCAGAACCAGTCGAATGGTCCATAGAGAGATTCGTCGGGCTCGATCACCGCGACTTGAGGGGTGAACGACTGTCGAGCCACCGCATGCTTCACCCACTGCTGAAGTCGCGACCGACTGGATCGCTTGCGGCGGCGTACAACGGGGAGAGCGGATGAGGCGGGAGCCTACCAATACTGGGTCGACGGCTGCCGCAGGAGGATGCCACAGGCACTCGCGCGGAAGTGCGCTGCCCCGCGGATGGGAAGGGCCTCGATGTCGAGGGGGCCTCTTGGAGCCAGGCGGAGTCGTCAGTGACAAAAATAAGCGCGCCAAGATGGATCTCGCGGCCCAAAGCCAAACCACCGCCGAAAACCATGTTGATGAAGATCGGAAAACTGCAACCTCACCGGAAGTCGCTAAGACGCCTGCCCCATGGTGGGCGCCAACTATCGTGGGAGCAAGTCTAGCACTAAGAATAGGGGGTACGTAGGAGGAGGCAAGGTCCTAGCTATGACGAGGTTGTGCACGCAAGGTTTACGAGTTCAGGCCCTTCTTGGAGGAAGTAACATCCCTACGTCTCGGTGCCCGGAGGCTTGTGGACTGGATTATATGTGAGAGTTACAAGGGGTGCCCACCCTTGTGCCAGAGGAGGGGGGTGGCTTATATAGAGTGCGCCAGGCCCCTCCAGCCCTCAGTTACACAGGGTTCAATGTTCGTTAAGGCAGGGGCGTTACTCGTAACACTAGCAATAATTGACTATAATGATCTTTAAGACTATGGGGTGAACGCCTGACCGTTGCTATCCTGGGGCGACTTTAGATCTTCTGTACTCTGAGTGGTTCTTCGTATGGTCGAGTGACTCTACCTTGGTCGAGTGGAATTGGGGTATCAGAGTGGGATAGCTGTTCGAGTGGATTGCACTCCAAGATGATTTCAGTCGGTATCTTCTGTTGTAAGTTGAATGTTCTTGACTCTAGGGCAGTGTCCTTGGGCAGGGCATCTAGGTCAGGCCTATGACCCTACCCTAGGTACATGTGATCGTTAGGAGGACCTTGCAATGATCCTAGCTATGCGCATCAATAAAAAAATCAAAGCACGATGGTTTGGTTATGGGTCGGCAGAAAATTTGGAGGGATAAGATTGACACCGACAATAGATTGATGAGGCACTATTTTGTGGATAATCCCGTGTACCCCGAGTTGTACTTCCGGCGCCGGTTTAGGATGAGCACCGAGTTTTTCAGGCGCATTGCAGAGAAACTGTCAGGCCATGATCGTTTTTTTCAGCAAAGGAGGAATGTTGCCAGAGAGCCTAGGCATAGCACCTTTCAGAAGGTGACGTCCGCTTTGCGTATGTTGGCATACGGTATTTCGGCTGATCTAGTTAATGACCACTTGGCCATGGGTGAGAGTCAAGCCATCATGTGTGTCAAGCACTTCGCAGTCGGAATTTTGCAAGTGTTTCGCCCGGAGTATTTGAGATCTCCCAATGTTGAAGATGTCGCAAGGCTTTTGGAGGTGAACAAAGCTCGCGGGTTCCCAGGTATGCTTGGCTCAATAGATTGCATGCATTGGAGTTGGAAGAACTATCCTAAGGCATGTCATGGGCAATTCCACAGCCAAAAAATGGTTCCACTATAATCCTTGAAGCGGTGGCCGATCAAGAGACTTGGATTTGGCATGCTTTTTTGGAATGCCTGGATTTTTGAATGACATCAACTTTGTTAATCGGTCATCACTCATGAATAAGATTGCAAATGGTGAACTGCCACCGGTGCAGTTTGTAGCAAATGGCCATACATACAACTATGGCTACTATCTTGCGGATGGAATCTACCCAAAGTGACAAACATTTGTGAAGCCATTGAAAAAACCGAATGGTAAGAAAAATCTTGATTTCCACAACGCTCATGCGGCGACTAGGAAAGATGTGGAGAGAGCTTTTAGAATTTTGCAAGCCCAATTTTCCATTGTGAGAGGACCGGCTAGATTTTGGGATCAAAAGATGCTTTGGTACATCAAGCACGCTTGTGTCATCATGCACAACATGATCATCGAGAATGAGCGTGGCCAAGATCTAGACTACTCTCGGTATGAGCTCTTGGGACATCCCATGCGGCAGAGGGCTGCGAGGGTGGCCCGATTTGTTGCCTCCTATCATGCCATTCGACGTGCTGAAATGCGTGATGATCTTCAGAAGGATCTCATCAAGGAGTGGTGGGCATGGAACTGAAGGAAATATGCCCTAGAGGCAATAATAAAGTTGTTATTTATATTTCCTTATATCATGATAAATGTTTATTATTCATGCTAGAATTGTATTGACCGGAAACTTAGTACATGTGTGGATACATAGACAATAGAATGTCCCTGGTAGGCCTCTACTAGACTAGCTCATTAATCAAAGATGGTTCAGTTTCCTAACCATAGACATGTGTTGTCATTTGATAAACGGTATCACATCATTAGAGAATGATGTGATGGACAAGACCCATCCGTCAGCTTAGCATTATGATCATTTAGTTTTATTGCTATTGCTTTCTTCATGACTTATACATGTTTCTTTGACTATGAGATTGTGCAACTCCCGAATACCGGAGGAACACCTTGTGTGCTATCAAACGTCACAACGTAACTGGGTGATTATAAAGATGCTCTACAGGTGTCTCTGATGGTGTTTGTTGAGTTGGGATAGATCGATATTAGGATTTGTCACTCCGTGTATCGATGAGGTATCTCTGGGTCCTCTCCCTAATGCACATCATTATGAGCCTTGCAAACAATGTGACTAATGAGTTAGTAATGGGATGATGCATTACGGGGCGAGTAAAGAGACTTGCCGGTGACGAGATTGAACTAGGTATGATGATACCGACGATCGAATCTCGGGCAAGTAACATACCGATGACAAAGGGAACAACGTATGTTGTTATGCGGTTTGACCGATAAAGATCTTCGTAGAATATGTAGGAACCAATATGAGCATCTAGGTTCTGCTATTGGTTGTTGACCGGAGATGTGTCTCGGTCATGTCTACGTAGTTCTCGAACCCGTAGGGTCCGCACGCTTAACGTTCGATGTCGATTCATCTTATGAGTTATCTGATTTGATGAACCGAAGTTTGTTTGGAGTCCCGGATGAGATCATAGACATGACGAGGAGTCTCGAAATGGTCAATAGGTAAAGATTCATATATTGGAAGGTTACATCCGGACGCCGGAACGGTTCGGGTTGTTTTGGGTGAATTCCGGAGTACCAGGAGGTTACCGGAACCCCTCGGGGAAGTAATGGACCTTAATGGGCTTTAGTGGATAGGAGAGGAGGGCCTCAAGGGGTGGTTGCGCCCCCCATGGGCTAGTCCGAGTTGGACTAGGAGGGGCGGCGCCCCCCTCTTTCCTTCTCCCCCTTATCCCTTCCCTTCCTTCTCCTAGTTGGAATAGGAAAGGGGGGGCGAATCCTACTTGGACCGGGAGACCAAGTAGGACTCCCCCCTTGGCGTGCCCCCTCTAGGGCCGGCCTCCTCTCCTCCCCCCTTTATATACATGGGAGGGGGGCACCCCAAAGGTACACCAAGTCTTCTCTTAGCCGTGTGCGGTGCCCCCCTCCACAGTTATACACCTCGGTCATATCGTCGTAGTGCTTAGGCGAAGCCCTGCGCCAGTAACTACGTCATCACTGCCGCCACGCCGTCATGCTAACGGAACTCTCCCTCGGCCTCAACTGGATCAAGAGCTCAAGGGACATCATCGATCTGAACGTGTGTTGAACACGGAGGTGTCGTACGTTCGGTGCTAGGATCGGTTGAATCGCAAAGACGTTCGACTACATCAACTGTGTTACGAAACACTTCCGCTTTCGGTCTACGAGGGTACGTTGACACACTCTCCCATCTCATTGCTATGCATCTCCTAGATAGATCATGCGTGATCGTAGGTAAATTTTTTGAAATACTACATTCCCCAACAGTGGCATCCGAGCCAGGTCTATGCGTAGATATTATATGCACAAGTAGAACACAATGAGTTGTGGGCGATAATGGTCATACTGCTCACTAGCAACTTCTTACTTTGATTCGGCAGTATTGTTGGATGAAACGGCCCGGACCGACATTACATGACCGCGTTCATTAGACTGGTTCTACCGACGTGCTTCGCACATAGGTGGCTAGCGGGTGTCTGTTTCTCCAACTTTAGTTGAATCGAGTTTGACTACCCAGGGGCCCTGGTGGGTTGTGCTCACCCAGGGGCCCCTCTCCGGTGGATCTTGGCTCCAGAAATTCTCTTACATATTGGGTATCAAGATCTATAAAAGGTACATACCTTGATAAGATTTTGAAGGAGTTCAAAATAGATCAGTCAAAGAAGGAGTTCTTGCCTGAGAGTTGTAAGGTGTGAAGTTGAGTAAAGACTCAAAACTCGACCACGGCAGAAAATAGAAAGAAAATGAAAAGTCATTCCCTATGCCTCAGTCATAGGTTCTATAAAGTATGCTATGCTGTGTACCAGACCTATTGTGTACCTCACCATGAGTTTGGCAAGAGGGTACAACAGTGATCCAGGAGTGGATCACTGGACAACGGTCAAAATTATCCTTAGTGGAATAAGGACATGTTTCTCGGTTATGGAGGTGAAAAAAAGTTCGTCGTGAAGGATTACGTTGATGCAAGCTTTGACACTGATTCGGATGACTCTAAGTCTCAATCTGGATACATATTGAAAGTGGGAGCGATTAGCTGGAGTAGCTCTGTGCAGAGCATTGTAGACATAGAAAATTTGCTAAATACATACGGCTCTGAATGTGGCAGACCCGTTGACTAAACTTCTCTCACAAAGCAAAAGATGATCACTCTTTGGGTTTTAATCACATAGCGATGTGAACTAGATTATTGACTCTAGTAAACCCTTTGGGTTTTAGTCACATGGAGATGTGAACTAATCACATAATGATGTAAACTATTGGTGTTAAATCACATGACGATGTGAACTAGATTATTTATTCTAGTGCAAGTGGGAGACTGAAGGAAATATGCCCTAGAGGCAATAATAAAGTTGTTATTTATATTTCCTTATATCATGATAAATATTTATTATTCATGCTAGAATTGTATTAACCGGAAACTTAGTACATGTGTGGATACATAGACAAACAGAATTTCCCTAGTATGCCTCTACTAGACTAGCTCATTAATCAAAGATGGTTAAGTTTACAAACCATAGATATGTGTTGTCATTTGATAAACGGGATCACATCATTAGAGAATGATGTGATGGACAAGACCCATCCATTAGCTTAGCATTATGATCGTTTAGATTATTGCTATTGCTTTCTTCATGACTTATACATATTCCTCTGACTATGAGATTATGAAACTCCCGAATACCAGAGGAACACCTTGTGTGCTATCAATCATCACAACGTAATTGGGTGATTATAAAGATGCTCTACAGGTGTCTCCGATGGTGTTTGTTGAGTTGGCATAGATCGAGATTAGGATTTGTCACTCCGTGTATCGGAGAGGTATCTCTGGGCCCTCTCGGTAATGCACAACACTATGAGCCTTGCAAGCAATGTGACTAATGAGTTAGTTACGGGATGATGCATCACGGAATGAGTAAAGAGACTTGCCGGTGACGAGATTGAACTAGGTATGATGATACCGACGATCGAATATCGGGCAAGTAACATACTGATTTCAAAGGGAACAACGTATGTTGTTATGAGATTTGACCGATAAAGATCTTCGTAGAATATGTAGGAACCAACATGAGCATCCAGGTTCCGCTATTGGTTATTGACCGAAGATGTGTCTCAGTCATGTCTACATAGTTCTCGAACCCGTAGGGTCCGCACGCTTAACGTTCGATGACGATTTGTATTACGAGTTATGTGATTTGATGAACCACAATTTGTTCGGAGTTCTGGATGAGATCATGGACATGATGAGGAGTCTCAAAATGGTCGAGAGGTAAAGATTCATATATTGGAAGGTTACATTCGGAAGCCAGAATGGTTCGGGTTGTTTCGGGTGAATTTCGGAGTACCGGGAGGTTACCAGAACACCCCGGGGGAACTAATGGGCCTTAATGGGCTTTAGTGGAAAGGAGAGGAGGGCCTCAAGGGGTGGCCGCCCCCCCCCCCATGGGCTGGTCCGAATTGGACTAGTAGGGGGCGGCGCCCCCCTCTTTCCTTCTCCCCCCTTCTCCCTTCCCTTCCTTCTCCTAGTTGGAATAGGAAAGGGGGGGCGAATCCTACTTGGACCGGGAGTCCAAGTAGGACTTCCCCCTTGGCGCGCCCCCTCTAGGGCCAGCCTCCTCTCCTCCCTCCTTTATACACGGGGGAGGGAGGGCACCCCAAAGATACACCAAGTCTTCTCTTAGCCGTGTGCGGTGCCCCCCTCCACAGTTATACACCTCGGTCTTATCGTCGTAGTGCTTAGGCGAAGCCCTACACCGGTAACTTCATCATCACCGTCGCCACGCCGTCGTGCTGAAGGAACTCTCTCTCGGCCTCAACTGGATCAAGAGCTCGAGGGACGTCATCGAGCTGAACGTGTGCTGAACAGGGAGGTGCCGTACATTTGGTGCTAGGATCAGTTGAATCGCGAAGACGTTCGACTACACCAACCGCGTTACTAAACGCTTCCGCTTTCAGTCTACGAGGGTACGTTGACACACTCTCCCATCTCGTTGCTATGCATCTCCTAGATAGATCTTGCGTGATCGTAGATAATTTTTTTTGAAATACTGCGTTCCCCAACATGAATGGCCGACAAAGAGCATCATGATTTGTATGTTTGATGTTGTATGTTTGATGTTATATTGTTGAACTATTTATCATATTTGCTAAATAAACTATTTGTTTGCATTGTAATAATATAATTGAACTATTTATTATTGATTTATTTTGTTTGTGTTTGATCTTTGTTGCGTTTGGAGTGCATATGTTGTCTGTGCCGAGCGCGGGCGCAGTTTTTTTTGCAGCGCCTGCTAGAGCGGCTCGCGCACGCTATATTTTGCAGCGGGCACTGGAGCCAGCACTCCGAGGCGCGCAAAAACTCATGATTTCGGCGCTGTAAACTCTTTTTTAGCGCGCCGCACGTTGCGCGACCGTTGGAGATGCCCTAACTCATTATCGCCGCCTCTGTGTCGTCGTCGTACAACGCAGGCTCGTTGTAGCATCACTTGTCGCCGGTGTAGCTCGCCGCCTCGCTGGTCGCAACAATCATCGTAGCACCATGGTTAGCAACGCTCAAGCAACCCCGTGCTCTCGGAATTTTGCGACCCCGACCCCTGATTTAGCTTGAAGTGGTGTTCGCCGCTGCTAGGGAGAGGGACTAGCTCTGCGCCCGCACATGCGTTATTTTGAAGACATGCGGACAGCGGACGCGTAAAACACGTCTCAAACAGCCGGGCAGGTGGCACGGTTACTTACCGGTAATGAAAATGCGAACAAGACAGACGCTTCAAATGGGTTTCAAGATGGACCCTCATATTAAGTCCAAATATGAGACAGATATAGGGCACTCGGGCACGTCTGTCGCTTCGGACCAAGCCCACGGTGGCTCACCGGTCCCCACATATATGACTCCCCATCCGCTCGCCGGATCAAACCCTAGCCACTTCACTCCACATCAGCAGCGAGTGGAGACAAACCAGGCAGGGGGGTGTTTTGTCCGGTTTTGATTAGTTTGGGGGATAGAAGGAGTCGGAAAATAGATCAGGGGGTAAAATGAACCACCCACTTTATTCAGGGTAATAAAATGGACTTTTTCTTTTTTCAAAATTGATGATCTTTTTTCCAAGTCCATGATTATATAAAAAATGGATGAAATATTTCTTTCAAATTGATGAACTATTTTCCTTTTTTTTCAAAATTGATAAACTTGTTTTATAAGTCGGTGAACGTTTTTTTTGAAAATCAATGAAATTTTCATATTTTGAAACTTTTTTGAATTTGATGATTTTTTTTAATTCAATGAGATTTTTTCAAAATTGATGTTTTTTCAAATTTATGAATTATTTACAAAATCTATGGCATTTTGGAATTCACTATTTTTTGCATTTTTTCTTTTTTCAGAAGTCAACGGTTGTCTGGTCAACTGTCCAACCGTCGACTGTCAACCTTTGAGCGACGTCAAATGCGTTAGGGCAAGATACTGCATCACGATGGTGAAACTCGTGTCATGGACAATTTGGAACGAGCGTAACGCAAGAGTTTTCAAACATAAGAGTGCTCCACCGACAATCTTGCTCTCCTCCATCTCTACTGAGGCCAACCTTTGGATCGTCGCCGGTGCAAAAAAGCTAGGGTCTTTAATTTTGCGAGAATAATCCGCATGCCGTGTAACTGGGTGACTTGTAATAAACTATTTTCTCTCTTATTTAATGGATGAGGTAAAGCTTTTGCCTCCGTTTCGAAAAAAATGGTGAAATGAGCCGACCGATTGCTGTACCTACTGGGCACCAAAACGCCTAGCCAGGGCATAACGCGCTAACTAGTGTTTCCCTGAAGCAGTAGGCTGAACGAGGAACTTGTGTACTTCTTTTATTCGTAAATATTTGTCATCAAAATAAATAAATAAAATATCTGAACATATTTTAGATTTAATTTTCTTTTTATTCATTTTAATGACAAATATTTTTGAACAGAGGAAGTACTTCCTAATGGAGCGGCCCAGCCGAGCATACGAGTGAGCGCTAGTATGCCAATCTACGGGTCTGGAAACTTTCAAGCCTGTTGTTCAGATGCTGCTGCCTCAAAGTAGTTCTTCTAAATTGTTTTCTTGTGGTCTTGTTCTCTGTATTGTTTTTAGAAACAAAATACTCCTTCAGTCCCATAATATGAGAGTGTGTTAGACATTAGTGTAATGTCGAGAATGCTCTTATATTATGAGACGGGAAAAGTACTTTGTATTGAAGTAATTCTCAATAATATAAAATAATCTACGCGTGAAGCGATGTATAGAACACAGATCCTATTTAGTACCTTATTCGCCAGTTACATGCAATTTCGTTAACTGGCGCAGACCGCTCCCAATACACGCGACAAATGGGCCGGGCTATGTATAGTTTTTTCCAACTGTTTGTTTCTGAGCGGTTTTTCTGGGTGTTTTTTAGCGTTTATTCCTGACATGGGTTTTACTTGGTTTTTATTTCTCATTTTCTTTATATTTTTTTGGTTTATAATTTTTCTTTCCTTTTTAAATACGTGATGTTTTTCATATTCGTATTTTTTTGAGAATTCATGAAAATTTAAACTCAAGAAGTTTTCAAAATCTGTGAATTTTATAGTTTATGAATTTTTTAATTTTTTTTACCAAGGTGCGAACCTTTTAGATTTTCTGTGAACTTGTTCTAAATTCTAAACTTTTATCAAGGTGAGAATCTTTTAGATTTTCTGTGAACTTGTTCTAAATTCTAAACTTTTATCAAGGTGCGAACCTTTTAGATTTTCTGTGAACTTTTTTATAAAACCGCTAATGTTTTAAAAATTCCTGATTTTTTTTCAAATTACAAATCTTTTTTGAACTTATTTTTTATTTCGTGAATGTTTTTTTTATTTTTGTGATCTTTTTTCAATTACAAACTCTCCAAGTCCTGAAATTTTTCCAATTTGTGGACCTTTCTTCCAAACTTTATGAAAATAATAATATTTTTGAACCCTTTTATTTTGTGGGTACATTTTTTAAAAGTCAACATAAACTCTTCTTGTTCAATGGTCCATGGTCGTTGGTCGACATGTCAATGGTCAACGCGATATGGTGCACCGGTTAAATGATTTAAAAAAATGAGCTGGCTCAAATACTCTAGCGCATGAGCACCCTTTACCTTATATGGTGCCAATTAGGAGGTCTCTGTGGAGGTCCTCTTCAAACTTGAAGCTTGCATGAATGTAAATTCCCCTAATTATGGGGTATGTCTTGCAAAGGTAGCTTCGATCTTCTGTTGTGGCGTCCAGTGGAGTGCTATATGTGCGACATTTGTTGTAACCTGAGAGTTTTGGTGAGATTTTCCTCTGCATACGAGAGACATTGGTGAGTTTCTTTGTGTCTTTTTGTAGATTTGTTTGTTTCCAAGATATTTTATTTGTTAAACTGTGAGTCCAAATCACAGACTGTTTTACTGTTGTGTTTCTCACGTTGAAATCTTCGAAACTATATCCCATGTTGATTGGTTTTGATAAACTTTTCTGGGTTAATTTGTGCCTCCAACTAGTAGCAACTTCTGCTTCTAAACTCTAATAACTAGAGGATACCCCGCCATTGCTACGAGAATTGGTTGATGACATTTTATGTTGATAATAGGATAATCAAATTAAAAGTTCATATGACTCATTATATTTGATTATGTATAGTTGTAACAAAATTTATTGAATATAAGTAGAATAACCGAATGAAAATATTTTTTCATGCATGGTTGAATGTTATGGTGGGTTTTTTTCATGCATGATTGCATGTTGAGGTGGGGGTTATCCAATTCATAATTATTAGGTGGCAT
This sequence comes from Aegilops umbellulata, assembly GCA_032464435.1. NCBI lineage: Eukaryota > Viridiplantae > Streptophyta > Magnoliopsida > Poales > Poaceae > Aegilops > Aegilops umbellulata. The sequence goes on from CP136058.1 coordinate 353,963,812, forward strand.
GCTTGCATGTTGAGATAAATAAATTTGTGAAGATGACCTGCTTCCAAGTAAACTAACTTCTGTTTCTGCTACAAAAATACTAACTTGTGAGGCGTGTGCTTCACACGGAAGAACACCTTTACTTCACTTTTGGGTAAACATAGAAGCACATATGTGCTTCACTTTTGTGAGGAATAGCATAAACACAGTTTTTGTGCTTCACGTGAAAGCATGACTGTGCTTCACTTTTTGTGGAAAGATAGTTGGGCTTTCACGCGAGAAGCACAACTCTGTATTATACACAGAAAACAAAATAAAGCCCGAAAAAAAACAGAAGGAAAAAAGTTTGAAAAAAAATGAAAAGCCAAAAAAACCAAAGATCAAGAAAACATAAAAAAATCACGGAAGCACAGTTTGTACTTCACACAGAAGCACATTTCTTCTTCAACTTTTTAGGAAAGCACGGAAGAACAACTTGTGAAAACACATTTGGGCTTACACGCACCAACTATGCTTCACACAAAATAATCCTAGAAAACCAAAAAACCAATAACCAAAAAGAAAAAAAAGGAAAAAGAAAGAAAAAATAAAGACACATTTTGAATGGAAGAAGCAGCCAGCACGCGCCACAGGGCGGCGCTGGAGTGCTCTGCACCAGAAAATTGTTCGCTGGTGTTTTTAGAAGTCCCTTTGGTTAACCCGTTTGGTTAGGGGTGTTGCTCCCCGTGACTTTGGGACCTGTTCGTCAGCTTCGGGAGCCCATATTGGTCCATAGTACCCTCTGTGTACTCCCTCCGTTCCTAAATATTTGTCTTTCTACATATTTCAATAAGTGACTACATTCGAAGCAAAATGAGTGAATCAACACTCTAAAATATGTCTATATACATCCGTATGTAGTAGTACATTTGAAATATCTAGAAAAACAAATATTTAGGAGGGAGTAATAGCGAGTAGAACAATCCACTAGCTTTTTGGTTTTCTTTGTTGTTGTATGATGATGGAGATATAGCCTATCTTGACATAATACTGTGTGGGAGGAGGGAGGGATGGATCCCTCTTCCAACATAGCATTGTCAGCTTTAGAGTCTGTTGGTGAACCTGTGATTTCTTTAAATGAAATCGGAGAGGGAAGCTCTCTTTTACCAAAAAAAAAACCAAGTGGGCTGCGGCCCACACGAAATGTCAGATGTACTAACCCACCGGGATTATATCCCTTCACCTAAAAAAACAGGATTTTATCCCTAAAAAACCCCACCAGGATTATTGTTCACATGAAAAAAGGAACCATTGCTCAAAAAAAGAAAAGAAAAAAAGGAACCTGAAAAAAGGATCCTGGAGTTAGTTGTGGATAACGTTGCGGCACCCGTGCTCTCAGCCCCTCCGTCAGGGTGGCCACGTCGCAGAGAGAGAGAGAGAGAGAGAGAGGCGGGGGGACGGCGCTTACAGAGAATGATGGGGAGGTGGGACCCGCAGGAACTACGATTTAGCAGGACGTTTTAACCGCCTAAGAGAATCCAAGACAACAATTACTGGAACATAGAAGAGGGAAAATGGAGGGAATATAGCTTTTTTTAGCCACACAACGACGTGGCATATTACGCGGTAACCGGCCTGATTGGCTTCCTCTATTCTCTTCTTCTTTGCAATCCAGTCCTCCATTTTCCAGCAAAGGTGCCGACACTGACACATTTTTGCACCGAAAAAAAAAAGTTTTGGTCATCTCGGCTAAATATAGAATACGGACTGTAATTCCTGCGCCTTATTCTCGATATACATTCACAGTTCAGACTCCATTACTGGGCAATACTAGCATGCAATGCCTGCGTGCATTAGCGAGAATCAATTAGGTGATTATTGCATCAATCAGTAATAATGTTGGCCATTGTAAATGCAATGCCTGAGCATCTAAACAAAATTCTTTTGTTAAATAGGGGCGCTCAGCACTGTGTGGAATTTTAAAAGAATCGGAGGGATGAGATGAAAAAGCCATAACCGCGGGAGAGAATGGCATGGCGGTTAATGAGGAGCGAGTGGGTGGCGCCGCCCCGGCGTCCCCGGCTTTCAAGGGGCGGTTACCGCGCGAAGCAATCGTTAAGACCACCACTAATCACTGCGCTTGCCTCTGTGTTAAGACCCACCCCAGCAAACTCAAGTTGAGCCGCCGCCTCCACCTCCACCTCCTCCACCTCGCTTGACCCCGTCCCAGGGCGGTTGAGCTCTGCAGCGACACACCAGCAGCGCGCAGCATTAGCAAAGATAGCAAGCAACCACGCCCCGATGTCCATGGCCCCGCTCAGCTTCCGCCCGACACCCACCGCGCGCCCGCTGTTCCACTGCTTCCATGACGGCGCCGACCGGGACGTCAGCTTCCTGCAGGACGTCCACCCCGACGTCGGCGACGCGCTCCTGGGCTTCGTCTACGACCCGCTCGACCCCGCCGTCAACGCCGGCCTCGACGAGTTCCTCAACATCCCGCCCTACGACGACGACGACGACGACGTGGACGGCAGCCAGCAGCGCTGCGCCAAGAAGCCGCGCGCGGGGGGCTTGGAGGAGGACTCGTGGTTCGACTTCACGGCGGCGGACGGAAGCCTCGCCCAGAAGTGGGACAATGCCTGCACGCAGCAGGTGCCGGAGTTCCTCCCCGAGTTCGTGCTGCCACTGCCCCCGCCCCCGCCTCCTCCGCCGCAGGTGTACCCGCCGTTCGTGCGCGGAGCGGACGCCAAGAAGCTGCAGGCCGCGGGCAACGGGTCCTCGCAGAGCGCCGCGGCAAGGGAGCGCCGGAGGCGGATCAGCGAGAAGACGGCGGAGCTGTCACGCCTCATCCCCGGCGGCCACAAGCTCAACACCGCCGAGATGCTGCAGGAGGCCGCGCGCCACGTGAAGCTCCTCCAGGCCCAGGTCGGAATGCTCACCCTCCTGAACAACATCGAGGTAATTGACACAGCCACGGCATTACACACGTACCTTGAAAATCCTTGATCAATCCCTTCCGTTCAATGCAGGGTCAATTGTGTTAATAATTCTCGTTGTTTTCTTCAGGACGTGAAGGTGCCGGCCATGGCGCAGGAGCACATGCACGCGCTGCTCGTGTGCGGCGGCATGCAGGAGCGGCTGGCCGCCGAGGGCAAGTGCCTGGTGCCGAGGGCGCTGGTGGACACCATTGCCAAGGACGCCGCCGTCAGGTCGAACGCGCTGGTGAACAGGGACCTCACCCGGTTCACGGAGTCGCTGGCCGCGGAGAAGAAGTAGCCAGGTGCGCGCGGAGTCGCCGGTCGTGGCTGCCGCGCGCGCGCATCGGAGAGCGCGCGCCCATGCACGGCGTGGGCGTCCTTTTTTGAGAACGCCGCCGGTGCATGCATGCGCGCGCCGCCGCTTGTCGTCGTCGCGTGTACTGCTGACCCCTGACGACGACGACGCCTGTCTATAACTGATCGGTGGATTAGGTGTAGGCAATCACGATTGATTTAGAAAGACCACGTCCTTTTAATTTCATTATTACTAGCATATTTTAATTCGTTTCGTAGGGCACCTGCGCAGTGACACTGACATTGTGTTCCACACAGCTGAATTTTGTAGTAATAATCTCTTCACTGATGTTGTGATTCTCGGTACATTGGTGACTGATAGTTGGGGTTTATTTATCTTCTCAATAATAAGATCTTTGCAAGAAAGACTATGTTCTCTGAGTTTTTCTTTAGATTCTTTCTTATCCTTTTGCGTGTCCCCAAGTACATGGTTAGTCACACGATTGCAGTACGTTGCTGCAATTCTCGTTCGTCACAGCACATGTATTTTACCCTTCTCCTGCCGTGCTAACATTTTTGCTAATCAGTTCGGTGTTTTTATAAAAAAAATCACATTGATTCTTTTTTCACCTAGGAAAGCGATTAGTTTTTCTTTTAGAGGAAAGCAGATCGCTTAGTCACCTAAAAAAAGCATCAATGTCCTTGGGTCGCAAACCATCAAGCCAAGTAGACTCCCAAATAATGGCACGTGTACTATCGCCCACGACGACTTTTGTGGAGGCCGCAAAGATGTCTCTATCCTGCGGGTCGCATGGCGTCCCTAATCCCCACCCAAGGCTTGATCGGAGTAAGCCACTCACCCCAGTCAAAAAGAAGGAATTGCTTGGTCCAGAAAGCGCTCAATAATTTTTGGGTGTCTCAGGTGAAGACCTCTCAGGGCATGACGGTTGACCATCTTCATGAGTTCGTCAACCTATGGGAGAAGCTTTCTCATGTTCGGCTAATACCTCACATGCCCGATTCCATCATTTGAAAGCTCACCAAGGATGGTCACTATTCTGCAGCGACGGCTTACAGTGCGCAGTTTTTTGGTTTAGTCTACACGGACTTGCCTCGAATTGTTTGGAGAACTTGGGCCCCACCCCCCTCCCCCCAAAATGCAAGTTTTTCGCTTGGCTAGTCATCAACAATAGAATCTGGACGGCAGACCGGCTTCAGAAGCGAGGATGGCCTAATTCCTACATGTGCCCCCTTTGTAAGCCAACGACTCGTCTGCTTTTCAAATGCCGCTACACGGTTAGAGTGCGGAACATGATTAAAGTGTGGCTTGGTCTTCATGACATTTACCCGCAGAACTGGGCCATGGTTGACACGGTGAAGACTTGGTGGAGCGCCAACGCCTCACGACCGCTTACCTACCTTATGTTGCTCGTCTCGTGGGAAATCTGGAAAGAGCGGAATGCTAGGGTATTTCGTAATGTCGCAGTGCCTGTTGGGGTTTTAGTAGCTAGAATCAAACACGAGGCGACGCTATGGTGTCTGGCCCGTGCGAAACATTTGTGTAATATCATGCCACGAGAGTGATTCGTTGTATTTGGCCTTTGGCCAAGACCCCTAATACTCCTTCTTATTCAATGAAAATGGCAAATCTTTTGCCTTGTTTCAAAAGAGCGCTCAGGGGTATCTCCAACGACGACACACAAATTTGCTCCGGCATCCATGTGTAGACAGGGGGGCAGTTGGCGGATACCGATGCCCACGGCGGCCATCCAATGTTGTCGCATACATTTCAAAACAACTTTTCGACTAATCGGAGGAAATTAATGCAAACACGACGGATTTTCATACAAACCAGACGAGATTCATGCTAACACGGCGGATTTCATTACATTCCAAACATTTAGAACAAAAAAAGCGTTCGGACCCTAAACTTGTCCTTCACCAGCGGCCGGCGTCCACTTGCGTTGTATTCTGCATCGGCGACCATTGCTACTTCTTAAACTTGCGTTGGTTTCCCTTGAAGAGGAAAGGGTGATGCAGCAAAGTAGAGATAAGTATTTCCCTCAGTTAAGAACTAAGGTATCAATCCAGTAGGAGGAACGCACAAGTCACCAATGATTGCACCTACACAAACAAACAAATACTTGCACCCAACACGATAAAAGGGTTATCAATCCCTTCACGGTTACTTGTAAGGATAAGATCTGATAATGATAAATGTAAAAAATAAGTAAAAATGCAAAATAAGATAAAGATAAATAAATTGACGCAAGGTATTTTAGGTTTTTTTATTTTATAGATCTGAAAATAATATGATAAAAATAGACCCCGGGGGCATAGTTTTCACTAGAGGCTTCTCTCTTGAAAGAAAGCATACGGTGGGTAAACAAATTACTGTTGAGCAATTGATAGAAAAGCGCATAGTTATGACGATATCTAAGGCAATGATCATGAATATAGGCATCACGTCCGTGACAAGTAGACCAACTCCTGCCTGCATCTACGATTGTTACTCCACACATCGACCGCTATCCAGCATGCATCCAGTGTATTAAGTTAACAAGAATGGAAATGCCTTAAGCAAGATGACATGATGTAGAGGGATAGATCCAATCAATATGAGCAAACCCCATATTTTTATCCTTAATGGCAACAATACAAATACGTGTCATGTCCCTTTCTGTCAGAGGGAATAAGCACCGCAAGATTGAACCCATTGCAAAGCACCTCTCCCATGGCAATAAAAATCAATCTAGTTGGCCAAACCAAATCAATAGATCAGAGAGAAATAACAAGCTATCTTAATCATGCATAAAAGAGTTCAGAGAAGACTCAAATAATATTGATAGATAATCTGATCAAAACCAACAATTCATCGGATCTCAACAAACACACCGCAAAACAAGATACATCAAATAGATCTCCAAGAACATCGAGGAGAACATTGCATTGAAGATCAATGAGAGAGAAAAAGTCATCCAGCTACTAGTTATGGACCCGTAGGTCTGTGGTAAACCATTCACACATCATCGGAAGGGCAGCAAGGTTGATTTAGAAGCCCTTCATGATCAAATCCCCCTCCGGCGAAGTACCAGAAAAGACCTCCAGATGGGATCTCACGAGGACAGAAACTTGCGGCGGCGGAAAAGTATTTTTGGTGTACCTTCTGGTCTACGGGGAATATTTGGGTATTTATAGAAGAAGAATTAGGGTTAGATGAGCCACAGGGGGCCCACAAGCTTGGGGGTGCCCCCCTTAGGGAGAACCCTACGAGCTTGTAGCCATCACGTGGCTCCTCTTGCCTCCTCCTGAAGCTTCTAGGGTGTCTTGTGGTCCAAGAAAAATCGTCAAAAAGTTTCGTTCCGTTTGGACTCCGTTTGGTTCTGATTTTCTATAAAGCAAAAATATGGAAAAAAACAACAACTGGCACTTGGCACTAGGTTAATAGGTTAGTCCCAAAAATGATATAAAATAGCATAATAATGCATATAAAACATCCAAGATTGATAATATAATAGCATGGAACAAATCAAAAATTATAGATAGTTGGGGACGTATCAAGCATTCCCAAGCTTAATTGTTGGTCGTGTTGGGGAACGTACTATTTCAAAAAAATTCCTACGATCACGCAAGATCTATCTAGGAGAAGCATAGCAACAAGCGGGGAGAGTGTGTCTATGTACTCTCGTAGACCGAAAGCGGAAGTGTTTAGTAACGCGGTTCATCTAGTTGAACGTCTTCGCGATCCAACCGATCAAGTACCAAACGCGCGGAACCTCCGCGATCTGCACACGTTCAGCTCGGTGACGTCCCTCGAACTCTAGATCCAGCTGAGGCCGAGGGAGAGTTTCATCAGCATGACAACATGGTGACAGTGATGATGAAGTTAACGATGCAGGGCTTCGCCTAAGCACTACGACAATATGACCGAGGTGGAAAACTATGGAGGGGGAACCACACACGGCTAAAGATCAACTTATGTGTCTATGGGGTGCCCCCTCCCCCGTATATAAAGGAGGGGAGGAGGAGGCCGGCCGGCCACAAGGGGCGCGCCAAGGGGGGAGGAATCCTACTCCTAGTAGGAGTAGGTTTCCTCCTTTCCTAGTCCAAGTAGTACAGGGGGGAGGAGGAGGAGAGAAGGAAGGAGGGGGGCGCCGCCCCCTCCCCTTGTCCAATTCGGATTGGGGCAAGGGGGCACGCGCCACCTCCTGACCAGCCCTCTCTCTTCTCCACTAAGGCCCATGAGGCCCAATAGCTTCCGGGGGGGGGGGGGGTTCCGGTAACCCCCGGTACTCCGAAACTTATCAGATACGACCCGAACCATTCTGGTGTCCAAATATAACCTTCCAATATATGAATCTTTATGTCTCGACCATTTCAAGACTCCTCGTCATGTCCGTGATCTCATCTGGTACTCTGAACAACCTTCGTTACATCAAATCACATAAACTCATAATACCAATCATCATCGAACGTTAAGCGTGCGGACCCTACGGGTTCGAGAACTATGTAGACATGACCGAGACACATCTCCGGTCAATAACCAATAGCGGAACCTGGATGCTCATATTGGCTCCTACATATTATATGAAGATCTTTATCGGTCAAACCGCATAACAACATATGTTGTTCCCTTTGTCATCGGTATGTTACTTGCCCGAGATTCGATCGTCGGTATCATCATACCTAGTTCAATCTCGTTACCGGCAAGTCTCTTTACTCGTTCCGTAATGCATCATCCCGCAACTAACTCATTAGTCACATTGCTTGCAAGGCTTATAGTGTTGTGCATTACCGAGAGGGCCCAGAGATACCTCTCCGACAATCAGAGTGACAAATCCTAATATCGATCTATGCCAACTCAACAAACACCATCAGAGACACCTATAGAGCATCTTTATAATCACCCAGTTACGTTGTGACGTTTGATAGCACACTAAGTGTTCCTCTGGTATTTGGGAGTTGCATACACTCATAGTCATAGGAACATGTATAAGTCATGAAGAAAGCAATAGGAATAAACTAAACGATCATAGTGCTAAGCTAACGGATGCGTCTTGTCCATCACATCATTCTCTAATGATGTGATCCCGTTCATAAAATGACAACACATGTCTATGGCTAGGAAACTTAACCATCTTTGATTAACGAGCTAGTCTAGTAGAGGCATATATACTAGGGACACTCTGTTTGTCTGTGTATTCACACATGTACTAAGTTTTCGGTTAATACAATTCTAGCATGAATAATAAACATTTATCATGATATAAGGAAATATAAATAACAACTAAACGATCATAGTGCTAAGCCCGAGTAGGCTAGGCGCTCGTGAAGAAGCACGAGTCCTTGGAGCTTGACTCGAGGACGCGAGACTCCGAGCTTGCCAAGGCCCTCAAAAGTGCAAAACATGCCAAGGACGAAGCCCAAAAGGCCCTCCAGGAAATTGAGGCGGTGAATAAGATAGCGGCGGGTAAGGCATTCATTATGCAAAGCAAGCATGTAAAAGAAAATTTCCTTTTACTTACCCGAGTTCGGAGCTCTCCAGGAGCGTTTGCAGATCTGCCCCGCAGTGTATCTGATGCCGCGGAGTTCTACCGGGCCGAGGAGGGGAGCTCGACGGAGAGGTTGTTCTGTCTCAGTATACTGGGACCGAACACCCGATGCCCGTGAGCGACCAGCTTAAGCAACTGGTCGAGCTCCACAAGGCGGCCGAACAGGCCATGAGGGGCCTTATAGTCCGGATGTGGCCTGGCGATTCCCTTCCCAACAACTACTTTGGTCTAGTGAGGCGGCTTGTGGATGCCTGCCCACGGCTGGAAGTCATAAAGCGGCCCATCTGCATCGAGGGTGCCCGCAGGGCTTTTGCCCGTGCGAAGGTGCACTAGGCCGAGATGGACGCCGAGAAGGTGGTGAAGGAGGGGCCGCCGCAGGGCAAGGAGCATCGCCACCCTGAAATGTATTATGAGGGTGTCCTGAAGGGTGCCCGTCTTGTAGCGGACGAGTGTGCGAAGGATGTAATTTTTGAATGAACTTGCTCGTGTGATCCTGTATTATGAAAACTAGTTCATTTGCGCTATGCAACGCTTTCGAATTTAAAATATTACCTTGTGTGCGACCGTTTATAAAATCTGAGAGTTGCTAGTCGTCGGCTTCAGCCCCAGTGCAACTAGTGCTGGGGTGTTCGGGATAAATCTGGGCATTCTTTTCCCATTTATGGGTCCTTCGAGGGAGGTGCTCAGCGCAACGAACCAGGCAATCGGACTGTAATGCTTTATCGCTCTCACTTAGCCATAGAAGTCTACAATTTTAAATTTTGGCAAAGCCCCTAGTATTCGGAAGGCCGAATTTGGGGCGCTATACACGCCTAAGTCGGACAAGGCTGACTCCTCGCCCGAAGCAGAAAAATTCTTTAGGGACTTGAGACCTCTTGAACAACGACCAACTCTCGCCTCATCATGACAGTCAGTTTTAGCTTTCTCTACTGAGGTGCTTAGCCGTAAGAACCGGGGCACAATCGCAGTAGTTCTCCCAGTGCTACCTTAGCCGATATAGCGGAACGTAAGGTACCAAAACATGGGAGCTGGGCAAACCCAACTATTGACCCAAGACATGATTCGGAGCTGATGCATATAATGCTATAAGTTCGGGGTGCCGCAGTGTCGAAAGTGTTCGTACTTCTTACGCCGAATTATTGGGTATACGGAAGTCCCTGGCGTATTGGCTGTACCAGAGTGTACGGGTGCTGATTGTCATAAATGAACATATATATAAAAGAATATAGAATGCAATAATAGACTAGTACTATGTGTTGCTTATTTAAGAAATGCGTCGAGGCATACTGATACAAGTAGTGCGGTAAGCAAAAAATAGGACTAGTTGACATGTCCCATCCAAGGGCAAGCTGTAGACTGGTATCTTAAAATAGGTATTTAACTCGTTAGCAGAGACCACCTGGGGATTCCATTGTACGACGTAGCTTCCTGCCCCCTTGGGTGTTGTATCATGTGTCCGACAATCGTGCTGCCGGATAGGCCTTCCAGAGAGTAAAGTCCTGAAAGAGAGAGAGAGAGAGTGATGAAGGTAGTAAGCCCCTAGCGCGGCTGAGCCGCATTGTGGGACGCGCCATGATCGTGCCCCCGCCTATACCCATGGTATTTTCAATGCGTAATTATGTACGCGCTGCACAAATTTCGTTGTTCGGCGGAGACTTGGGCGGGGGCGAAATTGCTAGGCGAGCTCTGAACGCGCCAGGCGATCCTGTTGCAGGTTACTCCATACGCGCTTAAGGTGTCCGGGGGTTTTATCGCCAAACTGGTGGACTGCCTTAAAAGGCTGCTTTGTGCCTCTGCTGCAAGGGCCGCAGTGTGCTCCTCCGTACGGAGTGAGCGTTCTGTGTTTCCATTGACTGTGATGACCCCCTAGGTCCTGGCATCGGTATGCGTAATGCGGTACCGCATTGAATTTTGCAAATGCGGTCCGCCCCAGCAGTGCGTGATAGCCGTTGCAGAACGGGACGATATCGAAGATTAACTCCTCGCTTCGGAAGTTGTCCGGAGATCCGAAGACCACTTCCAGCGTGATTGAACCCGTACAGTGGGCTTCTACATCTGGGATGACGCCTTTAAAGGTCGTTTTTGTGGGCTTGATCCTCGAGGGGTCTATACCCATTTTGCGCACTGTATCCTGATAGAGCAGGTTCAGGCTGCTGCTGCCGTCCATAAGGACTCGAGTTAGGTGAAATCCGTCAATGATGGGGTCTAGGACTAATGCGGCAGATCCGCCATGACGTATACTAGTGGGGTGGTCTCAGCGATCGAAAGTGATCGGACAAGAGGACCATGGGTTGAACTTTGGGGCGACGGGCTCCATCGCGTATACGTCCCTTAGTGCACGCTTCCGTTCCCTTTTGGGGATGTGGGTTGCGTATATCATGTTCACCGTCCTCACTTGTGGGGGGAACCTCTTCTGTCCTCCCGTGTTCGGCGGCCGTGGCTCCTCCTCGTCATCGTTGTGCAGCCCCTTGTCCTTGTTTTCGGCGTTTAACTTGCCGGCCTACTTGAACACCCAACATTCTCTGTTGGTGTGATTGGCTGGCTTATCGGGGGTGTCGTGTATTTGACACGAGCGATCGAGTATGCGGTCCAAACTGGACGGGCCCGGAGTGCTTCTTTTGAATGGCTTTTTCCGCTGACCGGATTTAAAGCCTCTGAATCCGGCATTGACTATCGTATCCTCGGCGTTATCGCCGTTGCTGCGGCACTTGTGTTTGCTGCGACGTGGCCTGCCGTTGCTGTCCTTGGTATCCGAAGTGCCAAGGTTCCTTGATATGTTATTGCTACGAGCCAGCCAACTATCCTCTCCCGCGCAGAAGCGGGTCATGAGTGTCATGAGTGCTGCCATAGACTTCGGCTTTTCCTGGCCGAGGTGCCGGGCAAGCCACTCGTCACGGATGTTGTGCTTGAATGCCGCTAAGGCTTCTATATCTGGATAGTCGACAATTTGATTTTTCTTTGTAAGGAACCATGTCCAGAATTGCCTGGCCGATTCCCCTGGCTGCTGAATTATGTGGCTCAAGTCATCGGCATCTGGTGGTCGCACATAAGTGCCCTGGAAATTGTCGAGGAATGCGTTTTCCAGATCCTCCCAACAGCCAACGGAGTCTGCTGGCAAGCTATTCAGCCAATGCCGAGCTGGTCCTTTGAGTTTTAATGGGAGGTACTTGATGGCATGTAGATCATCACCGCGGGCCATGTGGATGTGGAGGAGGAAGTCCTCGATCCATACCGCGGGATCTGTTGTACCATCATATACTTCGATATTTACAGGTTAAAAACCTTCTGGGAATTCATGCTCCATTACTTCATCGGTGAAGCATAGGGGGTGTGCCATGCCTCTGTGTTGGGCTATGCCGCGAAGCAGCTCGTATGAGTCCTGCCTGCTGTATTCGGCCCGTCCGGACATGCTTTTACTGTATCCGGCGAGGAGGTCACCGTCCCTTGTAGGGGCATGGCCTCGTGATCCGTAGATCGATCTTGCGTGTTTTTCCGTATCTTCCAATACGTCTCGCAGGTCTCACGTGTTTCCCGTTGCCTTGGTATTTTTGTTTGAATGGCGGCGGGGTGCAGGCTGATTTTCAGGCCGGGCTGCCTCTCTATCTCGGCCACGGGGTGGCCGATCAGCCGCATCCTACGCTGGTGATGTAGGTTTACATGCTTCCTCCTCAAGTCGGGGTAGCATCCTGCGCTTTGGGTGACCCTTGGAAGGGCGTTCGAGTTCATACTCCTCGGCCGCAAGGACTTCAGTCTATCTATCTGCTAGCAGATCCTGATCAGCTCGAAGCTTTTGCTGCTTTTTCTTCAGGCTATTTGCTGTGGCAATAAGCCGGCGCTTAAAGCGCTCCTGCTCGACGGGATCCTCAGGCACGACAAATTCTTCGTCGTCGAGGCTCGCTTCGCCTTCGGAGAGAGGCATATAGTTGTCGTCCTCCGTTTCTCCCTCTGCCGCTCTCTTAGGAGGGCTGGCTTGTTCATCCTCCGACTCTTGATCGTGCTGGAGGGGATTGTCATCATCTTCGGCACTGTCCGGAGTACTTTTATCTCCTGTGCCGGTATCACCGCTTTTGCTATGGCGAGACTTAGAGCGGCGCCACTGACGTCGTCGCTGGGGTTGCTTCTTGGAGGGGTCGTCCTCCGTTGTCTTGTCGCCATTGCCTTCTTTGGGTGTGTCCATCATATATATATAATAAGATGAGGTGGCGGTCCAATGCCCAGTGGGCAGTGGTTCTTGTTCATCTCCTTCATCGTTGTCCATGCCATCGATGTCTTCGGAGTCAAAGTCGAGCATGTCGGTTAAGTCATCGATAGTGGCTACTAAATGGGTGGTGGGTGGTGATTGAATTTCTTTGTCATCCGCATCCCACTCTAGCCGGACATAGTTCGGCCAAGGTTCTCCTGACATGGAGAGAGATTTTAACGAGTTCAGTATGTCGCCGAAGGGCAAGTGCTGAAAGATATCTGTGGAGGTGAACTCCATGATCGGCGCCCAATCGGATTCGGTAGGTATGGGCGTGGGTGTTTCGGAGTCCGTGGGCGGGGACGAGTCCAGCAGTTCAGCGACACGATTCTCGTGAGGGGTAAGGTCAGTATTCAGCTCTATCGCCACTGAGGGTGCGGCCTCTGAGGCGGGGTCTATCCTCCCGTACCCGGATGGCGCGATCTGTTCTGGACTGAAGGCCGGAGTAGTTGCTGGCGTGATCTCCCGAACACCGTTCGATGACAAAGCTATATCATGCTCGTCGTGATCGTGCGGCACACCTGGCATGGGCCCGAATCCGTCGAATACCAAGTCTTCGCGGATATCGGCAGTGTAATTCAAGTTTCCAAACCTGACCTGATGGCCAGGGGCGTAGCTCTCGATCTGCTCCAGATGGCCAAGCGAGTTGGCCCACAATGCGAAGCCGCCAAATACGAAGATCTGTCCGGGGAGGAAGACCTCACCCAGGACCGCATCATTGTCGATGATCGAAGGGGCCATCGAACCTTACAGCGACGACAAAGTGGAACTCTCAATGAAGGCACCAATGTCAGTGTCAAAACCGGCGGATCTCGGGTAGGGGGTCCCGAACTGTGCGTCTAAGGTGGATGGTAACAGGAGGCAAGGGACACAATGTTTACCCAGGTTCGGGCCCTCACAATGGAGGTAATACCCTACTTCCTGCTTGATTGATCTTGATGATATGAGTAGTACAAGAGTTGATCTACCACGAGATCGTAGAGGCTAAACTCTAGAAGTTAGCCTATGGTATGATTGTTGTTGTAATACGGACTAAACCCTCCGGTTTATATAGACACCGGAAGGGGCTAGGGTTACACAGAGTCGGTTACAAAGGGGGGAGATCTACATATCCGTATCGCCAAGCTTGCCTTCCACGCGAAGGAGAGTCCCATCCGGACACGAGACGAAGTCTTCAATCTTGTATCTCCATAGTCCAACAGTCCGGCCAAAGGATATAGTCCGGCTGTCTGGATACCCCCCTAATCGAGGACTCCCTCAGCTACCATCATCTTTCACTTAGCTTTCTCGAGGAACACATTAAAATTCAACGGAACAGTAGCACGGGCCATTTATCTACGACAACATAGACATGCAAAATACTATCAGGTACTAAGTTCTTGATAAATTAAAGTTCAATTAATCATATTACTTAAGAACTCCCACTTAGATAGACATCCCCCTAATCATCTAAGTGATCACGTGATCCATATCAACTAAACCATGTCCGATCATCACATGAGATGGAGTAGTTTTCAATGGTGAATATCACTATGTTGATCATATCTACTATATGATTCACGCTCGACCTTTCGGTCCCAGTGTTCCGAGGCCATATCTGCATATGCTAGGCTCGTCAAGTTTAACCCGAGTATTCTGCGTGTGCAAAACTGGCTTGCACCCATTGTATGTGAATATAGAGCTTATCACGCCCGATCATCACGTGGTGTCTCGGCACGACGAACTTTCACAACGGTGCATACTCAGGGAGAACACTTGTACCTTGAAATTTAATGAGAGATCATCTTATAATGCTACCGCCGTACTAAGCAAAATAAGATGCATAAAGGATAAACATCACATGCAATCAATATAAGTGATATGACATGGCCATCATCATCTTGTGCCTTTGATCTCCATCTCCAAAGCACCGTCATGATCACCATCATCATCGGCACGACACCTTGATCTCCATCGTAGCATCGTTGTCGTATCGCCAAGTATTGCTTCTACGACTATCGCTACCGCTTAGTGATAAAAGCAATTACATGGCGATTGCATTTCATACAATAAAGCGACGACCATATGGCTCCTGCCTGTTACCGATAACTGTTACAAAACATGATCATTACATATAACAATTTATATATCATCACGTCTTGACCATATCACATCATAGCAAGACCTGCAAAAACAATTTAGACGTCCTCTACTTTGTTGTTGCAAGTTTTACGTGGCTGCTACGGCCTTAGCAAGAACCGTTCTTACCTACGCATCAAAACCACAATGATTTTTCGTCAAGTGTGTTGTTTTAACCTTCAAAAAGGACCGGGCGTAGGCACACTCGATTCAACTAAAGTTGGAGAAACAGACACCCACTAGCCACCTGTGTGCGAAGCACGGCGGTAGAACCAGTCTCACGAACGCAGTCATGTAATGTCGGTCTGGGCCGCTTCATCAAACAATACCGCCGAATCAAAGTATGACATGCTGGTAAGCAGTATGACTATTATCGCCAAAAAACTCTTTGTGTTCTACTCGTGCATATAACATCTACGCATAGACCTGGCTCGGATGCCACTGTTGGGGAACGTAGTATTTCAAAAAAAATTCCTACAATCACGCAAGATCTATCTAGGAGAAGCATAGCAACGAGCGGGGAGAGTGTCTCTACGTACCCTCGTAGACCGAAAGCGGAAGCATTTAGTAACGCAGTTGATGTAGTCGAACGTCTTCACGATCCAACCGATCAAGTACCGAATGCACGACACCTCTGCGATCTGCACACGTTCAACTCAGTGACGTCCCTTGAACTCTAGATCCAGCTGAGGCCGAGGGAGATTTTTGTCAGCACGACAGCGTGGTGATGGTGATGGTGAAGTTACCGACGCAGGGCTTCGCCTAAGCACTACGACAATATGACCGAGGTGGAAAACTGTGGAGGAGGGCACCGCACACGGCTAAAGATCAACTTGTGTGTCTATGGGGTGCCCCCCTCCCCCATATATAAAAGAGGGGAGGAGGAGGCCGGCTGGCCACAAGGGGCGCGCCAAGGGGGAAGGAATCCTACTCCTAGTAGGAGTAGGTTTCCTCCTTTCCTAGTCCAAGTAGGAGAAGGGGGGAAGGAGGAGGAGGAGAGAAGGAAGGAGGGGGCGCCGCCCCCTCCGCTTGTCCAATTCGGATTGGGGCAAGGGGGGCGCACCACCTCCTGGCCAACCCTCTCTCTTCTCCACTAAGGCCCATGAGGCCCAATAGCTTCTGGGGGGGGGGGTCCGGTAACCCCCGGTACTCTGAAACTTATCCGATACGACCCGAACCATTCCGTTGTCCGAATATAACCTTCCAATATATGAATCTTTATGTCTCGACCATTTCGAGACTCCTTGTCATGTCCGTGATCTCATCTTGGACTCGCGGGTTATGGAATGGGTCAAGTCAATCACATCATTCTCTAATGATGTGATCTTGTTCATCAAATGACAACACATGTCTATGGCTAGGAAACTTAACCATCTTTGATTAACGAGCTAGTCTAGTAGAGGCATACTAGGGACACTCTGTTTGTCTGTGTATTCACACATGTACCAAGTTTCCGGTTAATACAATTCTAGCATGAATAATAAACATTTATCATGATATAAGTAAATATAAATAACAACTTTATTACCGCCTTTAGGGCATATTTCCTTCAGGTCGTCGTCGAGTAGGTGAATGATAAAAACAGAATTTTTGATGTGGAATGCTACGTAACATGTTTATCATGTAATAATTCTTTATGTGGCATGAATATTCAGATCCGTAAGATTCAAAACAAAAGTTTAGTATTGACATAAAAGTAGTAATAGTTCAAGCATACTAAAAAGCAATCATGTCTTTTTAAAATATCATGGCTAAAGAAAGTTATCCCTACAAAGTCATATAGTCTTGTCATGCTCCATCTTCTTAACACAAAGTATTTATCATGCACAACTCCGGTGTTAGTCAAGCAATTGGTTCATAATTTTTAACGCGCTTTAGCTTTTTCAACTCTCACGCAATACATGAGCGTGAGCCATGAATATAACACTATAGGTGGAATAGAGTATGATGTTGGAGGTTGTGTGGAGAAGACAAAAAAAGGAGAAAGTCTCACATTGACGAGGCTAATCAACGGGCTATGGAGATACCCATCAACTGATGTCAGTGCAAGGTGTAGGGATTGCCATGCAACGGATGCACTAGAGCTATAACTGTATGAAAGCTCAAAAGAAAACTAAGTGGGTGTGCATCCAACTTACTTTCTCATGAAGACCTAGGGCATTTGTGGAAGCCCGTCATTGTAATATACAAGCCAAGTTCTATAATGAAAGATTCCCACTATTAATATATGAAAGTGACAAAATAGGAGACTCTCTATCATGAAGAAGATGGTGCTACTTTGAAGCACAAGTGTGAAAAAGGATAGGAACATTGTCCCTTCTCTATTTTTCTCTCATTTTTTCTTTTGGGCTCTTTGGCTTCTTTTTTTAATTTTGGGCTCTTTGGATCTTCCTAATCTGAATATTCATACCACAATTAAGAAATTTTGCATTGAAATTATGCCAAGTAGCACTCCGCATCAAAAATTCTCTTTTTATCATTTACCTACTCGAGGACGAGCAGGAATTAAGCTTAGGGATGCCTGATACGTCTCCAACGTATCTATAATTTTTGATTGCTCCATGCTATATTATCTACTGTTTTGGACTATATTGGGCTTTATTTTCCACTTTTATATTATTTTTGGGACTAACCTATTAACCGGAGGCCCAGCCCAGAATCGCTGTGTTTTTTCCTATTTCAGTGTTTCGAAGAAACAGAATATCAAACGGAGTCCAAACAGAAAAATCATTTTTGGAACGTGATTTTCTTCTCGGATAAGACCCAGGAGACTTGGACCCTACTCCAAGAAGTACCGAAGGCGGTCACGAGGGTAGGGGGCGCCCCCCTACAGGGCGCGCCCCCCTGCCTCGTGGGCCCCTTGGTGCTCCACCGACGTACTCCTTCCTCCTATATATACCCACGTACCCCCAAACGATCAGAACAGGAGCTAAAAACCTAATTCCACCTTCGCAACTATCTGTATCCACAAGATCTCATCTTGGGGCCTGTTCTGGAGCTCTGCCGGAGAGGGCCGTCATCAATGAGGGCTTCTACATCATCATAGCCTCTCCGATGAAGTGTGAGTAGTTTACCTCAGACCTTCGGGTCCATAGTTATTAGCTAGATGGCTTCTTCTCTCTTTTTGGATCTCAATACAATGTTCTCCCCCTCTCTTGTGGAGATCTATTTGATGTAATCTTCTTCTTTTGCGGTGTGTTTGTTGAAACCGATGAATTGTGGGTTTGTGATCAAGTCTATCTATGAATAATATTTGAATCTTCTCTGAATTCTTTTATGTATGATTCGTTATCTTTGCAAGTCTCTTCGAATTATCCGTTTGGTTTGGCCAACTAGATTGGTAGTTCTTGCCATGGGAGAAGTGCTTAGCTTTGGGTTCGATCTTGCGGTGTTCTTTCCCAGTGACAGAAGGGCCGGCAAGACACGTATTGTATCGTTGCCATCGAGGATAACAAGATGGGGTTTATTTCATATTGCATGAATTTATCTCTCTACATCATGTCATCTTGCTTAAAGCGTTACTCTGTTTTTAACTTAATACTCTAGATGCATGCTGGATAGCGGTCGATGAGTGGAGTAATAGTAGTAGATGCAGAATCGTTTCGATCTACTTGTCACGGACATGATGCCTGTATACATGCTCATGCCTAGATATTCTCATAACTATGCTCAATTCTGTCAATTCCTCAACAGTAATTTGTTCACCCACCGTAGAAAACTTATGCTCTTGAGAGAAGCCACTAGTGAAACCTATGGCCCCCGGGTCTATTCTCGCCATATCAATCTCCATCACTTTAATCTTGCTTTGTTTTTACTTTGCCTTTTACTTTTCACTTTGCATCTTTATATCAAAAATACCAAAAATATTATCTATCGGATCTCACTTTCGTAAGTGACCGTGAAGGGATTGACAACCCCTAATCGCGTTGGTTACGTTGAGCTCTTTGTGTTGTGTAGGTACGAGGGACTTGCGCGTGGCCTCCTACTGGATTGATACCTTGGTTCTCAAAAACTGAGGGAAATACTTACGCTACTCTACTGCATCATCCTTTCCTCTTCGGGGAAAACCAACGCAAGCTCAAGAGGTAGCAAGAAGAATTTCTGGCGCCGTTGTCGGGGAGTCTACGCAAAAAGTCAACATACCAAGTACCCATCACAATCCCCATCTCCTGCATTACATTAGTTGCCATTTGCCTCTCGTTTTCCTCTCCCCCACTTCACCCTTGCCGTTTTATTCGCCCTCTCTTTCTCCTTCTCCTTTTTTGTTTGCCTTCCCGTTGCTATGGCCGAATCAAAAATAATAAAGGGTCCTTTCCCAGGTCTTACCTTGGATGACCCCTCTATCCTCTCTAAGCTCAAAAATAATGATGCTATTGAAAGACCTACTGGGGTTATCAATGAGAGTTTTAGTGATCTTGATGAAGATGACTCTGGAATTTTTTGTTATTTAATTGATGAGTCTTTAAAAGATGCTTGGGATAGGTTATTGAGGATTAGGGCTAGCTACATACCACAATATCAAATTGAGGTTTACTTAAGAGGCTTCTATGTTGGATTACCTGCTTCTTTCAAACAAGTTCTAGATTCTATTTTTGAAGAGGTTTTCCTTGAAGGGGATGCTATAGATACCTATGAAAGAATGAAAACTATATTTGGGCACCCCATGAATGATAAAGTTGAATCTACCACCCTCTTATGCTTTTATCAAAACAAAATTATCAAAGAGATGAAATCTAGTATAGATGCGAATTTCTGTAATGTGATTAATCTTACTTCATCCATTAATGGCCATGTGCTTTCCCAAAATAGGAGGATAAATGCCATAGAAAGGAAATTTGCTCTTTTTTCTCCTATTGCCAAAGATGGCAATACCTAGATCTATCCTCGCTTTTATGCCTAGCTAGGCGCGTTAAACGATAGCGCTTGTTGGGAGGCAACCCAATTTTATTTTTATTTTTTTGTGCTTTTATTATGTTAGTGAATAAATAACCCATCTACCCTCTGTTTGGATGTGGTTTTATATTTTAATTAGTGTTTGTGCCAAGCTAGACCTATTGGATCTTCTTGGATGATAGTTATTTGATCTTGCTGTAATTTCCAGAAACTTTGCGTTCAGTGCCCGAATTATTAAAAATCATAAGAATGTGATAAAATACTGATTCCAATTGCTGCTGATCAATAAACAAATTGTCTAGGTCGTCTAATTTTGGTAGATGTTTTGGAGTTCCAGAAGTTTGCGTTAGTTATAGATTACTACAGACTGTTCTGCTTTTGACAGATTCTGTTTTTCGTGTGTTGTTTGCTTATTTTGATGAATCTATGGTTAGTAAAATAGTTTATAATCCATAGAGAAGTTGGAATACAGTAGGTTTAACACCAAAATAAATAAACAGTGAGTTCATTACAGTACCTTGAAGTGGTCTTATGCTTTCTTTCTCTAACGGAGCTCACGAGATTTCTATTGAGTTTTGTGTTGTGAAGTTTTCAAGTTTTGGGTGAATTCTTTTGATGGATTATGGAACAAGGAGTGGCAAGAGCCTAAGATTGGGGATGCCCATGGCACCCCCAAGATAATCCAAGGACACCAAAAAGTCAAAGCTTGGGGATGCCCTGGAAGGCATCCCCTCTTTCGTCCACTTCTATCGGTAATTTACTTGGAGCTATATTTTTATTCACCAACATGATATGTGTTTTGCTTGGAGCGTCTTGTATTATTTGTGTATTTATTTGTTAGTGTGACACAATCATCCTTGCTGTAGACACCTTTTGAGAGAGTCATCTGTGAATTAAAATTTGATAGAATACTCTATGTGCTTCACTTATATCTTTTGAGCTATGTAGTTTTGCTCTATGTGCTTCACTTATATCTTTTGAGCATTGTAATTTTCCTCTATGTGCTTCACTTAGATCTTTTAGAGCACGGTGGTGGTTTCTTTAAAGAAACTGTGATCTATCATGCTTCACTTAAATTATTTTGAGAGTCGTAATAGCATGGTAATTTGCTTAATAATAACTTGCTTGGTATTCAAGATTTGTGAAACTTTCTTTTGAGTGCGTTGAATACTAAGAAAAGTTGGATGATTGATAATTGTTTTGAGATATGGAGGTAGTAATATCAAAGTCATGCTAGTAGAGTAATTGTGAAATTGAGAAGTGCTTGAGTTAAAGTTTGCAAGTCCCGTAGCATGCACGTATGGTTAACATTATGCAACAAATTTGAAACATGAGGTGTTATTTGATTGTCCTCCTTATGAGTGGTGGTCGGGGACGAGCGATGGTCTTTTCCTACCAATCTATCCCCCTAGGAGCATGCGCGTAATACTTTGGTTTTTGATGGCTTGTAGATTTTTGCAATAAGTATATGAGTTCTTTATGACTAATGTTGAGTCCATGGATTATACGCACTCTCACCCTTCCATCATTGCTAGCCTCTACGGTACCGTGCACTGCCCTTTCTCACATTGAGAGTTGGTGCAAACTTCGCCGGTGCATCCAAACCCCGTGATATGATACGCTCTTTCACACATAAACCTCCTTATATCTTCCTCAAAACAGCCACCATACCTACCTATTATGGCATTTCCATAGCCATTCCGAGATATATTGCCATGCAACTTTCCACCATCCAGTTTATCATGACACATTCATCATTGTCATATTGCTTAGCATGATCATGTAGTTGACATAGTATTTGTGGCAAAGCTACTGTTCATAATTTTTTTCATACTTGTCACTCTTGATTCATTGCATATCCCGGTACACCGCCAGAGGCATTCATATAGAGTCATACTTTGTTCTAATAACGAGTTGTAATCATTGAGTTGTAAATAAATAGAAGTGTGATGATCATCATTCAATACAGGATTCTTCCCCAAAAAAGAAAGGCCAAAGAAAAAAAGAAGGCCCAAAAAAAAGGGGCAATGTTACTATCATTTTTTCCACACTTGTGCTTCAAAGTAGCACCATGATATAGCGAGTCTCATATATTGTGCTTCAAAGTAGCACCATGTTCTTCATATAGAGAGTCTCTTGAGTTATCACTTTCATATACTAGTGGGAATTTTTCATTATAGAAATGGCTTGTATATTCCAACAATGGGCCTCCTCAAGTGCCCTAGGTCTTCATAAGCAAGCAAGTTCGATGCACACCCACTTAGTTTCTTTTGTTGAGCTTTCATACATTTATAGCTCTAGTGCATCCGTTGCATGGCAATCCCTACTCCTCGCATTAACATCAATCGATGGGCATCTCCCTAGCCCATTGATTAGCCTCGTTGATGTGAGACTTTCTCCTTTTTTGTCTTCTCCACACAACCCCCATCATTATATTCTATTCCACCCATAGTGCTATATCCATGGCTCACGCTCATGTATTGCGTGAATGTTTATGAGTTTGAAATTATTAAGGTATGAAACAATTGCTTGGCTTGTCATCGGGGTTGTGCATGATGAGAGCATTCTTGTGTGACGAAAATGGAGCATGACTAAACTATATGATTTTGTAGGGATGAACTTTCTTTGGCCATGTTACTTTGAGAAAACATAATTGCTTTGTTGGTTTGCTTGAAGTGTTATTATTCTTTATGTCAATATGAACTTTTGTCTTGAATCTTCCTAATCTGAATATTCATACCACAATTAAGAAATTTTGCATTGAAATTATGCCAAGTAGCACTCCGCATAAAAAATTCACTTTTTATCATTTACCTACTCGAGATGAGCAGGAATTAAGCTTGGGGATGCCTGATAAGTCTCCAACGTATCTATAATTTTTGATTGCTCCATGCTATATTATCTACTGTTTTGGACTATATTGGGCTTTATTTTCCACTTTTATATAATTTTTGGGACTAACCTATTAACCGGAGGCCCAGCCCAGAATTGTTGTTTTTGCCTATTTTAGTGTTTCGAAGAAACATAATATCAAACAGAGTCCAAACAGAAAAATCCTTTTTGGAACGTGAGTTTCTTCTCGGATAAGACCCAGGAGACTTGGACCCTACTCCAAGAAGTACCGGAGGCGGTCACGAGGGTAGGGGCGCGCCCCCTGCCTCGTGGGCCCCTCGGTGCTCCACCGACGTACTCCTTCCTCCTATATATACCCACGTACCCCCAAACGATCAGAACAGGAGCCAAAAACCTAATTCCACCTTCGCAACTATCTGTATCCATGAGATCCCATCTTGGGGCCTGTTCCGGAGCTCCGCCGGAGAGGGCCGTCATAACGGAGGGCTTCTACATCATCATAGCCTCTCCGATGAAGTGTGAGTAGTTTACCTCAGACCTTCGGGTCCATAGTTATTAGCTAGATGGCTTCTTCTCTCTTTTTGGATCTCAATACAATGTTCTCCCCCTCTCTTGTGGAGATCTATTTGATGTAATCTTCTTCTTTTGCGGTGTGTTTGTTGAGACCGATGAATTGTGGGTTTATGATCAAGTCTATCTATGAATAATATTTGTATCTTCTCTGAATTCTTTTATGTATGATTGGTTATCTTTGCAAGTCTCTTTGAATTATCCATTTGGTTTGGCAAACTAGATTGGTAGTTCTTGCCATGGGAGAAGTGCTTAGCTTTGGGTTCGATCTTGCGGTGTTCTTTCCCGGTGACACAAGGGGCAGCAAGACACGTATTGTATCGTTGCCATCGAGGATAACAAGATGGGGTTTATTTCATATTGCATGAATTTATCTCTCTACATCATGTCATCTTGCTTAAAGGGTTACTCTGTTTTTAACTTAATACTCTAGATGCACGCTGGATAGCGGTTGATGAGTGGAGTAATAGTAGTAGATGCAGAATCATTTCGATCTACTTGTCACAGACGTGATGCCTATATACATGATCATGCCTAGATATTCTCATAACTATGCTCAATTCTGTCAATTGCTCAACAGTAATTTGTTCACCCACCGTAGAAAACTTATGCTCTTGAGAGAAGCCACTAGTGAAACCTATGGCCCCCGGGTCTATTCTCGCCATATCAATCTCCATCACTTTAATCTTGCTTTGTTTTTACTTTGCCTTTTACTTTTCACTTTGCATCTTTATATCAAAAATACCAAAAATATTATCTATCGGATCTCACTTTCGTAAGTGACTGTGAAGGGATTGACAACCCCTAATCGCGTTGGTTGCGTTGAGCTCTTTGTGTTGTGTAGGTACGAGGGACTTGCGCGTGGCCTCCTACTGGATTGATACCTTGGTTCTCAAAAACTGAGGGAAATACTTACGCTACTCTGCTGCATCAACCTTTCCTCTTCGGGGAAAACCAACGCAAGCTCAAGAGGTAGCAAGAAGAATTTCTGGCGTCGTTGCCGGGAAGTCTACGCAAAAAGTCAACATACCAAGTACCCATCACAATCCCTATCTCCCGCATTACATTAGTTGCCATTTGCCTCTCGTTTTACTCTCCCCCACTTCACCCTTGCCGTTTTATTCGCCCTCTCTTTCTCTTTCCCAATCTTCTTCTCCTTCTTCTTCTCCGTTCGCCTTTTTCTCGCTTGCCTTTTAGTTTGCTCGTGTGTTGGATTGCTTGTTTGTCGCGATGGCGCAAGATACTACCAAATTTTTTGACTTCACCAATACCAACAATAATGATTTCCTTAGCACTCTGATTGCTCCTCTTGCCAATACTGAATCTTGTGAAATCAATACTGCTTTGTTTAATGTTGGTATGAAAGATCAATTCGTCGGCCTTCCTAGTGAAGATGCCGCTACTCATCTGAATAGCTTCGTTGATTTATGTGATATGCGAAAGAAAAAAGATGTCGATAATGATGTCGTCAAATTGAAGCTATTTCCTTTTTCGCTTAGAGGTCGTGCTAAAGCTTGGTTTTCGTCTTTGCCTAAAAATAGTATTGATTCTTGGAACAAGTGCAAAGATGCTTTTATCTCTAAGTATTTTCCTCCCGCTAAGATCATCTCTCTTAGAAACGATATTATGAATTTTAAGCAACTTGATCATGAACATGTTGCACAAGCTTGGGAGAGAATGAAATTAATGATACGTAATTGCCCTACTCATGGTTTAAATTTGTGGATGATTATACAAAAAATTTATGCCGGATTGAATTTTGCCTCTAGAAATCTTTTAGATTCGGCCCAGGGAGGCACTTTTATGGAAATCACTTTAGGAGATGCTACTAAACTCCTAGATAATATTATGGTTAATTATTCTCAATGGCATACTGAAAGATCTTTAACTAAAAAAGTGAATGCGATAGAAGGAATCAATGTTTTGAGTGGAAAGATGGATGAACTTATGAAATTATTTGCTACTAAGACTGTTTCTTGTGATCCTAATGATATGCCTTTGTCTAGCTTGATTGAGAATAACAATGAATCTATGGATGTGAATTTTGTTGGTAGGAATAATTTTGGTAACAACACTTATAGAGGGAATTTTAATCCTAGGCCATATCCTAGTAATCCTTCTAATAATTATGGAAATTCCTACAACAACTCTTATGGAAATTATAATAAGATGCCCTCTGAATTTGAGAATAGTGTTAAAGAGTTTATGAATTCACAAAAGATTTTTAATGCTTTGCTTGAAGAGAAATTTCTTAAAGTTGATGATTTGGCTAGGAACGTTGATAGAATTTCTCTTGAGGTTGATTCTTTAAAGCTTAGATCTATTCCTCCAAAGCATGATATCAATGAGTATCTCAAAGCTATGAGAATTTCCATTGATGAGTGCAAGGAAAGAACCGCTAGGATGCGTGCTTCAAAATATGCCTTTATTAAAGCGTGTTCTTCCAATACCTATGAAAATCAAGATGAAGATCTAAAAGTTATTGATGTGTCCCCTATCAAATCTTTGTTTTGCAATATGAATCTTTATGAAACTAAATATGATCTTCCTTTACCTAGAAGGCGTTTGAAAAATTCGGAGTATTTAGATCTCTATGATGAAATTGATGAAAGTGGGATTGAAAGAAATAAAAATTTAGATGTTGCTAAACCCACTATATTGGATTTCAAGGAATTTAATTATAAAAGTTGCTCTTTGATTGATTGTATTTCCTTGTTGCAATCCGTGCTAAATTCTCCGCATACTTATAGTCAAAAGAAAGCCTTAACCGAACATATTGTTGATGCCTTGATGCAATCTTATGAAGAAAAACTTGAGTTGAAAGTCTCTATCCCTAGAAAACTCTATGATGAGTGGGAACCAACTATCAAAAGTAGAATTAAAGATCATGAGTTTTATGTTTTGTGTGATTTGGGTGCTAGTGTCTCCACTATCCCCAAAACTTTGTGTGATTTGCTAGATTTCCGCGATCTTGATGATTGCTCTTTAAACTTACATCTCGCGGATTCTACTATTAAGAAACCTATGGGAAGGATTAACGATGTTCTTATTGTTGCAAATAGGAATTATGTGCCCGTAGATTGCATTGTTCTTGATATAGATTGCAATCCTTCTTGCCCTATTATTCTTGGTAGACCTTTCCTTAGAACGGTTGGTGCGATTATTGATATGAAGGAAGGGAATATTAGATTCCAATTTCCATTGAAAAAGGGCATGGAACACTTTCCAAGAAAGAAAATAAAGTTGCCATATGAAACCATCATGAGAGCCACTTATGGATTGCCTTCCAAAGATGGCAATACTTAGATCTATCCTCGCTTTTATGCCTAGCTAGGGGCGTTAAACGATAGTGCTTATTGGGAGGCAAACCAATTTTATTTTTTTTGTTTTTGTGTTTTTATTCTGTTAGTGAATAAATAACCCATATACCCTCTGTTTGGCTGTGGTTTTATGTTTTAATTAGTGTTTGTGCCAAGCTAGACCTATTGGATCTTCTTGGATGATAGTTATTTGATCTTGCTGTAATTTCCAGAAACTTTGCGTTTAGTGCCCGAATTATTAAAAATCACCAGAACGTGATAAAATACTGATTCCAGTTTCTGCTGATCAATAATAATTTTTTCTAGGTCGTCCAATTTTGGTAGGATTTTTGGAGTTCCAGAAGTTTGCGTTAGTTACAGATTACTACAGACTGTTCTGTTTTTGACAGATTCTGTTTTTCGTGTGTTGTTTGCTTATTTTGATGAATCTATGGTTAGTAAAACAGTTTATAATCCATAAAGAAGTTGTAATACAGTAGGTTTAACACCAAAATAAATAAATAATGAGTTCATTACAGTACCTTGAAGTGGTTTTATGTTTTCTTTCCCTAACGGAGCTCACGAGATTTCTATTGAGTTTTGTGTTGTGAAGTTTTCAAGTTTTGGGTGAATTCTTTTGATGGATTATGGAACAAGGAGTGGCAAGAGCCTAAGCTTGGGGACTCCCATGGAACCCCCAAGATAATCCAAGAACACAAAAAAGTCAAAGCTTGGGGATGCCCCGGAAGGCATCCTCTATTTCGTCCACTTCCATCGGTAATTTACTTGGAGCTATATTTTTATTCACCAACATGATATGTGTTTTGCTTGGAGCATCTTGTATTATTTGTGTCTTTGTTTTTTAGTGTGCCCCAATCATCTTTGCTGTACACACCTTTTGAGAGGGTCATCTATGAATTAAAATTTGATATAATACTCTATGTGCTTCACTTATATCTTTTGAGCTATGTAGTTTTGCTCTATGTGCTTCACTTATATCTTTTGAGCGTTGTAATTTTGCTCTATGTGCTTCCCTTAGATCTTTTAGAGCACGGTGGTGGTTTGTTTTAAAGAAACAATGATCTCTCATGCTTCACTTAAATTATTTTGAGAGTCGTAATAGCATGGTAATTTGCTTAATAATAGCTTGCTTGGTATTCAAGATTTGTGAAACTTTCTTTTGAGTGCGTTGGATACTAAGAAAAGTTGGATGATTGATAATTGTTTTGAGATATGGAGGTAGTAATATCAAAGTCATGCTAGTAGAGTAATTGTGAAATTGAGAAGTGCTTGAGTTAAAGTTTGCAAGTCCCGTAGCATGCACGTAAGATTAACATTATGCAACAAAATTGAAACATGACGTGTAATTTAATTGTCCTCCTTATGAGTGGCGGTCGGGGACGAGCGATGGTCTTTTCCTACCAATCTATCCCCCTAGGAGCATGCGCGTAATACTTTGGTTTTTGATGGCTTGTAGATTTTTGCAATAAGTATATGAGTTCTTTTTGACTAATGTTGAGTCCATGGATTATACGCACTCTCACCCTTCCATCATTGCTAGCCTCTACGGTACCGTGCATTGCCCTTTCTCACATTGAGAGTTTGTGCAAACTTCGCCGGTGCATCCAAACGCCGTGATATGATACGCTCTTTCACACATAAACCTCCTTATATCTTCCTCAAAACAGCCACCATACCTACCTATTATGGCATTTCCATAGCCATTCCGAGATATATTGCCATGCAACTTTCCACCATCCAGTTTATCATGTCACATTCATCATTGTCATATTCCTTAGCATGATCATGTAGTTGACATAGTATTTGTGGCAAAGCCACCGTTCATAATTTTTTCATACTTGTCACTCTTGATTCATTGCATATCCCGGTACACCGCCGGAGGCATTCATATAGAGTCATACTTTGTTCTAGTATCGAGTTGTAATCATTGAGTTGTAAATAAATAGAAGTGTGATGATCATCATTCAATAGAGCATTGTCCCGAAAAAAAGAGAAAGGCCAAAGAAAAAAAAGAAGCCCCCCCCCCAAAAGAGGGGCAATGTTACTATCCTTTTTTCCACACTTGTGCTTCAAAGTAGCACCATGATATAGCGAGTCTCATATATTGTGCTTCAAAGTAGCACCATGTTATTCATATAGAGAGTCTCTTGAGTTACCACTTTCATATACTAGTGGGAATTTTTCATTATAGAACTTGGCTTGTATATTCCAACAATGGGCCTCCTCAAGTGCCCTAGGTCTTCATGAGCAAGCAAGTTGGATGCACACCCACTTAGTTTCTTTTGTTGAGCTTTCATACATTTATAGCTCTAGTGCATCCGTTGCATGGCAATCCCTACTCCTTGCATTAACATCAATCGATGGGCATCTCCCTAGCCCATTGATTAGCCTCGTTGATGTCAGACTTTCTCCTTTTTTCTCTTCTCCACACAACCCCCATCATTATATTCTATTCCACCCATAGTACTAGATCCATGGCTCACGCTCATGTATTGCGTGAATGTTTATGAGTTTGAAATTATTAAGGTATGAAACAATTGCTTGGCTTGGCATCGGGGTTGTGCATGATGAGAGCATTCTTGTGTGACGAAAATGGAGCATGACTAAACTATATGATTTTGTAGGGATGAACTTTCTTTGTCCATGTTACTTTGAGAAAACATAATTGCTTTGTTGGTTTGCTTGAAGTGTTATTATTCTTTATGTCAATATGAACTTTTGTCTTGAATCTTCCTAATCTGAATATTCATACCACAATTAAGAAATTTTGCATTTAAATTATGCCAAGTAGCACTCCGCATCAAAAATTCTCTTTTTATCATTTACCTACTCAAGGACGAGCAGGAATTAAGCTTGGGGATGCCTGATATGTCTCCAACGTATCTATAATTTTTGATTGCTCCATGCTATATTATCTACTGTTTTGGACTATATTGGGCTTTATTTTCCACTTTTATATTATTTTTGGGACTAACCTATTAACCGGAGGCCCAGCTCAGAATTGCTGTTTTTGCCTATTTTAGTGTTTCCAAGAAACAGAATATCAAACGGAGTCCAAACAGAAAAATCCTTTTTGGAACGTGAGTTTCTTCTCGGATAAGACCCAGGAGACTTGGACTCTACTCCAAGAAGTACCGGAGGCGGTCACGAGGGTAGGGGGCGCGCCCCCTGCCTCGTGGGCCCCTCGGTGCTCCACCGACGTACTCCTTCCTCCTATATATACCCACGTACCCCCAAACGATCAGAACAGGAGCCAAAAACCTAATTCCACCGCCGCAACTTTCTGTATCCACGAGATCCCATCTTGGGGCCTGTTCCGGAGCTCCGCCGGAGAGGGCCGTCATCACGGAGGGCTTCTACATCATCATAGCCTCTCCGATGAAGTGTGAGTAGTTTACCTCAGACCTTCGGGTCCATAGTTATTAGCTAGATGGCTTCTTCTCTCTTTTTGGATCTCAATACAATGTTCTCCCCCTCTCTTGTGGAGATCTATTTGATGTAATCTTCTTCTTTTGCGGTGTGTTTGTTGAGACCGATGAATTGTGGGTTTATGATGAAGTCTATCTATGAATAATATTTGTATCTTCTCTGAATTCTTTTATGTATGATTGGTTATCTTTGCAAGTCTCTTTGAATTATCCATTTGGTTTGGCAAACTAGATTGGTAGTTCTTGCCATGGGAGAAGTGCTTAGCTTTGGGTTCGATCTTGCGGTGTTCTTTCCCAGTGACAGAAGGGGCAGCAAGACACGTATTGTATCGTTGCCATCGAGGATAACAAGATGGGGTTTATTTCATATTGCATGAATTTATCTGTGTACATCATGTCATCTTGCTTAAAGCGTTACTCTGTTTTTAACTTAATACTCTAGATGCATGCTGGATAGCGGTTGATGAGTGGAGTAATAGTAGTAGATGCAGAATCATTTCGATCTACTTGTCACGGACGTGATGCCTATATACATGATCATGCCTAGATATTCTCATAACTATGCTCAATTCTGTCAATTGCTCAACAGTAATTTGTTCACCCACCGTAGAAAACTTATGCTCTTGAGAGAAGCCACTAGTGAAACCTATGGCCCCCGGGTCTATTCTCGCCATATCAATCTCCATCACTTTAATCTTGCTTTGTTTTGTACTTTGCCTTTTACTTTTCACTTTGCATCTTTATATCAAAAATACCAAAAATATTATCTATCGGATCTCACTTTCGTAAGTGACCGTGAAGGGATTGACAACCCCTAATCGCGTTGGTTGCGTTGAGCTCTTTGTGTTGTCTAGGTACGAGGGACTTGCGCGTAGCCTCCTACTGGATTGATACCTTGGTTCTCAAAAACTGAGGGAAATACTTACGCTACTCTGCTGCATCATCCCTTCCTCTTCGAGGAAAACCAACGCAAGCTCAAGAGGTAGCAAGAAGAATTTCTGGAGCCGTTGCCGGGGAGTCTACGCAAAAAGTCAACATACCAAGTACCCATCACAATCCCTATCTCCCACATTACATTAGTTGCCATTTGCCTCTAGTTTTTCTCTCCCCCACTTCACCCTTGCCGTTTTATTTGCCCTCTCTTTCTCTTTCCCAATCTCCTTGTCCTTCTTCTTCTCCGTTCGCCTTTTTCTCGCTTGCCTTTTTGTTTGCTCGTGTGTTGGATTGCTTGTTTGTCGCGATGGCGCAAGATACTACCAAATTGTGTGACTTCACCAATACCAACAATAATGATTTCCTTAGCACTCCGATTGCTCCTCTTGCCAATACTGAATCTTGTGAAATCAATACTGCTTTGTTGAATGTTGTTATGAAAGATCAATTCGCCGGCCTTCCTAGTGAAGATGCCACTACTCATCTGAATAGCTTCGTTGATTTATGTGATATGCAAAAGAAAAAAGATGTCAATAATGATGTCGTTAAATTGAAGCTATTTCCTTTTTCGCTTAGAGATCGTGCTAAAGCTTGGTTTTCGTCTTTGCCTAAAATTAGTATTGATTCTTGGAACAAGTGCAAAGATGCTTTTATCTCTAAGTATTTTCCTCCCGCTAAGATCATCTCTCTTAGAAACGATATTATGAATTTTAAGCAACTTGATCATGAACATGTTGCACAAGCTTGGGAGAGAATGAAATTAATGATACGTAATTGCCCTACTCATGGTTTAAATTTGTGGATGATTATACAACAATTTTATGCTGGATTGAATTTTGCCTCTAGAAATCTTTTAGATTCGGCCGCGGGAGGCACTTTTATGGAAATCACTTTAGGAGATGCTACTAAACTCCTAGATAATATTATGGTTAATTATTCTCAATGGCATACTGAAAGATCTTCTACTAAAAAAGTGCATGCGATAGAAGAAATCAATGTTTTGAGTGGAAAGATGGATGAACTTATGAAATTATTTGCTACTAAGAGTGTTTCTTATGATCCTAATGATATGCCTTTGTCTACCTTGATTGAGAATACCAATGAATCTATGGATGTGAATTTTGTTGGTAGGAATAATTTTGGTAACAACGCTTATAGAGGGAATTTTAATCCTAGGCCATATCCTAGTAATCCTTCTAATAATTATGGAAATTCCTACAACAACTCTTATGGAAATTATAATAAGATGTGTCGGATCACGGGTTCCGGTAGACCCTTAAGGTTCGAACTCTGGGGTGCGCGCGGAGATTCTGCCCTCAACCTCACCGTCTCGCAAAGAACTAACTGATGAAAGAACGACGCAAGAGACACAGGGTTTATACTGGTTCGGGCCACCGATGTGGTGTAATACCCTAATCCAGTGTGTGGTGGGTGGATTGCCTCTTGGGCTGATGAAGAAGAAGAGTACAAAGAAGAACAGCCTCACGAGGGTCTGTTCTCGGCTAGGGGATGAACTGATGGGGGAGTTCAGCCTCTCTTCTCTATCTCTACTCGTTCTCTCGATGTCAAGATGCCTCTACCCTGGGGGTGTCTAGTCCTACTTATAGGCAAAGGCCCTGGGCCTCTTCCCAAATATTTGAGCGGGAAGGGCGCCAACAATTGGCCAATTTGAAGGGGAACATCTAGTACACTTATCCTGACTAAAGTCGGTCTTCGCCTGTCAAAGGCCCTGTGGTGACGCCGTTCTGGGCTCCATGGTGACCTCCTTCCCACTGTTGGACTGGTCTTGGTCTTGTTGCACTGAAATGGGTGCCTTTGCTTGATCCTCTCGCCTGCGCTTGCCCCCTTTGCACCAAAGAGGAAAGGGGAGGACACTGCGCGGCCTGTCGCCCGCCTGGCACCTTCGATCGTCACGGCTTGCGTCATGGGCACCTCGCGAGGCACCCCGCCTTGATCTCTCCGCCTCCTCGTGAGCCAGCCTGAGGAGGCCATGCTTGAGGAAGCGTCGTATCATCCGCGTCGCGAGGCTTGGCCCCTCGTGAGGGTCTTGAGCCTTCTGTTGATGAAGATGGGCCGCGTTGGGCCCCCATTCGAGCCACGCCGCAGGCCGCAGGCAGGCAAGTCTGGGGACCCCCGTCCCCAGAACGCCGACAGTAGCCCCCGGGCCCAAGGCGCGCATGGACTTGGCCGTGCCGAGAGGCGAAAGGGCAAGGGCGATGCGCCGCGGGCCCCAACAGCCTGCGGCCTTGGGTGTCGCGTGGCGGTTGATAGGACGTGGGCGGCACTGTTCATCCACGCTCCCTTATTCTATGCCGCGCTAGGTTGCCCCACAGTTGTACACGGCCGCCCCTCTTCCTGTTGCTTGGCCGCCTCCTGCTCTTCCTCCCCCCGAATTACGGCCCTTGCCTCCAATCCCATCTCACATCTCCTCTCTTCCGTCCGCCGCCATGGCTCCGACGAAGAAAGAGAAGGGGAAGAAGCCTGCGTCCCCATCTCGCCCGCCACGGTCGGTGGCGCCTGTTGTTAGCCGCTCGATCATACTCAATCTGGAATGCCTGGGCAAGCTCAGCCCGGCTCTGGCCACCTCCTTCAACGAGTGCGGGAGGATGACGGCCTGGCCTACGTATCACTTCCCCACTGACAGGATAATCACCCAGGTCCATTACTTTGCCGACGCCTTGTGGGCGGGTTTGGTTCCTTCCTTCTCCGATTTCTTCAACGCCGTCCTCACCCATTATCAGATCCGCATGATGCATCTGGGTCCTAAGTCCATTGCCCTTCTTT
The DNA here is from genome assembly GCA_032464435.1 of Aegilops umbellulata. Classification (NCBI taxonomy): domain Eukaryota; kingdom Viridiplantae; phylum Streptophyta; class Magnoliopsida; order Poales; family Poaceae; genus Aegilops; species Aegilops umbellulata. Next base: position 353,997,733 of record CP136058.1, read on the forward strand.
CAGTCTTTGCTTTTGTTTGCGAGGCGCTAATGGGCATTCCTCCTTCTGTCGCCTTACTGCGCCATTTCTTCTCTTTGCGCCTCGCCGACCCCACTCAATGCTCGGCATGCGTGAGCTTCGTAGCTTCGCCTGAGACTGCGGCCTCTGGCATTGACTTCAACCTCCCCCCGCCTTCAGTCGGGTTCCGCGAGCGGTGGTTGTACGTCGATGTTGGGGTACCCAGCCCCCTGCTGGCGAAGCCGACTTCGCCTGCTTTGCCCAATTCGGGCTGGGGTCAGGAGACGCTCGTGAGCCCCCGGCTCACCTTCGTCTGGCACCGCTTCATGTCCTTGAAAAGGCTCGGCATGATGGCGCCCAAGGTGGTGAAGGAGTTCCTATTGCGCCGCATCGCCCCTCTCCAGCGCCATTCTCGTCGAATGTGGGCCTTCAGCGGGTATGATGACCGCATGAGGCTTCAGGAAGAAGACCTGGCGCCGGCGGCGCTGAGGGAGGTGCTCTTGGTCCTGATAGGCGATCCCAACCCCGGCAGTATCCGGCAGGGGGGAGCCTTGTTGTACCTCTGCCAGAACAGGGATGACTTCGTGAGGCAGATGCCCCCCTTCGACGAGTGGGGGCTACGCCCCGTCGGCCTTCAAGGGCCTCGTGAGAACCCTGTGGTGGTGATTACCCCTTCGGTCGACCCAGGTGAATCCTCCTCGAGTGGTGGTGCAGGGAGGCAGGATACAGCGGGGGTCGGGAGAGCCGCTGATGATGTGACCGCACCTGGCGATGTTCTTGATGGGGCAGCTCATGAGGCCCGTGCTGCCGAGGCTGCGGGTGAGGCGCTGCCGCTTCCGATGCTTGAGGCCGAGGCTCCTGAGCCCCCGGTCGTGGCCTCTGGCGAGGCAACTGACCATGCGCGTCAGGCATGTGTCCTTGACGCAAGTAGTCTTGGTGCTCCGCCCTCTTCGCAGGTTGATTCCTGTGCATCTCTCCTGGGCCGCTTCCGCGTGGACTTCGAGGCTCTCCGGAGAAAAAGGGAGGCCCTGGGTGATGACTTCCCTTGCCGCTTGCTGAAGCGCCGGAAATACTTTGCTACCGACGAGTAAGTCCTCCCCTTCTCTGTTTCCTATCCCACTTGCCGCATCCGCTGATCCTTGCTCTATAGGCCTCTCCCTACTGGGCTTGATGAAGCCGCCGAGTTGCCGCCTTCCCTGGCTTTGTCTCCTCCGCCGCCCCTGAGTGCCCCGAGCAGCACTGCCCTTGTGGTTTGGGCGAGCGACGGGGTGGGCCGCCGCATAGCATGCGGCAAACCTTCTGTTCCCGCAATCTCCTTCCGCGGGCCCTCCTTTAGCATAGGCAGCCTGCCATGGGCGTCCCGTCTGGTTGCAGGCTGCGACTGGCGGAGGCACCCCTTGGGCCCTTCTCCTGAGGTCAGGTCGGACTCAGGCCGAGCTTCTGATGCGGCGCGGCCAACCGTCGTGAGGGCGCCAGCCCCCAGCCCCCTGCCCGGGGCCGGAGCGATGGTCCGAGGTCCTCGACGCCTGCTTGGGGCGGATGATGGTGTGGCAGATGTGCTCGAGCGTGCTCGGGAGCGCCGTGCCCGTCACCGTGAATTCCTCCTAAGGGCGAGTGGCGCTGTAGACCTGCTTGGGCAGGAGCTCGCCGAGGAAGACGCGCGCCTGGAAGCCGAGGGCCTGCGCCTGGCCGCGGAGAGGCGCGAGCTGGAGGTCGCCGTCGCCCTCGCGCGCCACCAGCACGACCTTGAAGACGGAGAAGCGAAGGCGTCGCTGGAGGCCTCCCGGGTTGCCCGATCCCAGGCCGCTGAGGAGGCCCGGGAGGCTGACCGACAACGAGAAGCAGCAGAAGAACGGACCCAGGAGCTCCTGGCCCGGTGCTGCTCGCTGGGGGAGCGGGTGGAGCTGCGCGAGGCGGCCCTTGCGTCGATGAAGGTGGCTTCTGGCGACCTGGCTGAGCTTCGGAAGTGTGAGGAAGCGTTGGTGCTGGAGGCCGCCGAACGCGCCCACGAGTACGAGCAGCTGGAGACGAGGGAGCGCTTAGTGACGCGGGCGGAAGACGATGTCGCCGCACGGGAAACGCGTGTCCTGGAGGAGGTTTGTCGTCGGGTGGCGACAGCGCGCCGAGGCCTCGAGCGTGAGTTCGAGGGGTAGCTGGGGATGATTCGAGTCGAAGCTGAGGGCAGAACCGCCGCCTTGAGGGCACAACGGGATGAAGCGACGCGACGAGCCGACGCCTCCCGGGTCGCTCTCGAGGCGGCAAAGAAGGAGCTGGCCACCTCCCAGGCCGAGGTGCTCCGCCTTCGCCAACACGTGGAAGAGGCTATGGCCGTCGAGTGTCAGAATGCCGATGAGATACGTCAGCGACAAGTCCTGGAGCACGTGCATGGCCCCATGCTCACTACGCTCAGGGAGAGGGCTAACAGGGCCTTGGGCAACATCTGCGAGACGGCTGTCGGCGAGCCGCACACGATCAACTATGTCGGCAACCTGCAGTTCTTCACCGCTGTAGTGACGCAGCTGGAGGCTCGGTCGGTCAGGGCCGACAGGTTGGTGGAGGAGAGGAGCCGCACCCTATTTGGACGCGCCTTTTCTTGCGTCTTCAGTCATCTCTAGAATATAGATCCCCACTTCGACTTTGATGCCGCCATCGCCCCAGTCCCCCAGGCTGTCCGAGGCGACCTGGCGGACTGGGTGGAGAACAACGTGGATGCTCTCGTCCGGGCCTTCACTTTGGATGACGACGACGCGATCGTGGCCGCCGACGGGGGTGGTGTGGTGGACGATCCCAACGCCGCTAGCGGTGGTGCAGACAACGAAGATAAGTTCAGCGACGCCAGCGACAGCTCAGGAGGCGCTCCCGTGGATGCATTGGGGGATTTGTCCGATTGACCATGTACCATCCCCGTCTTTTTTACCCTGTATAGATAGAACTCAGGTGTTTGTCCTGACGGTTGTGAGAGCATTTTTGGGAGGGGAAGCCCCTCATGTAAGAACTTGTATCCATTATATCAGTAGTAATTAAATCGCGCGCGTGCCTGACGGTAGGCTGGTTTACCCTTGTTCCTTGCTGGCTCCGGAGCTGCCTGCCGGAGGACGCCGCGCCTTGGGTGCTTTTCAGTTGAAACCTCTGGATGTGGGGTTGTTGCTGACAGGAAACTTCACAGGCTCCGGGCCTTCTCCCGAGCGAAACGGCTTCACAGGCGTTCGCCTTCTTCACAGGCTCCGGGCCTTCTCCTGAGGGCGAGGGCTTCACAGGCGTTCGCCTTCTTCACAGGCTCCGGGCCTTCTCCTGAGCGCGAGGGCTTCACAGGCGTTCGCCTTCTTCACAGGCTCTGGGCCTTCTCCTGAGCGCGAGGGCTTCACAGGCGTTCGCCTTCTTCACAGGCTCTGGGCCTTCTCCTGAGCGCGAGGGCTTCATGGGCGTTCGTCTTCTTCACAGGCTCTGGGCCTTTTTATGAGAAGGCAACCTCCGTAAGCACCAAAGGTCACCTCGAGAGGGAGCGACAGTGGCAGTCTGGGCTGCGCTCAAGCTAGGCCTGGCCCGACTCGTGAGGAGCTCGCGAGGGGAGGCAGCTGTGGTGAGGTGGCGACCAGAACGCGAGAAATGGTTCAAACAAGACCAAGCACCCCTTCCCCGAACACACGCAAAGCTTAAATTCGAATTTCAACTTAAATCCAGCGGGGGAAAAGGTTACAACCAAAGGGGAAAGGCAATGAAAGCAGACAAAAAAGGCCGCGTCCGACACCTAATCTAGTCTTGGACGTCTTCTCACCAGCGCGGAGCTAAGTGTTCTCCACTAGGAGTGGGAGGGAGCCCCAGGGCCTGAGGCCGGCACCCCTGAGACTCCGGGGCGTGTACAGCCACTCATTATTACGTGAGAGTGTCACGGGGCGGCGAGCTTCACAGGCACTGGGCCTTCTTCACAGGAACCGGCCTTGCTTCATATCGCCAGACGAGGGCCCCGCCTTGCGCCACACTCTAGTGCCACCAACGACGACCGGAAACCAGGACGCCGCCGGTGGGGTAGAGCGGTCGCCAGCGGTTCCCCCGACGACCACGGGTCCTCCGCCAGGGGCAGGCCCTCACGCGCCTCCCCAGCGGAGGGCATACCTTCTAAGAACGCCTTGCTCCGAACACCGCGGTGGTGATGTAGGATCCCTGCCCCTCCCCTGCAGCCCCCGGCGTCCTCCTCCCGAGGGGTAGGAGGCCGTGGGAGCAGGGCAGCTGCTCGCGGCGGTGACCTGCACCTCCTGTGACCCATGATTAGCGTACGCCTGTTCTTGAGGAATTAACGGTACCGGATAGTCGTCACCCCAGCGAGGCCGACGGAGTCGTCCTGGGGCTCCTGGAAGGGCTCGGCCTCTGGCGTCTCGTCTCCCCAGCTGGGGCTGAAGAGTGAGCCCTGCTCGCCCTCGTGAGTGTGCCCTTGGTCCATCATGTGAGGCACGTACTCTTCTGGCGCTGCCACCCCGAATGCTGTGCTGTAGTGCTCCATGCGCCATGTGGCGTTGCTTGACGTGCCGAACGCGGGGTGGTAGCACGGTTGCCCGCCGGCGCCGTGGGCCACACCGAGCCCCTCTCCTTCGCGCGCCGGGGGCGGGTGCAGCGTCATCGCCAGTCTAGCGCCGGCGGATTCGCCGGTGTTGGGGAAGCCCTGAGGCCCGCAGGAGCGTGCGGGGCCTCCTCGTGCGCTGCCCTGGGCTTGAGGCGGAAGTTGGATGCAGAAGGGGTGAGCCCCCGAAGCGGCAAAGCCCAGGAGTTCTGAGACCCATTCCAGCAGCACGTCGCGGCCGCCCTCCAGCAGCTTGCACAACAGCAGCTCCCTGCTACCATGAGCGCGGCCCTCGAGTTCGCCTGCTCCCGGCGGGTGTACGGTGTCGTAGTCGCGGCGTGGTTGGAGGCCCTTGCCGCCGACCGCGCTTGCCGCGACGTGAGGGATGCAGAAGCCTGTCCGCGTCGCCCGCGGCCCGCAGCACCCTGCGGACCTCGAGCTGCCTGGGGCACGGGGTCGCCCGAGGCGGGCGGCTCTGCGCGAGCGGGCCACGCCGCCCATGGATCCTGGTTGCCTGCCGGGTCGCCGGACATGGTGACGACGATGCGACGAGAGGCGGAGCGGTAGGAAGGCAAATCCCGGCGCACCCCTACCTGGCGCGCCAAATGTCGGATCACGGGTTCCGGCAGACCCTTAAGGTTCGAACTCTGGGGTGCGCGCGGAGATTCTGCCCTCTACCTCACTGTCTCGCAGAGAACTAACTGATGAAAGAACGACACAAGAGACACACGATGTGGTGTAATACCCTACTCCAGTGTGTGGTGGGTGGATTGCCTCTTGGGCTGATGAAGAAGAACAGTACAAAGAAGAACAACCTCGCGAGGGTCTGTTCTCGGCTAGGGGATGAACTGATGGGGGAGTTCAGCCTCTCTTCTCTATCTCTACTCGTTCTCTCGATGTCAAGATGCCTCTACCCTGGGGGTGTCTAGTCCTACTTATAGGCAAAGGCCCTGGGCCTCTTCCCAAACATTTGAGCGGGAAGGGCGCCAATAATTGGCCAATTTGAAGGGGAACATCTAGTACACTTATCCTGACTAAAGTCGGTCTTCGCCTGTCAAAGGCCCTGTGGTGACGCCGTTCTGGACTCCATGGTGACCTCCTTCCCACTGTTGGACTGGTCTTGGTCTTGTTGCACCAAAATGGGTGCCTTTGCTTGATCCTCTCGCCTGCGCTTGCCCCCTTTGCACCAAAGAGGAAAGGGGAGGACACTGCGCGGCCTGTCGCCCGCGTGGCACCTTCGATCATCACGGCTTGCGTCATGGGCACCTCGCGAGGCACCCCGCCTTGATCTCTCCGCCTCTTTGTGAGCCAGCCTGAGGAGGCCGTGCTTGAGGAAGCGCCGTATCGTCCGCCTCGCGAGGCTTGACCCCTCGCGAGGGTCTTGAGCCTTGTGTTGATGAAGATGGGCCGCGCTGGGCCCCCATTCGAGCCACGCCGCAGGCCGCAGACAGGCAAGTCTGGGGACCCCCGTCCCCAGAACGCCGACAAGATGCCTTCACCGAACATATTGGATTGAAAGTGGGATTGAAAGAAATAAAAATTTAGATGTTGCTAAACACACTATATTGGATTTCAAGGAATTTAATTATGAAAGTTGCTCTTTGATTAATTGTATTTCCTTGTTGCAATCCGTGCTAAATTCTCCGCATACTTATAGTCAAAAGAAAGCCTTCACCGAACATATTGTTGATGCCTTGATGCAATCTTATGAAGAAAAACTTGATTTGAAAGTCTCTATCCCTAGAAAACTCTATGATGAGTGGGAACCAACTATCAAAATTAAAATTAAAGATCATGAGTTTTATGCTTTGTGTGATTTGGGTGCTAGTGTCTCCACTATCCCCAAAACTTTGTGTGATTTGCTAGATTTCCGCGATCTTGATGATTGCTCTTTAAACTTACATCTCACGGATTCTACTATTAAGAAACCTATGGGAAGGATTAACGATGTTCTTATTGTTGCAAATAGGAATTATGTTCCCGTAGATTTCATTGTTCTTGATATAGATTGCAATCCTTCTTGCCCTATTATTCTTGGTAGACCTTTCCTTAGAACGGTTGGTGCGATTATTGATATGAAGGAAGGGAATATTAGATTCCAATTTCCATTGAAAAATGGCATGGAGCACTTTCCAAGAAAGAAAATAAAGTTTCCATATGAAACCATCATGAGAGCCACTTACGGATTGCCTTCCGAAGATGGCAATACTTAGATCTATCCTCGCTTTTATGCCTAGCTAGGGGTGTTAAACGATAGCGCTTATTGGGAGGCAACCCAATTTTATTTTTTTTGTTTTTTGTGTTTTTCTTCTGTTAGTGAATAAGTAACCCATCTACCCTCTGTTTGGATGTGGTTTTATGTTTTAATTAGTGTTTGTGCCAAGCTAGACCTATTGCATCTTCTTGGATGATAGTTATTTGATCTTGCTGTAATTTCCAGAAACTTTGCGTTCAGTGCCCGAATTATTAAAAATCATCAGAACGTGATAGAATACTGATTCCCATTGCTGCTGATCTATAAACAAATTGTCTAGGTCATCTAATTTTGGTAGATTTTTTGGTTTTCTAGAAGTTTGCGTTAGTTACAGATTACTACAGACTGTTCTGTTTTTGACAGATTCTGTTTTTCGTGTGTTGTTTGTTTATTTTGATGAATCTATGGTTAGTAAAATAGTTTATAATCCATAGAGAAGTTGGAATACAGTAGGTTTAACACCAAAATAAATAAAGAATGAGTTCATTACAGTACCTTGAAGTGGTTTTATGTTTTCTTTCCCTAACGGAGCTCACGAGATTTCTATTGAGTTTTGTGTTGTGAAGTTTTCAAGTTTTTGGTGAATTCTTTTGATGGATTATGGAACAAGGAGTGGCAAGAGCCTAAGCTTGGGGATGCCCGTGGCACCCCCAAGAAAATCCAAGGACACCAAAAAGTCAAAGCTTGGGGGTGCCCTGGAAGGCATCCCCTCTTTCGTCCACTTCCATCGGTAATTTACTTGGAGCTATATTTTTATTCACCAACATGATATGTGTTTTGCTTGGAGCGTCTTGTATTATTTGTGTCTTTGTTTGTTAGTGTGTCTTGTATCTTGATAGTCCAACAGTCCGGCCAAAGGATATAGTACGGCTGTCCGGATACCCCCTAATCCAGGACTCCCTCAGCTACAATCATCTTTCACTTAGCTTTCTCGAGGAACACATTAAAATTCAACGGAACAGTAGCACGGGCCATTTATCTACAACAACATAGACATGCAAAATACTATCAGGTACTAAGTTCATGATAAATTGAAGTTCAATTAATCATATTACTTAAGAACTCCCACTTAGATAGACATCCCTCTAATCATCTAAGTGATCACATGATCCATATCAACTAAACCTTGTCCAATCATCACGTGAGATGGAGTAGTTTTCAATGGTGAATATCACTATGTTGATCATATCTACTATATGATTCACGCTCGACCTTTCGGTCCCAGTGTTCCGAGGCCATATCTGCATATGCTAGGCTCGTCAAGTTTAACCCGAGTATTCTGCGTGTGCAAAACTAGCTTGCACCCGTTGTATGTGAATATAGAGCTTATCACGCCCGATCATCACATGGTGTCTCAGCACGACGAACTTTCACAACGGTGCATACTCAGGGAGAACACTTGTACCTTGAAATTTAGTGAGAGATCATCTTATAATGCTACCGCCATACTAAGCAAAATAAGATGCATAAAGGATAAACATCACATGCAATCAATATAAGTGATATGACATGGCCATCATCATCTTGTGCCTTTGATCTCCATCTCCAAAGCACCGTCATGATCACCATCATCATCGGCATGACACCTTGATCTCCATCATAGCATCGTTGTCGTATCTCCACCTATTGCTTCTATGACTATCGCTACCGCTTAGTTATAAAGTAAAGCAATTACATGGCGATTGCATTTCATACAATAAAGCGACAACCATATGGCTCCTGCCAGTTATCGATAACTGTTACAAAACATGATCATTTCATAAAACAATTTATATATCATCACGTCTTGACCATATCACATCATAGCAAGCCCTGCAAAAACAATTTAGACGTCCTCTACTTTGTTGTTGCAAGTTTTACATGGCTGCTACGGGCTTAGCAAGAACCGTTCTTACCTACGCATCAAAACCACAACGATTTTTTGTCAACTGTGTTGTTTTAACCTTCAACAAGGACCGGGCACATGTTCAACTCGGTGACGTCCCTTGAACTCTAGATCCAGCTGAGGCCGAGGGAGATTTTTGTCAGCACGACGGTGTGGTGATGGTGATCATGAAGTTACCGACACAGGGCTTCGCCTAAGCACTACGACAATATGACCGAGGTGGAAAACTATGGAGGGGGGCACCGCACACGGCTAAAGATCAACTTGTGTGTCTATGGGGTGCCCCCTCCCCCGTATATAAAAGAGGGGAGGAGGAGGCCGACCGTCCACAAGGGGCGCGCCAAGGGGGGAGGAATCCTACTCCTAGTAGGAGTAGGTTTCCTCCTTTCCTAGTCCAAGTAGTAGAAGGGGCGAGGAGGAGGAGGAGAGAAGGAAGGAGGGGGCGCCGCCCCCTCTGCTTGTCCAATTTGGATTGGGGCAAGGGGGGCGCACCACCTCCTGGCCAACCCTCTCTCTTCTCCACTAAGTCCCATGAGGCCCGATAGCTTTCGGGGGGGGGGGGGGTCCGGTAACCCCCGGTACTCTGAAACTTATCCGGTACGACCCGAACCATTCCGTTGTCCGAATATAACCTTCCAATATATGAATCTTTATGTCTCGACCATTTCGAGACTGCTCGTCATGTCCGTGATCTCATCTGGGACTTGCAGGTTATGGAATGGGTCAAGTCAATCACATCAATCTCTAATGATGTGATCTCGTTCATCAAATGACAACACATGTCTATGGCTAGGAAACTTAACCATCTTTGATTAACGAGCTAGTCTAGTAGAGGCATACTAGGGACACTCTGTTTGTCTGTGTATTCACACATGTACCAAGTTTCCGGTTAGTACAATTCTAGCATGAATAATAAACATTTATCATGATATAAGTAAATATAAATAACAACTTTATTATTGCCTTTAGGGCATATTTCCTTCAGGTCGTCATCGAGTAGGTGAATGATAAAAACAGAATTTTTGATGTGGAATGCTATGTAACATGTTTATCATGTAATAATTCTTTATGTGGCATGAATATTCAGATCCGTAAGATTCAAAACAAAAGTTTAGTATTGACATAAAAGTAGTAATAGTTCAAGCATACTAAAAAGCAATCATGTCTTTTTAAAATATCATGGCTAAAGAAAGTTATCCCTACAAAGTCATATAGTCTTGTCATGCTCCATCTTCTTAACACAAAGTATTTATCCTGCACAACTCCGGTGTTAGTCAAGCAATTGGTTCATACTATTTAACACGCTTTAGCTTTTTCAACTCTCACGGAATACATGAGTGTGAGCCATGAATATAACACTATAGGTGGAATAGAGTGTGATGTTGGAGGTTGTGTGGAGAAGACAAAAAAGGAGAAAGTCTCACATTGACGAGGCTAGTCAACGGGCTATGGAGATACCCATCAACTGATGTCAGTGCAAGGTGTAGGGATTGCCATGCAACGGATGCACTAGAGCTATAAGTGTATGAAAGCTCAAAAGAAAACTAAGTGGGTGTGCATCCAACTTACTTTCTCATGAAGACCTAGGGCATTTGAGGAAGCCCGTCATTGGAATATACAAGCCAAGTTCTATAATGAAAGATTCCCACTATTAATATATGAAAGTGACAAAATAGGAGACTCTCTATCATGAAGAAGATGGTGCTACTTTGAAGCACAAGTGTGGAAAAGGATAGGAACATTGTCCCTTCTCTATTTTTCTCTCATTTTTTCTTTTGGGATCTTTGGCTTCTTTTTTTAATTTTGGGCTCTTTGGCCTCTTTTTTCATCTGAAGTCTCATCCCGACTTGTGAGGGAATCATAGTCTCCATCATCCTTTGCTCACATGGGATAATGTTCTAATAATGATGATCATCACACTTTTATTTACTTACAACTCAAGAATTACAATTCGATACTAGAACAAAAATATGACTCTACATGAATGTCTCCGGCATTGTAACGGGATGTGCAATGATCTAGCATGACATGTATAAAAAATATGAACAGTGGCCAAGCCACAAATACTATGTCAACTATATGATAATGCAAAGCAATATGACAATGATGATATGTGTCATAATAAAACAGAACGGTGCAAGTCGCATGGTAATATATCTCGGAATGACTATGAAAATGCCATATATAATAGGTAGGTATGGTGGCTGTTTTGTGGAAGATATAAGGTGGCTTATGTGTGAAAGAGCGTATCATATCACGGGTTTGGATGCACCAGCGATATTTGTATCACAACTTAATGTGAGAAGGGGCAATGCACGACACCGAAGAGGCTAGCAAAATGCGGAAAGGTGACAGTGTGTATAACCCATGGACTCGCATTAGTCATAAAGAACTCACATACTTATTGCAAAAGTTTATTAGCCCTTGAAGCAAAGTACTACTACGCATGCTCCTAGGGGAGAGGTTGGTAGGATTTAACGATCGCGCGCTCCCGACCTCAATGCAAAGGATGACAAACAATAATAAATCATGCTTCAATTTCATAGCATAACAAGAGACCATACGTGCATGCTTCGGGAATCACAAACCTTAACACAAATATTCCACAATTACTCACTAGCATGACTCTGATATCACCATCTTTATATCTCAAAACAAATGCAAGGAATCAAGCTTATCATATATTCAATGATCTTCATGAATGTTTTTATTATATCCCTCTTGAATACCCATCATATTAGTTCTAAATTCATAACCCAAGCAAATTGCCATACTATTTATAAGACTCTCAAAATAATATAAGTGAATCATGAGAGTTCATCAATTTATTTAAAATAAATCCACCGCCGTGCTCTAAAAGATATAAGTGAAGCACTAGAGCAACTACCTAGCTCAAAAAAATATAAGTGAAGCACATAGAGTATTCTAACAAATTCAAGATTAATGTGTGTCCCTCTCAAAAGGTGTGTCCAGCAAGGATGATTGTGGCAAACTAAAAGCAAATAAAGCAAAGACTCATATAATACAAGACTCTCCAAGCAAAATACATATCATGTGGTGAATAAAAATATAGCCTCAAGTTATTTACCCATGGATTGTAGACATAAGAGGGGATGCCTTCAGGGGCATCCCCAAGCTTAGACGCTTGGTTGGCCTTGAATATTACCTTGGGGTGCCATGAGCATACCCAAGCTTAGGCTCTTGCCACTCCTTATTCCATTGTCCATCAAAACTTTTCCCAAAACTTGAAAACTTCACAACACAAAACTCAACAGAAAACTCATGAGATCCATTAGTATAATAAAGCAAATCAACACTTTTAGGTACTGTTGTAAACTCATTTAAATTTTATATTTTCATTATATCTATTGTATTCTAACTTCACCATGGCTCATACCCCTCCCCCCGATATAACCCATAAATTCATCAAAATAAGCAAACAACACAACAAAAACAGAACCTGTCAAAAACAGAACAGTTTGTAGTAATCTGGACTTTAGTGGAACTTTTGTAGCTCAAAAAAATCTAAAAAATTAGGACAACGTGGGCAATTTGTATATAAATAGAGTGTAAAAACTTTAGAATTTTATCACGCTCCAACAAATTTTAACAATTCTGCTACTAGACGTAAAAGTTTTTTTTCCATATAATCAAATCAACAATCTTCCAAATCATCCCAAAGGTCTTACTTGGCACAAACACTAAGTAAAATACTAAAACACAATCATAACATAAGTATAATTGCATATTATTGAAAAACATATGCAAAAAGCAAAAACATAAAATAAAATTGGGTTGCCTCCCAACAAGCGCTATTGTTTTACACCCCTAGCTAGGGAAAAAAATTATATGAGACCAGGTCTCACAGTTAGCAGGTGAGACCCGCCCTGATGAATGACACATGGCATTCACAAATCACAAAGCATCTAATCTCTCCCCCCTAATTTCACGGGGGAGAGATTAGATGCTTTGTGATTTGTGAATGCCACGTGTCATCTAGGGGGAGAGATTAGATGCTTTGTGATTTTTGAATGCTACGTGTCACCATCAGGATGGGTCTCACGTGCTAACCCATGAGACATGGTCTCGTAGAATTCTTTTCCCCTAGCTAGGCATATTGCATAGATCTAGGTATTGTCATCTTTGGTATTCAATCCGTAAGCGTCCCTCATAATAGATTCATATGGAAACTTAATTTCTTTCTTGGAAAGTGTTCCATGCCCTTCCTTAATGGAAATTGAAATCTAATGTTTCCTTCTTTCATATCAATAATTGCACCAATCGTTCTAAAGAAAGGTCTACCAAGAATTATGGGGCATGTAGGATGGCTATCTATATCAAGCACAATAAAATCTATGGGCACATAATTCATATTTCTACTAATAAGAACATCATTGATTCTTTCCATAGGTTTCTTAATAGTAGAATCCGCTAAGTGCAGATTTAAGGAACAATCATCAAGCTTATGAAAACCTAGCACATCACATAAAGTTTTTGGAATAGTGGAAATGATACCACCCAAATCACACAAAGCATTGCACTCATAATCTTTAATCTTAATTTTAATAGTAGGTTCCCATTCATCATATAGCTTTCCAGGGATTGAAACTTCCAACTGAAGTTTTTCTTCAAAAGATTTCATCATAGCATCAACAATATGTTTAGTAAAAGCCTTATTCTGATTATAAGCATGAGATGAATTAGGCATAGATTGCAACAAGGAAATACACTCAGTGAAAGAGCAATTATCATAATTAAATTCCTTAAATCCAAAAGAGTGGGCTCATCACTACTTAAAATTTTGACCTCACCAAACCCACTTTTGTCAATTTTTTCATTAAGATCTTCACCCTCCAAATTATTGGAACGCCTTCTAGCTAAAGTTGACTCCTCTCCAGTCCCTTCTTTATCAAGTTTTACATTAGCAAACAAAGATTCAATATGAGTTACACCAATCACTTTAAGATCTTCATCATGATTCAGAGAGTCAGGTTTAGCAGCCATCTTATTTATTAACATAGTTTGTTTATCAGAAATTTGACCTACTAAACTTTTAATATGGACGAGTTGATATTTAATACCAATAACTTCCTTATTTACATCATCAAGCTCCTTATTGATATATTCAATCATAGTAGATTGTTCTTTAAGTTTGTTCCTAAAGAAACTATCATGCTCAAATTGCAAAGACATGAAGCTTTTTGCATTATTTTCAATTTCTTCAAACTTCCTATGGTAAGGATCAAGAATTTTAAATTGAGACATGATGTCAAAGCAAGCAATATAGCACACAAGAAAAAAAGCAAACAAAAAAGTGAACGTAAAGAAGGCAAATAAAAGGCAAATATTTTTGTGTTTTCTGAAAATGTTTTAGAAGTGAGGGGGGGGTGAAAATGAGAGGCAAATGGCAAATAATGTAAAATGCAAGAGATGAGAGTTTATGATAGGTACTTGGTAGGCTTGATGTAGATCCTCCCCGACAACGGCCCAAGAAATTCTTCCTACCACTTCTTGAGCTTGCGTCGGTTTTTCCCTTGAAGAGGAAATGGTGATGCAGTAAAGTAGATAAGTATTTCCCTTAGTTGAGAACCAAGGTGTCAATCCAGTAGGAGGAACACACAAGCACCAATGGTTGCACCTACACAAACAAACAAATATTTGCACCCAACGTGATAAAAGGGCTGTCAATCCCTTCACGGTTACTTGATAGTGATAGATATAAAAGATAAGTAAAAGTGAAAAACAAAGATAAATATAAATAAATTGCAGCAAGGTATTTTTAAGCATATGGTAGGTAAAAAAATTACTGTTGAGCAACTGATAGAAAAGCAGATTGTTATGATGATATCTAAGGAAACGCTCATGAATATAGGCATCACATCCGTGACAAGTAGACCAACTCCTGCCTACATCTTCTACTATTACTCCACACATCGAGCGCTCTCCAGCATGCATCTAGTGTATTAAGCTAACAAGGACAGAGTAATGCCTTAAGCAAGATGACATGGTGTAGAGGGATAGACCCAATCAACATGAACAAACCCCATCTTTTTATCCTTAATGGCAACAATACAAATACGTGTCATGTCCCTTTTTGTCACTGGGAATAAGCCCCACAAAATTGATCCCATTACAAAGCACCTCTCCATGGCAAGAAAAATCGATCTAGTTGGCCAAACCAAATCAATAGATTGAAGAGAAATACAAAGCTATCTTAATCATGCATAAAAGAGTTCAAAGAAGACTCAAATAATATTCATAGATAATCTGATCATAAACCCATAATTCACTGGATCTCAACAAATGCACCACAAAAGAAGATTACATTGAATAGATCTCCAAGAACATCGAGGAGAACATTGTATTGAAGATCAAAGAGAGAGAATGAGCCATCTAGCTACTAGTTATGGACTAGTAGGTCTGTGGTAAACCACTCACACATCATCAGAAGGGCAACAAGGTTGATGTAGAAGCCCTCCGTGATCAAATCCTCCTCCGACGGAGTACCTGAAAAGTCCTTCAGACGGGATCTCACGAGGACAGAAACTTGCGGCGGCGGAAACGTATTTTTGGTGTGGCCTCTGGTCTAGGGGGAATATTTGGGTATTTATAGAAGAAGAATTAGGGTTAGATGAGCCACAGGGGGCCCACAAGCTTTGGGGGCGCGCCCTATGAGCTTGTGCCCACCTCGTGGCTTCTCTGGCCTGCTCCCAAAACTTCTAGGGTGTCTTGTGGTCCAAGAAAAATCATCAAAAAGTTTCGTTCCGTTTGGACTCCGTTTGGTGTTGATTTTCTATAAAGGCAAAAACAAGGAAAAACAAAAACTAACACTTGGCACTAAGTTAATAGGTTAGTCCCAAAAAATGATATAAAATAGCATAATAATGTATATAAAACATCCAAGTTTGACAATATAATAGCATGGAACAATAAAAAAATTATAGATACGTTGGAGACGTATAACCACGTCCTCCATCTACTGTCTCCATGAACGACGGCGGGGTTCAAGACCTGTACGTGAAGGTGCGGTCTCCGACAAAGAAGAGTAGAACATGGGAGAGGGACCAACCCACTTTGGACACAATGCCCTGCCGCCTCCCATTCCCTACTCATCCTCTTAATGGACGTGTTGATCGACCAAACTTGTGGTTGGACTCACCTCCTATATTTATTCTTGACTATTTAGCAGAGGATGTAAGCGTTGTTTAATTTTACAATATCTAGCCGTGAAGACTTTCCCTAAAAAACGCTCACCTACCGAAGTAAGTGCACCGGCCCAGGTTATAATTTACACCAATATGTCTGTTTCATACGAGTGTTGTGACAAGTGTTCGAACAAGTGATGTCGACATTGATGACTTCCCGATTAAGATAGGACTGCATCAGGGGTCAGCTTTGAGCCCTTGTCTTTTTGCATTGGTGATGAATGAGGTAACAAGGGATATACAATGAGATATCCCATGGTGTATGCTCTTTGCGAATGATGTGGTGCTAGTTGATGATAGTCGGATGGGGGTAAATAGCAAGTTAGAGTTATGGAGAAAAACCTTGGAATCGAAAGGGTTTAGGCTTAGTAGAACTAAAACCGAGTACATGATGTGCGGTTTCACTACTTCTAGGTGTGAGGAGGAGGAGGTTAGCCTTGATGGCCAGGTGGTACCTCATAAGGACACCTTTCGGTATTTGGGGTTAATGTTGTAGGACGATGGGGGTATTGATGAAGATGTGAACCAACGAATCAAAGCCGGATGGATGAAGTGGAGACAAGCTTCGGGCATTCTCTATGACAAGAGAGTGCCACAAAAGCTAAAAGGCAAGTTCTACAGGACGGCGGTTCGACCCGCAATGTTGTATGGCGCTAAGTGTTGGCCGACAAAAAGGGGACATGTTCCACAGTTTTGAAGGAAATATGCCCTAGAGGCAATAATAAAGTTGTTATTTATATTTCCTTATATCATGATAAATGTTTAGTATTCATGCTAGAATTGTATTAACTGGAAACTTAGTACGTGTGTGAATACATAGACAAAACAGAGTATCCCTAGTATGCCTCTACTTGACTAGCTCGTTAATCAAAGATGGTTAAGTTTCCTAACCATAGACATGTGTTGTCATTTTATGAACGGGATCACATCATTAGAGAATGATGTGATGGACAAGACCCATCCGTTAGCTTAGCACAATGATCGTTAAGTTTTATTGTTATTGCTCTCTTCATGACTTATACATATTCCTCTAACAATACCGGAGGAACACCTTGTGTGCTATCAAACATCACAACATAACTGGGTGATTATAAAGATGCTCTACATGTGTCTCCAAAGGTGTTTCTTGGGTTGGCATAGATCGAGATTAGGATTTGTCACTCCGAGTATCAGAGAGGTATCTCTGGGCCCTCTCGGTAATGCGCATTACTATAAGCCTTGCAAGCAATGTGACTAATGAGTTAGTTATGGGATGATGCATTACAAAACGAGTAAAGATACTTGTCGGTAACGAGATTGAACTAGGTATGATGATACCGACGATCGAATCTCGGGCAAGTAACATATATCAATGACAAAGGGAATAACATATGTTGTTATTGCGGTTTGCCCAATAAAGATCTTCATAGAATATGTAGGAACCAAGATGAGCATCCAGGTTCTGCTATTGGTTATTGACCAGAGATGTGTCTCGGTCATGTCTACAAAGTTCTCGAACCCGTAGGGTCCGCACGCTTAACGTTCGACGACGATTTGTATTATGAGTTATGTGTTTTGGTGACCAAAGTTTGTCCAAAGTCCCGGATGAGATCACGGGCATGACGAGGAGCCTTGAAATGGTTGGGAGGTAAAGATTGACATAGTGGAAGGTAGTATTCGGACACCGGAAGGGTTTCGGAGTGTATCGGGTACATACCGGAGTACCGGAGTGTATCGGGTACATACCGGAGTATGGGAGGGGTTACCGGAACCCATCGGGGAAAGATATGAGCCATATGGGCCATAGGAGGGAGGCTAACCAGCCCACAAGGGGCTGGTGCACCCGCTGTCGTGGTTCTAAGACTGATAGTAGAATGGGGTGTAGGTATGAGGAGGCAAGATCCTAGCTATGGCGAAGTTGTACACACAAGATTTACGAGTTCAGGCCCTTCATGGTGGAAGTAACAGCCCTACGTCTCGGTGCTCGGGAGCTCGGTTGATTGGATTATGTGCGTGGAGTTACAGGGGGTGTGAACCCTTGTCCCTGAGGAGGGGGTGGCTTATATAGAGTTCACCAGACCCCTCGTCCCCTTAGTTATACAGGGTTTAAGGTACATAAAGATGGGGCGTTACTTGTAATGCCGACAATAAAGATACATGAATGATCATTAAGTATACAGAGTAAATGCCCAACCGTTGCTATACAGAGTGACTTTAGATCTTCTGGTCATCGAGTGATTCTTGTTACGGTCGAGTGAGATTGAATCTTCCAAGTGGAATGCTTCTGGTCGAGTGGATGATGTTATCCCTTGAATGCTTCTAACTTTAGGGTAATTTCCTTGGGGAGGGTGTCTAGGTCAGGCCTATGACCCTACCCTAGGTACATGTCGTCATCATTAGCCCCCAATGGTTCAGGGTTCGAGTGGAAAAAAGGAGTTGAAGTTGGTTCCGATTAGTTACACGCTGCGAAAGCGTTTTCCTTGGACTAACGAACCGTGTGACAACTTTGACTTCATTTCCAGTCGCCTTGATCCATTCTAAAGTAGTCGAGTTAACTTTACTGATAAGCCTCGAGTGTCGATATGGAAAAAAATCATTAGTCTGACAGACTGTTCTGCTGCCCCCAAATCTTGCGGGATTCGAAATTTTGGGAAGCGCGCGGGATGGAGGAGGCCGTAGTAATCGGGATGGATTAGGTAGGGGCACCTTGATCTCCGTGCCACCTTTTTTGCCACGTACCGAGCAGGCGACAGTTGCGGGATTTGACAGGATTGCCCGGGCCCAACAGCCAGTCACTCGGAAATGGCTCCATATAAGGCGTTGGGTTGGGGAATTTTGCACAGTGCGCCATGATTTCTCCTTCTTCCTCCTCTGCTTCTCCACCGCTACCGCTTCCTCTCTCGACGCCGCCTCCAGGCCATGCGCTTCTTGTTGCGAAGGTGAAGGAAAAGACAACGGCGCTGGAGCACGCAAAGAAGGGGGCAGCGAAGGGGAAGTGGAAGAAGACCAGTAGGAGCGGGTCGTCGTCGAGATCCGCCTTGCCACGCGGCTGGGTTCAGGGCGCCTGGATCCAGTCCACGATTGAGCTGGAGGACTTGCAAGATCTGACTGAGAGCGGGCTAATTGAGCATGGTTCTTGGAGGCTCCCGGGGGAGGAAACTGAGCCGCAGCCTTAGGAGGGCGAGTGCGTCTTACTCGCCACTCACGTCGACCGCGGTTTTTCTTTGCCTCCACATCCCTTTTTCCGTGCTTTTCTGAACTTCTTCGGGGCTCAACTCCACCATTTCTCTCCCAACACAATCACGTACCTCGCTGCCTTTGTCTCCTTGTGTGAGAATTTCTTGGGCTGTCGACTGCACTGGGGTCTGTTTAATCACATCTTCACATGCCGCTCACAGACTATGAAAAAAGCTAGCCCGAGCGACGAGAGAACCCAAGTGATTCAGATGTGTGGGGCTTAGGTATCCAGATGAGGGGGAAAAGTGCCTTTCCAGCGATGACTCTCCCTGACTTGGTTAGAGGGTGGCAGTCGACTTGGTTTTATTGCAAAGACAAGTCGACTCCTGGCCATCCGACTGGTCTCCCTCCCTTTTCCTTGGAACGAGTCCAGAAACCCACTTCTTTGAGAGTGACTCCAGCAGAGAAGGTGGAGGTGAGCATGTTGATGGAACGAGTAGTTCAGCGGATCCGTGAGGGTGTGACTGGTATGGATCTGCTCGTGGTATTCCTCAGTCGATGTATCCAGCCTCTCCAGGCTCGTGATCACTCAATGTGGATGTACTCGGGAATTGAAGATTCCACTCGGATCCATCCGGAGGACGTTGATGAGAAGATGGTGGCAATGGGTGCAAAGCATCACATGAAACAAGGATAACCCCGGGGGGTCCTGAAGAGTTTTACCATTCGACGCCAACAAACAACCAGACCAGGTATATTCTTTATTTTTGAGTGTTTTTCATTCTGACTTGCAGTTGTTTTTTGAGTCGACCATCCTTTGTTCACCTCTTTTGCTTTGCAGATCTATACGGAGACATACTCAATGCCGAACGGGGAGCAAGAACAGTACTGGGAAGGAGAAGAAAGCGGAGGCAAAAGCATGGATTGGCAGTCTGATGGAGGAGAAGAGGAGGAGGCAAAAGCATGGATTGGCAGTCTGATGGAGGAGAAGAGGAGGAGGAAAGCGAGGACTCGAGCAGTGGCGAAGAAGTCAAGTCACCACCTCACAATGAAAGGTGTTCCAAGCATAAGCACGATCCAGCAAGCATCCGTGGCAAAGTGGCTAAGCCGACTGGACAGACTTCCAAGCGCACTCGGACCTCTTCACCTGTGTTGACTGAGAAGGCTTCAAAGCAGCCTAAAGTTGCAGCATCGAAGTCTCGGAAGACCCTGCCCAAGATCAAGATCAATGTCTCCGTCGCTTCTGCGTAAGTGTCTTGTCCTCATTTTTTGCTCAAGGACCTGTGTTGTCGACTTTCTTCTTGATTTAATCGAGTGAATCTTGAAACTTGCAGTGATGCTACCTCTGGGACTTCTGCTTACAGAGATGGTGACGAGGAAATGGAAGACACGTCAATTCCAACCCAGGTATGACTTTTGCAATCTTGTCTTTACTTTCTCAGCCATTTTTGTTGGTTGACTGAATTTTGGCGATTGATTCTTTTGCAGCTCCTCCCAACATCATTGATCTTCCAGATGACGACGAGGATGTGCCGCTGAGGCCCATGGGAAGGAGAAGCAGGAAGACATCAACTGGCAAGGAGCCTCAGTCGACGCCAGTGACGGAACCGGTGATCCAGGAGACCGGCGATGCCAACCGGGCTTCTGTGACTTTTGCCGTACCATTGTCGAGTGCCCAGCCTTCAGCGTCGACTGCACTGATTCCAGCCGATCCACCGTCTTCACTCTTCACTGCACATCACGTCCCAGAGGACCAAGTGGGTGCTGCCAAGGAAGCTATACGCCAGGCCGGCATCATGATGGAGTAGATGAAGGTGGTTCAGGAGGCCAGTCAAGCTGCTTATGACGCCAGCTCATCTCTCCAAAGCAACGTCCAGGTTGGTTGATTACCGACTGATTCTTTAGCTTGTCGCTTGTTCTGTTAGGATATGCTACCTGAAAACTTTCCTTCTGCATCTTTTCGTTAGTCTACATTTTGCATTTGTACACCCACTGGGTGTTTAACATACTGCTGAATAGTTTTGCTTCTTGAGTCGACTAGGTTGTGTCGATTGAGTCTTTGAACCAGTGGGGGCATGCTGAGTGCACCCACTGGGTGTAGTCCCTGCGACCATAGTTGACTGCGGGCAGTCGGCTATGGTCTGAGAACCAGAACTTTCTCACTCGGGCTGAACGGATCACGTCGGGTGGAACCTGAACCAGTGGGGGCACGCTGAGTGCACTCACTGAAAGTGCGTTATATCTTCTAGAGGGGGGTTAATAGGCGATTTTTATGAATTCTTCACTGAGGAATTTTCCGGTGAGGAAATTCCTTAGCAAAGAACTACTTGCAGCGGAATAAGTACTCAGAAGTAAACATAACAGAACACAAGCATGGTCATCATGATGAAATTAAAACAAGCACAGAGTACTGAAAGCGTAAACACAGGACAACACAGGATGAAGAAAAATAGATCGAAGGAATTTAACTGAGGAAATAGAGAAAGTCTTCAGTTAAAGTCTTCAAACACAGATATGACAAGCACACAACACAGTAATGAGAAAATGAAAGAGTTGAGGAAATAGAACCAGTTGGCTTGGTGAAGATAATGATTTGGTAGACCAGTTCCAACTGCTGTCTCAGTTGTATATCTGGTTGGAGCGGCTAGGTATTTAAACATGAGGACACACAGTCCTCACAGTATTCTCCTTGAACTGAGGTCATACAGACCTCGTCCAATCACTCGTGGTAAGTCTTCAGGTGACTTCCCAACCTTCACAAACTCGGTCACTCGGCGATCCACAATTCCTCTTGGATGCTCTAGACCATAACGCCTAACCGTCTGGAAGAAGCAGTCTTCAAAGGTAACAAGCATCGGATCCACGCATGATCAATCTCTTGAGTGATGCTCAATCACTTTGGGTTTGTAGGTGTTTGGGTTTGGGTTTTCCTCACTCGATGATTTTCACCCAAAGTCCTCGGAGGATGGGTTGCTCTCAAATGACAAGTGTCAGTTTCTCTCGGAGCAGCCAACCAGCTAGTGGTTGTAGGGAGCAACCCGACATGATAAGACCTAAATGCCTGTCGGATCACGGGTTCCGGTAGACCCTTAAGGTTTGAACTCTGGGGTGCGCGCGGAGATTCTGCCCTCTACCTCACCGTCTCGCAAAGAACTAACTGATGAAAGAACGACACAAGAGACACAGGGTTTGTACTGGTTCAGGCCGCCGATGTGGTGTAATACCCTACTCCAGTGTGTGGTGGGTGGATTGCCTCTTGGGCTGATGAAGAAGAACAGTACAAGGAAGAACAGCCTCGCGAGGGTCTGTTCTTGGCTAGGCGATGAACTGATGGGGGAGTTCAGCCTCTCTTCTCTATCTCTACTTGTTCTCTCGATGTCAAGATCATCCGATCTCCAGATGCCTCTACCCTAGGGGTGGCTAGTCCTCTTTATAGGCAAAGGCCCTGGGCCTCTTCCCAAATATTTGAGCGAAGGGCGCCAACAATTGGCCAATTCGAAGGGGAACATCTGGTACACTTGTCCTGACTAAAGTTGGTCTTCGCCTGCCAAAGGCCCTGTGGTGACGCCGTTCTGGGCTCCATGGTGACCTCCTTCCCACTGTTGGACTGGTCTTGGTCTTGTTGCACTGAAATGGGTGCCTTTGCTTGATCCTCTCGCCTGCGCTTGCCCCCTTTGCACCAAAGAGGAAAGGGGAGGACACTGCGCGGCCTAGCGCCCGCCTGGCACCTTCGATCGTCACGGCTTGCGTCATGGGCACCTCGCGAGGCACCCCGCCTTGATCTCTCCGCCTCGTCGTGAGCCAGCCTGAGGAGGCCGCGCTTGAGGAAGCGCCGTGTCGTCCGCCTCGCGAGGCTTGGCCCCTCGCGAGGGTCTTGAGCCTTGTGTTGATGAAGATGGGCCGCGCTGGGCCCCCATTCGAGCCACGCCGCAGGCCGCAGGCAGACAAGTCTGGGGACCCCCGTTCCCAGAACGCCGATAGTAGCCCCCGGGCCCAAGGCGCGCATGGACTTGGTCGTGCCGATAGGCGAAAGGGCAAGGGCGAAACACCGCGGGCCGTAACAGCCTGCGGCCTTGGGCGCCGCGTGGCGGCTGATTGGACGTGGGCGTCTCCACTTCCCCACGATGCCTCGGTGACCGCACGGATGTAACAAGTCCCTGCATGCAAATCGTGTCATGATTACCTGCGGTCATGGAGGTCGACGGTTGGCCTTCGCCGGCTATATGTACGGCACCGGGCGTGCCCTTCTAGTCCATCTCTTCTCGCTTCCTCCTCTGCCTCAGTTCTTGCTCCGTCTTGGCGTGATGGCTCCAATTCGCCGGTTTTCTGCGGCGGAGAAGGGAAAGGCTCCTCGAGAGGGGCCAGACCCTCTCCCGTCGAAGAAGCGACTCGCTCCCCGCGGCGGAGATGAGGAGGGCCGTCGGGTGGCACCGAGGCATTGGTATGAGCGGCCTCCGCCGGGGTTCCCGCTTCCTTTGCACGCCGCAGACCTTGAGGGGGGCGGCGCCGGTCCCCGCGGCCAGTGCCGTCGTCGGCGCCGACGGGTCACGAAGGTGTTGGTTATCCCTCCTGGGGTCCATGCCGAAGGCTCCTTCCACGAGCTCGGGCTCCACGCCGCCATGCCTCCTCGAACATGGATTCGCCTTCCTCCCTTCTTCGCCTCTGTCTTCCCGCAGGGGAGACTCCTGGAGCTATGGCTGCAGCATGCCGACTGCAGCACTCCTACGACCGAGGCTGAGGTCGCGATCACTGCCTCGGGCGAGGTCTTCATGACTCGCAGTTGGGGCGAAATCGCTCGGGGTTGCAGAACGAGGGGCGCCCTCACGATCCACCTGAAGTATGACGGCGGTTCGGTAATGTTCTTCAAGATCTTTGATGCAATCGGGCGCCGGCTGGAGTGCTGCCCCAGGGGAGGCAGCCAGGGCCATGCCACGGTGAGGGCCGGGCCCGCCGGCCGCTCCCCGGACAGCTCCACAAGCGACGAGAGCACCGGAGGATCTAGCGACCCCAGCGAAGTCTTCGCGACTCCGGGGATGAGCGACGATAGCTACGAGCCTACGAGCCAACGCCGCTCCCAGAACAGGGCAGGCTCGCTCGGCCACCGCCGACCCTGATCTGGATGGGGTTGGCGCCGATGCTTGACGGTCCACTGTTGATGATGGCGTCTTTTGCTAGGGCGCGTGTAGTTAGCACCTTTTAGGATCCGTTCCCTATGAGGAATCACATCGCGCCCCATAGGGGCTTGTAAGGCGACTGTGCTCCTTGTCGTTAATATGTAACCCTTGCTATAGATCTGTGCGAATCGCAAATTCCGTCATAGTTCGGTTCTCCCTTTTGCACCTCGCGAGGGCTTGGTGCTCTGCGTCGATAGGTCCCAGTCCCAAGGCGGCGTCAGCCGTCGCTGGTATGCCAGGTCGCGATGCCGTGGTCAAGGCGAGGAGGTGAGCGACCCGGGGTCCGGTAAGAGCCCCTGAGTCGCGATGCTCAGGAGGTCCCCTTTGGCGCCCAAGCAGCCGTCGTTTGGACAGAAAGGGAAGCAACTTCGCTAGTACGGAGACGCTTTAGGTGCGGGGGTAGTGCTATGGTAACCAATGTTCTGGATGATGACTTATCTTCGCGGATCGGGGATCGTCCCCAGTGCGTCGTTGGGTCCGGGGGGCAGCTTGAGCGGAGTCACTAGACGAGGTCCTCGCGTGCCCCTTCTCCCTCGCCTTTGCTCCCCTTTCTGCCCTACGTCCTTGGGTCCCGGCCCTCGAGCTGGTCTCAGCCGTTGCTGGTATGCCAGGTCGCGCTGCCGTGGACAAGGCCAGAGGGTGAGGGCTGGAGAGCCAGTAGGAGCCCTGAGTCGCGATGCTCAGGCACCCCCCCTTTAACGTGCAAGCGGTTTGCGCGGGCGAGGGTGAGGGGAACGCCGTGAGGGCCTTGGCTAGCGCAGTTTCCTCTGAGGACCCTGCAGATACATCACAGAAAGAGGATGGGGCTGCTATGTCAGCCATTAGTTGATTGTTAGTCGCCCAAGAGTTTGTTGGTTGGAGTAGGCGAGGTGTATCTGGGCTCTCGTGAGCCAGCGCGGGACTCACGAGGCCCTACCTCTAGGCGGGTTGCGCCTGGCACTGGGCCGTGTCTTGAGGTGTGTTCCTGCAAAATCTGGTTAGATGCCGGCACTCTACGTCCTCGGGTCCCGGCCCTCGAGCTTGTCTCAGCCGTCGCTGGTATGCCAGGTCGCGATGCCGTGGACAAGGCCAGAGGGTGAGGGCTGGAGAGCCAGTAAGAGCCTTGAGTCGCGATGCTCAGGCACCCCCCTTTAACATGCAAGTGGTCGACATGGAGAAGAAAAGGCGTCGGGACGGCATCAAGTAATCGAGCATGATAGGCGAATGCATAATTGGAAATAAATGCGGAGGGGATACACGCCGCTGGGCCTAGCCCGAGTGGCCTGGGGATGATGCAGCCCGAGGGGCGCCCCCAGCAAAGCAAGCTAGCGACTGAGGAGATAAAAAGGGATACATACCACAGGGACGGACCCACGCGGCCTGGGAGTGACGCAACCCTGGGAGGGAGCTCCCAGCTGGGAATGAAACTCGAAAGATGTCGTCGGCGAAGTGGTGTTGGTGCAGCAGACTCGGTAGGCTGCGGAAGTCGATCCTCACGAGCCCCCTAGCCCTGGGACCTCGGGAGGCTCTGGAGGCTCTGGCGGCTCCTCGTGAGCTGTCTCCATCTCTGCCAGGGCCGCAGAACGCCTGTCTTCTTGAGCCTCCAAGATGCCCCTCATGAGGCGCTGGTACGCCGCAGCCATGCTCGGCAGGCCGTAAGGCATGCGAACATGGCTATGGGGTGGTCCTCCGCAGCGCCCCACTTGTGAGGGCCAGAGGCGCTCCGTTGTGGCGATCCGATTGAGCCCTGGCACGTCGACGCAGACGCGCAGCCCACCATCCTCGCCTGGATGTGGAGCCACAACTGGCGGACAACGGCAACCTCTCATGATCCTTGACTCCTATAGTTCTTGAATGGCCTCGTTAACGAACTCCTGCTGGTCTGACCTTCCTTGCCTGGCTCCTTCTCGAGGGAACCGTGCTTCAAAGCATGACTCCACATGGTGCCCAAGCGCCTCCCTCGTGACCCTGGCAAGGTCGGTGGCCCTCCAGGTGAGAGCCCCCGAGCCCTGCCTGAGGAGGGCGCCGGGCGCGCTTTCCTATGCGACGGAAGGAGGGGCCCCCTGGGCAGACACGGGCCCTGAAGGGCCTGCCTCCTGAGTGACTGAGCTTGACGACGTCTTCTTCTTCTTGGGGGTGGTCTCAGGAAGCCTCCTGCTTCCGCGGTCTGGGTCTTCTAGCGACGCGGCCTGAAAGGCTCGCTCCAGGGAACACACTGCATCTTTCTCTTCACAGGGCACCGTGATGACGCCGCCACTTCCTGGCATCTTGAGAACGTTGTAGCCGTGGTGAGTCATAGCCATGAACTTGGCCAGTGCTGGGTACCCGAGGATGGCGTTGTACGGCAGGCGGATGTGGGCGACGTCAAAGTCGATGAGCTCGGTGTGGTAGTTGCGGTGGGCCCCGAAGGTGACAGGGAGGCGAACCTGCCCGATCGGGATGGTGGAACCATCGGTGACTCCGGAGAAAGGCTTGGTTGGCTGAAGCTGGTCATAGGGCACTTGGAGGTTGTCGAATGTTTCCACAGACAAGACGTTGAGTCCTACCCCACCGTCGATGAGGGTCTTGGTGACCAGAACGTTGCTGATGACTGGGGAGCAAAGCATTGGGAGGACTCCGGCTGTGGCCGCGCACTTGAGATGGTCTGCTGAACTGAACGTGATGGCGCACGCCGACCACCTGAGGGGACGCGTTGCTTCGAGCTTGGGGAGGACTGCATTCACTTCGCGGGTAAACTGCTTGAAGATACGCTGAGAGGCTGGGGCTTGAGCTCCGCCCAGGATGCAGGCGATTGCACGCGGCTCTTGGAAGCCCCCAGCCCCCTCGTCTTGGTGACGGTCTTCATTCCTTCTTGGCTGAGGCGGCAACGGCGACAGGCCTGGGTTGCCGTGAGGGCGATCCTCACGAGCCTGATCCCTCCAGTCCCCCTCGCGAGGTGGGTCTCGCCAGCGGTCCTTGCGAGGTTGGTCACGCCACCCTTGGCGTGGGCCACGATCTTCCCAGCGTCTCGGGTTCCTTCCTCCTCCTCGGCCGTAGCCCCTGTCAGCGCGGTCAGGGCGTCGGCCGACTCTTCCTTCTCGCACGGCGTGGCGTTCTTGGCATTCGTTGGTGTTGTGGGTGTGGAGGTCATGGTACACACAGTACCGGCTGCCCCTGGAGGATTCGGGCAGATCCTTGCCCCGCTTGGTGTCCGGCTCCGCCGCGAGCACGACAGCCCCCTTGCGCTTCACGTCCTTGGCCTTGGGCTTCTTTTCTTCTGGGTCTGCGGCAGGCAGCTCGAGGAGGGAGAGGCGTCCCTCCTCAGCTCTGGCGCACTTGGTCGCCAAGTTGAACAACTCTAGGGAGGTGCAGAGGTCTTCATGCATCGCCAATTCCTCCTTCATCTTGACGTCGCGCACGCCATCGGAGAGGGCTGAAATGATGGCTTCCTCGGACACCCTGGGGATCTTGAGGCGCGCACTGTTGAAGTGCTGAATGTACTTTTGCAGGGTCTCCCCAGGTGCTGCTTGATGCGGCGCATGTCGCTCACGGCGGGAGGCCGGTCGCGGGTACCTTGGAAGTTGGCGATGAAGCGAGTACACATCTGGTCCCAGGAGGAGATCGTGCCCGGGGCCAGGTTTAGGAGCCAAGTGCGAGCACCCTCCCTCAGCGCCATGGGGAAACAGTTTGCCATGACCTTTTCGTCCCCACCCGCAGCCTCGATCCCCAGCTCATAGAGCTGGAGGAACTCTGTGGGATCAGTCGTGCCATCGTAGCGAGGGGGCAGGTCCGGCTTGAACTTGCCGGGCCATGCGACGCTGCGCAGCTCGGTGGTGTAGGCGCGGCAGCCCGCGGTGGCCGCGGGGGGTTTTGGTTGAGGGAGAGCTTGGCCTTGCGGGTCCCCTTGCGCTGCTGCTGGGAGCAGCACGGGGTCTTGACGTGCCGGAGCTGGGAGCGCCCGGGCGGCTTCTTGCGGTCGTGGGACTTCTTGGCAGCTTCGTTCTTGCTGGGCTGGTGCTTGGCGGAGCGTGTTCCGCCCAGGAGCCGCGCGCCTTGGGGCCATGGAGTCTTCTTGGAGAGGAGGCAGTTGGAACGCCCCCGGAGCTTCGTTGCCCACGTGGGGCGGAGTGCGGTGCAGCGGTGCGGACGGTGTCGGTGTACTAAAGTAGGGGTACCTTAGTACCCCAGACTTGTGCACGGGCAGTTGTAGCACCCTGCGGCAAGGCCCGCCCCGGAAGCGCCAAGAGAAGACCAAGCATTCAAGACAAGGCCCCCGGCAAGAGGAGCTTGCCGGGTCAAGAAGACAAGGCCCCCGGCAAGAGGAGCTTGCCGGGCCGAGAAGACAAAACCCCGGCAAGAGGAGCTTGCCGGGACGACTGCGCCCATGTAAGGCCATCCAAGAACAAAGTATAACGAGACAGAAGATCGAGCCCCCGACAAGAGGAGCTTGTCGGGAAGGCCGAACCCGGGCATCACAAGAGAAGCCCGCCGTGGCGCGCCAAGCGCCCCGGCAAGGCCTGATAGCTGGCACGCTATCAGGCACAGGAAGACGACCCCCGCGGCAAGCCACTTGCCGCGGCAAGATCGCCACCTCAAGGCTGCGCTCCAGCTCGCCCGCCACGCGTCGCTCCGGGGCTTCCCCCGAGGGCACGTGGCGAGGCACCGCGCAGCCTGGGGCATGCGGTGGCATGCAGCCGCCATCGTGGCGAACGGTGGCGCACCTAACGGTCCGCCTCGGTGCTGTCCGGGCGACCGTGACGGGCATTTAATGCCCTTGTCCCCTACCGTCAGAAGTAGGTATGATAACACTGTGCCGCACTGTAGCGCCACCGTTCCCGCACTATTACAGCTACCACCCCTTTTACACTTTTACCCCTTTCTCCTACGTTGACACCTGTCGGTGACCCCTTTGCGCTATAAAAGGAGGCCCGTGTGCGACGTAAAGGGGGTTCCGGGTTCCGGGGTTCCGGGTTCCGGGGTTCGGAGAATCGGCACCCAGACAGCCATACGCTCGGTGCAGCTAGCTCCCCAAGCTCCCGAGCTCCCCAGTTCAATACAACTAAGCAGGAGTAGGGTTTTACGCGTCCATCGCGGCCCGAACCTGGGTAAATCGCCCGTGTGCCCGCTTCGATCTGCTCTCCGCGCTCCCTCCGCCCCCCTCCGGACAACGAAAGGGGCTCCGGCCCCATAGGTGCTCGCGGGGGGACGCCCGTCCGCCCCGACATCTTTGGCGCGCCAGGTAGGGGGCTGCGTCGAGGTTGTGCGGATCAGATCCTGCGTTCACGCGAGCGCGCTCTTCGTCAGCTTCTCCGAACTCGCTAGCTTCATCAACACCATGGCCCCGAAGAAGAAGGATTCGGAGGCCGCGGGCCCGTCCGCGTCACTCCCACCGCTACCGGAGCCAACGGTGGGCGGGGGAGACGCCGTCGGAGGGGTGGCCACCGGCGAGAACACTCGCGGTGCCACCAAATCCAAGAACAGGGCGGACGACCGAGCCTCGGCCTCCGAGGACGCGCCGCATCCGTCCCTTCAAACGACGACCCAGCAGCGCCATGCCACGGGAGGTGACATCCGCTTGCTGGAACAAGGGCAAACAGGAGGTTCGCGGGACGCCACGGGCCCCCGTCCGGACACGGGCAAGGCGAAGGCGCCGGGGAGGGACCCCGCTCTTTCTAACATTGTTAGGAGTCCGAGCGCATCCCGCTCCTCGCGCCACTCGCCCCCGCTCCCCTCCACTCCGGCAGAAGCGCTCGCGAGAGCGCAACTGCTCCTCGACTACCCTCCAGCGGCTGGCAAGGCCGAAAGTTGGAGGGCCACCATCCAGAGCCTGATCGCCTTCGCCAACAACGACACGCCGCAGCAGCCGGCGACCTCGCGGCCCCGGCAGGTCGAGAAGACGAAGGCCGACGGCGACAAGACCACCGGCGGTGCGACCACCATGCACTCCCCGGCGCAGAAGCAGAAGACGCCGCCCCGCTGGAACAACGCCGACGACGGCTCCACAGCGTCGTCGGACCCGCGGACTCGCCGGGACCAGCGCCAAGTCCTCGACGAGCGACAGCAAGAAGACGCTCGAACAAGGATTGAGCGCCGCCGAGAAACTCGGCGACAATCAGACCAGCGGGCTGGGGACGCTGTCGACGCGTACGCGCCCGGTGAACCAGGTGACTTACCGTACGCGGCAGGTTGCCCTGCGTTCACCCGCGAGCTGCGACGCGTCCGGTGGCCCAGCACGAAGAACTTCAAGCCCGACGTACCGGAGAAGTACGACGGCAGGACGCACCCCTCGGAGTTTCTCAGCATCTACACAATCGCTGTACAAGCTGCCGGGGGGCGCGACGAGAGGATATTGGCGAACTACTTCCCGCTCGTGCTTAAGCCGAACGTTCGTTCGTGGCTTATGCACTTGCCGGAAGGCTCCATTTCTTCCTGGGCGGATCTTTGCCATCAGTTTGTTGGCGCCTTCACAGGCGGCCACAAACCTCATGGCCAGGATAGCGACCTCCACATCCTAGCCCAGAAGGAAGGAGAACCCCTGCGCAAGTACATCCAGCGTTTCAGCCGCGTGCATCGCAACATCCCCGACGTTCACCCTGCCGCGGTTATCAGCGCGTTCCACCAGAACGTGCGTAACCGCCGCATGCGTGAAGAGATGGCCATGACCAAGATCCGGGACGTCAGCGAGCTATATGCCTTGGCTGACAAGTGCGCGCGCGCGGAGGAGGGGAGGAAACTCCCCGGGGAGGATGCTGGCGCAGGAGAAAGCGATAGTGACGACACCGCCCCGGCGAAGAGGGGCCAGCGGCGGAATAATAGGAGGAAGAATAGGAAAGAGGTGCTTGCCGTCGAGGGGTCCGGCAAGGAGGCTCCCGCCAAGCAAACGCAGGCTGGCGGCTCCGGCAAGGAGCCTGCCCCCGTGGCGGCAGCCGACAAGCAGGACGGCTCCGACAAGCAATACTGCAAGATCCACCGCACCAAGGGCCACGATCTCTCCAACTGCAAAAGCGTCGAGTACCTCGTCGTGCAGCAGAAGGCCGAGTACGAGAGGCGCGACAAGGGGAAGGCCCAGGGTGGGGGTGGCGAACCAAGCAAGAAGCGGCCGCCCGTCGGCCGGGGAGGACGCCGCGGCAAGGCCAAGCAGCGGCAAGGCGATCGGCCTCCCCGGGGCCGCGACGAAAATGAAGAGGACGACGACGAAGACGTGGAAGACGAAGATAACAGCGAGCAGGAGTTCCAGAAGGCCACGGAGGTCCTATGCGTTGACGGCGGCGCCTCTCTGCACACCTCCCACCGCCAGCTTAAGCGGTGGGCGCGAGAGGTGAACGCAGCAGAGCCGCCCGTGGAGTCGCGCAGGCTCCTCAAATGGTCCAGCACGCCCATCATTTTCGATCTTGAGGATCACCCCGACCGCACAACCGCGGTCGGGTGCTTGCCGATGCTGGTCTCACCCACCATCCGCAACCTCAAGGTCACCAAAATGTTGGTAGACGGCGGGGCCGGGCTGAACTTGATCTCCTCCGTTGTGATCAAGAAACTCCAGATCCCAGACGGCGAGCTCGAAGAGACCGGATCCTTCCAAGGAATCAACCCGGGGAGGAGCAAGCCCAAGGGGAAGATTACTCT
The DNA here is from genome assembly GCA_032464435.1 of Aegilops umbellulata. Classification (NCBI taxonomy): domain Eukaryota; kingdom Viridiplantae; phylum Streptophyta; class Magnoliopsida; order Poales; family Poaceae; genus Aegilops; species Aegilops umbellulata. The sequence continues at coordinate 354,029,540 of CP136058.1, forward strand.
GCCGGTGACCTTTGGCGGCGAGCTTAACTTCAGGACTGAGCGTATCACGTTCGACGTCGCCGATATCCCGTTACCATACAATGGGATCCTCGGCCGTCCCGCTCTCGCCAAGTTCATGGCGGCTTCCCACCACGCCTACAACGTACTCAAGATGCCGGGGCCGATAAGCGTCATCACTGTCCATGGCGACAAAAAGGACGCGCTTATCTGCGCCGACAAGATCTACCGGGACGTAGCAGCCGCGGCAGAGAAGGACACACTTGCCGCTGAAGCCCCCGGGGGGAAGAAGACAAAGACCAAGCCCGGTAAGTGCTCTGGGGCCCACTCCGGCAACCGCACCTCTTCGGAGTGCTGCGCCGCCGTCGAGGACGTTCCATCGAGCTCCACCGGCAAGTACAGGAAGGGAATGACCGCTCCCCCGGCAACCAAGAAGGTGTCCGCCAAGGAGGACGGCACTGGCGGTACCTTCACCATCAGTGCCACGCTTGACAGCAAATAGGAAAGCGCGCTCGTCGCCTTCCTGCGGGCGAATGACGACGTGTTTGCATGGCAACCGTCCGACATCCCCGGTGTTCCCAGGAGGGTGATTGAGCACAAGCTCGCTGTCTGTCCTCACGCGCGACCCGTCAAGCAGAAAGTAAGAAAGCAAGCCGTGGAGCGCCAGGAATTCATCAGCGAAGAGATCAAGAAGCTAGAGGCAGCAGGCCTAGTGAGAGGTGTGATCCATCCAACGTGGCTGGCCAATCCGGTCGTCGTGCGCAAAGCCAACGGGAAGTGGAGACTGTGCATAGACTTCACCGACGTGAATAAAGCGTGTCCCAAAGATCCATTTCCCTTGCCGCGCATTGACCAGATTGTTGACTCCACTGCCGGATGTGAGCTACTCTCTTTTCTTGATGCATATTCAGGATACCACCAAGTCTTTATGGCCAAGGAAGATGAAGAGAAGACCGCATTTATCACTCCGTGCGGCACCTATTGCTTCATACGCATGCCGTTTGGACTGAAGAATGCGGGATCAACGTTTGCAAGGGTAGTGCACTCTGCCTTCGAGCCGCAGATCCATAGGAACGTGGAGGCCTACATGGATGACATCGTGGTGAAGAGCAGGAGCAAGGAAACCCTGGTCCAAGATCTGGAAGAGACGTTTCAGAACCTGCGCAAGATACAGCTCAAGCTGAACCCCGAGAAGTGCGTTTTCGGAGTCCCCTCCGGCAAGCTTCTCGGGTTCTTTGTGTCACAGAGGGGGATTGAAGCTAATCCCGACAAGATCAAAGCCATCGAGCAGATCGAAGCCCCAGAGCGCGTCAAGGACGTCAGAAAGCTTGCAGGTTGTGTGGCCGCCCTCAGCCGGTTCATTTCAAGGTCTGCAGAACGCGCCCTGCCCTTCTTTAAAATCTTGAAGAAGGCAGGTCCCATGCAGTGGACTCCAGAAGCGGAGGCAGCGCTGCAAGATTTGAAAAGGTACCTATCCTCCACTCCAATACTTGTCGCACCTAGACCACAGGAGAAGTTGTTGCTATACCTAGCGGCAACCAACCAGGTGGTTAGTGCTGCGTTAGTGGCGGAGAGGGAGGCCGACGAGGAGCCTATACCACCTACAAGCGAGTCCAGCGACGAGCGGGGGGCTGCTCCAGCAAGCTCTGGCCCCGACAAGAGCCACCCTGCGCAGGAACAGGACGGAGCGCGGAAGAAGATGGTGCAGCGCCCGGTGTATTTTGTAAGTTCCCTCTTGCAGGGGGCTAGATCAAGATACTCCGGGGTGCAGAAATTGCTTTTCGGCCTCCTCATGGCCTCGAGAAAGCTGCGCCATTACTTCCAAGCGCATGAGATAACAGTAGTCACTCGCTTTCCGCTGAAGAGGATATTGCACAATCCAGAGGCAACGGGCAGGATCGTCGAGTGGGCACTGGAGCTGTCGAGCTTTGGGCTCAAGTTTGAAAGTACTTCAACCATACAGAGCCGAGCTTTGGCAGAATTCATAGCTGAGTGGACCCCGACGCCAGATGGAGAAGGCCAAGAAACAAGCGCGCCCGTACAAGGAGCAACAAGCGAGTGGGTAATGTACTTCGATGGTGCCTTTTCGCTGCAAGGCGCCGGCGCTGGCGTGGTACTCATCGCGCCCACCGGAGAGCACCTCAAGTACGTTATCCAGATGCACTTCCCAAGAGAGCAAGCTACCAACAATACTGCTGAGTATGAAGGCTTGCTCGCCGGCCTCAGGATTGCGGCCGAACTTGGGATCAGAAAGCTGATCGTGCGGGGAGATTCTCAACTGGTGGTCCGGCAAGTCAACAAGAGCTACCAGAGCCCTCTGATGGAAGCTTACGTCGATGAAGTGAGGAAGCTGGAAGAACACTTTGAAGGGCTGCAAATGGAGCACGTCGCGAGAGCTCAGAATGAGATAGCAGACGGCCTTTCGAAGTGTGCTTCGCTGAAGTTACCTGTGGAACCAGGGACCTTCTTGCTCAAGCTGACTCAACCATCCGTTACACCATCAGTTGGGCAGTCCAAGAAAAGGAAGTTGGTCTCCGGTGACTACTCGCAGGCGGACCTCCCTGAGACCGCCGCCAAGGTCCCCAAGATCAACAACCAGAACGCCGGGGGACAGCCCGCTCCTGCGGATCCCAGGATCCATCCAGTCGAAGCCGGTGTCCCCGGTAAGCCTCGCTCCAGCGAGCTGATCAGCAGCCTGAACTCCGAGGGACAGCCCGCTCCTGCGGATCCGAGGATCCGTCCAGTCGAAGCAGGTGTCCCCGATGAGCCTTGCTCCGGCGAGCGGATCAGCGATCCGAACGCTGAGGAACAGTCCGCTCCTGCGGGTCCGAGGGTCCGTCCAGTGGAAGCAGAGGTTCCCGACAAGCTTTGCCCCGGCAAGCTTGCCGGGGGATCACCGGCTCCAGCTGAACCAGAGGTTCTTGCCGTAGAAGCCGGGGTCCCCGCAGCGGCCTTCATGCCTTTAGCCCTTGCCGTCGAGCCCCGGGCTCCGGCATGGGCACGGCAGATCGTCCGTTTTCTGCAAACTGGAGAACTTCCCGACGACCCAGAAGAGGTGGAGAAGATCACCAGGCAGTCAAGTATGTACCAGTTCGTGGACAACGAGCTGTACAGAAGGAGACTCAACGGTGTCAGATTGAAGTGCATCTCCAGGGAAGACGGACAGAAGCTGTTGGCAGAGATACACGGAGGCATATGCGGCCATCACATCGGCGCAAGAGCACTTGTCGGGAAAGCCTTCCGGCAAGGATTCTTCTGGCAAGAAGCCCTCCAAGATGCAACTGCACTAGTAACCAAGTGTGAAGCGTGCCAGTTCCATGCAAAACAGATTCACCAGCCAGCTCAAGCTCTCCAAACAATCCCTTTGTCCTGGCCCTTCTCGGTCTGGGGGCTCGATATCCTCGGCCCTTTTCCCCGAGCTATCGGGGGCTTCGAGTACTTGTACGTTGCAATCGACAAGTTCACGAAGTGGCCGGAAGTGGAGCCAGTGAGGAGGGTGACCGCGCAGTCAGCAGTCAAGTTCTTCCGGTCGATCGTCTGCCGTTTCGGAGTCCCCAACAGAGTCATCACCGACAATGGGACGCAATTTACAAGTCGCGCCTTCATGCAATACGCCCAGGATCTCGGCGCCAAGGTCTGTTTCGCTTCAGTTGCTCACCCCAGGAGCAACGGTCAAGCGGAAAGGGCCAACGCTGAAGTGCTGCGCGGACTCAAGACCAGGACCTTCGACAGGCTGCACAAGTGCGGGAGAAATTGGATTGAGGAGCTGCCGGCGGCTCTTTGGTCAATCAGGACGACACCAAGCCGAGCCACCGGACAGACACCTTTTGCTCTAGTCTATGGAGCGGAAGCGGTTATCCCCACGGAACTCGTATACGGATCTCCTCGGGTGCTCGCTTATGACGAGCTCGAGCAAGAGCGGCTGCGCCAAGATGACGCGCTGCTCCTTGAGGAAGGACGTCTCCAGGCTGCGGTACGAGCCGCTCGATACCAGCAAGCCTTGCGTCGCTACCATAGCCGCAAGGTCAAGGCCAGGAGTCTCGAGGAGGGCGACCTTGTTCTTCGGCGAACTCAGTCGGCCAAGAATTCTAACAAGTTGACGCCGAAGTGGGAAGGACCTTATCGGGTGAGACAAGTCACGAGGCCCGGCGCTGTCCGCCTCGAGACCGAAGAAGGCGTACCAGTGAGCAACTCCTGGAACATAGAGCATCTTCGCAAGTTTCACCCATAAGGCGCGGTTGCCGTGACCCGTTCCGGCAACCATCGGTTTGTACAGGCCTTGCCGCTGTTGCATGTAACCCCTTGTACAAAGCCAGGCGAAGCCCCTGGCACCAGATCAAGTTGCCCTGTTAGGCGACCTTGTTCTCTGGCACGTTCAGTCGGCCAAGAATTATAACAAGTTGACGCCGAAGCAGGAAGGCCCTTGTTGGGTGGAACGAGTCGCGAGGCCCGGCGCTGTCCGCCTCAAGACCGAAGAGGGCCTACCAGTGAGCAACTCCTGGGAACATAGGGCATCTTCGCAAGTTCCGCCCACTAGGCGCGGTTGCCGTGATCCGCTCCGGCAACCACCGGTTTGTACAGGCCTTGCCGCTGCTGCATGTAACCCCTTGTACAAAGCCAGGCGAAGCCCCTGGCGCCAGATAAAGTTGCCCTGTTAGGCGACCTTGTTCTCTGGCACGTTCAGTCGGCCAAGAATTATAACAAGTCGACGCCGAAGCAGGAAGGCCCTTATCGGGTGAGACGAGTCGCGAGGCCAGGCGCTGTCCGCCTCAAGACCGAAGAGGGCCTACCGGTGAGCAACTCCTGGGAGCATAGAGCATCTTCGCAAGTCTCGCCCATAAGGCGCGGTTGCCGTGATCCGCTCCGGCAACCACCGGTTTGTGCAGGCCTTGCCGATGTTGCATTTAAGCCCTCGTACAAAGCCAGGCGAAGCCCCTGGCCGAAAAAAAGAGAAGCGCTGGCGCCCTAGATTTTAGCATGCATGCTGAGTCAGAGTCTCCTCCTTGGTTAGGGTTGTCAGTTCCTAACTGTCGCTAACCCCTAACTTAGAGGTCGAGTCCGCGTTTTTTTTCCCGTCCTTTCCCTTTGGCTCGCAGGAATTGAATGTCCTTGCCGGGCCGCTCAAGGACAAGGAAGAGGAGAAGGACGAGCCAACACCTACGCCCCGGCGAGCCAGAGTCGCCGGGGGCTGCAACCTCAGATAAGTTTTTGCATCCCTCATCATGCATTCTCTTATGGACTGTGGGATTTGAAAGCCTCCTTTCCTCCCGGAAAGCTACCGTGCTCTCTTAGCGGCAAGCCCCAGAGCGCGTTCCTGGGGCCCGTTTCGATAGCAGCCGCGGCAGCAAGAGGGAGGGAAGCGAGGGGCCGGAACCCACCTGCTCCCCGCCTCCGCCAAGGGCGTGAGAAAGGTCGAGCAGTGCGGGGGGGCGGCTGGGCCTGTTGCCGGGCGAGAACTGTCTATCTTAACGATGTAAAGGATTCGTTCCTTACCGCGGTTTCCACCCGCGAGACAAATGATCCGGCAAACATCCCCTTTTCATTAAAAACATTCCACTCAGGTACAGTTCAGAGAGAATGAAAAACATGAAAAGAGGGATTACAAGGCTTAAACGCAACTAAGGCCCGAAGGCTTACAAGCTGAAAAGAGATAAGGTGCCCGTAATCCCTTTCTTGTCTCTCTCCTCAGGAGGTAGGGCAAGTAGGCGAAGAGGGCGAAAGGGGCGCCTAGATGAGCTACGGGTGGCAGAAGGCACCAAGAGAAGATCCGGGGGCTCCGCCCGGGGGTCTCCGGAGGCTGAAGAAGACGGAGGCGCCGGAGGCAGAGCTGGAAGATGAGGCAGCGGCCGTGCCGCCAGCCTCTTCCTCTTCCGCAGCCTCGCCACTCCGGCCGCCCGAGGAGATCAAGCCCCCCCCCGGCAAGAGGAGCTTGCCGGGCCAAAGAGAAGACCCCGGTGGTCGTCACCGAGAGCAAGGGTGATGACGGCGTCTGGGGCGCATCTGGAACACGAGGCGCCGGAGCGTCAGCCAGCTGTCGAAGTCGGCCCGTACTCCGACTTCGCGGCCTTCGACGTCCGCCCTCTGTCCTCCTCAGCAGCCCCCCCTACGCCAGTCGCCCAAGGAGACGACCCCGGGGAGTTCACGGAGCCTGGCGCGGTCGATGGGGCCGCCGGCGCCACCCGGAGCTGCGGCCGACGCCTAGTCGTACCCGTCATCCCGGCGGCTGCTCCCCTCGTCGTCACTGTCGCTCCCCTCCTCGTCACTCTCGCTCGAGGAGGAGCCTTCGCTGTCGGAGGAGCTATCTTCGCAGCACCGGGCCCGGATACCGAAGCCCCAGAAGGCCTTGACGGAGAGGAGGTCCTCCCCCACTAGCTTGAAGTGGAGGGTGAACCCCTCCGTCAAGCTGTGTATCCGGGCGAACGTCTTCCACCCGCGGCCCAGACACACCACGCCGGGGGCTCGGGACTCGACGTGGACTCGCGTCCCGCTGATCCCGCAGCCCCTCATGCGCAGGTTCAGCGTCTCGGGCTGCTCCACCTCCAACACGTTCGCGAATGGAGCAGGGAGCCGGAGGTGGCGACGAGGCGCCCGGCGCAGCCTGATGATGAACTCACAGGGGTCGTCCCCGAGATGGACCGCAGGAAGGAACGGAGCCGCTGGCGGGGGCGAGGGCGGCGCACCGATCCGTCCGCCCCGAGCGCCTCGGCCCCGTCCACGACCTCGTCCGCGACCTCGCCCTCTCCCTCTTCCCCCGACGATCGGCCCCGCCGCCGCGGGCGCAAGGGGAGGAGGGGCGCGTTGCCGAGCAGACACCCTCGCGGCAATCGAAGAAAAACCAGGGTTCCCCCCCTCCATCGCAGATGGGGGAAGGAAACCAGAAGCAGAAGGAGGAAGGAGATGGAGTGCGTATTTCCGTCGCCCCCTCTCGCTCCTTATAAAGGAGCGGAGTGGGACCGCGGCCGCCCCGCTCCTCCAATAGAAGCGGAGGAAGGGCAGGCGACTGGGGCCGACCCACTGCATCGGCCCGCGCCGGCCCGACTCCCTGCCTCCGCCGCCGCGACTCCGAGTGCATGAAGACCGCGTGGTGGGCGCACAGAACCGAGGCGACGGGTGGGATGACCCCTCCCCGTCACGTGACTATGGGGAACGGGCGCCTCGAAAACCGCGCCCCACCACCGTTCACTTATTGAGCCGCGCCTCCGCACCTCCCTCCACTTAAAGAGGGAACGGGCGTTTTCGCCCCCACGACGCCGCGGTAAGCGCGCGCCGCCTGGGGAAGGCGCGGCGGATGCGGAGTTAAGGAGCAGCGCAACCAAGGCCATGCGTGCCCGTGCACCGTTAGGGCCTGGCCCAACAACGCTCGGCACCATGTGTGGCCCAGGCCCGGGGGCTCCTGTCGGTGTACTAAAGTAGGGGTACCTTAGTACCCCAGACTTGTGCACGGGCAGTTGTAGCACCCTGCGGCAAGGCCCGCCCCGGAAGCGCCAAGAGAAGACCAAGCATTCAAGACAAGGCCCCCGGCAAGAGGAGCTTGCCGGGTCAAGAAGACAAGGCCCCCGGCAAGAGGAGCTTGCCGGGCCGAGAAGACAAAACCCCGGCAAGAGGAGCTTGCCGGGACGACTGCGCCCATGTAAGGCCATCCAAGAACAAAGTATAACGAGACAGAAGATCGAGCCCCCGACAAGAGGAGCTTGTCGGGAAGGCCGAACCCGGGCATCACAAGAGAAGCCTGCCGTGGCGCGCCAAGCGCCCCGGCAAGGCCTGATAGCTGGCACGCTATCAGGCACAGGAAGACGACCCCCGCGGCAAGCCACTTGCCGCGGCAAGATCGCCACCTCAAGGCTGCGCTCCAGCTCGCCCGCCACGCGTCGCTCCGGGGCTTCCCCCGAGGGCACGTGGCGAGGCACCGCGCAGCCTGGGGCATGCGGTGGCATGCAGCCGCCATCGTGGCGAACGGTGGCGCACCTAACGGTCCGCCTCGGTGCTGTCCGGGCGACCGTGACGGGCATTTAATACCCTTGTCCCCTACCGTCAGAAGTAGGTATGATAACACTGTGCCGCACTGTAGCGCCACCGTTCCCGCACTATTACAGCTACCACCCCTTTTACACTTTTACCCCTTTCTCCTACGTTGACACCTGTCGGTGACCCCTTTGCGCTATAAAAGGAGGCCCGTGTGCGACGTAAAGGGGGTTCCGGGTTCCGGGGTTCCGGGTTCCGGGGTTCGGAGAATCGGCACCCAGACAGCCATACGCTCGGTGCAGCTAGCTCCCCAAGCTCCCGAGCTCCCCAGTTCAATACAACTAAGCAGGAGTAGGGTTTTACGCGTCCATCGCGGCCCGAACCTGGGTAAATCGCCCGTGTGCCCGCTTCGATCTGCTCTCCGCGCTCCCTCCGCCCCCCTCCGGACAACGAAAGGGGCTCCGGCCCCATAGGTGCTCGCAGGGGGACGCCCGTCCGCCCCGACAGACGGCGCGGGAGAGCCCCCGGCGGCGCGGACGAGCTCGGCGACGCGGTCGAGCCACTGCTCGTAGACGTCGTCGACGGGGCGGTAGCGCAGGAGATTGTTCGCCGCGATGAGCGCAGCTCGAGCCTCCAAGCACGCGCGAAGCGCGCGGGACGAAGAGCCGGCCGGGGTGAGCGACGGAGTAGCGGTGCGGCTGTCTCGCCGCACGGACGGGTGCTGAGAGGATGCCTGCTGCTCATTCCCCGCCGGGCCGGTGGCGGCGTTGACGGTGGGCGACAGAGAACGACGAGGAGGCCCACCGATGGGGGCAATCTGGACGACGCGGGAAGCGGTGGCGGCCCGGTGCTCCGCGCAGGCCCGACGGGCGTCAGACATGGATGCGACGGTCGGAGGAGAATGGAGCGGTGGAAGACAGATTCCGGCGCACCCCTACCTGGCGCGCCAAATGTGGGATCACGGGTTCCGATAGACCCTTAAGGTTCGAACTCTGGGGTGCACGCGGAGATTCTGCCTTCTACCTCACCGTCTCGCAAAGAACTAACTGATGAAAGAACGACACAAGAGACACAGGGTTTATACTGGTTCAGGCCGCCGATGTGGTGTAATACCCTACTCCAGTGTGTGGTGGGTGGATTGCCTCTTGGGCTGATGAAGAAGAACAGTACAAGGAAGAACAGCCTCGCGAGGGTCTGTTCTTGGCTAGGGGATGAACTGATGGGGGAGTTCAGCCTCTCTTCTCTATCTCTACTTGTTCTCTCGATGTCAAGATCATCCGATCTCCAGATGCCTCTACCCTAGGGGTGGCTAGTCCTATTTATAGGCAAAGGCCCTGGGCCTCTTCCCAAATATATGAGCGGGAAGGGCGCCAACAATTGGCCAATTCGAAGGGGAACATCTGGTACACTTATCCTGACTAAAGTTGGTCTTCGCCTGCCAAAGGCCCTGTGGTGACGCCGTTCTGGGCTCCATGGTGACCTCCTTCCCACTGTTGGACTGGTCTTGGTCTTGTTGCACCGAAATGGGTGCCTTTGCTTGATCCTCTCGCCTGCGCTTGCCCCCTTTGCACCAAAGAGGAAAGGGGAGGACACTGCGCGGCCTAGCGCCCGCCTGGCACCTTCGATCGTCATGGCTTGCGTCATGGGCACCTCGCGAGGCACCCCGCCTTGATCTCTCTACCTCCTCGTGAGCCAGCCTGAGGAGGCCGTGCTTGAGTAAGCGCCGTGTCGTCCGCCTCGCGAGGCTTGGCCCCTCGCGAGGGTCTTGAGCCTTGTGTTGATGAAGATGGGCCGCACTGGGCTCCCATTCGAGCCATGCCGCAGGCCGCAGACAGGCAAGTCTGGGGACCCCCGTTCCTAGAACGCCGACAATACCCTTCAATAATATGACCGTTAGGTGGATAAGATATTTTGGGACAGCTGGCGCGTAGCACAGCAATGGTCGGAAATTTGATGCTCAAATTCCTCAGGGCTATCATGTTCCTCACTGTGTAGGCAATCCGCACTGGCAAATTCCTAACTCCTCAGTTAGAAAAAATTCCTCAGAGACCAGAAGAACTTCGTCTCTGTCACTGAAGAATATGACTGAACTATATGAGGTTTCCAATGGCTTCACTCGAAAGGATTGGTAGGTGTAGGATTTTGAGTTGAGCATCACATGGAAATTTTTCCTTAGTATTTCCTCGACCCCTTTAATAGTACGATGTTTCCTATGACTCAAGAAAGGGAAAATGAAACTATGAAAACAAAAGTCTTCACGCTTCATGTTCCTCGAATGAATACCAAGTCTTCAAGGTCACACCAATTTCTTCACTTTCAAAGTCTTCAGAAATCCAAAGTCTTCAGTCGAAGAACTTCATTTTTTAGGGGTCAACTTTCTCTATAAATATCAAACTCCTCATAGACTTATAGACATGTGTACACTCATAAACTCATTAATCCCTTAACCTATAAGTCTTCAATACACCAAAATCACTAAGGGGCACTAGATGCACTTACAATCTCCCCCTTTTTGGTGATTGATGACAATATAGGTTAAGTTTTCAACGGGGATAAACATATGAAGTGTAAATACTGATATTGAGTAATTTCATTGCAATATATAGAAGAACTCCCCCTGAAGATGTGCATAGTGAGGAATTTGCTTTTGAAGCAATGCACACTTGAAGAGTAGAATCATGGAGATCTCCACCTATATCTTGTAATTCATACACGCATTTGACACATGATATGAAGAATTTGAAATGCATGATGAAATACGATGACTGATGTACTTCAGCATGCGTGCATTAACATTAACGAGGAATAAGCATGCAGAAAAACATAGCAGAAGTATCAGACCACCATCGGGTTTAAGTTTACAACTCGATCCAATAAAGTTTCAGAAGAGCGAGACTTGTAAATTAGCAAAAAAAACGCCCATATATGATAGACCCGCTTGAAGACTAACTCAAATTTCTCCCCCTTTGTCATCGAATGACCAAAAAGATCGAAAATGAGGACTAACGGCCCTAAAGAATATCAAGTTGTTGAAGGAGCACCAGCGTTGTTGGGGTCGTTAGTTGATGTTGGGCCTGCTGCAGTGTCATCCAAGTCTTCATGCTCGTCGGCGTCGCGCTATGAAGAATAGGAGCTGGCCACCAAGGAAGGAACCTTGACCTTCTTGTATTTCTTCGAAGGAGGTGCAGACCAGTCAAATTCTTCCTTGAGACCCATTTTCTTCAGATCATCTGCGCTATAGACGTGAGACAGAACAACCCAATTACGGTTGAAGGTTTCATGGAGGTAGTAGTGGTTTTTCTTCGCTGCATTGTGGGTAGAGGTCATGTTGTGAAGAATTGAACCAAACTGACGCTTGACCCATTTATGATTGCAATCAACCTTCTGATGAAGACTGAGGAGAAGCTCACGATCAGTCATCACCCTGGGTGTTGTGCCTTAAGAATTTTGCTTGGTTGTGTTGGCGGCAGAGTCATGAGTGGCAGAGTCGTCATTGGTGGAGTAGGATGTAGCCTTGCGAAATTGACCATACAATGGATGAATGCCTTCATCTATAACAGCAGCGGCCTTGCCCTTGTCATCAGTTGAGGAAAATGTCCGTTTGAGGACTTCTATTGGAGGCAAGTAGCTGCAATGGTTCAGTGTATCAGCTTTGTAGTTGAGTGAAGACCTTGTTCTAATGAATCTCATAATCCAAGGTGCATAAGGCTTCAACTCAAATGGTGACATAGCGACATTGGCCAGAGTCCTCATGAAGAAATCATGGAAGTTGACGGGAACGCCATGCATGATATTGAAAAGCAGATTCTTCATGATGCCAATGACTTCTTCTTCATTCGAGTCGTGGCCCTTGATTGGACTCAATGTCTTCGTCATAATGCGATAGACAGTCCGAGTCACATAGAGTAATTCCTTCACGAGGAATTTGGTTCGCGTGGCCTGCCCTGGCTTCAATTGCTTCATCAACACTTGCATGTAGTGATCAGTAAGCTCAGGTTCACCATAGACGCAACGAGCAGCTTCAAGGGGAGGACTGAGAGGTAAGGCACGAAGAAATTCTGTAGCTGGTGCCTTGTAGTGAGTGTTTTCAGTCATCCAGTCCAGCACCCATGAATTCACATCTTCAGAATCTCCGGTGATGTGCAGCATCACATAAAATTGAAGAATGAGTTCTTCATTCCAATCACAGATGTCAGTGCAGAAATTTAACAGTCGAGCGTCGTGAAGAACACTGAGGACTGGCACGAAGCACGGCAAAGATTCCATATCCACATGAGGAATGTGCACATGATCGAAGACTTTGTCTTTGTTGAACAACACTAAGGAATAGAAATTTGCCTGGCTGTCAATCCAGAAACGCCTCTTTCTAATGCGAGCAGAGTCATAAGGGTTGTAGTCAGTGAAGAATACATGCTCGCTGAAGAAATCATCAGCCTTAAATTTTTGCTTCTTGGAGAATGGATCCTTTGGCTTGGGCAGAGGAGTGTCAGTGAGTTGCATCACAACCTCAGGAATCGCAATCTCAGGTTCTTCAGGCTGAGGAATTTCTGGTTCCTCTTCAGTGGCAGTCTGCGTCTTCAAATGTTCAGCATCAGCATTTTCTTCAGCACTAGTTGCTGGAATTTCTTTGTGAACAGATGTAGTGGGTTGAGGTTCTTCAGAGCCCATTTGAACAGTTTGTGCAGGGGACTGAGGAATTTGTTGTAATGGTGTGAAGAGTGGAGAGTTGGGGTGTTGACTTTCCCAAAAGTCATCTTTCATCAAAGGTGTAGTACACCCAATATCCACGTCTTCATCTTCCATTTCTTCAACGCCGACCTCTTCAGCAGTAAACTGAGGCATAGGCGAGGGAACAGCAGGAGTTGAAGGGATTGCATCCACTTCAATTTCTTCATCCAACTGCTCTGACGAAGCAGCAGAAGGATTTTCTTCATCAGATTCGCTAGGAATCACATATTCTTCATCATAAGGAACAAGGTCCTTTGATGTTATGGTTGAGAGAGGAACAACATCAATAGGGTTTGCATATGAGCTGGTCAGAGGCTTCATTTTCTTTGGAGCTAAAGAATCTGAAAGAGCTGATGCTTTCCTTTTCTTCACAGCTGCACGCTCTGCAGCCTTAGTCTTCTTCACATCTGATGCAGATGGAAGCATTGGAGTTGGGGTAGGCGTAGGAGGAGCAGAGGAATCTGGTTGATTTTCTTCCGGCACAACTGATGCAGTTGCCCTGACTTCTTCATTTTCTTCAGGCGCACCACTAGTGGATGCCCTGGCAATTTCTTCAGCGGCTGGTATGCAGTCATCAGCCCTGGAACTCACATTTTCTTCAGTAGCCTGATTGTCATGAGCGGTGCTTGCATTTTCTTCAGTTGGCTGAGCAGATGCTGCAGCCTGAGGAATTTCTGGTTGCAATGGAGCTGCAACCTCTGAAGTGAACTTTTCAGTCAGTTTCACAAACCTGACTTTGGCTCCTTGCCAATCAACATAGTACGCGTTGAATTCATCACTGAGGCTTTTGATTTCAGCCTGCATCTTCACTAGTTCTTCAGTTGTCATAGAGACAACATTTTTCTTCAGGATTTTCTCTTTCCTGTACTGTGCTTTCTTGATCTGCCTGGACTTCTCATATTTCCATTTTTCTTCTTGGATGAAATGGGTCAGCATGTGACTTTGGCCAGGAGTCAACTTGAAATCAGGCATAGGAGTGTTTGGGTCCTTGTGCCAGAGATCAATATAGTCGAGGATCAACCTTGGATCCAAAAGCAGTGGCACATTTGTGCCTTTGGCTCTAGCGGCCCCGACTTGTCTGTCTTTGATGATTTCGGCAAGTTCTTCATCATCAGCCTCATCATCATCAGAGGGTACTTGGAAGGCCACCTGCTTCTTGTGAGGACTTGGTCGAGGACCTTGTCCAGCAGTGGACTTTTTCTTCAGCAGTGAGGGAGCAGCTGAGGAACTTGGTGCAACAGAGGAACTAGCAGAGGCTCCTGAGGCAATAGATATGCCTGCGGTCCTTCGGCACATGGCGAGATGCACAGGTGCTGAGGATTTTGTCGGAGCAACTGAAGACTTTGGCGGAGGAGCTGAGGACTTTGGAGGAGTAGGAGCAGCATGAGGAATTGGCCTTGAAGGCTTAGAAGATTCTAGCCGTGAGGGCATTGCTGAGGAACTTGGCCGTGAAGGCATTGATGGCGAAGCACTTGGCTTGCGCACAGGCTTCTTTGACATGACCTTTTTGGGCTTGACAGAGGCCTCAGCAGCAGCAGAGTCTTCATTGAATTTCCTCACTGCTTCTTTGGCTTGTCTGGCCAGCTTGGCTTGGCGCTTTGCCCATTCATCAGGATAATCCTCACCGCGCTTGAGGCTGGTGGGATCTGCCTCTTGGCCAGGTGCCAATGGAGGTCTTGGGCATGGAGGATTGAGTGCGAATTTCTTCATGTATTTTGGAGTTACATATCCGTACTCCCTCCACTCTCTTGCCCATCTCCTTTCTATCCTCTGGATGTGCTCCTTGCGCTGATTTTTATCCTCTTTTCCAAACTTGCCCTCATCAGGAGTGCAAAAATATGCATATATGTCATCAGGGATTTCAAAGGCAGTATTGATTTCAGGCCTCTTTCCTCCTTTCTGTGGCTTCTTTCCATCAGCCATTTTCTTCAGTTGAGGAATTTGAACAATTGAATTCTCTGAAGAAGTATGTAACTTTTCTTCGAGGAATGTTGCAAATGAGTTAAGTTGATGAGAACCTAGTGATTCAGCAGCGGACATGAGTACCTGTGAACAGAGTATAGGTGCGAGGAATTTGGAGAGGTCATATGCGTTCTCAGAAGATTTGTCAAAAAGAACAAGTTTGAGGAATTTGACCAGACGAGTCTTGAAGAATTTCACTAAGCGTTCTTAGTCTTAGGTTCCAGAGTTGTACAGATTAGAAATCCGCACAATTGAGAAATCTTGAAGAGAAATTTGCAGCTTAGAGAAATGAATCAAGAATAGATGACAAGTGAGGTGTTTAGTGTGTGAAGATTTGAAGAAAAACACCTTTGAAGATTTTGTAGAAACAATTTGAATCAAAGAGGGTAGTAAAAGTAACTTTTAATTACCCTGAACGAAGAACATGACGAACTATGAGGTGGAGACGTGAAGTTCGTCCGTGCAGATCTTCCACGCCCTAACTCTGCGGAGGAAGACAGCTACGGCGGCGGCGGAGTGAAGATTTCCGTGGCCGGCGCGAGTACGACGGCGACGAGGTCGAGGCAGTGAAGCTCTTCCTCACCGGCGACGATGAAGTAGCGGCGGCGCTAGGGCTTGAGAAGCTTGAGCTGGAGAAGGAGGTCGAGCGAAGTAAAGGAAGTGAGGAAGGGAAGAGGGGGTATTTATAGGCACGGTGAAAAACTGTTCGCTCGAAGAATTAGGACGAACATGCCCCTGACCCTTCTCATTCGCATGACATGTGTCACCCGTGAACTAAGAAGTGGAGATCATGTTAGATCGTGGGTGAATAGATAAGTATATCATCGGATGCGGAACGGTTTGAGCGGCACAGCCGAAAATTTGGATAAGATAAGTTTTAACGTTCCGTTCGCAAATTCTTTAGCTGGCAAGGACACAGTGAAGATTTTGAACGAGTTTCAAATAGAACGCACATGAAGAATTTGTGAATATATTGGGTTGAGTTTAGCATAGAGGGGGAAGGGTCCGATCACATTCACTTAGCAGAAAAATCAACTTGAAGAATTAGCAATAAGTGAATGTTGTAGAGGACATAAACTCATATATATATATATATATATATATATATAGCTAATAAAAAAACGATGGAAACAGTGAAGACAATGCAAAGTTGAACAACTGAGGAATTTCAAAAAAACTCAAATTGAAGATTTTCAACTTTTGTGGTGGAATGACCCACCGTATAAGAATGATGATTTCAGACACCGCGTACAATTGTCGTAGGGTTCTGAGAATAAAATTCTTCGTTAATTTCTTCACACTTAGAGTGTTATTCTTTATTGATTGAAGAAAAACGTTTCTTCATGTGTTGCACATCTAAGTCATCAATTTTGCATAAGTGTTAGGATGAGTGTCCTATTCAAAGAACGTTCGAAGATTCTAAGATATTTAGCTCACACCGCAACTTGCTAAATCTCTTCTCATCCAACGGCTTTGTGAAGATATCGGCTAGCTGTTCTTCAGTCTTCACATGCTCAATAGAAATGTCGCCCTTCAACACATGATCACGAAGAAAATGATGACGAATCTGAATGTGCTTTGTCTTCGAGTGCTGAACTGGGTTGTGAACAATATTGATGGCACTCTCATTATCACAGAGGAGAGGCACATTCTCCATGTTGACGCCATAGTCCTTGAGAGTTTGCTTCATCCATAGCAATTGATCGCAGCAAGAAACAACAGCAATGTACTCAGCTTCAGCAGTAGAAAGTGATATACAGTTTTGTTTCTTCGAGGACCAACAGAACAAAGATCGTCCGAGGAAATGACATGTACCAGATGTTGACTTGCAGTCCACACGATCACCAGCATAGTCAGAGTCAGAATATCCAATGAGATCAAAAGCCGAGCCCTTGGGGTACCATAATCCAAGTGTTGGTGTGTGAGCTAGATATCGAAGAATATGCTTCACAGCCTTATGGTGTGATTCCTTCGGTGTAGCTTGAAATCGGACACACATCTAAACACTAAGCATTATATCTGGCCTAGATGCACATAAATACAATAAAGAACCAATCATGGAGCGGTATACCTTATGATCGAAGTCAATACCATTTTCGTCAGTGCACAGATGGCCATTTGTGGGCATAGGGATTTTGACGCCTTTGCAATCTTGCATGCCAAATTTCCTCAGTACACCCTTGAGGTATTTCTCTTGAGATATGAATATGCCATTGCGTTGTTGACGAATTTGTAGACCTAAGAAGAATTTCAATTCTCCCATCATAGACATTTGATATTCTTCACTCATCATATAGGCAAATTCATCACTATAACATTGGTTAGTACATCCAAAGATAATATCATCAACATATATTTGGCACACAAACAGTTCACCATCATAAGATTTAGTGAAAAGAGTAGGGTCGAGTGAACCGGGTTTGAAGCCTTTCTTCATGAGGAATTCCTTCAAAGTATCATACCACGCCCGAGGGGCCTGCTTGAGGCCATAGAGGGCCTTATTGAGTGTGAAGACTTTGTCAGGATTCTTTGGTTCTTCAAAACCTGGGGGTTGAGCAACATATACTTCTTCCTCAAGCTTACTGTAAGTGCATCTAGTGCCCCTTAGTGATTTTGGTGTATTGAAGACTTATAGGTTAAGGATCTAACGTGTTTATGAGTGTACACATGTCTATAAGTCTATGAGGAGTTTGATATTTACAGAGAAAGTCGACCCCTAAAAATGAAGTTCTTCGACTGAAGACTTTGATATACTGAAGACTTTCTGAAGACTTTGAAAGTGAAGAAATTGGTGTGACCTTGAAGACTTGGTATTCATTCGAGGAACATCAAGCGTGAAGACTTTTGTTTTCGTAGTTTCATTTTCTCTTTCTTGAGTCATAGGAAACACCGTACTGTTAAAGGGGGTCGAGGAAATGCTAAGGAGAAAATTTCCAAGTGATGCTCAACTCAAATCCTACATCTACCAATCACTTCGAGTGAAGCCATCGGAAATCTCATACAGTTCAGTCAACTTCTTCAGTGACAGAGACGCAGTTCTTCTGGTCACTGAGGACTTTGCTCTGACCGAGGAGTTAGGAATTCGCCAGTGCGAATTACCTACACTGTGAGGAACATGATAGCCCTAAGGAATTTGTACCTCAAATTTCCGACCGTTGCTGTGCTACGCGCCAGCTGTCCCAAAATATATTATCCATCCAACGGTCATATCATTGAAGGGCATTTATGTCTTATCATGTAGGGCTGCTCCCTAGACTATAAATAGCCGCCCCCTACAACCACTAGCTGGTTGGCTGCTCCGAGAGAAACTGACACTTGCTATTTGAGAGCAACCCATCCTCCGAGGACTTTGAGAGAAAATCATCAAGTGAGGAAAATCCAAACCCAAACCCAAAACACCTACAAACCCAAAGTGATTGAGCATCACTGAAGAGATTGATCCTGCATGGATCCGACGCTTGTTACCTTTGAAGACTGTGCTTCTTCCAGACGGTTAGGCGTCAAGGTCTAGAGCATCCAAGAGGAATTGTGGATCGCCGAGTGACCGAGTTTGTGAAGGTTTGGAAGTCACCTGAATACTTACCACGAGTGACTGGGCGAGGACTGTGTGTCCTTAGCTCAAGGAGAATACAGTGAGGACTGTGTGTCCAGGAATAGGTGTCCTCGAGTTTAAATACTCCGCCGCTCCAACCGGATGTACAACTGAGACAACAATTGGAACTTGTCTACCAAATCATTGTCTTCACCAAGCCAACTGGTTGTATTTCCTCAACACTTTCATTTCCTCGTTACTGTGTTGTGTGTTTGTTCATATTTGTGTTTGAAGACTTTGACTGAAGACTTTCTCAATTTCCTCAGCTCAATTTCTTCAGTCTGTTTGTCTTCATCTTGTGCTATCCTGTGTTTACGCTTCCTGTACTCTGTTTGTCTTCATTTCATCATGATGACCATGCATGTATTCTGTTATGTTTACTTCTGAGTACTTATTCCACTGCTAGTAATTCTTCGCTAAGGAATTTCCTCACCAGCAAATTCCTCAGGGAAGAATTTCATAAAAATCGCCTATTCACCCCCCTCTAGTCGATATAACGCACTTTCAATTGGTATCAGAGCAAGGTACTCCCTTGTTCTGTGTCATTTTGGTTTAACCACCTGGAGTTTTAGTTATCTCGACCGCAGGTATGATCATGGTCTCTGCTGGGTGTCCCACCTTTGATAGGACGGACTACCCCTACTAGAAGAATAAGATGCGAATGCATCTTGAGGCAATTGATAACGATCTCTGGTACGTTGTGGAAAATGGTGTTCCCTCCGTCTCACCCTCACTGAACGCTATCGATGTGAAGAGATTCAAGCAACTCGACTCTCAAGCGAAGAATATCATATGTGGCCATCTGAGTAAAGGACAATATGGTAGAGTGAGTGCTTTGGAAACTGCTAAGCTTATCTGGGGTAGGCTGTCCAAGGTCAATGAAGGAGTTTCAACTCAGCGTGACTCTCGAGTTGATGTTCTTCGCAATCTCTTCAACCGCTTCAAAAGACTCGACAATGAAAATGTTCAGCAAACCTTCGATCGCCTCACTAACATCTTAAATGAGCTTCAAGCACTTGGTGCAACTGACACCACCGACCATGAGGTGGTGAAGAAATTGCTGAGATCGCTTGATTCCTCATTTGATACTCTGGCACTGATGATACAAGAGCGTGCTGATTACAAGTCACTTGACCCCGCTGATATCCTCGAGAGGCTAAACACTCATGAGTTCTAGCTTGCTGAAAAGAGAGAGATCTATGGTTCGAGCTATGGCAGATCACGTGCACTGAAGGCCAAGGTAGTATCTGAGTCCGAAGATGAAGACTCTGGTAGCAGCCTTGGTGACCCCGAAGAACTGACTCATGATCTAGAACTGCTAGTGAAGAAATTCCAGAAGTTCTCAAGACGTGGTCGATTTGGAAAACCCTCAAGGAGCAATTATTCCTCATCTAGTGACTATAAGAAGAGGCTTTGTCACAAGTGCAAGAAACCAGGACATTACATTCAAGATTGTCCTCAGTGGGAAAAGGAATCAAAGAAGAAGAAATACAAGGATTACAGTTCTGATGATGTGAAGAAAAAAGAAGAAGTCCTCAAAATCTTCATCATCAAAATCCTCGAAGTCTTCATCTCACAAGAAGAGCAGCTCCAAGAAGGCTTGGGCATTCATTGGCAAGGAAATGGACTCTGAGGCTGAATCTGACGAAAATGAAGCAGAAGAGGAATCTGATGATTCTGAGTCTGGTGTGGCGAGCCTAGCCCTCGCTACTACATTCGTCAGCAAGCCCATCTTCACCTCTGAATAAAGTGATCTCACCAACAAGGCTGATGAAGGCAGTGATGACTACGCTCCCACCTATTGCTTCATGGCAAAAGGTGCCAAGGTACTCAAATATGCCTCCTCTGAATCTAGTGAGGATGAATCTGATGAAAATCTTAAGCCTAGCTACTCTAAACTTGCCAAGATTGCTGTGCAACAACAAAAGGCTTTTGAAAAGGTTCAAAACATGCTAGATAAAAGTGATGATATGTTGGGTGAAGAAATGGATCGCACTAAAGCCTTAACTGAAAATCTTCAGAGACTTCAGACCAGGTTTGATAACCTTCAAGGTCATCATAACACTCTCTTATCTGATCATGAGAAGCTTTCTTATGAATATATTCAAAAGAAGCAAGATCTTGAAAAGCTAAGAGTGAGTTATGAAGATCTTCAAAAGGAGCGCGATTCATTACTTGCTCAACAAATCAGCGCTGCTCAGGAAGAATTTATTCCTCCCTATTTGAAACACATCGAACGAGAATCTGCTAATTCTTCACCTGAATGTTCAAATGCTTCTAATGTTACAAATTCTTCACATGCCTCTACTATCACTAATTCCTCATCTGAGGACATTGCTAGTATCACTGACGATGCAGGGCTGAAGGAATTGTACATGACAGGCATGTACAAAAACCTCAAAGGGCATCAGACTCTTTGTGATGTGCTTAAAAAGCAGATCCTCAACAGGAACCCTAGGAAAGAGGGTATTGCCTTTGAGAGGAAACTCAATGCTGATGGTACATATTGGAAGCCTGAGCAGTACCCCAAAACCTCATGGGTTGCTGCAAAGGGACCTCCAGTTGATCCATCTAATTTATCTGGTTATACATGTGAATCTTCTCATTCTTCTGATGAGTCATTTGACTCCAACTATAAACTGTTCAAAAATCAGAATGGTGAAGTATTTGCTAGATATGTTGGCACTAACTGCAGGAATGGTTCTCCTATGAAGAAAATCTAGGTTCCCAAAAGGTGCCTTGAAAGTCTTCAGGTGAATGTCCTCATGACACCACCTGTGAAGAAAAGTAACCCCAGATCAAATTCTTCATATGGACCAAATTCTTCATATGGATCCAAGTCCTCATACGGACCAAATTCCTCAAGGGGATCAATTTCCTCACATGGATCAAAGTCCTCATATGAACATCATCGTGCTAACAACTCTGTTTTGCAGGGAAGAGCCAAGGGCTATGAATATGAGCGTTATTCTTCAAATTATTATGTTCATAAGTCCTCGAAGAATTTCTCTGCTTATTCATATGCTTACCCTAATCCCTCTTATGTGAAACGTAATGGTTTGGCTGCTATGCCACCATTCTCATATGGAGCTCGCAGAGTGATGAACTCTTTGCCACCCCTTCAGATGTGGGTGGTGAAGAAAAAGAACTAATCTCTTATGCAGGGTCAGGTCTCTAGACGTACTGTAACGTCTGAAGAATTTGCTGGGGACCTGGCAAATTGCCTGAAAGGACGCAGGCTAACCATGATGAAATGAACTTTTATTTCACACGTCCTCCCTCTCTTTTATCTGTTCTACTGCTTGATGAAATTGATCTGATGAATTATGATATCATATTCTTCACTGCTGAAGTATATGAGGTCGTAAGTTGCACTAATTCAAAGCCAAAGCCACTGAGTGGGTACTTGATAGTGGATGTACAAATCACATGACTGGTGACAGGAATCTGTTGATGGATGCTTCTTTATCGTCATCACATCTAAAGCATATCATCTTCGCTGATAAAAGCAAAAGTCAGGTATTGGGTCTAGGTAAAGTTGCCATCACAAAGGATCGACACATGGACAAAGTCATGCTTGTTGAGTCCTTAGGATACAACCTTATGTCTGTCTCAATGCTTTGTGATCTTGATATGGTTGTTGTCTTTGGCAAGTATCGTTGTGTTTTGATTATGGAAGCTGACAATTCCAAAGTCTTCGAAGGCTTTAGGAGAGGAGACTTGTATATTGTTGATTTCTCTGCAGATTCACAACCAGCCGTGTGCCTACTTGCAAAAGCTTCAGAAGGATGGCTATGGCATCGACGACTTGGTCATGCAGGCATGAGGAATTTGCACACGCTTGCGAAGAAGAAGCATGTTATTGGCATTGAGAATGTCAAATTCCTCAAGGATCACTTATGCGGTGCCTGTGAAGCTGGAAAAATGACCAAGGCCAAGCATCCAGCAAAGACCATCATGACCACTACTCAACCATTCGAATTGCTTCACATGGATCTCTTCGGTCCTAATCACTACTCCTCTGTCTCAAATGAAGCATCTCAATATGGCTTTGTTATTGTTGATGATTACTCTCGTTACACATGGGTACACCTTGTCTCTTACAAACATGAAGTGCAGGAAGTCTTCAAACAATTTTCCTCAAGGGCTTCAACCAACTTTGGTGTGAAGATCAAGCACATCAGAAGTGACAATGGCACTGAGTTCAAGAATTCGGGTCTCAATGAATATCTTGATGAACTTGGTATTACTCATGAGTTATCTGCTCCTTATACTCCTCAACAGAATGGCATCATGGAGCGCAAGAACATGACTCTTGCTGAGATGGCTCATGCTATGCTCGATGAGTACAAAACCCCTCGTCGTTTCTGGGTTGATGCAATTGATACTGCGTGCCACATCATCAATAGAGTATATCTTCACAAATTCTTCAAGAAGACTGCCTATGAACTCCTCACTGACAAGAAACCCAATGTGAGTTATTTCAAAGTCTTCGGTGCTAAATGTTGGATTAGAGATCCTCATCACAACTCTAAATTTGCACCGAAAGCACATGAAGGTTTTATGCTTGGTTACGGAAAGGACTCGCACACCTACAGAGTCTTCAACAATGTTCTTCACAAGATTGTTGAAACTGTAGATGTGCGGTTCGATGAAACTAATGGCTCGCAAAGAGAGCACCTACCTTCTGTGTAAGATGAACCAGCACCCGAGGATTCTATCAAACACAAGGCTATTGAAGATGTCATTCCTACTGAAGAATCTGATGACGAATTCATTCTAGAACGGGAAGAACGTCGAGCTGATGAATCTAAAGAAAATGCTGAGGAAATTGATGCTGAAGAAAATGCTGATCAAATTCCTCAACGACAACCAGCTCATCCTCGCGTTGCAAAAGAAGTGCAAGTGGAGAAGATCATTGATGACATTAGAGCACCAGGTCCTCTCACATGCTCAAAAGTTTCACATCTATCTAACTTTTGTGGGCACTTTGCTTTTGTCTCTATCATAGAGCCCGCTAAGGTAGATGAAGCATTTCTGGAGCCTAAGTGGATTCAGGCCATGCAAGAAGAATTACATCAGTTCAAGCTCAACAACATGTGGGAACTAGTCAATCGTCCAGATCCTCGCAAGCATAACATCATTGGCACAAAGTGGATCTACCGCAACAAGCAAGATTAAAATGGTGTTGTGATGAGGAATAAGGCACGACTAGTAGCTCAAGGCTGCACACATGTTGAAGGAGTTGATTTCGATGAAACTTTTGCACCTGTTGCTAGACTTGAGGCTATTCGCATATTACTTGCTTATGCTAACCATCATGATATCATCTTATATCAAATGGATGTGAAAAGTGCATTCCTCAATGGTAAGCTTAAGGAAGAAGTATATGTTGCTCAACCCCCAGGTTTTGAAGATCCAAAACATCCTGACAAAGTCTTCAGACTTAACAAGGCCCTCTATGGCCTCAAGCAGGCCCCACGGGCGTGGTATGATACATTGAAGGAATTCTTCATGAAGAAAGGCTTCACACCCGGTTCACTCGATCCCACTCTCTTTACTAAATCTTATGATGGTGAACTGTTTGTGTGCCAAATATATGTTGATGATATCATCTTTGGGTGCACTGACCAACGTTACAGTGATGAATTTGCCTATATGATGAGTGAAGAATATCAAATGTCTATGATAGGAGAGTTGAAATTCTTCTTAGGTCTCAAATTCGTCAACAGCACAATGGCATATTCATATCACAGGAGAAATACCTCAAGGATGTCCTGAAGAAATTCGGCATGCAAGATTGCAAAGGCATCAGAATTCCTATGCCCACAAATGGTCATCTATGCACTAATGAAAATGGTATTGACTTCGATCATAAGGTATACCGCTCCATGATTGGCTCTTTATTGTACTTATGTGCATCTAGGCCAGATATAATGCTTAGTGTTTGCATGTGTGCCCGATTTCAAGCTGCACCGAAGGAATCACACCATAAGGCTGTGAAGCATATTCTTCGATATCTAGCTCACACACCAACACTAGGATTATGGTATCCCAAGGGCTCGGATTTTGATCTCATTGGATATTCTGACTCTGACTATGCTGGTGACCGTGTGGACCGCAAGTCAACATCTGGTACTTGTCATTTCCTCGGACGATCCTTGGTCTGTTGGTCCTCGAAGAAACAGAACTGCGTATCACTGTCTACTGCTGAAGCTGAGTACATTGCTGCTGGTTCTTGCTGTGCACAACTGCTATGGATGAAGCAAACACTCAGGGACTATGGCATCAACGTGAAGAATGTGCCTCTCCTCTGTGACAATGAGAGTGCCATCAAGATTGCTAACAACCCAGTTCAGCACTCGAAGACCAAGCACATTCAGATCCGTCATCATTTTGTTCGTAATCATGTGTTGAAGGGCGACATTTCTATTGAGCATGTGAAGACTGAAGAACAGCTAGCTAATATCTTCACTAAGCCCTTGGATGAGAAGAGATTTAGCAAGTTGCGGTGTGAGCTAAATATCTTAGAGTCTTTGAATGTACTTTGAAAAAGGCACTCATCCTAACACTTATGCAAAATTGATGACTTAGATGTGCAACACATGAAGAAACATTTTTCTTCAATCAATGAAGAATAACACTCTAAGTGTGAAGAAATTTATAAAGAATTTGATTCTCAGAACCCTATGACAATTGTACGCGGTGTCTGAAATCATCATTCTTATACGGAGGGTCACGCCGCCACAAAAGTTGAAAATCTTCAATTTGAGATTTTCCTCAGTTCTGAAATTCCTCAGTTGTTCAAATTCTTCAACTTGCAAAATCTTCACTTGTGCCGTCATTTTTCTTCATTGGCTATATATATATATATATATATATATATATATATATATATATATATATATATATATATATATATATATATATATATATATATGTATATGTGAGTTTATGTCCTCTACATCATTCACTTATAGCTATTTCTTCAAGTTGATTTTTCTGCTAAGTGAATGTGATCGGACCCTTCCCCTCTATGCTATACTCAATCCAATCTGTTCACAAATTCTTCATGTGCGTTCTATTTGAAACTCGTTCAAATTCTTCACTGTGTCCTTGTTAGCTGAATAAATTGCGAATGGAACGTTAAAACTGATCTTATCCAAACTTTCGGTTTTGCCGCTCAAACCGTTCCGCATCCCACGATGCATCATTTTAATCACCCACGATCTTACACGATCTCCACTACACAGTACGTGGGTCACACATGTCGTGAGAAGGAGAATGGTCAGGGGCACGTTCGTCCTAAATCTTCAGGCAAACAGTTTTTCACTGCCTCTATAAATACCCCTCTCCCCTTCCTCACTTCCTTTACTTCGCTCGATCTCTCTCTCCCGCTCGAGCTTCTCAAACCCTAGCGCCACCGCTATTCCATCGTCGCCGGTGAGGAAGAGCTTCACTGCCTCGACCTCGTCGTCATCGTACTCGCGCCGACCGCGGAAATCTTCACCTCTGCCGCCGCCGTAGACGTCTTCCTCCGCCGAGTTAGGGCGTGGAAGATCTACATCGACGAACTCCACTGTTTCACCTCACTGTTCATCGTGTTCTTCGTTCAGGGTAATTAAAATTTACTTTTACTGCCCTCTTTGATTCAAAACTTTTCTACAAAATCTTCAAAGGTGTTTTATTCTTCAAATCCTCACACACAAAACACCTCACATGTTATCTGTTCTTGATTCATTTCCCTAAGCATCATTTTCTTCAAGATTCCTCAATTTTGTGGATCTTTGATCTATACAACTCTGGAACCTAAGATATAACGCGCTTAGTGAAATTCTTCAAGACGCATCTGGTCAAATTCCTCAAACTTGTTCTTTTTGAAAAACCCTCTGAGAATGCATATGACCTCTCCAAATTCCTCGCAACTATACTCTGTTCACAGGTACACGTGTCCGCTGCTGAATCTCTAGGTTCTCATCAGCTTAACTCATTTGCAGCGTTCCTTGAAGAAAAGTTGCATACTTCTTCAGAGAATTCGATTGTTCAAATTCCTCAACTAAAGAAAATGGCTGACGGTAAAAGGCCACAGAAAGGAGGAAAGAAGCCTGAGGTCATGACTACCTTTGAAATCCCTGAGGATTTATATAAAGATTACTGCACGCCTGATGAAGCCAAATTTGGCAAAGAAGATAAAAATCAGCGCAAGGTGCGCATTCAGAGGATTTAACGGAGATGGGCACGTGAATGGAGGGAGTACAGATACGTCACTCCAAAATACATGAAGAAATTCACACTGAACCCTCCATGCCCAAGAGCCCCGTTGGCACCTGGCCAAGTGGCCGATCCCACTAGCATCAAACGCGGTGAGGATTTTCCTGAAGGATGGGCCAAGCACCAAGCCAAATTAGCAAGACAAGCCAGAGAAGCAGTGAGGAAATTCAATGAAGACTCTGCTGCTGCTGCTGCCACTGAGACTCTGTCAAGCCGAGGAAAGCAATGCTTAAGAAGCCCGCTCGAAAGCCAAGTGCTTCACCAGCAATGCCCTCACGGCCAAGTTCCTCTGCTGCGCCCTCACGACCAGAAACTTCAAAGTCTTCAAAGCAAATTGCTCAAGCTGCCCCTGCTCCTCCGAAATCCTCAGCACCTCCGACCAAGTCCTCAGCCGATCCGACGATGTCCTCAGCACCTGCGCATCCTGCCACATGCCAAAGGACTGTAGGCATCTCTATTGCCTCTGGTGTCTCAGCTAGTTCCTCAGCTGCACCAAGTTCCTCAGCTGGACCCTCTCTGCTGAAGAAAAAGGCTACTGCTGGACGCGGTACTCGCCCAAGTCCTAAGAAGAAGCATGTAGTCTTCAGTGTACCGTCTGATGATGATGAAGCTGATGAAGAAGAACTTGCCGAAATCATCAGGGACCACCAAGAAAGGGCCGCTAGAGCCAAAGGCACACCTGTGCCACTGCTGTTGGATCCAAGGGAGATCCTCGATTACATCAATCTCTGGCATAAGGATCCCAACACACCTATGCCTGACTTCAAGCTGACACCTGGCCAAAGTCACATGCTGACTCACTTCATTCAAGAGGAGAAGTGGAAATATGATAGGGCCAGGCAGATCAAGAAATCGCAGTACAGGAAAGAGAAACTGCTGAGGAAAAATGTTCTCATGATGAAATCCGAAGAACTCATCAAGATGCAGGCTGACATCAAAACCCTCAGCGATGAATTTGATGCATACTATGCTGACTGGAAAGGAGCAAAAGTCGGATTTGTGAAACTGACTGAGAAATTCACAAATGTTGCAGCCCCATCGCAACAAGAAATTCCTCAAGCTGAACCTTCAGCACAACCCACTGAAGAACATGCCAGCACCGCTGATGACTTTCAGGCTACTGAAGGAAATGCTAGTTCCAGGGCTGATGACTCCATTCCAGCCGCTGAAGAAATTGCCAGGGCATCCACTAGTGCTGCGCCTGAAGAAACTGAAGATGTAAGGGCAACTGCATCAGTTGTGCCTGAGGAGCACCTACACCAACTCCTATCCTTCCATCTGCATTAGATGTGAAGAAGATCAAGGCTGCAGAGCGAGCTGCAGTGAAGAAAAGGAAAGCATCAAATGCTTCAGGATCTTCAGCTCCCAAGAAGATGAAGCCGATGACCAGCTCGTTTGCAAATCCCATTGATGCTGTTCCAATCTCAACCTTGCCATCAAAGGACCTTGTTCCTTTTGGTGAAGACTATGAGATCCCAAGTGGATCAGATGAAGAAACTCAATCTGCTGCTTCCTCAGAGCAGATTGATGAAGAAATTGAAGTGGATGGAATCCCTTCAATCCCAGTGGTCTCATCACCAATGCCTTAGTTTACTGCTGAAGAGGCTGGTGTTGAAGAATTAGAAGATGAAGATGTGGCCATTGGAAGCACAACTCCAGTGATGAATGGCGACTTTTGGGAAAGTCAGCATCCCAATTCTCCACTCTTCACTCCACTGCAGCAAATCCCTCACTCTCCTGCACCAACAGTTCAATTGGGCTCTGAAGAAACTCATCCCACTACATCTGTGCATGAAGAAATTCCAGCCACTAGTGCTGAAGAAACTGCTGCAGCTGATGAAAATATGACTGCACCTGAGGAAGAACCTGAAATTCCTCAGCCTGAAGAACCTGAGATCGTGATTCCTGAGGTAGTGATGCAACTCACTGACACTCCTCTGCCAAAACCAAAGGATCCATTCTCAAGGAAACAAAAGTTCAAGGCTGAAGCCTTCTTTGGCGAGCATGTGTTCTTCACAGAGTATAATCCATATGACTCTGCTCGCATAAGGAAGAGGCGTTTCTGGACTGCAAGTCAAGCCAACTTCTATTCCTCAGTGCTATTCAACAAAGACAAAGTCTTCGACCATGCACATATTCCTCACGTGGATATGGAGTCTATGTCATGCTTCACGCCAGTCCTCAGTGTTCTTCATGACGCTGGGTTGCTCAATTTCTGCACTGACATATGTGATTGGAATGAAGAACTCATTCTTCAGTTCTATGCAACACTGCACATCACCGGCAACTCTGAAGATGTGAATTCATGGGTTCTGGACTGGATGACTGAGAACACACATTACAAGGCACCAGCATCTGAATTGCTTCGTGCCCTTCCTCTAAGTCCTCCCCTTGAAGATGCACGTTGTGTTTACAACGAACCTGAGCTTTCAAATCACTATATGCAAGTGCTGATGAAGCCTTTGAAGCCAGGGCAGGCCCCTCGAACCAAATTCCTCGTCAAGGAATTGTTGTATGTGCCGCGGACTGTCTATCGCATTCTGACGAAGACAATGAGTCCCATCAAAGGCCACGACTCAACTGATGAAGAAGTCGTTGGCATCATGAAGAATATGCTTTTCAACATCTGTCATGGCGTTCCCGTCAACTTCCATGATTTCTTCATGAGGACTCTGGCCAACATTGCTTGTCACCATTTGAGCTGAAGCCTTATGCACCATGGATTATGAGATTCATCAGGACAAGGTCTTCACTCAATTACAAGGCTGATACTCTGAACCACTGCAGCTACTTGCCCCCTATTGAAGTCCTCAAAAGGACATTTTCCTCAGCTGAAGAAAAGGGCAAAGCTACTGCTGTGATAGATGAAGGCATTTCGTCCATTGAATGGTCAATTTCGCAAGGCTGCATCTTACTCCACCAATGATGACTCTGCCACACATGACACTGCCGCCAACACTGCCAAGCCAAATCCTCAAGCCACAGCACCCAGGGTGATGACTGATCGAGAGTTACTCCTCAGTCTTCATCAAAAGTTTGATCGCAATCACAAATGGGTCAAGCGTCAGTTTGGTTCAATTCTTCACAACATGACTGCAACACATAATGCAGTGAAAAAAAACCACTACTACCTTCATGAAACCCTCAACCGCACCTGGGCTGTTCTGTCTCAAGTTTACAGCGCTGATGATTTGACGCAAATGGGTCTCAAAGAAGAGTTTGACTGGTCTGCACCTCCTCCGAAGAAATACAAGAAGGTCCAGGTTCCTTATTTGGTGGCCAGTTCATTTTCTTCATCGCGTGAGACTGATGAAAATGAAGACTTGGATGACACTGCAGTAGGCCCTACTTCAACAACCGACCCCAACAACGTTGGCACTCCTTCATCATCATGAATATCTTCAGGGGCGTTAGTCCCCAGTTTCAATCCTTTT
Organism: Aegilops umbellulata; assembly: GCA_032464435.1. NCBI lineage: Eukaryota > Viridiplantae > Streptophyta > Magnoliopsida > Poales > Poaceae > Aegilops > Aegilops umbellulata. The sequence continues at coordinate 354,059,486 of CP136058.1, forward strand.
GGTCATTCGATGACAAAGGGGGAGAAATATGAGTTAGTTTTCAAGCGGGTCTATTATAAAGGGCGTTTTTTTGCTAAGTTACAACTCTCATTCTTCCGAAACTTTTATTGGATCGAGTTATAATCTTAAACCCGATGGTGCTCTGATACTTTTGTTGCACTATGCTCTGATACTTTGATGCACTATTTGGCATGCTTATTCCTCGTTAATATTATTGCACGCATGCTGAATTACATCAGACACCATATTTCATCATGCATTTCAAATTCTTCGTATTATATATCAAATGCGTGTATGAATTACAAGATATAGGGGGAGATCTCCATGTTTCAACTCTTCAAGTGTGCATTGCTTCAAAGCAAATTCCTCACTATGCACATCTTCAGGGGGGAGTTCTTCTATATCTTGCAATCAAATTCCTCAATATCAGCATTTACACTCCATATGTTTATCCCCGTTGAAAACTTAACCTATATTGTCATCAATCACCAAAAAGGGGGAGATTGTAAGTGCATCTAGTGCCCCTTAGTGATTTTGGTGTATTGAAGACTTATAGGTTAAGGATCTAACGTGTTTATGAGTGTACACAGGTCTATAAGTCTATGAGGAGTTTGATATTTACAGACAAAGTCGACCCCTAAAAATGAAGTTCTTCGACTGAAGACTTTGGATTTCTGAAGACTTTGAAAGTGAAGAAATTGGTGTGACATCTTGCATGCTAAATTTCCTCAGTACATCCTTGAGGTATTTCTCCTGAGATATGAATATGCCATTGCGTTGTTGACGAATTTGTAGACCTAAGAAGAATTTCAATTCTCCCGTCATAGACATTTGATATTCTTCACTCATCATATAGGCAAATTCATAACTATAACGTTGGTTAGTACAGCCAAAGATACTATCATCAACATATATTTGGCACACAAACAGTTCACCATCATAAGATTTAGTGAAAATAGTAGGGTCGAGTGAACCGGGTTTGAAGCCTTTCTTCATGAGAAATACCTTCAAAGTATCATACCACGCCCGAGGGGCCTGCTTGAGGCCATAGAGGGCCTTATTGAGTTTGAAGACTTTGTCAGGATTCTTTGGTTCTTCAAAACCTGGGGGTTGAGCAACATATACTTCTTCCTCAAGCTTACTGTAAGTGCATCTAGTGCCCCTTAGTGATTTTGGTGTATTGAAGACTTATAGGTTAAGGATCTAACGTGTTTATGAGTGTACACAGGTCTATAAGTCTATGAGGAGTTTGATATTTACAGAGAAAGTCGACCCCTAAAAATGAAGTTCTTCGACTGAAGACTTTGATATACTGAAGACTTTCTGAAGACTTTGAAAGTGAAGAAATTGGTGTGACCTTGAAGACTTGGTATTCATTCGAGGAACATCAAGCGTGAAGACTTTTGTTTTCGTAGTTTCATTTTCTCTTTCTTGAGTCATAGGAAACACCGTACTGTTAAAGGGGGTCGAGGAAATACTAAGGAGAAAATTTCCAAGTGATGCTCAACTCAAATCCTACATCTACCAATCCCTTCGAGTGAAGCCATTGGAAATCTCATACAGTTCAGTCAATTTCTTCAGTGACAGAGACGCAGTTCTTCTGGTCACTGAGGACTTTGCTCTGACCGAGGAGTTAGGAATTTGCCAGTGCGAATTACCTACACTGTGAGGAACATGATAGCCCTGAGGAATTTGTACCTCAAATTTCCGACCGTTGCTGTGCTACGCGCCAGCTGTCCCAAAATATCTTATCCATCCAACGGTCATATCATTGAAGGGAATTTATGTCTTATCATGTCGGGCTGCTCCCTAGGCTATAAATAGCCGCCCCCTACAACCACTAGCTGGTTGGCTGCTCCGAGAGAAACTGACACTTGTCATTTGGGAGCAACCCATCGTCCGAGGACTTTGAGCGAAAATCATCAAGTCAGGAAAATCCAAACCCAAACCCAAAACACCTACAAACCCAAAGTGATTGAGCATCACTGAAGAGATTGATCCTGCATGGATCCGATGCTTGTTACCTTTGAAGACTGTGCTTCTTCCAGACGGTTAGGCGTCAAGGTCTAGAGCATCCAAGAGGAATTGTGGATCGCCGAGTGACCGAGTTTGTGAAGGTTTGGAAGTCACCTGAAGACTTACCACGAGTGATTGGGCGAGGACTGTGTGTCCTTAGCTCAAGGAGAATACCGTGAGGACTGTGTGTCCAGGACTAGGTGTCCTCGAGTTTAAATACTCAGCCGCTCCAACCGGATGTACAACTGAGACAGCAGTTGGAACTGGTCTACCAAATCATTGTCTTCACCAAGCCAACTAGTTCTATTTCCTCAACACTTTCATTTCCTCATTACTGTGTTGTGTGTTTGTTCATATTTGTGTTTATAGACTTTGACTGAAGACTTTTTCAATTTCCTCAGCTCAATTTCTTTAGTCTGTTTGTCTTCATCTTGTGCTATCCTGTGTTTACGCTTCCTGTACTCTGTTTGTCTTCATTTCATCATGATGACCATGCATGTATTCTGTTATGTTTACTTCTGAGTACTTATTCCGCTGCTAGTAGTTCTTCTCTAAGGAATTTCCTCACCAGCAAATTCCTCAGTGATGAATTTCATAAAAATCGCCTATTCACCTCCCCTCTAGTCGATATAACACACTTTCACTTACCATTGAGGAATGCACTTTTCACATCCATTTGATACAAAGTGATATCATGATGGTTAGCATAAGCAAGTAATATGCGAATAGCCTCAAGTCTACCAACAGGTGCAAAAGTTTCATCGAAGTCAATTCCTTCAACCTGTGTGTAGCCTTGAGCTACTAGCCATGCCTTATTCCTCACCGCAAGGCCATTTTCATCTTGCTTGTTGTGGTAGATCCACTTTGTGTCAATGATATTGTGCTTGCGAGGATCTGGACGTTCGACCAATTCCCAGACGTTGTTGAGCTCAAACTGATGTAATTCTTCTTGCATGGTCTGAATCCACTCAGGCTCCAGAAATGCTTCATCTACCTTAGTGGGCTCTGTGATAGAGACAAAAGCATAGTGCCCACAAAAGTTAGATAAATGTGAGGCTTTTGAGCGTGTGAGAGGACCTTGTGCTTCAATGTCATCGATGATCTTTTCAACTTGCACTTCTTTTGCAACGCGAGGATGAGTTGGTTTTCGTCGAGGAATTTGATCGGCATTTTCTTCAACATTTTCTTAAAGTGCATCAGCTCGACGTTCTTCATTGTAACATCCCAAAATTCTAAATTTTGGAACGTTATAATAGATAGATAGATTTGATTGATTGTTTGATTGATTGACTGAAAATGAGTGAATTCGAAATCTTTTGAAAGTTAAATGAGACGGAATAAAAGGACTTTCCCAAACTTTCATTTTTGCTTTTATGCTCTCCGTCAATTCAAATACTTTTTCATCACGAAACCCTTGAGCGAAGATGATATGACTTCTTCCATTTAATTAAATGAAAGGGTGTTGAAAATATTTGAATTTCATTTGAAAAAATATTTCAAATTCTATAACTTTATGCAACTCAATGATTTTCACGAGGGAAGATAATATGACTTCTTCAAAATATATGAAATATGAGTTAGGAGTTTCAAAGAAACTCAAATTTAAAATCCATTTGAAATTATTTTCAATTTGGGTTATTTGAGTTTTATTCAAATTATTTTTCTCCAAAAATAAAATATATGGAAAATAGGGTAACATGATTCCCTACACCAGAAAATTGGAGAGAAATTAATTTGAAATCATTTTGGTATTTTTAAATTGATTTTTACTGGATTTTATTAAAGCAGGAGCACTGTTTGAATTATTAGAAATTGTGTGTATTCTATTTGGTGCTAGAAAAATGTTCATCTTGTAGGAAATCTTTTTCTGAAAATTTTGATATATTATATGCCTATATAATATATTTATTTATTTTGCTTTTATTCTTTTGTTTGGAAAAATGTTTTAAAAAAAAGTTTCCCTCGCCGAACTGGGCCGGCCCAGCCCCAGGCCAGGCCACGGCCCAGCCCAGCCAGCGCACCGCTGCCGCGTTCCTCCTCGCGTGCCCGTGCGGGACTCCCGCCGGAGTCCGCCGCACCTACGGCGCCGGCCGCCCCTTCCCCAAGCAAAGAGCCGCCCCGGCCCCTTTATAACCCGAGGCCGGCCCCGCCCCTCTCTCTTCCCCCCCCCACCGCGCCGCCTCGCCGGACTTCGCTGCGCCGCCCTCGCACGCAGATCCGCCGCCGCCATCCGCATCTCGCCGCGCCCGCCGCTGCTGCACCCTTGCCCGCGCATCGCCGCCACCGCCCCGCGCCGCCCTGCCTCGCCGTGCTCGCCGGAACCGCCGCGCCGCCTCGCCTCGTTGCCACCGGAGTTGACCGCTGACGCCGGTTCGATCCACCGCCGACTCGCCCGAACCGGTATAACCCAAGTAAAACCGCCCGGTTCGCCGGTTTTTCTTTTAGTTTAGTTTTCGTTTAAAACCGGTTTTGTTTAGGTTTAATTATATAGAGAACGTCCGTTGTTTAGACCTTATAAACGAACGTTCGTTTTTTAGTCTTTTTCTTTTTCTTTTAGTTTTCTGCCAGGGACTCATTTGTGGATATTTTTATTTACAAATCGGCCCCTGTTTTTCAAACGCTCATAACTTTTTGCTCGTTAGTCGGAATTCGATGAAACCAACGCCCACTTCTTCGTTGTAATCTCCTCTATCCAGTAATCCAACTTAAACATGTTTTGGAAAGTTTTAAAATTTGAATTAGACCAGATTTGAATTCAAACTTTGTTTGATCATAACTTGAGTTTCGTAGCTCCGTTTGAGTTGATTCTTTTTGCAAATTAAAGCTCTTGACCTAAACTTTCTAATAAGGCAAAATTCACATAATTTTGGTACTGTTAGAAATTGTTTTATATTGCAAGAGTTATTTGCTTGGTTTTGATGTTTTCTGAATCGTCTTCTTCGATCTCTCTGATCTTTTGAGTGATTGCTTATGTGTGGTTACTATTGCTTGATTACGCTAGATTGATCGAAGTGTGACGAGTAGATCTATCAAGAGTTTTGAGTGCGAATCATCTTTATCAACATTGCAGGCAAGTTCACACTTTGATCATATCCCTTTCCTACCCAGTTTTATTGCATTAGATCTATCCTCAAACAATTGCATGGTTAGGATCTGAATTAAATTGTGGGTTGGGAAGTAGTTGAGGTAGTACCTATTACCTGTTTATCATCAAACCCTTGGGAGTTACTATTACGTTATGCTTATACTGCCATGCAATGCTCGTAGACGTGGATTGGGTTTGAGAGTATTTCATGACAGATGTGAGATTGTTAATTAATGGTTTACTTAAGGTGGCAACTTAAACACACATCTGGATGGATTGAGGCACCTGGGTATTCCAGGAATTGCCTGTCTAGGCACCTGGGTATTCCAGGACTTGCCTGTTTTTTCTTTTGGACCGCCACCCAGGCTCAAAGGGATCATGAGATTATTCATACTAGAAACTTCCGTGTGCAGCCACAAGCCATTATGGGCTCTGGCATAGTTGATTAAGTCGTGCGAACTCTTACATGGTAGATTAGCAGCTGTAGGGGAAAGTTGGTGTACCGGTCTATCCAACGTAAGGTGCTAGCGCTTCTGAAAGACTATGTCTCGGTCATCCATTTCTCAAACACCATGTAGTGCGAGAAATCCAATGGAGGCGATCGAGTCTTGTGGGGAAATGTGCGCAAACCTCTGCAGAGTGTACAAACTAATCATGATTAGCCGTGTCCCCGGTTATGGACATCTTGAGTATCTAGTTCTTGGATTATCCTGTTGATCTCATCATGTTACTTTAATTAACTTTGTTGGGTTTTATTGATGATACTTAATTGAGATTGAGAATGCTGTCAACCATTCTCAATGTTTAACAACCACTATGATAGTTAAATAAAATTTATTCCTTTGCAGTAGGGAAAAATTGGCTTTTCGCAAAAACATTATAACCATAGAGCTTTTCCACCAGCCATATATGCATGTAGTGATAGCAATTGTTCATCATTTTCTCTATGGTGTGAATTTGCCAGTACATTCAATGTACTGACCCGTTTCGGGCTGCAACGTCTCATGTTGCAGGTTTCTTACGACGAGTAAGTGATACGTTAGGGTTACGATTTCTACACTCAACTTTGCCGTTGGTGTTGATGGGAATCCACAACCTTGTTGCTTCCGCTATATATTTGGATTGAGGTAATAGTATTTACGTTACTTTATATATGTGATTTACCTCTGTTATAAATCCTTCGAGTATTGTGTGTGTCAGCATACCGATCCAGGGATGACACTTAAGCACAGAGACTTGATCCATTAGGGTCGGGTCGCTACAAGATGGTATCAGAGCACATGTTGACTGTAGGACGTGACCCTAGAAAATGGCAAGCCCATAGGAAAGATTTTCTCTACAACTTCTTTTTCAAAAGATCTTTTACCTCTCTTCTCTTCTGAGCTTATTCAAATATCCCCTTTTAGTGAGACCATATCCCTTTTCCCATTTGACTACTCGAAGATTCGACGGATGAGACCACTCCAAGAAGTACAAGATATCGGACAACCACGACCACTACGGAATGAAAAAGATTTTACCGTGCATATGAATAATGGAAACTACAACTATTGAAGACTCTGAAGACTAGGAGAATTGGAGGCTCCGAAGAATTTCCAAGATTTGTGTGACCTAGGAAGGCTACCATTATGGATGTTGGCAGACTATGGAAGTTGTCAATACCCGAGATCAAGGTGTGTTGGAGAAAGACTGGAACATGGAGAGTTAAAAACTCAAAGTTTGTCAAGGAAAACCCTAAAGGCAGGAGATATCAACTATGGAGAGATAGCTCATGGAAATGACAAGAGCGGAAACACGACAACTCATGATGTTATGACCCGCTTATGCTATTGTCACTGTGCTAAGTTAAAAACATGCATATGCATGGAAGGATTGGATAGTAGAAGGCTGATGGAGAATTTATCAGCAAGATAAAGTTTTAACCTTAGCAGGTGTATCACCAGGATCTGGAATGTTACATCAAGAAGTTAAGATGGACCTACAAGAAGCTATATTTGACAAGGAAGTATTTCATGAAGAACTCTGGACCCTGAAGATGAGAGTAGCCAAGCTAGAGGAGCAAAACTTTGAGATACAGGAGATTCGTCAGGAACTGAAGGACAGTAGGATCATGGTTCATGTTGAGGTTGATGAAATCCAGAAGTTGGAATGCAACTCCAGAAAATATTAAAGGATGTCGTGAGAGACTTCGTGTCAATAGAGATGATCTGGCAAAAGAACTTGAGAAGGACAAGCATGATCGGAAGAAGCCATCGGAGACATGAACAAAGACTTGAAGAGTTTGGCAACGTTGACCTTTAGAAGACCAAACCCCTGTTATATACCTACGTTAGATGCGACGTTTGTGAGCTGTCATTTGTTTGATGTTTTTCCGACAGCCACAAATAAAATCTGTCTTTTCAAAACTATTGTTGCATTGTGTGCATCCCCCCCCCCCTCTCTCTCTCTCTCTTATCCCACCCCAAACCATTGGACCCAATAGAGGATGAATGGAGATGAGCTTATATTTTCTAGACCGATGAGTCAATTGGAGACGGACCGATGGATTCAGAACATTGAGGATCACATGAAGAATAACCCTATAGTCAGAAAGGATATGAAGAAACCTTGTGCATACAAATTTTGTGGAGAAATAGGACACAACCATAAAGAACACAAGGATGAATGCCCCAATTGTGAAGGAAGTCATCCAACTGAAGAATGCCCAACTAGGAAGATCACTTGTTTCTTGTGTGAAGGGACTACCCACTACCCTGCTCGGTGTCACATTTACCCCATGATACAAAGAACCATCCAGCAAAAGAAAGAAGCAATGAAAGGAGCCCTAATGGAAATTTTAGAAGAACCTGTGATGAACGAAGAGGTGGAGGACACACCCAAAGAAGAACCAATTAAACCCTGCACCAAGTCATGCTATTCATGTGGAGAAGAAGGACACATCTCCCAGAATTGTATGAATGGGGATCTAGTAGAATTCCCGACGGAGGAAGTAGAGTTTGACCCACAGGAAATAGAAGCCCTGATTGGAATGGAAAAGTACAGAAAGAGAAGTAGATTGGATTCCAGGAAGGATCTGAGTCATATCACCTGTTATAGGTGCAAGGAGTCAGGGCACTACCTCAGCAATTGCCCAAAAAGGAAGCCAAGGACCCAAGGAGGCTATATTATCACAAGGAAACCTCGAAACTTGTCAGAAGTAATATGTTTCCGTTGTAATGAAGCAATGCACTTTGCCAGAGATTGTCCGAAGGAGAAGGAGACTTGTGATAAGTAGTTGAGTTTGTAGCAGAAGAAATATAGTAGTAGTGAGAACATTTTCCTTTATATTGAGGTGTTGAGTTGAGGCATGTAATGGAAAACATGAGATTGTAATAATTTGAGAATCAATAAAGTTAGCAGTGTTGGTACTGATTTGGATTTTATGAGTTACTCTATGAGGAAAGATGTTGACCATTTTCGAGGATATGAGAAATATGGTCTATGGAATATTGGAGAATTTTAAGGGTGGTAGTACCCTGTAAGAACCGTTGACCCCTGGAAAAGATAAGGATACTCCACTGAGTGGATTTCGGACAAAATGAATACGAGTTTTGTCTCGATATGTGTGATACCCCAAGAGTGTGTGGGATGAAGTTGGAGACCGTCAGTTGTTTGGACCAAATGTGATCAAGGAGTCAGAAGAGAATGTTAAGTTGATTCGAGATAGACTGAAGGTAGCTCAGTCCAGGCAGAAGAGTTATGCAGACTCAAAAACGCAAGGAGGTAGTCTATGAAATTGGAGACAGAGCATGTCTTCATGTGTTCCCTCTGCGAGGAGTTAAACGATTTGGAGTTAAGGGAAAGTTAGCCCCGAGATTTGTAGGACCATACCGAGTTTTGGAGCGTATGAGAGAAGTGTCCTACAAGTTGGAGTTACCCGAAGGACTATTAGGAGTTCATGATGTGTTTCACGTTTCCCAGTTGAAGAAGTACCATGCTGAGATGGCCAATATTCCCCTGTAAGGACGCTTGACCCTAGAAAGGATAATGATGTTCCACGAAATGGAGTATGGACTTCATAAGTATAAGTTTTATCTCGGTATGTGGGATATCCCACGAGGATGAAGAGATGAATTACTATTGGATATAAAGGAGGCATGATGATAGTAATATGGAGCAATTGTGACTCTAGGATGAGTCTAAGTAATCACGTCTTGGTTTGGTGCCAATATATAGAAGGAAGAAAGACAATACAATTGGACGGATTTAAGAATACTAGGAAGTTGGAAGTTAGAATAATGATCAGTTACCCGATGATAATTTCAAGGACTACAAGTGATGAGATGGACCATAACCTAGAGGCCCCAGGACCTACCAAGAAGCAAGCACACTCTTGCTGAAGGAAAAACCCTGGAAGAAGTTACGATTTTATCGATAGACGATTTTATAGGGGTAACGCAAAACCTGAGAGTTGTGAAGGAACGATAGATTTCTGTTTGGCTTGCAGAATCAATGGATTTATCCGAACTTGGTTCGTTGACAAGAGAAATTCTGCAATGCTAGTGAGGATGACCGAGTGTTAGAATGCGAGATTCGCTAAACCATGTACAAGGTAATGATTTGGGTGCGGGATGGATTGATCACCATACCGACTTACTCTTATTGTTCGCCTTGCTATATGGAATGGTAAATCTGAGTGACTTACCTATAGTAGAGAGACGACGATCAAAACCCTGTTTAAACCTTAGACTGGTATAAGTATTTTTTCCCTTATACAAGGCAGCTGTTGCCAACCGTAAGTTATACGGTGAGGATCAACCCCGACCCCTTTCCTGCAGGAGAAACCATAAATGGTTGACCACCATGAGATATCGATAGTTGTTTAGCATTGGCGCCAGACCTGTCAGCTAAGAGACCCAGTCTCGGAATAACCTTACCAAGAGGAAAGGACAGAAGAATTGAGGAAAAGGCTATGCCACTACCTGAAGAGCCAGAGAAGGAATTATACTGAAGATCTCAGAAGACCGGCCCTGTCAAGAATAAGGATGGAGGACATGAGTATTGATGGGACCGTAACAATGTTTCTAAGGGTGGTAGCACCCCAGACCCCTATGTCGATCGATGGATTTCTTTTTGGAGACCCCAATCCTAACCTATTTCTTTCTAGCCTCTCCAAATCTCGAGGACGAGATTTATTTTAAGGGTGGTAGGTTTGTAACATCCCAAATTTCTAAATTTTGGAATGTTATAATAAATAGATAGATTTGATTGATTGTTTGATTGATTGACTAAAAGTGAGTAAATTCGAAATCTTTTGAAAGTTAAATGAGAGGGAATAAAAGGACTTTCCCAAACTTTCTTTTTTGCTTTTATGCTCTCCATGAATTCAAATACTTTTTCATCACGAAACCCTTGAGCGAAGATGATATGCCTTCTTCCATTTAATTAAATGAAAGGGTGTTGAAAATATTTGAATTTCATTTGAAAATATTTCAAATTCTAAAACTTTATGCAACTCAATGATTTTCATGAGAGAAGATAATATGACTTCTTCAAAATATATGAAATATGAATTGGGAGTTTCAAAGAAACTCAAATTTAAAATCCATTTGAAATTATTTTCAATTTGGGTTATTTGAGTTTTATTCAAATTATTTTTCTCCAAAAATAAAATATATGGAAAATAGGGTAACATGATTCCCTACACCAGAAAATTGGAGAGAAATTAATTTGAAATCATTTTGGTATTTTTAAATTGATTTTTACTGGATTTTATTAAAGCAGGAGCACTGTTTGAATTATTAGAAATTGTTTGTATTTTATTTGGTTCTAGAAAAATGTTCATCTTGTAGGAAATCTTTTTCTGAAAATTATGATATATTATATGCCTATATAATATATTTATTTATTTTGCTTTTATTCTTTTTTTTGGAAAAATGTTTTAAAAAAAAGTTTCCCTCGCCGAACTGGGCCGGCCCAGCCCTAGGCCAAGCCACGGCCTAGCCCAGCCAGCGCACCGCCGCCGCCTTCCTCCTCGCGTGCCCATGCGGGACTCCCGCCGGAGTCCGCCGCACCTACGGCGCCGGCCGCCCCTTCCCCAAGCAAGGAGCCGCCCCGGCCCCTTTATAACCCGAGGCCGGCCCCGCCCCTCTCTCTTCCCCCCACCGCGCCGCCTCGCCAGACTTCACCGCGCCGCCCTCGCCCGCAGATCCGCCGCCGCCGTCCGCATCTCGCCGCGCCACCGCCCGCCGCTGCTACACAGCGCGCCGCCTCGCGCCGCTGCACCCTTGCCCGCGCATCGCCGCCACCGCCCCGCGCCGCCCTGCCTCGCCGCGCTCGCCGGAACCGCCGCACCGCGTCACCTCGTAACCGCCGGAGTTGACCGCCGACGCCGGTTCGATCCACCGCCGACTCGCCCGAACCGGTATAACCCAAGTAAAACCGCCCGGTTCGCCGGTTTTTCTTTTAGTTTAGTTTTCATTTAAAACCGGTTTTATTTAGGTTTAATTATATAGAGAACGTCCGTTGTTTAGATCTTATAAACGAACATTCATTTTTTAGTCTTTTTCTTTTTCTTTTAGTTTTCTGCCAGGGACTCGTTTGTGGATATTTTTATTTACAAATTGGCCCCTATTTTTCAAACGCTCATAACTTTATGCTCGTTAGTCGGAATTCGATGAAACCAACGCCCACTTCTTCGTTGTAATCTCCTCTATCCAGTAATCCAACTTAAAAATGTTTTTGAAAGTTTTAAAATTTGAATTAGACCAGATTTGAATTCAAACTTCGTTTGATCATAACTTGAGTTTCGTAGCTCCGTTTGAGTTGATTCTTTTTGCAAATTAAAGCTCTTGACGTAAACTTTCTGATAAGGCCAAATTCGCATAATTTTGGTACTGTTAGAAATTGTTTTATGTTGCAAGAGTTATTTGCTTGCTTTTGATGTTTTCTGAATCGTCTTCTTCGATCTCTCTGATCTTTTGAGTGATTGCTTATGTGTGGTTACTATTGCTTGATTACGCTAGATTGATCGGAGTGTGACGAGTAGATCTATCAAGAGTTTTGAGTGCGAATCATCTTCATCAACATTGTAGGCAAGTTCACACTTTGATCATATCCCTTTCCTACCAAGTTTTATTGCATTAGATCTATCCTCAAACAATTGCATGGTTAGGATCGGAATTAAATTGTGGGTTGGGAAGTAGTTGAGGTAGTACCTATTACCTATTTATCATCAAACCCTTGGGAGTTACTATTACGTTATGCTTATACTGCCATGCTATGCTCATAGACGTGGATTGGGTTTGAGAGTATTTCATGACATATGTGAGATTGTTAATTCGGTTTACTTAAGGTGGCAACTTAAACACACATCTGGGTGGATTGAGGCACCTGGGTATTCCAGGACTTGCCTGTCTAGGCACCTGGGTATTCCAGGACTTGCCTGTTTTTCTTTTGGACCGCCACCCAGGCTCAAAGGGATTATGAGATTATTCATACTAGAAACTTCCGTGTGCAGCCACAAGCCATTATGGGCTCTGGCATAGTTGATTAAGTCGTGGCAACTCTTACAGGGTAGACTAGCAGATGTAGGGGAAAGTAGGTGTACCGGTCTATCCAACTTAAGGTGCTAGCGCTTCTGAAAGACTATGCCTCGGTCATTCGTTTCTCAAACACCATGTAGTGTGAGAAATCCAACGGAGGCAATCGAGTCTTGTGGGGAAAAGTGCGCAAACCTCTGCAGAGTGTACAAACTAATCATGATTAGCCGTGTCCCCGGTTATGGACATCTTGAGTATCTAGTTCTTGGATTATCCTGTTGATCTCATCATGTTACTTTAATTAACTTTGTTGGGATTTAATGATGATACTTAATTGGGATTGAGAATGCTGTCAACCATTCTCAATGTTTAACAACCACCATGATAGTTAAATAAAATTTATTCCTTTGCAGTAGGGAAAAATTGGCTTTTCGCAAAAACATTATAACCATAGAGCTTTTCCACCGGCCATATATGCATGTAGTGATAGCCATTGTTCATCATTTTCTCTATGGTGTGAATTTGCCAGTACATTCAATGTGCTGACCCGTTTCGGGCTGCAATGTGTCATGTTGCAGGTTTCTTACGACGAGTAAGTGATACGTTAGGGTTACGATTTCTACACTCAACTTTGCCGTTGGTGTTGATGGGAATCCACAACCTTGTTGCTTCCGCTATATATTTGGATTGAGGTAATAGTATTTACGTTACTTTATACATGTGATTTACCTCTGTTATAAATCCTTCGAGTACTGTGTGTGTCAGCATACCGATCCAGGGATGACACTTAAGCACAGAGACTTGATCCATTCGGGTCGGGTCGCTACATTCATGTTCTCGAATGAATTCTTTAGCAGATTCTTCGGTAGGAATGACATCCTCAGTAGCCTTGAACTTGATAGTTTCCTCAAGTGTTGGTTCATCTATCACAGAAGGTAGGTGCTCTTTTTGTGAGCCATTAGTTTCATCGAACCGCACATCTACAGTTTCAACAACCTTGTGAAGAACGTTGTTGAAGACTCTGTAGGTGTGCGAGTCCTTTCCGTAACCAAGCATAAAACCTTCATGTGCTTTCGGTGCAAATTTAGAGTTGTGATGAGGATCTCTAATCCAACATTTAGCACCGAAGACGTTGAAATAACTCACATTGGGTTTCTTGTCAGTCAGGAGTTCATAGGCAGTCTTCTTGAAGAATTTGTGAAGATATACTCTGTTGATGATGTGGCACGCAGTATCAATTGCATCAATCCAAAAACGACGAGGCGTTTTGTATTCATCAAGCATAGTGCGAGCCATCTCAGCAAGAGTCCAGTTCTTGCGCTCCACGACGCCATTTTGCTGAGGAGTATAAGGAGCAGATAACTCATGAGTAATACCAAGTTCATAAAGATAGTCATCGAGACCAGGATTCTTGAACTCAGTTCCATTGTCACTTCTGATGTGCTTGATCTTCACACCAAAGTTGGTTGAAGCCCTCGAGGAAAATCGTTTGAAGTCTTCCTGCACTTCATGTTTGTAAGCAACAATGTGTACCCATGTGTAACGAGAGTAATCATCAACAATAACAAAGCCATATTGAGATGCATCATTTGAAACTGCAGAATAATGGTTAGGAACGAAGAGATCCATATGAAGCAATTCAAATGGTCGAGTAGTGGTCATGATAGTCTTCGCTGGATGCTTAGCCTTTGTTAGCGAAGATGATATGCTTCAGATGCGATGGTGATAAGGGAGCATCCATCAATAGATTCTTGTCACCAGTCATGCGATTTGTACATCCACTATCGAGGACCCACTCAGTGGCTTTGGGTTGATCATCCTGCAGATGAATTAGTGCAACTTACGAACTCATATACTTCATCAGTGAAGAATATGACATCACAATTCATCAGATCAATTTCATCAAGAATGCAACAGATAAAGCAGTATGAGGACGTGATAAATGAAACTTCATTTCTTCATGATTAGCCTGCGTCCTTTCAGGCACTTTTCAGGTCTCCAACAAATTCTTCATATGTTCGAGCAGTTTGGAGGCTTGACCCTGCATAAGAGATTAGTTTTTTTTCTTCACCACCCACATCTGAAGGGGTGGCAAAGAGTTCATCACTCTGCGAGCTCCATACGAGAAAGGTGGCATAGAAGCCAATCCATTTCGTTTCACATAAGAGGAGTTAGGGTAAGCGTATGAATAAGCAGAGAAATTCTTCAAGGACTTATGAACATAATGGTTAGAAGAATAATGCTCATATTCATTGCCCTTAGCTCTTCCCTGTGAAACAGAGTTGTTAGCACGATGATATTCATATGAGGACTTTGGTCCTTTTGAGAAATTTGATCCACGTGAAGAATTTGGTCTGTATGAGGACTTGGATCCATATGAAGAATTTGATCTGGGGTTCCTATTCTCATAGGTGGTGTCATGAGGACATTCACTTGAAGACTTTCAAGGCACCTTTTGGGAACCCAGATTTTCTTCATAGGGGAGTTGTTCCTGCAGTTAGTACCAACATATCTAGCAAATACTTCACCCTTCTCATTTTTCAACAGTTTATAGTTGGAGTCAAATGACTCATTAGAGGAATGAGAAGATTCACATGTAAAGCTAGATAGATTAGATGGATCAACTGGAGGCCCCTTTGTAGCAACCCATGAGGTTTTGGGGTACTGCTCAGGCTTCCAATATGTACCATCAGCATTGAGTTTCCTCTCAAAGGCAATAACCTCTTTCCTAGGGTTCCTGTTCAGGATCTACTTTTTAAGCACATCACAAAGAGTATGATGCCCTTTGAGGCTTTTGTACATGTCTGTCATGTACAATTCCTGTAGCCCTGCATCGTCAGTGATACTAGCAATGTCCTTAGATGAGGAATTAGTGATAGCAGAGGCAGGTGAAGAATTTGTAACATTAGAAGCATTTGAACATTCAGCTGAAGAATTAGCAGATTCACACTCAATGCATTTCAAACATGGATGAACAAATTCTTCCTGAGCAGCGCTGATTTGTTGAGCAAGTAATGAATCGTGCTCCTTCTGAAGATCTTAGCTTCTCAAGATCTTGCTTTCTTTCAAGAAATTCATAAGAAAGCTTCTCATGATCAGATAAGAGAGTGTTATGATGACCTTGAAGGTTGTCAAACCTAGTCTGAAGTCTTTGAAGATTTTCAGTCAAGGTTTTAGTGCGATCCATTTCTTCACCCAACATATCATCACCTTTGTCTAGCATGTTTTGAACCCTTTCAAAAGCCCTTTGTTGTTTCACAGCAATCTTAGCAAGTTTAGAGTAGCTGGGCTTGAGATTTTCATCAGATTCATCCTCACTATATTCAGAGGAGGCATATTTGAGTACCTTGGCACCCTTTGCCATGAAGCAATAGGTGGGAGCGTAGTCATCATTGCCTTCATCAGCCTTGTTGGTGAAGCCATTTTCTTCAGAGTTGAAGATAGACTTGCTGAAGAATGCAGTAGCGAGAGCCAGACTCGCTACACCAGACTCGGACTCCTCAGATGCCTCCTCTTCCTCATGTTCCTCAGATTCAGCCTCAGAGTCCATTTCCTTGCCAATGAATGCCCGAGCCTTCTTGGAGCTGCTCTTCTTCTGAGACAAAGACTTCGAGGATTTTGATGATGAAGATTTTGAGGATTTCTTCTTTTTCTTTGCATCATCATAACTGTAATCCTTGTATTTCTTCTTCTTTGATTCCTTTTCCCACTGAGGACAATCTTGGTGTCCAGGTTTCTTGCATTTGTGACAGAGCCTCTTCTTGTAGTCACTGGATGAGGAATCATTGCTCCTTGAGGATCTTCCAAAGCGACCACATCTTGAAAACTTCTAGAATTTCTTCACGAGCAGTGCTAGCTCATGACTCAGTTCTTTAGGGTCACCAAGGCTGCTACCAGAATCTTCATCTTCAGACTCAGAAACTGCCCTGGCCTTCAGTGTACGTGATCTGCCATAGCTCGAACCATAGAGATCTCTCTTCTCAGCAAGCTAGAACTCATGAGTATTTAGCCTCTTGAGGATATCAGCGAGATCAAGTGACTTGTAATCAGCATGTTCTTGTATCATCAATGCCAGAGTATCAAATGAGGAATCAAGAGATCTCAGCAATTTCTTCACCACCTCATGGTCGGTGATGTCAGTGGCACCAAGTGCTTGAAGCTCATTTGAGATGTCAGTGAGGCGATCGAAGGTTTGTTGAACATTTTCATTGTCGAGTCTTTTGAAGCGGTTGAAGAGATTGCGAAGAACATCAACTCGAGAGTCACGCTGTGTTGAGACTCCTTCATTAACTTTGGACAGTCTATCCCAGATAAGCTTAGCAGTTTCCAAAGCACTCACTCTTCCATATTGTCCTTTGCTCAAATGGCCACATATGATATTCTTCGCTTGAGAATCGAGTTGCTTGAATCTCTTCACATCAGTAGCATTCAGAGAGGGTGTGACTGAGGGTACACCATTTTCCACAACATACCAGAGATCGTTATCAATTGCCTCAAGATGCATTCGCATCTTATTCTTCCAGTAGGGGTAGTCCGTCCCATCGAAGGTAGGACACCCAGCAGAGACCTTGATCATACCTGCGGTCGACATAACTAAAAATCCAGGCGGTTAAACCAAAATCACACAGAACAAGGGAGTACCTTGCTCTGATACCAGTTGAAAGTGCGTTATATCGACTAGAGGGGGTGAATAGGCGATTTTTATGAATTCTTCACTGAGGAATTTGCCGGTGAGGAAATTCCTTAGCGAAGAACTACTTGCAGTGGAATAAGTACTCAGAAGTAAACATAACAGAACACAAGCATGGTCATCATGATGAAATGAAAACAAGCACAGAGTACTGAAAGTGTAAACACAGGACAACACAGGATGAAGACAAACAGACTGAAGAAATTGAACTGAGGAAATAGAGAAAGTCTTCAATCAAAGTCTTCAAACACAGATATGACAAGCACACAAGACAGTAATGAGGAAATGAAAGAGTTGAGGAAATAGAACTAGTTGGCTTGGTGAAGACAATGATTTGGTAGACTAGTTCCAACTGCTGTCTCAGTTGTACATCTGGTTGGAGCGGCTAGGTATTTAAACTTGAGGACACACAGTCCCAGACACACAGTCCTCACCGTATTCTCCTTGAACTAAGGTCACACAGACCTCGTCCAATCACTCATGGTAAGTCTTCAGGTGACCCTTCACAAACTCGGTCACTCGGCGATCCACAATTCCTCTTGGATGCTCTAGACCATGACGCCTAACCGTCTGGAAGAAGCACAGTCTTCAAAGGTTAGAAGCGTCGGATCCACGCAGGATCAATCTCTTCAGTTATGCTCAATCACTTTGGGTTTGTAGGTGTTTGGGTTTGGGTTTTCCTCACTTGAGGATTTTCACTCAAAGTCCTCGGAGGATGGGTTGCTCTCAAATGACAAGTGTCAGTTTCTCTTAGAGCAGCCAACCAGCTAGTGGTTGTAGGGGGCGGCTATTTATAGCCTAGGGAGCAGCTCGACATGATAAGACATAAATTCCCTTCAATGAAATGACCGTTAGGTGGATAAGATTGTCACATCCCTAGTTCTGGTATGACCTAGGCCAGTCCTTCATGTGTGCATCATGTTTAAATTTCATTTAAATTTGAATTGGGGATTTGTGAAGCCCTCGGAAGTTGTTTCTAGAAATAACCCAGATAAAAATTGCTCCAAAAGGGTCCAACGAAATGTTCATGTTGCTCTCTGAGAATATTGGTCAGAGTTAAAATTCTAGCAAATATTTTCAGGAGCTCATAAATATTTATTTTGGCCATTTGGAATTAATCCAGTAATTATTTGCGATGGATAAATATTTTTATATATACAAAATATTGTCCAATATTTCCGAATTTTGGTGAGGGGCTTTGGAGTGGTCCAACTAGTCCCTACGAAAATTTACAGAATAAAATAAATTGATTTAGTATTTTTATTAAATCAAAACAAATGTCAGAAAAATAGAAAACAAAAACAAAATAGAAAAAAGGAGGCTTACCTGGGCCTCCTACCTGGCGCCTCTGGCCGGCCCGTTCCTATTTTGGCCCAGCCCACCAGGGGCAGAGCCGTCTTCCTCCTCTTGCCAGTAGGCAGAGGGGAAGCGGTGCCCGACGCCGTGCACGCCGGCACGCAGCTGCCTGCCTGGCTCCCTCTCCTCACGCCAAACGTCGCCATGCACCCCCCAAGCCTCTCTCGCTCTCTCCCGTGCCATTCTCTCCTCCCCCTCGCCCCCTCTCTTGCGGCCGAAATCGCCGTCGCCGCCGTCCACAGCCACCGTGGCCTCGGCCACTGCCGCACCTCCTCGACACGCTCCCCAGCTCCGCCGCGACCCCCTCTACCTCCTCGTCGAGCCACGCACCTCCGGACGGCCTCCATCGTTGCCACCATCGTCTCCTTCACCGCTGGCTGCCGTGGATCCCCATCGCCGCCCCGTTGACCACAGCGCGTCCCCGAGCTCGCCGTCAAGCCCATCGAGATCGCTGTGAGCTGCTGCTCCTCCTCCCCCTCTCCGTTCTCACCCTCGCATACCGCAGCCGCACCCCCCACTCACGCCCGACTCCGGCCGCCGCCGCGAGCTCTGCTCCGGCGAGCTCCGCCATTCCCACGGCCTCCCCTGAGCGCGGCTGGATGCGCCCGTGCACGGGCTACTCGCCGGTGGCCTCCGTGTGCCAAACCGTGGCCTCCAGCTCGTTCCGACGAACTTCCGCCGTCGCTCGAGGTTGTTGCCTGCGAAACTCCGGCGACTGACGTGGCGCGTGATTAGCGGCTAACCCTGCCACTTAATCCACCCCCTAAGCTACTGACTATGGGCCCCAGGGCTCGGTCAAACCCTGTTTAGCTGGGTTTGACTTGGGTTTAGTCCCGGTGTCACTGACGTGTGGCCCCCACACATCAGGTTTGACCTGTTCAGCGCTGTTGACCGCTGACGCAGTGTTGACGTCATGTTGACGCAGTTATTCATTTTCTAGAATTTTTTTAAAACAGGAAATTCCAGAAAATGTTCAAAACTTCAAAAATTCATATGTATTCAACCGTAGCTCAGAATGAAATAATTTATATATGAAAAATTATCAGAAAAATGCAATCTATCCATCTGTACCAGTTTCATGCATGAAAAACCGAGTTGTACCTGCTGTATAGGTGAAAACACATGAATGGCATTTATAAGAGCTTATTTTGGAGTTGCATTTGAACCTTTGGTTCAAATGGACCTCAACCAAATGGATGCTAGTTGCATTAGCTCAAACAACATCACATATCTACATGCCATGATCATGCATCATATTGTTGCATATGTTGTGTACTGATTGTCGGCACCGTTCTTCTCGATAGGTCTCGCTTCGGAGAGTGTTCCCGAGTACCTGTTTGTGAAGCAGTGCCCCTCTATTGATCTACCAGGAAAGCAAACCCCCCTTGTTCATTCCGATATGATCCCACTCTCTCGCTCCTGCTCTCTTTTATTGCATTAGGACAACAACGATTCGAATACTACTTTATGCTGCGGTAGTTGAACCCATTCCTTTGCATGACTTGTCATTGCCACAGTAAATAGTTGAAACCCACTAGCATGTGTAGGAGTTGATTGAGCCATGTTGTGTTCCTACCATGCCATGCCTGCTATTCCTTAGAGTTGTGTCAGGTCTGATTCATTGGGAATGAATTGGAGTGTTACGATATGTTCTGGTGCTGAGAGTTAAGTGTGTGAACACGATTTGGTAAAGGTAGCGGTGAGAGGCCATGTAGGAGTACATGGTGGGTTGTCTAATTGGAACCGTCCTTAAGCACTGAGTTCTGTGTATGTTGTCCAATGACTAGCTACTACCACACATTGGAATGCTTAAGTGCCCCTCTCGACTTATTAACCAACTTGATCTCTGTCCAGGAGTTGCAAATAGTTTCTGGTGTTTGTAGGTAGTGTTAGTAGTCTACCAAGTGGCACCTGGCTAGGTGGGCTTGGGACAGACTAGGCACAAGTGGCACGGTGTACCAAGCGTAGATCCATCCGCGCGAGGTGGGCTTGGGAACCCTGCACACATCGTTTGGGGCCGTGAGCGACACCCCAGCCGGATCTCCTTGTGGATGGAACCCGAATAGGCGATAAACCTGGACTAGAGTCTTGTGTGGTTAGTTAGGTCGTGGCCGACTCCCTCGCCAGGCTTCCGCTTGAAGGTTGCCGAGATACATGACGTGTACATGGCGGTAAGTAGCGAGAGCGTGTGTGAAGAAGTACACCCCTGCAGGGTTATCATGATCTATTCGAATAGCCGTGTCCACGGTTATGGACTTCTTGGATGCTTACATGGTACATAGACAACTTAAAGTGGATACT
Source organism: Aegilops umbellulata (assembly GCA_032464435.1). Taxonomy (NCBI): domain Eukaryota; kingdom Viridiplantae; phylum Streptophyta; class Magnoliopsida; order Poales; family Poaceae; genus Aegilops; species Aegilops umbellulata. The sequence continues at coordinate 354,080,454 of CP136058.1, forward strand.
CTAAAATGCTCAAGACAAGCGTGAGTGCTATGGATGGCATCCTCGTAGAGAGACGGGGATGAATCCATAGTAGTGTATTGATGTGGTGATTAGTGGACTCATGTGCGCTGCCTCACCTCAAAGAAGTTTCTCGTAGCCATAGAACAGGATAGCCATTGAGTCAAAGCTGGCTTGCTGCAACTAAACCCCACATTACCTCCTTGATACTAATGCATGTATGATAGGATTTGATGTAAGTCTTGCTGAGTACCTTTGTACTCACGTTTGCTTTATTTATGTTTTGCAGATGAGACATCTGTCTTACAAGTAATTCCGCTTGGACATCGACGAGTAGCTTGTTACCTCAGCTACGATCTTGTACCCTTTGGAGGGTCTTGTAGATAGTCAGGCTTCTCAGCCTTTTTCTTTTGTAGTTGTCTGTACTCAGACATGTAATGCTTCCGCTTGTTGCGTGTATGCTCTGAATGATGGGTCATGTGACCCCTGTTTGCATTTAATGCTATGTGGCTCTTCTGGGCCTTTATCTATATGAGTTTGCGTTATGTTGTGATGCCATGTTGTACAACACATACTTGCATGTTATGCGTACGTGTAACGTGTATTGCTATGTGTGGGATCCGACAATCTAGTTGTTTATCCTTGTCAGCCTCTCTTATGGGGAAATGTAGTCTAGTGCCTCCTTGAGCCATAGTAGTCCGCTACAGCCCGGTTCACCGGAGTCCTGCTAGCCCAGCAGTACTGTTCAGGACACGTGACTGGCCGACATGTGTTTCACTTCGTTCCTGTGTCTGTCCCTTTGGGGAAATGTCACGCGGTGATATCCGGAGTCCTGCCTAGCCTGCTGCAGCCCGGGTTACCGGAGTCCCGTTAGCCCAGTGCTATAGCCCGGATTCACACGCTGCTGACTGACATGCTCGAAGTTGATTCATGTATGCCTGTCCCCATGGGTTAGTGCTGCTTTGGGTTCACGACTAGTCATGTCGGCCCGGGTTCTCTGTCATATGGATGCTAGCGATACTATCATATACGTGAGCCAAAAGGCGCAAACGGTCCCGGGCCATGGTAAGGTGACACCCGTGGGAATACCGTGCGTGAGGCCGCAAAGTGATATGAGGTGTTACATGCTAGATCGGTGTGACTTAGAATCGGGGTCCCGACAAAGATATTTTGGGACAGCTGGCGCGTAGCACAGCAACGGCCGGAAATTTGAGGCTTAAATTCCTTAGGGCTATCATGTTCCTCACTGTGTAGGCAATCTGCACTGGCAAATTCCTAACTCCTCAGTCAGAACAAATTCCTCAGAGACCAGAAGAACTTCGTCTCTGTCACTGAAGAATATGATTGAACTGTATGAGATTTCCAATGGCTTCACTGGAAAGGACTGGTAGGTGTAGGATTTTGAGTTGAGCATCACATGGAAATTTTTCCTTAGTATTTCCTCGACCCCCTTTAACAGTACGGTGTTTCCTATGACTCAAGAAAGAGAAAATGAAACTACGAAAACAAAAGTCTTCACGCTTCATGTTCCTTGAATGAATACCAAGTCTTCAAGGTCACACCAATTTCTTCACTTTCAAAGTCTTCAGAAATCCAAAGTCTTCAGTCGAAGAACTTCATTTTTAGGGGTCGATTTTCTCTGCAAATATCAAACTCCTCATAGACTTATAGACCCGTGTACACTCATAAACTCATTAGTCCCTTAACCTATCAGTCTTCAAGACCATAGGCGATTGCGGGCAGTCGACTGTGGTCTGAGAATAACTTCCCTCTTCTTTTTTTTACACTCGGCCTGGACGAACCATGTCGAGTGGAAACTGGACCAGTGGGGACACGCTAAGTGCACCCACTGGGTGTAGTCCCTAAGACTACTGTTGGATGATTGATTCGGCAGTAGTCTTAGAACTTGTTGAATTTGTCCCTCTATTGTTCTGAAGTACCCAATCATCGCATCTGTCGACTAACCATCCTCTGATCTCAGAAGTCTTGTGAACTTGGAGCTCGTTTTGCTGACCTGGAGCAGAAGCAGATTCAACTCAATCTCGATTTGGAGTTGGCCAAGACGAACTTGCAGAAGGCCAAGGATGAAGCTGCTGGTATGAAAAATTTGTCAACTGATTTGTTTCTGAACCGAGTGTTATTTCCTTTCTCTGATCCAAGTGTTACTTCTTTCAGAAACAATGAACCAGGCTCTAGCGAAGGAGGATCTGGACCTTGCAGTTGTGCAGAAGGCAGCAGAAGAGAAAACCGCACTTGTCGACTAGAAGCTTGCTTCAGTCGGTAAACTGGAGGAAGAGAATGCCAATCTGAAGACTGCCCTGGATGAAGCCAACAAGGAGGCGACTCGTCTGAAGAAGGACAAGAGGGCCCTGACCGACAAGGTATAGGACATGGCCCACAAGAGAGATGAGCTGGAGAATTATCTGGGGGGTATTGCCAAGAAGTTATTCGTTATGCTTGAAGGTGCTTTCCTTTGTCCGACTGACTTGTTGATGTCGACTTGATATATAGCTACTGACTCATCGTTGTATTGCATGTGCAGAATTTTGCCAGAACTTCGAGGAAGAGACTGGGCGAATTGAGACAAGCTTGGACCCCATTCTCTCTCATGTTAAGGACGAAGCTGCCATGAACGTGCTCCGACTGGAATCTCGTGTCGCTGGTGTTGTCGACTACCTCGCTCGGCTGAAAGTTGCGGTGTCGCGAATCAACACAGCACTCTGGCCAGGGAGACGCTCCAAAATGACCTCGAGTCTCTGATGGCTCGACTCAACGAGGTCCCTGGTCGAGTGCAGGAATGGAACAAGTCTTCTGCTCGATGTGGTGCAGATGTGGCTCTGTCTTTGGTTCGTGTCCACTACAAAGAAGCTCGAGAAGAGAAGCTAGCGGCGATCAAGGTTGCCAATACCAAAAGGCATGACTTCCAATCTTTCATGGAAACCTTCATTGCTGCTGCCACTCGGAATGCCGACAGAATCGACCTGGACGAGTTCGTCGAGCCTGCTAGCCCTCCTCCTGCGGAGTGAACAAACTATATGCCTCGCCTTAAATTTGCCTCGAAACACCGAGTGATTTGTAACCGTTAAACTCCTTCGGGCCTGATGCTCGAGTACTTTAATCCGTGGTCTGGAACCTCGTGGGATTTATCTTAAACTTATCCTTTCTTTGAATATGCTTGTGTTTGCTTTCGAGTGTGACTTATTTCTTCACTCAGAATAGTCTTTTGTCCTTGTGTTGCAACTCTGAGAGGAAGATCGCAGACGACCTGCACGTCGTTGTCCTTGTGGATTAGGACGGAGCGTACATTGTATTTATGGCGCAGCTCTGAGGATAAGGTCGCAGTCGACCTGCACCTCGTCGTCCTTGCGGATTAGGATGGAGCGTATGGCCAAGTCCCCGAGCGAGAGAATCGTTTTTCACTCGAAACGTATTTTGAACTTAGACGAGCACTGGACTGCAGCTAAGCTCCCGAGTGAGAGGGTTGCTCTTCACTTGGTGGGATTTCTTCAAACTTAGGCGAGTACTAGACTGCAGCCAAGCCCCCGAGTGAGAAGGTTGCTCTTCACTCGGTGGGATTTCTTCAAACTTAGGCGAGTACTGGACTGCAGCTAAGCCCCCGAGTGAGAGGGTTGCTCTTCACTCCGTGGGATTTCTTCAAACTTACACTACAAAAAAAATACACTTCCGTGATGATATGTGTTTGTCACAGTAGGTCGCGTTTTCTGTCATGCATGTACATCCATGACAAATTTATGACAGAATCAAGATAGTCATACATGTGTTGTCGTAGAAGTGTTCCATGACATTGCCAAAATTATCATCACGGAAGTGTCCACTTCCATGACGATAAATCGCGCGTCACAGAAGTGCTTTTGTCAAGGGTGACCGACACGAGGCATCCACCGTAACGGAACGCGTTAAGCTATCGGGTTGGATTTTGGATCCGATAACCCGTTAACAGCCACGACCAGTGCCGATTTTCCACGTGGAAAATTCTCATTGGCTGACGGATCAAATGGGCGAGATGGGCCTATGATATGTTGACACGTGGACCGGCCCAAAAGTGGCCCACAAATATTAAATGGGCCGGCCCAACCAAAGGCCCATAAGATTTAGCGGACCATAATGGGCCGGCCCAGCTAAAGGCCCACAAAATATAGCGGACCATAATGGGCCGGCCCAGCTAAAGGCCCACACAATTTTGCAGATAATAATGGGCCGGCCCAGCTAAAGGCCCACAAGATTTTGCGGACCATAATGGGCCGGGCCAGCTAAAGGCCCACAAGATTCTGCCGACCATAATGGGCCGGCCCAGCTAAAGGCCCAATATTCTCTGTCAAATCGGCCTGTCAACGGCCTGTCCTAAACTTGTGATCAACGCGGCCCATGGTCACTTCTGGCCCGTTAACAGTCCGCTAAGTAAATGGGCCGAATTACGACCCGGTGTATATCTGGCCTATTAAAGGTCCGGCTTCATTTGGGCCTATTTAGAGGCCATCAAAACTTTCGGCCCATAAACGATCGTGAAGGATTTGGGTCATATTCGGCCATGTCTAACATTCGGCCTATTAGAGGCCCACTATAGCTTTGGGCCACTTTCGGCCTGTTGTCATTTACGTCCTGTTAAAGTCGGACATAAACCATGGGCCATATGTGGCCCAACGTCATATCGGGCCCATTAACGGCCCATATAGAAATGATGATAATCTAGCCCGACCGAAGTTCCGGCCTGTTAAAGGCCCGTGTATTAGGTCGGCGCATTTACGGCCCGTCCGAATTTCAGCCTGTTAAAGTCTAGTGGCTTATTTGGCACAATCAGGGCCCAATCTCACTTTCGGTCTATTAAAGGCCCATGTATTTTATGGGCTCGAGATATTTACACCTGTAAACGGCCTATTTTTACTTGAGGGCCCAGATTATGTTTAGGCCTGTTAAAGGCCCACTATGGGCACAGGCCTACCAGAAAAATATGAAAGCTTATGCTGATTTAGGCCCTGATATTTTTAGTGGGCTACATGCCAATTTCGGCCCGTAATCGTTTTTAGCCCAATTGGAATGGGCCCGACGAATGTCGGCTTGTTGGGCTCCTACAGAGCTTTCGGCCGATTACATTACTAAGATAAACCTACACTATACAAAAATAGCGTCGTAATTACTGCAGCCTGAGGCAGCATCATAAATGTTGTATCACAACAAAATAAATTCCAACCATATAACAAAAGGCCTGTTGGCATAAAGTTTACAGTCCTTCCAGATAAATGCACCATCAGATGTATAGAAGCACAGATCATTTGACCTGAGTGCTAATGTTTCAGGCTGTAGAATCTGATGGAGCAGCACGATCTCCACCTTTTTTTCCACCATTGCTCTTGAACAACGAAGCGAATGTCTGATAGCCTGGTTTCAAAACCATTCATATCTTGACGACATTTCTCAACAACTATTCTTGTTTTCGAAACAACGTCCATTAGGGATTGGACTTGTGTCTGGAGCACAGATATATCACTCTGTCTAGCAGGAAGATTTTGTTCAGTAGGCGATTTGGATGAGGTTACCTTGACAACCAACCCAGAATTATGCAGGAAGGTGCTTTTTGCACTGTTAGTGGAGAGATACTGACGCACTGCAGCAAGAGGTGACATTGTGCCTGTAGTAGCCTCGTCACCTTCAGGTGGTTGTGGCTGTTCAATCATTTGTTCAATAGCTTCCTGAAAGTTTGAACTTGTAGATTAGTGTACCAGATAAGTTACTAATGAGACAAAAACAAACAAAGTAGGTTAAACGTTTATACATAACTTATTTTGGTGAACTACTGTAACACATTAGCATGTATTATAGTGCCAACTACATAATAAAATCACTTTTGGAACATATGTCCATGTAGCATGCCTACTGTATTGTCTATTTCCTCACATTCGTTGACATCTAAGGATAAATAGACATGGTTTAAAGTAGGATGAACATAGTATGACATCATTCATATCATGGGCAAACAGATATAAAACAAACAGGCTATTTTATCATTGTGTGCGCACGTGAACATACCAACTAGATTACAGATCAAGACCAAAAGAATATCCTTCATCTCTTTTAAACCATGTAAGGTGAAATGATACGTTAAGACAACTGTGAATAAAAGTGAACAGAGTAACTGACATTGGCTGCAAACCAAGTAGTTAAATGAACACATCACAGTACCAATCAGTTCAAGGCAGCAGGAGTAAGGACTTACAACAGCGGCTTGAACTGGTGTGCTCATGCCCTTCATCTTGCTGGTGTGGCAATCCTTGAAGATTTGCACTGCATTCGGTTCAGGTTCTTTTTGGTCTGCACGGGATTTCCTCTGTATTTGGAACAAGTCAATATAGATACGATAATATGGCACAAAAAAGAGAAGGAAGTAGCAGCTATTTACAAGAGCCTCGCAGTGTGCAATATAGCTACGAGATCCTGTGGTCTGTTGGAATTTCACTTTAGAACGGTTGGTTTTGTTCTTGAAACAGTTGGCCTAGAAGAAGATACACTTGTAAGGCACATACATAAATACAAGTTCAATATGTGGTCTGATCAAATACATATAGCCTACCTGATACTTTGGATCAGACCAGTGTTTAACGAGGGCTGTCCAGTCTTCATCTGTAATATATTCCACTGGAGATGTTTGGGCGATTTTATTGTTAGCCTTGCCTTCAAAGTGAGATTTTCTAAGGTGGTACCGATACTGTCACAGAGAAGACTGAAAAACATGAGTGCATGCTTGTCTAGTTGCATCATCTTTCGGATCCAACTTGAACCTCATCTGTTGAAAAAAGAATGTGAGCCTTATTAGGAGGAAGCTAGAAAGTATGGGACAGAGCAAGACAATATTACTAATTGCGATGAATAACATTACTTACGGATAAATGGTCAAGGAAGGTGTTAAACTGGGCATTGTCTTTCTCATTCCTGTACTGGATCCACGTTGGGAGGATACGTGCATGACACCTAACGGCAACGGCTGCCTCTGATACTAACTTGGCTGACTCTGTGGCATCACGTGGCCTTTTTAAACCTGCCTCAAAATGGATCTCAATTCTTCCTCCTTTAGATTTTGTTAACCTGTCAAGCATTATCCTGATGTCTATTTCCGCTTGCGCTGTGGTGCTAGTTCAACAACGAATATGGAAAGTGTTAGTGTACATCAAACTGTGAGAGTACATACAAAGGAGCATGCAACTGCAACTTGACTCAGTCAGGTACCATCTTGGTGTTGATGCTCATGAGGTTCATCTGATCTTGCCAAGTCCTATTGTGTCAGCAGTGCTTCAGAAGTAGTGTTAGGTGTGAAGGCAGCTTGGGAACTGGCCAGTTCTGGAGCAAACGAACGAGTAACTGGTTGAGATGCTGGTACAGTTGAAGCGGATGTTGTAGCTGGTGGAGCAGGTGATACTGTGTTTGTAGATTTAGCCGGTGGACTTGGACCTTCTACTGCACTATAAGTACCAGCAGAATCTCGACGGCAGAACCTTTTTTGTTTCACCCGACGAGTAACAACACTCCCTACTATATTATTTTCCTTGCTCTTTTTTGACTTTGCCATGTCAAGCTGTACCCACAACACAAAAGAATAAAATCACTCTTCAGAACTCATTGATGCATGATACAGACAAGCAATACTTTGAAGTAAGACAACCGTATGAGGATGGAATATGTAAGAAAAATAGGACAACATGACATATTCATAGCTACGATGTGCAAACTAAGCAGAAGGATTTTCAAGAAAATAGAAGTAATGCAAGCTAGACACCATATGAAAGATGCAACCAATATTACTCTGCCAAGTTAAAACTGTCTTGTCATAAGTGGCAATTCGAAAATTAGAAGCAGTACAACGTAGAAATCAATGCAAGATGCAACCACTATCAAACTGCCATGTTAAAAGCGTCCAATCATGAGTGACTGATGCGGGATACACAACAGCAATACTTTGATGTAAGAACATGGTATTATAGATAGATGCAGTGTATTCTAGACACAGAAAGCCATGTCATATGCACATGTATAACGTATAAACTCAGCAGGTGCAATTTAATCAAAATATAAGAAATACAGGCTAGACAACATATGCAACATGAAACCAATTATCACACTGTCAACTTAGAGCAAGCACCTGCGATGGTGGAGTACGAGAGATGAACTCATCATGTAGACTTGGGACTTCAACTTCATTAGCAGTAGCAGTGGCAAATATAGAGAGTCTCTGTTTGCGTCGGTGCGGAGGACCACCAACATCCCCTAACTTACTCTTTTCCTTCCTATTTTCTGATATTGCCTTATGATGTCAAAACCACAAGAAGATTAATAAAATTAGCTCTGCATAACTGGTTGATGCATGATACAAATGAACACTACTTTGATGTAAGGCAAGCGCAGGATAGGAGGATAGAATATATACAAAAAAAGACAGCGTTTCATATTCACACGTACGATAGCGTGTCTTATGGGTAAGTAATCGTTGCAAGCATAAGTTGTAAGCTACGCAGATGCAATTCAACATAATCAGAAGCAATACAAACTAGACATCATACAGAAAACGCAACCACGTATAATAGTTCCAAGTAAGAGCAAGCACCTATGATGGTGGAGTAGGGGAGATGTGCTCATCATGTACATGTATGTTCTAGAAACAGGAACACGTGTCATATTCACAGGCATTATGTGTAAAGTAAGCAGATGCAATTCAAGTTAGAAGCAATACAAGCTAGACATCATATGCAACATGCAACCACATATAATAGTGTCAAGTTAGAGCAAGCTCCTATGATGGTGGAGTAGGGGAGTCATCATCTACACAGCTACGTTGACTGTCCAGCCTTGTGTTGTCTTGCGAATCTTGTTGGGAGGATGGCGGAGTAGAATCTGTAGAGACCCCCAGTTTGAGTTGCTCTGAAGGACCACCATCATCCACTGCCGGACTAATTTCCTTCAGCTATAATGATTTTGCATTGTGAAGTCAAACCGATAAGAAAAAGGGATTAGAAACACTGCAAGACACCATATGGAAGGTGCAATCAATATCACTCTGCCAAGTTAAAACTGTCTCGTCATAGGTGGCATTCATCAAACTAGAAGCAATACATGCTAGAAATCATATTCAAGACACAAACCAATATCACACTGCCAACTTAAAGGTGTCCCATCATAAGTGACTGATGCAGGATACACAAGAAGAGTAGTTTCATGTAAGAACATGGTGTGATAGACAGATATAGTATGTACCAAAAACAGGAAAGCGTGTCATATTCACATGTATCATGTGTAAGCTAAGCAGATGCAGTTTACACTAATTAGGAGCAATACGAGCTAGACACCATATGCAACATGCAACCAGATATCACACTGCCAAGTTAGAGCAAGCACCTTGGATGGTGGAGTAGGGGAGCGGAGACTTGGACGTTGTAATGCACTATCAGTAAAAGGAGAATCGGTACAGATGCTCCGTTTACGTTGCTGCAGAGGACCACCATCATCGCCTTCCTTACTCTTTTCCTTCCTCTTTCTTGATTTTGCCTTGTCAAGTCAAACCCACAAGAAAAAGGAATAAAATTTGCTCTTCAGAACTCATTGATGCATGATACTGACGAACACTACTTTCATGTAAGGCAGCCGCATGATAGGAGGATGGAATATGTATGAAAAACAGGACGACGTGACATATTGACATGTATGATGTATAAAGTGTAAACTAAGCACAAGGTGCTTGAACTTGTTAGAATCGATGCAAGCTAGAAACCATATGAAAGATGAAACCAATATCAGTCTACCAAATTAAAAGGGTGCCCTAACAAATGTATTTGACCAAATTAGAAGCAATACATGGCAACAGGCTAGAAATAATATGCAATATGCAATGAATAAAGGTGACTCATCGTAAGTGATTGATGCAGGATACAGAAGAGAGGTAGTTTCATGTAAGAACAAGGTTAACACATAGATGTAGTGTGTACCAAAAATAGGAAGGCATGTCATATTCACAGGTATAGTGTGTAAACTAAGCAGATGCAATTTACCCTAATTAGAAGCATTACAAGCTAGACACCGTATGCAACATGCAACCGCATATCATAGTGCCAAGTAAGAGCAAGCACCTGCGATGGTGGTGTGGGGGAATTGCGGTGATCAACTAGAGAGCTACGTTGACTATCTTCATTTGGCCTTGTTGTTTCTTGAGAATCATGTGGGGAGGATGACACTGCACTCTTTAAACGATTATGGGGTTTCACAGTAACCCACCCGAGTGACTGTCTCATCATAAGTGATTGACGAGGGATACAAAAGAGCATTAGTTTGATGTACGAACATGGTTAATAGACATATGTAGTATGTATCGAAAACAGGAAGGCATGTCATTATCAAAGGTATAATGTGTAAAGTAAGCAGATGCAATTTAGCCAAATTGGAAGCAATACAAGCTAGACACCAAATGCAACATGCAACCACATTTGACAGCGCGAAGTTAAAGCAAGCACCTGGGATGGTCGTGTGTGGCAATTGAGATCATCAAATGCAGAGCTACGATTACTGTCTCCAACTGCTGACACTGCACCCGTTAGAGCGCTGGAACGCATAGTGCTTATCTTCGAATTACACTAGAGCGACTTCTGTCTTTTCTTTTCTGCATTCATCAACACTGCGTCAGAGTCTGAAATACCCATGCATAAAAAACAATAGTGTGAGTATGGGTGAAGTGTGTGCACAATTAGTACAGTGTAAAGGTAGCAAATAGTAGGTCGGTGATAAATAAATGACGGGAGACATATGATAGCTCGACAACATGCATGGCACACTAAATTACTACAGGATTGTATGAAAATAACAGTCGACTGAAAGCAAATAGGTCAGTCCATTTTTTCTGCACCGTCCGATGTACAAAGAACGGGCAGATCGCCTTCATCTACCTCCAGCCAGTCAGTGTTGACGATCTTCCTCGAAATGCCAGCGACCATCGTCCCAGTATTCCTTCCCTGCCTGCGCCCTCCCCTCGACCTCACCGCACCGCCGTGCTTGGCACCGCCCCCCGGGCCATCCATTCAAGCCCTAACGACCTCCAGATCGGGCGCAAGTAGCTCCTGCGCCCCACACCCCGCTTCCCCGGGTTGCAGGTGGACTAGGTGCTCCGCGCGCCTAAGTGGGTGCTCCTTCTTTTAATTGCGGTTCGACTGACCCTGAATTGAAATCTAGGCGGGCTACTGACCTCTAGCAAAGGTGAAATAGTAAAAGGGAGGAAACCTTGTGCATTTGGTATCACGAAGAAGATGCAGTAAGAAGCGCTCAACTAGTTTCTTTCGTGGGATGAATACAGTGTGAGCGGAGACGTAAGATTTGCACGAATATGGGAAGAGGAGTACCTCTTTCTGTTGGGAGTGATGTGTCCTCCTTCTGTTTTTCCGATGATCTTCTTGTTGTTCGCCGGAAACCAGAAGTTGTGGAGGACGGTGCAGCCTTGGACGAACCCATGGCCAAGTTGTTGAGTGTGGTGCGGTGGCCGTCTGTCGGCGGCGGGGAAGTAGATCCGAGGCGGCGAACGACGGCGTAGCGGGAACAGCTCTGGTGCGGTGGACGGTTGCGACAGTGGAGCCGCAGCAGTGAGGCGCGGGACGGCATGGTCGGAGTGGTTCTGGTACAGCACACGTCGGCGTCAGCGTCGTGGAGGCAGCTTTGCCTCGGCTTCAGCTGCTAAGTACTTGAGGGCGTTGCTGTTTTGGTTGTGTTGGACGACGACGTCGGGGTACCGGCTTCGGCGTGATGGAGGAGGGCGGCGGTGGATTGGCCGCTATGGGGTGCAGGACGTAGGAGACTGGGGTTTCGCAGCTGGTGGAGAGGGCGTTTTCACGCTCACGGAGTATGAATGGGGAAACGGAGGGAGGCGGGGAACTAAGGGGGAACAATGTTTCGGTTTGAGACGCGCTTGTTTGAAATTTGGGGAAAGTTACAAACTTTCCCCCCATTTAAAATTTCGGACATATTGCAGGTTGGGGGTAGGACAGTCATGTCAGGTGTCCCAAATGTGGGCGGGATAGATTTCGGCTAAGCGGATGGGTAGGCGCCCACGGCGTATGAATGCTTCTCTGGCGTCTTGGTGAAGTTACAAACCTACCCCGGTTTAGACTTTGGACATCGGGCCGATAGGCTACACGGGCCAGAGTCAGGACAGTAATTTCCTACCACCAAAACATTAGTCTCGCGCGGTTTCGGGTGACCAGAGGCCTATTTGGCGCTTCGTTCAATATTTGGGAGCAGAAGCATTAACGTTTTCGGTTCTCTTGAATTGAACTTTCAGGATTTGTCAAACTTCACAAATCTTTACTCTTGAAAATCCTAAAGCTACGATTATTTTGGAATGGAGGGAGTACATTTGAATATACATTGTACATGAGTATATATTAAAAAATATGCAACTTACCTCAGTTCATGCATGGTTCCAGATATAATCTCCTTGGTTGCAAAAAAAAGTTAGATATGCGTATGAATATATATAGCATGTTCAAGCTCACAACAAAGATTGATGCCCCCTTTTACATCTGATTTACAAACCATTATCTCGGGTTCAAATAGATGAATGCACTTCCTATGAATTCGAATCTTCGAAACCCCCTTTATGTTGGATTCGACATGTATTCTATTTCGTAGCTAGCAATTTGGAATGTATCCATGAAAGTGACAAATGTATAAAGTTCTTCACACTAACAACATGGAGTGCACTAATTAATGTTTATATATGAATTGCAAAAGCATCCATTGCCTGTATTTCAAACCGCTCTCACTCTATGGATCAATAATATGAAATAAACACATGCACATGCTAGAATTCAATTGCAGTTGAAGAAAGAGCCTACTCCTGGTACTGTATATTAGTGATAGGGGTGTGTACAAAGTACACGTGAATACCAGGCATTGTGCGTGTGTGGATACTATCGACGAACTAGCCCCCAAGCTTGTATAACATACTAAGGGCCTAGGGTTACAAATCATATATAGTCGGCTTATCACCAGTGGGGATAGAGTCCTCCGCGACTCTGGTAGCTTCGTGTTGTACGCTGAGTCCTCCACATGGGTCCTCCTATAACACGTCTCGGTCCAACCTATATGTGGCGCAGGATGGAACCGACCCATGAGTCTTCATGTTGACCCACCACAACTAGAAATGATGTGCCCACCACACCACACACACAATCGGCCACTAAGAGAATAAGCATATAAAATAATACAACAGTATCTAGCTCACGATACGTCTCCATATTTTGTTGATGACACTGACGGACTTTGCATTTGATGCGTGCTCCGTATTTTGTTGACGACACTTACGGTCATTGTATTTGAAGCGAAAGCACGATATGGTCACTGGACTTCAGAATAAGCTCATCACGGTCACCGCATACATTTTTTCGTGCTAACCAACATGTGGTTGGATGGTTAGAGGACAGTGGTTTCTTGAGCCCACCAAGGTTAAAGTCCCGGTGCTCGCATTTATCTTGTGTTAATTTTAGTATTTTCCAGCGACGTACGTTCAATGGGAGGAGACGTTCCACTCGACTACGAGGCACCTATGGTGACTTCGTAAAATCTCGAGATCATATATGTTGGCCCACTCTCTCGAAGGTGCTCATAGGGGTCGGGTTCGCGTGTGTGCGCTTATAGCGGTGAGTGCTTGCGTGTATATATGAGCCCTTGCGTTTGTACCGTGTTAAACAAATACATATCATGATTATACGGTCACTGGCTCACCCGTACAACTCCGTATTTTGTTGATGACACAATCAATTGACCAGTCAAACGTTCCACGCGGCGCAACTAGTGTTGCACCATCGGGGCGCATAACCGTGGGGCCCACCTGTCAGCCCATATATGAAAGAAAGAAATGGTAGTTTGAGTCTGCACTGTGTTAATAAAATAGGAGTACATTTTAGGGTGATCGTACGGTCACTGGCTCACCATACAACTCTGTAATTTGTTGATAACACGATCAATTGACCAGTCAAATGGTCCACACTCAGCAGTGCACATTACCATAGGGCCCACCCGTCAGCGCGTATATGAAGGACATAAATGGTAATAAATTAGTGGTCAACGGGTATTCGAAGTCGTGAGACCTCTGGTTGACAGTCACCGGCGGTTGGGGGGCGTTCATTGGGCAGTGGGGTGGGGATCCCCGGAGAAAAAGCTCGGCGGGGGGGGGGGGGGCTAGAGGGATGGCCGGTGCAGCCGTGGGGAGTGGTTTCAGGGAGGGCGGGCCGGACACGGGCAGCGGGGGCTGGCGGTTCGGCCGGTGGTGGCTGGCGCCTCCGGGGGGTGGAGTTTGATGATAAACTGGAGGCCCTTGGTTTTGTATCCAACGGCTGGAAAATCTAATGACCAGAGATGAAGAAGTCAGTCGACTAACGTGTAGCCTCACCCCGCACGTACACATGCACGCACGCATGTAGGCGTGCAACACTGACACGTACACACGCACGCATGCTGGCGTGCAACACTGACACGTACACATGCACTCACGAACACACACACGTACGCACCCATGCATGCAACGCTGAAATGTACCCTTGCACGCACGCAACACTCGCACGCCTGCATGCACATAGCACACGACACAAGACACACGTTCAACCTATACGTGCATGCACCCTTTGTTAAGGACATGGATTGTTACGGGTATTAATCAATCTTATCTGTGGTAAGTAGAACATTGATGTTTGCAACGATCTTTACGAATCACAACGTATCGAACGGGCTATCAACATAGTAGGCTTATCTACATGAAAAAAGATGACCTCACACTCAATGAACAATTATCGGTTTATGAAATGCCCGCTTCTGACCGCCCTGGCCCACCAAAGGTTCCTCTGCTGTGCGCTGCCTGTGTTGGATCACTGACATGCAGGCCATGCACCCAAAGAGCCCACACGTCAGTGGAAGAATGGCGCGGTGTCCTAGGTCAGAGTCATGGGCGCCACTCGCGGCATGCCCGGCCGAACACGCATCCGTGCCGCATTCAAATGCCTCCATGAAACCCGCCCGTGTGGAAGTTGAGAAACCCACTCTGGACACACGTCCGTTCATGACCGGGCTGGTGTTAAACGCAACGCCGGCCGAGCTCCTCCCGTCCGCCGTCTATTTAATCTCCTATTTAAACAAGGCCAAACGCCGACCAAGAATCGCACACCTCCGCCGCTCCCTATCTCCTCCACCATTTTGTCCACTCTTACAATGGCTTACGAAGAGTAGTTATTCCGCATCCAAGCCGGCTGGGTAGCCCGTCGGATACGAGCTATGCAGCTCAGTGATCCACCTCCCTCCCCTCGCCCGACGGAGCCAGTTGCCGCCCCAAGCCGGCGCGGGGTTCAGCAACTCGCCGCTCCAGGCCAGCTCGACGAGGAGCGGCGCACGGGCGTCGTTGCTGCTGTCCACGCCGCCGCCTCGTACCGCGTCTCCAGTTTCTGTGGCCGAGACTCCCATGCCGGCGGCCGCGCCATGCAAGCAGCGACAGAAGTCGGGTGCGCGGAGAGCGGCGAGTCGGTGGCCAGCGCCTCCACGTCCGCCGCCATCATCGAGGAGAAGTAGAACACGGAAGGCCGCCACCGCTTGGGTCCCATGAAGGCCACCGCGGAGGCGACGCCGGCGTACACAGCAGGTGTCTTGCCGGATCCTTTTGTTGCGAGGACCTTCGTCGACCCCGCATGGGCTCCACAGAAGAGGGCAATGTTAGGATAAACTCGAGCCGGTGCCGGCCATGGCGAAGTAGTAGCCAATATTTTGGCTACCCCGGGCAAGATCCAAACAGCCCCTCCCAACAGATTCAAATCCCTCGTTCGCCGTGGAATTTGGCCATTTGTTGTTTTCATGGACTAGCAAGATGCCCGTGCATTGTACGAAACATCAAGATGCATTTTTTGCAAACTCCCACATGCATGCAAGGGATAATTAATGTCCTCCTTTGCTAGTACCACGAGGCAAACAACATTAATATTGCATCGATTAGTGTTAGTGGCCATGTATATCTGCAAATTGTAATTTTGATAGTGCCCCCTTGTATATAAAAATGGAGGGAGAAAGATGAGAGATAAGGCGAGGAGGAGTGGGGCGTGGTGGTGACTGGTGGTCGGACTGGGCGGAGGCATGGGGATGGACGACGCATTATGTCTAGGTTTGTATCTCTCTCACACACACCCACGTAGGTGGGGGACGTGCACGAAGAGAAGGGGTGCACGCATGGCGCATGAACTCTCGTCTCTTTCCCAACCACACCCGCGCGGGTACACGGTGGAGCTCATTTCTGTACGAAAAAGGCAGCCCACGTGGTAATTTGGCACGTGTACTAGTTGTCCACTTGGTGGAGGGAGGATTGTCTACCACAGGTGAACAAACAAATTGCGACTTGACGCATTATGTTAAATTAAAAAAAGAGGCAAACCATGTAGGGCCTACCTTAGAGGCAAGGCTCTATACACTTGAGTACTTTTGATGTGTCCCGTCAACTCGCAAAACGAGGAGAAGCTTGCTTAGTACGCCATCTCCCCCACCCACGGGCGCAGTGGCTCGCAGGATGAGGTGAAGCTTGCTTACCACGCCTTACACCCGCTCCCTCGCCCACGCGCGCGGTGGCTCGCAGCCCGAGGAGAAAATTTTACTACTCCCTTCGTTTACTCCTCGTCCCTACTACGTACTTTGGTTAGTACTCCCTCCATTTACTTATACAAGGCCACCATAAAAAAATACATTTTGCATCTATACAAGGCCACAAATAGTAATCGAGACAAAAGTTACTACTCCCTCCTTTCTAGTTTATGGCTCAATTTCAAAATCTCTCCAACCAAGGTAGACGGTGAGTGGTCGAATTAATTTCGTAGTTTGCACAAGTAATTAGTACGCTCGTTTTTCTCAAGAAGTTGTGTTTACCGAGGCATTAATTAGAACGAATGCATGAATGACCACTAAATTTCCATGAACTTGTACATGCATTGGTTAGTTTCCTCTTGACACTGCTTGCGTCGGGTGATCTAACGCACCTCGAAATCCAACATGTAATGGTACTATTACTAGTATAGTAGAATTGAGACTTATCAAACGGAAAAACGAATGTTTTTTAGATGAGCCCTATAAACCCTAGTGGGTACTACTCCGTAAAAACAGATTTTTCCAAAACTAAGTCGCTCCTTTTCATGAATTCTGTAGTAGTATACTCCTCCGTCGACGCTCCCTTTCATGAATTCTATACTTCCTGTCGCCGACATGTGGGACATATAGCAACCGGGTCGACGTGTCAAGCACCAAATAAAAGTGCAGAACAGCAGGGGGACGCACCCCACTCGTACCGGCCCAGTAGTAGTAATGAGCAATGAGATGTCAAATCACAATGCCGCACTTTCCCAGACGGACGAAGCAACCCTTATTTCACACTTCGGTTCGCCATCATCTCAAACCACGTACTAGTATTGCTTCTGCCTCAAGAGGGACACACGCATCGCCTTGGTACATCATGACACGTGGGACCGCATGACAGGCCATGCTCTCCCGCCGATCGCTCGGTAAAATCACCTCATTTTTACTATAGTTCCTCCGTATTGGTTTACTACATGGCATGCACGTTGTTCTAGGTTGAGAATTTAACTGGCTATATATGTGATGAACAGTACTCTAGCCTTTTAAAAAATGTATACTTTTCTACAGTAGAACTATCGATGGATTGCGCCATGGAGCAAAACTTGAAATTAAAAAAAAGGTGGTACATATAGAGAGCGCTCGTAGCCAAATTATGCATATAGTACTATTAAAAAAGCTAGTACGTGCTTAATTGGGGTGCTAAATTCAATTAAAGAAATACTAGTAGTATGTACATACTGAAGAGTTAAAGTAACGAGAAGAAACATAACATAGTTCTGCTGGGGGCTCAGCACAACACACCCCTCAAATTAAACTAAGCACACCTGAAATTAAACTATGCAACTAATCCGGTAGACACTGCATTAGAAGTTTAGAACCACCATGAGCAACGACACTGCCACCTTACTCGGAGTCCTCGTACACGTCCTCGACTTTGTCCTTGTCCCTATTCCTCTTGGCCGATACTTCTTTGCTTGAACCGCACACTTGGCTATTGCTCTTCATCCAACCCTTGTAGATATTGAAGCAAAGGTAGACATCCATTGCAGCGTAGTGGATGTGGTCTATATCTAGTACATTCCGCTGCCATGCATGATGATGAAATGTGTATGGAGGTTTCACCAGTTTACCGTACGAAGGATGAACCATGGCTCCTGCCAGGGTCAGCATTGAAGGCTGACGAGAGGGCACCAGCCGATTCTTCTGGAGGTCGAAGGGGTTGCCTACAACGAGGCCTATCCGACCCAAGATTTCTCTGTCGTTACCAAAGTCTACAGTAACGAATTTGACTAGGTTGCTCCCGAGGAAGTCCTTAAAATCCTGGCACTCAATGTCGGCATGGCATATGTCGTAGACCAAGCATAAGTCATGCACGTAAACCTGGATCACGGTGGGCTTCTTCCTCTCTTCATCCTTTAGATACTTCTCTCGTCCCACAACTGTGGTGTACTCAACATCTAGCCCAGCGACTCACTCATCATCTGAGTTTTCGAACATGCGTCTGAAGCGAGAAAGGCATCCTTTCACCGTCGCGGAAGAACGGGTGTAGATGACGTCGAACTCATTGCCGGTGATGGTTCTAACCTTGTACTCACCGCCGATCATGGAGATTTGGGATGCCATGGATTTGGGAGGAGGGTTAGGATTAGTGGAACTGCCGTAATGAGAATGGACGGGACGACTAGGAGCGAACCGCCGTAGTATTGAACGACGTGCGGGGACGAGTAGGAGCGAACTGCCAGCGTGCGAACGGCAGGGTAATGGCTTTCCATTCTCCCATGATACGGGCTTCCAAGAGCCCTTGGATCTGAGATCGAACGATTGCATGGCGTGATTCTAGACCTATGGGTGAATGTCCTATCCTGGAGGGTTACTCTGCAAATTTTCAGCAACTTAGCATGCGACCGTTTGATCTTAGATCTAAGGGCTGCCAGCAGCCCGTATCATGGTCGCGCCTACCACGACCGTCGCGTCGCTCGCGCCCTTGGAGATTTAACACGGTGCGTTAGGCTATCTGATGTTGGCATGTCATACATAGTCATCACTTAGTCACTCATACTACAACAAGGTTGGCTATAAGTGTATTTTTTGTTACTCCTCTCTATCTCTTTCTTCGTACTCAAGGAAGAAATGGTGCTAGTAAGCGCGTGTATTTATTGCATTTGCCAAGGAGTGACCTCTTCCAATGAAATGGTGTTGCTAAGTTTGCTTCATTTAATTAGCTATAGACTCAAAATTGTCTTTTCACCAAGGTACACGCGCTTAGCACCGTTTCTTCCTTGGGTCACCAAACTAGTCTCTCTCTTCTTGATTAACTTGCCACATCAGACTTTATGCCTATGTGGCAAGCTTAAGCACCTGTAGGAGCAAGTAAAAGTAAGTACAATAGTGCGCTTTACATGGCATTTTTGCATATGTGGAGGAAATAGAGGCAAGGAAAAAGTGGAGAAGTGGGCTCTCATGCAAGAGCCAGCCCCTACTACATGGTGGAGCATTGGGAGAGGCACCTGTATGGAGGTGGTCAGGAATCTGGGAGACTCACGCCGGTCGTAGCGCCGCAGTTAAAATGATAATGGCAAGTCAAATCACGGGGCCCCACCTGTCCAGCAGTAACTCGCTGTCAAATCACACAGCCCTACGTTTGAAGCAGCCTACTCCCTCGTCTTCTCGCATCTCTGTTGAACCGACTAGGCGGAACTGCCCCGCCACCTACCGCGCAGGAAAAGCCCCACCCTCGACTTTTAAATACAACTACATCCGCTTAAGAATCCAATGATATACTTTTTGTGACATAGTAACTCCTATTTAGTTAGTCAAATGGATGACCTAGAACTACGTGCAGGCCCTATAAATCGAGACGCCTAAAAATAAAAAAAACCGAGACGGAGAGGGTAGTTCAGCACGTATCTTTTTAGATCAATATAGTCGGGATTCACCAAGGAGCAAAACCAAGTGGTAGGTTGCTCCTGTCGTGTTGGCGTAGCAACTCAAGCAGGGTCAGTCCGCACACGAAATGGTGACACACTTAACAGGACCCCTTTGGCCGACATGTGGCTCATCCACCATCTTGTTCCACGTGCGATGCATCAAATTACAGTTCAGAGCAGCGGTTGGAATTGGAGGCACCCCGGTCGTAGCGCCGCAGTAGTAGAAAATGAGCGACGAGGGGTCAAATCACAAAGCCCCACCTTTCCCGCATTAAGCTGGACGGACGAAGCAACCATCATTTCACTCTAGGGCACAAGAGCATAAAGAAAAGAGAAAACAATGATGCGTGCGGTAGCTACCTAGGGCACCCTAGGGTAGGGGTCTCCACTGCAGATCCTTTTTTATGAAAGCGCCTCCACTACAAATCGGCTTCTCCCTCGTCCTCTTGAAGAAAACCGATGATGAGTGCGGTGGTAGGGTTTGTAGGAGTACTACGGCGTGCGGGGCCACGTTGTAGTAAACGGGTTTGAGCCGATGCCTTAAATATGTGTGGGCCGCTTGGTTTTATGGGAACGAGGCAACACTTTGGGTTCGGGGACCAGTGGGCCCTGCATTTTGATATACCGGGGCCGCGTGAAATTTGCTACTCTACTCAAAACTAGTAAGGTACACATGTATTGAACGCATGATATTTCGAAACCAAATTATGAATAAATACACACTATAGCATGTAAAGCTTTGAGTCATATATGCATGATGTAGATGTTCGTTTAGTTCTTATAGTTCATCTCATTCAAAATCAATAAGTTTTATAAAAATGTTAAGATTCATGGGGTTGTGCATTGTACTCCCTCCGTTCCAAAATAGATGACCCAACTTTGCACTAACTTTTGAGTTAGTGCAAAGTTGGGTCATCTATTTTGGAATGGAGGGAGTAAATCATAAAGTAAAAAACAAATAATGGCAATTCATTTAGAAAAAATAATCAATTATGATACAGAAGATTCTAGAACAAAGGAGAAGTGCTTGTGTTTTGAGGTTTGTGCATTATGCTTAAGTTCAACCATGGAGTCTTCTAAATTGTACATGTGGCAGATCTGGTGGAATGTTGATGATATCCAACGGCCAGTAGTGCTCGGATTTGCCTGTCTCTGCACTGCCGGGTTAGCTTCATCCAGCGACCATCTTTCAAAGTTATTGGCACACTATATGGTTCTTGTGCCATAGTTGCATGTTTTTGAAAAAAAGCTACTAGTGGGTTGTACTATCTATTTAGGAATAGAAGATGTATACATGGAAGTTGTAGGGAAAGATATGACATGGAGCATCTCAATTCCTATGAGTAGGGATTGGAAAAGAGATGTCATTTGGTTCACATCATAGGAACTTTTCTATTGAATCTAGAGATGACATGTATCTCAATTCCTATGAGGAGGGATTAGAAAAGAGATGTAATTTGGTTCATATCATAGGAACTTTTCTATTGAATATACGCTAATGTTTATTTTCCTTTGAAATTAAGGGAGTATAGGAATCCATTCATATGAACCAAGTGGCTCTAAAGCTATAGAAATGATATCATGTTTATTTCCTTTGAAATGTGGAGTATATGAATCTATTCCTATGAACAAATTGGCTCTAAAGGAAAAAATCCTATAAAAATCATATCATATAGAGTTCCTATGATATTCCTCGACACTAAAGGATGCTTGAAATTGCTGCGGGTGATACAATGGTCTTTCTTTGTAGACTCCTCACCCAACTTTATAGTACCTCTCGAAGATGAATGAAATGAAATATACATGGTATTCTACATGTGCAATTTGGTACACGAAAACTCGGTAAAAGTTTGCGAGGTTCATATTTTCAATAAAGCTATATGCACTGCATTTCGGAATGGATGGAGCATACGACAGTTGCTAACACTCACGTGGAAGATTTGTGTGTAGGAGGAGTGGCTGTTCTGTTAAATGACATGTCAAAACTGACACTGTCGGATGCCGATCTAACGGTTCTTACGGCGTTCGTCAGGAAAAGGCTTGTGGCAAACATTTGTCGGATAATGATTTACGGACACATGCATTGCATTGATACGTGCCCCCTCTCTCTCACGCACACGCACCCTCACGAGTCACGACTCTCCCGAGTCCTCTCGCAGACTCGCACGTCGCACCCACCATCTATCTGCAGGTAGACATCACGCACATATGTGCTCTTCACACCCTACCCTCAGAACTTCTAAAAAACAAAAGACGGCACACACATTTTATTTTAGCTCACACGTCACACACTTGTACTATTACTCTTGCGGCGAACGTTCTTTGGGCATAGTATATTGTACTCTCACGAAGAGAAGCGGTGCACGCACGCACTAGTTCTCTCACACCCACTCACGGGTACATGTAGGAGCACATTTTTTTGAAGCTGGTACAACAAAATCACTCCACTATACATAAAAGCAGGAGCCTTAGCGCTTGCTTTACTAGGGTTCCTCTCGTTCACTCTCTCATGCTCTCCAGATCTAAGCAACACATAGGTGGCCACACTCTCTCTCAGCTCACGGCTGGTCACAAATCCGGCTGGACAACCTCGACCGGGGCAGGGGTGTAGGTGCATCGTTCACGCTGTCGTCGGCGGCGAGGGAGGAGACCAACGGCTGCCCGCACGTCCCGATCGGCGGCCATGCCGTTCTCTCCGAGAGAGCGCCGGCTCGGGAGGGCCTCCGACCCCTTCTTCCTCCCTGCGGTATTGTGGCCAAGATGCGGCCTCCAGACGCCGTCTTTGCGACATGCCGACGACCCTCAGGTATATATTCCTTCGAAACCTGCCTTGCTCTACTGCCCCAGCTCCCTTCGTGTGGATCCTTTTCTACTTCCGTCCGCTGTTCCAAAGCCACCTAGACTTCTACTATTATTAGAAGTAAAGCTATTTCATATAGTCGACTCAAAGCGTTGGTTCAAACAGGGAAGAAAGTGGGAAAGCTGTAGCATGAATCTAGGACTTGGTTCTAAGAGGAAACGGGGGAAAGTAGTAATATCTGTCACTGTTTAAATAACTATAGTTCTTATTTGCGCAAACAGGGATGTCTGTCTCCATATCGTTTCGGGATGTCTGTCTCCGTATCGTTTCTATCCGCACAATCAAAAGCACACACCTCAGTTTTAGTACAACTGCGCAAAATGAGATGGCTATCCCCCGTTGTCGTCGTCTAACCTCCCGTCTTCAAGGTATCCCTACATTGGTAGTAACTAAGGTAGAATGACCAATGCAATCTAAAAGAAGTTGATTCGTACGTTTTACTTCCTGATTGCAGTGCAGGGACGGGCGAAAACAACTGCATCCTAGTTCGGAATGCACTTTCTACCAGTTCATCCATGGACCGAGGACTAGCTGGTACGGCTGCACGGCGGTTTTTTGGACAGGTGCGCGGACAAGAGGCATTGTGGTCTGCTTATTTGTGCAAATAGTGGTGCTTAAATTTAGTGGAATGCACAAGAATTTCACCTGGTCAGTACACTGCATGGTTCAGTTCAGCATTCCAGTTGAGACCACAATTATAATTGGTTATTCTGGAATGAGAGAACCTAACCCTGAATGGTGGCAACAAGAAAAAACCAGAGTGAACTCCAGGAAATTTAAGCCTGCCGGGAGACCCTTTGCTTAGAGAGAAGCCTTGCTTGTTTTTTCCTGATTTGTAAACCTTCTCACAACTTTGTCTTTGGCTGTGAACTAGTATATGTTTGATATGTTCTGTGAATCATTGAGATGTATAAAATTGCTTAACTTATGCTTTTCAAGTTTTTTATGAAGACGAGTTTAATGTGAGTGTTCCACATGAGCGCTGGACTAGCGTGTGAATGTTTGGAATTTATTGCATTGTGGCCTCAATTAACTGCATGAACCACTGTAACAAGATACATAGTTGCTTATATGTCAGACGGCAGATTGTTGATTGTTAGCTGGTCGATAGCCTAGTGTTGAAGCGAGCTGAGCCAATGTGCCATGTTTTGCACAACTGCTTACAAGTGGGGTAGCACCAATAGTGTTTACAAGTACTTATGTATACGTCGGCGCACGGTTCTCGAACGAGTGCTCTATTTCATCAAAATACACACTACTTGTATGATAAACCGTGAAAACTTATGTCTTACCATGCCATGTTCATGAAAAAACTAGTGAGGACGCATCTGTTTCGGCAACAATGACGATGGTTCTCACATGATTCACGGGCACACAAAAGTAGCAGCAGTTCCCATAGACGGATTCAAACAGAGTACTAGCCCCAGAGGGGTCGATAACAGGCAAGGTTCGGATAATTAGACACAATCCAAACAACTATTAAACACTAGCTGGGGCAACTATTTCATGCCTCGATCTAATTTGGGCTGGACACAAGACGGACCTTGCCATGAACATCATCGAGGACGCCCCGCAGCAGCTCAATCCTGTGAACCTTCATGAAGACAACCTTGTGGCCTTGCCACTGATAAATTTGTTTGTGGACGCATGCCACGTCATCTTCTTGCGTAAGCTTGACAAGAACAATATTCCTCACAAATGAAGGAGTAGCTTTGAACTTCTTGTGCTTCAATACACCCTGGACAACAAGCTTGACAACAGTGAGGCTGGAATACAACTCTTCATTGGTATAACCGCAAATGGCTTCCAGGATCCAATAGCCTAAGAACTCTGTTTTCCCAGTGCGTATATTCAGGTCGTCCGCCTCATAGCAAGTGACATGTACAACCACACAATCCTTGTCTCCATCAGGGCTCTAATTGAAACAGAAACAAATTCTGAATTACTTTTCAGTATAAGAAACACAAGTTATTTAAACCACTACGTATACCATGGCATCGAAGCTAATAAAATTTTGCATTATTAATCACCACACACTTCCTTTTCTAAAAAAAATCACCACATACTTAGATGAAAAACCACAATCGAGATCGGCAAAGAAGGAAATCACCTTGGGCAGCTCAGCGGGGGGGGGGGGGGGGGACACATCCTTGAAGGGGCAAAACTGCTCCTGCAGTGCCACGGGGGCTGTAACCTCAAACGGGGCGTTGACCATCTCAGTATCTGTCGTCGCCTTGGTGGTTGCCTCCATCTTCTTGGAGCTCTCTGTCTCGTGGGGATCAACCTCCCGCACCTGCTCCAATATCGGCAGATCTTTGCCTGGTTCTCCTTGGTCCATCATGAAACTGACGAATACTAGGAGACCACTGAAAGGAAAATACAATCGCAATGACAATGAAACAAAAAAGAGAGTGAGTATCGGTTACTGCTTTGCAAAAGTTCTTTTTTCTTCCTATGAACGAAAATATACCAACATTACGGATCCGCTTACCTTCCCTTCGTCCAGAGAGAAGAACAGTGGCAGATGCAAGTGTTTCCTTTCTTGAAGACGGTGAGGGAGAAGGCGATTCAACGAAGAGTGAAATGATGGTTGCTTCGTCCGTCAAACTTAGACTGCGGGGAGGTGGGGTTTTGTGATACGACAGCTCGTTATTGCCGCGCTACGACCGGGGTGACTCTCCGCCTGCATACTGCCTTCTAATTTGGTGGATGGCATTTGGGCCCGCGCGCTGCATGGCCCGCATGTCGGTGAACAAAAGTATAACGACATTCAGTAGAGGGAGACGTTTCAATGACCTAGGAGGAGCCAGAAGCGGTAGAGTGTCTCCACTGTACTAGTAGTAATTGTTTTTCTGGGTAGCTGTAGAGTGTCTCCACTGTACTAGCAGTATTATTTGTCGGCTCCCAAGACAAAACAGCCCATCCACACTAGTAAATAGTAAAATCAATTAAAAAACCCACATATTTACTGAATGAGATGCGCTACCCACACCCAGCACACCCCCCCAAAAAAACCTGGGTGCTCTTCTTCCTCCTCGCTCCTACAGAAAACCCCCGCTCCCCTTCTTCCTCACTCCTACAGAAAACCCCCAGCTCCCCTTCTTCTTCGCTCGCACTACAACTAGGCTCGTCATTCGTTACTCTGCTCAAATCCATGAGCGCGACGCGACGCCCTCGAGGAAAATGGAGTCGGCTGACCCCGGCGCCAAGAAGATGAGGCTCCCACCAGCGGCGACGCCTGTCGTAGATCCCGCACCCGGCAGCGTGGGGAGAAGCGGCGACCCCGCCCCCACCGGATCCCAGGAACCCGTAGAATCTCGGGTGGACCACATCAGCGATCTCCCGGACGCCATCCTTGGGGAGATCATCTCGCTTCTCCCCACCAAGGATTGCGGCCACACCCAAATCCTCTCAATTCGGTGGCACCCTCTATGGCGCGCCGTTCCCCTTAATCTCGACTGTCGTCAGCTATCTCTCTTCAATGATTTTGAAATCCCCAGAGCCATCATCTCCTCCCACCAGGGCTCCGTTCAAAGCCTCTGCATCCCGTCATGCTACCTGAGCAAGCATACCATGCCCTGCACGGTGGACGCCTGGCTGGAATCCCCTGGATTCACAGAACTACAGCTGCTTGAGTTCTACTATTCCCCTGGAAATCACATACCACATACCGAATGCCATGAACTTGTGCCCTTAGCATCGATGTCCATCTCGGGGTTTTCGTCCTCTCTCCACACCGCCACCTTTGCGCAGTGCTACCTACCAGACAATCTGGTACTTAACCTTCGACTCCCATTTCTCAAGAAACTTTCACTTGTGCGGGTTCGTATATCGGAGGCCTCATTGCATAGCATCATCCACTCCAGTTGCCCTGCGCTGGAGTGCTTGGTGCTTGTTTTCACAGTTAGAATCGGTTGTCTCCAAATAAAGACGCCTAACCTTGTAAGAATTGGAATTTCTTTTGACGAAAGGCAGCTCATCATCCAAGATGCCCCTTCACTTCAAAGGTTGCTCCTTGATTCTAGTTATTCACCGTTGCAAATAACCATCCTCTCTGCGCCTAAACTGGAGACCTTGGGTGTAATACATGATCTCTGTGCTCATTTCAATATGGTGTTTGGCTCCACAGTTCTTCAGGTGCTTTATCTACACTTGTAACCATAAGATGCATTTTAAATTTCTACGCATAATTTATATATCATCTTGGAGTACACATTTTGTACTAATGTTATGTTCTATGCTCAATGAAGAGTTTCTCCATGGATGGCCTATCAATAGTGCTGGATTCTGTCAAGATCTTATATATCTAAAAGAATATTTTGATCTGAACAAGATTATTGCCTTGTTGCAATGCTTTCCATGTCTGGAGAAGTTGTATATAAAGGTGATAATTTCACGCACATTGGAAGCCCGCATATAGTGTACTAGAATTAACCGTTCAGTTGTTGCTCTTTCGACACTCTTCTTTTAGACCTTAACTGTTTTCAATCTTCATGTCTATTTAGGCAACAGGACGGGGTAAGAAAGTTATAACCAATCGGTGGATTCGTAAGCATCGGGATTTTCTCACTTCTCATGAGATTCGATTGAAGACGAACGATATGTAGCCAACCGTGCAAACACAAGATTTGTCACATTCTTCCTGCTGAATGCGAGGTTACTATTGTCCATCAGACTTAAGTTTATCAGCAGCATGGTTTTGACGGATGGGTATGTCGAAGAGCAAAAAAAGAGTTTCAGGTGGGCAAAAGAGCTTCTGAATGTGCCGGGCTTCTATTTACAACATATTGTGGTCATAATCCAGTAAATTTTACGACCCAGGATGTTCATTCTATGGACCTGACCGGTCCATTTGACTGTGACTACCGAAAACAGTGCTGGAGTTAGATGTTGTTGCCCTTTTCAATCTGGTTTTTTTGTAAACCTGATGAACAATTAACCCTCGTGCTTTTGTACAGTTTGTAAGCTGGAGTTAGATGTTCCTGCCCTTTTCAACTCGGCTGTGACTGTCATATTTTCTTTGAAACAAGGCAAATGGCTTGCCATTCGTTTAATTTAGAGTGAAATATCGTAACAAATCCAAACCAAGGGAAATAACATCACTCTCGCCGGCTGCTTGAGCTCACTGTGCATTACAGAAGCCAAGTGATTATCCCCCACCAGCACCCACAAACTTATTTCGAACTAGCACATCAAATGGGCTCTAAATTTTCATAGGAAAGGCTGGACATCTGGGGCTCACGCCATTGTCAACGTAGTCAATAAACGAGAGAATTACACTACGAGCGGCTGACACCAGGGACCCAACAAGTCGCGCAGTTTTTTTTGAGGAACAAGCAGTTGTTATTTATACTAGTTTTAGTGATGGATCAGGGTAACAACGAGGTTGTGCGGGGGCTATGGCCCGTCTAGCCAGGGTTTTATTTATGTTTACCACATCATGAGCCCAGTTGTGTTTTTTTCTTGCCGAAAATGGCTAGCCCAGTTCTATTTTTTTAAAGAAATACCCAAACAAGGCCTACTTGCTTTAT
This sequence comes from Aegilops umbellulata, assembly GCA_032464435.1. NCBI lineage: Eukaryota > Viridiplantae > Streptophyta > Magnoliopsida > Poales > Poaceae > Aegilops > Aegilops umbellulata. The sequence continues at coordinate 354,108,905 of CP136058.1, forward strand.
CGGCCCTGCTGGGCTGCAAATCTTTCAAGACGAGGAGAGTTTCATTCGGTTTGCCCAGAAATGGGATTTTTAAAACACATCAAACCGGGAATTAGTTTCAATTTTTTTCATTACAAGATCTTAAATTCCATTGATTTTTATGCATGGACAATTATTTGGATTTTATATGTATATAAATTATTTTTCAAAATAGTTTGAATGTGAATCGATATTTCTGGATTAAAAACAGTTGACCGCACCAAAATATGCAAAATTTCGTATACTTTTTAACCGTGGCCACAATATGGGGTGTGATGCTAACAAAAAGAAGATGGGCTCCAAAAAAATTCTTAAGAATTAGCAAATGGGTTGTACATTATTAGAAATAATGGCAGATGGGCTGTATGCTGTTTTCCACATATTTGAGGCTGACTTGTGCGCCTACTACAGGTTGACGCGTATGCTTTCATAAAAAAAGGTTGACGCACACGCAACGCCCTGTCAACTTAGTCAACACACGAGAGCAGTGACTGTTGGATGTCCATCCAACGGATGTCGTGCTTCTTCAATCTCTGCTCTTCATGCTCAAGCCGCTAAAACAAGCGCCGACGAGACTGCCTGCTCCCTCCTCCGCGCGGCCGGCTGTGCTGCTGCGCAGGCCTCACCGCCCGACCGTGCTCCCATCGTTGGCCTAGCCATCCCTCTACTCACCCACACCTGCTGTTATTCTCCGGTGACGGCAGACGAACCAGTAAACCCTCGTACAGTCATACTCCCCTCCGTGTGGGAAACAACTGCTGAGTATTCCCTGGCTCCGTGTCGTTCCCTTCCTAGGCCTCGCCATTGTCCACCGCCCTGGTGCTCTCGGCGCGGCTTGGTCAACGTGGTCAATGAACGACATCCATCGAAAGTGGACTGTATTCCTCCACCTGACAGCTAGGACCCACAGGAAGGGCCTTTGTATTTCGCGAAAAAAACGTTCCCCCCGCTGACAGGTCGGACCCACCAGCTATATCTTCGCACGCAAGGAAGTGCCTCCTTATTACGACCAAAAAAATGAATACCCCCTGCTAGCTGGGACCCACCATATTGTTGGGCTGACTTGTGGGCCTACTAAGTTGATAGGGACGGAGAGCTTTGTCAACTTAGTCAATACTCCAGTGACCTTATGATGTCCATCCAACGACCATATTGCTTCTTCAACCTCTGGTCTTCTTGCTCCAGCCGCCCAAAGCAGCGCGGGTCGTGCCGCCTGCTCCTGCCTCCCGTGGTCGGCTGTGCTACCGCGGAGGCCTCACCGCCCCCATACTACTCCCACCACTGGTCAGGCCATCCCTCCACTCACCCACACGCCCTGTTATTCTGCGGCAACGACAGCCTCACACCGCAGCCGAACCAGTGAACGCTCGTACTCCTCTCCGCGTGGGCATCCACTGCCGCGTCTTGCACGGCTCCGCGTCGTCCCCTTCCTAGGCCTCACCGTCGTCCACCGCCGTGGTGTTCTCGGCGTGGCGTGGTCAATGTGTTCAACGACCGACTTCCACCAGAAGAGTACTGTACGTGGAGAGGCTGACAGCCGGGTCCACGGCAGCCGCAAGGAAGTGCCTCCTTATTACGCGGAAAATAATTATTCCTCCACCTGACAGCTGGGACCCACTAGACGGGCCACCATTATTTTGAGAAAAAAATCATTTCCCCCTGACTGTTGGGACCCACAGGACGGGCCACCGTATTTCACGAAAAAAAACGTTCCCCCCACTGTCAGCTCGGACCCACCGGAAGTGCCTCCTTATTACGCACAAAAAAATGAATACTCCCCCGGCTAGCTGGGACTCACCTTGCTGGGAGGCTGACTTGTGGGCCTACTAAGTTGACGGGGACGAAGGGTTTGTCAACTTAGTCAATATGAAAGATTCTAGCTCCAGTGACCGTACGATGTCCATCCAACGGCTGTAGTAGTTCTTCAACCTTTGGTCTTCTTGCTCCGGCCGCCCAAAGCAGCGCCGGTCGTGCCGCATGCTCCTGCCTCCCATGGCCGTCTGTGCTGCCGCAGAAGCCTCACCGCCCCCTACTATTCCCACCGCTGGCCAGGCCCTGCGGCGACGGTAGCCTCACACCGCAGCCGAACCAGTGAACCCTCGTAGTCCTCTCCGCGCGGGCTTCCACTGCCGCGTTGTCCCCTTCCTAGGTCTCGCCGTCGTCCACCGCCGTGGTGCTCTCCGCGCGGCATGGTCAAGGAACGACTTCCATTGGAAGAGTACTGTACGTGGAGAGGCTGACAGCTGGGTCCACGGCCACAGCCCAGTTTTTTTGTGATTTGCCAAGTAAGTCGCTTTGTCAGGCCTGTTGGGCTGCAAATCTTTCAAGACGAGGAAAGCTTTCATTCGGCTGGCCGAGAAAATGGCCCATGAGTAATGAGAAATGGGTTGTACATTTTTAAAACACATCAAACCGGCAATTAGTTTCAAATATCTTTTTTTTCATTTCAAGATTTTAAATGACATTAATTTTATGCATGGAGAATTTGTTGGATTTTATATTGATATACTTTTATTTTTAAAATCAGTTTGAATGTGAGTCGAAATTTCGGGATTGAAACAGTTCGGACCGCACCGAAATATGCAAAATTTTGCATTATTTTATTAACCGTTGCCACAATATGGGCTGTAATGCTAACAAAAAGAATATGGGCTCCAAAGAAAACCTTAAGAATTAGCAAATGGGCTGTAAATTATTAGAAATAATGGCAGATGGGCTGTATGCTGTTTTCCACAGATTTGAGGCTTTCCTAAAAAAAAGGTTGACGCACAAGCACTGACTGTTGGATGTCCATCCAACGGCCGTCGTGCTTCTTCAATCTCTGCTCTTTCTGCTCCAGCTGCTCAAACAAGCGCCGGCGAGACTGCCTGTTCCCTCCTCCGCGCGGTCGGCTATGCTACCGCGCAGGCCTCACCACCCGACCGTACTCCCATCGCTGGCCTAGCCATCCCTCTACTCATCCACACATGTTGTTATTCTCCGGCGACAGCAGACGAACCAATAAACCCTCATACAGTCATACTCCCCTCTGTGTGGGAAACAACTGCCGAGTCTTCCCTGCCTCTGTGTCGTCCCCTTCCTAGGCCTCGTAGTCGTCCACCGCCCTGGTGCTCCCGGCACGGTGTGGTCAACGTGGTCAAGGAACGACTTCCATCGGACGTGGACTGTACGTGGAGAGGCTGACAGCTGGGTCCACGGCGGCAGTAAGGAAGTACCTCCTTATTATGCGGAAAATAATGGTTCCTCCACCTGACAGCAGGGACCCACCAGACGGGCCACCGTATATCGTGAAAAAAATATTTCCCCCCTGAGTGCTGGGACCCACCAGCTACACCTTCGCACGCAAAGAAGTGCGTCCGGGCAAAAAAACGATTCGCCCCCCTGACTGCTGGGACCCACCAGCTACATCTTCGCAAGCAAGGAAGTGCCTGACAGTCGGGACCCACCTGGTCGAAGCGTACGTAGCGTTGTCATTCTGGTCGCGAACGTGTACGTACATATATACTGGTGGATGTAGAGGCGCGCACGTGTCATAGTAGAGGCGGCCAGGGTGCAATAAAGAAAATACGGCCACGTATGTGTACATACGGGCGGGGTCTCGAACGCCTACTCGCGCATACGTACGGCGAGGGCTCGTGTACATGGCTGGGTCGGAACGGAGAAACAACGTCGTCGTCGTGTTCATGGGTCGGAACGTAATGCATGGTCGTGTTCATTGGGAGGGCTTGGATGGAAGAGGCGATGGAAACGAGGCCTGGCGTACCGCACAACGGTGGAAACGGACCTCCTACGGTCGAAACGGGGGTCCTGTTGATCGGGAGGGGTGTGGCGTACCGCACAACGGAGGAAACGGGCCTCCTACGGTTGAAACGGGGGTCCTGTTGATCGGGAGGGGTGTGGCGTACCACAAAACGGAGGAAATGGACCTCCTACGGTCGAAACGGGGGTCCTGTTGATCGAGAGGGGTGTGGCGTACCGCAAAATGGAGGAAACGGACTTGTGTTGGAGCGCTACGGTTGAAACGGGGGTCCTGTTCATCGGGAGGGGTGTGGCGTACCGCAAAACAGGACTCCACGGGATACTGTTCATCTCCATCGTCGACCCCCTCCAGCCTCCACGAGCTACTATTCATCCACCGTCGACCTCCTCCAGCCTCCACGTGCTCCTGTTCATCCAGCCTCCACCACGCGCTACTCCACCGGCTACTGTTCAACCACCCCTCCACCGTCTACTGTCCATCCAGCCCTCCACACCAGGGGTTCCTGTTCAACCACCCCTCCACCGGCACCCCTCCACCATCTACTGTTCATCCTGCCCTCCACACCACGGGGTCTTGTTCATCCACCCCTCCACGGGCACCCCTCCATCGTCTACTGTTCATCCAGCCCTCCACCACACCACGGGGTCCTGTTCATCCAGAGGCAACGCCACCGCTCACTGTTCACTCAACCCCCCCCCCCCCCCCGCAACACTCACTGTTCATCCCATCAATCGGCTTCAGTTAGCAGCAGTAGCCAAGGAATCGCTCGATCGGGTTCAATTAACAGCCATCGATCGATCGCTCGGGTTCAGTAACGCGTAGCCTCCAGTGCAATCGCTCGGGTTCAGTTAGAGCCCAACGCCTCGCTCGGGTTCAGTTAGAGCCAACGCCTCGCACACATGCGCGTACGTGTACGAGAGAAACGCGCATCGCTCGGCCCCCGACCTCCCACCGTAACCGGGAACTCCCCGAAATTTTTCTCCCCCTCGCTTCTACCACGGTTTTTTCCGTCATGGACGGCCCAAAGAATGTCATGCAGCTGCGTCTCCGGCCCACCCAGGACGAAAAGCCCATTTTCTGTCATGATTTTTTGTCATAGAAGTAGGAGCCCACCACATCCATGATGATACCGAGTTATGTCACAATTATCGTCATAGAAGTGTCATATGTATGACAAATTTTTTTTCGTTCGGCCCAAAATGTCACGGATGTGTCTTTTTTTTGTAGTGTTAGGCGAGTACTGGACTGCAGCTAAGCCCTCGAGTTAGAGGATTGCTCTTCACTTGGTGGGATTTCTTCAAACTTAGGTGAGTACTGGACTGCAGCTAAGCCCCCGAGTGAGAGGGTTGCTCTTCACTCAGTGGGATTTTTTCAAACTTAGGCGAACTGGAATGCAGCTAAGCCCCCGAGTGAGAGGGTTGCTCTTCACTCGGTATAATTTTTTCAAACTTAGGCGAGTACCGGACTGCAGCTAAGCCCCCGAGTGAGAGGGTTGCTCTTCACTCGGTAGGTTTTTTTTTTCAAACTTAGGCGAGTACTGGACTGCAGCTAAGCCCCCGAATGAGAGGGTTGCTCTTCACTCGGTAGGATTTTTTCAAACTTAAGCGACTACTGGACTGCAACTAAGCCTCCGAGTGAGAGGCTAGTGAAAGCACAAGTGCTCCCTGGGTGGTTTTGGTAATTAATGTCAACATATCTCTTGTTGGACTAACACTTTTACCTAGTATGTTTCAGATAAGTTCAACAATGGAGTGGCATGGACTAGAGGATGTGGAACCCCTTCAAGATGCTAAGGACAAAGGATTGGCTCAAGCTTCAAGATCAAGACTCTACATTTTCTATTTTAGTGATCCAAGATCACATTGAGTCTATAGGAAAAGCCGATACTATCAAGAGGGGATGAGGTGTTGCTTAATGGCTTGCTTGCTCAAAGTGCTTAGTGATATGCTCCAAAAGCCTCAACTACCTTCCCACATCCACATATGACCTAAACCAAAAGTCAAACTCGGCCCCACCGATTCTATCTATCCGGCGCCACCGAGTTTCAGATGTCATAGCCACTGCCACAAACCCTAGCAAATCGGTTTCACCGATAGAGATCTCGGTCTCACCAAGATGGGATTGTAATCTCTCTGTGTATGTCCATTACCAAAATCGGTCTCACCGAGTTAGAGCAAACGGTACTACCGAGATTACAATGCAAACCCTCTGGTTAGCTTATTACCAAAGTCGGTCCCACCGAGTTTGTGTAATCGGTCTCATCGAGTTTGCCTGACCAACTCTCTGGTTAGCTTATTACCAAAATCGGTCCCACCGAGTTTGTGTAATCGGTCACACCGAGATTACGTTATGCCCTAACCCTAACCATATCGGTCCTACCGAGTTGCATCTCAGTCCCACCAAAAATCCTAACGGTCACTAGGTTTGCTGAATCGGTCCGACCGAGTTTAACTATTCGGTCCCACCAAGTTTGGCTAATCGTGTGTAACGGTTAGACTTTGTGTGGAGGCTATATATACCCCTCCACCCACTCTTCGTTCGTGGAGAGAGCCATCAGAACATATCTACACTTCCAACACACATTTTCTGAGAGAGAACTACCTACTCATGTGTTGAGGTCAAGATATTCCATTCCAACCATATGAATCTTGATCTCTAGCCTTCCCCAAGTTGCTTGACACTCAAATCTTCTTTCCACCAAATCCAAATCCTGTGAGAGAGAGTTGAGTGTTGGGGAGACTATCATTTGAAGCACAAGAGCAAGGAGTTCATCATCGACACACCATTTGTTACTTCTTGGAGAGTGGTGTCTCCTAGATTGGCTAGGTGTCACTTGGGAGCCTCCAACAAGATTGTGGAGTTGAACCAAGGAGTTTGTAAGGGCAAGGAGATCGCCTACTTCGTGAAGATCTACCGCTAGTGAGGCAAGTCCTTCGTGGGCGACGACCATGATGGAATAGACAAGGTTGCTTCTTCGTGGATCCTTCGTGGGTGGAGCCCTCCATGGACTCGCGCAACCGTTACCCTCCGTGGGTTGAAGTCTCCATCAACGTGGATGTACGATAGCACCACCTATCGGAACCACGACAAAAACATCCGTGTCTCCAACTGCGTTTTAATACTCCAAACCCTTCCCTTTACATTCTTGCAAGTTGCATGCTTTACTTTCCGCTGCTCATATACTCATTTCATGCTTGCTTGATATGTATTGTGTTTGCTAAACTTGTGCCTAAACTCCACTTGAACTTAAGAATATTAAAAACTATAACTTTTGGTACTTAGTGCCTAATCACCCCCCTCTAGACACCTCTTCTCGATCCTTTCAATTGGTATCAGAGCTTTGGTCTCCATTGCCTTGGTTTAAACACCTTTGGAGGAAGATGGATGTGTCTACTTTGGGGAGTCATAGACATATAGTGCCTATTCTTGATGGAGAATACTTTCATGAGTGGAAAAATGAAATGCTTGAGATTTTCAATGAATATCATTTGAACAAGTACATTACTAGCCCTTGTGCACCTCATATTGATCCCTTGCATCGCCACCCGAAGAAGATATTGACATGATTCACAATCTTAGAACTGTTGATCTCATCATTAGAGGCTTGCCTAGAAACTTGAATAGATGTTTGCCTACTCTCAAGTGTGCCTACACCATATGAACATTTCTTGAGGAACGATTTCTAGATTATTCCTTGAAAAATTTAGACGAAATTCACCATAAGTCTATTGCTTTGAGTAAGATGAACTCTAGTGATCCTAGCTTTGGTGATTGTCTATTTGAGCTTACCAATCTCATGTTTGCTAAAGGAAATGTTGGAATCATTAGCGATATCATATCCGAAGCTATTAGAATTCATAAAGGTAACCATTGTGATGATCATTTATCTAATGAATTACCCTCTCTAGGAATTGATCAATCACAAGATGATGTTGAACATGGATACTATGATGAAGATGATGATAGTGACTATGATCTTGATGATGCAATGAGGCATTTTGGTCTTATGGCAAATCTTTGCGGCTACATGGCTGGAGGAAAGGAATGGGTCCTTGATAGTGGATGTACCGATCATATGACCGGAGATGAAGATATGTTCCGTGAGCCTGCTGAAAACGACGGCCCTCAAAAATATGTCACTTTTGGTGATAATTCAAAGGGTAAAGTGGTTGGCCTTGGTAAGGTGGCCATCTCACATGATAGCTCCATACAAAATGTCATGCTTGTTGAATCCCTTGGATACAATTTACTTTCAGTTTCTAGACTTGCAGATTTCGGTTTCAATGTCTTATTCACTGAAGTAGATTGCCAAGTGTTTCGTAGAGACAATCATAAAATGGTCTTTACCGGTATACGTAGAGGAGATCTTTACACTGTTGATTTCACTAAAAAGGCTCAACCTAGAACTTGCTTAATTACCAAATCTTCTAAAGGCTGGTTGTGGATAGAAGACTAGGTCATGTTGGTATGCGAAATCTTGATAAGCTTATTAAAGGTGATCATATCCTTGGAATAAAAGATGTCACATTTGACAAGGATAGACTCTGTAGTGCTTGTCAAGCAGGGAAACAAGTTGGAGGAAGTCACCGCGCGAAGGACATCATGACCACAAGAAGACCACTCGAGCTAATTCACATGGATCTCTTTGGTCCAAATGCCTACAAGAGTCTCGGTGGTAACTCATTTGGTCTAGTCATAGTTGATGATTTTTCAAGATTTACGTGGGTGTTCTTTCTTGATGACAAATCGCAGGTCCAAAAGATCTTCAAAATATTCGCTAGGAAGGCCCAAAATCAGTTTGGCGTGAAGATCACGAAGGTCCAGAGCGACAACGGAACGGAGTTCAAGAACGCAAATGTGGACACCTTTCTTGACGAAGAAGGGATTTCACATGGGTTCTCGGCTACGTACACACCTCAACAAAATGGAGTTGTTGAAAGGAAGAACCGGACTCTTATCGAGATGGCAAGAACGATGCTTGATGAGTACAAAATGCCAAAGCACTTTTGGGCGGAAGCGGTTGAGACAACTTGTCATGCAACAAATCGCTTTTATCTTCACAAGCTACTCGGCAAGACGGCATACGAGCTCCTGTAACATCCCAAATTTTCAATTTGGAATGTTATACATTAGATCATCATGCATATCATATTTATTTTGCTTTTGGTTTTGATCCTAGAAAATCCTAAGCAACTCAAGGACCCACGGAGAGAGTTGGGGATTTCTTTATTTTCATATTTGAGTTTTCTCAAATTTTGAAAATAGGATCACATGATTTTATTTATTTTATCGTCAATTATTTCTATTACAAAAATATGAGAGAGGGAATAAAATGACTTTCCCAAAATATAGAAATATTGAGGATTTAATAAGAAAATTAAATAAGATTTATTTCAGAGTTTTTCGGTATTTTTAATTGAATTTAGGAAAAATACGCGTTTTTCAAAATTATATTTTGGGACCAAATAAATGTCCACTTTATCGGGCTCGGTTTTAGAAACCCGGGAAAATTTATTTCACGATTTTTGGAGTACGTTTGGTACTCTTTTTCATTTCTTTTTTCCGAGCGTAATTATTTAAAAAAAAAGGAACCGACCTTGGGCCGTACCCGAGCGGGACTCCGCCCGGGGGGCGCCTTTATATACCGAGCGCCCGAGCCCCCAGAGCACCCCAGCCCACCCGAGCCCTCCGGAGCCGCCGCCGCCGCCGAGGTTCGCCGCCGCCTCGAATTCCGTGCCAAAAATTATTTTTAAAAAAAAATAAAAATTAAATAATATTTTCGTCAAAATTATTTTCGATTTTTTTATTACTATTTTAATTTTTTTTAAAAATATTTTCAGATTAAGTTAGTTAACGATTAATCTGTTCGTCGTTTTTCTTTTTCGTCGGATTTTCCGCGGTTATTTTCTGATCGTGATTTTTGATCCGATTTTCATTTTAGTATAACTTTTCGCTCGTTTATCGGAATCAGGCGATTCAAGCGCCTGGAGTTTCGTCTCGAAACCCTCTTTCCGAATAATCAACTTAAACAAGTTTTTGCTACTGTAAAATTTGACTTAGATCCATATACCTAGAACGAAGTTGATTTCTTTCGCCGTTTGATTTTCTTTGCTTTGTTCGATTTGATTCTTTTTGCAAACCAGGGTTCTTAAGTTGAACTTTCTGGTTAGATCTCTATTTGAGTTTTACCTGTGCATTAGATGAGTACTTATTGTATGCTTGTTTGTTTGTCTGCGATAGAATACCCGGAGTGCGCCGCCTGTTACTTCGAATCTCTAAGTTTCGCGGATCATCAGCAAGGCAAGTAACACTTTGATCATACTTTTTCTACTACCCAGTTTTATTGCATTAGATCAATCCTCAAACACTGCATGATTAGGATCTAATCAAATTGTGGGATGGGAAGTAGATGAGGTAGTACCTATTACCTGTTTTATTATGAAACCCTTGGGAGTTACTCTACGTTGCTTATTATGCCATGCTATGCTAGTAGACGTGGATTGGGTGAGTGATATCCATGACAGATGTGAGTTTGATAATTTTAATGGTTTACTTAAGGTGGCAACTTAAACACACATCTGGGTGGATTGAGGCACCTGGTTTCTATCAGGACTTGCCTGTTTTTCTTTTGGACCGCCACCCAGGCTCAAACGGATCATAAGATTATTCATGCTAGAAACTTCCGTGTGCAGCCACAAGCCATTATGGGCTCTGGCATAGTTGACTAAGTCATGCGAACTCTTACAGTGGTAGACTAGCTGATGTAGGGGTTGTAGGTTGGTACGGTCTACCCGATCGTAAGGTGCTAGCGCTTCTGAAAGACTATGTCTCGGTCATCCGTTTCTCAAACACCATGTAGTGCGAGAAACCAAACGGAGGCGATCGAGTCCTCTGGGGAAAAGTGTGTAAACCTCTGCAGAGTGTACAATCTAATCATGGTTAGCCGTGTCCCCGGTTATGGACGTTTTGAGTATCTAGTACTTGGATATCATGTGAATCTCATCATCTTACTTCTAAATTAATATTGTTGGGTTATTGATGATTACTTTTAATTGGGATTGAGGATGCTGTCAACCATTCTCAATATTTAACAACCACCATGATAGTTAAATAAATTTATTCCTTTGCAGTAGGGAAAAATTGGCTTTACGCAAAACTGTAACCATAGAGCTTTTCGACCAGCCATATATGCATGTAGTATAGGATTATCATTCATTATTCTCTATGTGTTACATTGCCAGCATATTCCATGTGCTGACCCGTTTTCGGGCTGCAATGTTTCATGTTGCAAACTTTTCAAACGACAAGTAAGGTTCCTTTTAGGTCATGGTTCTAAACTCAGTGATGCCGTTGGAGTTGATGGACTCACTTATCTTCCAAGCCTTCCGCTGTTATCGATATTAGATGATCTTAAGCCATATTCATTGTAATAAGTTCTCTTTGAGACATCGATGTAATAAGTGTGTGATTGCTACTCTGTTATAAATCCTTCGAAGTACTGTGTGGTGTCAGCATTACTGATCCAGGGATGACACTTGAGCATAGAGATCAGACTATTTGAGGTCTGGTTGCTATAGAGATGGTATCAGAGCACACGCTGACTATAGGACACGACCACTAAGCTAAAGCCCTAGTTCACTACTCTCTTCTCATTTCTGACTCCTCATCTTTTCTACTCTTTTAGGATGACGGAAGCGAGGATCAAGTTCACTCAGCCAGATGAAGATACACCTTTTGGACGACACCTAAAGGAAGTCACTAAGTATTTGAACATTGGAATACCAAGCTTCACCGGGACTTACAACGCCACTTTACCCGAAGAGGAGCGTTGGAAGATTCAAGCTATAGTTCCAGGAAGGACGATCGCGCCAATCACGGAGCCCATAGAGTGTGTTTTCAATGCACCAACTTGGAGTCTGGGAAAGAGCATGGTAGCTCATATCACCATGGGACGCATTGGAGAAGTTTACCAAGAAGACCTCAAGGATACTATTTACCAGATTTGCGGATGTCGAGATGAACAATGGGAGATAGTTAGCACCAAGAAGGATAGATCCATTGCAACTTTCATCCAGGAGTTAAACCAGCACATTCGACGCCAGGAGAACCAGATGTGCGCAGACATGATGGAGTTGAAGAAAGCAAAGGCCAAGATTATTGAGCTAGAAGGAGAACTGAAGGCCACTCGCAAGGACTACATGGATGAGATTGTAGCTCTAGTGAGACAAAACGGCGATCTTAAGGAGAAGATTGAAGAACTCATGGGGAATTCAGCACCCAGAGGAGAAGATGAAGATTGCACCTATCCATATAACTACATCATCATCGACGACACCGATTCCGATCCTAGTGATGATGATTTTGAAGACGAAGCTGGAGCAGATATCATGGAGTCTTCATCGGAGCAGTTTTCCTAGTTGACTACCATAACAGTAGTAGTATACCACCATGTACATATTATAGTCCACGCACTTTTGCGATAGTTCTAGACCGATTGTATGCCCTTGTTTGATTGAATGAAGTGATTTTGTGTGCATTTGTCTCATGTGCATTTGGGTAGTGTTTTCTCTTTAGACCTCATTCTATTCTAAATTCTCATCTTTTCTAAACCCTCAGATGCCTCCGAGACGTGACAATGGATTTGCTTTCCCACCGGGAATTGTGGATAAGTATAACCTGCCAACCCAAGCCCTTAGGTCACCCATGTTAGTAACCTCGCCTGGAGCAGAATATATGGCTAGTCGATCGTGTGATCGGTTACCATTAAGGATTGGTAACTATGTGTTTCCCTCAGACCTAATAGTATCGGAATCTCAAGGATTGGATGTGATATTAGGTATGGATTGGTTGTCAAAGTATGAAGGGAACATTGAATGTGCGAGTAAGACAATTTTGCTTACAACGCCCAAAGGAAGAAGGATCAAGTATGTATCCCGACATGCGCCAAACAGGACACAATTAAATTCCTTATCAGGAGTTGTACAGGAGGAAGTACCAGTGGTAAAGGATTTTCCTGATGTATTTCCAGAAGAGTTGCCGGGCATGCCACCAGATAGAGACATTGAGTTTTTTTGATTGAGCTTTTGCCAGGCACTGGGCCAATATCGAAGAGACCGTACAAGATGCCCGCACAAGATTTGGTGGAAATTAAGAAGCAGATCAAGGAGTTACTGGAAAAAGGTTATATTCGCCCAAGTTCTTCGCCTTGGGGATCACCAGTACTTCTAGTGGAGGAGAAGGATGGATCGTTAAGGATGGTTGTTGATTATCGTGGTTTGAACGAAGTAACAATCAAGAACAAGTACCCACTACCGATGATCAACGATCTGTTTGATCGATTGCAAGGAGCTAAAGTGTTTTCCAAGATCGATTTGCGATCAGGGTACCATCAATTGAAAATTCGAGAGCAGGACATACCTAAGACGGCATTTACCACCAGATATGGACTATATGAGTATACCGTTATGTCATTTGGACTGACTAACGCACCTGCCTATTTCATGAACCTGATGAACAAAGTGTTTATGGAGTTTTTGGATAAGTTCGTCGTGGTTTTCATCGATGATATTCTGGTATTTTCAAAGAATGAAGAGGAGCATAAAGAACATTTGCGATTGGTACTGGAGAAGCTCAGGGAACATCAGTTATATGCCAAGTTCAGCAATTGTGAGTTTTGGTTGAAGGAAGTAGGATTCCTCGGACATGTTATATCCGGAGAAGGTATAGCAGTTGATCCCACAAAGGTTATCACTGTGACCAATTGGGAAGCACCAACAACAGTTGGAGAGATCCGGAGTTTTCTTGGACTCGCAGGATACTACCGGAGATTTATTGAGAACTTCTCAAAGATTGCAAAGCCTATGACAGAGTTGCTGAAGAAGGATACTAAGTTCAAATGGACTGAGGAGTGTGAGGCTAGTTTCCAGGAATTGAAGAAATGTTTGGTTACCTCACCAGTGTTAGTTTTGCCAGATCAAACCAAGGATTATGAGGTGTATTGCGACGCTTCACGTTGAGGACTTGGAGCAGTGCTTATGCAGGAGGGAAGAGTTGTTTCGTATGCTTCACAACAACTGAAGCCTCACGAATTGAATTATGCCACACATGATTTGGAGTTAGCAGCCGTAGTGCATGCACTGAAGACATGGAGATATTTCCTCATTGGAAATAATTGTGAGGTGTACACGGATCACAAGAGTTTGAAGTACATTTTCACGCAGAAGGAGTTGAACCTCAGACAAAGGAGATGGTTGGAGCTCATCAAGGATTATGATATGAGATTGCATTACCATCCCGGAAAAGGTAATGTAGTAGCTAACGCATTGAGCCGTAAGAGCCATGTCAATACACTGATGACGGGAGAAATACCAAAGGAGTTAGCAGAAGATCTTCGTGAGCTATGTTTGGAGATAGTTCCGAGAGGCTATGTAGCAGCATTGGAGGTTCAGTCAACATTGATGGATAAAATCAGAGAGGCTTAGAAATCTGACAAAGAGATTACTTCTATAAAGGAGAAAATGAGCCAAGGAAAAGCTAAGGGATTTCATGAGGATGAGCACGACACCCTATGGTTTGAAGACCGTGTCTATGTACCCAATGACCCGGAGATCAGGAAGTTGATTCTTGAAGAGGCACATGATTCACCCTATTCGATTCACCCAGGAAATCCCAAGATGTACTTGGATCTGAAGGATATTTTCTGGTGGACCAGAATGAAGAAGGATATTGCGGAGTATGTAGCAGTTTGTGATGTATGTCAGAGAGTAAAGCCAGAGCATCAGAAGCCAGCAGGATTGTTGCAACCATTGTCGATACCCGAATGGAAGTGGGATAAGCTAGGCATGGATTTTGTCACGGGATTACCAAGGACTCGTTCAGGCTATGTCTCGATTTGGGTTATAGTTGATCGATTGACGAAGGTAGCTCATTTCATCCCAGTAAAGACCACTTACACCAGTGCTAAGTTGGCAAAGATATACATAACTAGGATCGTATGTCTGCATGGAGTTCCGAGGAGCATCGTATCGGATAGAGGAACCCAGTTTACCTCAAAGTTCTGGAAGCAGTTGCATGAGACTTTGGGTACGAGGCTAGAATTCAGTACAACTTTTCATCCGTAGACAGATGGACAGACCGAGAGAGTCAATCAGATTTTGGAGGATATGCTGAGAGCTTGTGCACTAGATTCCGGATCTAGTTGGGATGACAATTTGCCATATGCAGAGTTCTCTTACAATAACAGCTATCAGACCAGTTTGAAGATGGCCCCTTTCGAAGCTTTGTACGGAAGGGGTGCAGGACACCGTTGTGATGGGACGAAGTTGGAGACCGTCAGTTCTTTGGACCTAATTTGATTAAAGAGTCTGAACAGAAGGTGAAGTTGATTTGCGATAGGCTTAACGTAGCCCAATCCAAGCAGAAGAATTACGCAGATTCTAAACGCAAGGAGACAATTTACGAAGTCAGAGACAGAGTTTATCTTTGAGTATCCCCACTTCGAGGGATTAAGCGCTTTGGAGTTAAGGGAAAGTTAGCGCCACGATTTGTAGGACCATATCGAGTTTTGGAGCGTATGGGAGAAGTGGCCTACAAGTTGGAATTGCCAGAAGGATTGTCAGGAGTTCATGATGTATTCCACGTTTCTCAGTTGAAGAAGTGTCACGCGGAGAAGGCTGACATACCTTTGAGAGACACAGTGCCATTGGAAGCAATTCAGTTGGACAACAATTTGACCTATGAGGAGAAACCAGTTAAGATTCTCGAGTTTGCCAGCCGAGTCACTCGCAGCAAGGTTATTAAGTTTTGCAAGGTTCAGTGGAGCCACCACACGGAGGATGAAGCCACCTGGGAGCGAGAGGAAGATTTGCTCAAAGACCACCCTCACCTATTTTCTAGCCAACCCAAATCTCAAGGGCAAGATTCATCTTAAGGGGGGTAGGTTTGTAACGTCTCAAATTTTCAATTTGGAATGTTATACATTAGATCATCATACATATCATATTTATTTTGCTTTTGGTTTTGATCCTAGAAAATCCTAAGCAACTCAAGGACCCACGGAGAGAGTTGGGGATTTCTTTATTTTCATATTTGAGTTTTCTCAAATTTTGAAAACAGGATCACGCGATTTTATTTATTTTATCGTCAATTATTTCTATTACAAAAATATGAGAGAGGGAATAAAATGACTTTCCCAAAATATAGAAATATTGAGAATTTAATAAGAAAATCAAATAAGATTTATTTCAGAGTTTTTCGGTATTTTTAATTGAATTTAGGAAAAATACGTGTTTTTCATAATTGTATTTTGGGCCCAAATAAATGTCCACTTTATCGGGCTCGATTTTAGAAACCCGGGAAAATTTATTTCATGATTTTTGGAGTCCGTTTGGTACTCTTTTTCATTTTTTTTCCGAGCGTAATTATTAAAAAAAACGAAACCGACCTTGGGTCGTACCCGAGCGGGACTCCGCCCGGGGGGCGCCTTTATATACCGAGCGCCCGAGCCCCCAGAGCACCCCAGCCCACCTGAGCCCGCCGCCGCCGAGGTTTGCCGCCGCCTCGAATCCCGTGCCAAAAATTATTATTTAAAAAAAATATTTTCGTCGAAATTATTTTCGATTTTTTTCATTATTTTATTATTTTAATTATTTTTTTAAAAATTATTTTCGGATTAAGTTAATTAACGATTAATCTGTTCGTCGTTTTTCTTTTTCGTCGGATTTTCCGCGGTTATTTTCTGATCTCGATTTCTGATCCGATTTTCGTTTTAGTATAACTTTTCGCTCGTTTATCGGAATCAGGCGATTCAAGCGCCTGGAGTTTCGTCTCGAAACCCTCTTTCTGAATAATCAACTTAAACAAGTTTTTGCTACTGTAAAATTTTACTTAGATCCAGATTACTAGAACGAAGTTGATTTCTTTCGCCGTTTGATTTTCTTTGCTTTGTTCGATTTGTTTCTTTTTGCAAACCAGGGTTCTTAAGTTGAACTTTCTGGTTAGATCTCTATTTGAGTTTTACCTGTGCATTAGATGAGTACTTATTGTATGCTTGTTTGTTTGTCTGCGATAGAATACCCGGAGTGCGCCGCCTGTTACTTCGAATCTCTAGGTTTCGCGGATCATCAGCAAGGCAAGTAACACTTTGATCATACTTTTTCTACTACCCAGTTTTATTGCATTAGATCAATCCTCAAACACTACATGATTAGGATCTAATCAAATTGTGGGATGGGAAGTAGATGAGGTAGTACCTATTACCTGTTTTATTATGAAACCCTTGGGAGTTACTCTACGTTGCTTATTATGCCATGCTATGCTAGTAGACGTGGATTGGGTGAGTGATATCCATGACAGATGTGAGTTTGATAATTTTAATGGTTTACTTAAGGTGGCAACTTAAACACACATCTGGGTGGATTGAGGCACCTGGTTTCTATTAGGACTTGCCTGTTTTTCTTTTGGACCGCCACCCAGGCTCAAACGGATCATAAGATTATTCATGCTAGAAACTTCCGTGTGCAGCCACAAGCCATTATGGGCTCTGACATAGTTGACTAAGTCATGCGAACTCTTACAGTGGTAGACTAGCTGATGTAGGGGTTGTAGGTTGGTACGGTCTACCCGATCGTAAGGTGCTAGCGCTTCTGAAAGACTATGTCTCGGTCATCCGTTTCTCAAACACCATGTAGTGCGAGAAACCAAACGAAGGCGATCGAGTCTTGTGGGGAAAAGTGCGCAAACCTCTGCAGAGTGTACAATCTAATCATGGTTAGCCGTGTCCCCGGTTATGGACGTTTTGAGTATCTAGTACTTGGATATCATGTGAATCTCATCATGTTACTTCTAAATTAATATTGTTGGGTTATTGATGATTACTTTTAATTGGGATTGAGGATGCTGTCAACCATTCTCAATGTTTAACAACCACCATGATAGTTAAATAAATTTATTCCTTTGCAGTAGGGAAAAATTGGCTTTACGCAAAACTGTAACCATAGAGCTTTTCCACCAGCCATATATGCATGTAGTATAGGCTTATCATTCATTATTCTCTATGTGTTACATTGCCAGCATATTCCAAGTGCTGACCCGTTTTCGGGCTGCAACGTTTCATGTTGCAGACTTTTCAGACGACGAGTAAGGTGCCTTTTAGGTCGTGGTTCTATACTCAGTGATGCCGTTGGAGTTGATGGACTCACTTATCTTCCAAGCCTTCCGTTGTTATCGATATTAGATGGCCTTAAGCCATATTCATTGTAATAAGTTCTCTTTGAGACATCGATGTAATAAGTGTGTGATTGCTACTCTGTTATAAATCCTTCGAAGTACTGTGTGGTGTCAGCATTACTGATCCAGGGATGACACTTGAGCACAGAGATCAGACTGTTTGAGGTCTGGTCGCTACAGCTCCTCACCGGTAACAAACCCCAAGTTGGATACTTTCGAGTATTCGGCTCAAAGTGCTACATTCTTGATAAGCATCGTCGTTCTAAATTTGCTCCTAAATCTCATGAAGATTTCCTAATTGGTTATGGCTCAAACTCTCACACTTACTGTGTCTACAACAATTTCATCCGAAAGGTTGAAGAGACGGTAGATGTGAAGTTTGATGAATCTAACGGCTCGCAAGCAGAGCAATTGCCAACTGATGTAGGAGACAAAGACCCTTCGAAAGCAATTCAAGACTTGTCCATTGGCAATATTCGTCCAACGGAAGTGAAGGAGAGTACCTCGTCCGTCCAAGTGGAAGATTCTATCTCACGACAAGGTGAACCAAGAGTTGATACGGAAGCATCCACAAGTGGGACACGCCAAGACGAAGAAAACGAGGAAGTACACCAAGATGAACATCAACAACTTCCTTCTCCACCACGACAAGAGAATGACAACGTCAACAATGAAGAAGGCCAAGAAGAAGCACAAGATGAAGAGGATGTTCCACCCCGACCCAAGCAAAAGCTTTCATGAGTTCGAGGAAGAATTGCCAAAGATCATCCCGTCGAGCAAATCTACCATGATATCCAAACCGGGAGAATCACTCGCTCTAAAACTCGTTTAGCTAACTTTTGTGAACATTACTCATTCACCTCTAGCATTGAACCTATGAAGGTTGAAGAAGCATTGAAGGATCCGGACTGGATAAACGCTATGCATGAAGAGCTACACAATTTTGAGAGAAATCAAGTGTGGACATTAGTCGAGAAGCCCGACAACAACCACAACATCATTGGTACCAAATGGGTGTTTCACAACAAGCAAGATGAAGATGGGCAAGTGGTTCGCAACAAAGCACGTCTCGTCGCCCAAGGCTACACACAAGTTGAAGGTATGGACTATGGTGAGACATATGCTCCCGTTGCTAGACTTGAGTCCATTCGCATCTTACTTGCTTATGCTAATCACCATGATATCACCTTGTACCAAATGGACATTAAAAGTGCTTTTCTAAATGGCAAAATTGAGGAGGAAGTTTATGTTAAGCAACCTCCCGGCTGCGTCAATCCAAAGAAACCTAATCATGTTTACAAACTTCACAAAGCCCTTTATGGTCTTAAACAAGCTCCTAGATCATGGTATAAATGCTTGACCAAGTTCCTCATTGAAAAAGGCTTTGAAATTGGTAAAATTGATTCTACTCTTTTCACTAAAAGGGTTAATGGAGAACTATTTGTGTGCCAAATTTATGTTGATGATATCATATTTGGTTCAACTAAACCTCATTTTAGTGAGAAGTTTGGAAAGCTAATGTCGGAGAAGTTTGAGATGTCTATGATGAGTGAACTCAAATTCTTTCTCGGTTTGCAAATCAAGCAAACTAAGGAAGGTACCTTTGTCTCTCAAACGAAGTACACCAAGGACTTATTCAAGAAGTTCAATATGCAAGAATGCAAAGGTATGACTACACCTATGCCTACTAGTGGACATCTTGATTTGACCAAAGATGGTGAACCGGTTGATCAAAAGGTTTATCGCTCTACGATTGGTTCATTGTTATATCTATGTGCCTCTAGTCCCGATATTATGCTAAGTGTGTGCATGTGTGCATGATATCAAGCTGCTCCTAAAGAATGTCATCTTAAGGCTGTGAAAAGGATAGTGAGATACCTAATCCATACACCAAATTTTGGCATTTGGTATCCTAAGAGGTCCTCTTTTGATCTTGTTGGCTACTCCGATTCGGACTATGCCGAAGACAAGGTTGATAGAAAGTCCACTTCGGGTACTTGTCAATTCCTTGGTAGATCTCTTGTGTCTTGGTCTTCCATGAAACAAAACTCAGTATCCTTATCCACCGCCGAAGCGGAATACATTGCCGCTGGTTCATGTTGTGCTCAATTACTTTGGATGACCCAAACTCTTAAAGATTATGGGATATATGTGAAACATGTTCCATTGCTATGTGACAATGAAAGTGCTATTAAGATTGCTCACAATACCGTGCAACATTCTCGAACTAAGCATATTGAAGTTTGTCATCATTTCATTCGAGATCATGTTGCAAAGGGGGACATTAACCTTAAGCATGTTCGCACCGATAAGCAATTGGCGGATATATTCACTAAACCACTTGATGAGAAAGTGTTTTGCAGGTTGAGAGGTGAATTTAACATCATTGATGCTTCAAACTTGGAGTAGGAACTCCATTTGATACATGCGGGGCATGAGCCTATGACTAATCCTCGATATTTCTCTTATGATGCTATTCATATGTCTTGGATATATTTGTACCTTGCATGTTATCTAACCCGTGTAGGTACTTGGTTGAATCTAAATCTATG
Source organism: Aegilops umbellulata (assembly GCA_032464435.1). Lineage (NCBI taxonomy): Eukaryota > Viridiplantae > Streptophyta > Magnoliopsida > Poales > Poaceae > Aegilops > Aegilops umbellulata. Next base: position 354,129,461 of record CP136058.1, read on the forward strand.
AGATTGCAACTCACTCACATCTTGAGCAATCTCTACATCACCAAGTCTCTACACAATGGTGGTTGAAGACAAGGAAGCACGAAACCATTCAAACATATCCTTTGGCAAATTCTATGTTGAGTCTCATGATTGTCATTTTGGATACACAAGTGCTCTTCCTCGCAAAGCTAACCCATGTAGGTAGATGAACTCAAACTCCAAGTGGTGCTCCCAACTCTTGATGAACTACATCAACCTTGAGCAACCCACACAAGTTCAACTACATGAGCAAGATCAACACGACCACCCAAGGTATGTTATTCCATCTTAGAGAAGCTTTACTCCAAGTCATGAGTCAAAGCAACTCGACAAGATGTGAATACATCAAAAGGCTTAAACGAAAAATGGTAACCCCATTTTGAGCTTAAACGATGAGTATGACCTATGATCAAGTGCTCTCACTTGACTCCTAAGTCAATATACTCTAACATAGGTGACTTTGTCACCGACCATTTCTAGATGAAGTTCTCTAGTGTTTCTCCGTGCTTTTGTATTTGCATATTTGTTTCCCCTTTCAAAAAAAACTTCATCTAGATCTTTTCTTGTCTTTTCTTTTTGTTCTGCATTTTCCAGCATCCAATTCATTGCAAGTCTTTCAGTTAATTCCTTGCAAATCCTTGTGAGATCTTACTTGTCTAGTGAGCTAAGGTGACAAGTGGTTTCATTCTGATGAACTCGGTCACACCGGTTTGTTTTCTTCGGCTCAATCGAAACCTTTCGGTGCAACCGAAGCACACAACTCGGAGTCACCGATTCCACCACAGGAAAACCAACATGCCACTTATTCCTAGTTTCTGTTTGCTCCAGCTCCACTCAATGATTCTTGTCCTCTACCAGCATCATATTAGACATGCTGCTTTGCTCTATGACTCAAGGACCAACCCATTTGTATCACATGTCCAGAAGAGCCCTTCTTGGAAATTGATGTCAAAGGGGGAGAGAGAGATCACATCAAAGCTTAATCTTTCCTATAGGGGGAGGAAGAGAGAATACTCAGGGGGAGAGAGTTTCTCAATAAGGAGCAAGTAGTATCATCAAAGACCCCAGATGCTTGGTGTTTAAGAGAGATCACATGTCTTTAAGAGGGGAAAGACATGTTTGGTTGCTTGCTTTATCTCAAGCCCTGTTGTTTCTTTTTTGTTGCTCTGATTTTCTGTTCCCTATCTTCTCCCAATATCCCATGCAGATTCAGGAGGAGCAAGACATCTAAGGGAAGGAAATCTTTGATTTTATTGCATATCTTTACCTTTGGGGACATGTCTATATCCAATGTGGTACTTAGTACTCACTCTACATGTCATCCCAGTCTTGGTTATCTTGTGGTTTTTCTTGTTTGCTCTGGTCAGTAGGTGTATCTGTGTTATTTAACCTTGTTTGCGCAGGTTCGCCCCATCCTAAGCCAACTCAAGACCACAAGGTAAGTATATGCATCACAGTCATGTGAATGAGAAGTTGTTGCTGATGTACATACTGTTTGCAAGAAGGACTCATGAGCATGAAGGTACATTTCTCATATTCACATCATTTGCTCTGATGCATATAGCCAAGATACATGTAACACATTGCTTACTCTGTCATGTTTATGCATTCACATGCTCCTATATTCAATATTCACATGATTGCATACATGTAGGGGGAGCCTATGTGAAGGAAATATGCCCTAGAGGCAATAATAAAGTTATTATTTATTTCCTTACATATCATGATAAATGTTTATTATTCATGCTAGAATTGTATTAACCGGAAACATAATACATGTGTGAATACATAGACAAACAGAGTGTCACTAGTATGCCTCTACTTGACTAGCTCGTTAATCAAAGATGGTTATGTTTCCTAACCATGAACAAAGAGTTGTTATTTGATTAACGGGATCACATCATTAGTTGAATGATCTGATTGACATGACCCATTCCATTAGCTTAGCACCCGATCGTTTAGTATGTTGCTATTGCTTTTATCCATGACTTATACATGTTCCTTTGACTATGAGATTATGCAACTCCCGTTTACCGTAGGAACACTTTGTGTGCTACCAAATGTCACAACGTAACTGGGTGATTATAAAGGTGCTCTACAGGTGTCTCCGAAAGTATTTGTTGGGTTGGCGTATTTCGAGATTAGGATTTGTCACTCCGAATGTCGGAGAGGTATCTCAGGGCCTTCTCGATAATGCACATCACATAAGCCTTGCAAGCATTGCAACTAATGAGTTAGTTGCGGAATGATGTATTACGGAACGAGTAAAGAGACTTGCCGGTAACGAGATTGAACTAGGTATTGGATACCGACGATCGAATCTCAGGCAAGTAACATACCAATGACAAAGGGAACAACGTATGTTGTTATGCGGTCTGACCGATAAAGATCTTCGTAGAATATGTAGGAGCCAATATGGGCATCCAGGTCCCGCTATTGGTTATTGACCGGAGACGTGTCTCGGTCATGTCTACATTGTTCTCGAACCGTAGGGTCCGCACGCTTAAGGTTATGATGACAGTTATTATGAGTTTATGCATTTTGATGTACCGAAGGAGTTCGGAGTCCCGGATGTGATCATGGACATGACGAGGAGTCTCAGAATGGTCGAGACATAAAGATTGATATATTGGATGGCTATGTTCGGACATCAGAATAGTTCCGAGTGGTTTCGGATAATACCGGAGTGCCGGGGGGGTTACCGGAACCCCCCGGGGGGTTTAATGGGCAACTATGGGCCTTAAGGGAGAAGGGAGAAAAGAGAAGGAAGGGGCCGTGCCCCCTCCCCCTCCTAGTCCGAATAGGACAAGGGAAGGGGGGCGGCGCCCCCCCTTTCCTTTTCCCCCTCCTCCTCTTTCCCCCCCCTTCTCCTACTCCGAATAGGAAAGGAGGGAGTCCTACTCCCGGTGGGAGTAGGACTCCCCCCTGGCGCGCCCAAACCCTGGCCGGCCGCCCCTCCCCCTTGCTCCTTTATATACGGGGGCAGGGGGGCACCCCAAGGGATACAAGTTGATCCTTGAGATCGTTCCTTAGCCGTGTGCGGTGCCCCCCTCCACCATATTCCACCTCGGTCATATCGTTGCAGTGCTTTGGCGAAGCCCTGCGCCGGTAGTACATCAAGATCGTCACCACACCGTCGTGCTGATGGAACTCCTCCCCAAGGCTTTGCTGGATCGAAGCCCGGGGATCATCATCGAGCTGAACGTGTGCTAAGAACTCGGAGGTGCCGGTGTAACGGTGCTTGGATCGGTCGGATCGAGAAGACGTACGACTACTTCCACTACGTTGCGTCAACGCTTCCGCTTCGGTCTACGTGGGTACGTAGACAACACTCTCCCCTCTCGTTACTATGCATCACCATGATCTTGTGTGTGCGTAGGAATTTTTTTGAAATTACTACGTTCCCCAAAAGTGGCATCCGAGCCTAGGTTTTTATGGTTTGATGTTATTTGCACAAGTAGAACACAAGTGAGTTGTGGACGATACAAGTCATACTGCCTACCAGCATGTCATACTTTGGTTCAGCGGTATTGTTGGATGAGACGACCCGGACCAACCTTACGCGTACGCTTACGCGAGACCGGTTCCCTCGATGTGCTTTGCACACAGATGGCTTGCGGGAGGCTGTCTCACCAACTTTAGTTGAACCAAGTGTGGCTACGCCCGGTCCTTGAGAAGGTTAAAACGGAGTCTATTTGACAAACTATCGTTGTGGTTTTGATGCGTAGGTAAGATGAGTTCTTGCTTAAGCCCGTAGCAGCCACGTAAAACTTGCAACAAACAAAGTAGTGGACGTCTAACTTGTTTTTGCAGGGCATGTTGTGATGTGATATGGTCAAGACATGATGCTATATTTTATTGTATGAGATGATCATGTTTTGTAACCGAGTTATCGGCAACCGGCAGGAGCCGTATGGTTGTCGCTTTATTGTATGCAATGCAATCGCCCTGTAATGCTTCACTTTATCACTAAGCGGTAGCGATAGTCGTAGAAGCATAAGATTGGCGAGACGACAACGATGCTACGATGGAGATCAACGTGTCGCGCCGGTGACGATGGTGATCATGACGGTGCTGCGGAGATGGAGATCACAAGCACAAGATGATGATGGCCATATCATATCACTTATATTGATTGCATGTGATGTTTATCTTTTATGCATCTTATCTTGCTTTGATTGATGGTAGCATTATAAGATGATCTCTCACTAAATTATCATAGTAATAGTGTTCTCCCTGGGTATGCACCGTTGCGAAAGTTCTTCGTGCTGAGACACCACGTGATGATCGGGTGTGATAGGCTCTACGTTCAAATACAACGGGTGCAAAACAGTTGCACACGCAGAATACTCAGGTTTAACTTGACGAGCCTAGCATATAACAGATATGGCCTCGGAACACGGAGACCGAAAGGTCGAGCGTGAATCATATAGTAGATATGATCAACATAGTGATGTTCACCATTGAAACTACTCCATCTCACGTGATGATCGGACATGGTTTAGTTGATTTGGATCACGTGATCACTTAGAGGATTAGAGAGATGTCTATCTAAGTGGGAGTTCTTAAGTAATATGATTAATTGAACTTTAATTTATCATGAACTTAGTCCTGGTAGTATTAGCATATCTATGTTGTAGATCAATAGCTCGCGTTGTTGCTTCCCTGTGTTTATTTTGATACGTTCCTAGAGAAAATTGTGTTGAAAGATGTTAGTAGCAATGATGCAGATTGGATCCATGATCTGAGGTTTATCCTCATTGCTACACAGAAGAATTATGTCCTTGATGCACCGCTAGGTGACGGACCTATTGCAGGAGCAAATGCAGACGTTATGAACGTTTGGCTAGCTCAATATGATGACTACTTAATAGTTTAGTGCTCCATGCTTAACGGCTTAGAATCGGGACTTCAAAGACGTTTTGAACGTCATGGGCCATATGAGATGTTCTAGGAGTTGAAGTTAATATTTCAAGCAAATACCCGAGTTGAGAGATATGAAGTCTCCAACAAGTTCTATAGCTAAAAGATGGAGGAGAATCGCTCAACTAGTGAGCATATGCTCAGATTGTCTAGGTACTACAATCGCTTGAATCAAGTGGGAGTTAATCTTCCAGATAAGATAGTGATTGAAAGAATTCTCTAAGTCACCATCACCAAGTTAGTAGAACTTCGTGATGAACTATAATATGCAAGGGATGACGAAAGTAATTCCCAAGCTCTTCGTGATGCTGAAATCGACGAAGGTAGAAATCAAAGAAAAACATCAAGTGTTGATAGTTGACAAGATCACTAGTTTCAAGAAAAAGGGCAAAGGGAAGAAGGGGAACTTCAAGAAGAACGGCAAGCAAGTTGCTGCTCAAGTGAAGAAGCCCAAGTCTGGTCCTAAGCCTGAGACTAAGTGCTTCTACTGCAAAGGGACTGGTCACTGGAAGCGGAACTACCCCAAGTATTTGGCGGATAAGAAGGATGGCAAAAGTGAACAAAGGTATATTGGATATACAGATTATTGATGTGTATTTTACTAGTGTTCATAGCAACCCCTCGGTATTTGATACTGGTTCAGTTGCTAAGAGTAGTAACTCGAAACGGGAGTTGCAGAATGAACAGAGACTAGTTAAGGGTGAAGTGACGATGTGTGTTGGAAGTAGTTCCAAGATTGATATGATCATCATCGCACACTCCCTATACTTTCGGGATTAGTGTTGAAACTAAATAAGTGTTATTTGGTGTCTGCGTTGAGCATAAATATGATTTGATCATGTTTATTGCAATACGGTTATTCATTTAAGTTAGAGAACAATTGTTGTTCTGTTTACATGAGTAAAACCTTCTATGGTCATACACACCAACGAAAATGGTTTGTTGGATCTCGATCGTAGTGATACACATATTCATAATATTGAAGCCAAAAGATGCAAAGTTAATAATGATAGTGCAACTTATTTGTGGCACAGCCGTTTAAGTCATATTGGTGTAAAGCGCATGAAGAAACTCCATGCTGATGGGATTTTGGAATCACTTGATTATGAATCACTTGATGCTTGCGAACCATGCCTCATGGGCAAGATGACTAAGACTCCGTTCTCCGGAACAATGGAGCGAGCAACAGATTTGTTGGAAATCATACATACTGATGTATGTGGTCCTATGAATATTAAGGCTCGCGACAAATATCATTATTTTCTGACCTTCGCAGACGATTTGAGCAGATATGGGTATATCTACTTGATGAAACATAAGTCTAAAACATTTGAAAAGTTCAAAGAATTTCAGAGTGAAGTGGAAAATCATCATGACAAGAAAATAAGGTTTCTACGATCTGATCATGGAGACAAATATTTGAGTTACGAGTTTGGTCTTCAATTAAAACAATGTGGAATAGTTTCACAAATTCACGCCACCTGGAACACCACAGTGTAATGGTGTGTCCGAACGTCATAACCGTACTTTACTAGATATAGTGCGATCTATGATGTCTCTTACCGATCTACCACTATCGTTTTCGGGTTATGCATTAGAGACAGCTGCATTCACGTTAAAAAGGGCACCATCTAAAGTCCGTTGAGACGACACAATATGTATTGTGGTTTGGCAAGAAACCAAAGTTGTCGTTTCTTAAAGTTTGGAGTTGCGATGCTTATGTGAAAAGGTTTCATCATGATAAGCTCGAACCAAATCGGAGAAATGCGTCTTCATAGGATACCCAAAGGAGATTGTTGGGTACACCTTCTATCACAGATCCGAAGGCAAAATCGTTGCTAAAGATGGATCCTTTCTAGAGAAAGAGTTTCTCTCGAAAGAAGTGAGTAGGAGGAAAGTAGAACTTGATGAGGTAACTGTACCTGCTCTCTTATTGGAAAGTAGTTCATCACAGAAATCTGTTCCTGTGACTACTACACCAATTAAGTGAGGAAGCTAATGATGATGATCATGTAACTTCAGATCAAGTTACTACCAAATCTCGTAGGTAAACCAGAGTGAGATCCCCACCAGAGTGGTACGGTAATCCTGTTCTGGAAGTCATGTTACTAGACCGTGACGAACTTGCGAACTATGAGGAAGCGATGATGAACCCAGATTCCACGAAATGGTTTGAGGCCATGAAATCTGAGATATGATCCATGTATAAGAACAAAGTTTGGACTTTGATTGACTTGTCCAATGATCGGCGAGCCATTGAGATTAAATGGATCTTGAAGAGGAAGACGGACGCTGATAGTAGTGTTACTATCTACAAAGCTAGAATTGTCGCAAAAAGGTTTTCGACAAGTTCAAGGTGTTGACTACGATGAGAGTTTCTCACTCGTATCTATGCTTAAGTCTGTCCGAATCATGTTAGCAATTGCCACATTTTATGAAATCTGGCAAATGGATAACAAAACTGCAATCCTTAATGGATTTCTTAAAGAAGAGTTGTATATGATGCAACCAGAAGGTTTTGTCAATCCTAAAGGTGTTAACAAAATATGCAAGCTCCAGCGATCCATCTATGGACTGGTGCAAGCATCTCAGAGTTGGAATATACGCTTTGATAAGTTGATCAAAGCATATAGTTTTATACAGACTTGCGGTGAAGCCTGTATTTACAAGAAAGTGAGTGGGAGCACTACAGCATTTCTGATAAGTATATGTATGACATATTGTGGATCAGAAATAATGTAGAACTATTCTGTAAAGCACAAAGGTGTGTTTGAAAGGAGTTTTTCAAAGGAAGACCTTGGTGAAGCTCCTTACATATTGAGCATCAATATCTATAGAGATAGATCAAGACGCTTGATAAGTTTTTTCAATGAGTACATACCTTGACAAGATTTTGAAGTAGTTCAAAATGGAACCGTCAAAGAAAGAGTTCTTGCCTGTGTTACAAGGTGTGAAGTTGAGTAAGACTCAAAAACCCGACCACGGCATAAGATAGAAAGAGAATGAAAGTCATTCCCTATGCCTTGGCCATAGGTTCTATAAAGTATGCCATGTTGTGTACCAAATCTATTGTATACCCTACACTGAGTTAAGCAAGGGAGTACAATGGTGATCTAGGAGTAGATCACTAGACAGCGGTCAAAAATTATCCTTAGTGGAATAAGGATATGTTTCTCGATTATGGACGTGACAGAAAGGTTCGCCGTAAAGGGTTACGTCGATGCAAGTTTTGACACTAATCTGGATGACTCTAAGTCTCAATCTAGATACATATTGAAAGTGGGAGCAATTAGCTAGAGTAGCTCTGTGCGGAGCATTGTAGACATAGAATTCGCAAAATACTTACGGATCTGTATGTGACAGACCCCTTGACTAAAATTATCTCACAAGCAAAACATGATCACACCTTAGTACTCTTTGGGTGTTAATCACATAGCGATGTGAACTAGATTACTGACTCTAGTAAACCCTTTGGGTGTTGGTCACATATCGATGTGAACTATGGGTGTTAATCACATGGTGATGTGAACTATTGCTGGTAAATCACATGGCGATGTGAACTAGATTATTGACTCTAGTGCAAGTGGGAGACTGAAGGAAATATGCCCTAGAGGCAATAATAAAGTTATTATTTATTTCCTTACATATCATGATAAATGTTTATTATTCATGCTAGAATTGTATTAACCGGAAACATAATACATGTGTGAATACATAGACAAACAGAGTGTCACTAGTATGCCTCTACTTGACTAGCTCGTTAATCAAAGATGGTTATGTTTCCTAACCATGAACAAAGAGTTGTTATTTGATTAACGGGATCACATCATTAGTTGAATGATCTGATTGACATGACCCATTCCATTAGCTTAGCACCCGATCGTTTAGTATGTTGCTATTGCTTTTATCCATGACTTATACATGTTCCTTTGACTATGAGATTATGCAACTCCCGTTTACCGTAGGAACACTTTGTGTGCTACCAAACGTCACAATGTAACTGGGTGATTATAAAGGTGCTCTACAGGTGTCTCCGAAAGTATTTGTTGGGTTGGCGTATTTCAAGATTAGGATTTGTCACTCCGAATGTCGGAGAGGTATCTCAGGGCCTTCTCGGTAATGCACATCACATAAGCCTTGCAAGCATTGCAACTAATGAGTTAGTTGCGGAATGATGTATTACAGAACAAGTAAAGAGACTTGCCGGTAACGAGATTGAACTAGGTATTGGATACCGACGATCGAATCTCAGGCAAGTAACATACCGATGACAAAGGGAACAACGTATGTTGTTATGCGGTCTGACCGATAAAGATCTACGTAGAATATGTAGGAGCCAATATGGGCATCCAGGTCCCGCTATTGGTTATTGACCGGAGACGTGTCTCGGTCATGTCTACATTGTTCTCGAACCGTAGGGTCCGCACGCTTAAGGTTACGATGACAGTTATTATGAGTTTATGCATTTTGATGTAACGAAGGAGTTCAGAGTCCGGGATGTGATCATGGACATGACGAGGAGTCTCAGAATGGTCGAGACATAAAGATTGATATATTGGATGGCTATGTTCGGACATCGGAATAGTTCCGAGTGGTTTCGGATAATACCGGAGTGCCGGGGGGGTTACTGGAACCCCCCGGGGGGTTTAATGGGCCACTATGGGCCTTAAGGGAGAAGGGAGAAAAGAGAAGGAAGGGGCCGCGCGCCCCTCCCCCTCCTAGTCCGAATAGGACAAGGGAAGGGGGGCGGCGCCCCCCCTTTCCTTTTCCCCCTCCTCCTCTTTCCCCCCTTCTCCTACTCTGAATAGGAAAGGAGGGAGTCCTACTCCCGGTGGGAGTAGGACTCCCCCCTGGCGCGCCCAAACCCTGGCCGGCCGCCCCTCCCCCTTGCTCCTTTATATACGGGGGCAGGGGCCACCCCAAGGGATACAAGTTGATCCTTGAGATCTTTCCTTAGCCGTGTGCGGTGCCCCCCTCCACCATATTCCACCTCGGTCATATCGTTGCAGTGCTTTGGCGAAGCCCTGCGCCGGTAGTACATCAAGATCGTCACCACACCGTCGTGCTGACGGAACTCCTCCCCGAGGCTTTGCTGGATCGAAGCCCGGGGATCGTCATCGAGCTGAACGTGTGCTAAGAACTCGGAGGTGCCGGAGTAACGGTGCTTGGACCGGTCGGATCGAGAAGACGTACGACTACTTCCACTACGTTGCGTCAACGCTTCCGCTTCGGTCTATGTGGGTACGTAGACAACACTCTCCCCTCTCGTTGCTATGCATCACCATGATCTTGCGTGTGCGTAGGAATTTTTTTGAAATTACTACGTTCCCCAACACTATGCATGTTACATGTCTTTCCAAAGCTTTACTTGCTATTCTCTATATCTTTATCTAAAGCTTTGTTGTATGTTGTCATCAATTACCAAAAAGGGGGAGATTGAAAGCACAAATGCTCCCTGGGTGGTTTTGGTAATTAATGTCAACATATCTCTTGTTGGACTAACACTTTTACCTAGTATGTTTCAGATAAGTTCAACAATGGAGTGGCATGGACTAGAGGATGTGGAACTCCTTCAAGATGCTAAGGACAAAGGATTGGCTCAAGCTTCAAGATCAAGACTCTACATTTTCTATTTTAGTGATCCAAGATCACATTGAGTCTATAGGAAAAGCCAATACTATCAAGAGGGGATGAGGTGTTGCTTAATGGCTTGCTTGCTCAAAGTGCTTAGTAATATGCTCCAAAACCCTCAACTACCTTCCCACATCCACATATGACCTAAACCAAAAGTCAAACTCGGCCCCACCGATTCTATCTATCCGGTGCCACCGAGTTTCAGATGTCATAGCCACTGCCACAAACCCTAGCAAATCGGTTTCACCGATAGGGATCTCGGTCTCACCGAGATGGGATTGTAATCTCTCTGTGTATGTCCATTACCAAAATCGGTCTCACCGAGTTTGAGCAATCCGTACTACCGAGATTACAATGCAAACCCTCTGGTTAGCTTATTACCAAAGTCGGTCCCACCGAGTTTTTGTAATCGGTCTCAGCGAGTTTGCCTGACCAACTCTCTGGTTAGCTTATTACCAAAATCGGTCCCACCGAGTTTGTGTAATCGGTCACACCGAGATTACGTTATGCCCTAACCCTAACCATATCGGTCCTACCGAGTTGCATCTCAGTCCCACCGAAAATCCTAACGGTCACTAGGTTTGCTGAATCGGTCCGACCGAGTTTAACTATTCGGTCCCACCAAGTTTGGCTAATCGTGTGTAATGGTTAGATTTTGTGTGGAGGCTATATATACCCCTCCACCCACTCTTCATTCGTGGAGAGAGCCATCAGAATATATCTACACTTCCAATACACATTTTCTGAGAGAGAAGTACCTACTCATGTGTTGAGGTCAAGATACTCCATTCCAACCATATGAATCTTGATCTCTAGCCTTCCCCAAGTTGCTTTCCACTCAAATCTTCTTTCCACCAAATCCAAATCCTATGAGAGAGAGTTGAGTGTTGGGGAGACTATCATTTGAAGCACAAGAGCAAGGAGTTCATCATCAACACACCATTTGTTACTTCTTGGAGAGTGGTGTCTCCTAGATTGGCCAGGTGTCACTTGGGAGCCTCCAACAAGATTGTGGAGTTGAACCAAGGAGTTTGTAAGGGCAAGGAGATCGCCTACTTCGTGAAGATCTACCGCTAGTGAGGCAAGTCCTTCGTGGGCGACGGCCATGATGGAATAGACAAGGTTGCTTCTTCGTGGACCCTTCGTGGGTGGAGCCCTCCGTGGACTCGCGCAACCGTTACCCTCCGGGGGTTGAAGTCTCCATCAACATGGATGTACGATAGCACCACCTATCAGAACCACGACAAAAACATCCGTGTCTCCAACTGCGTTTGAATACTCCAAACCCTTCCCTTTACATTCTTGCAAGTTGCATGCTTTACTTTCCGCTGCTCATATACTCATTGCATGCTTGCTTGATATGTATTGTGTTTGTTAAACTTGTGCTTAAACTCCACTTAAACTTAAGAATATTAAAAACTGCAACTTTTGGCACTTAGTGTCTAATCACCCCCCCTCTAGACACCTCTTCTCGATCCTTTCAGCTTGCTCTTCACTCGGTAGGATTTTTTCAAACTTAGGCGAAATGGATTCGCAGCAAAGCCCCCGAGTGAGAGGCTTCTTCACCACTCGGTAGGATTTTTTCAAACTTAGGCGAAATGGATTCGCAGCTAAGCCCCCGAGTGAGAGGCTTGTTCGCCACTCGGTAGGATTTTCTCTTTTTTTGGAACTTAGGTGAAGCGGATTCACAGCTAAGGCACCCGGGGGATTTAGAACACATAAAAAGGAACAACAATTATTTATGAGACTGGAAAACTGTGTCTTTGATAATCAAACTAGGAGGTATTTCTTATTACATCTCAACAGTCTGAATGCTTAAGTATAAAAGGGGCGGAGCAGCTCCGCATTCCAAGCGCGTGGCTCGTCTTTATTGTGCTCCGCATTGTAGAGGCGATATGCTTCAATGTGGAGCACTTTGGTGATGATGAAGGGGCCTTCCCAAGCAGGAGTGAGCTTGTGTGGTCGCTGTTGATCTACTCGAAGAACCAAGTCCCCCTCTTGATATGCTCGACCTCTCACGTTTCTGGCATGGAATCGATGCAGGTCTTGCAGATAAATGGTCGACCGGATCAGGGCCATCTCTCTTTCCTCTTCTAGGAGATCAACTGCATCTTGACGAGCCTGTTGTGCTTCATTTTTTGATAAAAGTTCCACTCGGGGTGCATTGTGAAGTAAGTCACTCGGAAGGACAGCTTCAGCCCCATAGACCAAGAAGAATGGAGTTTGATCAGTCGACCAATTAGGAGTTGTCCTCAATCCCCAAAGCACTGATGGAAGTTCGTCGACCCAAGCGCCTGCTGCATGCTTGAGGTCACGCATCAATCGGGGTTTCAGCCCTTTGAAAAATAATCCGTTTGCGCTTTCAGCTTGCCCATTCGACTGGGGATGGGCAACTGAAGCATAGTCGACCCGAGTGCCCTGGGAAGCGCAGAAGGCTCTGAACTCATCGGAATCGAAGTTCGACCCATTATCTGTGATGATGTTGTGCGGAACTCTGTATCTAAATGTTAACTCTCTGATGAAGCTCACAGCAGTACTTGCTTCAAGGTTTTTGATAGGCTTGGCTTCAATCCATTTGGCGAACTTGTCGACTGCTACGAGAACATGGGTGAAGCCACTCCTGCCAGTCCTCAGAGGGCCGACTATATCTAAACCCCAAACGGCAAATGGCCAGACGAGTGGAATGGTCTTCAAAGCTGAAGCAGGTTTGTAGGACATGTTGGAGTAGAACTGGCATCCCTCACACTTGTCGACTATTTCTTTCGCCATCTCATTGGCGTGTGGCCAATAAAATCCGGCTCGGTATGCTTTGGCCACGATGGTCCGGGAGGATGCATGGTGACCACAGGTCCCCGAGTGGATGTCATTAAGGATCACTTGACCTTCTTCTGGAGTAATGCACTTCTGAGCGACTCCGGTAACACTTTCTCTGTAAAGTTGTCCACTGATTACTGTGAATGCTTTAGATCGACGGACAATCTAATGGGCCTCGTCTTCATCCTCTGGGAGTTCTTTCCTAAGAATATACGCAATGTACAACACTGTCCAATCGGGTATAACGACCAAAACTTCCATGATCAAGTCGATCACGGCTGGGATTTCAACCTCAGTCGGATCAGTAGGGCTCTTAGGTTGTGGGGGCTCCTCCATGAAGGGATCCTCTTGAACTGACGGCGTGTGAAGATTCTCCAAGAACACATTATTGGGAATAGGCTCATGCTTGGAACCTATCTTTGCCAAATCATCAGCTGCTTGATTTTTCAGTCAGGGTATTGATGAAGCTCTAACCCCTCAAACTTCTTTTCTAGCTTTCTCACTACATTACAATAGCCAGTCATAGTCGGGCTCCTGATGTCCCATTCCTTCATTACTTGATTAACAACCAAATCCGAGTCACCGTAGACCATTAGGCGACGGACGCCGAGTGAAATGGCCATACGCAACCCATACAAAAATGCTTCATATTCAACTTCATTGTTGGAGGAATCAAAATGAATATGGAGGACATAGCTGAGCCTATCGCCTCGGGGGGATACCAATACCACCCCAGCACCAGAACCATTCAATATCTTGGACCCATCAAAGAACATGGTCCAATGCTCCGAGTGAATCTGAGTCGGTTTTTGCTGCTCAACCCACTCGCCGAGGAAATCTGCTATTGCTTGGGACTTGATAGCTTTCTTTGCCTCAAACTTGATATTCAAAGGAAGGAGTTAAATCGCCCATTTTGCCACTCGACCAGTTGCATCTCTGTTGTTCAGAATTTCTGACAATGGTGCATCGCTGACGACTGTAATGGAATGATCTGAGAAATAATGTGCAACCTTCTTCGTGGTCATGTAGATTCCATAAACAAGCTTCTGGTGATGTGGATATCTCTGCTTGGATGGAGTCAAGACTTCAGAGATATAGTATATTGGGCGCTGAACTTTATAGGCTTTTCCTTCTTCTTCCCAATCGACCATGAGTACTGTACTGACAACTTGTCCAGCGGCTGTAATATTAAGCAGTAAAGGCTCTTTCCTGATTGGGGCAGCGAGCATCGGTCGGGTGGAAAGCAGGGCTTTGAGCTCTGCAAACGTTGCGTCAGCTTCACGAGTCCACTCGAACTTATCAGATTTCTTCATCAATCGGTAAAGAGGCAATACCTTTTCACCGAGGCGAGAGATGAATCGACTCAAGGCGGTCAAACAACCATAAGCTTCTGAACGTCATGCACACGCATAAGGCATTTCATCCAGAGTATGGCACCAACTTTTTCTGGGTTCGCGTCGATCCCTCGTTCGAAAATGAGGAAACCAAGTAACTTCCCACCTAGAACTCCGAATGTGCACTTCAACGGATTAAGGTTAATATCATACCTTCTCAGGTTGGCAAAGGTTTCAGCAAGGTCAGTCAGCAAGTCGGAACCTTTACGCGACTTGACCACAATGTCATCCATATATGCTTCCACATTCTGACTGATTTGAGTGAGCAGGCACTTCTGAATCATCCTCATAAATGTGGCACCGGCGTTCTTGAGACCGAATGGCATGGTGACATAGCAAAAGCACCCGAATGGGGTGATGAAAATTGTTTTTATTTCATCGTGTCCATACAGTCGGATCTGATAATACCCGGAATATCCGTCCAGAAAAGACAAACGCTCGCACCCCGCAGTTGAGTCCACAATTTGGTCGATGCGGGGGAGAGGAAAATGATTTTTCGGGCAGGCCCGATTGATATGCTTGAAATCAATGCACATACAAAGTGAATCGTCTTTCTTGGGGACCATGACAACATTGGCGAGCCACTCGGAGTGGTAAATCTCTCGGATGAACTCAGCTGCCAAAAGCCGAGCCACTTCCTCGCCAATAGCCTTTCTCTTCTGTACAGCGGACCGTCAAAGATGCTCTTTGACTTGTTTCACTTCGGGATCGACTCGCAAAACCGTGCTCAGCCAGTCCCCTGGGTACACCCGGCATGTCAGAAGGTTTCCATGCAATGATGTCCCAGTTCACACGGAGGAACTGGATGAGCGCTTCTTCCTATTTGCTGTCGAGTGATGTTGAGATATGAGTAGGAGCAGCATTAGGATCGGTCGGATGAATATGAACCAACTTTGTTTCACCAGACGACTGAAATGCAGAATCTGTGGCAGGCTTCTTGGCTCGCAACAAATCACTCGGATCTGCATTCTTCTGGTATTCTTGCATTTCAACTGCTGCCATTTGTGCATCGGCAATTTTTGAGCACTTCTGGAGGCACTCTTCTGCCTTCTGCCGATTGCCAGTGACAGTGATCACTCCTCTGGGACCAGGCATTTTCAATTTGGGGTACACGTAACATGGTCAAGCCATAAAACATGCATATGCAGGCCTACCCAAAATAGCATGATAAGCACTTTGGAAATCCACTACTTCAAATGTCAACTTTTCCTTACGGTAATTCTTTGAATCACCGAAAATCACGTCAAGAGCGATCTGGCCGAGTGATTCGACTTTCTTTCCAGGGATAACGCCATGGAAACTCATGTTGCTCTCGCTAAGCTTGGACATCGGAATGCACATCCCCTTCAAGGTTTCAACGTAAAGCATATTCAGGCCGCTATCACCATCCATCAACACTTTGGTCAGTCGAGTGCCTCCAACAACTGGGTCGACGACCAAGGCTTGCCTCCTTGGAGTGGCAACGCGTGCAGGATGATCAGATTGGTCGAATGTGATAGCTGTTTGTGACCACTTTAGGTATGTTGTCGTTGCCGGAGTAACCATATTCACTTCTCTATTTATCACTTTCAGCCAACTTTTGCTCTCAACATCAGCAAAAATCACCAGAGTGGAATTGATGTTGGGAAAACCATCATCACCTTCTTCCTTGTCCTCATCCTTGTCTGATTCCTTTTCCTTTTCACTGGGCTGCTTCTCTCGGAATTGCTGGACCAGGAGTCGACACTGTCGAGTGGTGTGTTTAGGATAAATCAGATTACCCTTTTCATCCTTATTGGTGTGAATGTGACATGGCAAATCCAACACATCATTTCCTGCTTGATCTTTTACCTTCTTGGGGGTCCAGGGCCCCTTAGGTTTCCCTTTAAACTTTCAATCACTGCCGCAGTTTCACCAGGTCCTGCAGGCTCAGCTTTATGTTTCTATTTCCGATTGGAATTGCCTCCACTCATGTCCTGACCGACTGGTTTGCTCTTTCCACTGCGGAGTTGATCCTCTTCTTCTCCATTAGCACACCGAGTGGCTATTTTCATCATCCGAGTCAGAGATATATCTCCTGTCCGACCGAATTTCAGGTTAAGCTCTCGATACTGAACGCCTTCCTTGAAGGCACAAACTGCTTGGTGTCGGGATACGTTGCCACTATGTGATGCAAAGTGGTCCACCTCTGAATGTAATCCCTCAGAGTCTCATTCGGTTTTTGCATGCAACGTTGCAATTCCATCAATCCTGCTGGCCATTTGCAAGTACCCTCAAAAGTTCTGACAAACACTCAGGCAAGCTCCTCCCAACTGAATATACTGCCTTGGGTCAATTGATTCAGCCATGCTCTAGCCGAACCTTCCAACATCAGAGGAAGATGCTTCATAGCCACCTCATCATTGCCACCATCGATCTGCACAGCCACTCGGTAATCCTCAAGCCAAGTGTAAGGCTTGGACTCACCAGTGAACTTACTGACTCCAGTCGCCAACCTGAAGTTGGGAGGAATCTCTATAGCCCTGATGGCTCTGCTGAAACACTCTGGACCTGAAACATGAACTCTGCTGCCAGTCGGGCGATCTCTGTCAAGGCCCTCTCTGTGTACTCTATTCCTGCCGACCAGACCCTGAACGAGAATAGATCTTGCATCAAAGCCTGGCTCCCTTGGGTCGACTGGTATTCTTCGCTCGCCGCTGTGCGGGCGTCTGTCATCATATTGTCGGGGCACATACGATCCACTCCTCGGAGGAGGTGTGGGCACTCGACGACGGTCATCACGTCCGAGTCGGTGAAAATACTGCTCGTGGTTCCGTCCCACGT
This sequence comes from Aegilops umbellulata, assembly GCA_032464435.1. NCBI lineage: Eukaryota > Viridiplantae > Streptophyta > Magnoliopsida > Poales > Poaceae > Aegilops > Aegilops umbellulata. Next base: position 354,147,046 of record CP136058.1, read on the forward strand.
ACTGATCTTGCCGGTGCCCACGTCCCTCACGCCGCGGGGGCAATCTTGGGCTGTGGGCCGACTGAACTGTATCTGCCATCACAGATCTGCTATGAATTCTATTCCGCGATTGAGACATCGCTATGTTCTCCTCTCCTGCTGCCCGGAGTAAGGCTCGGATCTGCATCAAACCCCTACCAGCCTCCGACTCGGAAGGTTGAATTGACTCCGCTATACGGGCCGCAGCTGTGAGATTTTGAATCGGAGTGCGGTATACCTGAGGCTGAGGCAGGAAAAGTTGTCACTGTCGTCGACTGGACTCAGGGATCCGCTGTCGAGCACGCTCGTCGAGTGCATGTTGAAGGTTCTCCAGTCGAGTGCGCTCAGCCAAATTGGCCAGGCGCGCCTCCTCCAAGGCCCGAGCCTCAGAGGTTTCCCCAACGATGGGCGTGTGGAGCGCCTCCATGTTGCGGTGGTGAAGCTCCTCCCTCTGCTGTGAAGAAAGGGTTTCAGGGTGGTACTCCTCGTGAACGCGCGACGTATCACCGCCGCCATCACCGCCACCGTCACGACGGAAACCAGGCGGACTGTGTGGCGCGTCGACCATCAAGTCTTCTGCCGCAGGATCGCTGCTATCACACTCGGACACGGTCTTGACGAAGCCAGTCGAACAGGCTATAGAGAGTTTTGTCGGGCTCGATTGTCGTGACTTGTGGGGTAGCTGATTGACGAGCCACCGCGTGTTTCACCCACCGCTGAAGTCACGACCGACCGGATCGCTTGCATCGGCAAATAGTGGCGAGCAAGGACACCACGGGAGCCGACCGATACTGGGTCGACGGCTGCCGGAGAAGGACGCCGCGAACGCACGCGCGAAAGTGCATCGCCCCATGGACGGGGAGCGTATAGACATCAAGGGGATCTTCCTGGAGCCAGGCGAAGTCGTCGGCGATGAAGACGAGCGCGCCAAGACAGATGTCGCGGCCCTCAGCCAATCCACTGCCGGAGACCATGATGATGGGAATCGGAAAAATCGCAACCTCACCAAAAAGTCGCTAAGACACCTGCCACGGTGGGCGCCAACTGTCATGGTTCTAAGACTGACAGTAGAATGGGGGGTAAGTATGAGGAGGCAAGATCCTAGCTATGGCGAAGTTGTACACACAAGATTTACGAGTTCAGGCCCTTCACGGTGGAAGTAACAGCTCTACGTCTCGGTGCTCGGGAGCTCGGTGGATTGGATTATGTGTGTGTAGTTACAAGGGGTGTGAACCCTTGTCCCTGAGGAGGGGGGTGGCTTATATAGAGTTCGCCAGACCACTCTTGCTCTCAGTTACACAGGGTTTAAGGTACATAAAGATGGGGTGTTACTGGTAACGCCAGCAATAAAGATACATGAATGATCATTAAGTATATAGAGTAAACCCCCGACCGTCGCTGTACAGAGTGACTTTAGATCTTCTGGTCATCGAGTGATTCTTGTCACTGTCGAGTGAGATTGAATCTTCCGAGTGGAATGCTTCTAGTCGAGTGGATGATGTTATCACTTGAATGCTTCTGACTTTAGGGTAATGTCCTTGGGGAGGGTGTCTAGGTCAGGCCTATGACCATACCCTAGGTACATGTCGTCATCACCCGCCACATGGGAGGAGGCCGAATTGGCTTAGGGAAGGGGGCGTGATGTCTACTACACAACCTTCTTCTTGTAGACATTATTTGGCCTCCAAGTGCAGAGGTTTGTAGGACAGTAGCAAATTTCCCTCAAGTGGATGACCTAAGGTTTATCAATCCGTGGGAGGCGTAGGTTGAAGATGGTCTCTCTCAAATAACCCTACAACCAAATAACAAAGAGTCTCTTGTGTCACCAACACACCCAATACAATGGTAAATTGTATAGGTGCACTTGTTCGGCGAAGAGATGGTGATACAAGTGCAATATGGATGGTAGATACAGGCTTTTGTAATCTGAAAATATAAAAACAGCAAGGTAACTAATAATAAAAGTGAGCGTAAACGGTATTGCAATGATAGGAAACAAGGCCTAGGGTTCACACTTTCACTAGTGCAAGTTCTCTCAACAATAATAACATAATTGGATCATATAACTATCCCTCAACATGCAACAAAGAGTCACTCCAAAGCCACTAATAGCGGAGAACAAACGAAGAGATTATGGTAGGGTATGAAACCACCTCAAAGTTATTCTTTCGGATCGATCTATTCAAGAGTTCGTACTACAATAACACCTTAAGGCACAAATCAACCAAAACCCTAATGTCACCTAGATACTCCAATGTCACCTCAAGTATCCGTGGGTATGATCATACGATATGCATCACACAATCTCAGATTCATCTATTCAACCAACACAAAGTACTTCAAAGAGTGCCCCAAAGTTTCTACCGAAGAGTCAAGACGAAAACGTGTGCCAGCCCCTATGCATAGGTTCATGGGCGGAACCCGCAAGTTGATCACCAAAACATACATCAAGTGGATCAATAGAATACCCCATTGTCATCACGGGTATCCCACACAAGACATACATCAAGTGTTCTCAAATCCTTTAAGACTCAAACCAATAAGATAACTTCAAAGGGAAAACTCAATCCATTACAAGAGAGTAGAGGGGGAGAAACATCATAAGATCCAAATATAATAGCAAAGCTCACGATACATCAAGATCGTATCACCTCAAGAACACGAGAGAGAGAGAGAGAGAGAGAGAGAGAGAGAGAGATATCAAACACATAGCTACTGGTACATACCCTCAGCCCCGAGGGTGAACTACTCCCTCCTCGTCATGGAGAGCGCCGGGATGATGAAGGTGGCCACCGTTGAGGGTTCCCCCCTCCGGCAGGGTGCCGAAAGAGGGTCCCGATTGGTTTTTGGTGGCTACAGAGGCTTGCGGCGGCGGAACTCCCGATCTATTATGTTCTCAAAAGGTTTTAGGGTATATGAATATATATATATATAGTCGAAAGAAGTCGGTCAGGGGAGCCACGAGGGCCCCACGAGGGTGGGGGGCGTGCCCAGGGGGTGGGCGCGCCCCCTGCCTCGTGCTCTCCTCGTTGATCCCCTGACGTCCACTCCAAGTCTCCTAGATTGCTTTCTTTCCAAAAATAACTCTCCCGAATGTTTCATTCCGTTTGGACTCCGTTTAATATTCCTTTTCTTCAAAACACTGAAACAAGGAAAAAAACAGGAACTGGCACTAGGCTCTGGGTTAATAGGTTAGTCCCAAAAATAATATAAAAGTGTTTAATAAAGCCCATAAACATCCAAAACAGATAATATAGTAGCATGAATACTTCATAAATTATAGATACGTTGGAGACGTATCAGCACCCCCAAGCTTAATTCCTGCTCGTCCTCGAGTAGGTAAATGATAAAAGAAAGAATTTATGAAGTGTGAATGCTAGCAGGTGCACAAGTTTGATCAATGATAATTTCAATCACCTTTTCTAGCATCATCATATGTCATAACAGTAGCTCAACTCATAGAACTTTTCATGATCAAGTAACAAACTATTCACATGTTAAAGTATAGATCCTAAACTTTCTTGAAAACTAACAAACCATGGTATTAGTCATCAAACAATTACAATTCATCTTATTTTCAGGAAGAGTCTATGTCAGAGATTTGATTTAGCAAATCCCACATACTCAACTATCATATAGTCTTCCATGATTGCTACCACTCAAAGCATATTTTTAGAACAAATAGTATTCATCGAACATAGAGAAAGATAGGGGCTTAATGTTTCGCCTCCCAACCTTTTACCTCAAGGGTAATGTCAACAATAATAATTCATGATCAAATATATTTGAATGGCCATATATGCTTAGATCTTTCCATCACATGATGCTTGCCAACTAAAGAGTAGGTTGGAATGAGAAGGAATACTACTGACTCTTGCATAAAAGTAAAAGATAGGCCCTTCGCAGAGGGAAGCAGGGATTTGCAGAGGTGCCAGAGCTCGAAGCAAAAACAGAGATGAAAATAATTTTGAGAGGTATTCTTTCATTGTCAACATAACGACCAAGAGTTCCCAATATCTTCCATACTAGATACATTATAGGCAGTTCCCAAACAGAAAGGTAAAGATTTTACTCCCCCTCCACTAACAATCACACTCCACAGCTTGTCCGAAACAACGGGTGCCGTCCAACTTTCAACAATCCAGGGGGAGTTTTGTTTAAATTATTTGCGAATTTGTTTTTATTTTATTTTTTGATCATAGGACTGGGCATCCCAGTTACCAGCCATTTTCTCGTGAATGATGAGCGAAGTACACTCATCGTGAGAATAAACCACCTAGCATAGAAGATACTAACAGCCCCTAGTCGCTACATGAGCGATTCGGGCATACAAAATAGATTATTATTTGAAGGTTTAGAGTTTGGCATGTGCAAATTTACTTGGAACGGCAGGTAAATAATGCATATAGGTAGATATGATGGACACTCATGGACGAAACTTGGTTCAAGGAATTTGGATGCACAAGCAGTATTCCCGCTTAGTACAGATATTTTGGCTAGCAAAGGATTCTAAATAGCAAGCACCACATGTTAGAGGATCCAAAACAATATAACTTATACAAATATACCCAAGCATAACTCATTATGTTGTCTTCCTTGTCCAACTTCAACTAATTTGCTCAGGTTTGAAAATATAGTCTTCTATGATTGTGATCCCCATTAATTATTTTCAAACCTGAGCAAATTAGTTGAAGTTGGACAAGTAAGACAACATAATGAGTTATGCTTGGGTATATTTGTATAAGTTATATTGTTTTGGATCCTCTAACATGTGGTGCTTGCTATTTAGAATCCTTTGCTAGCCAAAATATATGTACTAAGCGGGAATACTGCTTGTGCATCCAAATTCCTTGAACCAAGTTTCTTCCATGAGTGTCCATCATACCTACCTATATGCGGTATTTACCTGCCGTTCCAAGTAAATTTGCATGTGCCAAACTCTAAACCTTCAAATAATAATCTGTTTTGTATGCCCAAATCGCTCATATAGCGACTAGGGGGTGTCAGCATCTTCCATGCTAGGTGGGTTATTCTCAAGATGAGTGGACTCCGCTCATCATTCACGAGAAAAATGGCTGGTAACTGGGATGCCCAGTCCCATGATCAAAAGATCGAAATCAAATCAAAAATAATTGCAAACAAAACTCCCCAGGATTGATGTTAGTTGGAGGCACCCGTTGTTTCGGGCAAGCCATGGATTGATGATTGTTGGTGGAGGGGGAGTAAAAATCTTTACCTTTCTGTTTGGGAACCGCCTATAATGTATGTAGTATGGAAGATATTGGTAACTCTTGGTCGTTATGTTTACAATGAAAGCATACCTCTCAAAATTATTTTCATCTTTGTGTTTGCTTCGATCTCTGGCACCTCTGCAAATCCCTAGTTCCCTTTGCGAAGGGCCTATCTTTTACTTTTATGCAAGAGTCAGTAGTATTACTTCTCATTCCAACCTACTCTTTAGTTGGCAAGCATCATGTGATGGAAAGATCTAGGCATATATGGCCATTCAAATATATTTGAGCATAAATTATTACTGTTGACATTACCCCTGAGGTAAAAGGTTGGGAGGCGAAACATTAAACCCCTATCTTTCTCTGTGTTCGATGGATACTATTTATTCTAAGAATATGCTTTGAGTGGTAGCAATCATGGAAGACTAAATGATAGTTGAGTATGTGAAGTTTGCTGAATCAAAGCTCTCACATAGAATCTTCCTGAAAATAAGATGAATTGCAATTGCTTGATGACTGAGAACATAAGTTGTTAGTTTTCAAGAAAGTTTATGATCTATACTTTAACATGTGAATAGTTTGTTACTTGATCATGCAAAGTTCTATGAGTTGAGTGCTACCTCTTGAGCACTGCGTTGGATTTCCTTGAAGAGGAAAGGATGATGCAGCAAAGTAGCGTAAGTATTTCCCTCAGTTTTGGAGAACCAAGTTATCAATCCAGTAGGAGGCTATGCGCGAGTCCCTCGTACCTGCACAAAGCAAATAACTCCTCGCAACCAATGCGATAAGGGGTTGTCAATCCCTTCACGGTCACTTACGAGAGTGAGATCTGATAGAGATGATAGATAATATTTTTGCTATTTTTTGATAAAGATGCAAAGTAAAATAAAAGCAAAGTAAAAAGCAAAAGCAGTAATAAAGTGATGGAAGATTAATATGATGAAGATAGACCCGGCGGCCATAGATTTCACTAGTGGCTTCTCTCAAGAGCATAAGTATTTTACGGTGGGTGAACGAATTACTGTTGAGCAATTGATAGAATTGAGCATAGTTATGAGAATATCTAGGTATGATCATGTATATAGGCATCACGTCCGAGACAAGTAGACCGACTCCTGCCTGCATCTACTACTATTACTCCACTCATCGACCGCTATCCAGCATGCATCTAGAGTATTAAGTTAAAAACAGAGTAACGCCTTAAGCAAGATGACATGATGTAGAGGGATAGATTCATGCAATATGATAAAAAACCCCATCTTGTTATCCTCGATGGCAACAATACAATATGTGCCTTGCTGCCCCTACTGTCACTAGGAAAGAACACCGCAAGATTGAACCCAAAGCTAAGTACTTCTCCCATTGCAAGAAAAACCAATCTAGTAGGCCAAACCGAACTGATAATTCGAAGAGACTTGCAAAGATAACCAATCATACATCAAATAATTCAGATAAGATTCAAATATTGTTCATAGATAATCTTGATCATAAACCCACAATTCATCGGTCTCAACAAACACACCGCAAAAAGAAGATTACATCGAATAAATCTCCATGAGAGAGGGGGAGAACATTGTATTGAGATTCAAAAAGAGAGAAGAATCCATCTGGATACTAACTATGGACCCGAAGGTCTGAGGTAAACTACTCACACTTCATCGGAGGGGCTATGATGATGTAGAAGCCCTCCGTGGTGGATGCCCTCTTCGGCGGAGCTCCGGAACAGGCCCCAAGATGGGATCTCGTGGGTACAGAAGGTTTTGATGCGGAGTGCTACTTGGCATAATTTGAATGTAAATCTTCTTAGTTGTGGTATGAATATTCAGATCTGAAAGATTCAAGACAAAAGTTCATATTGACATAAAAATAATAATACTTCAAGCATACTAACAAAGAAATCATGTCTTCTCAAAATAACATGGCCAAAGAAAGTTATCCCTACAAAATCATATAGTGTGGCTATGCTCTATCTTCACCACACAAAGTATTTAAATCATGCACAACCCCAATGAAAAGCCAAGCAATTGTTTCATACTTTTGACATTCCCAAATCTTTTTCGATCTTCACGCAATACATGAGCGTGAGCCATGGATATAGCACTATATGTGGAATAGAATGGTGGTTGTGGAGAAGACAAAAAAGGGGAAGATAGTCTCACATCAACTAGGCGTATCAACGGGCTATGGAGATGCCCATCAATAGATATCAATGTGAGTGAGTAGGGATTGCCATGCAACGGATGCACTAGAGCTATAAGTATATGAAAGATCAACAAAAGAAACTAAGTGGGCGTGCATCCAACTCGCTTGCTCACTAAGACCTAGGGCATTTTGAGGAGGCCCATCATTGGAATATACAAGCCAAGTTCTATAATGAAAAATTCCCGCTAGTATATGAAAGTGACAAAATGAGAGACTCTCTATCATGAAGATCATGGTGCTACTTTGAAGCACAAGTGTGGTAAAAGGATAGTAACATTGTCCCTTCTCTCTTTTTCTCTCATTTTTTATTATTTTTTTATTCGTTCGGAGTCTCATCCCGACTTGTGGGGGAATCATAGTCTCCATCATCCTTTTCCTCACTTGGGAAAATGCTCTAAAAATGATGATCATCACACTTTTATTTTCTTACAACTCAACAATTACAACTCGATACTTAGAACAAGATATGACTCTATATGAATGCCTCCGGCGGTGTACCGGGATATGCAATGAATCAAGAGTGACATGTATGAAAGAATTATGAACCGTGGCTTTGCCGCAAATACAATGTCAACTACATGATCATGCTAGCAATATGACAATGATGGAGCGTGTTAGAATAAACGGAACGGTGGAAAGTTGCATGGCAATATATCTCGGAATGGCTCTGGAAATACCATGATAGGTAGGTATGGTGGCTGTTTTGAGGAAGGTATATGGTGGGTGTATGATACCGGCGAAAAGTGTGCGGTATTAGAGAGGCTAGCAAAGGTGGAAGGAAGGAAAGTGCGTATAATCCATGGACTCAACATTAGTCATAAAGAACTCATATACTTATTGCAAAAAGCTACAAGTTATCAAAGCAAAGTATTACGTGCATGCTCCTAGGGGGATAGATTGGTAGGAAAAGACCATCGCTCGTCCCCGACCGCCACTCATAAGGAAGACAATCAATAAATAAATCATGCTCCGACTTCATCGCATAACGGTGCACCATACTTGCATGCTACGGGAATCACAAACTTTAACACAAGTATTTCTCAAATTCACAACTACTCAACTAGCATGACTCTAATATCACCATCATCATATCTCAAAACAATTATCAAGCATCAAACTTTTCTTAGTATTCAATGCACTCAAAAGAAAGTTTTACAAATCTTGAATACCAAGCATATTAAGTTTTTAAGCAAATTACCATGCTATTTAAGACTCTCAAAATAATCTAAGTGAAGCATGAGAGATCAATAGTTTCTATAAAACAAATCCACCACCGTGCTCTAAAAGATATAAGTGAAGCACTAGAGCAAAATTATATAGCTCAAAAGATATAAGTGAAGCACGTAGAGTATTCTATCAAATTCCAAATCATGTATGGCTCTCTCAAAAGGTGTGTACAGCAAGGATGATTGTGGCAAACTAACAAACAAAGACTCAAATCATACAATACGCTCCAAGCAAAACACATATCATGTGGTGAATAAAAATATAGCTCCAAGTAAAGTTACCGATGGAAGTAGACGAAAGAGGGGATGTCTTCCGGGGCATCCCCAAGCTTTGAGTTTTTGGTGTCCTTAGATTATCTTGGGGGTGCCATGGGCATCCCCAAGCTTAGGCTCTTGCCACTCCTTGTTCCATAATCCATCAAAAGATTTCACCCAAAACTTGAAAACTTCACAACACAAAACTCAACAGAAATCTCGTGAGCTCCATTAGCGAAACAAAACAAAATACCACTTCAAGGTATTGTAATGAACTCATTCTTTAATTATATGGTTGTTAAACCTACTGTATTCCAACTTCTCTATGGTTTATAAACTATTTTACTAGCCATAGATTCATCAAAATAAGCAAACAACACACGAAAAACAGAATCTGTCAAAAACAGAACAGTCTGTAGTAATCTGTAACTAACGCAAACTTCTGGAACTCCAAAACATCTACCAAAATAGGACGACCTAGACAATTTGTTATTTGATCAGAATCAATTGGAATCAGTATTTTATCACGTTCTGGTGATTTTTAACAAATTTTTTCGTGAACAGAAAGTTTCTGGAAATTACAGCAAGATCAAATAACTATCATCCAAGAAGATCCTATAGGTTTAACTTGGCACAAACACTAATTAAAACATAAAAACACATCTAACCAGAGGTTAGATCAAAGATTCCTAAACAGAAGCAAAAGCAAAAAAACTAAAAATAAAATTTGGTTGCCTCCCAACAAGCGCTATCGTTTAACGCCCCTAGCTAGGCATAATAGCAAGGATAGATCTAGGTATTGCCATAATAGTGGTATGGCAAATCATGAAAACTTCTCTCATATTCTCTACGTTCAGCAGCAAGTTTTCTTTGAGGCAAGCAAAAATAATCAAAAGGGCTAAATTTAATGGGACAAAAGTCCCCAAGATCAATCTCGAGAGGTATGGGTTCCTCCCTAGGCCCTTCGTATTGCACAACCAATTCATCCTTAAGAGCATTCTTTTGGCAAAAAGCTACAAGCCTTCGTTCAAGAGGAAAGCCTAGTCAATTATTCTGAATAGCAAAATCATCATTAAGCTCGGAAATTTTATCAACTAGAACATTGGCAGAAACCTTTTTCCTAAGATTTTCATTATAAGCAATATGATCTAAAGATTGTAAACGCATCATGTCTTCCTGATTAAAAAGGATAGCTTCAATGGGAGGATGACTAGCATCTACCCTATAATGCGCAAAGATTTCTTTGGCCTCTTTTATTATAAATCTAAACTCATGAGCCAAAAAGATAGTGGCGACACGCTTTAACAGAAGAATGCTCAATATTAGAGAATTCTAGAAAAATTCTTTGTATCCAAGGATGCATGTGAATAAATTGCCTTTCAAGTTCAACTATAAGCATGGCAATAGCGTCTGCAAGACTACTGGTTCTATGAATAATAGAACCGCCCATAGAAGGAAAAGCACCGGCACAAGTAAAGAAATCTTGAATAACTCCTTTTCCAATAATATTACCACTACCAACTCGAAATCTTTTTGTATGCAAGGTAGGGGGTTCTTCAGCAGGAGCATCAGAATTTTCTATGATATTATTATTGTCCATATCGGCAATAATTTCCCCAAATTAGGACATAACGACAAGCAAACGAAAAAGAGGCGAACGGAAAAGAGAGGGCGAATAAAAACGACAAGGGTGAAGTGGGGGAGAGGAAAACGAGAGGCAAATGGCAAATAATGTAATACGGGAGATAATGGATTGTGATGGGTACTTGATATGTTGACTTTTACGTAGACTCCCCGGCAACGGCGCCAGAAATTCTTCTGTCTACGTCTTGAGCACTACGTTGAATTTCCTTAAAGAGGAAAGGATGATGCAGCAAAGTAGCGTAGGTATCAATCCAGTAGGAGGCTACGCGCGAGTCCCACGTACCTACACAAAGCAAATAACTCCTCGCAACCAACGCGATAAGGGGTTGTCAATCCCTTCACGGTCACTTACGAGAGTGAGATCTGATAGAGATGATAGATAATATTTTTGCTATTTTTGTGACAAAGATGCAAAGTAAAATAAAAGCAAAGTAAAAAGCAAAAGCAGTAATAAAGTGATGGAATATTAATATGATGAAGATAGACCCGGGGGCCATAGATTTCACTAGTGGCTTCTCTCAAGAGCATAAGTATTTTACGGTGGGTGAACGAATTACCGTTGAGCAATTGATAGAATTGAGCATAATTATGAGAATATCTAGGTATGATCATGTATATAGGCATCATGTCCGAGACAAGTAGTGTAACACCCCGAGAATCATGCTACAGTAATCCCCTTCTAATGATGCCTTGTCATCGTTGTTACTGTTGCTAATTTCACTTTGATTCTAATCCAGTCCAAATCTCAAATTCAAATTAAAGTCAAAATTCAAATTTCTCAAACATGCAAACAAAAATGTTCAAGGTGTGGCACATAATCCCTTGATATTTATTATGTTGAAACCAACATCATTCGACCCACCAATTAATCCCTAGTAAAATATAAAGTAGTCCAACAACAACAAAAATAACTGTTTCAAAATAAACAAATGCTTATGTATTTACAGTTGACTTGAAACTTTGTGAACATCACCAAAATAAAGAGTTATATTTATGTGACAAGTTTCAGGTTTATCAAAACTCATTTAATAGCTTAGAAAAAATATAGAAAACAAAGACTATAAAGAAAACCAAAAAAAAAGAAAAAGGAAAAATGCCTATCAAGCTATTGTGATGGTGCGCTCTATGCAGCTACAATGCATTTGGCCCAGCCCAACAGGTGGCCCAGTCCACCCAATCAACAGTGGCCCAGCCCACCTCCCTCCTCTCCCTCCTCTCGCTACAGGAGAAAGGGAAGGGCGTTGCGGCCATCTCACGGCTGTGGCCGCCCCCCAACCACGTGCAGTCATCGCCCCGGTTCCCTCATGGATAAGAGCATCCCCAGAGCACCCTCGACTGAACCCTAGCCGCCACTTCTTCCCCCTCGCGCCATTGCTCGCTCCCCTACATACACCCGAAGCTACTGTCGCCGCGCCATCGTCACCGTCGCAGCCAACATCGTCACCTACGCGCGGGAGGACGTCTAGGAGGACTGCGACCGCCGGCTTCATCCGTCCCGGGCATCAGCTCAAGCCGGGGCGGCTCGTACACTCGCCATCGCCGACTTCTTCATCGCGTACATCGCCGGCCGCCGTCATTGATTGCCTCGTCTCTGGTCCACCTCCGGCCTCCCCGTCGCTTCCGTTGGAACCGTTGTCAGCTCCTCTTCCAAAACCCCCCCTCTCCCCCTCTCATTTTCGTTACGGTAGCCGTTGTCCCCGAGCTCGTCCGAGTTGCCGTGTACGCGTACGTGCGCGCGTGCTGCGGCTGCTTCTGTGCGCGCGCGCCGGCCTCGCCGTAGTGTACTGCTGGTCGCTGCTGCTCCTGATGCGCCTCGCCGTTGCGCCCGCGTCCCTGCTACTGCTGCCGGCTGTGCTGCCGCTGCCCCTTTTGCTGCTCCTGTTGCTGCCCGTTTTTTTACTGCTGGTGCCGCCGCCTGCTAGTGCTCCTGGCCGCCTCGGCACAAGCCTGCAGCTCGCCTCTCCCATACGCAGGCGCTCCTAGCCGGCCATGGCCATCATGGCCTTTGAACCATGCGTATTGGCCGTGATGTGCCCAGCCGAAGGGCATACCTTGAGCCTCTGCCAAACACGTTGGCCACCATATTAGGATTAGTGTTATTTAACTAACGTACTAACCTTACATGCTACATACAGTATGACTTAGGGTCCCCACCTCTAATTAGTCTAAATAAGCAATTTGTTTAGCAAATGACCCTATGACACCTGGGCCCCATCTACAGTTTTGACCAGTCAATAGTCAAACAGTTGACTGTTGACTGGACTATTGACTGAGTCAACTAGGACCCCCTGGACCCACTTTCAACCTTCGATGGCCCTGCCGTGTGCACTCTGCTGGGTGCACATAGCGATTTCACCTTTTATTTCGAATTAATAATAATTTTAGAATTTTGTTTAAACTTTGGAAATTCATATAAAATAATCTATAACTCAGATGAAAATGTTTTCTATATGAAAGTTGCTCAGAAAAATCCAACGAATCCGAATACGCGGTTCGTTCGTCCGTCGCACATCCCTAGCATAGCAAACATCGAACATTTCCCCTCTGGTTCGTCTGTCCGAAAATGCCAAACTTCGGGAAAGCATTCCCGGATGTTATCGCCTTCGCTGGTAACGTGTAGCACCGCATTAGAACATGTCTAGCTCTGCCTGTTGTCCTTTTATGCACTTGCTTGCTATGTATTTACTGTTTCTCCCCCCTCTTCTCTTCGGTAGACCTCGTGACGGCTGCCGATGCCGCCGTGATCGACTACGTCACCGACGACCCTCCTTCTCGTCTGAGCAACCAGGCAAGCCCCCCTTTGATCATCCCGATATCGCCCATTCCATTCTCTCATGCTTGCATTAGATTTTGCTACTGTTATTGTTTGCTCATATTCTGCTGCATAGCCTGTTTATTGTAACCTGCTATTGTTACCTACCTGCTTATCCTAAACTGCTTAGTATAGGTTGGTTAGAGACCCATCAGTGACCCCCATTTGACCCGACTGCCTCGCTGGATTATCAAAAGACCCGATCAACGGGATCGAAGACCAGGCCCCGGCACCTCACTTCACATCACGCCCCTTTGTTGCTCGACTCTGCAGAGTCACCATCGAGTGCCGAGGGTGATCCCTCATAACACACTCCTGATGATAATTATGTAGTGTAGTTATTCGGTCGTGGTCATTGAGGGTGATTTCCTCCTTAACCACTTCCGATAGGACTATGTCGCGCAACCCCTCAAGTGAGAACCTCGAGGGTGGTTCCTCTTACGTTCACCTTGATGTTTACATCGAGTGGGAATCCGACAAGGGTGATTCCTCATGTTTTCCCCCTTGGTGTTCTACACACGGTTACTATGGTTACTATGACTTTGCACTGGACCCTGTTACTAAAGACGGGTTGGCCCTGTGGGGTACCCGCGCGAGCTTAATTGCGAGTGATGTGGAGTCGGGCGGACCTGGAAGGTGCCCGCGAGATAATTACGAGGCGTGGTCGGGCATTCCTAGCCCTTGCCGCAAGTCCTCGTGACGGGGCAACGGGGTCACATCTTTCGTGAGTCTCTGCTTGTTACCGCGCGTTCCTAATCCACTATGATTTGGATATTTGATCCGAGGGGCCTCTGGCCTGATAGCACTAACCATCACGTGGGCATAGTATGGGCGTTCTGCGTCGTATACATCAGCCGAAGCTTAATAGACGTCAGCGACTGAGCGGCACGTGCCGGGTTTGACTAGTAAGCTCCTGCCTTTTTAGGGAGGTAGCTAGGTCTGCTCACCGGCCGCCCTCGCAACGTGCAGGAGTTCCCGGGGAGATGGCCCATGACCCCTGGGGGCATAGGTTTAGTCCGGCGTGCTGACCTCTCTATTAAGCCTAGGTCGGGTTGCGGCGTATTGTTTGGCCGAGGCCGGGCATGACCCAGGAAAGTGTGTCCGGCCGGAGTTAAGCGAGCGTGGTGGGTAAGTTGGTGCACCCCTGCAGGGAAGAAAACATCTATTGATAGCCTGTCCTACGGTAACGAACACTTGGAGTTGTATCCCGGTCGATACAACTAGAACTTGATACTTGTGATGAGAACTAGATGGTGATGAGAATTGGATTGTGATGATAACTGGATAGTATGGCTCTGGGATGCCTTTCTCGCAGGGAGTCGAGAAAGGATCTCCGGTCGAGGTTGATAACACTTCTACTACTTTACTTTATGCTACTCTACTCCCTCCTGTTTGCTGCAAGATGGTGGTTTCCAGAAGATGCTAGTCTTCGATATGACTAGGCCTTCTCTCTATTCTGGCATTTCTGCAGCCCAGTCCACATATACAGCCTTCCTTTGATAATGTTGCATATGTAGTGTAGATCCTTGCTTGCGAGTACTTTGGATGAGTACTCACGGTTGCTTTGCTCCCCCTTTTCCCCCTTTCTTGTTCTTTCCGGTTGATGCAACCAGATGTCGGAGCCCAGGAGCCAGCTGTCACCGCCAATGCCTACTACTACATGGAGACCGCCGACGACCAGGAGTAGTTAGGAGGCTCCCAGGCAGGAGGCCTTGCCTTTTCGATCGATGTTGCTTTTGTGCTATCCTTCTTAAGGCAAACTTGTCTAACTCATGTCCGTACTCAGATATTGTTGCTTCCGCTGACTCTTGTGTTTTCGAGCTTAGGTATTCAAGCCCTCGAGGCCCCTGGCTTGTAATATAAAGCTTGTATTATTTTAATTTATGTCTAGAGTTGTGTTGTGATATCTTCCCGTGAGTCCTTGATCTTGATCGTACACATTTGCGTGTATGATTAGTGTACGATTGAATCGAGGGCGTCACAAGTTGGTATCAGAGCCGACTGCCTGTAGGTAGCCCCCTTTCTAATTCCTTGGCCGAAGTTGAGTCTAGTCAGTGAAAAACTTTTACTAACTTGGTTGTGTGGCTTACGGGCCCATGTCGCCAATTGGGTGGTATTAAGATCTTTTATTCCTCATCTATACTCTGGGACTCTAATCTCTCGTTTATTCGGGTTAAACATTTTAGTAACTCTAACATTAGGTTCTCGTAAATACTTCCTCCCGGAGAGCCCCTCATTCCAGATGATCGCCTGCTTCACCAGAAAATTTCGAAGTTACTCTATGTTGTTCTCTCAATACTTTGTGCCAATGCTTTTGCAATTCCCTGAAGGAAATATGCCCTAGAGGCAATAATAAAGTTATTATTTATTTCCTTATATCATGATAAATGTTTATTATTCATGCTAGAATTGTATTAACCGGAAACATAATACATGTGTGAATACATAAACATACAGAGTGTCACTAGTATGCCTCTACTTGACTAGCTCGTTAATCAAAGATGGTTATGTTTCCTAACCATGAACAAAGAGTTGTTATTTGATTGACGGGGTCACATCATTAGTCGAATGATCTGATTGACATGACCCATTTCATTAGCATAGCACCTGATCGTTTAGTTTGTTGCTGTTGCTATTCTTCATAACTTATACATGTTCCTATGACTATGAGATTATGCAACTCCCATTTGCCAGAGGAACACTTTGGGTGCTACCAAATGTCACAACGTAACTGGGTGATTATAAAGGAGCATTACAGGTGTCTCCGAAGGTACATGTTGGGTTGGCGTATTTCGAGATTAGGATTTGTCACTCCGATTGTCGGAGAGGTATCTCTGGGCCCTCTCGGTAATGCACATCACATAAGCCTTGCAAGCATTGCAACTAATGTATTAGTTGTGAGATGATGTATTACGGAACGAGTAAAGAGACTTGCCGGTAACGAGATTGAACTAGGTATTGGATACCGACGATCGAATCTCGGGCAAGTAACATACCGATGACAAAGGGAACAACGTATGTTGTTATGCGGTCTGACCGATAAAGATCTTCGTAGAATATGTAGGAGCCAATATGGGCATCCAGGTCCCGCTATTGGTTATTGACCGGAGAGGTGTCTCGGTCATGTCTACATTGTTCTCGAACCCGTAGGGTCCGCACGCTTAACGTTTCGATGACAGTTGTTATGAGTTTATATGATGTTGATGTACCGAAGGTAGTTCGGAGTCCCGTATGTGATCACGGACATGACGAGGAGTCTCGAAATGGTTGAGACGTAAAGATTGATATATTGGAAGCCTACATTTGGATATCGGAAGTGTTCCGGGTGAAATCGGGATTTCACCGGAGTACCAGGAGGTTACCGGAACCCCCCGGGAAACATATGGGCCATATTGGGCCTTAGTGGAAAGGAGAAAGGGGCTGCCCTAGGGCTGGCCGCGCGCCTCCCCCCTCCCCTAGTCCTATTAGGATTAGGAGAGGTGGCCGGCCCCCTCTCTCCCTCTTTCCCCTTGAGGAATCCTAGTCCAACTAGGATTGGGGAGGGGGGGGATCCTACTCCCGGAGGGAGTAGGACTCTCCTGGCGCGCCAGGCTTGGCCGGCCAGCCCCTTCCCCTTGGCTCCTTTATATACGGGGGCAGGGGGCACCCCAAAGACACACAAGTTGATCATAGAGATCGTTCCTTAGCCGTGTGCGGTGCCCCCCTCCACCAGATTACACCTCGAATATATCGTAGCGGTGCTTAGGCGAAGCCCTGCGTCGGTAGAACATCATCAAAGTCACCACGCCGTCGTGCTGACAGGACTCTCCCTCGACACTCGGCTGGATCGGAGTTCGAGGGACGTCATCGAGCTGAACGTGTGCAGAACTCGGAGGTGCCGTACGTTCGGTGCTTGGATCGGTTGGATCGTGAAGAAGTACGACTACTTCCTCTACATTGTGTCAACGCTTCCGTTGCCGGTCTACGAGGGTACGTAGACAACACTCCCATCTCGTTGCTATGCATCACCATGATCTTGCGTGATCGTAGGAAATTTTTTGAAATTACTACGTTCCCCAACAGTGGCATCCGAGCCTAGTTTTTTATGGTTTGATGTTATTTGCACGAGTAGAACACAAGTGAGTTGTGGACGATACAAGTCATACTGCCTACCAGCATGTCATACTTTGGTTCAGCGGTATTGTTGGATGAGACGACCCGGACCAACCTTACGCGAGACCGGTTCCCTCGACGTGCTTTGCACACAGATGGCTTGCGGGAGACTGTCTCACCAACTTTAGTTGAACCAAGTGTGGCTACGCCCGGTCCTTGAGAAGGTTAAAACGGAGTCTATTTGACAAACTATCGTTGTGGTTTTGATGCGTAGGTAAGATGAGTTCTTGCTTAAGCCCGTAGCAGCGACGTAAAACTTGCAACAAACAAAGTAGAGGACGTCTAACTTGTTTTTGCAGGGCATGTTGTGATGTGATATGGTCAAGACATGATGCTATATTTATTGTATGAGATGATCATGTTTTGTAACCGAGTTATCGGCAACCGGCAGGAGCCGTATGGTTGTCGCTTTATTGTATGCAATGCAATCGCCCTGTAAATGCTTTACTTTATCACTAAGCGGTAGCGATAGTCGTAGAAGCATAAGATTGGCGAGACGACAACGATGCTATGATGGATATCAAGGTGTCGCGCCGGTGACGATGGTGATCATGACGGTGCTGCGGAGATGGAGATCACAAGCACAAGATGATGATGGCCATATCATATCACTTATATTGATTGCATGTGATGTTTATCTTTTATGCATCTTATCTTGCTTTGTTTGACGGTAGCATTATAAGATGATCTCTCACTAAATTATCATAGTAATAGTGTTCTCCCTGAGTATGCACCGTTGCGAAAGTTCTTCGTGCTGAGACACCACGTGATGATCGGGTGTGATAGGCTCTACGTTCAAATACAACGGGTGCAAAACAGTTGCACACGCGGAATACTCAGGTTTAACTTGACGAGGCTGGCATATAACAGATATGGCCTCAGAACACGGAGACTGAAAGGTCGAACGTGAATCATATAGTAGATATGATCAACATAGTGATGTTCACCATTGAAACTACTCCATCTCACGTGATGATCGGACATGGTTTAGTTGATTTGGATCACGTGATCACTTAGAGGATTAGAGAGATATCTATCTAAGTGGGAGTTCTTAAGTAATATGATTAATTGAACTTAAATTTATCATGAACTTAGTACCTGATAGTATCTTGCTTGTCTATGTTGTGTAGATAGATGGCTCGTGCTGTTGTTCCGTTGAATTTTAATGCGTTCCTTGAGAAAGCAAAGTTGAAAGATGATGGTAGCAATTACACGGACTGGGTCCGTAACTTGAGGATTATCCTCATTGCTGCACAGAAGAATTACGTCCTGGAAGCACCGCTAGGTGCCAGGCCTGGTGCAAGGGTTGCGCCAGATGTTGTGAACGTCTGGCAAAGCAAAGCTGATGACTACTCTATAGTTCAGTGTGCCATGCTTTACGGCTTAGAACCGGGACTTCAACGACGTTTTGAACACCATGGAGCATATGAGATGTTCTAGGAGTTGAAGTTAATATTTCAAGCAAATGCCCGGATTGAGAGATATGAAGTCTCCAATAAGTTCTATAGCTGTAAGATGGAGGAGAACGGTTATGTCAATGAGCATATACTCAGAATGTCTGGGTATAACAATCACTTGATTCAACTGGGAGTTAATCTTCCGGATGATTACGTCATTGACAGAATTCTCCAATCACTGCCACCAAGCTACAAAAGCTTCGTGATGAACTATAATATGCAAGGGATGACCAAAACTATGCCCGAGCTCTTCGCGATGCTGAAAGCCGCGGAGGTAGAAATCAAAAAGGAGCATCAAGTGTTGATGGTTAACAAAACCACTAGTTTCAAGAAAAAGGGCAAAGGGAAGAAAAAGGGGAAATTCAAAAAGAACAGCAAGCAAGTTGCTAATCAAGAGAAGAAACCCAAGTCTGGACCTAAGCCTGAAACTAAGTGCTTCTATTGCAAGCAGACTGGTCACTGGAAGCGGAATTGCCCCAAGTATTTGGCGGATAAGAAGGATGGCAAGGTTAACAAAGGTATATATGATATACATGTTATTGATGTGTACCTTACTAATTCTCGCAGTAGCACCTGGGTATTTGATACTGGTTCTGTTGCTAATATTTGCAACTCAAAACAGGGGCTACGGATTAAGCGAAGATTGGCGAAGGACGAGGTGACGATGCGCGTGGGAAATGGTTCCAAAGTCGATGTGATCGCGGTCGGCACGCTACCTCTACATCTACCTTCAGGATTAGTATTAGATCTAAATAATTGTTATTTAGTACCGGCGTTGAGCATGAACATTATATCTGGATCTTGTTTAATGCGAGACGGTTATTCATTTAAATCAGAGAATAATGGTTGTTCTATTTATATGAGTAATATCTTTTATGGTCATGCACCATTAAAGAATGGTTTGTTCTTACTTAATCTCGATAGTAGTGATACACATATTCATAATGTTGAAGCCAAAAGATGCAGAGTTGATAATGATAGTGCAACTTATTTGTGGCACTGCCGTTTAGGTCATATCGGTGTTAAATGCATGAAGAAACTCCATACTGATGGACTTTTGGAGTCACTTGATTATGAATCACTTGGCACTTGCGAACCGTGCCTTATGGGCAAGATGACTAAAACGCCGTTCTCCGGTACTATGGAGAGAGCAACAGATTTATTGGAAATCATACATACTGATGTATGTGGTCCAATGAATGTTGAGGCTCGTGGCGTATATCGTTATTTTCTCACCTTCACTGATGATTTAAGCAGATATGGGTATATCTACTTAATGAAACACAAGTCTGAAACATTTGAAAAGTTCAAAGAATTTCAGAGTGAAGTGGAAAATCATCGTAACAAGAAAATAAAGTTTCTACGATCTGATCGTGGAGGAGAATATTTGAGTTACGAGTTTGGTCTACATTTGAAACAATGCGGAATAGTTTCGCAACTCACGCCACCCGGAACACCACAGCGTAATGGTGTGTCCGAACGTCGTAATCGTACTTTACTGGATATGGTGCGATCTATGATGTCTCTTACCGATTTACCACTATCGTTTTGGGGTTATGATTTAGAGACGGCCGCATTCACATTAAATAGGGCACCATCGAAATCCGTTGAGACGACGCCTTATGAACTGTGGTTTGGCAAGAAACCAAAGTTGTCGTTTCTTAAAGTTTGGGGCTGCGATGCTTATGTGAAAAAGCTTCAACCTGATAAGCTCGAACCCAAATCGGAAAAATGTGTCTTCATAGGATACCCAAAGGAGACTGTTGGGTACACCTTCTATCACAAATCCGAAGGCAAGATTTTTGTTGCTAAATTCGGAAACTTTCTAGAGAAGGAGTTTCTCTCGAAAGAAGTGAGTGGGAGGAAAGTAGAACTTCATGAGATAACTGTATCTACTCCCTTATTGAGAAGTAGTACGTCACAGAAATCAGTTTCTGTGACACCTACACCAAATAGGGAGGAAGCCAATGATAATGATCATGAAACTTTAGATCAAGTTTCTACCGAACCTCGTAGATCAACCAGAGTAAGATCCGCACCAGAGTGGTACGGTAATCCTATTCTGGAAGTCATGTTACTAGACCATGATGAACCTACGAACTATGAAGAAGCGATGGTGAGCCCAGATTCCGCAAAATGGCTTGAGACCATGAAATCTGAGATGGGATCCATGTATGAGAACAAAGTGTGGACTTTGGTTGACTTGCCCGATGATCGGCAAGCAATTGAGAATAAATGGATCTTTAAGAAGAAGACTGACGCTGATGGTAATGTTACTGTCTATAAAGCTCGACTTGTTGCAAAAGGTTTTCGACAAGTTCAAGGGATTGACTACGATGAGACCTTCTCACCCGTAGCGATGCTTAAGTCTGTCCGAATCATGTTACCAGTTGCCGCATTTTATGATTATGAAATTTGGCAAATGGATGTCAAAACTGCATTCCTGAATGGATTTCTGGAAGAAGAGTTGTATATGATGCAACCAGAAGGTTTTGTCGATCCAAAGGGAGCTAACAAAGTGTGCAAGCTCCAGCGATCCATTTATGGACTGGTGCAAGCCTCTCGGAGTTGGAATAAATGCTTTGATAGTGTGATCAAAGCATTTGGTTTTATACAGACTTTTGGAGAAGCCTGTATTTACAAGAAAGTGAGTGGGAGCTCTGTAGCATTTCTGATATTATATGTGGATGACATATTACTGATCGGAAATAATATAGAATTTCTGGATAGCATAAAGGGATACTTGAATAAGAGTTTTTCGATGAAAGACCTCGGTGAAGCTGCTTACATATTGGGCATTAAGATCTATAGAGATAGATCAAGACGCTTAATAGGACTTTCACAAAGCACGTACCTTGACAAAGTTTTGAAGAAGTTCAAAATGGATCAGGCAAAGAAAGGGTTTTTGCCTGTGTTACAAGGTGTGAAGTTGAGTAAGACTCAATGCCCAACCACCGCAGAAGATAGAGAGAAAATGAAAGATGTTCCCTATGCTTCAGCCATAGGCTCTATCATGTATGCAATGCTGTGTACCAGACCTGATGTGTGCCTTGTTGTAAGCTTAGCAGGCAGGTACCAAAGTAATCCAGGAGTGGATCACTGGATAGCGGTCAAGAACATCCTTAAGTACTTGAGAAGGACTAAGGATATGTTTCTCATTTATGGAGGTGACAAAGAGCTCGTCGTAAACGGTTACGTCGATGCAAGCTTTGACACTGATCCGGACGATTCTAAATCGCAAACCGGATACGTATTTACATTAAACGGTGGAGCTGTCAGTTGGTGCAGTTCTAAACAAAGCATCGTGGCGGGATCTACATGTGAGGCTGAGTACATAGCTGCTTCGGAAGCAGCAAATGAAGGAGTCTGGATGAAGGAGTTCATATCCGATCTAGGTGTTGTACCTAGCATATTGGGTCCAATGAAAATCTTTTGTGACAATACTGGTGCAATTGCCTTGGCAAAGGAATCCAGATTTCACAAAAGAACCAAACACATCAAAAGACGCTTCAACTCCATCCGGGATTTAGTCCAGGTGGGAGACATAGAGATATGCAAGATACATACGGATCTGAATGTTGCAGACCCGTTGACTAAGCCTCTTCCACGAGCAAAACATGATCAGCACCAAGACTCCATGGGTGTTAGAATCATTACTTTGTAATCTAGATTATTGACTCTGGTGCAAGTGGGAGACTGAAGGAAATATGCCCTAGAGGCAATAATAAAGTTATTATTTATTTCCTTATATCATGATAAATGTTTATTATTCATGCTAGAATTGTATTAACCGGAAACATAATACATGTGTGAATACATAAACATACAGAGTGTCACTAGTATGCCTCTACTTGACTAGCTCGTTAATCAAAGATGGTTATGTTTCCTAACCATGAACAAAGAGTTGTTATTTGATTGACGGGGTCACATCATTAGTCGAATGATCTGATTGACATGACCCATTTCATTAGCATAGCACCTGATCGTTTAGTTTGTTGCTGTTGCTATTCTTCATAACTAATACATGTTCCTATGACTATGAGATTATGCAACTCCCGTTTGCCAGAGGAACACTTTGGGTGCTACCAAACGTCACAACGTAACTGGGTGATTATAAAGGAGCATTACAGGTGTCTCCGAAGGTACATGTTGGGTTGGCGTATTTCGAGATTAGGATTTGTCACTCCGATTGTCGGAGAGGTATCTCTGGGCCCTCTCGGTAATGCACATCACATAAGCCTTGCAAGCATTGCAACTAATGTATTAGTTGTGAGATGATGTATTACGGAACGAGTAAAGAGACTTGCCGGTAACGAGATTGAACTAGGTATTGGATACCGACGATCGAATCTCGGGCAAGTAACATACCGATGACAAAGGGAACAACGTATGTTGTTATGCGGTCTGACCGATAAAGATCTTCGTAGAATATGTAGGAGCCAATATGGGCATCCAGGTCCCGCTATTGGTTATTGACCGGAGAGGTGTCTCGGTCATGTCTACATTGTTCTCGAACCCGTAGGGTCCGCACGCTTAACGTTTCGATGACAGTTGTTATGAGTTTATATGATGTTGATGTACCGAAGGTAGTTCGGAGTCCCGTATGTGATCACGGACATGACGAGGAGTCTCGAAATGGTCGAGACATAAAGATTGATATATTGGAAGCCTACATTTGGATATCGGAAGTGTTCCGGGTGAAATCGGGATTTCACCGGAGTACCAGGAGGTTACCGGAACCCCCCGGGAAACATATGGGCCATATTGGGCCTTAGTGGAAAGGAGAAAGGGGCTGCCCTAGGGCTGGCCGCGCGCCTCCCCCCTCCCCTAGTCCTATTAGGATTAGGAGAGGTGGCCGGCCCCCTCTCTCCCCCTTTCCCCTTGAGGAATCCTAATCCAACTTGGATTGGGGGGGGATCCTACTCCCGGAGGGAGTAGGACTCTCCTGGCGCGCCAGGCTTGGCCGGCCAGCCCCTCCCCCTTGGCTCCTTTATATACGGGGGCAGGGGGCACCCCAAAGACACACAAGTTGATCATAGAGATCGTTCCTTAGCCGTGTGCGGTGCCCCCCTCCACCAGATTACACCTCGAATATATCGTAGCGGTGCTTAGGCGAAGCCCTGCGTCGGTAGAACATCATCAAAGTCACCACGCCGTCGTGCTGACAGGACTCTCCCTCGACACTCGGCTGGATCGGAGTTCGAGGGACGTCATCGAGCTGAACGTGTGCAGAACTCGGAGGTGCCGTACGTTCGGTGCTTGGATCGGTTGGATCGTGAAGAAGTACGACTACTTCCTCTATGTTGTGTCAACGCTTCTGTTGCCGGTCTACGAGGGTACGTAGACAACACTCCAATCTCGTTGCTATGCATCACCATGATCTTGCGTGATCGTAGGAAATTTTTTGAAATTACTACGTTCCCCAACATTCCCTTCCATAGATAAACCCCTATGGATAACCGTGTATGCTTGCCATTCATACAATCATTCCCCATTGATCTTGTTATTACAAGATACCCCGAAATTCTCTCTATTGTTCCGAGCATACTGTGTCTACTGCCTTGTAGTTCTATGCCACATGAATACCCCTTCGAAGAATTCCTTGCCCTTACCGAGTATCCGCTCATCCCCAGTTGTTCATGTGTTTCACAAAAGTCTTCGAAATACCATTCGATCTTCCGTAAATCCTCAGTAGCCTATTGTTGTTGAAATTCTTACTTGCTTGCATTATGGTTAATTCCATATTTCTAGTAATCTTTGTTGGCATCCTCTGTAACTATCGTTTCGAGTCCCTTGATCCAATATGTTGCGAATGCTCGCACTCCTCAATCTGATCCTAGCATTTATCCTTCCGGCTCAGGCGTCACTCCGAACATGAGCTTGTTCTTGACAAATCAAACCTTGATTGATTGTCGATCTATATCGATTCAACTCAATTATCTGTTGATCAGAGCCTCTGCTTCTGATCTTCTGATTTGAAAATCGTAATTCCTTTGTATTCAAGCTTTGAAGTTAACCAGATATATTTATAATCCGATGCCTTTGCACTCCTTCTTCTTATGGTTGAGTATCGATACTCACATCAGATCCTTTATGGACCGCTAGATCCTTGGTTGGATTATTATGCGATAGTGTCCTTCATATTCAACAACCTTGCGAGTCTTTCCTCGTATACATAATGCCTTTGGTAAATTGTATCCTCTGCTTTTGTCAACCATGTTCTGCTTTTGAGCTAGTGTTATTTACTCTTGAAGATTGTGGTATATGTCCCTAAGATGACCTCATGGGTTGAACCTATGCCTTCCCTAATCCGTGTGAACCCGATAGTTTTCACGGACCATACTCCTCTGGTAATTCACCTGGTAGTTCTTCACTTTCAAATAATTTTAACAGAGCAGTGAATGAAAGGTCATGCATTGGAGAAGTGGGAGTCGACCTTGAACTTTGTGTTCATGCCCATGGGCACGATGTAGATCTTATCATGGAAGCTTCTCTTTAAAATTAATTATCTCCTTGGTATAAGTTCATCTTATATCTGGGATCGAGTCTTTTGAAATCATGGTTTCGACCATATTGTTCTTCTTTGTTTCCAATTCTCAGACAAGTTAAAGTACTTTTCTTCTGTAGATCAATACATCTTCGCAACCTCTATTTTGATCTTCTTTTGAGTATTACCCTCCGGTATCTCGAGAATATCAAAGAACCGTGTTGCTTCCTATGAGTCTTCATCTTGTATTGCTTTTCACCGTTTCTAGATTTCTCCCAGGTTCTGAGTTATTAGTCACTTGAGTACATCGATAAGTGGATCGATTCCGCACTCTGATCTAATAACTCTAAGTAATTTTCATTGCTTAC
This sequence comes from Aegilops umbellulata, assembly GCA_032464435.1. NCBI lineage: Eukaryota > Viridiplantae > Streptophyta > Magnoliopsida > Poales > Poaceae > Aegilops > Aegilops umbellulata. The sequence continues at coordinate 354,172,898 of CP136058.1, forward strand.
GAGTTTAATAATCCTTCAAGTCGTTCCATGATCGGCTATATCATTATCGTGCTAAATTTTAACTATGCTACCTGGTCCTTCCCGGAGCAATTTTTTTGATGATGAGCTAAACGTACGCTAATCTTCCTCGTCATATCATTTCACCTTGAACAACAAGCCTGATTTTGAGATTCTGTCATATTTGTGGTTCTGATAACCTTTCACTTCAAAATTCCTTTGACTTGATGTCATCGCCGATTGATTACATGTTCATGAAACCTCTCGACAAATTGTCATGATCATCATCAACATTCTGAGCTCTTCCAGGATATCAATCAAATTCATGATGAGGAATACCATCCTTGCCCCTCGATGAATTGTGTTATCATCGACACCATTCTTGCTCCCCCCCAACACAAACTTGTTCATATCATTTTGGCATTACATCCTTTTGACATGTCGATGGATTGCTGTTGAACCCATCGGCCACATCCTCATCTTTTCCATGATGAAAATTGTACGAACTATTCCAACAATTCTCGCGGGGTCCCTTGTGTTTCCGAAGTCTGACTTTTACCTGCTCACCATGTCGATGCTACCCCGAAGCATGACTGTGGTATTCCGATCATCAAAGGGAACATTGGAAGCGCAATGCTAAATGTTTCTTGATTAATTATCCAAAACCCTGTTGTATGGGTAACAACATGATTCTTCCCTCACCCCCTTTATCTAAATGCTTTTGAACTTGCTGTCATATCATGTATATCATGCTCCGCTTCCCCTTGGGAAGGACAGACTCCCAATTCTTGTGCGTAAACACATTTCCCTTTCCATTGGTCTGATTAATCCAATAATTTCATTTTCCTTTCCATTGGTTTGTTTAACCTTCTTGTGATCTTTATGATATAAGCAAAAATAATTCCTTGCTTATAAAACACCCCGATGTACAACCTTGTTAGTGAGACCCTGTTATTATTGTTGTTGACATTTTGGTAACCACCGATGGACAAGAACTTTGCCTATAGGTCCGCCTCGTCTCAACGAGCAGGAAAATGGTTCTCTTTATCCCTCGCCCTTGGTACCAACGTGGTTGCCAACATAACTGACAGGCTATCCTCTGACATGCCTTGCTACCATGAACGTGCAATATGTCAACGTCCTTCCTACTTTTGAACCACAAGGTGGGACCATAACCCACAATTCCACAGGATCAAAACCTGACTCTCATGTACATCCCTGTTTTCCAAAATTGTTTCTCGCACTTGGCTTTGTATGTAAATCACGAGCCACATTCCTAGCGATCTATTCTGGTATCAGACGCAATACCTATTCCCATTGCTCTAAACCACTTTCACCCTCTATTTCAGGCAACGAACGATTGCTTACCCATTTGAAACTTTCGTACCCCCCCTATAATGCTCTCGAGGTGTTTCATGTAATCAACTCGAGATACAATTTATGCTTCTTCCCCTGAGTTAATTGTCCGATGCTCAATCTTGTTAAAACTCGTCCTTACAGAGTTTCCCCTCTCGCCCCTTCATAAGTATGTGAAGATCGGGAAGGAAGAACAACAACATCATCATGATACATCGATGTAGAGAAATGGAGACATCAACGAAAGGGATCAACCTCTTCAAGAAGAGCATCCAAGACCGAGAAGATTCGTTAGAATTTTCGTAACCAACTCTTTCCCCCTTACTCCACCTCTTAAATCTCGGGACGAGATTTCTTGTAGTGGAGGAGATTTGTAACACCCCGAGAATCATGCTACAGTAATCCCCTTCTAATGATGCCTTGTCATCATTGCTATTGTTGCTAATTTCACTTTGATTCTAATCCAGTGCAAATCTCAAATTCAAATTAAAGTCAAAATTCAAATTTCTCAAACATGCAAACAAAAATGTTCAAGGTGTGGCAAATAATCCCTTGATATTTTTTATGTTGAAACCAACATCATTCGACCCACCAATTAATCCCTAGTAAAATATAAAGTAGTCCAATAACAACAAAAATAACTGTTTCAAAATAAACAAATGCTTATGTATTTACAGTTGACTTGAAACTTCGTGGACATCACCAAAATAAGGAGTTATATTTATGTGACAAGTTTCAGGTTTATCAAAACTCGTTTGATAGCTTAGAAAAAAAATAGAAAACAAAGACTAAAGAAAACCAAAAAAAGAAAAAGGAAAAATGCCTAACAGGCTACTCTGATGGTGCGCTCTATGCAGCTACAATGCATTTGGCCCAGCCCAACAGGTGGCCCAGTCCACCCAATCAACAGTGGCCCAGCCCACCTCCCCTCATCTCCCTCCTCTCGCTGCAGGACAAAGGGAAGGGCGTTGTGGCCATCCCATAGCTGTGGCCGCCCCCAACCACATGCAGTCATTGCCCCGGTTCCCTCATGGATAAGAGCATCCCCAGAGCACCCTCGACCGAACCCTAGCCGCCACTTCTTCCCCCTTGCGCCGTTGCTCGCTCCCCTGCATACACCCGAAGCTACTGTCGCCGCGCCATCGTCACCGTCGCAGCCAGCGTCGTCACCTACGCGCGGGAGGACGTCCAGGAGGACTGCGACCGCCGGCTTCGTCCGTCCCGGGCATCAGCTCAAGCCGGGGCGGCTCGTACACTCGCCATCGCCGACTTCTTCATCGCGTACATCGCCAGCTGCCGTCGTCGATTGCCTCGTCTCTGGTCCACCTCCGGCCTCCCCGTCGCTTCCGTTGGAACCGTTGTGAGCTCCTCTTCCAAACCCTCCCTCTCCCCCTCTCATTTTCGTCGCGGTAGCCGCTGTCCCCGACCTCGTCCGAGTTGCCGTGTACGCGTACGTGCGTGCGTGCTGTGGCTGCTTCTATGCACACGCGCCGGCCTCGCCGTAGTCTACTGTTGGTCGCTGCTGCTCCTGCTGCGCCTCGCCGTTGCGCCGGCGTCCCTGCTACTGCTGTCGGCTCTGCTGCCGCTGCCCCTTTTGCTGCTCCTGTTGCTGCCCGTTTTTTTACTGCTGCTGCCGCCGCCTGCTAGTGCTCCTGGCCGCCTCGGCACAAGCCTGCAGCTCGCCCCTCCCATACGCAGGCGCTCCTAGCCGGCCATGGCCATCATGGCCTTTGAACCATGCGTACTGGCCGTGATGTGCCCAGCCGAAGGGCATACCTTGAGCCTCTACCAAACACGTTGGCCACCAGATTAGGATTGGTGTTATTTAGCTAACGTACTAACCTTACATGCGGCATACAGTATGACTTAGGGTCCCCACCACTAATTAGTCTAAATAAGCAATTTGTTTAGCAAATGACCCTATGACACCTGGCCCCATCTATAGTTATGACCAGTCAACAGTCAAACAGTTGACTGTTGACTGGACTATTGACTGAGTCAACTAGGACCCCCTGGACCCACTTTCAGCCTCCGATGGCCCTACCATGTGCACTCTGCTGGGTGCACATAGCGATTTCACCTTTTATTTCGAATTAATCATAATTTCAAAATTTTGTTTAAACTTTGGAAATTCATATAAAATAATCCGTAACTCAGATGAAAATGTTTTCTATATGAAAATTGCTCAGAAAAATCCAACAAATCCGAATACACGGTTCGTTCGTCCGCCGCACATCCCTAGCATAGCAAACATCAAACCTTTCCCCTCTGGTTCGTCTGTCCGAAAATGCCAAACTTCGGGAAAGCATTCCCGGATGTTATCGCCTTCGCTGGTAACGTGTAGCACCGCGTTAGAACATGTCTAGCTCTGCATGTTGTCCTGTTATGCACTTGCTTGCTATGTATTTACTGTTTCTCCCCCCTCTTCTTTTTGGTAGACCCCGTGACGGCTGCCGATGCCGCCCTGATCGACTACGTCACCGATGAACCTCCTTCTCGTCTGAGCAACCAGGCAAGCCCCCCTTTGATCATCCTGATATCGCCCATTCCATTCTCTCACGCTTGCATTAGATTTTGCTACAGTTATTGTTTGCTCCTATTCTGCTGCATAGCCTGTTTATTGTAACCTGCTATTGTTACCTACCTGCTTATCCTAAACTGCTTAGTATAGGTTCGTTAGAGACCCATCGGTGACCCCCCCCCCCTCACTTGACCCGACTGCCTCGCTAGATTATCAGAAGACCCGATCAACGGGATCGAAGACCAGGCCCCGACACCTCACGTCACATCACGCCCCTTTGTTGCTCGACTCTGCAGAGTTACCATCGAGTGCCGAGGGTGATCCCTCATAACGCACTCCTGATGATAATTCTGTAGTGTAGCTATTCGGTCGTGGTCATCGAGGGTGATTTCCTCCTTAACCACTTCTGATACGACTCTGTCATGCAACCCCTCAAGTGTGAACCTCGAGGGTGGTTCCTCTTACGTTCACCTTGATGTTTACATCGAGTGGGAATCCGACAAGGGTGATTCCTCATGTTTTCCCCCTTGGTGTTATACACACGGTTACTATGGTTACTATGACTTTGCACTGGACCCTGTTACTAAAGACGGGTTGGCCCTGAGGGGTACCCGCGCGAGCTTAATTGCGAGTGATGTGGAGTCGGGCAGACCTGGAAGGTGCCCGCGAGATAATTACGAGGCGTGGTCGGGCATTCCTAGCCCTTGCCGCAAGTCCTCGTGACGGGGCAACGGTGTCACATCTTTCGTGAGTCTCTGCTTGTTACCGCGCGTTCCTAATCCACTATGATTTGGATATTTGATCCGAGGGGCCTCTGGCCTGATAGCACTAACCATCACGTGGGCATAGTATGGGCGTTCTGCGTCGTATACATCAGCCGAAGCTTAATAGACGTCAGCGACTGAGCGGCGCGTGCCGGGTTTGACTAGTAAGCTCCTGCCTTTTTAGGGAGGTAGCTAGGTCTGCTCACCGGCCGCCCTCGCAACGTGCAGGAGTTCCCGGGGAGATGGCCCATGACCCCTGGGGGCATAGGTTTAGTCCGGCGTGCTGACCTCTCTATTAAGCCTAGGTCGGGTTGCGGCGTATTGTTTGGCCGAGGCCGGGCATGACCCAGGATAGTGTGTCCGGCCAGAGTTAAGCGAGCGTGGTGGGTAAGTTGGTGCACCCCTGCAGGGAAGAAAACATCTATTGATAGCCTGTCCTACGGTAACGGACACTTGGAGTTGTATCCCGGTCGATACAACTAGAACTTGATACTTGTGATGAGAACTGGATGGTGATGAGAATTGGATTGTGATGATAACTGGATAGTATGGCTTTGGGATGCCTTTCTCGCAGGGAGTCGAGAAAGGATCTCCGGTCGAGGTTGATAACACTTCTACTACTTTACTTTATGCTACTCTACTCCCTCCTGTTTGCTGCAAGATGGTGGTTTCCAGAAGATGCTAGTCTTCGATATGACTAGGCCTTCTCTCTATTCTGGCATTTCTGCAGCCCAGTCCACATATACAGCCTTCCTTTGATAATGTTGCATATATAGTGTAGATCCTTGCTTGCGAGTACTTTGGATGAGTACTCACGGTTGCTTTGCTCCCCCTTTTCCCCCTTTCTTCTTCTTTCTGGTTGATGCAACCAGATGTCGGAGCCCAGGAGCCAGCTGTCACCGCCAATGCCTACTACTACGTGGAGACCGCCGACGACTGGGAGTAGTTAGGAGGCTCCCAGGTAGGAGGCCTTGCCTTTTCAATCGATGTTGCTTTTGTGCTAGCCTTCTTAAGGAAAACTTGTCTAACTCATGTCTGTACTCAGATATTGTTGCTTCCGCTGACTCTTGTGTTTTTGAGCTTAGGTATTCAAGCCCTCGAGGCCCATGGCTTGTAATATAAAGCTTGTATTGTTTTAATTTATGTCTAGAGTTGTGTTGTGATATCTTCCCGTGAGTCCTTGATCTTGATCGTACACATTTGCGTGTATGATTAGTGTACGATTGAATCGAGGGCGTCACAAGTAGACCGACTCCTGCCTGCATCTACTACTATTACTCCACTCATCGACCGCTATCCAGCATGCATCTAGAGTATTAAGTTAAAAACAGAGTAACGCCTTAAGCAAGATGACATGATGTAGAGGGATAGATTCATGCAATATGATAAAAACCCCATCTTGTTATCCTCGATGGCAACAATACAATACGTGCCATGCTGCCCCTACTGTCAGTGGGAAAAGACACCGCAAGATTGAACCCAAAGCTAAGCACTTCTCCCATTGCAAGAAAAACCAATCTAGTAGGCCAAACCAAACTGATAATTTGAAGAGACTTGCAAAAATAACCAATCATACATAAAATAATTCAGAGAAGATTCAAATATTGTTCATAGATAATCTTGATCATAAACCCACAATTCATCGGTCTCAACAAACACACCGCAAAAAGAAGATTACATCGAATAGATCTCCACGAGAGAGGGGGAGAACATTGTACTGAGATCCAAAAAGAGAGAAGAAGCCATCTAGCTACTAACTATGGACCCGAAGGTCTGAGGTAAATTACTCACACTTCATAGGAGGGGCTATGATGATGTAGAAGGCCTCCGTGGTGGATGCCCTCTCGGGCGGAGCTCCGGAACAAGCCCCAAGATGGGATCTCGTGGGTACAGAAGGTTGCGGCGGTGGAATTAGGTTTTTGGCTCCGTATCTGATCGTTTGGGGTACGTAGGTATATATAGGAGGAAGAAGTACGTCGGTGGAGCTTTGTGGGCCCCACAAGGGTGGGCGCGCGCCTGGGGGGTAGGGCGCGCCCTCCTACCTCGTGCCCACCTCGGAGCTTTCTTGACATAGGGTCCAAGTCTCCCGGATCATGCTCGGTGAGAAAATCACGTTCCCGAAGGTTTCATTCCGTTTGGACTCCGTTTCTTCGAAACTCTGAAATAGGCAAAAAACAGCAATTCTGGGCTGGGCCTCCGGTTAATAGGTTAGTCCCAGAAGTAATATAAAAGTGGAAAATAAAGCCCAATATGGTCCAAAACAGTAGATAATATAGCATGGAGCAATCAAAAATTAAAGATACGTTGGAGAGGTATCATTGAGCTACTGTTATGACCTATAATGATGCTAGAAAAGGTGATTGAAATTATCCTTGATCAAACTTGTGCACCTTCTAGCCTTCACACTTCATAAACTCTATCTTTTATCATTTACCTACTCGAGGACGAGCAGGAATTAAGCTTGGGGATGCTGATACGTCTCCAACATATCTATAATTTATGAAGTATTCATGCTATTATATTGTCCATCTTGGATGTTTTATGGGCTTTACTATGTACTTTTATATTATTGGTGGGACAACCTATTGACCCAGAACCCAGTGCCAGGTCCTATTTTTTCCCTTGTTTCAGTGTTTCGAAGAAAAAGAATATCAAACGGAGTCAAAACGGAATGAAACTTTCTAGAGAAGTTATTTTTAGAAGTAAAGCAACCCGGGAGACTTGGAGTCCACGTCAAGAAAGAAACGAGGGAGCCACGAGGTAGGGGGCGCGTCCACCCACCTAGGGCGTGCCCTACACCCTCGTGTGCCCCTCGTGGCTCCACTGACGTACTTCTTCCTCCTATATATACCCATATACCCTAAAACAATCAGGGAACAGAATAGATCGGGAGTCCACCGTCGCAAGCCTCTGTAGCCACCAAAAACCAATCGGACCCTATTCCGGCACCCTACCGGAGGGGGGAACCCTCACCGGTGGCCATCTTCATCATCCCGGCGCTCTCCATGACGAGGAGGGAGTAGTTCACCCTCGGGGCTGAGGGTATGTACCAGTAGCTATGTGTGTGATCTCTCTCTCTCTCTCTCTCTCTCTCTCTCTCTCTCTCGTGTTCTTGAGGTCATACGATCTTGATGTATCACGAGTTTTGCTATTATAGTTGGATCTTTATGATGCTTCTCCCCCTCTACTCTCTTGTAATGGATTGAGTTTTCCATTTGAAGTTATCTTATCGGATTGAGTCTTTAATGGCTTGAGAACACTTGATGTATTTCTTGCCGTGCGTATCTATGGTGACAATGGGATATCACGTGATTCACTTGATATATGTTTTGGTGATCAACTTGCGGGTTCCTCCCATGAACCTATGCATAGGGGTTGGCACATGTTTTCGTCTTGACTCTCCAGTAGAAACTTTGGGGCACTCTTTGAGGTACTTTGTGTTGGTTTGAATAGATGAATAGGAGATTGTGTGATGCATATCGTATAATCATACCCGCGGATACTTCAGGTGACATTGGAGTATCTAGGTGACATTAGGGTTTTGGTTGATGTGGGTCTTAAGGTGTTATTTTAGTACGAACTCTAGGGCTGTTTGTGACACTTATAGGAATAGCCCAATGGATCGATTGGAAAGAATAACTTTGAGGTGGTTTCGTACCTACCATAATCTCTTCGTTTGTTCTCCGCTATTAGTTTCTTTGGAGTGACTCTTAGTTGCATGTTGAGGGATAGTTATATTATCCAATTATGTTATTATTGTTGAGAGAACTTGCACTAGTGAAAGTATGAACCCTAGGCCTTATTTCCTATCATTGCAATACCGTTTGTGCTCACTTTTATCATTAGTTACCTTGTTGTTTTTATAATTTCAGATTACAAAAACCTATATCTACCATCATTATTGCACTTGTATCATCATCTCTTCGCCGAACTAGTGCACCTATACAATTTACCATTGTATTGGGTGTGTTGGGGACACAAGAGACTCTTTGTTATTTGGTTGCAGGGTTGCTTGAGAGAGATCATCTTCATCCTACGCCTCCCACGGATTGATAAACCTTAGGTCATCCACTTGAGGGAAATTTGCTACTGTCCTACAAACCTCTACACTTGGAGGCCCAACAACGTCTACAAGAAGAAGGTTGTGTAGTAGACATCAATGGCCACCGGTGATGGTTCCCCCCTCCAGCAGGGTGCCGGAACAGGGTCCCAATTGATTTTTGGTGGCTACAGAGGCTTGTGGCAGAGGAACTCCCGATCTATTCTGTTCTCCGAAGGTTTTAGGGTATATGTGTCGGGGGAGATCTGCCTCCACGAACACCTATGGGGACCGAGCCCCTTCTGGTTCGGCGGGGAGCGGAGGCCGCACGAAGAGTGGATCGAGGCGATGCACACAAGGGGTTTACCCAGCTTCGGGCCGCACGGATGCGTAAAACCCTACTGCTGCTTTTGTGGATTGTATTGCGTTCTTGCTCGGGGGCGCAAGGTGCTACAGTACTCACGAGCCGCTGGCGAGATCCCACGTGAGTGTCCTTCCCCCCCTCCTACGTGCGCATGGGCCTCCTTTTATATGTTAAAGGGGTCACCGACAGGTGACAACGTAGGTGAGGGCAAAAATGGCAAAGTGCTGTGTTGGGTACAGCTGCTTGTACAGTGCTATCGTACCTAACCCTGACGGCAGGGGACAAGGGCATTAAATGCCCGTCTGTGTCGCCCCAAACAGTGTGAAAAGTGGCCGTCAGGGGCGCCACCGTTTGCCACGATGGCTATCTTGTCAGCGTCGCTTCGCCACCGCATGCCCCTGGCTGCACAGCTTCTCGCCACGTATCCTGGAATGATCCCAGAGCGACACGTTGGTTGATGAGTTGGAGCGCGGGCAGCAGAGTAGTAGCTTGTCGCGGCAAGCGCCTTGCTGCGGTCGTCCCGGCAAGCTCCTCTTGCCGGGGCCTTGTCTCCTTGATTGGCTCCTCCGGCAAGCTCCTCTTGTCGGGGCCTTTGTGCTTCGGGCGGCCATCCCGGCAAACCCCTCTTGCCGGGGCCTTCCTGGTGAGCCCCTCTTGCCGGGGCCTGGCGCCTTAAATGGCCTTCCCGACAAGCTCCTCTTGTCGGGACCCTGTCTTCTTGGCTTAAATACTTTGTTCTTGAATGGCTCCAAAGGAACCACGATGATCTTTGGTGGTCGCCTGGCAAGCCCTGCCGCGGAGTGCTACAACTGCCCGTGCACAAGTTCGGGGTACTAAGGTACCCCTACTTTAGTACACCGACAGGAGCCCCCGGGCCTGGGCCATACACGGTGCCGAGCGCTGTTGGGCCAGGCCCAGAACAGTGCACGGGCACGCGTGGCCTGGGCTACACCGCATCTTGCTCCGGATCCACCATGCTCTCCCCGAACGGCGCGCGTCGAACGCAGCATCGTGGAGAGAGGCGTGGGTGACGTGGGCGGCGTGCGTGGGGCAGAGCCCCGCATGCATGCGTCACGTCGTGGGTGGTTTCTTGCCTTCCCCATAAACGGAGGGAGGCGTGGAGGCGTGGTTCGCTTACCGAACGGGGCTGAGGCACGGTTTTCGAGGCGTCCGCTCCCCACGATCACGGGGTGGGGAGAGGTCGCCTGAACTGTCGCCTCGGTTCTGCGCGTCTGCCACATGGCCTCCATGCGCCTGGGGTCGCGACGGTGGAGGCAGGAAGCCGGGCCGTCATGGGTCGAGGCAGCGGGTCGGTCCTAGTCGCGTGCTCTTCCTGCGCCTTGATTGGTTGAGCGGGGCGGCCGAGCCCCCACTCCGCTCCTTTATAAGGAGCGAGAGGGGGCGACGGAAATCCGCACTCCTTCATCTCTTCTTCCCTTCAGCTTCTGATCCCCTCTCTCTCATTCGCTATGGAGAAATGGAACCCTGGTCCTTCATCGATGGCGGCGAGGGTTGCCGCTAGGCAGCGCGCCCCTCCTCTCCTCGCACCCGTGGTGGCAGAGCCAGCCATAAGGGGAAGAGGAAGGGGGCGAGGTCGTGGGCGAGGTCGAGGACAAGGCCGAGGCGCTAGGGGAAGAGGCGGACGGGGCGGTGCGCCGGCTTCGCCTCCCCAGCGGCTCCTCTTCTCACGGTGGTCCATATTGGGGACGACCCCTGCGAGTTCTTCGTCAGGCTGCGACGGGCGCCTCGTCGTCGCCTCCGCCTCCCGGCTCCATTCGCGAGCGTGATGGAGATGGAACAGCCCGAGACACTGAGATTGCGCATGAGGGGCTGTGGGATCAGCAGCACGCGAGTCCACGTTCAGTCCCCAGCCCCCGGCGTGATGTATCTTGGTCGAGGGTGGAAGACGTTCGCCCGTATCCATAGCTTGATGGAGGGGTTCACCCTCCATTTTAAGCTGATGGAGGGCGATCTCCTCTCTGTCAAGGTCTTCGGGTGCTTCGGCACCCGGGCTCGGTGCTGCGTGGACAGCTCCTCCGACAGCGAAGGCTCCTCCTCGAGCGAGAGTGACGAGGAGGGGAGCGACAGCGACGATGAGGGTGGCGGGCGGCAGTATGACGGGTCTGACTAGGTGTCGGGCGCCGCCTCGCGTGGCACCGGCAACCCCATCATCCGCGTCGCCGGCTCCTTGAGCTTCTCGGGGTCGTCTCCTTGGCGGCTGGCGTAGGGAGGCTGCGGAAGAGGAAGAGGGCGGGCGGCAAGGCCGTCAACTCGGAGTACGAGGGCAAGACGCCCTCGAGAGCGTGTTGACGTCTCGCTGCCTCATCTTCGAGCTCCACTTCCGGCGCCGCCATCCCCATCAGCCTTTGGACGACCGCCGAGATGTCTTCTTGGTGTCTTCTGCCACCCGTAGCTTGCCTAGGCGCCCCTTTTGCCCTTTTCGCCTCCTTGTCCTACCTCCTGAGGAGAGAGACAAGAAAGGGATTACGGGCACCTTATCTCTTTTTAACTTGTAAGCCCTCGGGCTTTAGTTGCATTTAAAGCTTGTAATCCCATCTTTCATGTTTTTCATTCTCTCTGAGCTGTACCTGAGTGGAATGTTTTTAATGAAAAGGGGATGTTTGCCGGGCCACTTGTCTCGCGGGTGAAACCCGCGCCAAGGAGCGGATCCATTGTATCGTTAAGATAGACACTTCTTTGCCCGGCAACAGGCCCTGCCGTCTTCCCACGTCGCTCGACCTTTCTCACGCTCTTGGCGGAGGCAGGGATGAGGCGGGTTCGGGCTCCTCGTTTCGTCCCTTTGCCGCCGCGGCTACTACCAAAACTGGCCCCAGGAACGCGCTCTGGGCCTAGAGTTAAGGGAGCACGGCAACTTTTTAGGAAGAAACAAGGTTTTCGCATTCCTCAGCCCATAAGAGAACGCATGACAAGGGATGCAAAACTTATCTGAGATTGCAGCCCCCGGCAGCCCTGGCTTGCCGCGGGTAAATCTTTGTACTTGCAGCCCCCGGCAACACTGGCTTGTCAGGGACCAGATGCTGGTCCGCCCTTCTTCTCTTCTTCGTCCTCAAGCGGGCCAGCCAGGATATGCAAACCCTGCGAACCAAAGGAAACGAAAGAACAGCAACAGGACGCACACTCGACCTCTAAGCTAGGGGTTAGCCGCTATTAAGCACTATCAACCCTAACCAAGGACGAGACTCGACTCAGCATGCATGCTAAAACTTAGGGCGCCGGCGCTTCATTTATTGATGCTCAGGGTCTGCGCCTGGCTTTGTACAAAGGATTACATGCAACAGCGGGAAGACTTGTACAAAAGGGTGGTTGCCGGACGGGGTCCGACAACCGCGCCTTACGGGTAAAACTTACGAAGATGCTCGATATTCCAGGAGTTGCTCACCAGAGTGCCATCTTCGGTCTCAAGGCGGACAGCGCCGGGCCTCGTGACTCGTTTCACCCGGTAAGGGCCTTCCCACTTCGGCGTCAACTTGTTGGAATTCTTGGCGGACGGAGCGCGCCGAAGAACAAGGTCGCCTTCCTCGAAGCTTCTGGCTTTAACTTTGCGGCTATGATAGCGACGCAAAGCTTGCTGGTAGCGAGCAGCTCGCACAGCAGCCTGAAGACGATCTTCCTCAAGGAGCAGCGCGTCATCTTCACGCAGCCGCTCTTGCTCAAGCTTATCATAAGCGAGCACCCAAGGTGACCCGTATACGAGTTCCGTGGGGGTAACTGCTTCTGCTCCATAGACTAGAGCAAATGGTGTCTGGCCAGTGGCTCGATTTGGCGTCGTTCTGATCGACCAAAGAGTCACCGACAGCTCCTCGATCCAGTTTCTTCCGCACTTATGCAGCCTGTCGAAAGTCCTGGTCTTGAGCCCACGCAGCACTTCAGCATTGGCCCTCTCCGCTTGACCGTTGCTTCTGGGGTGAGCAACAGAAGCGAAGCAGACCTTGGCGCCGAGATCTTGGACGTACTGCATGAAGGTGCGGCTCGTGAATTGCGTACCGTTGTCGGTGATGATCCTGTTGGGGATCCCGAAGCGGCAAACGATCGACCTGAAGAACTTGACTGCTGACTGCGCTGTCACCTTCCTCACCGGTTCCACTTTCGGCCACTTTGTGAACTTGTCGATTGCGACGTACAAGTACTCAGCTCGGGGGAAGGGGCCGAGAATGTCGAGCCCCTAGACCGAAAATGGCCAGGATAAAGGGATTGTCTGGAGAGCTTGAGCTGGCTGGTGTATCTGCTTGGAATGGAACTGGCACGCTTCACACTTGGTTACTTGTGCAGTTGCATCCTGGAGGGCCGTCGGCCAGAAGAAGCCTTGCCAGAACGCTTTGCCGGCAAGTGCTCTTGCGCCGATGTGGTGACCACATATGCCTCCATGTATCTCTGCCAACAGCTCTTGTCCGTCTTCCCGGGGAATACACTTCAATTTCACACCGTTGCGTCCTCTTCTGTACAGTGTGTCATCGACAAACTGGTACATACTTGACCGCCGGGCTACTCTTTCTGCTTCTTCTTGCTCATCAGGAAGTTCCCCTGTCTGAAGGAATCAGACGATCTGTTGTGCCCATGCCGGAGCCTGCGGCTCGACGACAAGGACTAAAGGCACATCTGCTGCTGCGGAAACACCTGCTTCCACGGCGAGAACTTGCGGCTCAACGGGAGCTTGATGTTCCCCGGCAAGCTTGCCAGAGCAAAACTTGTCGGGAGCGTCTGCTTCAACGGAACGAACCCTGGGGCTCGCCGGAGCAGGCTGCTCCTCAGCATTCTTGGCGTTGACCTTGGGGACCCTCTTGGCGGCGTCTTGGGGAAGCTCTGCCGGAAGATAGTCGCCAGAGGTCAACTTCCTCTTCTTGCTCTGTCCAGTTGATGGTGTTACAGATGGTTGAGTCAGCTTGAGCACAAAGATCCCTGGTTCCACAGGTAACTTAAGTGCGGCACACTTTGACAGGCCATCAAAGCGCTCTTCTAGCTTCCTCACTTCATCAACGTATTCTTCCATCAACGGACTCTGGTAATCCTTGTTCACTTGGCGGACGACAAGCTGTGAGTCTCCCCTGACAATGAGCTTCTTGATCCCAAGTTCTGCCATGATCCTGAGACCGGCAAGCAATCCTTCATACTCTGCAGTATTCTTGGTTGCTTGCTCCTTGGGAAAGTGCATCTAGACTATGTACTTGAGGTGCTCTCCGGTGGGCGCGATAAGCAGCACGCCAGCACCGGCGCCTTGCAACGAGAAGGCACCGTCAAAGTACATCAGCCACTCTTTGCTTGCCTCTTCGACGGGGATGCTCGTCTCTGGAATTTCTTCGTCTTGTGTTGGCGTCCGCTCTGCTATGAATTCTGCCAATGCTCTGCTTTGGATAGTTGAAGTGCTTTCAAACTTGAGGTCAAAGCTTGACAGTTCCAAAGCCCACTCGACAATCCTCCCTGTTGCCTCTGGATTATGTAGTATCCTCTTCAGCGGAAAGCGAGTGACAACAGTGATCTCATGTGCTTCGAAGTAATGGCACAGCTTTCTCGAGGCCATGAGAAGGCTGAAAAGCAATTTCTGCACACCATAGTACCTTGACCTAGCCCCCTGCAGAAGGGAGCTGACAAAGTAAACTGGGCGCTGCACCATTCTCTTCTTCTGCATCTCCTCTTGCACCTGCGCAGATCCATCCTTGTCAGGACCAGAGCTTGCCGGGGAAGCCCCCTTCTTGTCGCTGGATGTGCTTGCCGGGGTTGCGGGCTCATCATCTGCCTCCCTCTCCGCTACTAACGCAGCACTAACCACTTGATTGGTAGCTGCCAGGTATAGCAGCAACTTCTCTTGTGGCTTAGGCGCGACAAGTATTGGAGTGGAGGACAGGTACCTCTTCAAGTCTTGCAGCGCAGCCTCCGCTTCCGGAGTCTATTGCATCGGACCCGCCTTTTTCAAGATTTTGAAAAACGGCAAGGCGCGCTCAGCTGACTTAGAGATAAACCTGCTGAGAGCTGCCACGCAACCGGCAAGTTTTCGTACATCCTTGACGCGCTTTGGTGCTTCAATTTGCTCGATGGCCTTGATCTTGTCGGGGTTAGCCTCAATCCCTCGCTGAGACACGAAGAACCCGAGAAGCTTGCCGGAAGGGACTCCGAACACACACTTCTAGCTTGAGGCTAATCTTGCGCAGATTTGCAAAGGTCTCTTCTAGATCTTGAATTAGGGTTGACTTGTCCTTGCTCTTGACCACTATATCATCCATGTAGGCTTCCACATTTCTGTGTATCTGCGGTTCAAAAGCGCTATGGACTACCCTTGCAAAGGTTGAACCAGCATTCTTCAGTCCGAAAGGCATCTGTATGAAACAGTACGTGCCACATGGAGTGATGAATGCGGTCTTCTCCTCATCTTCTTCTGCCATGAAGATCTGATGGTACCCTGAATATGCGTCCAGGAATGAAAGCAAGTTGCATCCGGCCATGGAGTCAACAATCTGGTCAATGCGCGGCAAGGGAAATGGGTCTTTGGGACAAGCTTTATTAACATCAGAGAAGTCAATACAAAGCCTCCATTTCCCGTTCACCTTGCGCGGGACTACAGGATTGGCCAGCCACGTAGGATGGAGCACTCCTCTGACGAGGCCTGCTGCTTCCAACTTCCTGATCTCTTCTGCGATGAACTCTTGGCGCTCCACCGCTTGCTTCCTGACTTTCTGCTTGACGGGCCGCGCGTGAGGACAGACGGCAAGGTGGTGCTCGATTACTTTCCTGGGAACACCGGGGATGTCAGATGGCTGCCATGCAAACACATCAACATTCGCCCGCAGGAAAGCAACGAGCGCGCTTTCCTATTTAGGGTCGAGCGTGGCGCTGATGGTGAAGGTACCACCAGCGCCGTCCTTCTTGGCGGGCACCTTCTTGGTCGTTTGCGGAGCTGCCATCGTCTTCTTGCACTTGTCGGTGGAGCTCGATGGTGCGTCCTCGACGGCAGCGCAGCACTCCAAAGAGGTGCGCTTGCCGGAGGGGGCACCAGAGCTTTTGCCGGACGTGGTCTTCTTCTTCCCCCCGAGGGCTTCAGCGGCAAGTGTCTCGCGATCAGTTGCGGCTGCTGCCTCCCGGTAAATCTTGTCGGCGCAGATAAGGGCATCCTTCTTGTCGCCAGGGACAGTAATGACACTTATCGGGCCTGGCATCTTGAACATGTTGTACGCGTGGTGAGAGGCCGCCATGAACTTGGCGAGCGCTGGACGGCCGAGAATCCCATTGTAAGGCAATGGAATATCGGCAACGTCAAAGGTGACCCTCTCAGTCCTGAAGTTCATCTCGCTGCCGAATGTTACCGGCAACGTGATCTTCCCCTTCGGCTTGCTCCTTCCCGGGTTGATTCCTTGAAATGTGCCGGTCTCTTCGAGCTTGCTTTCAGGGACTTGGAGTTTCCGAAGCACAGCGGAGGAGATCAGGTTCAAGCCGGCCCCGCCGTCAACTAGCATCTTAGTGACCTTGAGGTTGCGGATAGTTGGCGAAACCAACATCGGCAGGCACCCGACCGCGGTTGTGCGATCAGGGTGGTCCTCAATATCAAAGATGATAGGCGTGCTGGACCATCTCAGAAGCTTGCGTGACTCGATGGGTGGTTCTGCTGCACTGACTTCCCGCACCCACTGCTTGAGTTGGCGGTGTGAAGTGTGCAGAGAGGCACCGCCGTCAACGCACAAGACCTCTGTGGCTTTCTGGAACTCCTGCTCGCTGGTTTCGTCATCATCCACGTCTTCGTCGTCTTCGTCATCTCCATCCTTGTCGCGGCCGCGGGGAGGCCTGTCTCCTTGCCGCTGCTTTTCCTTGTCGCGGCGTCCTCCCGGGCCGGGACGCTTCGTGCCGGACCCTCCAGTACCTCTTTGGGATTTCTCCTTGTCGCGTCGCTCGTACTCGGCCTTTTGCAGCTCGACGAGCTGCTCGACCTTCTTGTAGCACTGGAGGTCATGGCCCTTGGTACGGTGGATCTTGCAATACTGTTTGTTCGTGCCGTCCTACTTGTCGGCGGCCGCCAGGGCCTGGCAGTTGGCGCATGCGGCAACTTCCTTGCCGGAGCCGCCAGCCTTGGCCTGCTTGGCGCCACCTTCACTGCCGGACTGCTCGACAACTAGTACATCTTTGCCCTTCTTATTCCTGTTGTTCCGCCGCCGGTTCTTCCTTTTCGGGGCAGTACCTTCGCTGTCAGATCCTCCTGATCCTACATTCTCTCCAGGGAGTTTCCTCCCTTCCTCAGCACGCGCGCACTTGTCGGCCAAGGCGTACAGCTCACTGACGTCCTTGGTCTTGCACATCGCCATCTCCTCCCGCATCCTGCGGTTTCGCACGTTCTGATGGAACGCGTTGATGACCGCGGCAGGGTGGACATCGGGGATGTTGTAGTGCACACGGCTGAATCTCTGAATGAACTTGCGTAGGGGCTCTCCCTCCTTCTGGACGAGCAGATGGAGATCGCTCGCTTGGGCATGAGGTTTGTGGCCGCCTGTAAAGGTGCCAACAAACTGATGGCACAAGTCTGCCCAGGAGGATATGGAGTTGTCCGGCAAGTGCATGAGCCAGGATCTGACGTTGGATTTGAGTACCAGCGGAAAGTAGTTGGCAAGGATCTTGTTGTCCCGCCCCCCAGCAGCCTGCACCGCGATGGTGTAGATGCTGAGGAACTCCGACGGATGTGACTTGCCGTCGTACTTCTCTGGTACGTCTGGCTTGAAATTCTTTGTGCTGGGCCACTGGACTTGCCGCAGCTCACGGGTAAACGCAGGGCAACCCACTGAGTATGGCAGGTCGCCTGGCCCCCCTGGCGCATGCATGTCGACAGAAGGCTCAGCGCGCTGGTCTGACTGACGCCGCGCCTCTCTTCGATGCTCGATGCGAGTACGAGCGTCTTCTTGCTTTCATTCGTGAAGAACTTTGCGCTGATCGCGACGGGTTCGCGGATCTGATGACGCAGTGGAGTCGTTGTCGTAGTGGTTCCGGCGGGTCGGCGACCCCGGCCTTTGGGGTGGAGAGTGCACGGTGGTCGCACCCCCACGGGACTTGTCGCCACCGGCTGGTGCCTGACTGGCCCGCCGCGGCTGCGACGCACTCAGCTGCCGCGGAGTGTCACCGTTGGCGAAGCCAATGAGACTCTGAATGGTGGCCCTCCAGTCGTCGAGCCTGTCCGCCGTTGGAGGGTAATCCAGGAGCAGTTGGGCTCGTGCCAGAGCTTCCGCTGGGGTGGCGGGCAACGGTGCATGGAACGGGATGTGCTCGAACTTCTAACTACGTTAGAAGGAGCAGTTCCCCGTCCAGGCGACCGCACCTCGCTCGGGCCAGCATGTTGGCGCGTATGCTGGCCTTGAACGTCCCGAGATCCGCCAGCTCGATCTGGGTCCAGCGAGCGTATGGTACTGTGAGTACCATGGCGCTGCCGGTCCTGCGCCTCTTGAGTTGGGCGCGGTGCATGCTCGGACGTCGCGGCATTGGGGATTTCTTCGCCGATGCCCGTTCCTCCGCCGCGCCTTCCCCACCACCCGCCTGCTCCAGGGGCGGTGGGTTCGACGCGGACGGACCAGCCACCTCCGGAGCCTTCTTCTTCGGTGGCATGTCGATGACGAAGATGATGAAGATTTAGCTCGTGCGAAGGCCGGATCGCGTTCACGCAACCTCGACGAACATGTAGGGGAAGAAGATGTCGGGGGAGATCTACCTCCACGAACACCTATGGGGACCGAGCCCCTTTCTGGTTCGGCGGGGAGCAGAGGCCACACGAAGAGCGGATCGAGGCGATGCACACAAGGGGTTTACCCAGCTTCGGGTCGCACGGATGCGTAAAACCCTACTGCTGCTTTTGTGGATTGTATTGCGTTCTTGCTCGGGGGCGCAAGGTGCTACAGTACTCACGAGCCACTGGCGAAATCCCGCGTGAGTGTCCTCCCCCCCTCCTACGTGCGCATGGGCCTCCTTTTATATGTTAAAGGGGTCACCGACAGGTGGCAACGTAGGTGAGGGCAAAAATGGCAAAGTGTTGTGTTGGGTACAGCTGCTTGTACAGTGCTATCATACCTAACCCTGACGGCAGGGGACAAGGGCATTAAATGCCCGTCTGTGTCGCCCCAAACAGTGCGAAAAGTGGCCGTTAGGGGCGCCACCGTTTGCCACGATGGCTATCTTGTCAGCGTCGCTTCGCCATCGCATGCCCCTGGCTGCACAGCTTCTCGCCACGTATCCTGGAATGATCCCAGAGCGACACGTTGGTGGATGAGCTGGAGCGCGGGCAGCGGAGTAGTAGCTTGTCGCGGCAAGCGCCTTGCCGCGGTCGTCCCGGCAAGCTCCTCTTGCCGGGGCCTTGTCTCCTTGATTGGCTCCTCTGGCAAGCTCCTCTTGCCGGGGCCTTTGTGCTTCGGGCGGCCATCCCGGCAAACCCCTCTTGCCGGGGCCTTCCTGGTGAGCCCCTCTTGCCGGGGCCTGGCGTCTTAAATGGCCTTCCCGACAAACTCCTCTTGTCGGGACCCTGTCTTCTTGGCTTGAATACTTTGTTCTTGAATGGCTCCAGAGGAACCATGATGATCTTTGGTGGTCACCTGGCAAGCCCTGCCGCGGGGTGCTACAACTGCCCGTGCACAAGTTCGGGGTACTAAGGTACCCCTACTTTAGTACACCGACAATATGGATATATATAGGCGAAAGAAGTCGGTCAAGGGAGCCACGAGGGCCCCACGAGGGTGGAGGGCGCGCCCGGGGGGTGGGCGCGCTCCGCTGATACGTCTCCAATGTATCTATAATTTTTTATTGTTCCGTGCTATATTATA
Organism: Aegilops umbellulata; assembly: GCA_032464435.1. Taxonomy (NCBI): domain Eukaryota; kingdom Viridiplantae; phylum Streptophyta; class Magnoliopsida; order Poales; family Poaceae; genus Aegilops; species Aegilops umbellulata. The sequence continues at coordinate 354,192,732 of CP136058.1, forward strand.
TTCTATTTTGGACATTATTGGGCTTTATTATTCACTTTTATATTATTTTTGGGACTAACCTATTAACCGGAGGCCCATCCCAGAATTGCTGTTTTTTTGCCTATTTGAGAGTTCCGCAGAAAAAGAATATCAAACGGAGTCCAAACAGAATGAAACCTTCGGGAACGTGATTTTTGGAACGAATGTGATGCAGAGGACTTGGACCCTACGTCAAGAAATCAAACAGGAAGCCACGAGGTAGGAGGGCGCGCCTACCCCCCCCCAGGCGCGCCCTCCACCCTCGTGGGCCCCACGTTGCTCCACCGACGTACTCCTTCGTCCTATATATACCTACGTACCCCCAGACTACCAGACACGGAGCCAAAAACCTAATTCTACCGCCGCAACCTTCTGTACCCACGAGATCCCATCTTGGGGCCTGTTCCGGAGCTCCGCCGGAGGGGGCATCGATCATGGAGGGCTTCTACATCAACACCATAGCCTCTCCAATGATGTGTGAGTAGTTTACCTCAGACCTTCGGGTCCATAGTTATTAGCTAGATGGCTTCTTCTCGCTTTTTGGATCTCAATACAATGTTCTCCCCCTCTCTCGTAGAGATCTATTCGATGTAATCTTCTTTTGCAGTGTGTTTGTTGAGGCCGATGAATTGTGGGTTTATGATCAAGTTTATCTATGAACAATATTTGAATCTTCTGAATTCTTTTATGTATGATTGGTTATCTTTGCAAGTCTCTTCGAATTATCAGTTTGGTTTGGCCTACTAAATTGATCTTTCTTGCAATGGGAGAAGTGCTTAGCTTTGGGTTCAATCTTGCGGTGTCCTTTCCCAGTGACAGTAGGGGCAGCAAGGCACGTATTGTATTGTTGACATCAAGGATAACAAGAAGTTTTTTTTATCATATTGCATGAATTTATCCCTCTACATCATGTCATCTTGCTTAAAGCGTTACTCTGTTCTTATGAACTTAATACTCTAGATGCATGCTGGATAGCGGTCGATGTGTGGAGTAATAGTAGTAGATGCAGGCAGGAGTCGGTCTTGTCTCGGACGTGATGCCTATATACATGATAATACCTAGATATTATCATAACTATGCTCAATTCTGTCAATTGCTCAACAGTAATTTGTTCACCCACCGTAAATACTTATGCTCTTGAGAGAAGCCACTAGTGAAACCTATGCCCCCGGGTCTATTTTCCATCATATTAATCTTCCAACACTTAGCTATTTTCATTGCCCTTTTTACTTTGCATCTTTATCATAAAAATACCAAAAATATTATCTTATCATATCTATCAGATCTCACTCTCGTAAGTGACCATGTAGGGATTGACAACCCCTTATCGCGTTGGTTGCGAGGATTTATTTGTTTGTGTAGGTGCGAGGGACTCGTGCGTAGCCTCCTACTGGATTGATACCTTGGTTCTAAAAAACTGAGGGAAATACTTACGCTACTTTGTTGCGTCACCCTTTCCTCTTCAAGGGAAAACCAACGCAGTGTTCAAGAGGTAGCAAGAAGGATTTCTGGTGCCGTTGCCGGGGAGGTCTACGCAAAAGTTAACATACCAAGTACCCATCACAAATCCTTATCTCCCGCATTACATTATTTGCCATTTGCCTCTCGTTTTCCTCTCCCCCACTTCACCCTTGCCATTTTATTCGCCCTCTCTTTTCCATTCGCCTCTTTACCGCTCGGTTTGTCGTCATGGCTAGTGTTCTTTCTTCTCCATTGTCTCTCGAGAATGAAGTTCTAAATTTTAAGAAGAGGGAGGGAGAAAATCTGAAAGACGCTTGGTATAGAATTTGCAATGCTCAAAATAGGTCTACCAGGAAGCAATCTACTTCCGTTCTTCTCCGCAATTTTTATGTAGGCACTACTCCTTGGTACAGATATATCATTGATACCATTACCGGAGGGAATTTCTTGGGTAGCCATACTTTTGATTCTTATAATGCTATGATAGATTTGTTTGGCTCACCACCGCTTTTGGTTAATGGAACTATCTTAACTTTGGAGCATGTAATGAAAAGACTTGAAATTATTGAAACTAAAGTCGCTACCGTAGAGTTAATTTAAAATTTGGATAAAAAGATCCACAACCAAATTACTCAATATGGATCTAAAGTGGGAGTCACTTTGAAAAATATTAAGGAGAAGGAACCCATAGTTAATGAGAAAATAAAACAGGATTCCACTAGAATCGATAAACTTGAGGGTATCATTACCAACTTGGGAACCGCTTTTTCTTCCGTAAAGAATACTCCAAGTCCTCCAAGTAAAATTGCCAAGCTTATGTATGTTCCTAAAAATAAGGGTGAATCCTCTAGTAAGGAAACTGCGGATCTCAAATCTATAAGTGTTCATCCCAATCTTTGTGCTATCATTAAGGAACCATTTGCTACTAATGAATTTTTTGATTATGTGCCTAGAAGTTTGATAATCAATAAAAAGAAAGAAATTCCTAAGGATTACAGATGTCTCATTGAAAAATTTCCAGCCAAAGATGGCAATACCTAGATCTATCCTTGCTATTATGCCTAGCTAGGGGCATTAAACGATAGCGCTTGTTGGGAGGCAACCCAATTTTATTTTTAGTTTTTTGCTTTTTTCTTATGTTTAGGAATAAATATTTGTTCTAGACTCTGGTTAGATGTGTTTTTATGTTTTAATTAGTGTTTGTACCAAGTTAAACCTACAGGATCTTCTTGGATGATAGTTATTTGATCTTGCTGTAATTTCCAGAAACTTTCTGTTCACAAAAATAATTGTTAAAAATCACCAGAACGTGATAAATATTTATTCCAATTGCTGATGATCAATAAACAAATTTTCTAGGTCTTCCTATTTGGGCTCATTTTTTGGAGTTCTAGAATTTGCGTTAGTTACAGATTACTACAGACTGTTCTGTTTTTGACAGATTCTGTTTTTGTGTGTTGTTTGCTTATTTTAATGAATCTATGGCTAGTAAAATAGTTTATAAACCATATAGAAGTTGGAATACAGTAGGTTTAACACCAATATAAATAAATAATGAGTTCATTACAGTATCTTGAAGTGGTATTTTGTTTTCTTTCGCTAACGGAGCTCACGAGATTTTCTGCTGAGTTTTGTGTTGTGAAGTTTTCAAGTTTTGGGTGAAAGATTTGATGGATTATGGAACAAGGAGTGGTAAGAGCCTAAGCTTGGGGATGCCCATGGCACCCCCAAGATAATCTAAGGACACCAAAAAGCCAATGCTTGGGGATGCCCCGGAAGGCATCCCCTCTTTCGTCTACTTCCATCGGTAACTTTGCTTGGAGCTATATTTTTATTCACCACATGATATGTGTTTTGCTTGGAGCGTCTTGTATGATTTGAGTCTTTGCTTTTTAGTTTACTACAATCATCTTTTCTGTACACACCTTTTGATAGAGACACACATGATTCAGAAATTATTAGAATACTCTATGTGCTTCACTTATATATTTTTGAGTTATATAGTTTTGCTCTAGTACTTCACTTATATCTTTTAGAGCACGGTGGTGGATTTGTTTTATATAAACTATTGATCTCTCATGCTTCACTTAGATTATTTTGAGAGTCTTAAATACCATGGTAATTTTCTTAAATAATCCTAATATGCTAGGTATTCAAGACTAGTAAAAACTTTCTTATGAGTGTTCTGAATACTAAGAGAAGTTTGATGCTTGATGATTGTTTTGAGACATGGAGGTAGTGATATTAAAGTTGTGCTAGTTGAGTAGTTGTGAATTTGAGAAATACTTGTGTTGAAGTTTGCAAGTCCCGTAGCATGCACGTATGGTAAATGTTATGTAACAAATTTGAAACATGATGTGTTCTTTGATTGTCCTCCTTATGAGTGGCGGTCGGGGACGAGCGATGGTCTTTTCCTACCAATCTATCCCCCAAGGAGCATGCACGTAGTGCTTGGTTTTTGATGACTTGTAGATTTTTGCAATAAGTATGTGAGTTCTTTATGACTAATGTTGAGTCCATGGATTATACGCACTCTCACCTTTCCATCATTGCTAGCCTCTTCGGTACCGTGCATTGCCCTTTCTCACATTGAGAGTTGGTGCAAACTTCGCTGGTGCATCCAAACCCCGTGATATGATATGCTCTTTCACACATAAACCTCCTTACATCTTCCTCAAAACAGCCACTATACCTACCTATTATGGCATTTCCATAGTCATTCCGAGATATATTGCCATGCAACTTTCCACTGTTCCGTTTATCATGACACGTTCATCATTGTCATATTGCTTAGCATGATCATGTAGTTGACATAGTATTTGTGGCAAAGCCACCATTCATAATTCTTTCATACATGTCACTCTTGGTTCATTGCATATCCCGGTACACCGTCGGAGGCATTCATATAGAGTCATACTTTGTTCTAGTATCGAGTTGCAATCATTGAGTTGTAAATAAATAGAAGTGTGATGATCATCATTTTCTAGAGCATTGTCCCAAGTGAGGAATAAAAAAAATAAAGAAAGGCCATCAAAAAAAGAGAAGGACCAAAAAAATGAGAGAAAAAGAGATAAGGGACAATGCTACTATCCTTTTACCACACTTGTGCTTCAAAGTAGCACCATGATCTTCATGATAGAGAGTCTCTTGTTTTGTCACTTTCATATACTAGTGGGAATTTTTCATTATAGAACTTGGCTTGTATATTCCAACAATGGGCCTCCTCAAGTGCCCTAGGTCTCCGTGAGCAAGCAAGTTGGATGCACACCCACTTAGTTTCTTTTGTTGAGCTTTCATACATTTATAGCTCTAGTGCATCTGTTGCATGGCAATCCCTACTCCTTGCATTAACATCAATCGATGGGCATCTCCATAGCTCATTGATTACCCTCGTTGATGTGAGACTTTCTCCCTTTTTGTCTTCTCCACATAACCCCCATCATCATATTCTATTCCACCCATAGTGCTATATCCATGGCTCATGCTCATGTATTGCGTGAAGGTTTATAAAGTTTGAGATTACTAAAGTATGAAACAATTGCTTGGCTTGTCATCGGGGTTGTGCCTGATGAGAACATTCTTGTGTGACGAAAATGGAGCATGACTAAACTATATGATTTTGTAGGGATGAACTTTCTTTGGCCATGTTATTTTGAGAAGACATAATTGCTTAGTTAGTATGCTTGAAGTATTACTATTTTTATGTCAATATTGAACTTTTATCTTGAATCTTTTAGATCTGAATATTCATACCATAATTATTAAGAATTACACAGAAATTATGCCAAGTTTCCACATCAAAAATTGTGTTTTTGTCATTTACCTACTCGAGGACGAGCAGGAATTAAGCTTGGGGATGCTTGATACGTCTCCAACGTATCTATGATTTTAGATTGTTCCATGCTATATTATATTCTGTTTTGGACATTATTGGGCTTTATTATTCACTTTTATATTATTTTTGGGACTAACCTATTAACCGGAGGCCCAGCCCAGAATTGTTGTTTTTTTGCCTAATTTAGAGTTTCACAGAAAAAGAATATCAAACGGAGTCCAAACAGAATGAAACCTTCGGGAACGTGATTTTCAAAACGAACGTGATCCAGAGGACTTGGACCCTACGTAAAGAAATCAAACAGGAAGCCACGAGGTAGGGGGCACGCCTACCCCCCCCCCCCCCAGGCGCGCCCTCCACCCACATGGGCCCCACGTTGCTCCACCGACGTACTCCTTCCTCCTATATATACCTATGTACCCCCAAACTACCAGACACGGAGCCAAAAACCTAATTCCACCGCCGCAACCTTCTGTACCCACGAGATCCCATCTTGGGGCCTGTTCCGGAGCTCCGTCGGAGGGGGCATCGATCATGGAGGGCTTCTACATCAACACCATAGCCTCTCCGATGATGTGTGAGTAGTTTACCTCAGACCTTCGGGTCCATAGTTATTAGCTAGATGGCTTCTTCTCTCTTTTTGGATCTCAATACAATGTTCTCCCCCTCTCTTGTGGAGATCTATTCAATGTAATCTTCTTTTGCTGTGTGTTTGTTGAGACCGATGAATTGTGGGTTTATGATCAAGTTTATCTATGAACAATATTTGAATCTTCTGAATTCTTTTATGTATGATTGGTTATCTTTGCAAGTCTCCTCGAATTATCAGTTTGGTTTGGCCTACTAGATTGATCTTTCTTGCAATGGGAGAAGTGCTTAGCTTTGGGTTCAATCTTGCAGTGTCCTTTCCCAGTGACAGTAGGGGCAGCAAGGCACGTATTGTATTGTTGCCATCGAGGATAACAAGATGGGGTTTTTATCATATTGCATGAATTTATCCCTCTACATCATGTCATCTTGGTTAAAGCGTTACTCTGTTCTTATGAACTTAATACTCTAGATGCATGCTGGATAGCGGTCGATGTGTGGAGTAATAGTAGTAGATGCAGGCAGGAGTCGGTCTACTTGTCTCGGACGTGATGCCTATATACATGATAATACCTAGATATTCTCATAACTATGCTTAATTCTGTCAATTGCTCAACGGTAATTTGTTCACCCACCGTAAATACTTATGCTCTTGAGAGAAGCCACTAGTGAAACCTATGGCCCCGGGTCTATTTTCCATCATTTTAATCTTCCAACACTTAGCTATTTTCATTGCCCTTTTTTACTTTGCATCTTTATCATAAAAATACCAAAAATATTATCTTATCATATCTATCATATCTCACTCTCGTAAGTGACCATGTAGGGATTGATGACCCCTTATCGCGTTGGTTGTGAGTATTTATTTGTTTGTGTAGGTGCGAGGGACTCGTGAGTAGCCTCCTACTGGATTGATACCTTGGTTCTCAAAAACTGAGGGAAATACTTACGCTACTTTGCTACATCACCCTTTCCTCTTCAAGGGAAAACCAACGCAATGCTCAAGAGGTAGCACCCCCTGCCTCATTCTCTCCTCGTTGATCCCCTGACGTGCACTCCAAGTCTCCCGGATTGCTTTCTTTCCAAAAATAACTCTCCCGAAGGTTTCATTCCGTTTGGACTCCGTTTGACATTCCTTTTCTTCGAAACACTGAAACAAGGAAAAAACAAGTACTGGCACTATGCTCTCGGTTAATAGGTTAGTCCCAAAAATAATATAAAAGTGTTTAATAAAGCCCATAAACATCCAAAACAGATAATATAATAGCATGAATACTTCATAAATTATAGATACGTTGGAGACGTATCAGGGCGCCACTCCCGTTTCCTTCACCTACCCCCTCAACCTTCCCCCTTTCCACCTCCATAAGAAGGAAAAGAGGGGGGGGCGAATCCTACTAGGACTCCCTCTCCCTCCTTTATATACGTGGGCAGGGTACCCCTTGGAGACACACCAATTGTTCCAAGCCGTGTGCGGCGTCTCCCTCCACGGTTTACTCCTCCGGTCATATTCATGTAGTGGTTAGGTGAAGCCCTGCGCGGATCACATCACCATCACCGTCACCATGCCGTCGTGCTGATGAAACTCTCCCTCGACCCTCTGCTAGATCAAGAGTTCGAGGGACGTCATCGAGTTGAACGTGTGATGAACTCGGAGGTGTCGTACATTCAGTACTAGATCGGTTGGATCATGAAGACATTCGACTACATCAACTGCGTTAACCTAACACTTCCACTTTCGGTCTACGAGGGTACGTGGACACAGTCTCCCCATCTCGTTGCTATGCATCTCCTAGATAGATCTTGCGTGATCGTAGGATTTTTTTTTGAAATTGCATGCTACGTTCCCCAACGGTGGCATCAAAGCCAGGTCTATGCGTAGATGATATGCACGAGTAGAACACAAAGAGTTGTGGGCGATAATAGTCATACTGCTTACCACCAACATATTATTTTGATTCGGCGGTATTGTTGGATGAAGCGGCCCGGACCAACATTACATGACCATGTTCATGAGACCAGTTCTACCGACGTGCTTTGCACACAGGTGGCTGGTGGGTGTCTGTTTCTCCAACTTTAGATGAATCAAATTTGACTACGGACGGTCCTTGTTGAAGGTTAAAACATCACACTTGACAAAAAAATCGTTGTGGTTTTGATGCGTAGGTAAGAACGGTTCTTGCTAGAAGACGGTAGCAGCCACGTAAAACTTGCAGCAACAATGTAGAGGACGTCTAACTTGTTTTTGCAGGGCATGTTGTGATGTGATATGGTCAAGACATGATGTGATATAAGTTATTGTATGAGATGATCATGTTTTGTAAAAGTTATCGGCAACTAATAGGAGCCTTATGGTTGTTGCTTTATTGTATGAAATGCAATCGCCATGTAATTGTTTTACTTTATCACTATGCGGTAGCGATAGTCATAGAAGCAATAGTTGGCGAGACGACAACGACGCTACGATGGAGATCAAGGTGTCAAACCGGTGACGATGGAGATCATGACGATACTTTGGAGATGGAGATCAAAGGCACAAGATAATAATGGCCATACCATGTCACATATTTTGATTGCATGTGATGTTTATCTTTTATGCATCTTATTTTGCTTAGTACGGCGGCAGCATTATAAGATGATCCCTCACTAAATTTCAAGGTATAAGTGTTCTCCCTGAGTATGCACCGTTGCGACAGTTCATCGTGCTGAGACACCACGTGATGATTGGGTGTGATAAGTGAAGGAAATATGCCCTAGAGGCAATAATAAAGTTGTTATTTATATTTTCTTATGTCATGATAAATGTTTATTATTCATGCTAGAATTGTATTAACCGGAAACTTAGTACATGTGTGAATAAATAGACAAACAGAGTGTCACTATGATGCCTCTACTTGACTAGCTCGTTAAATCAAAGATGGTTAAGTTTCCTAGCCATAGACATGAGTTGTCATTTGATTAACGGGATCACATCATTAGAGAATGATGTGATTGACTTGACCCATTCCGTTAGCCTATCACTTGATCGTTTAGTTTATTTGCTATTGCTTTCTTCATGACTTATACATGTTCCTATGACTATAAGATTATGCAACTCCCGAATACCGGAGGAACACTTAGTGTGCTACCAAATGTCACAACATAACTGGGTGATTATAAAGGTGATCTACAGGTGTCTCCGATGGTGTTTGTTGAGTTGGCATAGATCGAGATTAGGAGTTGTCACTCCGATTGTCGGAGAGGTATCTCTGGGCCCTCTCGGTAATGCACATCACTATAAGCCTTGCAAGCAATGTGACTAATGAGTTAGTTGCGGGATGTTGCATTACGAAACGAGTAAAGAGACTTGTCGGTAACGAGATTGAACTAGGTATTGAGATACCGACGATCGAATCTCGGGCAAGTAAAATACCGATGACAAAGGGAACAACGTATGTTGTTATGCAGTTTGACCGATAAAGATCTTCGTAGAATATGTGGGAGCCAATATGAACATCCAGGTTCCGCTATTGGTTATTGACCAGAGACGTGTCTCGGTCATGTCTACATAGTTCTCGAACCCGTAGGGTCCGTGCGCTTAACGTTCGGTGACAATCGGTATTATGAGTTTATGTGTTTTGATGTTCTGAAGGTAGTTCGGAGTCCCGGATATGATCATGAACATGATGAGGAGTCTCGAAATGGTCGAGACATAAAGATTGATATATTGGACGGTTATATTCGGACACCGAAAGTGTTCCGGGTGATTTCGGAGAAAACCGGAGCGCCGGAGGGTTACCGGAACCCCCCCCCCCCCGGGAACTAATGGGCCACATGGGCTTTAATGGAGAGAGAGGGCCAGCCAGGGCAGGCCGCGCCCCCCTCCCCCTTGGGTCCGAATTAGACTAGGGAAGGGGGGCGGCGCCCCCCTTTCCTTCTCCCTCTCCTCCTTCCTTTCCCCCTCCTAGTAGGACTAGGAAAGGGGGAGTCCTACTCCTACTAGGAGGAGGACTCCTCCCCTCCTTGGCACGCCCTAGGGCCGGCCAGCCTCCCCCCATGCTCCTTTATATACAGGGCAGGGGGCACCCTAGAACACACAACAAACAATAGTTTTAGCCGTGTGCGGTGCCCCCCTCCACCATAATCCACCTCGGTCATATCGTTGTAGTGCTTAGGCGAAGCCCTACGCCGGTAGCTTCATCATCGCCGTCATCACGCCATAGTGCTGACGAAGCTCTCCCTCGACACACAGCTGGATCAAGAGTTCGTGGGACGTCACCGAGCTGTACGTGTGCAGATCGCGGAGGTGTCGTACTTTCGGTACTAGGATCGGTCGGATCATGAAGACGTACGACTACATCAACCACGTTGTCATAACGCTACCGCTTTTGGTCTACGAGGGTACGTAGACAACACTCTCCCCTCTTGTTGCTATTCATCACCTAGATGGATCTTGCGTGTGCGTAGGATTTTTTTGAAATTACTGCGTTCCCCAACAGTGGCATACGAGCCAGGTCTATGCGTAGATGTTATACGCACAAGTAGAACACAAAGAGTTGTGGGCAATAATAGTCATACTGCTTACCAGCATGTCATACTTTGATTCGGAGGTATTGTTGGATGAAGCGGCCTGGACTGACATTACGCGTACGCTTACGGGAGACTGGTTCTACCGACGTGCTTCGCACACAAGTGGCTGGCGGGTGTCAGTTTCTCCAACTTTAGTTGAATCGAGTGTGGCTTCGCCCGGTCCTTGTAGAAGCTTAAAACAGCACACTTGACAAAAAATCATTGTGGTTTTGATGCATAGGTAAGAACGGCTTTTTGCTCAGCCCGTAGCAGCCACGTAAAACTTGCAACAGTAAAGTAGAGGACGTCTAACTTTATTTTGCTGGGCATGTTGTGATGTGATATGGTCAAGACATGATACTAAATTTTATTGTATGAGATGATCATGTTTTGTAACAGAGTTACTGGCAACTGGCAGGAGCCATATGGTTGTCGCTTTATTGTATGAAATGCAATTGCCATGTAATTGCTTTACTTTATCACTAAGCGATAGCGATAGTCGTAGAAGCAATAGTTGGCAATACGACAATGATGCTACGATGGAGATCAAGGTGTCGTGCCGGTGATGATGGTGATCATGAGGTGCTTTGGAGATGGGGATCAAAGGCGCAAGATGATGATGGCCATATCATATCACTTATATTGATTGCATGTGATGTTTATCCTTTATGCATCTTGTTTTGCTTAGTATAGCGGTAGCATTATAAGATGATCTCTCACTAAATTTCAAGGTACAAGTGTTCTCCCTAAGTATGCACCATTGCGAAAGTTCGTCGTGCCGAGACACCACGTGATGATCGGGTGTGATAAGCTCTACGTTCACATACAACGGGTGCAAGCCAGTTTTGCACACGCAGAATACTCGGGTTAAACTTGACGAGCCTAGCATATGCAGATATGGCCTCGGAACACTGAGACCGAAAGGTCGAGCGTGAATCATATAGTAGATATGATCAACATAGTGATGTTCACCATTGAAAACTACTCCATCTCACGTGATGATCGGACATGGTTTAGTTGATATGGATCACGTGATCACTTAGATGATTAGAGGGATGTCTATCTAAGTGGGAGTTCTTTAGTAATATGATTAATTGAACTTTAATTTATCATGAACTTAGTACCTGATAGTATTTTGCATGTCTATGTTGTTGTAGATAGATGGCCCGTGCTATTGTTCTGTTGAATTGTAATGTGTTTATAGAGAAAGCTAAGTTGAAAGATGATGGTAGAAACTACACAGTCTGGGTCCGTAACTTGAGGATTATCCTCATTGCTGCACAGAAGAATTACGTCCTGGAAACACCGCTAGGTGCCAAACCCGCTGCAGGAGCAATGCCAGATGTTATGAACGTCTGGCAGAGCAAAGCTGATGACTACTCGATAGTTCAGTGTGCCATGTTTTATGGCTTAGGACCGGGACTTCAACGACATTTTGAACGTCATGGAGCATATGAGATGTTCCAGGAGTTGAAGTTAATATTTCAGGCAAATGCCTGGATTGAGAGATATGAAGTCTCCAATAAGTTCTACAGCTACAAAATGGAGGAGAATAGTTCTGTCAGTGAGCATATACTCAAAATGTCTGGGTATAACAATCACTTGATTCAACTGGGAGTTAATCTTCCTGATGATAGTGTCATTGACAGAATTCTTCAATCACTTCCACCAATCTATAAGAGCTTCGTGATGAACTATAATATGCAAGGGATGGATAACATAATTCCCGAGCTCTTCGCAATGCTAAAGGCTGCGGAGGTAGAAATCAAGAAAGAGCATCAAGTGTTGATGGTCAACAAGACCACCAGTTTCAAGAAAAAGGGTAAAGGGAAGAAGGGGAACTTCAAGAAGAACGGCAAGCAAGTTGCTGCTCAAGTGAAGAAGCCCAAGTCTGGACCTAAGCCTGAGACTGAGTGCTTCTATTGCAAAGGGACTGGTCACTAGAAGCGGAACTGCCCCAAGTATTTGGCAGATAAGAAGGATGGCAAGGTGAACAAAGGTATATGTGATATACATGTTATTGATGTGTACCTTACTAATGCTCGCAGTAGTGCCTGGGTATTTGATACTGGTTCTGTTGCTAATATTTGCAACTCGAAATAGGAACTACGGATTAAGCGAAGATTAGCTAAGCACGAGGTGACGATGCGCGTGGGAAATGGTTCCAAAGTCGATGTGATTGCCGTCGGCACGCTACCTCTATATCTACCTTCGGGATTAGTTTTAGACCTGAATAATTGTTATTTGGTGCCAGCGTTAAGCATGAACATTACATCTGGATCTTGTTCGATGCAAGACGGTTATTCATTTAAATCAGAGAATAATGGTTGTTCTATTTATATGAGTAATATATTTTATGGTCATGCACCCTTGAAGAGTGGTCTATTTTTGTTGATCTCGATAGTAGCGACACACATATTCATAATATTGAAGCCAAAAGATGCAGAGTTGATAATGATCGTGCAACTTATTTGTGGCACTGTTGTTTAGGTCATATTGGTGTAAAGCGCATGAAGAAACTCCATTCTGATGGACTTTTGGAATCACTTGATTATGAATCACTTGGTACTTGTGAACCATGCCTCATGGGCAAGATGGCTAAAACTCCGTTCTCCGGAACAATGGAGCGAGCAACAGATTTGTTGGAAATCATACATACTGATGTATGTGGACCGATGAATATTGAGGATCGCGGAGGGTATCGTTATTTTCTCACCTTCACAGTTGATTTGAGAAGATATGGGTATATCTACTTAATGAAACATAAGTCTGAAACATTTGAAAAGTTCAAAGAATTTCAGAGTGAAGTGGAAAATCATCGTAACAAGAAAATAAAGTTTCTACGGTATGATCGTGGAGGATAATATTTGAGTTACGAGTTTGGTCTTCATTTGAAACAATACGGAATAGTTTCGCAACTCATGCCACCCAGAACACCATAGCGTAATGGTGTGTCCGGACGTCATAATCGTACTTTACTAGATATGGTGTGATCTATGATGTCTCTTACTGATTTACCACTATCGTTTTAGGGTTATGCTTTAGAGACGGCTGCATTCACGTTAAATAGGGCACCATCTAAATCCGTTGAGACGACACCTTATGAACTGTGGTTTGGCAAGAAACCCAAGTTGTCGTTTCTTAAAGTTTGGGGCTGCGATGATTATGTGAAAAAACTTCAACCTGATAAGCTCGAACCCAAATCGGAGGAATGTGTCTTCATGGGAGACCCAAAGCAGACTGTTGGATACACCTTCTATCACAGATCTGAAGGCAAGACATTCGTTGCTAAGAATGGATCCTTTCTAGAGAAGGATTTTCTCTCCAAAGAAGTGAGTGGGAGGAAAGTAGAACTTGATGAGGTAACTGTACCTGCTCCCTTATTGGAAAGTAGTTCATCACAGAAATCAGTTCTTGTGACTCCTACACCAATTAGTGAGGAAGCTAATGATGATGATCATGTAACTTCAGAACAAGTTACTACTGAACCTCGTAGGTCAACCAGAGTAAGATCCGCACCAGAGTGGTACGGTAATCCAGTTCTGGAAGTCATGTTACTTGACCATGACGAACCTACGAACTATGAGGAAGCGATGATGAGCCCTGATTCCGTGAAATGGCTTGAGGCCATGAAATCTGAGATGGGATCCATGTATGAGAACAAAGTGTGGACTTTGGTTGACTTGCCTGATGATCGGCAAGCCATAGAGAATAAATGGATTTTCAAGAAGAAGACTGACGCTGACGGTAGTGTTACTGTCTACAAAACTCGACTTATTGCGAAAGGTTTTCCACAAGTTCAAGGCGTTGACTACGATGAGACTTTCTCACCCGTAGCGATGCTTAAGTCCGTCCGTATCATGTTACCAATTGTTGCATTTTATGATTATGAAATTTGGCAAATGGATGTAAAGACTGCATTCCTGAATGGATTTCTGGAAGAAAAGTTGTATATGATGCAACCTAAAGGTTTTATCAATCCAAAGGATGCTAACAAAGTGTGTAAGCTCCAGTGACCCATTTATGGACTGGTGCAAGCATATTGGAGTTGGAATAAACATTTTGATAGTGTGATCAAAGCATATGGTTTTACACAGACTTTTGGAGAAGCCTGTATTTACAAGAAAGTGAGTGGGAGCTCTGTAGCAGTTCTAATATTACATGTGGATGACATATTGTTGATTGGAAATGATATATAATTTTCGGATAGCATAAAAGGATACTTGAATAAGAGTTTTTCAATGAAACACCTCGGTAAAGCTTCTTATATATTATGCATCAAGATCTATACAGATAGATCAATTCACTTAATTGGACTTTCACAAAGCACATACCTTGATAAAGTTTTGAAGAAGTTCAAAATGGATCAAACAAAGAAAGGGTTCTTGCCTGTGTTACAAGGTGTGAAATTGAGTGAGACTCAATGCCCGACCACTGCAGAAGGTCAAGAGAAAATGGAAGTCATTCGCTATGCTTCAGCCAAAGGTTCTATCATGTATGCAATGTTGTGTACCAGACCTGATGTGTACCTTGCTATTAGTTTAGCAGGGAGGTACTGCTACTGTCGGTGTACTAAAATAGGGGTACCTTAGTACCCCGAACTTGTGCACGGGCAGTCATAGCTCCCCGCGGCAAGGCCTGCCAGGCGATCGCCAAGACCCTCAATGGTCCTCTCTTGGGCCATTCAAGAATAGAGTGTTTGAGCCAAGGCCCCGGCAAGAGGAGCTTGCCGGGGAGGGCACCCGAAGAGAGCGAAGCCCTGGCAAGAGGAGCATGCCGGGACTACCGCTCGAAGCACAAGACCCCGACAAGAGGAGCTTGCCGGGAAGGCCATCCACGGCACGACAAGGACCCTGCCGCGGCGCGCCCCGCGCCTCGGCAAGGCCCGGTGAGCAACAAGCTCCCGGGCGCGGCAAGACGCTTGCCGCGGCGAGTTACCACCTCGTGCCTGCGCTCCAGCTCACCCACCAACGTGTCGCTCTGGGGGGCATCCCAGGCACACGTGGCGGGAGGCTGTGCAGCCAGGGGCATGCGGTGGCGAAGCGAAGCTGACAGAGTAACCATCGTGGCAAACGGTGGCGCTCCTGACGGTCCACTTCCCTGCTCCGTCTGGGCGACGCGGACGGGCATTTAATGCCCTTGTCCCCCGCCGTCAGAGTTAGGTATGATAGCACTGTACAGCCACTGTGCAGGCAGCTGTACCCACTACAGCATTCTACCATTTTTGCCCTCACCTACGCTGCCGCCTGTGGGTAACCCCTTGAGCATATAAAAGGAGGCCCCATTCGCACGTAGGGAGGGAGGAGACCCATCTTTACGCTCGACCTCGCCAGCGGCCCGCGTGTACTGTAGCACCGCGCGCTCCCGAGCAAGAACACAATACAATCCACCAAGCAGCAGTAGGGTTTTACGCATCCTTGTGGCCCGAAGCTGGGTAAAATCTCCTGTGTGCACCGCCTCGATCTGCTCTTTGTGCAACCTCCGTCCCCCGCCGAACCAACAAAGGGGCTCGGTCCCCATAGGTGTTCGGGGAAGCCGATTCCCCCCGACATCTTTGGCGCGCCAGGTAGGGGGCGTCGAAGTTGTGCGAACCTGATCCGGCGTCTGCACCAGCTAGATCTCCTTCATCCTCAGCGACATGCCACCAAAGAAGAAGGCTCCGGAGGTGGCCGGTCCGTCCGCGTCGAACCCGCCGCCCTTGGAGCAAACGGGTGGCGGGGACGGCACCGGCGGCGGGACGGGCATCGTCGAGCCAGCTCATGGCGCCACGGCGTCCGAACATGCACCGCGCCCCTCTCAGGAGGCACGAGACCAGCAGCGTCTTGGCACCCACGGTACCATATGCTCGCTGGACCCAGATCGAGCTGGCGGGTCCCAGGGCGTTCAAGGCCAACAAGCACCCCAGCGTGTTGGCGCGAGCGTGGCGCGGCTGCCCGGACCGGGTGCTGCTCCTTCTAACGTGGTTAGAAGTTCGAGCACATCCCGCTCCACGCGCCGTTCACCGCCGCTGCCCGCCAATCCAGCAGAAGCTCTAGCGCGAGCACAACTGCTCCTAGATTACCCTCCAACGGCGGACAAGCTCGACGACTGGAGGGCTACGATACAGAGTCTCATAGGCTTCGCTAACGGCGACACACCGCGGCAGCATAGTGCGTCGCAGCCGCGGCAGGTCGGCCAGGCGCGAACCGATGGCGCCAAGACTGGTGGGGGTGCAACCACCGTGCATTCCCTGCCCCAGAGGCCGAGATCGCCGATTCGCCGGAGCCATCATGACAACGATTCCACCGCGTCGTCGAATCCGCGAACTCGCCGCGATCAACGCCAAGTTCTTCACGAACGGAAGCAAGAGGACGCTCGCACTCGCATCGAGCGTCGGAGAGAAGCGCGACGTCAATCAGACGAGCGCGCTGGGCCCTCTGTCGACGTGCATGCGCCGGGGGGACCAGGCGACTTGCCGTACGCGGTAGGTTGCCCTGCGTTCACCCGTGAGCTGCGGCAAGTCCAGTGGCCCAGCACAAAGAATTTCAAGCCAGACGTGCCAGAGAAGTACGACGGCAAGTCACATCCGTCGGAGTTCCTCAGCATCTACACCATTGCGGTGCAGGCTGCCGGGGGGCGAGACGACAAGATCCTTGCCAACTACTTCCCGCTGGTGCTCAAGTCCAATGTCAGATCATGGCTCATGCACTTGCCGGACAACTCCATAACCTCCTGGACAGACTTGTGCCATCAGTTTGTTGGCGCCTTCATGGGCGGCCACAAACCCCATGGCCAAGCGAGCGACCTTCACCTGCTCGTCCAAAAGGAGGGAGAACCTCTGCGCAAGTTCATTCAAAGATTCAGCCGTGTGCACTACAACATCCCCGATGTCCACCCTGCCGCGGTCATCAGCGTGTTCCATCAGAACGTGCGCAACCGCAGGATGAGGGAGGAGATGGCGATGTGCAAGATCAAAGACGTCAGCGAGCTCTATGCCCTGGCCGACAAGTGTGCACGTGCTGAGGAAGGGAGGAAACTCCCCGGAGAGAACACTGGAGCAGCAGAATCCGACAGTGACGACACCGCCCCGGCAAGGAAGAACCGGCGGTGGATCAGCAGGAAGAAGAAGAGCCAAGAAGTACTGGTTGTTGAGCAGTCCGGTGATGAAGGCGCCGCCAAAAAGGCCCAGGCTGGTAGCTCCGGCAAGGGGGTTGCCGGATGCGCCAACTGCCAGGCCGTGGCGGTCGCTGACAAGCGGGATGGCACCAACAAACAGTACTGCAAGATCCACCGCACCAAGGGCCATGACCTCCAGTACGGCAAGATCCACCGCACCAAGGGCCATGACCTCCAGAACTGCAAACAGGTCGAGCGGCTCGTCGAGCTACAAAAGGCCGAGTACGAGCGGCGCGACAAGGAGAGAGCCCGAGGAGGTGGCGGAGGATCCGGCACGAAGCGTCCCGGCCAAGGAGAACGCCGCGACAAGGACAAGCAGCGGCAAGCAGACAGACCTCCCCGCGGCCGCGACAAGGAGGAAGACGACGACGAATACGAAGACATGGATGATGTCGAGACCAGCGAGCAGGAGTTTCAGAAAGCCACGGAGGTCTTGTGCGTGGACGGTGGTGCTTCTCTGCACGCTTCCCATCGCCAGCTCAAACAGTGGGCGCGGGAAGTCAATGCAGCGGAACCACCCATCGAGTCAAGCAGGCCTCTGAGATGGTCCAGCACGCCTATCATCTTCGATATTGAGAACCACCCTGACCGCACAACTGCGATCGGGTGCTTGCCGATGTTGGTCTCACCGACAGTCCGCAACCTCAAGGTCACTAAGATGCTAGTCGACGGCGGGGCCGGCTTGAACCTGATCTCCTCCGCTGTGCTCCAGAAACTCCAAGTCCCCGACAGCGAGCTCGAAGAGACCGGCACATTCCAAGGAATCAACCCGGGAAGGAGCAAGCCGAAGGGGAAGATAACATTGCCGGTGACGTTTGGCAGTGAGCTGAACTTCAGGACAGAGAGGATTACCTTCGACGTTGCCGATTTTCCGTTGCCCTACAACGAAATTCTCGGCCGTCCGGCGCTCGCCAAGTTCATGGCGGCCTCTCACTACGCATACAACGTACTCAAGATGCCAGGCCCGATAAGCGTCATCTCTGCCCCTGGCGACAAGAAGGATGCCCTTATCTGCGCCGACAAGATCTACCGGGAAGCAGCAGCCGCAGTGGACCCCAAGCCGCTCGCCGCTGAAGCCCCCGGAGGGAAGAAGAAAGCCAAGCCCGGCAAGTGCTCTGGTGCCTACTCCGGCAAACGCACCTCTTCGGAGTGTTGCGATGCCGTCGAGGACAGGCCATCGAGCTCCGCCGGCAAGAAGAAGACCAAGCCCGGCAAGTGCTCTGGTGCCCACTCTGGCAAGCGCACCTCTTCGGAGTGTTGCGCTACCGTCGAGGACGCACCATCGAGCTCCGCCGGCAACAGCAAGAAGTCGATGGCAGCCCCGCCAACAACCAAGAAGGTGTCCGCCAAGGAGGACGGCACTGGTGGTACCTTCACCATCAGTGCCACTCTAGACCCCAAATAGGAAAGCGCGCTCGTCGCTTTCCTGCGGGCGAATGTCCATGTGTTTGCCTGGCAACCATCTGACATCCCCGGCGTTCCCAGGAAAGTGATTGAGCACCACCTTGCCGTCTGTCCTCACGCGCGGCCCGTCAAGCAAAGAGTCAGGAAACAAGCAGTGGAGCGCCAAGAGTTCATCGCAGAAGAGATCAAGAAGTTGGAAGCGGCAGGCCTCGTCAGAGGTGTGCTCCATCCGACGTGGTTGGCCAATCCTGTTTTCGTGCGCAAAGCAAATGGGAAATGGAGGCTTTGCATCGATTTCACTGATGTTAACAAAGCTTGTCCCAAAGACCCCTTTCCTTTGCCGCGCATTGACCAGATTGTTGACTCCACGGCCGGATGTGACCTGCTTTTATTTCTTGACGCCTACTTTGGATATCATCAGATCTTCATGGCTAAAGAAGATGAAGAGAAAACCGCGTTCATCACTCCATGTGGCACGTACTGTTTCGTACGGATGCCTTTCGGACTGAAGAATGCCGGTTCGACATTTGCCAGGGTGGTCCACACCGCTCTTGAGCCACAAATCCACAGGAATGTGGAGGCCTACATGGATGATATAGTGGTCAAGAGCAGAGACAGGGCAACCCTGATTCAAGACTTAGAAGAGACCTTTGCGAACCTGCGCAAGGTCAGCCTCAAGCTCAACCCCGAGAAGTGCGTGTTTGGAGTCCCTTCCGGCAAGCTTCTCGGGTTCTTCGTGTCTCAGCGGGGAATCGAAGCTAACCCCGACAAGATCAAGGCCATCGAGCAGATTGAAGCACCAACACGCATCAGGGATGTACGAAGGCTTGCCGGCTGCGTCGCGGCTCTCAGCAGGTTCATTTCCAAGTCTGCAGAACGCGCCCTGCCGTTTTTCAAAGTTTTGAAAAAGGCAGGTCCAGTAAAATGGACTCCGGAAGCGGAGGCTGCGCTGCAGGACCTGAAGAAATACCTGTCCTCCGCTCCGATACTTGTCGCGCCTAAACCACAAGAGAAGCTGCTGCTGTACCTGGCGGCAACTAATCAAGTGGTTAGTGCTGCGTTAGTAGCGGAGAGGGAGGCAAATGATGAGCCAGCGACCGCGGCAAGCACATCCAGCGACCAGCAGGGGGCTTCCCTGACAAGCTCTGGCCCCGACAAGGATGAATCTGCGCAGGAGCAAGTGGAGGTGCCGAAGAAGAAAATGGTGCAGCGCCCAGTTTACTTTGTCAGCTCCCTTTTGCAGGGGGCCAGATCAAGGTACTCTGGTGTGCAGAAACTGCTTTTCAGCCTCCTCATGGCCTCGAGAAAGCTGCGCCACTACTTCCAAGCACACGAGATTACAGTTGTCACCCGCTTTCCGCTGAAGAGGATACTGCAAAATCCAGAAGCAACAGGCAGGATCGTCGAGTGGGCACTAGAACTGTCGAGCTTCGGTCTCCAGTTCGAGAGCACCTCGACTATCCAAAGCAGAGCTTTGGCGGAGTTCATAGCGGAGTGGACACCAACACCGGACGAAGATATCCCAGAGACGAGCATCCCCGCCAAGGAAGCAAACAAAGAGTGGCTGATGTACTTTGATGGGGCCTTCTCGCTGCAAGGCGCTGGCGCCGGAGTACTGCTTGTCGCGCCCACTGGAGAGCACCTCAAGTACATCGTCCAAATGCACTTTCCCAAGGAGAAAGCGACCAACAATACAACAGAGTATGAAGGTCTGCTCGCCGGTCTCAGGATCACGGCGGAACTTGGGATCAAGAAGCTTATTGTCAGGGGAGACTCGCAGCTTGTCGTCCGCCAAGTGAACAAGGATTATCAGAGTCCATTGATGGAAGCTTATGTTGATGAAGTGAGGAAGCTAGAGGAGCGCTTTGACGGCCTGCAAATGGAACACGTTCCGAGAACTGAGAACGACATTGCCGACGGCCTGTCAAAGTGCGCGTCACTTAAGTTACCCGTGGAACCAGGGACTTTTGTGCTCAAGCTGACTCAACCATCCGTAACTCCGTCAATTGGACAGAGCAAGAAGAGGAGATTGGTCTCTGGCGAATATCTTCCAGCAGAGCTCCCCGGAGCCGCCGCCAAGAAGGTCCCCAGGATCGACGCCAAGAGCGTTGAGGAACCGTCTACTCCGGAAAACCCCAGGGTTTGTTCCATAGGAGCAGGCACTCCCGACAAGTTTTGCTCCGGCAAGCTTGCCGGGGAACATCAAGCTCCGGCCGAGCCCCAGATCCTCGCCGTAGAAGCGGACGTTCCCGCAGCGGCAGAAGTGCCTTCAGTCCTTGTTGTCGAGCCACAGGCTCCAGCATGGGCACAGCAGATCGTCCGCTTTCTCCAGACAGGAGAACTTCCCGATGAACAAGAAGAAGCAGAAAGAGTAGCCCGGCAGTCAAGTATGTACCAATTCATCGATGACACACTGTACAAAAGAGGACGCAATAGGGTGAAATTGAAGTGTATCCCCCGGGAAGACAGACAGCAGCTGTTGGCAGAGATACATGGAGGCATATGTGGTCACCACATTGGCGCAAGAGCACTTGCCGGCAAAGCGTTCCGGCAAGGTTTCTTCTGGCCGACAGCCCTCCAGGATGCAACTGCACAAGTAACCTGAAGGAAATATGCCCTAGAGGCAATAATAAAGTTATTAATTATTTCCTTATATCATGATAAATGTTTATTATTCATGCTAGAATTGTATTAACCGGAAACATAATACATGTGTGAATACATAAACATACAGAGTGTCACTAGTATGCCTCTACTTAACTAGCTCGTTAATCAAAGATGGTTATGTTTCCTAACCATGAACAAAGAGTTGTTATTTGATTGACGGGGTCACATCATTAGTCGAATGATCTGATTGACATGACCCATTTCATTAGCATAGCACCTGATCGTTTAGTTTGTTGCTATTGCTATTCTTCATAACTTATACATGTTCCTATGACTATGAGATTATGCAACTCCCGTTTGCCAGAGGAACACTTTGGGTGCTACCAAACGTCACAACGTAACTGGGTGATTATAAAGGAGCATTACAGGTGTCTCCGAAGGTACATGTTGGGTTGGCGTATTTCGAGATTAGGATTTGTCACTCCGATTGTCGGAGAGGTATCTCTGGGCCCTCTTGGTAATGCACATCACATAAGCCTTGCAAGCATTGCAACTAATGTATTTGTTGTGAGATGATGTATTACGGAACGAGTAAAGAGACTTGCCGGTAACGAGATTGAACTAGGTATTGGATACCGACGATCGAATCTCGGGCAAGTAACATACCGATGACAAAGGGAACAACGTATGTTGTTATGCGGTCTGACCGATAAAGATCTTCGTAGAATATGTAGGAGCCAATATGGGCATCCAGGTCCTGCTATTGGTTATTGACCGGAGATATGTCTCGGTCATGTCTACATTGTTCTCGAACCGTAGGGTCCGCACGCTTAACGTTATGATGACAGTTATTATGAGTTTATGCATTTTGATGTACCGAAGGTTGTTCGGAGTCCCGGACGTGATCACGGACATGACGAGGAGTCTCTAAATGGTCGAGACGTAAATATTGATATATTGGAAGCCTATGTTTGGACATCGGAAGTGTTCCAGGTGAAATCGGGATTTTACCAGAATACCGGGAGGGTTACCGGAACCCCCCGGGAGCCAAATGGGCCAACATGGGCCTTGGTGGAAAGGTGAGAGGGCTGCCCTCATGGGCTGCACGCCTCCCCCCTCCCCTAGTCCTATTAGGACTAGGAGAGGTGGCCGGCCCCCTCTCTCTCTCTCCCCCCTTTGAGGAATCCAATTCCAACTAGGATTGGGGGGGGGGATCCTACTCCCGGAGGGAGTAGGACTCTCCTGGCGCGCCACCCTTGGCCGGCCAGCCCCTCCCCCTTGGATCCTTTATATACGGAGGCAGGGAGCACCCCATAGACACACAATTGATCATTGAGATCTTTCCTTAGCCGTATGCGGTGCCCCCTGCCACCAAATTCCACCTCGATCATATTGTCGCAGTGCTTAGGCGAAGCCCTGTGCCGGTAGTACATCAAGATCGTCACCACGCCGTCGTGCTGACGGAAGTCCTCCCCGAAGCTTTGCTGGATCGGAGCCCGGGGAACGTCATCGAGCTGAACGTGTGCCAAGAACTCGGAGGTGCCGGAGTAACGGTGCTTGGATCGGTCGGATCGGGAAGACGTACGACTACTTCCTCTACGTTGCGTCAACGCTTCCGCTTCGGTCTACGAGGGTACGTAGACAACACTCTCCCCTATCGTTGCAATGCATCACCATGATCTTGCGTGATCGTAGGAAATTTTTTGAAATTACTACGTTCCCCAACAGTGGCATCCGAGCCTAGGTTTTTATGGTTTGATGTTATTAGCACGAGTAGAACACAAGTGAGTTGTGGACGATACAAGTCATACTGCCTACCAGCATGTCATACTTTGGTTCAGCGGTATTGTCGGATGAGACGACCCGGACCAACCTTACGCGTACGCTTACGCGAGACCGGTTCCCTCGACGTGCTTTGCACACAGATGGCTTGCGGGAGACTGTCTCACCAACTTTAATTGAACCAACTGTGGCTACGCCCGGTCCTTGAGAAGGTTAAAACGGAGTCTATTTGACAAACTATCGTTGTGGTTTTGATACGTAGGTAAGATGAGTTCTTGCTTAAGCCCGTAGCAGCCACGTAAAACTTGCAAACAACAAAGTAGAGAACGTCTAACTTGTTTTTGCAGGGCATGTTGTGATGTGATATGGTCAAGACATGATGCTATATTTTATTGTATGAGATGATCATGTTTTGTAACCGAGTTATCGGCAACCGGCAGGAGCCGTATGGTTGTTGCTTTATTGTATGCAATGCAATCGCCCTGTAATGCTTTACTTTATCACTAAGCGGTAGCGATAGTCGTAGAAGCATAAGATAGGCGAGACGACAACGATGCTACGATGGAGATCAAGGTGTCGCGCCGGTGACGATGGTGATCATGACGGTGCTGCGGAGATGGAGATCACAAGCACAAGATGATGATGGCCATATCATATCACTTATATTGATTGCATGTGATGTTTATCTTTTATGCATCTTATCTTGCTTTGTTTGACGGTAGCATTATAACATGATCTCTCACTAAATTATCATAGTAATAGTGTTCTCCCTGAGTATGCACCATTGCGAAAGTTCTTCGTGCTGAGACACCACGTGATGATCGGGTGTGATAGGCTCTACGTTCAAATACAACGGGTGCAAAACAGTTGCACACGCGGAATACTCAGGTTTAACTTGATGAGCCTGGCATATAACAGATATGGCCTCGGAACACGGAGACCGAAAGGTCGAACGTGAATCATATAGTAGATATGATCAACATAGTGATGTTCACCATCGAAACTACTCCATCTCACGTGATGATCGGACATGGTTTAGTTGATTTGGATCACGTGATCACTTAGAGGATTAGAGAGATATCTAACTAAGTGGGAGTTCTTAAGTAATATGATTAATTGAACTTGAATTTATCATGAACTTAGTACCTGATAGTATCTTGCTTGTCTATGTTGTGTAGATAGATGGCTCGTGCTGTTGTTCCGTTGAATTTTAATGCGTTCCTTGAGAAAGCAAAGTTGAAAGATGATGGTAGCAATTACACGGACTAGGTCCGTAACTTGAGGATTATCCTCATTGCTGCACAGAAGAATTACGTCCTGGAAGCACCGCTAGGTGCCAGGCCTGGTGCAAGGGCTACGCCAGATGTTGTGAATGTCTGGCAAAGCAAAGCTGATGACTACTCTATAGTTCAGTGTGCCATGCTTTACGGCTTAGAACCGGGACTTCAACGACGTTTTGAACACCATGGAGCATATGAGATGTTCCAGGAGTTGAAGTTAATATTTCAAGCAAATGCCCGGATTGGGAGATATGAAGTCTCCAATAAGTTCTATAGCTGTAAGATGGAGGAGAACGGTTATGTCAGTCAGCATATACTCAGAATGTCTGGCTATAACAATCACTTGATTCAACTGGGAGTTAATCTTCCGGATGATTGCCTCATTGACAGAATTCTCCAATCACTGCCACCAAGCTACAAAAGCTTCGTGATGAACTATAATATGCAAGGGATGACCAAAACTATGCCCGAGCTCTTCGCGATGCTGAAAGCCGCAGAGGTAGAAATCAAAAAAGGAGCATCAAGTGTTGATGGTTAACAAAACCACTAGTTTCAAGAAAAAGGGCAAAGGGAAGAAAAAGGGGAACTTCAAAAAGAATAGCAAGCAAGTTGCTAATCAAGAGAAGAAACCCAAGTCTGGACCTAAGCCTGAAACTGAGTGCTTCTATTGCAAGCAGACTGGTCACTGGAAGCGGAATTGCCCCAAGTATTTGGCGGATAAGAAGGATGGCAAGGTTAACAAAGGTATATATGATATACATGTTATTGATGTGTACCTTACAAATTCTCGCAGTAGCACCTGGGTATTTGATACTGGTTCTGTTGCTAATATTTGCAACTCAAAACAGGGGCTACGGATTAAGCGAAGATTGGCTAAGGACGAGGTGACGATGCGCGTGGGAAATGGTTCCAAAGTCGATGTGATCGCGGTCGGCACGCTACCTCTACATCTACCTTCAGGATTAGTATTAGATCTAAATAATTGTTATTTAGTACCAGCGTTGAGCATGAACATTATATCTGGATCTTGTTTGATGCGAGACGGTTATTCATTTAAATCAGAGAATAATGGTTGTTCTATTTATATGAGTAATACCTTTTATGGTCATGCACCATTAAAGAATGGTTTGTTCTTACTTAATCTGGATAGTAGTGATACACATATTCATAATGTTGAAGCCAAAAGATGCAGAGTTGATAATGATAGTGCAACTTATTTGTGGCACTGCCGTTTAGGTCATATCGGTGTAAAACGCATGAAGAAACTCCATACTAATGGACTTTTGGAGTCACTTGATTATGAATCACTTGGCACTTGCGAACCGTGCCTTATGGGCAAGATGACTAAAACGCCGTTCTCCGGTACTATGGAGAGAGCAACAGATTTATTGGAAATCATACATACTGATGTATGTGGTCCAATGAATGTTGAGGCTCGTGGCGGATATCGTTATTTTCTCACCTTCACTGATGATTTAAGCAGATATGGTTATATCTACTTAATGAAACACAAGTCTGAAACATTTGAAAAGTTCAAAGAATTTCAGAGTGAAGTGGAAAATCATCGTAACAAGAAAATAAAGTTTCTACGATCTGATCGTGGAGGAGAATATTTGAGTTACGAGTTTGGTCTACATTTGAAACAATGCAGAATAGTTTCGCAACTCACGCCACCCGGAACACCACAGCGTAATGGTGTGTCCGAATGTCGTAATCGTACTTTACTGGATATGGTGTGATGTATGATGTCTCTTACCGATTTACCGCTATCGTTTTGGGGTTATGCTTTAGAGACGGCCGCATTCACGTTAAATAGGGCACCATCGAAATCCGTTGAGACGACGCCTTATGAACTGTGGTTTGGCAAGAAACCAAAGTTGTCGTTTCTTAAAGTTTGGGGCTGCGATGCTTATGTGAAAAAGCTTCAACCTGATAAGCTCGAACCCAAATCGGAAGAATGTGTCTTCATAGGATACCCAAAGGAGACTGTTGGGTACACCTTCTATCACAAATCCGAAGGCAAGATTTTTGTTGCTAAATTCGGAAACTTTCTAGAGAAGGAGTTTCTCTCGAAAGAAGTGAGTGGGAGGAAAGTAGAACTTCATGAGATAACTGTATCTACTCCCTTATTGAGAAGTAGTACGTCACAGAAATCAGTTTCTGTGACACCTACACCAAATAGGGAGGAAGCCATTGATAATGATCATGAAACTTCAGATCAAGTTTCTACCGAACCTCGTAGATCAACCAGAGTAAGATCCGCACCAGACTGGTACGGTAATCCTATTCTGGAAGTCATGTTACTAGACCATGATGAACCTACGAACTATGAAGAAGCAATGGTGAGCCCAGATTCCGCAAAATGGCTTGAGGCCATGAAATCTGAGATGGGATCCATGTATGAGAACAAAGTGTGGACTTTGGTTGACTTGCCCGATGATCGGCAAGCAATTGAGAATAAATGGATTTTTAAGAAGAAGACTGACGCTGATGGTAATGTTACTGTCTATAAAGCTCGACTTGTTGCAAAAGGTTTTCGACAAGTTCAAGGGATTGACTACGATGAGACCTTCTCACCCGTAGCGATGCTTAAGTCTGTCCGAATCATGTTAGCAGTTGCCGCATTTTATGATTATGAAATTTGGCAAATGGATGTCGAAACTGCATTCCTGAATGGATTTCTGGAAGAAGAGTTGTATATGATGCAACCAGAAGGTTTTGTCGATCCAAAGGGAGCTAACAAAGTGTGCAAGCTCCAGCGATCCATTTATGGACTGGTGCAAGCCTCTCGGAGTTGGAATAAACGCTTTGATAGTGTGATCAAAGCATTTGGTTTTATACAGACTTTTAAAGAAGCCTGTATTTACAAGAAAGTGAGTGGGAGCTCTGTAGCATTTCTGATATTATATGTGGATGACAAATTACTGATTGGAAATAATATAGAATTTCTGGATAGCATAAAGGGATACTTGAATAAGAGTTTTTCGATGAAAGACCTCGGAGAAGCTGCTTACATATTGGGCATTAAGATCTATAGAGATAGATCAAGACGCTTAATAGGACTTTCACAAAGCACATACCTTGACAAAGTTTTGAAGAAGTTCAAAATGGATCAGGCAAAGAAAGGGTTTTTGCCTGTGTTACAAGGTGTGAAGTTGAGTAAGACTCAATGCCCGACCACCGCAGAAGATAGAGAAAATGAAAGATGTTCCCTATGCTTCAGCCATAGGCTCTATCATGTATGCAAAGCTGTGTACCAGACCTGATGTGTGCCTTGCTGTAAGCTTAGCAGGCAGGTACCAAAGTAATCCAGGAGTGGATCACTGGACAGCGGTCAAGAACATCCTTAAGTACTTGAGAAGGACTAAGGATATGTTTCTCATTTATGGAGGTGACAAAGAGCTCGTCGTAAACGGCTACGTTGATGCAAGCTTTGACACTGATCCGGACGATTCTAAATCGCAAACCGGATACGTATTTACATTAAACGGTGGAGCTGTCAGTTGGTGCAGTTCTAAACAAAGCGTCGTGGCGGGATCTACATGTGAAGCTGAGTACATAGCTGCTTCGGAAGCAGCTAATGAAGGAGTCTGGATGAAGGAGTTCATATCCGATCTAGGTGTTGTACCTAGCGTATCGGGTCCAATGAAAATCTTTTGTGACAATACTGGTGCAATTGCCTTGGCAAAGGAATCCAGATTTCACAAAAGAACCAAACACATCAAAAGACGCTTCAACTCCATCCGGGATTTAGTCCAGGTGGGAGACATAGAGATATGCAAGATACATATGGATCTGAATGTTGCAGACCCGTTGACTAAGCCTCTTCCACGAGCAAAACATGATCAGCACCAAGACTCCATGGATGTTAGAATCATTACTTTGTAATCTAGATTATTGACTCTAGTGCAAGTGGGAGACTCAAGGAAATATGCCCTAGAGGCAATAATAAAGTTATTATTTATTTCCTTATATCATGATAAATGTTTATTATTCATGCTAGAATTGTATTAACCGGAAACATAATACATGTGTGAATACATAAACATACAGAGTGTCACTAGTATGCCTCTACTTAACTAGCTCGTTAATCAAAGATGGTTATGTTTCCTAACCATGAACAAAGAGTTGTTATTTGATTGACGGGGTCACATCATTAGTCGAATGATCTGATTGACCTGACCCACTTCATTAGCATAGCACCTGATCGTTTAGTTTGTTGCTGTTGCTATTCTTCATAACTTATACATGTTCCTATGACTATGAGATTATGCAACTCCCGTTTGCCAGAGGAACACTTTGGGTGCAACCAAACGTCACAACGTAACTGGGTGATTATAAGGGAGCATTACAGGTGTCTCCGAAGGTACATGTTGGGTTGGCGTATTTCGAGATTAGGATTTGTCACTCCGATTGTCGGAGAGGTATCTCTGGGCCCTCTCGGTAATGCACATCACATAAGCCTTGGAAGCATTGCAACTAATGTATTAGTTGTGAGATGATGTATTACGGAGCGAGTAAAGAGACTTGCCGGTAACGAGATTGAACTAGGTATTGGATACCGACGATCGAATCTCGGGCAAGTAACATACCGATGACAAAGGGAACAACGTATGTTGTTATGCGGTCTGACCGATAAAGATCTTCGTAGAATATGTAGGAGCCAATATGGGCATCCAGGTCCCGCTATTGGTTATTGACCGGAGATATGTCTCGGTCATGTCTACATTGTTCTCGAACCGTAGGGTCCGCACGCTTAACGTTACGATGACAGTTATTATGAGTTTATGAATTTTGATGTACCGAAGGTTGTTCGGAGTCCCGGATGTGATCACGGACATGACGAGGAGTCTCGAAATGGTCGAGATGTAAAGATTGATATATTGGAAGCCTATGTTTGGACATCGGAAGTGTTCTAGGTGAAATCGGGATTTTACCAGAATACCGCGAGGGTTACCGGAACCCCCCGGGAGCCAAATGGGCCAACATGGGCCTTGGTGGAAAGGTGAGAGGGCTGCCCTCATGGGCTGCGCGCCTCCCCCTCCCCTAGTCCTATTAGGACTAGGAGAGGTGGCCGGGCCCCTCTCTCTCTCCCCCCCCTTTGAGGAATCCTATTCCAACTAGGATTGGGGGGGGGAATCCTACTCCCGGAGGGAGTAGGACTCTCCTGGCGCGCCACCCTTGGCCGGCCAGCCCCTCCTGAAGGAAATATGCCCTAGAGGCAATAATAAAGTTATTATTTATTTCCTTACATATCATGATAAATGTTTATTATTCATGCTAGAATTGTATTAACCGGAAACATAATACATGTGTGAATACATAGACAAACAGAGTGTCACTAGTATGCCTCTACTGGACTAGCTCGTTAATCAAAGATGGTTATGTTTCCTAACCATGAACAAAGAGTTGTTATTTGATTAACGGGATCACATCATTAGTTGAATGATCTGATTGACATGACCCATTCCATTAGCTTAGCACCCGATCGTTTAGTATGTTGCTATTGCTTTTATCCATGACTTATACATGTTCCTTTGACTATGAGATTATGCAACTCCCATTTACCGTAGGAACACTTTGTGTGCTACCAAACGTCACAACGTAACTGGGTGATTATAAAGGTGCTCTACAGGTGTCTCCGAAAGTATTTGTTGGGTTGGCGTATTTCTAGATTAGGATTTGTCACTCCGAATGTCGGAGAGGTATCTCAGGGCCTTCTCGGTAATGCACATCACATAAGCCTTGCAAGCATTGCAACCAATGAGTTAGTTGCGAGATGATGTATTACAGAACGAGTAAAGAGACTTTCCGGCAACGAGATTGAACTAGGTATTGGATAGCGACGATCGAATCTCGGGCAAGTAACATACCGATGACAAAGGGAACAACGTATATTGTTATGCGGTCTGACCGATAAAGATCTTCGTAGAATATGTAGGAGCCAATATGGGCATCCAGGTCCCGCTATTGGTTATTGACCGGAGATATGTCTCGGTCATGTCTACATTGTTCTCGAACCGTAGGGTCCGCACGCTTAACGTTACGATGACAGTTATTATGAGTTTATGCATTTTGTTGTACCGAAGGTTGTTCGGAGTCTCGAATGTGATCACGGACATGGCGAGGAGTCTCGAAATGGTCGAGACGTAAAGATTGATATATTGGAAGCCTACATTTGGATATCGGAAGTGTTCCGGGTGAAATCGGGATTTCACCGGAGTACCAGGAGGTTACCGGAACCCCCTGGGAAACATATGGGCCATATTGGGCCTTAGTGGAAAGGAGAAAGGGGCTGCCCTAGGGCTGGCCGCGCGCCTCCCCCCTCCCCTAGTCCTATTAGGATTAGGAGAGGTGGCCGCCCCCTCTCTCTCTCTTTCCCCCCTTGATGAATCCTAGTCCAACTAGGATTGGGGGGGGGAATCCTACTCCCGGAGGGAGTAGGACTCTCCTGGCGCGCCAGGCTTGGCCGGCCAGCCCCTCCCCCTTGGCTCCTTTATATACAGGGGCAGGGGGCACCCCAAAGACACACAATTGATCCTTGAGATCTTTTCTTAGCCGTGTGCGGTGCCCCCTGCCACCAAATTCCACCTCGGTCATATTGTCGCAGTGCTTAGGCGAAGCCCTGCGTCGGTAGTACATCAAGATCGTCACCACGCCGTCGTGCTGACGGAACTCCTCCCCGAAGCTTTGCTGGATCGGAGCCCGGGGATCGTCATCGAGCTGAACGTGTGCTAAGAACTCGGAGGCGCCGGAGTAACGGCACTTGGATCGGTCGGATCGGGAAGACGTACGACTACTTCCTCTATGTTGCGTCAACGCTTCCGCTTAGGTCTACGAGGGTACGTAGACAACACTCTCCCCTCTTGTTGCTATGCATCACCATGATCTTGCGTGTGCGTAGGAATTTTTTTGAAATTACTACGTTCCCCAACAGTGGCATCCGAGCCTAGGTTTCTATGGTTTGATGTTATTTGCACGAGTAGAACACAAGTGAGTTGTGGACGATACAAGTCATACTGCCTACCAGCATGTCATACTTTGGTTCAGCGGTATTGTTGGATGAGACGACCCGGACCAACCTTACGCGTACGCTTACGCGAGACCGGTTCCCTCTACGTACTTTGCACACAGATGGCTTGCGGGAGACTGTCTCACCAACTTTAGTTGAACCAAGTGTGGCTACGCCCGGTCCTTGAGAAGGTTAAAATGGAGTCTATTCGACAAACTATCGTTGTGGTTTTGATGCGTAGGTAAGATGAGTTCTTGCTTAAGCCCGTAGCAGCCACGTAAAACTTGCAACAAACAAAGTAGAGGACGTCTAACTTGTTTTTGCAGGGCATGTTGTGATGTGATATGGTCAAGACATGATGCTATATTTTATTGTATGAGATGATCATGTTTTGTAACCGAGTTATCGGCAACCGGCAGGAGTCGTATGGT
This sequence comes from Aegilops umbellulata, assembly GCA_032464435.1. NCBI lineage: Eukaryota > Viridiplantae > Streptophyta > Magnoliopsida > Poales > Poaceae > Aegilops > Aegilops umbellulata. Next base: position 354,224,853 of record CP136058.1, read on the forward strand.
TGTCGCTTTATTGTATGCAATGCAATCGCCCTGTAATGCTTTACTTTATCACTAAGCGGTAGCGATAGTCGTAGAAGCATAAGATTAGCGAGACGACAACGATGCTACGATGGAGATCAAGGTGTCGCGCCGGTGACGATGGTGATCATGACGGTGCTGCGGAGAAGGAGATCACAAGCACAAGACGATGATGGCCATATCATATCACTTATATTGATTGCATGTGATGTTTATCTTTTATGCATCTTATCTTGCTTTGATTGACGGTAGCATTATAAGATGATCTCTCACTAAATTATCATAGTAATAGTGTTCTCCCTGAGTATGCACCGTTGCGAAAGTTCTTCGTGCTGAGACACCACGTGATGATCGGGTGTGATAGGCTCTACGTTCAAATACAACGGGTGCAAAACAGTTGCACACGCGGAATACTCAGGTTTAACTTGACGAGCCTGGCATATAACAGATATGGCCTCGGAACACGGAGACCGAAAGGTCGAGCGTGAATCATATAGTAGATATGATCAACATAGTGATGTTCACCATTGAAACTACTCCATCTCACGTGATGATCGGACATGGTTTAGTTGATTTGGATCACATGATCACTTAGAGGATTAGAGAGATATCTATCTAAGTGGGAGTTCTTAAGTAATATGATTAATTGAACTTCAATTTATCATGAACTTAGTCCTGGTAGTATTAGCATATCTATGTTGTAGATCAATAGCTCGCGTTGTTGCTTTCAGATGTTTATTTTTGATATGTTCCTAGAGAAAATTGTGTTGAAAAATGTTAGTAGCAATGATGCGGATTGGATCCGTGATCTGAGGTTTATCCTCATTGCTGCACAGAAGAATTATGTCCTTGATGCACCGCTAGGTGACGGACCTATTGCAGGAGCAGATGCAGACGTTATGAACGTTTTGCTAGCTCAATATACTTAATAGTTTAGTGCACCATGCTTAACGGCTTAGAATCGGGACTTCAAAGACATTTTGAACGTCATGGACCATATGAGATGTTCCAGGAGTTGAAGTTAATATTTCAAGCAAATACCCGAGTTGAGAGATATGAAGTCTCCAACAAGTTCTATAGCTAAAAGATGGAGGAGAATCGCTCAACTAGTGAGCATGTGCTCAGATTGTCTGAGTACTACAATCGCTTGAATCAAGTGGAAGTTAATCTTCCAGATAAGATAGTGATTGACAGAATTCTCTAGTCACCATCACCAAGTTAGTAGAACTTCGTGATGAACTATAATATGCAAGGGATGACGATAGTAATTCCCAAGCTCTTCGTGATGCTGAAATCAACGAAGGTAGAAATCAAGAAAAACATCAAGTGTTGATGGTTGACAAGATCACTAGTTTCAAGAAAAGGGCAAAGGGAAGAAGAAGGGGAACTTCAAGAAAAACAGCAAGCAAGTTGCTGCTTAAGTGAAGAAACCCAAGTCTGGTCCTAAGCCTGAGACTAAGTGCTTCTACTGCAAAGGGATTGGTCACTGGAAGCAGAACTACCCCAAGTATTTGGTGGATAAGAAAGGATGGCAAAGTGAACAAAAGTATATTTGATGTACAGATTATTGATGTGTATTTTACTGGTGCTCGTAGCAACCCCTCAGTATTTGATACTTGTTTAGTTGCTAAGAGTAGTAACTCGAAACAGGAGTTGCAGAATAAACAGAGACTAGTTAAGGGTGAAGTGACGATGTGTGTTGGAAGTAATTCCAAGATTGATATGATCATCATCACACACTTCCCTATACTTTCGAGATTAGTGTTGAACCTAAATAAGTGTTATTTGGTGTTTGCGTTGAGCATAAATATGATTTGATCATGTTTATTGCAATACGGTTATTCATTTAAGATAGAGAACAATTGTTGTTCTGTTTACACGAATAAAACCTTCTATGGTCATACACACCAACGAAAATGGTTTGTTGGATCTCGATCGTAATGATACACATATTCATAATATTGAAGCCAAAAGATGCAAAGTTAATAATGATAGTGCAACTTGTTTGTGGCACTGCCGTTTAGGTCATATTGGTGTAAAGCGCATGAAGAAACTCCATGCTGATGGAATTTTGGAATCACTTGATTATGAATCACTTGATGCTTGCGAACCATGCCTCATGGGCAAGATGACTAAGACTCCGTTCTCCGGAACAATGGAGCGAGCAACAGATTTGTTGGAAATCATACATACTGATGTATGTGGTCCGATGAATACTAAGGCTCGCGACAGGTATCATTATTTTCTGACCTTCACAGATGATTTGAGCAGATATGGGTATATCTACTTGATGAAACATAAGTATGAAACATTTGAAAAGTTCAAAGAATTTCAGAGTGAAGTGGAGAATCATCGTAACAAGAAAAATAAAAGTTTCTACGATATGATCGTGGAGAAGAATATTTGAGTTACGAGTTTGGTCTTCAATTAAAACAATGTGGAATAGTTTCACAAACGAATGCCACCCGGAACACCACAGCGTAATGGTGTGTCCGAACGTCGTAATCGTACTTTACTGGATATGGTGCGATCTATGATGTCTCTTACCGATTTACCGCTATCGTTTTGGGGTTATGCTTTAGAGACGGCCGCATTCACGTTAAATAGGGCACCATCAAAATCCGTTGAGACGACGCCTTATGAACTGTGGTTTGGCAAGAAACCAAAGTTGTCGTTTCTTAAAGTTTGAGTTGTGATGCTTATATGAAAAAGTTTCATCCTGATAAGCTTAAACCCAAGTCGGAGAAATATGTCTTCATAGGATACCCAAACGAGAAAGTTGGGTACACCTTCTATCACAGATCCAAAGGCAAGACATTCGTTGCTAAAAATGGATCCTTTCTAGAGAAGGAGTTTCTCTCGAAAGAAGTGAGTGGGAGGAAAGTAGAACTTGATAAGGTAACTGTACCTGCTCCCTTATTGGAAAGTAGTTCATCACAGAAATCTGTTCCTGTGACTACTACACCAATTAGTGAGGAAGTTAATGATGATGATCATGTAACGTCAGATTAAGTTACTACCGAATCTCGTAGGTAAACCAGAGTGAGATCCGCATCAGAGTGGTACAGTAATCCTGTTCTGGAAGTCATGTTACTAGAACATGACGAACTTGCGAACTATGAGGAAGTGATGATGAGCCCAGATTCCGCCAAATGGTTTGAGGCTATGAAATCTGAGATATGATCCATGTATAAAAACAAAGTATGGACTTTGATGGATTTGCCCGATGATCGGCAAGCCATAGAAAATAAATGGATCCTCAAGAGGAAGACGGACGCTGATAGTAGCGTTACTATCTACAAAGCTAGAATTGTCGCAAAAGGTTTTCGACAAGTTCAAGGTGTTGACTACGATGAGAGTTTCTCACTCATATCTATGCTTAAGTCTGTCCGAATCATGATTAGCAATTGCCGCATTTTATGAAATCTGGCAAATGGATAACAAAACTGCATTCCTTAATGGATTTATTAAAGAAGAGTTGTATATGATGCAACCAGAAAGTTTTGTCAATCCTAAAGGTGCTAATAAAATATGCAAGCTCCAGCGATCCATCTATGGACTGGTGCAAGCATCTCGGAGTTGGAATACACGCTTTGATAAGTTGATCAAAGCATATAGTTTTATACAGACTTGCGGTAAAGCCTGTATTTACAAGAAAGTGAGTGGGAGCACTACAACATTTCTGATAAGTATATGTGAATGACATATTGTTGATCGGAAATAATGTAGAATTATTCTGCAAAGCATAAAGGAGTATTTGAAAGGAGTATTTGAAAGGAGTTTTTTCAAAGGAAGACCTCGGTGAAGCTGCTTACATATTGAGCATCAATATAGATCAAGACGCTTGATAAGTTTTTTTCAATGAGTACATACCTTGACAAGATTTTGAAGTAGTTCAAAATGGAACAGTCAAAGAAGGAGTTCTTGCCTGTGTTACAAGGTGTCTAGTTGAGTAAGACTCAAAACCCGACCACGGCATAAGATAGAAAGAGAATGAAAGTCATTCCCTATGCCTTGGCCATAGATTCTATAAAGTATGCCATGCTGTGTACCAGATCTATTGTATACCCTACACAGAGTTAAGCAAGGGAGTACAATGGTGATCTAGGAGTAGATCACTGGACAGCGGTCAAAAATTATCCTTAGTGGAATAAGGATATGTTTCTCGATTATGGACGTGACAGAAAGATTCGCCGTAAAGGGTTACGTTGATGCAAGTTTTGACACTGATCTGGATGACTCTAAGTCTCGATCTAGATACATATTGAAAGTGGGAGCAATTAGCTAGAGTAGCTCTGTGCAGAGCATTGTAGACATAGAATTCCCAAAATACTTACGGATCTGTATGTGACAGACCCGTTGACTAAAATTATCTCACAAGCAAAACATGATCACGCCTTAGTACTCTTTGGGTGTTAATCACATAGCGATGTGAACTAGATTACTGACTCTAGTAAACCCTTTGAGTGTTGGTCACATATCGATGTGAACTATGGGTGTTAATCACATGGTGATGTGAACTATTGCTGGTAAATCACATGGCGATGTGAACTAGATTATTGACTCTAGTGCAAGTGGGAGACTGAAGGAAATATACCCTAGAGGCAATAATAAAGTTATTATTTATTTCCTTACATATCATGATAAATGTTTATTATTCATGCTAGAATTGTATTATTATTCATGATAAATGTTTAGGATTGGATCTTGTCCATCACATCATTCTCCTAATGATGTGATCCCGTTATCGATGACATCCAATGTCCATAGTCAGGAAACCATGACTATCTGTCGATCAACGAGCTAGTCAACTAGAGGCTCACTAGGGACATGTTGTTGTTTGTTATTCACACATGTATTACGATTTCCGGTTAACACAATTATAGCACGAACAAAGACAATTATCATGAATAAGGAAATATAATAATAATGCTTTTATTATTGCCTCTAGGGCATATTTCCAACACAAAAGGGGCGCCTAGGCGAGCTACGGGTGGCAGAAGACACCAAGAGAACGCCCCGGGTGCTCCGGAGGCTGGACGGTGGCAGTGGCGTCGGAGATGGAGCTCGAAGATGAGGCAGCGGGACGTCAACACGCTGTCAGGGGTACCTAGCCCTCGTACTCCGAGTTGACGGCCTTGCCGCCAGTCCACCCTCCTCTTCCGCAGCCTCGCCACTACAGCCGCCCGGGAAGGCGGCCCCGAGAAGCTCAAGGAGCCGGCGACCCGAATGATGGGGTCGCCGGTGCCACACGGAGCTGCGACCGGCGCCTAGTCGGACACGTCATCCCAACGACCGCTACCCTCGTCGTCGATGTCGCTCCCCTCCTCGTCACTCTCGCTCGAGGAGGAGCCTTCGCTGTTGGAGGAGCTATCCACGCAGCACCTGGCCCGGGTCCCGAAGTCCCCGAAGGCCTTGACGGAGAGGAGATCGCCCTCCATTAACTTAAAATGGAGGGTGAACCCCTCCGCCAAGCTGTGGATACGGGCGAACGACTTCCACCCTCGACCAAGATACATGACGCCGGGGGCTGGGGACTCGACGTGGACCCGCACGCCACTGATCCCGCAGCCCCTCATGCGCAGTCTCAGCGTCTCGGGTTGCTCCACCTCCATCATGTTGGCGAAGGGCGCCGGGAGACGGAGGCAGCGACGAGGCGCCTGACGCAGCCTGACAAAGAACTCGCAGGGGTCGTCCCCGATGTGGACCGCCGTGAGAAGAGGAGCCGCTGGCGGAGGCGAGGCCGGCGCGTCGTCCCTTCCGCCTCGCCCCCGAGCGCCTCAGCCTCGTCCACGACCTCGCCCCCTCCCCCTTCCCCTCGCGGCTGGCTCCGCCGCCGCGGGTGCAAGGGGAGGAGGGGCGCGCTGCCTGGCGGCAACCCTCGCCGCCACCGATGAAGGACCCGGATTCCCTTTCTCCATGGCTAATGAAGAGAGGGGGTTAGAGGAGGAAGAGATGGAGGAGTGTGGGTTCCCGTCGCCCCCCCCCCCCCTCTTGCTCCTTATAAAGGAGCAGAGTGGGGACTCGACCGCCCCGCTCAACCAATCAGGGCGCAGGGAGGCCAGGCGACCGGGACCGGCCTGCTGCCTCGACCCACGACGGCCCGGGTTCCCGCCTCCACCGTCCGCAACTCCAGGTGCATGGAGGCCGCGTGGCTGACGTGCAGGGACGAGGCGACGGGTGAGGCGACCTCCCCCCACCCCGTGATCGTGGGGAGCGGGCGTCTCGGAAACCGTGCCTCGGCCCCGTCCAGCGAAGGAGCCACGCCTCCACGCCTCCCTCTACTTATGAAGATAGTGCGAACCGCCCCCATTTATTGCGACGTGACGCATGCCTACAGGGCTCGGCCCCGCGCACGCCACCCACGTCACGCACGCCTCTTCCCGCGATGCCGCGTTCGACGCGTACCGTTCGGAGAGGGTGTGGCATATGAAGAAAAAGATGCAGCGAGACCCAGGCCGCGCGTGCCCGTGCACTGTTTTGGGCCTGGCCCAACAGCGCTCGGCACCGTGTATGGCCCAGGCCCGGGGGCTCCTGTCGGTGTACTAAAATAGGGGTACCTTAGTACCCCGAACTTGTGCACGGGCAGTCGTAGCTCCCCGCAGCAAGGCCTGCCAGGCGATCGCCAAGACCCTCAATGGTCCTCTCTTGGGCCATTCAAGAACAAAGTGTTTGAGCCAAGGCCCCGGCAAGAGGAGCTTGCCGGGGAGGGCACCCGAAGAGAGCGAAGCCCTGGCAAGAGGAGCTTGCCGGGACTACCGCTCGAAGCACAAGACCCCGGCAAGAGGAGCTTGCCGGGAAGGCCATCCACGGCACGACAAGGACCCTGCCGCGGCGCGCCCCGCGCCTCGGTAAGGCCCGGTGAGCAACAAGCTCCCGGGCGCGGCAAGACACCCACCGCGGCAAGACGCTTGCCGCGGCAAGTTACCACCTCGTGCCTGCGCTCCAGCTCACCCACCAACGTGTTGCTCTGGGGGGCATCCCAGGCACACATGGCGGGAGGCTGTGCAGCCAGGGGCATGCGGTGGCGAAGCGAAGCTGACAGAGTAACCATCATGGCAAACGGTGGCGCTCCTGATGGTCCACTTCCCTGCTCCGTCTGGGCGACGCGGACGGGCGTTTAATGCCCTTGTCCCCCGCCGTCAGAGTTAGGTATGATAGCACTGTACAGCCACTGTGCAGGCAGCTGTACCCACTACAGCATTCTACCATTTTTGCCCTCACCTACGCTGCCACCTGTGGGTAACCCCTTGAGCATATAAAAGGAGGCCCCATGCGCACGTAGGGAGGGAGGAGACCCATCTTTACGCTCGACCTCGCCAGCGGCCCGCGTGTACTGTAGCACCGTGCGCTCCCGAGCAAGAACACAATACAATCCACCAAGCAGCAGTAGGGTTTTACGCATCCTTGCGGCCCGAAGCTCGGTAAAATCTCCTGTGTGCACCGCCTCGATCTGCTCTTTGTGCAACCTCCGCCCCCCGCCGAACCAACAAAGGGGCTCGGTCCCCATAGGTGTTCGGGGAAGCCGATTCCCCCCGACAGCTACCTCTTGAGCACTGCGTTGAATTTCCTTGAAGAGGAAAGGGTGATGCAGCAGAGTAGAGTAAGTATTTCCCTCAGTTTTTGAGAACCAAGGTATCAATCCAGTAGGAGGCTACGCGCGAGTCCCTCGTACCTACACAAAACAAATAGCTCAACGCAACCAACGCGATTAGGGGTTGTCAATCCCTTCACGGTCACTTACGAGAGTGAGATCTGATAGAGATAATAGATAATATTTTTGGTATAAAGATGCAAAGTAAAATAAAAGTCAAAGTAAAAAAGCAAAGCAATAATAAAGTGATGGAAGATTGATATGATGAGAATAGACCCGGGGGCCATAGATTTCACTAGTGGCTTCTCTCAAGAGCATAAGTATTCTACGGTGGGTGAACAAATTACTGTTGAGCAATTGACAGAATTGAGCATAGTTATGAGAATATCCAGGTATGATCATGTATATAGGCATCACGTCCGAGACAAGTAGACCGACTCCTACCTGCATCTACTACTATTACTCCACTCATCGACCGCTATCCAGCATGCATCTAGAGTATTAAGTTAAAAACAGAGTAACGCCTTAAGCAAGATGACATGATGTAGAGGGATAGTTTCATGCAATATGATAAAAACCCCATCTTGTTATCCTCGATGGCAACAATACAATACGTGCCTTGCTGCCCCTGCTGTCACTGGGAAAGGACACCACAAGATTGAACCCAAAGCTAAGCACTTCTCCCATTGCAAGAAAAACCAATCTAGTAGGCCAAACCAAACTGATAATTCGAAGAGACTTGCAAAGATAACCAATCATACATAAAAGAATTTAGAGAAGATTCAAATATTGTTCATAGATAGACTTGATCATAAACTCACAATTCATCGGTCTCAACAAACACACCGCAAAAATAAGATTACATCCAATAGATCTCCACGAGAGAGGGGGAGAACATTGTATTGAGATCCAAAAAGAGAGAAGAAGCCATCTAGCTACTAACTATGGACCCGAAGGTCTGAGTAAACTACTCACACTTCATCGGAGGGGCTATGATGATGTAGAAGCCCTCCATGGTGGATGCCCCCTCCGGCGGAGCTCCGGAACAGGCCCCAAGATGGGATCTCGTGGGTACAGAAGGTTGCGGCGGTGGAATTAGGTTTTTGGCTCTGTATCTGATCGTTTGGGGTACGTAGGTATGTATAGGAGGAAGGAGTACATCGCTGGAGCAAAGGGGGCCCCACGAGGCAGGGGGCGCGCCCTAGGGGGCGCCCTCCACCCTCGTGGCCGCCTCCTTTCTTTCTTGATGTGGGGTCCAAGTCTCCTGGATCATGTTCGGTGAGAAAATCACGTTCCCGAAGGTTTCATTCCGTTTGGACTCCGTCTGATATTCCATTTCTTCGAAACACTGAAATAGGCAAAAAAACAGCAATTCTGGGTTGGGCCTCCGGTTAATAGGTTAGTCCCAAAAGTAATTTAAATGTGGAAAATAAAGCCCAATATAGTCCAAAACAGTAGATAATATAGCATGGAGCAATCAAAAATTATAGATACGTTGGAGACGTATCAGGTACCAAAGTAATCCAGTAGTGGATCACTATACAGCGGTCAAGAACATCCTGAAATACTTGAAAAGGACTAAGGATATGTTTCTCGTTTATGGAGGTGACAAAGAGCTCATCGTAAATGGTTACCTCGATGCAAGCTTTGACACTGATCCGGATGACTCTAAAGTAACAAACTGGATACGTATTTATATTGAACAGTGGAGCTGTAAGTTGGTACAGTTCTAAGCAAAGCATCGTGGCGGGATCTACGTGTGAAGCGGAGTACATAGCTGCTTTGGAAGCCGCAAATGAAGGAGTCTGGTGAAGGAGTTCATATCCGATCTAGGTGTCATACCTAGTGCATCGGGTCCAATGAAAATCTTTTGTGACAATACTGGTGCAATTGCCTTGGCAAAGGAATCCAGATTTCACAAGAGAACCAAGCACATCAAGAGACGCTTCAATTCCATTCGCGATCAACTCAAGGACGGAGACATAGAGATTTGCAAGTTACATACGGATCTAATGTTGCAGGCCCGTTGACTAAGCCTCTCTTGCGAGCAAAACATGATCAGCACCAAGACTCCATGGGTGTTAGAATCATTACTGTGTAATCTAGATTATTAACTCTAGTGCAAGTGGGAGACTGAAGGAAATATGCCCTAGAGGCAATAATAGAGTTGTTATTTATATATCCTTATATCATAATAAATGTTTATTATTCGTGCTAGAATTGTATTAACCGAAAACTTAGTACATGTGTGAATACACAGAAAAACAGATTGTCACTAGTATGCCTCTACTTGACTAGCTCGTTGAATCAAAGATGGTTAAGTTTCCTAGCCATAGACATGAGTTGTCATTAGATTAACGGGATCACATCCTTAGAGAATGATGTGATTGACTTGACCCATTCCGCTATCCTAGCACTTGATCGTTTAGTTTATTTGTTATTGCTTTCTTCATGACTTATACATGTTCCTATGACTATGAGATTATGCAACTCCCGAATACCGGAGGAACACTTAGTGTGCTACCAAACGTCACAACGTAACTAGGTGATTATAAAGGTGCTCTACAGGTGTCTCCGGTGGTGTTTGTTGAGCTGGCATAGATCGAGATTAGGATTTGTCACTCTGATTGTCGGAGAGGTATCTCCGGGCCCTCTCAGTAATGCACATCACTATAAGCCTTGCAAGCAATGTGACTAATGAGTTAGTTGTGGGATGATGCATTATGGAACGAGTAAAGATACTTGCCGGTAACGAGATTAAACTAGGTATTGAGATACTGACGATTGAATCTCGGGCAAGTAACATACCGATGACAAAGGGAACAACATATGTTGTTATGCGGTTTGACCGATAAAGATCCTCGTAGAATATGTGGGAGCCAATATGAACATCCAGGTTCCGCTATTGGTTATTGACCAGAGACGTGTCTCGGTCATGTCTACATAGTTCTCGAACCCGTAGGGTCCGCACGCTTAACGTTCGGTGACGATTGGTATTATGAGTTTATGTGTTTTTATGTACCAAACGTAGTTCGGAGTCCGGGATATGATCATGGACATGACGAGGAGTCTCGAAATGGTCGAGACATAAAGATTGATATATTGTACGGCTATATTCGGACACAGGAAGTGTTCCGGGTGATTTCGGAGAAAACCAAAGTGCCGGAGGGTTACCGGTACCCCCCGGGGAACTAATGGGCCACATGGGCCTTAGTGGAGAGAGAGAGGGCCAGAGAGGGCAGGCCGCGCGCCCCCTCCCCCTAGGGTCCGAATTGGACTAGGGAAGGGGGGCGGCGCCCCCCTTTCCTTCTCCCTCTCCTCCTTCCTTTCCCCCTCCTAGTAGGACTAGGAAAGGGGGAGTCCTACTCCTACTAGGAGGAGGACTCCTCCCCTCCTTGGCGCGCCCTAGGGTCGGCCGGCCTCCCCCTTGCTCATACGGGGGCAGGGGGCACCCTAGAACACACAACAAACAACAGTTTTAGCCGTATGCGGTGCCCCCCTCCACCATAATCCACGTCGGTCATATCATCATAGTGCTTAGGGGAAGCCCTGTGCTAGTAGCTTCATCATCATCGTCATCACGCCGTCGTGCTGAAGAAGCTCTCCCTCGACACTCAGCTGGATCAAGAGTTCATGGGACGTCACCGAGTTGAACATGTGCAGATCGCGGAGGTGTCGTACTTTCGGTACTAGGATTGGTCGGATCGTGAAGACGTACGACTACATCAACCGCGTTGTCATAACGCTTCCGCTTTCGGTCTACGAGGGTACGTAGACAACACTCTCCCCTCTCGTTGCTATGCATCACCTAGATGGATCTTGCGTGTGCGTAGGATTTTTTTTGAAATTACTGTGTTCCCCAACAATAAGCTCTACGTTCACATACAATGGGTGCAAGCCCGTTTTGCACGTGCAGAATACTCGGGTTAAACCTGACGAGCCTAGCATATGCATATATGGCCTCGGAACACTGAGACTAAAAGGTTGAACGTGAATCATATAGTAGATATGATCAACATAGAGATGTTCACCATTGAAAACTACTCCATCTCACGTGATGACCGGACATGGTTTAGTTGATATGGATCACATGATCATTTAGATGACTAGAGGGATGTCTATATAAGTGGGAGTTCTTAAGTAATATGATTAATTGAACTTTAATTTATCATGAACTTAGTCCTGATAGTATTTGCATATCTATGTTGCAGATCAATAGCTTGCGACGTAGCTCCCTATTTTTTGATATGTTCCTAGAGAAAAACAAGTTGAAAGATGATAGTAGCAATGATGCGGACTGGGTCCCTGATCTAAGGATTAACCTCATTGCTGCACAGAAAAATTATGTCCTTGATGCACCGCTAGGTGACAGACCTATTGCAGGAGCAGATGCAGACGTTATGAACGTTTGGCAAGCTCGGTATGATGACTACTTGATAGTTTAGTGCGCCATGCTTTACGGCTTAGAACCGGGACTTCAAAAACATTTTGAACGCCACGGAGCATATAAGATGTTCCAAGAGCTGAAATTTGTATTTCATACTCATGCCTGAGTTGAGAGGTATGAGACCTCTGACAAGTATTTTGCCTACAAGATGGAGGAGAATAGCTCAACCAGTGAGCATGTGCTCAGAATGTCTGAGTACTACAATCGCTTGAATCAAGTGGGAATTAATCTTCTAGATAAGATAGTGATTGACAGAGTTCTCTAGTCACTATCACCAAGTTACTGGAACTTCGTGATGAACTATAATATGCAAGGGATGATGAAAACGATTCTCGAGCTCTTCGCGATGCTGAAATCAGCGAAGGTAGAAATCAAGAAAAGCATCAAGTGTTGATGGTTGACAAGACCACTAGTTTCAACTAAAAGGGTGAGGGAAAGAAAGGGAACTTCAAGAAGAATGACAAGAAAGTTGTCACTCCCATGAAGAAACCCAAAGCTAGACTCAAGCCTGAAACTGAGTGCTTCTACTGCAAGGGAAATGGTCACTGGAAGCGGAACTGCCCCAAATACTTGGCAGATAAGAAGGATGGCAAAGTGAACAAAAGTATATAGATATACATGTTATTGATGTGTACTTTACTAGTATTCGTAGTATCCCCTGGGTATTTGACACCAGTTCAGTTGCTATGATTAGTAACTCGAAACAGGAGTTACAAAATGAACATAAACTAGTTGAGGGCAAGGTGGTGATGTGTGTTGGAAATGATTCCAAGGTTGATAAGATCACCATCCCATACTCCCTCTACCCTAGGGATTAGTATTGGAACTAAATAAATGTTATCTGGTGTTTGCATTGAGCATGAATATGATTGGATCATGTTTATTGCGATACGATTATTCATTTAAGTCAGAGAATAATTGTTGTTTTGTTTACATGAATAAAACCTTCTATGGCCTTACATCCAATGTAAATGGTTTACTGAATCTCAATCGCAGAGATACACATAATATTGATGCCAAAATATGCAAAGTTGATAATGATAGTACACCATATTTGTGGCACTGCCGTTTAGGTCATATTGGTGTAAAGCGCATGAAGAAACTCCATGCAGATGGATTTTTGGAATCATTTGGTACTTGCGAACCATGCCTCATGGGCAAGATGACTAAAACCCCGTTCTCCGGAACAATGGAGCGAGCCAATGACTTATTGGAAATAATACATACCGATGTATGCGGTCCAATGAATGTTGAGGCTCGCGGCTGGTATCGTTATTTTCTGACCTTCACAGATGATTTGAGCATATATGGGTATATCTACTTAATGAAACACAAGTCTGAAACATTTGAAAAGTTCAAAGAATTTCAGAGTGAAGTGGAGAATCATCGTAACAAGAAAATAAAGTTTCTGCGATCCGATCATCGAGGCGAATATTTGAGTTACGAGTTTGGCCTTCATCTAAAACAATGTCGAATAAGTTTCACAACTCACGCCACCTGGAACACCACAACGTAATGGTGTGTCCGAACATCGTAACCGTACTTTACTGGATATAGTGCGATCTATGATGTCTCTTACCGATTTACCACTATCGTTTCGGGGATATGCATTAGAGACAACTACATTCACGTTAAATTGGGCACCATCTAAATCCGTTGAGACGACACCATATGAACTATGGTTTGGCAAGAAACCTAAGTTGTCGTTTCTTAAAGTTTGGGGCTGTGATGCTTATGTGAGAAATCTTCAACCTGATAAGCTCGAACCCAAATCGAAGAAATGTGTCTTCATAGGATACCCAAAGGAAACTGTTGGGTACACCTTCTATCATAAATCCGAAGGCAAGATATTCGTTGCTAAGAATGGATCCTTTCTAGAGAAAGAGTTTCTCTTGAAAGAAGTGAGTGGGAGAAAAGTAGAAATTGATGAGGTAATTGTACCTTCTCCCGAATTGGAAAGTAGTTCATCATATAAATCAGTTCTAGTGATTCCTACACCAATTAGTGAGGAAGCTAATGATGATGATCATGAAACTTCAGATCAAGTTACTACCGAACCTCGTAGGTCAACTAGAGTATGGTCCGCACCAGAGTGGTACGGTGATACTGTTCTGGAAGTCATGTTACTAGACCATGACGAACCTACGAACTATGAGGAAGCGATGATGAGCCCAGATTCCACAAAATGGCTTGAGGCCATGAACTCTGAGATGGGATCCATGTATGAGGATAAAGTATGGACTTTGATTGACTTGCCCGATGATCGGGAGCCATTGAGAATAAATGGATCTTCAAGAGGAAGACGGACGCTGATAGTAGTGTTACTATCTACAAAGCTCGACTTGTCGCAAAAGGTTTTCGAAAAGTTCAAGGTGTTGACTATGATGAGAGTTTCTCACTCGTATCTATGATTAAAGTCTGTCCGAATCATGTTAGCAATTCTCGCGTTTTATGACTATGAAATTTGGCAAATGGATGTCAAAACTACATTCCTTAATAGATTTCTTAAAGAAGAGTTGTATATGATGGAACCAAAAGGTTTTATTGATCCTAAAGGTGCTATCAAAATGTGTAAGCTCCAGCGATCCATTTATGGACTGATGCAAGCATCTCGGAGTTGGAATATATGCTTTGATAGTGTGATCAAAGCATATGGTTTTATACAGACTTTTGGAGAAGCCTGTATTTACAAGAAAGTGAATGGGAGCTCTGTAGCATTTCTGATATTATATGTGGATGACATATTGTTGATTGGAAATAATACAGAATTTCTGGATAGCATAAAAGGATACTTGAATAAGATTTTTTCAATGAAAGACCTCAGTGAAGCTACTTACATATTGGGCATCAAGATCTATAAAGATAGATCAAGACGCTTGATAAGACTTTCGATGAGTACATATCTTGATAAGATTTTGAAGGAGTTCAAAATGGATCAGTCAAAGAAGGAGTTCTTTCCTGAGTTGTAAGGCATGAAGTTGAGTAAGACTCAAAACCCGACCACCCCAGAAAATAGAAAGAGAATGAAAATCATTCCCTATGCCTTAGCCATAGGTTCTATAAAGTATGCTATGCTGTGTACCAGACCTATTGTGTACCTTGCCATGAGTTTGGCAAAGGGGTACGATAATGATCCGGGAGTGAATCACTGGACAGCGGTCAAAGTTATCCTTAGTTACCTAAGAGGACAAAGGAAATATTTCTCGGTTATCGAGGTAATAAAGAGTTCATTGTAAAGAGTTACATCGATGCAAGCTTTTACACCGATCCGGATGACTCTGAGTCTCAATCTGGATACATATTGGAAGTAGGAGAAATTAGCTAGAGTAGGTCCATGCAGAGCATTGTAGACATAGAAAATTTGCAAAATACATACGGCTCTGAATGTGACAGACCCGTTGACTAAACTTCTCTCACAAGCAAAACATGAACACACCTTGGTACTCTTTGGGTGTTAATCACATAGCGATGTGAACTACATTATTGACTCTAGTAAACCCTTTGGGTGTTAGCCACATGGCGATGCGAACTAATCACATAAAGATGTGAACTATTGGTGTTAAATCACATGACGATGTGAACTAGATTATTAACTCTAGTGGAAGTGGGAGATTGAAGGAAATATGCCCTGGAGGCAATAATAAAGTTGTTATTTATATTTCCTTATATCATGATAAATGTTTATTATTCATGCTAGCATTGTATTAACCGGAAACGTAGTACATGTGTGAATACATAGAGAAAACAGAGTGTCCCTAGTATGCCTCTACTTGACTAGCTTGTTAATCAAAGATGGTTAAGTTTCCTAACCATAGACATGTGTTGTCATTTGATGAACGGGATCACATCATTAGAGAATGATGTGATGGACAAGACCCATCCGTTAGCTTAGCATAATGATCATTAAGTTTTATTGCTCTTGCTTTCTTCGTGACTTATACATATTCCTCTAACTATGAGATTATGCAACTCCCGAATACCGGAGGAACACCTTGTGTGCTATCAAAAATCACAACATAACTGGGTGATTATAAAGATGATCTACATGTGTCTCCAAAGGTGTTTGTTGGGTTGGAATAGATCGAGATTAGGATTTGTCACTCCGAGCATCGGAGAGGTATCTCTGGGCCCTCTCAGTAATGCACATTACTATAAGCCTTGCAAGCAATGTGACTACTGAGTTAGTTATGGGATGATGCATTACGGAACGAGTAAAGAGACTTGTCGGTAACGAGATTGAACTAGGTATGATGATACCGACGATCGAATCTCGGGCAAGTAACATACCGATGACAAAGGGAATAACGTATGTTGTTATTGCGGTTTGACCGATAAAGATCTTCGTAGAATATACAGGAACCAATATGAGCATCCAGGTTCTGCTATTGGTTATTGACCGGATACGTGTCTCGGTCATGTCTACATAGTCCTTGAACCCCTAGGGTTCGCACACTTAACGTTCGATGATGATTTGTATTATGAGTTATGTGTTTTGGTGACCAAAGTTTGTTCGGAGTCCCGGATGAGATCACGGACATGACGAGGAGTCTCAAAATGGTCGAGAGGTAAAGATTGATATATTGGAAGGTAGTATTCGGACACCGGAAGGGTTCCAGAGTGTATCGGGTACATACCAGAGTACCGGAGGGGTTACCGGAACCCCCCGGGGAAAGATATGGGCCATAGGAGGGAGTCTAACCAACCCACAAGGGGCTGGTACGCCCCCACAAGGAGGAGGCCGGATTGGTTTAGGGAAGGGGGCGCCACCCCCTTTCCTTCTCCTACTCCCTCTCCTCCCTCTTTCCACCTCCATAAGAAGGAAAAGAGGGGGGCGAATCCTACTAGGACTAGGAGTCCTAGTAGGACTCCCCCTTATGGCGCGCCCCTTAGGGTCGGCCTCCTCCCTCTCCCTCCTTTATATACGTGGGCAGGGCACCCCTTGGAGACACACCAATTGTTCCAAGCCGTGTGCGGCGTCTCCCTCCACGGTTTACTCCTCCGGTCATATTCACGTAGTGCTTAGGCGAAGCCCTGCACGGATCACATCACCACCACCGTCACAACACCGTCATGCTGAGGAGACTCTCCCTCGACCCTCTGCTAGATCAAGAGTTCGAGGGACGTCATCGAGCTGAACGTGTGCTGAACTCGGAGGTGCCCGTACGTTCGGTACTAGATCGGTTGTATCATGAAGACGTTGGACTACATCAACCGCGTTAACCTAACGCTTCCGCTTTCGGTCTACGAGGGTACGTGGACACACTCCCCCTCTTGTTGCTATGCATCTCCTAGATAGATATTGCGTGATCGTAGGATTTTTTTTTTAACTTGCATGCTACGTTCCCCAACAAGTTAGGTGTGGCGGAGATGCGTATGTTGAGATGGATGTGTGGCCACACGAGGAAGGCTCGAGTCCGGAGTGATGATATACGAGATAGAGTTGGGGTAGCACCAATTGAAGAGAAGCTTGTCTAAGAGCATCTCCAGCCGCGCCCCCAGGAAGGCATCCCCAGGCGATTTTTTCGCGCCGGCGCAGAAAAATCAGCCCAGTCGCGCCCCGTGGAGCCCGATTTTTGCCGGCCTAGGCCGAAATTAGCGTCGGCGGACCCAGGCTGAACCCGGCGCGCTGGAGGGCGCTCGGTGGCGCCGGGGCGAGCGGTTTTGGCGCGAAAGAGCCGCGGGCCCGCCGCGTCAGCGACACCGCGCGTCGTCTTCCCCCAACGCCTCGGTTTCCCGCTGGGAATCAATGGCAAGGCTGCCGCCGGTCAGCCTTACCATTGATTCCTCACGGGCGGCGCGTCACGGGGCGGCGCGCCGACGCCTCCCCTCCCTCGCACGCATACACACAGGCGCGGTGCGGCTATATAAGCCGGTGGCCTCCCTCGCCTCTGGCCACACTAACCCTAGCCCTAGCCGCCGAGCTCTGCCTCTCCCGAGAGCCGCCGCCGAGCCCTCCCTCTCCCGAGCACCGCCGTCGAGCCCTCCCTCTCCCTGTGACGCCCGGATAATTAGACTACAGTAATTCCTTGCTAATGATGCCACGTCACCTCTGTCACTAGAGTTAATCTCAGGTTAGTTCAAAACCGATTCAAATTCAAAATTAAATTAAAGGCAAACCACAATAGTTTCAAACTTTAAAACTAAAATGTTCGAGTTGTGCCGAATAATGCAAAGGTAATTGTGGTGAAGAAACGACACTTTTATAAAATGTTTCAATACTGTAAAATAAATAAAGCAGTAGCAAAAACAATTATTTAAATACTTTTAAAATGATAAACGATTACAAACTATTATAATTTAGGTGCCAAATTATTCGTGGTAGTGAAATATTTAGCAATACTAATTTAGGGACTATTGTTGTATTTTGATTAAACTAAAATAAATTAAGAGCTAAACGAAAACAGAAAGGAGAATCTAAATAGAAAAGGAATTAGATAGGAAAACTACTACACTGTGCACTAAGGCCTACTGCTACAGAAAAAGGCCCAGCCCACCAATGGGATTTTCTCCTACCACTTACAGAACAGGGAGGCCATGGCGCTAGCAGTGCTCGCACGCCGTCCACGCCGTGGATGTTGCGCTGTCGCCCATCCCATGGCTCTCTGGGTGGATAAGGCCGCACCTCGACACCCCCGACGGAACCCTAACTCTAGTTTTTTCCCTCTTGGCCCTCTCCCTCTCTATTTCGCTCGATCTCAAGCCCGACCGCACGCGTCCATGGCCGCGCCGCCTTCGTAGTTGTGGCCACGGGCAACCATCCGTCGCTCCACCGAGTCGAGGAGGTTCACCATGGACTGCTCCATCGTCTTCTTGCATCAGACCAAGTCAAGCTCCACCGCATCACCAGGATCGACTCCTTCAACCTTCGACCATCGTCATCCACTACGTCGATTCGCCGCCGTCGCTGCAACATCGACTTCACCGGGACCTCCCCGAGCTTCCCTGTGAGCTCACTCCTCTCCCTGCCTTTCCTAGAGCCCGTCCGCGTTTTCTAGCACCAGCACCGCTAGCACCGTCCTACGCTCGTCGCCGTCGCATCCGGAGCATCGTTCGCCGCGCCCCTGCTCTTGGCCGCACCGAAGCGCGCGCGCTCGCGCGCCACGCGCCCGCTGCCTCCTCTCCCGCAGCCCCCTGACCTCCACCCGTGCTCGGCTCCGGCCACGCCCGCGCCGGCCAGCTGCGCCGGCCATACCCGTGGCGGCCCCCACTGCGTCCTTGGCGCGCGTTGACCGTGCCACCCGCTGCCGTTACACCCACTTTGCTACTGACGCCGCTGCCGCCGATGCCCCCTTTGCTTGCTCCGCGCTGTAGCTCCTCTCGCCCGCGCGCCGTTGACCGCGCCGCCGCCGCGTCCAGCCTTGCCTCCGCACACGCCCGCCCGGTCGCGGTTCGCCCCGCCTGACGATGCAGCCGCCCGCGCTGCTGTAGTGGCTGCTCTGCTGCTGCTTGCATGCTTCTACCCGCTACCCCTTGTACAAATACTGATGAATACTCTAGCTATGGTTAGCTTTATGGATATTGCACTTATTAGCCCTTTGTTCAGCTCCTAAACAGCGACTAAATAATTGTTAACAGATCTAAGAAAAATATGGGCAGGTAGAACACTTGACAAACCCCATTTTATTCCATTGGACCAAATCCTTTCGATGCCTGGATTAAATCCTATCAAAATCACAAAATGCTTTGTTTTGCTAAAAGGGAACAGAAGTAACTCCTAGTTACGTGCACCGTGTGTGTGCGTGTGTGTGTGGCCGATGTGCCATGTGTGTGGGGCTGCCCCAAAATTAGTTTAGGTCTAATTTAATTAGATGGATTAGTTTTAGGATTATTTTTGCCCCTTAGCTAGTTTTATTAGTGCTAAGTTACTTTAGTAGTAGATGACATGTGGGTCCTCATTTAGATAAGTTAGGTTTATTTATTTGTTTAGGAAAATAGTCTATGACATGTGGGCCACACATGCCCTTTTGACTAGTCAAATTGACTTGGTCAATTCGGATTAAACTAAATATAATAAATCCAGAAATTTCTGAAAATACTTAAAACATTGGAAAATCATAGAAAATTAACCATAACTCGATGAAAAAACTTTGTACATGAAAGTTGCTCAGAACGACGAGACGAATCCGGATACGCAGGCCGTTCGTCCGCCACACACCCTAACATATCAAACTCGCAACTTTCCCCCTCCGGTTCATCTGTCTGAAAACGTGAAACACCGAGGATACTTTCCCGGATGTTTCCCCCCCTCCACCGGTATCACCTCGTACCGTGTTAGGGCACCCTTAGCACCGATACTTGTCATGTCATGCATCGCTATGCATCTGTTTGCTTAATATTTACTGTTTCTTCCCCCCTCTTCTCTCGCTAGACACCGAGACCGACGCCGCTGCTACCCAGTACGACTACGGTGTTGACGACCCCTTCTTGCCAGAGCAACCAGGCAAGCCCCCCCCCCCCCCTTGATCACCAGATATCACCTATTCTTCTCTATACTTCTTGCATTAGAGTAGTGTAGCATGTTACTGCTTTTGGTTAATCCTATTCTACTGCATAGCCTGTCATTGTTGCTACAGTTGTTACCCTTACCTACTATCCTACTGCTTAGTATAGGATGCTAGTGTTCCATCAGTGACCCCACACTCTTGTCCGTCTGCCATGCTATACTACTGGGCCATGATCACTTCAGGAGATGATCACGGGCATATACTATATACTTTACACTGTTACATTACCTGTGATACTGTTTGGAGATGGGGGCTGAAGGGGCAGGTGGCTCCATCCCGGTAGAGGTGGGCTTGGGTTCCCGACGGCCCCCGACTGTTACTTTGTGGCGGAGCGACAGGGCAGGTTGAGACCACCTAGGAGAAAGGTGGGCCTGGCCCTGGTCGGCGTTCGCGGTTACTTAACACACTTAACGAGATCTTGGTATTTGATCTGAGTCTGGCCATTTGGTCTATACGCACTAACCAACTACGTGAGAAAGATATGGGCACTCGGCGTCGTGGTATCAGCCGAAGCCTTCGTGACGTCAGCGACTGAGCGGCGCGCGCCAGATTGGGCCGCGTAACGTGACTTCCGTTGCACTGGAGGTTGCTAGGTCTGCTTCCGGCCGCGTTCGCAACGTGCAGGTGTGCTAAGGGCGATGGGCCCAGACCCCTGTGCGATTAGGTTTAGACCGGCGTGCTGACCTCTCTGTTGTGCCTAGGTGGGGCTGCGACGTGTTGATCTTCCGAGGCCGGGCATGACCCAGGAAAGTGTGTCCGGCCAAATGGGATCAAGCGTGTTGGGTTATGTGGTGCACCCCTGCAGGGAAGTTAATCTATTCGAATAGCTGTGTCCCTCGGTAAAAGGACGACCCGGAGTTGTACCTTGACCTTATGACAACTAGAACTGGATACTTAATAAAACACACTCTTTCAAGTGCCAGATATAACCCGGTGATCGCTCTCTAACAGGGCGATGAGGAGGGGATCGCCGGATAGGATTATGCTAGGCGATGCTACTTGGAGGACTTCAGTCTACTCTCTTCTATATGCTGCAAGATGGAGGCTGCCAGAAGCGTAGTCTTCGGCAGGATTAGTTATCCCCCTCTTATTCTGGCTTTCTGCAGTTCATTCCACCGATATGCCCCTTTACACATATACCCATGCATATGTAGTGTAGCTCCTTGCTTGCGAGTACTTTGGATGAGTACTCACAGTTGCCTTGTTTCCCCTTTTCCCCTTTCTATACCCGATTGCTGCGACCAGACGTTGGAGCCCAGGATCCAGACGCCACCGTTGACGACGAATCCTACTACACCGGAGGTGCCTACTACTACGTGCAGCCCGCTGATGACGACCAGGAGTAGTTAGGAGGATCCCAGGCAGGAGGCCTGCGCCTCTTTCGATCTGTATCCCAGTTTGTGCTAGCCTTCTTAAGGCAACTTGTTTAACTTATGTCTGTACTCAAATATTGTTGCTTCCGCTGACTCGTCTATGATCGAGCACTTGTATTCGAGCCCTCGAGGCCCCTGGCTTGTATTATGATGCTTGTATGACTTATTTATGTTTTAGAGTTGTGTTGTGATATCTTCCCGTGAGTCCCTGATCTTGATCGTACATATTTGCGTGCATGGTTAGTGTATGATTGAATCAGGGGCGTCACACTCCCGATGGCCGAGCGTTTCCCCGGAGATGAGGCGGCGGCCAACGGCTTCGGCCGCCGCTCGCTCCGCGAACAGGATTCTTGGCTCCTGTTCCAGGCGAAAATCCCGGCGCCGCCGAACATGCGCGCCGGGCCGACGGGGTGGAGACTCAGCAACGGGGGAGTGCCCATTCCCCCGTTGCCCGACGCCGTGGTGAAACCCTCTTACTTCGCTGACGAGGTCGAGGTCGTGCGCGCCTCCCTCACCGACGCCCAGCTCTCCCTCCCCGAGTACACCGCCGACAACCAAGCGGCGTGGACGACATACTTCCAGCGCCGGCAGCAGCAGAGGATGACGTCCACCAACGGCGCGCCTGTGGTGGCCGGCCTGAAGAACAGCGAGGGACGCCACCTGTGGTGGGGTGTCCCTGGCCGCACCCTCGAGGGCGTTCTGACATACCTCGAGGTCGGCAACGACCCGCCGTTGGCATACCCTCCGGCGAGGGCGGCCGCCACGGCCACGGCTCACCGCTGACGCGACGGGCAATGGTTGCCCAGGAGGTTCGGCGCTTCCTCTTCTTCCTTCGCATCACGCTCTTCTTCGCACTCCTCCGGCGCTGCTCGGCGTCAAGGCCGAGCCCGCGACGGAGACGCCGCTCGGCCGGCGCACTCGCAGCGCCGGCATCGTCATCAACGAGGGCGGTCGGCGCGCTCCTCGTTGGCTCCTCCTCCGCGCTTCGTCAAGCCCAAGACGGAGCCGGGTCTCGCGTCGGTGAAGACGAAGCCGGGCCTCCTCCCTGCGGTGAAGACCGAGGACGGCGGCGACGTCGATCTCAATGACGACGCGACCCTGGAATGGGCGCGCGCGGACTCCCTGAAGATGGCGAGGGAGCGCCAGTGCGCTGCCCTACGGCGATTCGCGTAGCGCCGCCGGGGCCGCAACAAAGGAGGAGTTGTCGTCATCGAGGACAGCGACGACGACGACGCGCCGCCGCCACCAGTCCGCGTTGGCGACGCTGGTCAGGGGTTCACCAGGGACGGCCGCGTCAAGGAGGAGAAGCCCGACGACGACGACGGCGGCGAGGATGGCGGCAACGACGGCGACTACTCCGCGTTCAGCGAGTTTCTTTTTTAATTAGATATATTATGTAATAAAAATCCGCAACTATTATGTAATATATGCCGAACTTCGCCAAACTTTGCTGAAATTTGCTATATTTTTGCCTTTTTTGAACGCACCTGGGGCGGCCCTGGGGCGGGCGGCTGGGGACCAACTTGTCCCCAGGCCGATTTTTGCGCCGGCTCACCCCCAGGTGACGATTTTAGGCACCCCCTGGGGGGCCAACGGCTGGAGATGCTCTAACATCGTCTGAGATGGTTTGGGCATATTCAGCGCATGCCTCCTGAAGCTCTAGTGCATAGCGGACGGCTAAAGCGTGCGGAGAATGTCAAGAGAGGGCGGGGTAGACCGAATTTGACATGTGAGGAGTCCGTTAAGAGAGACCTGAAGGATTGGAGTATCACCAAAGAGCTAGCTATGGACAGGGGGCGTGGAAGCTTGCTATCCATGTGCCAGAGCCATGAGTTGGTTGCGAGATCTTATGGGTTTCACCTCTAGCCTACCCCAACTTGTTTGGGACTAAAGACTTTGTTGTTGTTGTTGTTGTTGTATGTGTGTTTCATACGAGAAATAATACTACCTAGGGCGCAGATCATGGGACGAATGAAAGGCCCAGATAATAGGATCATCTGAGCACAGGCTTAGAAAAGAAATTTGGCTTCTTTAGTTCCTTTCTCGGTTTTCTTTTTATACTTTTGGTTTTACTTTACTTTTCTTCTTGTTTCTTTTTTGGTTTTAATTGTTTTATTTTTTTAATATGTGTCTACTTTTTTTGCAGTACACAATGTACAGTTTTAGCGCACATATGAAACATTTTTTTGGCATTTTTATATACTTGATGTACATTTTTTTAAATACATGTGATGAACACTTTTTTGAATACATGGCAATATTTTCTAATGATAATTAACATTTTTTAAACTACTTGTACATTTAAAAATATTCATGGACATTTTTTGAAACACGTGAATATTTCTTTAAAATGTCACATACACATTTGTAATTGAAATAAAGATTATTTTAACCTACAGAAACATTTTTTAAATTTCTATAAACAATTTTTAAAGTGTCACAAATATATTTTTGAATCTTTAGAATTTTTCTGTGAAATGCCACGTCCATTTTTTAGTGTTATGAAACATTTTTCTTATATTACCCAAACATCGTTTTACATTGTAAACACTTTTTAGGAAAATATCACAGATATATTTATGAAAATCATGAATTTTTTTCTAAAATATAATGTACCTTTTAAGGAATGTATTAAATGTTTGTTTGGAATAACACAAACTTTTTTTTACATTGTGTAAACATTTTTCAAATGTCACGTATATTTTTCAACCACATGCCATTTTTAATATGTTACAAACATTTTTTTATACACATGATTAAGATAGTTTTATACACATTTAACATTTTCAAATGCATGATTAACATTTTTCACAATTTTATGTAAACTATCTTTTTGTAACCTATATATATTATATTCAGAATATTTGGACATATAAAAAATATTAAAATAATAAAAAATTAAAAACAAAAATGTGAAGAAAACCGAAAAAACATGGGTGATATCAGCATGATGCTGCACGTAGTTAATGGGCCGGCCCAGCACTTGCGCTAACAGACGGCGGTGCCAGGGATCTATTTGGTGCTTCCGGCCCATGTAGACATTGCTCTTTTTTTTCTGGTTCGCTCGACCGCATTTAGCAAAATAAAAGGGAAAAATCGCCAAAAACGAAAACATTTGTGAATTCAAAGAGTTCACGAATTTTGGAAAACATTCGTTAACTTGGAAAAAAGTTCATCTAATTGAAATAAATTTTATCCATTCCAAAAAAGGTTATTCAGTTTCGAAAAAAGATCATTGATATTGAAAAAAGTTAATCAAATTAAAAACTAATAAAATTTGAAAAGTTCATCAATTTTGTAAAAACATTCATGATGTTGAAAACATTACATTGATTTTTTAGAAAAATCTTGAATTTGAATAAAAAGTTCTAGATTTAACAAAAATAAAAATAATGAGAAAAAACTGAACAAAACAGTTCCTGAAAAAATAAAATAAATATTAAAAAAGAATAAGCATAAAGTTCTGCGAACTGTACATGATAGAAAGGGAGAATGATGCCAGTCTGCACATACAATTGAGATGGCCTAGTGTTTAGTATGCTTTGCCCTGAATAAAGAGGCCTCTTGTTTGAACACCGCCGGTCGCATCTTTTTTTTGTTTGAATTTTAACAGGAAAGAAAGAAAATATTAAACGGGCCGGCCCAGCTCGCGGGATGGGGTTTTGCTTCAGATGCCCGTTTGCAAAATGGTTTGTAAAGAACGCCTGAAGCGCCAAATAGGAGATGCCCACCAATTTTCCTCGATAATGAGCCGTGTGTCTCAGCGAGGCTTGTTTTGCCATGCGACACCATGATAACCGTCGTGCTTTAGTGACGGCGAACGATTGCTTTACGAGCAAAGCAACAAAGATTTTCTCGCTTTCTTGGAGGAGAGACGGCCGTTTTTCAGCACAAAACGGCAAAGATCAACCAAACCCTAAGACTGCTAAAGCTTGGCAGAGAAAACGAACAAGAAACAAACGTAGATAAAAAGTAGTGTATTTTTATTGAATAGATCAATTGGTGTTTTTTCCTTCAATCGGCAAAGACCCTTATATAAAGGGCACGCGGGACTTGGCGTGTACGATCAAAATATCAAAACCAAACTGAACAGGATTAATCCCTTGATTCGGTTACAAGTACAAAGCTGTATGTAAAAGTTCCAAGTCCAAACTATATTCACGTACCGACACGTTTTGGTCCACAAGGAAAATAATAAACTAATCCAGCAATGTTATTAATCATACCAAATAATGTTCACATGCCTCGTGCATAACCACTCATGCGGATGTAGTTTTCCTTGTTACATTTTTCCTTACGAGAAGCTTGGCATCTGAGGCAGGCAAGGACTTGTCCTAGGCAGTGACATGTTAGCTCAATGTATCGTAGAATCATTTCAGACTGGTCCTCGGTAGCCACTAGTCCAGCAAATTCTCCATATATTTGCCCTGATTAAATAGCTTGTTACGCCTGACTTGAACTTGAAGCATCTATATCGAACTCTGATCATTTACGTGGCTTCATAGTCTTTACAACCCAAAACTTCATATTGGCATCTGATTCTTGCTAGGCCTTGTCCATAGATAGCAGCGTAGTAGCTCGAAATATCCTGAAGTCTGGCTAGGATATGTCCCACGTAGAATCTTGTCCATGCAAATCCCTCTATTACATTTCTTAAGAAAAATATCAACTGTTTAGCTTGATCAACTAATTAATTTGGCTGATTATACAAACCAGCTAGCCAAATTTCACCTTCAACACATGCCTTGCTGTTTTTTGTACTATTGTATTCAGCAAAAACACTATTATAATACCTTACGACGATGGCGACAACTTCACCGGCCATATAGTTGCTTAGGGCGGTATTTCAAAAGATATATCGGCCAAATTACTGAGGGCGATACTTGAAATATTATATCGGCCACATTATCTCAGATTTTCTTGGACATGCTAGGATAGTACTTTTTTTTTAATATTTTTCATTGGAAGCTTTGGGCAACTTCTCCTCCACAATACGCTTCTCCCTCCATGTCATTTTCGGCACTATTGGTTTTTCTCCATCGAGCAAGCGCTTCTTCTCGACTATCTCTTCCTTCATTTCTCTTCCTTCATTTCAAATGCTCGTAGTCTCTGTACACGCCGTTTCTAAGTGTGGGCAAGTCCCGTTGGGCACCACTGAAGTCTCGGTTAGTTCTTGGCACGACTGACTTAATTCTACTGCCCCAGGTCCTTTGCCTTATACTCACGTACTTCTATTTTTGTGGCAAATATTTTATCCCTGGCCAGAAACCTCTTTGTTGAGTAGATACGTTACTAGCTTTAAATTTCTGGCTGTGTACTTTGCTTGAATCCCAACGTGTAGATGTACTAGTGTTAGACTTGAAAACCATTGGAGGTAAATTCTTGGATGTTCATGGGAAACAACTTCCCATGGCTAAATCAGCATGTGAGCTTGCCGATCTATACTTTTGACTAGTACTTGAAGATACAACAAATGCCTTGTCTGATCGTGCGTGTGTACTATGCCCAGAATTAGTTTTCTTTTCAAATTGATTAGATTGGTCAGTTTGCCTCAGCTTCACACCATTATTATTCTCTTATATACTAGCAGCATCTTTTGGGATTGATCCTAATCCAAGACACTGCCTGTTTCTGTACTATTGACAACACTTTCAGCTGATTGGTGTTCCCCAATTTTCAGACCGTGAGCAGCATCTAAATGAACTGAACTTTTTATGGGTTTAGGTTCAACATGCTTCATCGACACCCACACTGGCATGCGGTCCACCTTATAAAAATTTTCACCTGCATTGCGTACCGGTGATCAACTTCCTCGAATCATAATGGCGTCGTCTGACCTACGTTCTTCTTTAAACCGAGCCATTTTCTCATGAAATTCTGGTCTGAACATATGCTTTGGCAGAATCCATCCCGGTTGAAAATAACCTGTTGGCCCTGTAGGATATGCCCACAGATCAAAACCCCATGGAGGAAATTTGGGATATATAGGAGGTGCACAACCCCAATATGTCGGCTCCATTGCAAAGGCCGCTGGCCATACAAATTTATTTGCCATCGCTCATGACCACCAGATCTAGGACTCCTTTTACCTCCGGGTTAAACACATTGCTGGCCTTGCATGAGATGTATTTTTTCGACAACATGTTAACTCTCGCCTTTGGTCTTCTATTTTGTCTCCTCCCTTCATTGACTTTTCACACTGCTATTTCTGGATTTTTTTTGTTTGATCATCCTTGGAGGAGCACTATCATCAACAACATTATTTCTCTTGCGGACTTGGTCTGATCCAACCGAATAAGCATTCTCTTATTCTCAAACTCGACCATATCGATAGGAAAAGGGTGGCTATTGAGCTTCATCTTAGAACCTTCTGTAAATGTCAATCGTCCTTCATTACTGGCCCGATTGCACCTAAGTGTTGAACGCATCGTAAGGGCTCGAAGCTACCTTCTTGATGACTCTATTCCTCGTCTTTTGGTATCTAGTCAATTTCAACTTTAGCATCCGAACTTGCTCTTGTTCAAGCTCCCGTTCAAGTTTGTGCCGATCATCTTCCGACGGATCGTCGAGTGTGACGGCGATGACGTTCTCCAGGTCGATGTCGCTCCTATTCTTGGTTTCGCTGTTCATCGTGTGCCTTTTTTTTCTAAAACACCGGATGCTCCGGTCTCTAGAACCGGATATTCTTTATTTTATTATTGCTGCCCTCTGTTGTGTATGAGGAGGTAGCACACCAGCTAAATTCTCATTAATCCGGCTAGTGTTAAAAGTAACATATGGAGCCGAATCATGATAATTAGGATTTATATATGATGCTGAATTTGTAGGTACGACGTCCACTCTAGTGGCCTGAGGTGCAACATATGGTAATTGAGAATAATTGGCTGGATAATTAATATTAGCACGATCAATTATCTCATTCACCGACATGTTTTGTGGTGGAACCACATATTGCGAATTTGCTGCCGACGAATAAAAAGATGAAACACCGTGTTGCATATTACAAAAACTACTAGCATGTAATGTTTCATAATAATCTGCTGAACTCACCATGTTAGATCGGCCTTGATAATCGTTCATCGGCATATGAGCTTGTTCTGCTGCCGATGCCTGGGAATACACGGGTGCATGTTGTATGTTGCTAGTGGCATTAAAACTCAAAGTATGCATATTATTTGTCGACATTGGCATATAATTTTCTGATTCATAATTTGCATATCTAAAACCATCATCTGAACTGGCTGATGTAATACGCACACTATCACTAGGCCTAGCAACATCAACATAAGAATTCATGGCACTTGCAAAATAATAATAAGAAACATGTGATTCATTTGCAAGTTGTACTTGGGTGTGCTGTTGTAATATTGTGGTGCAACACCGTGGTGCGCAGCCTCCTAATTGCTTCCTTTATTCACGTGGATAACAACAACAACTATGTGTAGGAAGCAAGAACACAGGTCACAATAGATGCAATCGGCCAGCTGGCCTGATGCAACGGTGACGACAACACAGTAATAGATTCAATTGAAATTGGCTAGGGCAGAAATATTCGGCTGTATCTATAGCCAAAATAATCGTCCCCAGCGGAGGCGCCAATTGTGTTGCCACGCAAAATTGCAGCGCGACACCACGATAACCGTCGTGCTTTCGTGACAACGAACGATTGCTTTACAAGCAAAGCAACAAAGATCTCCTCGCTTTCGTAAAGGAGAGATAACCGTTTTTCAATGCAAAACGGCAAAAATCAATCAAACCCTAGGGCTGCTAGGGCTCGATTGGTGTTTTTTCTTTCAATCGACCAGGACCCTTATATAAAGGGCACGCAAGACTTAGTGTGTACGACCAAAATATCAAATCCAAATTGAATAGGATTAATCCTTTGATTTGGTTATACGTACAAAGCTGTACGTAATAGTTCCAAGTCCAAACTATATTCACGTACAGTCACGTTTTGGTCCACAAGGAAAATAATAAACTAATCCTTGCTGATCATACCAAGTAATGTTCACATGCCTCGTGCATAACCACTGATGCGGATGTAGTTTTCCTTGTTGAACTTTTCCTTCCAAGAAGATTGGCATCTGAGGCAGGCAAGGACTTGTCCTAGGCAGTGACATGTTAGCTCAATGTATCGTAGAATCTTTTCAGACTTGTCCTTGGTAGCCACTAGTTCAACAAATTCTCCATATGTTTGCCCTGATTAAATAGTTTGTTACGTGGCTTCATAGTCTTTGCAGCCCAAAACTTCAGATTGGCATCTGATTCTTGCTAGATCTTGTCCTTAGATAGCAGCGTTGTAGCTCGAAATATCCTAAGTCTGGCTAGGATATGTCCCACATAGAATCTATTCCATGCAAACTTCCCTGTTATATTTCTTAAACAAAATACCAACTGATTAGCTTGATGAACTAATTAATTTGACTGATTATACAAACCAGCTAGCCAAATTACGCCATCAACAGCTAGGACACCAAGTTTAAGCGTGGCAAGCGGCAAACGACACGACAAGGTGCAGCGTCGGCCGACTCACCGAGCAAAAGCATCATCGGCCATCAAGTCCCTTCTTTTGGTACAAAGCGGCCCTCTTTGATTTTATATTGTTTTCCTTTTGAATAATGAATTAGCTCACATAGAAAAAAAGTAATTAGTTTTCTTATCGATTCATCTTGGTTTTTGGAAGATACTATATAATTATTATACTAACTTTATCATGTTCATCTTTTGTGTACATGTGCATCACTTTGTTTATTTTTCTTTTCATGTTTACTTTGCGTCGAATTGGTTGGGGACAATACTTGCCTAGTTGTTTGAACTGTCACGCATCTAAGATCACGAAGATAGCATCTTCTTCAAACTAAGGTTCGGTTATATTAGTTCTTTAGTCATTTGTTTTTTTCAAAATTTTAGAGCCTCATTTTACACTTCGCACCCGGGACCGAACTCGTGGAGACGCCTTGCATTCGTGGAGAGTAACATTCATTCACGCGGCAACCAAGTTATTATAAAATGGCAACGGGTGATTATTTTTGAAAAGTGAGCTAGCTCACTTGGTTAGGGGAGTCATTGTACACCCTAATCACCCGGGTTGAATTCCTCATGAAAGCATTCCTTTCAAAAAATGACTATAATCTGCCTATAACTACTAAGTGACTATGAACCGACAATTTAAGATCACATGATCGTCGACCGGATATATGGTCTGACTGATAAAAGTTTTCTCAATATTTTTTAAGAGAGGATCTTTTGTAATAGCATATCCTTCTATTTCGGTTTATAGTGCTCATCTCGAAATTTTCACTTTTCCATTTTGTCTCAAATTTTAGTGCTTTCTATCACGTACCCCAATGTATTCAAATTTAAAGGTGCATTAAATTGTTGCATGTAAGGATTAAAAGAAAATTCACCAATGCACGTACAAGTTTTGGGTCATTTTATTGGTCACACATGCATGCATTGGAATTAATGCATTGATAAACACATTTTTTTTTAAAAAACAAGCGCATAAATTTAGTAATTTTGCAAATTACTTTTTTTTAATTGAGCCTTATGATGCGACCGTTGACAGAAAAACAATGGCGCGAATAATTATCCCAAATCTTTCACGGTACGGTGTCTCCCGAAACGACGTGGCGCTCGCGATCTTGTAGATGCAATCACCACAGAAACAACACGCACACCCAATAAGAGGAAGTACGTGGACGATCTTTAGAAAGATCAGCAACAAATTAGAGCTAGATGCCTCCAATCTGCTAGCCTGTATTCACAAAGTAATCAACTTCTCAACTGATATTACCTCGTACGGGAAGATACCCCGACTTGTCCGTGACTAACAGCAAAATAAAACCCACCCCTTACACGAGGCACAGCCTCCCTTTTATATGGTGCACGCAGGCACACGATACAAGGGCTCAGCCCGACTCTATCATGAGTTGGTTTCCAAACCGACTTAAACAAAAGGACTTTCTCTCTCCTATCTCTACTAATTAGGAATTAACTAATTTAAAAAGATCCGGCAAGCTGATCGTAAGAATCCAAAACTAACCAGTACTCCTTCACGTAACATTGACTTGACTTTGAATAACCAACGCACACACCTGTTGTACTCATCACGTATCAACATGGTGTTCTGAACTCTGGCTCAACATCATCCGTTGTTGCAGTTCAGATTGAAGTTTCCCCCTTAAATTTATTTGTCATCATCTTGCTGCCATGATAAAACTTGTTCGCCTGAACTGCCTGGTGGGTGCTATAAACAACAACATGCTCTCTCCTTTTCTGACGTCGTGCGGGCATGACATATCTCTCCTTTATTCCTTGATGATTTGTTGTATTAACAGTATCATTTGCAAAGGCACATGGGGTCACATCATCCTCCCTCCCTTGAAGTGAAACCGTCCTCGGTTTCGATCTATACTTTGCGGGTCTTTTCTTGAACACTTCGACGCTGCACTTTATATCCTTTGCATCTTTAGGAAGAATAGCATAAAACTCACCCTTATGCATAAAGGTGAACTTATTTGTTCGTCCATGATGAAGAGCGTTAACATCATGCTGCCACGGACGCCCCAAAATAAGGTGATAGACATGCAGTGGCATAACGTCGCATTCCACCTTATCAACGTAGCCATCAATAGAAAAAGGAACCTTCACCCTGTGAGTTACCTTCACTTTGCCAACATCATTTATCCACTTCATATAGTATGGTCTTGGGTGCTCCCATGTTGGTAACGAAAGAGACTCCACCACATCTTTGCTAATCAAGTTGCTAGCACTGCCACCATCAATTATTAGTTTGCAGACTTCTCCCTTGATGGTACATGCAGTTTGAAAAATACTCCGCCGCTGTCTTTGTTCTACAATGGTCTTGTCATCTCGCTGGACCTTATGTGCTAGCAAACTTTCCGTATCAGGGTCATCTTGAGGATAACATAATATAGTATCACCATGACCTCTTTCGATTCCATCCTCTAACTTAGGCGTCTCATCTTCAGATTCTGAAATATATTCTGTATCAACAAGTAAAACCCTTCGTTGATTGGAACATTCATGCTTCATGTGTCCACGTCCTCCACACTTGTGGCAAATAATATTACGGTGATGCGATGACGTCGCACTAGATGAAACCTGAGAAACCTCCTTTGGCGCAGTCGCCACTTTGCTCTGTTCAATGCTTCCCGACTTATAAAAAGGAGTCGGTTTAGCACTAAACCCACCACCAATAGGAGAAGAACCACGTCGCCCACTGTTGTAAGTTGGACGAGTCTCTGAAGCTTGCTTCTCCAATACCCAACGTTCAGCATGCTCCGCTTGATGAAGCAACTCATGAATATCATTATATTGCATTAAATCAACACGGTCGCGAATCTTTTCTTCTAACCCCTCAAAGAAACGTACCATGGTCGCCTCCGCAGGCTCACGCACAGCTGTACGGATCATTAAAATTTGCATCTCCTTATAGTACTCATCAACTGATTTTGTACCTTGCACTAGACGACGCAGTCTACTATGAAGCTGGCGAGTGTAGTAAGCAGGCACGAAACGTTCCCTCATGATTCGCTTCATGTCAGCCCATGTCGCTGGTCGCTCATTAGTACGGTTCTTATTATCCCACCATACAAGAGCATACTCTGTAAATTCCATAGATGCAACACGAACCTTCTTCTCTTCGGAGTAGTTGTGACCGTCAAAAATCTGATTTACGCGCATCTCCCACTCTAAATATTTCTCCGGGTCAGCACAACGTCCCGAGAATTCAGGTATGGTTATCTTGATTCGACCCAATCCATCATCCTCGTTGGCACCATTGCCGCCATGGTCACGGCGCCGCCCAGCATGGCGGTGAGCCCCCGCATCATGCTGTGGTCGGTGAGGTAAGCCTCCACGGGCATCAGAATCCTTAGAAAAATCACCATCATCGTCGTTGCCGCGGTCACAGCGTTGTCGTGGTGAGCGGGACTGTCGGGGTGCCACATCTCTCGCCTGAAGGCGCTGAACAGCCACGGTGAGCCGATTAAGACTCTCAGTCACCACCTGTAGACTATCAGTGCGTTGTCGATCGCTGGCAGTCATGTAACGCCCTCGATGCGGCTATATCTCCCACGTGTCGAGGCACGACTTAGAGGCATAACCGCACTGAAAGCAATGTCGCAAGTGAGGTAATCTTCACACAATCCATGTAATAAATAAGGGAAAGGATACATAGTTGCCTTACAATCGCCACTTCACACAAGTACATAATTAAACATTCATCATCCAGATTACACTCAAGGTCCGACTACGGTACCAAAATGAAAGAAGACTACCCCAAATGCTAAACAGATCCCCGGATCACCCCAATTGGGCTCCACTACTGATCATCTGGAAAAGACACATAATAACGGCCACGTTCCTCATTGAACTCCCAAGTGAGCTCGGTCGCACCATCTGTACTGGCATCGTTGGTACATGCATCTGCTGTGATAAAATCTGTGAGTCACGGGGACTCAGCAATCTCACACCCGCGAGATCAAGACTATTTAAGCTTATAGGTAGGAAAGGGGGTATGTGAGGTGGAGCTGCAGCAAGCGACTAGCATATGGTGGCTACAACGCAAAAGAGAGCGAGAAGAGAGAGCAAAGCACGGACGTGAAGCTAAAAGTGATCAAGAAGTGATCCTGAAACAACCTACGTCATGCATAACTCCAACAACCGTGTTCACTTCCCGGACCCTGCCGAGAAGAGACCATCACGGTTACACACGCGGTTGATGTGTTTTAGTTAAGGACAACTTCGGGTTTTCTACAACCGGACATCAACAAATTCCCATCTGCCTCATAACCGCGGGCACGGCTTTCGAAAGATAATACCCTGCAGGGGTGTCCCAACTTAGCCCATGATAAGCTCTCACGGTCAACGAAGGATATTCCTTCTACCGGGAAGACCCGATCAATCTCGGAATCCCGGACTACAAGACATTTCGACAGCAACAAAACAAGTCCAGCAAAGCCGCCCGATTGTGCCGACAAATCCTGATAGGAGCTGCACATATCTAGGTCTCAGGGCACATCCGGATAAGTCAAGCTACGAGTAAAACCAGGCCTCGAGTTGCCACGAGGTGGCCCCGCAGGTTGCTCGGTTCGGGCCAGCACTTAGAGAAGCACTGGTCCGGGGGGGCTAAAATAAAGATGACCCTCGGGCTCGCGAAAACCCGGGGGAAAAAGAGTAGGTGGTGGCAAATGGTAAAACCAATGTTGGGCCTTGCTGGAAAAGTCTTATTCAAAGCAAACTGTCAAGGGGGTCCCATAAATCACCCAACCGTGTAAGGAACGCAAACTCCGGGAACATAACACCGGTATGACGAAAACTAGGGTGGCAAGAGTGGAACAAAACACCAGGCATAAGGCCGAGCCTTCCACCCTTTACCAAGTATATAGATGCATTAATTAAATAAGAGGTATTGTGATATCCCAACAAGTAAACATGTTCCAACAAGGAACAACAAGTCCATGTTCCAACTAGGAACAAACTTCAACTTCACCTGCAACTAGCAACGCTATAAGAAGGGCTGAGCAAAGCGGTAACATAGCCAATCAATGGTTTGCTAGGACATGGATAGTTAGGGGATGACATGGCAATATAGGAGGCACGATATAGCAAGTGGTAGGTATGGCAGCATAGGCATAGCAAAAGAGCGAGCAATCTAGCAAGCAAAGATAGAAGTGATTTGGAGGGTATGGTCATCTTGCCTGCAAGAGTCTCAGAGTTGTCGAAAGCTGGGTCCTCGTAAGCGTTCTCAACGGAATCCTCGTTCACGTACTCGTCTCCCGGCTCTACCCAAGACAAGAGAACAAGCAAAGGAACCAATATCAACCACGATGCAATGCACAAGCAACATGATGCAAAACATGGCATGATATGCGAGAGGTGATATGCAATGCGTATGCATGCTACAGAAGGACAAGATGAACAAGGCATAATATTGGCAAACCAAGCATGCCACTGGATAGGTGAGGTGATTTCGGTTGAATCGATATAAAGAACACCGGAAACGGATGCACGGTTTGCAAATGACGAGCAATGCAAGAATGACACGAATCTGCCATAAACAGCATGATGCTACTTAACAAGCAACAATTAATTAAGCTACTGCACCCAAACATGGCAACAAAGCATATGACAGTAATCTACACAAGATGCACGATAAAAGATGAACACTGAGCTACGACTAATTCACATCATAACAGGTCCAAACAATCATGGCAAAAGTGCAAACGATAACAAGTTCTCAGACTTGGTGAAATTATCAATGTAGCAGAAACTAACATCAGGATGACATGTTCAGAGCAATGAAACAACATGCTACAGGTTCAGGAAATAGCAAAGTAAGGCATGGAATGAATCTACACATAGCCCTTGACAAAAGTCTCTTACTTACCAAGAGCCAAAAAGGATCAGAAAATGTGATTACACCCATGTCAATTAAGCAAGTTTCGTTACAGGTTTCAGACTTAGTAGAAAACTGGACATGGCAGAAAACTAATAACGACTAGGCATGTTCGTGAGCTCGATGCACTCACTACAGAGCATTACATGATAAAATAAGCATACATACATCAAGAAGACATGGCATAATAACAATATATGGCAAGAATAACATCATATCATGCAAGGATCAACTACACCAAGCTTGGCAAAATCGAATAACATGTAAACAATCTGCCAGCAACATTTTGAAGCAAAAGTAGAGCTCGATTGACTCAAGATATGGCACTCCATAATTGCCAACAAAGGCATGAATGGATAGAGAAAATACTCAATTTCAAAATACCCTTACTGATCATGCTCAAATTATGCATGGATCTCTCAGAAACAACATGAATACATGGCATGAAAATAACAGCAGTCAGGGACTTAGTGAAATCACTGTCTCTGAAATCAGCAACATCAAGTGACCTAGTTTGCATGCTTGTGCTAGTCACCAGATACATCACAAAAATACATGGCAAAATTAACTGGATAGGTGACATGACATATTTCAAAACTCATGTAGGATACAACTTCATAGGAGGTACACATCAATCATGGCAAAAATGACAAAAGTGCATGTTCAGATAAGATCCAGCCACTAACATCAACTAGCCCTCTTCTAACAGCATTTCGGGCATCAAGATGACCACAAATGAAAATGACGCAATGGGACAAAATGATGCACTCTTCGAGGCGAACAATTTGACATATTATACGCGCAAACCTGAGCTACGCGCAGAGAGTTATAGCATGATGAATATGGCATGTTTATGTCAAAGATTTCGGGACTTGGAGAAAATATCGGGTCAACCTCGGATCTAGGGTTCCGGGCACGGGAACCGAAGATGGCCGGAGATGGGGCGCGGGGCGGCCGGAGGAGGACGCCGGCGGGTCGGGGAGGACGGATCCGGCCGTCCCCTCGCCGGATCCGGCACCGGCGGAGCCGGGACGGCCCTGGAGAGGCGCGGGTCGCGGGCGGCGCGCGGGGGCGAGCAGCGGTGGCGGCCGGAGACGGCGAGCGGGGCCACAGCGAGGGCGGCGGGGCGGAGCTGGCGGCGGCGGGCGCGGGTCACGTCGGAGGCGGACGCCTCGGCGGCGGCGGGGAGGCGGCCCTGCGCGGGGGCGACGCGGGCCGAGCGCGGCGGGATCCGGGCCCGCGCGGGTCCGGGTTGGGCTCCACGGGCTCCGACGACGGCGGAGGCGGGGCAGCGACACGTGGCACGCCCTGATTGGTGCGGCGCGGGTGGCGGACGTGTCCGCCCGCGCGGAGAGGAGCGGGCTAGGGTTTCGGGGTGGTTTTACCCGCAAATGGAGGAGGGGGAGGCCTTTTTATAGCTAGGAGGAGCTAGGAGGCTCCAAATGGAGAGCGGTTTTTGGCCACGCGATCGTGATCGAACGGCGGAGGACATGGGAGTGTCTTAGATGGGTTATTGGGCTGTTTTGAAGGGGTGTTGGGCTGCAACACACACGAGGCCTTCACGGTTACCCGGTTAACCGTTGGAGTACCAAACGAATTCCGATTGACCCGAAACTTGACAGGCGGTCTACCGGTGCTATACCGAGGCCACATGTCAAACCTCGGTCCATTCCGAGAATGTTTAATACCCGCTCACGAAGAAATGCAAAAGGGGACACCGGGAGACGTAGGAGCGCCGGATTGCAAAACGGACAACGGGAAAGATGCTCGGATTTATGAGACGAACACGTATGCGAATGCGATGCACATGATGACATGATATGAAATGCATGACATGACCAAAATGCAAAACGAAGAGAAACCCAACCACGGAGGGAATATCATAACACATAGCCAGAAATGGCAAGAGTTGGATTACAAATATGGCAAGTTACATCTGGGGCGTTACAACACACCACCACTACGAGAGGATCTCGTCCCGAGATCTAGGACTGAAAGAACTCCGGATACTCGGAACGTAGGTGGTCTTCACGCTCCCAGGTGGCTTCTCGGTCTGAATGATGTGACCATTTCACTTTGAGGAATTTGATTGACTTGTTGCGAGTCTTGCGCTCAGTTGTCTCAAGAATAGCAACTGGATGCTCATGATAGGACAAATCTTCTTGAAGATCAATCTCTTCGAAGTTGATGGTGCGCTCAGGCGTCTTGAAGCACTTGCGAAGCTGTGACACGTGGAAGACATCGTGCACATTAGCAAAGTTGGAGGGAAGCTCAAGTTGATAGGCGAGATCGCCTCGTTTCCCGATGATCTTGAAAGGACCGACGTATCGCGGGGCAAGTTTCCCCTTGATACCGAAGCGACGAGTTCCTTTCATTGGCGAGACACGGAGGTAGACATGGTCTCCGATCTCGAATGCCACATCACGGTGTTTGCTGTCGTAATAGCTCTTCTGGCGCGACTGCGCGGCTTTGAGGTTCTCACGAATCACCTTGCACATAGCCTCAGCCTCTGAGATCAAATCATTGCCGAGCAATTGACGTTCGCCGGTTTCAGACCAGTTGAGAGGAGTACGACGCTTTCTGCCATAGAGAATCTCGAATGGGGCTTTGCCCGAGCTGGCTTGAAAACTGTTGTTGTAAGAGAATTCAGCGTAAGGAAGGCAATCCTCCCACTTCATGCCGAAAGAGATAACACAGGCTCTGAGCATATCTTCAAGAATTTGGTTTACACGCTCGACTTGTCCACTAGTCTGAGGGTGGAAAGCTGTGCTGAAGCGAATGTTGGTGCCCATGGCCTTCTGAAAAGAATCCCAAAACTTGGAGGTAAAGATGCTTCCACGGTCTGAAGAAATCAACTGCGGAATGCCGTGCAAAGAGACAATTCTGGAGGTGTAGAGCTCTGCCAGCTGCGCTGCTGTGATAGACTCTTTGATAGGAAGAAAATGAGCCACTTTGGTGAGCTTGTCGATGACGACGAAGATAGCATCATTTCCACGCTTGGACTTAGGAAAACCAGTCACGAAGTCCATTTCGATATGATCGAACTTCCATTCTGGAATAGCAAGAGGTTGGAGAAGACCAGCTGGTCGTTGGTGTTCTGCTTTCACCCTTCTACAGACATCACACTCATTCACGAATTGAGCGATCTCATGCTTCATTCGAGTCCACCAATACGACTGCTTAAGGTCATGGTACATCTTCGAACTTCCAGGATGAATCGACAGGAGAGAGTTGTGCGCTTCGTTCATAATGACTTTACGAAGATCACCCTTTTGAACCATGATCCAGTCCTCGAAGAAAAGAGTATCTCTGTTATCAACTCGATAGCACTTGTATTTGGGGATGCTCTTTTCAATACCACGTTTCACCTTCTTCACCATGGTATCCAACAATTGAGCCTCACGAATCTGATCTTCCAAAGTAGGAGAGACAATGAGGTTGGCAAGCAAACCTTGAGGGACAACTTGGAGATTCAACTTGCGGAAAGCCTCACAGAGATCCGGTTGAAAGGGCTTGAGGATTAAGCTGTTGCAGTAAGCCTTTCTGCTCAAAGCGTCTGCAATCACATTAGCCTTACCTGGAGTGTATTCAATACTCGGATTATACTCTTGAATCATTTCGACCCATCGAGTTTGCCTGAGGTTGAGATGAGGCTGAGTAAAGATATACTTGAGGCTCTTGTGATCGGTGAAAATGTCCACTTTCCTTCCCAACAAGAGATGTCTCCATGTTATTAGTGTGTGGACAACTGCCGCCAACTCAAGATCGTGAGTGGGGTAGTTCCTTTCATTGGGCTTCAACTGGCGAGAGGTATAGGCAACAACCTTCTTCTCTTGCATTAACACAGCACCGAGGCCCTGAAGAGAAGCATCACAGAATACTTCATAAGGCTTGGATTCATCAGGGGGAGTCAGAACTGGAGCAGTGACGAGTTTCTCTTTGAGAGTCTTGAAAGCAACGTCACACTCAGGAGACCAGACATAATTCACATGCTTCTGGAGGAGGTTGGAAAGAGGCTTGGCAGTCTTGGAGAAATTCTCAACGAATCTTCTGCAATAGCTTGCAAGTCCAAGAAAACTGCGAAGCTGCTTGACATTCTGAGGCGGTTCCCAATTCACAACTGCAGACACCTTCTCAGGATTAACAGCAATGCCCTTGGCAGAGATGATATGACCAAGAAAAAGAACTTCATCAAGCCAGAATTCACATTTGGAGAACTTCGCATATAATTTGAACTCTCTGAGCTTGTCAAGTACCAATCGCAAATGTTTGGCATGATCCTCCTCATTCTTGGAGAAAACCAAAATATCATCAAGATAGACCAAGACAAACTCGTTGATGTAGGGGTTGAAGATGAAATTCATCAAGCGAGTGAAATACGGATGAGCATTGACAAGGCCGAAAGACATGACAGTGTATTCATAAGAACCAAAGCTTGTTCTGCATGCTGTCTTGGGGATATCTTCTTCACGAATGCGAATCTGATGATAACCCATGCGAAGGTCAAGCTTGGAGAACACCTTAGCACCTTTGAGTTGCTCAAATAGCTCATTGATGTTGGGAAGTGGGTACTTGTTCTTGATTGTCTTCTTGTTCAATGGACGGTAATCGACGCAAAGTCGGTTCGTGCCATCCTTCTTCCGGACAAAGAGAACACCACAACCCCAAGGAGAAGAACTCGGTCTGATCAGACCCATACGTTCTTGTTTATCAAGCTGCATCTTCAACTCCTTGAGCTTATCTGGTCCAAGCTTGTAAGGACGCTTGCAAACGGGTTCCGTGCCAGGTTCAAGATCAATAACGAATTCAACTGGCCGACGGGGAGGCATACCCGGAAGGTCCTCTGGAAAAACATCTTGGTACTCACAAACGACTGGAATCTGAGAGATAGCCTCCATTTCACCCATCTCATTGAGAGAAAACAACCGAATGGTATCATCACGAGAAGCATAGATGATCACATCGTTAGAAGAGTGAGTCAATTTGATTTCCCTGGCAGCACACTCAAGCTGAGCCTTGTGCTTAGAAAGCCAGTCCATCCCGAGAATAAGATCAATATCAGAATCACCAAGAACAATTGGTTTAGACAAGAATTTGTAATCGCCCATCTTGATAGAAACATTGGGAACCACCAAACTAGAACTCAAACGTTTACCAGGAGAAATGACAGGCATGGGTCTATCCAAATTTGAAGAAGTGAACTCATGCTTGGCAAAGAATGGTCTTGACATGAAACAATGCGATGCACCAGTATCAAATAAGACTTTTGCAGGAATATCATTAACAGGAAGATTACCCATGATCACTTCAGAAGAATCCTCTGCTTGAGCTGCATTCATCATGTTCACCTTGGCGTGCTTAGGATTATGCTTGACCACTGCATTGCTGGAAGATTTCACAGGAGGAGGAGGCGGA
The DNA here is from genome assembly GCA_032464435.1 of Aegilops umbellulata. NCBI lineage: Eukaryota > Viridiplantae > Streptophyta > Magnoliopsida > Poales > Poaceae > Aegilops > Aegilops umbellulata. The sequence continues at coordinate 354,266,629 of CP136058.1, forward strand.
AGACGCCTTTGGTTGAAGCACTTGTTCGCATAGTGACCCTTCTGCTGGCATTTGTTACAAGTCACTTCTGAGAGCGGACGATGGTAAGGAGCACTTGGCCTTGGAGCTTGATTCTGAGACTTGTTCTGATAGACAGGGTTGGGTGGGTGGGAAGATCCACGACCACTTGAGTTCTTCTGCTGATAAGGCTGACGGAACGGAGGAGGAGGCAACCAGAACTTCTGTTGCTTAGCTGCCACAAGTGAAGAAGAAGAAGACTGGACTGCGTCTCTGACTCTCTTCTTAGATGCCTCAGACTTGAGCTGAGCAGCTTCTTGTTTCAGCGCCATGTTGTAGAATTCATCATACTTTAATGGCTCGAAAAGCACGAGAGCAAGTTGCAGATCTTCTCTGAGACCACGCCTGAACTGGTAGATCATACTCTTCTCATCAGGAATGTCTTGCCTTGCAAAGCGAGAGAGCTTCTGGAACTGAGTGTTGTATTGATAGACAGACATGTTGCCTTGCTTGAGATTGCGGAATTCCTCACACTTAAGCTCAACAACACTTTCTGGAATGTGGTGCGCTTTGAAATCATGACGGAAATCATCCCAAGTAATGACATGACCTCCTCTAGAATCTTTGTATTGCTGGAACCACTCAGCAGCTTGATCTTTGAGTTGAAATGAGGCAAACTTGACAAAGTCCTCAAGTCTCACATTGTTGCACTCAAAATGCTTGCTGATGTCCACGAGCCAGTCATCGGCGTCTGTGGCCTCGACACAGTAGCTGAAGGTCTTTGGCTGATTAGCAAGGAACTGGTTCAGTGAAGCGAAGTGCGGCTGATTGTTCCCTTGGCCTTGATTCTCTTGATTAGCTTGCCCTTGGTTGCGATCTTGCAAGAGCTGAATCAGAATCTGAGCATTGGCATTTGTGGCAGTCATCAGGGCCTGCCAAGCTTCCGGAGGTGGAGGCGGTGGCGGAGGGTTAGCCTGATTCCCTTCATTGCGTTCCGGATTCTGACGCGTTGGTGGAGCCATCCTGAAGAGGGTGACATCCATTAGCATCTTGACAGAGATATATTGAAGCTGAATCAAAGGAACGAAATTGCAACATATAGTCTTCACAATAAACATCCGAACAAGAATGAACGAATGAATTCCAATGTAAAATCATCACACTTCCAAAGCTGAGAAGCCACTTAGAACACGGTAAGGAATAAAATCAACAAGGTACGGATGTGAACAAATACTTGGTAAGGATTACCCAATCACAAACCAAATACCTGCGGAAGAAATACTAGAGCTACATGAATTCCCACTTATAAACTCCCGAAACTTTCTGGTTATGCAATCAGGTGTTGGGGATACAGGGGACACAAAATATATCACCCAAACTAACAATACCTAGATCCAGCTGTATCCATCCTTCAACACATAACCAAGAAATCCTCGGAAATCATCTACCTCAACCTTCTAAAACACATCCGTTATACAAGTCATGGCGATACTCCCGCACTCGCCTCAGTACTGGGCTATCAGGGTTATCTCACCAACAACTGTACAAAAGAGATTTTCGATGTCGGCGTGCTAAACTCAGGTATTCCAAAACCGCAACGATAAAATTTTGACGACAACACCTCGGAGCTCAACTCCCCGGGACACCTCCTCTAAAACCCCTGCTGACGGGAGGCAACCAAGACAATGTTGTCATCATAAAACCATCGGAACGATTGTAATATACCCGCGTGATCCTAAAATTTTTTTAGTGAAATTTGAGAAGAGAAGAGTCAAAACTCTACGTCAGGAAGCCTTACCAGAAGGTCGAAGGGACTGGGAAGTAAAAAGAATTCCTAAACTCTCCGGTATATAATTCCTAAATGACTCAAAACATTTTTCTAGACACAACTCGGCCACTAAAGACGATCAAACAGTGGGGGCTCCTAAGGTCGGGGAAAGGCTCTGATACCAACTTGTAACGCCCTCGATGTGGCTATATCTCCCACGTGTCGAGGCACGACTTAGAGGCATAACCGCATTGAAAGCAATGTCGCAAGTGAGGTAATCTTCACACAATCCATGTAATAAATAAGGGAAAAGATACATAGTTGGCTTACAATCGCCACTTCACACAAGTACATAATTAAACATTCATCATCCAGATTACACTCAAGGTCCGACTACGGTACCAAAATGAAAGAAGACTACCCCAAATGCTAAACAGATCCCCGGATCACCCCAACTGGGCTCCACTACTGATCATCTGGAAAAGACACATAATAACGGCCACGTTCCTCATCGAACTCCCAAGTGAGCTCGGTCGCACCATCTGTACTGGCATCGTTGGTACCTGCATCTGTTGTGATAAAATCTGTGAGTCACGGGGACTCAGCAATCTCACACCCGCGAGATCAAGACTATTTAAGCTTATAGGTAGGAAAGGGGGTATGTGAGGTGGAGCTGCAGCAAGAGACTAGCATATGGTGGCTACAACGCAAAAGAGAGCGAGAAGAGAGAGCAAAGCACGGACGTGAAGCTAAAAGTGATCAAGAAGTGATCCTGAAACAACCTACGTCATGCATAACTCCAACAACCGTGTTCACTTCCCGGACCCTGCCGAGAAGAGACCATCACGGTTACACACGCGGTTGATGTGTTTTAGTTAAGGACAACTTCGGGTTTTCTACAACCGGACATCAACAAATTCCCATCTGCCTCATAACCGCGGGCACGGCTTTCGAAAGATAATACCCTGCAGGGGTGTCCTAACTTAGCCCATGATAAGCTCTCACGGTCAACGAAGGATATTCCTTCTACCGGGAAGACCCGATCAATCTCGGAATCCCGGACTACAAGACATTTCGACAGCAACAAAACAAGTCCAGCAAAGCCGCCCGATTGTGCCGACAAATCCTGATAGGAGCTGCACATATCTAGGTCTCAGGGCACATCCGGATAAGTCAAGCTACGAGTAAAACCAGGCCTCGAGTTGCCACGAGGTGGCCCCGCAGGTTGCTCGGTTCGGGCCAGCACTTAGAGAAGCACTGGTCCGGGGGGGCTAAAATAAAGATGACCCTCGGGCTCGCGAAAACCCGGGGGAAAAAGAGTAGGTGGTGGCAAATGGTAAAACCAATGTTGGGCCTTGCTGGAAAAGTCTTATTCAAAGCAAACTGTCAAGGGGGTCCCATAAATCACCCAACCGTGTAAGGAACGCAAACTCCGGGAACATAACACCGGTATGACGAAAACTAGGGTGGCAAGAGTGGAACAAAACACCAGGCATAAGGCCGAGCCTTCCACCCTTTACCAAGTATATAGATGCATTAATTAAATAAGAGGTATTGTGATATCCCAACAAGTAAACATGTTCCAACAAGGAACAACAAGTCCATGTTCCAACTAGGAACAAACTTCAACTTCACCTGCAACTAGCAACGCTATAAGAAGGGCTGAGCAAAGCGGTAACATAGCCAATCAATGGTTTGCTAGGACATGGATAGTTAGGGGATGACATGGCAATATAGGAGGCACGATATAGCAAGTGGTAGGTATGGCAGCATAGGCATAGCAAAAGAGCGAGCAATCTAGCAAGCAAAGATAGAAGTGATTTGGAGGGTATGGTCATCTTGCCTGCAAGAGTCTCAGAGTTGTCGAAAGCTGGGTCCTCGTAAGCGTTCTCAACGGAATCCTCGTTCACGTACTCGTCTCCCGGCTCTACCCAAGACAAGAGAACAAGCAAAGGAACCAATATCAACCACGATGCAATGCACAAGCAACATGATGCAAAACATGGCATGATATGCGAGAGGTGATATGCAATGCGTATGCATGCTACAGAAGGACAAGATGAACAAGGCATAATATTGGCAAACCAAGCATGCCACTGGATAGGTGAGGTGATTTCGGTTGAATCGATATAAAGAACACCGGAAACGGATGCACGGTTTGCAAATGACGAGCAATGCAAGAATGACACGAATCTGCCATAAACAGCATGATGCTACTTAACAAGCAACAATTAATTAAGCTACTGCACCCAAACATGGCAACAAAGCATATGACAGTAATCTACACAAGATGCACGATAAAAGATGAACACTGAGCTACGACTAATTCACATCATAACAGGTCCAAACAATCATGGCAAAAGTGCAAACGATAACAAGTTCTCAGACTTGGTGAAATTATCAATGTAGCAGAAACTAACATCAGGATGACATGTTCAGAGCAATGAAACAACATGCTACAGGTTCAGGAAATAGCAAAGTAAGGCATGGAATGAATCTACACATAGCCCTTGACAAAAGTCTCTTACTTACCAAGAGCCAAAAAGGATCAAAAAATGTGATTACACCCATGTCAATTAAGCAAGTTTCGTTACAGGTTTCAGACTTAGTAGAAAACTGGACATGGCAGAAAACTAATAACGACTAGGCATGTTCGTGAGCTCGATGCACTCACTACAGAGCATTACATGATAAAATAAGCATACATACATCAAGAAGACATGGCATAATAACAATATATGGCAAGAATAACATCATATCATGCAAGGATCAACTACACCAAGCTTGGCAAAATCGAATAACATGTAAACAATCTGCCAGCAACATTTTGAAGCAAAAGTAGAGCTCGATTGACTCAAGATATGGCACTCCATAATTGCCAACAAAGGCATGAATGGATAGAGAAAATACTCAATTTCAAAATACCCTTACTGATCATGCTCAAATTATGCATGGATCTCTCAGAAACAACATGAATACATGGCATGAAAATAACAGCAGTCAGGGACTTAGTGAAATCACTGTCTCTGAAATCAGCAACATCAAGTGACCTAGTTTGCATGCTTGTGCTAGTCACCAGATACATCACAAAAATACATGGCAAAATTAACTGGATAGGTGACATGACATATTTCAAAACTCATGTAGGATACAACTTCATAGGAGGTACACATCAATCATGGCAAAAATGACAAAAGTGCATGTTCAGATAAGATCCAGCCACTAACATCAACTAGCCCTCTTCTAACAGCATTTCGGGCATCAAGATGACCACAAATGAAAATGACGCAATGGGACAAAATGATGCACTCTTCGAGGCGAACAATTTGACATATTATACGCGCAAACCTGAGCTACGCGCAGAGAGTTATAGCATGATGAATATGGCATGTTTATGTCAAAGATTTCGGGACTTGGAGAAAATATCGGGTCAACCTCGGATCTAGGGTTCCGGGCACGGGAACCGAAGATGGCCGGAGATGGGGCGCGGGGCGGCCGGAGGAGGACGCCGGCGGGTCGGGGAGGACGGATCCGGCCGTCCCCTCGCCGGATCCGGCACCGGCGGAGCCGGGACGGCCCTGGAGAGGCGCGGGTCGCGGGCGGCGCGCGGGGGCGAGCAGCGGTGGCGGCCGGAGACGGCGAGCAGGGCGACAGTGAGGGCGGCGGGGCGGAGCTGGCGGCGGCGGGCGCGGGTCACGTCGGAGGCGGACGCCTCGGCGGCGGCGGGGAGGCGGCCCAGCGCGGGGGCGACGCGGGCCGAGCGCGGCGGGATCCGGGCCCGCGCGTGTCCGGGACGGGCTCCACGGGCTCCGACGACGGCGGCGGGGGGGCAGCGACACGTGGCACGCCCTGATTGGTGCGGCGCGGGCGGCGGACGTGTCTGCCCGCGCGGAGATGAGCGGGCTAGGGTTTCGGGGTGGTTTTACCCGCAAATGGAGGAGGGGGAGGCCTTTTTATAGCTAGGAGGAGCTAGGAGGCTCCAAATTATGCTCAAATTATTCATGGATCTCTCATAAACAACATGAATACATGGCATGAAAATAACAGCAGTCAGGGACTTAGTGAAATCACTAAGTCTCTGAAATCAGCAACATCAAGTGACCTAGTTTGCATGCTTGTGCTAGTCACCACATACATCACAAAAATACATGGCAAAATTAACTGGATAGGTGACATGACATATTTCAAAACTCATGTAGGATACAACTTCATAGGAGGTACACATCAATCATGGCAAAAATGACAAAAGTGCATGTTCAGATAAGATCCAGCCACTAACATCAACTAGCCCTCTTCTAACAGCATTTCGGGCATCAAGATGACCACAAATGAAAATGACGCAATGGGACAAAATGATGCACTCTTCGAGGCGAACAATTTGACATATTATACGCGCAAACCTGAGCTACGCGCAGAGAGTTATAGCATGATGAATATGGCATGTTTATGTCAAAGATTTCGGGACTTGGAGAAAATATCGGGTCAACCTCGGATCTAGGGTTCCGGGCACGGGAACCGAAGATGGCCGGAGATGGGGCGCGGGGCGGCCGGAGGAGGACGCCGGCGGGTCGGGGAGGACGGATCCGGTCGGCCCCTCGCCGGATCCGGCACCGACGGAGCCGGGACGGCGCTGGAGAGGCGCGGGTCGCGGGCGGCGCGCGGGGGCGAGCAGCGGTGGCGGCCGGAGACGGCGAGCAGGGCGACAGTGAGGGCGGCGGGGCGGAGCTGGCGGCGGCGGGCGCGGGTCACGTCGGAGGCGGACGCCTCGGCGGCGGCGGGGAGGCGGCCCTGCGCGGGGGCGACGCGGGCCGAGCGCGGCGGGATCCGGGCCCGCGCGGGTCCGGGACGGGCTCCACGGGCTCCGACGACGGCGGCGGGGGGGCAGCGACACGTGGCACGCCCTGATTGGTGCGGCGCGGGCGGCGGACGTGTCCGCCCGCGCGGAGATGAGCGGGCTAGGGTTTCGGGGTGGTTTTACCCGCAAATGGAGGAGGGGGAGGCCTTTTTATAGCTAGGAGGAGCTAGGAGGCTCCAAATTATGCTCAAATTATTCATGGATCTCTCATAAACAACATGAATACATGGCATGAAAATAACAGCAGTCAGGGACTTAGTGAAATCACTAAGTCTCTGAAATCAGCAACATCAAGTGACCTAGTTTGCATGCTTGTGCTAGTCACCACATACATCACAAAAATACATGGCAAAATTAACTGGATAGGTGACATGACATATTTCAAAACTCATGTAGGATACAACTTCATAGGAGGTACACATCAATCATGGCAAAAATGACAAAAGTGCATGTTCAGATAAGATCCAGCCACTAACATCAACTAGCCCTCTTCTAACAGCATTTCGGGCATCAAGATGACCACAAATGAAAATGACGCAATGGGACAAAATGATGCACTCTTCGAGGCGAACAATTTGACATATTATACGCGCAAACCTGAGCTACGCGCAGAGAGTTATAGCATGATGAATATGGCATGTTTATGTCAAAGATTTCGGGACTTGGAGAAAATATCGGGTCAACCTCGGATCTAGGGTTCCGGGCACGGGAACCGAAGATGGCCGGAGATGGGGCGCGGGGCGGCCGGAGGAGGACGCCGGCGGGTCGGGGAGGACGGATCCGGCCGGCCCCTCGCCGGATCCGGCACCGACGGAGCCGGGACGGCGCTGGAGAGGCGCGGGTCGCGGGCGGCGCGCGGGGGCGAGCAGCGGTGGCGGCCGGAGACGGCGAGCAGGGCGACAGCGAGGGCGGCGGGGCGGAGCTGGCGGCGGCGGGCGCGGGTCACGTCGGAGGCGGACGCCTCGGCGGCGGCGGGGAGGCGGCCCTGCGCGGGGGCGACGCGGGCCGAGCGCGGCGGGATCCGGGCCCGCGCGGGTCCGAGACGGGCTCCACGGGCTCCGACGACGGCGGCGGGGGGGCAGCGACACGTGGCACGCCCTGATTGGTGCGGCGCGGGCGGCGGACGTGTCCGCCCGCGCGGAGATGAGCGGGCTAGGGTTTCGGGGTGGTTTTACCCGCAAATGGAGGAGGGGGAGGCCTTTTTATAGCTAGGAGGAGCTAGGAGGCTCCAAATTATGCTCAAATTATGCATGGATCTCTCATAAACAACATGAATACATGGCATGAAAATAACAGCAGTCAGGGACTTAGTGAAATCACTAAGTCTCTGAAATCAGCAACATCAAGTGACCTAGTTTGCATGCTTGTGCTAGTCACCACATAGATCACAAAAATACATGGCAAAATTCTCTGGATAGGTGACATGACATATTTCAAAACTCATGTAGGATACAACTTCATAGGAGGTACACATCAATCATGGCAAAAATGACAAAAGTGCATGTTCAGATAAGATCCAGCCACTAACATCAACTAGCCCTCTTCTAACAGCATTTCGGGCATCAAGATGACCACAAATGAAAATGACGCAATGGGACAAAATGATGCACTCTTCGAGGCGAACAATTTGACATATTATACGCGCAAACCTGAGCTACGCGCAGAGAGTTATAGCATGATGAATATGGCATGTTTATGTCAAAGATTTCGGGACTTGGAGAAAATATCGGGTCAACCTCGGATCTAGGGTTCCGGGCACGGGAACCGAAGATGGCCGGAGATGGGGCGCGGGGCGGCCGGAGGAGGACGCCGGCGGGTCGGGGAGGACGGATCCGGCCGGCCCCTCGCCGGATCCGGCACCGACGGAGCCGGGACGGCGCTGGAGAGGCGCGGGTCGCGGGCGGCGCGCGGGGGCGAGCAGCGGTGGCGGCCGGAGACGGCGAGCAGGGCGACAGCGAGGGCGGCGGGGCGGAGCTGGCGGCGGCGGGCGCGGGTCACGTCGGAGGCGGACGCCTCGGCGGCGGCGGGGAGGCGGCCCTGCGCGGGGGCGACGCGGGCCGAGCGCGGCGGGATCCGGGCCCGCGCGGGTCCGAGACGGGCTCCACGGGCTCCGACGACGGCGGCGGGGGGGCAGCGACACGTGGCACGCCCTGATTGGTGCGGCGCGGGCGGCGGACGTGTCCGCCCGCGCGGAGATGAGCGGGCTAGGGTTTCGGGGTGGTTTTACCCGCAAATGGAGGAGGGGGAGGCCTTTTTATAGCTAGGAGGAGCTAGGAGGCTCCAAATTATGCTCAAATTATGCATGGATCTCTCATAAACAACATGAATACATGGCATGAAAATAACAGCAGTCAGGGACTTAGTGAAATCACTAAGTCTCTGAAATCAGCAACATCAAGTGACCTAGTTTGCATGCTTGTGCTAGTCACCACATAGATCACAAAAATACATGGCAAAATTCTCTGGATAGGTGACATGACATATTTCAAAACTCATGTAGGACACAACTTCATAGGAGGTACAAATCAATCATGGCAAAAATGACAAAAGTGCATGTTCAGATAAGATCCAGCCACTAACATCAACTAGCCCTCTTCTAATAGCATTTCTGGCATCAAGATGACCACAAATGAAAACGGTGCAATGGTACAAAATGATGCACTCTTCAAGGGGAACAATTTGACATATTATACGCGCAAACCGGAGCTACGTGCAGAGAGTTGTGGCATGATGAAAATGGCATGTTTATGTCAAAGATTTCGGGACTTCGAGAAAATATCGGGTCAACCTCGGATCTAGGGTTCCGGGCACGGGAACCGAAGATGGCCGGAGATGGGGCGCGGGGCGGCCGGAGGAGGACGCCGACGGGTCGGGGAGGACGGATCCGGCCGGCCCCTCGCCGGATCCGGCACCGGCGGAGCCGGGGCGGCGCTGGAGAGGCGCGGCGCGCGGGGGCGAGCAGCGGCGGCGGCCGGAGACGGCGAGCGGGGCGACGGCGAGGGCGGCGAGGCGGAGCTGGCGGCGGCGGGCGCGGGTCGCGTCGGAGGCGCGCGCCTCGGCGGCGGCGGGGAGGCGGCCCTGCGCGGGGGCGATGCGGGCCGAGCGCGGCGGGATCCGGGCCCGCGCGGGTCCGGGACGGGCTCCGCGGGCTCCGGCGGCGGCGGCGGCGGGGCAGCGACACGTGGCACGCCCTGATTGGTGCGGCGCGGGCAGCGGACGTGTCCGACCGCGCGGAGAGGAGCGGCCTAGGGTTTCGGGGTGGTTTTACCCGCAAATGGAGTAGGGGGAGGCCTTTTTATAGCTAGGAGGAGCTAGGAGGCTCCAAATGGAGAGCGGTTTTCGGCCACGCGATCGTGATCGAACGGCGGGGGACATGGGAGTGTCTTAGATGGGTTATTGGGCTGTTTTGAAGGGGTGTTGGGCTGCAACACACACGAGGCCTTCACGGTTACCCGGTTAACCGTTGGAGTACCAAACGAATTCCGATTGACCCGAAACTTGACAGGCGGTCTACCGGTGCTATACCGAGGCCACATGTCAAACCTCGGTCCATTCCGAGAATGTTTAATACCCGCTCACGAAGAAATGCAAAAGGGGACACCGGGAGACGTAGGAGCGCCGGATTGCAAAACGGACAACGGGAAAGATGCTCGGATTTATGAGACGAACACGTATGCGAATGCGATGCACATGATGACATGATATGAAATGCATGACATGACCAAAATGCGAAACGAAGAGAAACCCAACCACGGAGGGAATATCATAACACATAGCCAGAAATGGCAAGAGTTGGATTACAAATATGGCAAGTTACATCTGGGGCGTTACAAGTCAAACGCTCGTTCAACCTGTCCTCGACGCCTACAATATTTGCAGACAATTCCTCAACCCTTGTCTCAAGCTTCTTGTTGGCTCCCTTGATCGTCATCAGATGAATACGCAAATCATCACTTATCTCCAGACCCTCCGGAAGCTCATCGACCTCCTCATGATCAGATTTGTCATGCTGCGAGTTCACCATCTTGAAACAGTTGAATCAAATAGCAAGAAAAAAAATTGTACCGTGATCAACCTTGCTCTGAATACCACTTGATGCGACCGTTGACAGAAAAACAATGGCGCGAATAATTATCCCAAATCTTTCACGGTACGGTGTCTCCCGAAACGACGTGGCGCTCGCGATCTTGTAGATGCAATCACCACAGAAACAACACGCACACCCAATAAGAGGAAGTACGTGGACGATCTTTAGAAAGATCAGCAACAAATTAGAGCTAGATGCCTCTAATCTGCTAGTCTGAATTCACAAAGTAATCAACTTCTCAACTGATATTATCTCGTACGAGAAGATACCTCGACTTGTCCGTGACTAACAGCAAAATAAAACCCACCCCTTACACGAGGCACAGCCTCCCTTTTATATGGTGCACGCAGGCACACGATACAAGGGCTCAGCCCGACTCTATCGTGAGTTGGTTTCCAAACCGACTTAAACAAAAGGACTTTCTCTCTCCTATGTCTACTAATTAGGAATTAACTAATTTAAAAAGATCCAGCAAGCTGATCGCAAAAATCCAAAACTAACCAGTACTCCTTCACGTAACATTGACTTGACTTTGAATAACCAATGCACGCGCCTGTTGTACTCATCACGTATCAACATGGTGTTCTGAACTCTGGCTCAACATCATCCGTTGGTGCAGTTCGGATTGAAGTTTACCCCTTAAATTTATTTGTCATCATCTTGCTGCCATGATAAAACTTGTTCGCCTGAACTGCTTGGTGGGTGCTATAAACAACAACATGCTCTCTCCTTTTCTGACGTTGTCATCTCTCCTTTATTCCTTGATGATTTGTTGTATTAACAGTATCATTTGCAAAGGCACATGGGGTCACATCACCTTATAAACCAAATGGGAGGGAGTACTTGATTTCCAAACCAAGAGAATCTTTGTGATGCTATATCTTTTTAGTACAAGAGTAATAACAAATCACTCAAGAGGCACACTACACTCCGATTGCGTAAGGAGCGGAGGCTCGTGGGGACGTCGGCGAGCATCCGAAAATGCTAGACCTACTTAAGGCTGTTACGTGACCTACGTAAACTTCCATTCCATCTAACTAAACACCCCCCTAATTCTCAGGGTGGGCCCCAGCCTCCACTAATGTCCAATCAAAGACAACCAAATCACCCCATACGTAAGGTACATAAAAATCTTTTCGTAGATGTAGCATTGCCTGCGATCATCGATTGGTCGTGTTGTCTTCTCGCCAAAGCAGCAAGCTCGTGAGCCAAAGAATTGCACCCCCTCCCCACGATGCTGGCGCTGTGGTAACGTCATGGATCGGAGCATAGTGAGTAAATTGCATAAAATCATCAGTTTGAAGGTTAGGTTTGCGAAAAACAGTACAATACATTTTTTATGCAGAAAACACCACGTCTTGCGTAATCTTTTTACAAAAATCACTGATCGGCGGATTAGGGTCGTTGGAACGTGTTTATGACATATGGGCCCGATTTTTGCTGATGTGGCATAACGGTTCACAAGTAACGACTTTAGACATGGTTTGTTCTAAATTCACAAAATAGTCCCTGGTATTTTACAAAAATACTCTTCAATCAAAACAAAAGAATGCAATCAGCCCCATCTTGATGCGTGCATCCTCTTCTCTCCTCCCCGAAGGGGGACCTCGCCATGATGGCTCGAGCTGCAGGTGCAGCAAGAAACAGCAGGTGCAGCTAGAAGAAGGCGAGCATGAGCGGTGGGCTGGACTGCGTGTGCAGGCGCTGAAGCTCGCGGTCGCGGTTGGCCACCCGGACGACGGCCACCGAGGAGATGGAGTTGACTGGTCCACTCATTCTACTCCTGTGCGTGTGGCGGTGCATCCGGCGACGGGGACCGACAGTGTAGAGCGGGGCGGCGTGTTCAGCGACGGCGACCGAGGTTGTAGAGCGCGGCGGCGCGTTCGACGACGCGTGCCTGCCAGCACCGTTGCCGGAGCAAAGCTTTGCTAGCGCCCAGCGTCGACGACATGTCATACGTGCGCCCCTCCATCCCCCACCCTCCAAGCGCGTGGTAGTCGCCGTTGGCCTCCCCCCTGCCACAGTTTGCCGCCGTCGTGGGACGGAGAAGAGGAGAGAGAACAGCGGCGGCTCGATTCAGATCGAGGTCAGCTTAGCGGGGGCTCGACCCAGATCGAGGTCGGCGCGGCGGCGGCTCCATCTAGATTGAGGACGGCGCGGCGGCGGCGGCTCCATCCAGATCTAGGACGGCGCGACAGTTGAGCGTCGTGGTTGGGCTCGCTGGTTGCCGGCGGGGAGATGGAGGGCGATGGCGTGGCTGGGTATCGAAGGGAATTTTGACCAGTCATATTTTTACAGAGAGAGGAGAGAGATGGAGAAGAAGGGAGGGGTGCATGTGTAAAATTTATGCCATGTAGGCAAAAAATGGGTCTCATCTGTAATAATCTCAGTTAACAGAGTCAAATCCGTCGATCAGTGTTTTTTGCAAAAATATTATTGAAGACACGGTGTTTTCTAAAAAAATGTATTATAATGTTTTTTTGCAAACCTAACCTTTAAATTGGTGGTTTTGTGCAATTTACTCGTGCATAGTGGATCGACCTGTTCGGCGCAGGAGGTAAATAATTCAGTGGCAATCATGTGGCAACCAAGTTTCAGGACGACGGCGGGCCCCGGTACAGGCTAATTCAGTGCCCTTCGGCTCCACGCTGCTGCAGCGTTGTAGGGGTATGATATCATGTTGCAATCAAGTATGATATTAAATCGGGAAAAGTCCATTTTAAACCCTGAATTCGTACGGGTTCGGCGAAACGAACCTTTAGTCGAAATCCCGGTCGATTCCACCCTAAACTATGTAATCCCGGTCTAAATCAAACCTTCGGGTCGTTTGGACGGCTGGGATTGGGACATTTCGTAGAGGGCGCACACCAGCTCCCTGTTGGGCCGGCCCGCTTTAGTTTTCTTTGGTTAAGAAACAAAAATACGGAAAGGGCGCTACATCTTGCTCCCTGCTGGGCCGGCCTGCATACTTTTTTCGTTCAAAAATAAAAAATAAGCGCCCGCTCTGGCTCGAAAACAACAAAAGTTCACAAATTTAAAAAAAAATGTTCACGGATTTTGAAAAAGTTCAACAATTTTGAAAATAAGTTCACAGATTTTCAAAAGAAAATTCCACGGATTTGGGAAAAATTTCATAGACTGGAAAAGAAAATCTAAAACTGAAAAAGAGTCCGTGGATCTTTTTCTTTATTATTTCTTTTCTATCTTTTTTTTCATGTATACATACAAAGTTCATTGCGTATATTAGGAAATCTTCACGGTAATTTCCAAAAATTTCACTCATTTATAGAAATGTTCATCTTGTATTAGAAATTTGTTCAGTGTATATCGCACAACAGTTGAATATTTATTCAGAAATTGTTCAACATATATTACCAAAATGTACATCTATTCATATTTTATTCAATAATGCTATCACATATTTGCCGCGAGTTTGAAATATCTTCCACGCACCTTTTTCATTTTTTCTTGAATTCGTAAAGTTGCATATTTTCAAAAAATAAGTGTACAAATAAGAACCACGTGAACCAAATTTTGAAAAGAATATAAAGTTTCATGAAACAGATTATAAAATTGTTCAGAATGTTTTGTTCCATATTTTCGACAACTTTTTAAAGAAATGTTTGCGATTTTAAAAATTGGTTCCGTTTCAAAAATTCCTCACAAATTTAAAAAATGTTTTTGTTGTCCTAATTTTGTTCCGGAGTTCAAAAACTATTCCTATATTTCATAAAATTCTAAAAATTTCCCTGTTTTCAATAAAAAAAATCAGGAGTTTAAAAAATATTTCCGTTTCAAAATTGTTTCTGAATTTTAAAAACTTTCATGTTTTGAGTTTTTCTTCGGGAGTTTTATAAAATGTGCATGTTCCAAAAGTTTGCTTGAATTTTCCAAATTTAGTTTCGTAATCTGTTCACAAATTTGAAAGGTGATCGTTTTTCATAAACACTAAAAAAATAGCGGTGGAAATTTTAAAAATATTTGAATCTGCTGTTGTTTCTTATTGCTTTGTGTTGCTATGAACAAATTTGGTCGCTAGTTCAACTGGTTGTACCAGCGCATTTGTTGTTGTAGATCCTCGGTTCGAAACTTGTCAAGGGTGTAATTTTTTTAGCGTTTTCCGCCTATGTGTGCGAGAGAAAATTAAAGACACATTTTTTTAGCTTCGAAACTTGTGAAGTGCGAATTGTTTTTAACGTTTTTTGCCTATGCGTGCGAGAGAAAATAAAGACACATTTTATAGCAAATAAAAAAAAACGGCTGGCCCAGCGTGGAGGACGGGTGCACACGCCGTGGTCAACATGTCGCTCCTTGGCCCACCGCTAGACAAATCCCAGTTGACTTTTGCCGGGTTTGATTTAGACCGGGATTGCAGAATTCAGGGTGCAATCGACCGGGATTATTTGAAGGTTCATTTCGCCCAACCTTTACGAATTCAAGGTTTAAAATGGACTTTTTCCTATTAAATCACTCTGTGTCACAGCCCGTCGTCCAGGACATACGCGCAATCAGTGCAACACATTGTCAACTAATGACGACAAGACAGCGGCCGTTGTATTTCTGAATCCAATGGCTAATAAAACAATGACAAATAGTATTGCTCATAATGTCAGGATAGCTATGCGGCGGCTACCATGTGCTTCGTCAAACATAAAGTCAGTGCTTAAGCTAGCAAGCTACTGCTAGTTTTCCTTTTTTTTTTCTCCTATTCAGAAGAAGCTTTCATTAATCAAACATAGCAATTACATTCATAGTTTTTTTTCTGAAACTTCTGATCTATTCACACTCAATCATTTTCACTAGTATAGAGAAAATTAGAGGTAACAAGAATTACACCAGGTCCCTGAACCACCTAACAATGACTGCAAGTGCAGGCGCGAGCTAAAGGCGTACCGCTGCCATCGCCATTCCGTCACCGAAGCCGAGCAAACTTTGTTGTAGCAGACGATCGGGAAAATCATCATGGTAAGGATCCATAGGACCAGCGCACCAAAGTAACAACTACCGTCGATGAAGACAATCCTCTTTTTTCTGTTTTCTTTTTTGAAAAGGGGGTAATCCCGGCCTCTGCATCATGTGATACACACAACCATTTTATTAATCAAACATAAGGATGGCAATTTTATCCATGGACATGGATACCCATGGATATCCAACCCGAATGGATAGGGTTTGGATATGCTTTTGCGCCCATGGGCACCGCCCAAACCCGACCCGATTACTCGTGGATAGGGCATGGACATAATCTTATACCCATGGATATATCCAAACCGACCCGATAGTCTGACTTAACGAGCAATATTCTGCTACCCCTACCCCATAGTCACATGTCCCACTATAATTTTATCCTTTATCTAAAACATCCAAAAGAAATTACACAATCCCCACCGTAACATACTCCAACACACCTTCTCATCCTATTATCTACACTAATTAAATGACTTGTCATTGATAATCGGTGTCGTGTCCTTGAGTTACTCCTGTCATAGCCCTAGAGGTGGCCGCCGCTACCAGCCGCTACCCCCATATAAGGTGGATCGCTGCAGTAGCCACTACTGGCCTGCGAAAATCCAGCTCCATATCTCCTTGATCCCTCCATCTTCCCTTTTCCACACACGCATTGATGCATGACCGCAACAGTGGGACAATGCAAGGGCTATGCCTGCACGGTAGGGAGTGAGCACGCCAATGTGGAGTGCACATTGTGCAATGAGTTATGTCTTATGTATAGGTCTTGAGAGGACTCGATGGATATCCAATGGGTATGGATATCCATCGGATTTGGACATTGTCACAATTTTTCGCCCATGGATTTTTTCATGGATGGACAGGGACTGCCTTCATGGATATGGATATGGATTTTATATTGTTCAACCCGATCCAAACCCGACCCATTGCTATCCTTAATCAAACACAGGTCTAAGTCACCAGATACCACGTTGAGAAAAACACCACACGACGCGTACGCCTTCACTTGGGAAGCAAGAAGCACAGGTGTTAGGGTTTCCTCCGCCTCCCGTTGACGCCGACGCCGACGCCGGTCTGCCTTGTCTCCTGTGGTCTTAGGGCCATGGAGGTGCGGTGGATCCCGGACCTTGCCGACATGAGGTCTCTGTTTTAGGTGTTTTTTATAGTTTCGTTAGGGTTTGTGTCGTGCTCAGGAAGGCGGGGCGGAGGCGGCTTCCTGATGATGGAATAAAGTTCTCCCGGCTTAGTCCCCATCCGACGATGCATCTAGCATCGTCGAAGAGCATGTGGAGGTATGTCTCCGGCGAATCTCACAAGATTCGGTCGGTGTTTGTCTTCGGTGGATCCTCTTGGATCCGGTCTTTGTTCATCTACGTTTGTGTCTCTACAGGTTGGATCCTTCCGGTCTACACTTCTATTCATCGGCGGCGGTTGCTGCTCTCGTGTGTTGGTCCTGTGGGACCTTAGCCTGACGACTTCCCGACTGTCTACTTTAACAAGGTTTACCCTACTCCGACAAGGGAGTGGCAATGACGGTGAAGTGCATTCGACTCGCTCCAGTGCTTGTAGTCGTTGCAAGCGGACCTACATGTAATTATTACTTCTAGTGTTCTTCGTACTATCTTGACAATTGATGAATAGATTGAAAGTTTTTCCTACAAAAAATAAAATCACCAAATACCAAAGTTTACCGCAATACATGACCTCAACGTCAGAAACAAGATTACATAGCTCATCCATGTAATTTGCTATTGGCACGCCATCTAAACTGGTTGAATCAAACTCCGCGCAACTATTTCCTGGCGGTTGCACCCATAGGCCATAAGCCTTTGCGCGTCGACACGCCGAAGTGATGAACATGTAAGAATGGACGTTTTAGCCTTGAGGATAATCAACGGTCGATGAAGAGAGTTGTAGATCGGAAGGATCAAACTTGTAAACACTGAACGAAGACTACATCCCAGACACACCGAAGAACAACACCGACCGAATCATGCATGATCTGACGGAGACACACCTTCACACGCCCTCCGATGATGCTAGACACACCATCAGGATGAAGGTCAAACGTGGGAGACATTATTTCTGCTAAGGGGCATCACCGCCACCACACAACCCCAACCAAGATGTTGAATCCAACAAGAACGAGAGAAGGGCCCCTCTCACTAGTAGAGGTGAGGTCCTCCGCACCTCCACAACCCAAAGGCCATCGGAGGCGGGGCGGACCGATGTCGCTAACGGGGGGAGGAGAAAATCTGATCGCCTGGGGTCTTTTCTTGATTATGATTACATTCATAGTTTACTGTGCTAGTAATTCATCCGGAGAGTCCTGAAGGCAATGGGTTGTTTGCGGTTGTGTACGCCCCATGCAAGGGCATCTCTAACCAAACTTTTGAAAACACTTAATTGTTCAAAAGAAATCAATTTTGATAAGTTTAGTTATAGCTTTTTTTAGATGGAACCATATTTATTCCATTAACCAAAGAGCTCAGCAAGATCGCTGGCAATCAAGTTGTGCATGAAATCAGGAGCTCCATCCGACCATGCGGCTAGGGAAGGGAGTCCTGAGCCTGCACTGAACATCGCAAGGGCGTCTGCAACTTTATTACAAGCCCATGGGCAAAAACAAATGAGAAAGAAATTGAAATTCAAATGTGCAAAACACTTAATCTCTCTTAAGAGAATTCCATTCACTCCCATATCATGATTAGTGGTGCTCAGAGCTTGCACCAGCATTGACGCATCAGTTTCCACATGAACCTCTGATAATCCCCATGACTGGGCATCCTGTAGGCTTTGAAAGCATGCCATCGCTTTCGCATTCAGAGGGTCTTGTACATGCTACATGAATCCCGCTCCTACACCTACTGCTTGACTTTGTGCATCTCTGGTAATGTAGCCCTAGCCACCAGTTCCCTATTCTTCATACATACTTCCATCAATATTACTTTTAAGGGCGTCCTCACATGGCAGTTTCCACCTAGTTTCTAACACGCTTTGGACCTCCTTCTTATCCCCAAATAGCTTGTAATCTTGCACCCAGGCTCGTACTCCCTTTATGACAGAACTGGTATTTCTCATTGGCTCTCTTGCGTTCTTCTTATTTCTTACATCCCACCACACCCACATAGTAATACATTCAAGTTTTTTCTCTTCTAGTAGAGCTAGTATTTTATTGACCAAATCCTTTGGCCCTTTATTGTGCAATAGCTCTACTCTAGTCTGCTCCAATTGTAGTTCTCTCCACGGCGGCTTGGCAAACTTACATTTCAAGAACATGTGTGTCCCATCCTCGCCCTGCCTCAAACATACTGGGCAAAGTGTGTCCACCTCCATCCCCCGACGATCAATACTGAGCTTATGCGGGAGACTGTTGTGAGCAAGCCGCCATAGGAAGTGCTTCAGTTTCGGCGGACATTTGCTTGCCAATGTATCACCCCACCTGAACCTCGTCGAGCCGCTACTCGCCTCTCCTTCTTGTTTGCGTGCTACTTTCTTTTGAATATCACGGAACATGTGGTATGCAGTTTTAACTGAAAACTTTCCATGCGAATCAAAATGCCATGCCCATAAATCTTCAAAATCTTCATAGAGTGGTAAGGCAAGAATTGCTCTAGTATCCTAGGGCCAGAAGATTTCATTTACTAGATTTTCATCCCAACCACCTGTCACTGGATTGATCAGTTCCGAAACCTTCTGGAGCACAACCTGTCCCCTTGGTGTAACCACCTTTCTGCAGTCATCCCCGGGTAGCCAAGGGTCATCCCAGATATCTGTGCTTTCCCCATCATCGATACGGCACACCAGGCCTTCCTTCAGCACTTGCACCCCTCGCAGGATACTTCGCCATACATACGAGATTCCTGGTTTTGGCACAACATGTAACACATCAGAATCAGGGAAGTATCATGCTTTCATGACACGTGCACATAATGACTCTGGATCCAAGAGCAGTCGCCATCCCTGCTTAGCAAGCATGGACAAATTGAAAGTGCGCAGTTCCTTGTATCCGAGTCCTCCATCTTCTTTTGATCTAGTAAGTGTTTCCCAACTCAGCCAATGTCTTTTTGCCAAATTATCCTGTTGAGCCCACCAGAAGCGCGAGATCATACCATTCAGCTCCTCACAAAAGCTCTTTGTAAGATCAAAACAAGTCATGGCAAAAATAGGGACTGCTTGTGCACAAGCTTCAATCAACACCTCTTTACCTGCCTTGGACAACACCTTTTCCATTCATCCTTGGAGCTTCTGCCATATTCTCTCCTTTAGATAAGCAAAAGTGCGAACTTTGGAATGTCCAACATACACCGTCAACCCCAGATATCGACCACCTCTTCCTTCTTTAGTTACACCTAAAGTTGCCATCATGGCCCTCTTAGCTGTCTCTGTTGTGTTTCCACTGAAGGTGATAGAGGACTTGTCAACGTTTATTGTTTGCCCTGAACAATCCTCATATAAATTTAGAATGTTTTGCAGATGATGTAGACTCTCTTGGGTTACTTTTAGCAGAATCAACGAATCATCGGCAAACTGTAGATGATTGAAGCTTGGGGCTTGGTTACATATCCGGACACCCTCCAAAGTACCATTACTCTCAACGTGATTAAGCAAACATGAAAAAGTCTCAGCACATAACAAAAACAGATAGGGAAACATCGGGTCTCCCTGCCTTAAACCTCTCTCCGCGTTCACCTCGTTTGTTAGTTTCCCATTTATCTGGAACCTATACCAAACATTTTTGCAGCAATTCATAATCATCTGGATCCATTGCTCTACAAATCCCATCCTCCTCATCATAGCCTCCAAGAAATGCCACTCAACACGATCATAGGCTTTGCTCATATCTAGTTTCAGAGCAGCTAAGCCCTCCTTCCCGCTTCTCTTCTTATGCATATAATCTGTCACTTCATAAGCCAAAAGGATATTATCTGTGATGAGTCTACCCAGAATAAATTAGGCACTCTGATTCAAAGCAATTATCTTTGGAAGAATACTTTTAAGTCCATTAGCCAACACCTTTGATATTAACTTATAAACCACATTACACAAACTTATCGGCCTCAAGTCTTTCATACTTTCTGGATTCTGTACTTTTGGAATTAGCACCACACAAGTTTCATTCCAACTATCAGGCATTGGGGCACCATTGAGAACTTTTAGCATTTCTTGGGACACCTTAGGCCCCACTGTAGCCCAATATTTTTTATAAAAAATGGCAGGCATGCCATCCGGACCAGGTGCCTTGAGATCCCTGATACTATCCAACGCCTCCTTTACTTCCGTCTCTGTATATGTTCGTAGGAGTTGGTCATTCATATCCGGTGTTACCCGAGGAACGACCCTCTCCAAAAGCTCATTCAAGCGATGACCTGCACAAGAAGCAAACAAATTATTGAAATAATGTGTCACCACCGCCACCATCTCCTCCTCTCCATTCACCACTCTACCCCCTTCACTTTCAGTTTTTTAATTCCGTTTCTTCTCTTTCTCTCCGAAGCATAAGCGTGGTAAAATTTGGTGTTTCTATCTCCTTTCTGTAACCAGCCCACATGTGCTCTTCGACGCCAATATGTGTCCTGCTGCTGCTCAAGCTTCTCCTATTTGTATCACAGCATTTGCTCCCTGTTTACTTGCTCCGTCGAGACAGGGGCTCATCTCCATCTTTCTAACTCTTTCTTTGCTCTAGCAATACGTTTCTCCAAATCACTCAAAACATTTTTGCTCCAAACTACTAGATCCTTGGCCACATCTCTAAGAGCCTCTGACACCTCTCGCCCATGTATGTAACTGCTGGTTTTCCATACATTCTCCACAATCCATTCACACGCTTTCTCCTCCAACCACTTGGCTTCGAATTTCAAGCCCATATCCCCTTCACCTACCCCACTACTTCTGTTACTCTAGTCGAACCTGTAATGTTTTAACTGCTATTTTTTTCAGCTAAGGGCAACTTTCAGCAAAAGATTCCCTTTCCCTCATGCGGCCGCCTCTATCTTGCTGGCCAACTGCACGTTGGCGCCGCCCCCACATTGTTCCTTGCCTCCGGTGACCACCCGGCATACTGGCCAACATCCTGCAGCCCCACCAACCTTCGTCCGGTAAATTCTGACGAGATTTCAGGGAGAAACCAGCAAACTTTTTTTATTCACTATTTTTGTCTTTCTCGTCATCTCCAACCATGGCAGCCCTCCTTCTCCTTGTCCTCGTCCCCGGCCACGACCAAAGCTGCTCCTCTCGTTCCCCGGCCAATACCAAAGTAGGCTGGCGGTGTCACGTGAAATTTGCAACTCCCTCCAATCCATATTAACTGATGCTGGTCTAGTACACCCCCTATAATCCATATTAACTGACGCTGGTCTAGTCTCTTCTCTATCTCTATCTCTACTACTTAAAAAGAACGTAAGGTTCCCATTTCACCTTTCTTTCGTCCAACCTTCCTTATATGTGTTCCACTATTTCCTTCTCTTAGATTTTTTCCCCATCTTTAATTTTTCTCCCATCCATAACCCCTAAAATAGAATCAATTGTCTCATGTTTTATTAACTTATCTCTGCCACTTAAAAAGAGCGTAAGGTTCCCATTTCACTCCTCTTTCGTCCAATCTTTCTTATATACGTTCCACTCTTTTCTTCTCCTCTTTGATTTTTTTCCTATCTCTAATTTTTCTCCCATCCATTCTCCCTAAAATAAAAATCAATTGTCTCACGTGTTATTAACTTACCAAAAAAAATATTTTGTTTGGTAAGTCATTATTTTTTTACCAAATAAGTGCTTAATAATAAAATGGCAGGTAAATCATGGCGATTGCATGCAAGAGCTTGCTAAGATTTTAGTGCATCAATATAATAATGGACGTGCCATCACGGGCTAATCTAGTAGAATGTTTATCAGGTCTATCTATATCTCATCTAGATGTGAGATAATATCTCACATCTAAATTGTGACATCAGCAGGAATCAGGGATGTCCACCAAATATCGTTCTATTGTTTGTTTGTTTTTTGACGCTTCGTTCTATTGTTTGTTTGTTTGTTTCTTTTCTGAACCGTCGCGCTGCACAGCCGGCTTGACCGCAACAAAAAAATACGACGCTCAGCACATCCTGTGAACCGAACTCAGGACCAAACGAAGCGCCGGAGACTCGTTTGATGCTCACGCCCTTCCCGCGGGCTGTGGCCCATTGGCAGCTCGCACCACCGCTGACTGGTTTTCTCTCCTCGTTGACCGCTAGGTTGTTAAAGGTTTTTTGCTACAGATTTTTTTGCTAGGCCGCGTTTTAGATTGCTACACGTCGCTAGGTCACTAGGTCGCATAGGTTTTTTTTTTGAGGGAGGTCGCTACAGGCTGTGACACATGCATTGTAGGTAGCTACAGGTTCCTTTCTAGCTCCTTTTTTGCGGGCGTTGCTAGCTCTTTTTTCCTCACGAACATCTAGTAAAGTTTGCGAATTTAAAAAGCACTGACTGTTGACCAAAAACGCTGACTTAGAAAACAAAAAATAGAAAAGTGTTCATTAAAATAAAAATATAATGAATTTTAAAAAGTTCGTAATTGTTTTAAAAGTTCACGACTTGAAAGGATTCGTAATTTGAAAACATTCTTAAAAAATTAACGAATTTGGAAAAAGTTCACGACTTGGCAAATGGCGTAATTTGAGGAAAAAAGTGAAAATTAAAAATGTTCATATTGTTTTTGAAAAAAGAGTTCACAATTTGAAAAAGGGTTAAAGAAATTTGGAAAAAGTTCATGAATTAAAAGAACAAATTTGTAAAAAGTTCATGCATCTGAAAAAAGTTGGAAAGAATGGGAAAATAAAAAAAGAGGAAGTTGCGAGTCGAGTGGGGACATGCAACTGTGATAACAACAAGAAAAAATGGGCCCCAGTTGCGAGTCGAGGACGGACATGCAACTGTGCTAACAACAACAACAACAACAACAACAACAACAACAACAACAACAACAACAACAACAACAACAACAACAAAAAATGGGCACAGTTGCGAGTCGAGGGTAAGCTTGCAACTGGGACAAAAACAACTATGGGGACCCGTTGTGAGTCAATGATAATTTGGATCTGTTGAGGATGGGCTTGAAACTGCGAAGAAAATAACCACAGAGGCCCAATTGCGATAGACTAGCATGGCCTTTCAACTCGCGCAAAAAAATACAGCAAACAACTATGTGCTCAGTTGCGTGTCGAGGGTGGACTTGCAACTGGGACTTAAACAACTATGAGCCCAGTTGCGAGTCGAGGGTGAGATTGCAACTAATGAAACAAAACTACATGCCCAGTTGCGAGTCGTCGGTGGACTTGCAACTGAGTCAAAAACAACTACGTGGTCCAGCTGCGGGTCGAGGCTAGTCTTGCAACTAGGATGAAAATAACTATGGGGCCAGTTTTTGGTCGATGATGGGCTTGCAAGTGGGACACAACACCAACAGGGCAGGTTGCGAAATTGGGGTGTGGACTTGCAACTGGGACAAAAACACAACTACAGGGGCAGTAGTATGACTATGATGGGCTTGTAGTTGACACAAAACAAAGAAAACTATGGGCCTTGTTGTGAGTCGAGCGTGGACTTACAACTAGGGAAAGACAACAATGAACCTAGGTGCGAGTTGAGGGTGGACTTGTAACTGGACAACATAAAAACTACAGGCGCAGTTCCGAGTTGAGTGTGGACTTGCAGCTGAGATGAAAAACATACTACCGGTCAAGTTGTGAGTCGAGGGTGAGCTTGCAACTAGGACAAAACACAGGCTCCAGTTGCGAGTCGAGGGGTGGTTTGCAACTCAAACAACTATGAGTTCAGTTTCGTGTCAAGTGTGCACTTGCAACTAGGACAACTACGAAACTATGAGCCTAGTTGAGACTCAAGGGTCAACTGGTAACTGGGAAGAAACAAGTTATATGGGTCCAGTTGCAAGTCAAGGGTGGACTTGCAACTGGGATAAAAAACAAAACACATGCACTAGTTGCGAGTCGAGGGTGGGCATGCAACTCGGACAACTACGAGCCTGTTGCTAGTCGATGATGGACTTGCAACTGGGACAATTACGAAACTACGAGCCCAGTTGTGAGTCAAGGGTGGACTTGCAACTGGGACACCATAAAAACCATGGGCATAATTGTGAGTCGAATGTGGACATGCAACCGCGATAAAAGCATACTGTCGACCCAGCTGTGAGTCGAGGGTGAGCTTGCAACTTGGACAAAAATACATGCTCCAGTTGCGAGTCGAGGGATGGCTTGCAACTCAGACAACTATACGTTTAGTTATGAGTCAAATGTGCACTTTTAACTAGGACAGCTAAGAAACTACGAACCCAGTTGCGACTCAATGGTCGACTTGCAACTAGGATGAAACAAGTTATGGGTCCAGTTGTGTGTCAAGGATGGACTTGCATCTGGGATGAAAAACAAAACACATAAACTAGTTGCGAGTCGAGGGTGGAAAACTACGAGCCTAGTTGTGCGTCGAGGATGGACTTGCAACTGGAACAACTACAAATTTACGAGCCTAGCTGATAGTCAAGGGTCAACTTGCAACGAGGATAAAACAAACTACAAGATGAGTTACGAATCAATGGTGGACCTGCAACCGGGGCAAAAAAGTCAACCCTTAGTTGTGAGACATGGTGGACTTACAATTGACACGGAAAAGTGAGACTATGTAGCTACTTGAGGATGAACTTGCAACTAATGCAAAAAAAAGTAAGGCCCAGTTACGATTCAAAAGAAACATCGAGGCCAGTAGCAAGTCGAGGGTGGACTTACAACTGGAGACAAAAAATGCTAGTTGTGAGTTGATGATGGACATACAACTGGGACAACTACAAACTACGATCGTAATTGTGAGTCAAGGATGGACTTGCAACTAGGATGAAAGACAAAAACACATGCCCAGTTGCAAGTCAAGGGTGGGCTTGCAACT
This sequence comes from Aegilops umbellulata, assembly GCA_032464435.1. NCBI lineage: Eukaryota > Viridiplantae > Streptophyta > Magnoliopsida > Poales > Poaceae > Aegilops > Aegilops umbellulata. Next base: position 354,292,237 of record CP136058.1, read on the forward strand.
GGGATAAAAAATATGGGCCTAGTTACGAGTCGAGGGTGCACTTGTAACTGAAACAACTATGTGCTCAGTTGTGTGTCGAGGGTGGACTTGCAACTGGGACGTAAACAACTATGAGCCCAGTTTTGAGTCGAGGGTGAGATTGCAACTAATGAAACATAACTACATGCCCAGTTGCAAGTCGACGGTGGACTTGCAACTGAGACAAAAACAAATACGTGGTCCAGCTGCGGGTCGAGGCTAGTCTTGCAACTAGGATGAAAATAACTATGGGGCCAGTTATTGGTTGGTCGATGATGGGCTTGCAAGTGGGACACAACACCAACATGGCAGGTTGCAGAGATGGGGTGTGGACTAGCAACTGGGACAAAATGACACAACTACATGGCAGTAGTATGACTATGATGGGCTTGTAGCTGACACAAAACAAAGAAAAAACTATGGGCCTTGTTGTGAGTCGAGGGTGGACTTACAACAAAGGAAAAACAACAATGAACCTAGGTGCAAGTTGAGGTTGGACTTGTAACTAGGAAAACATAAAAACTATGGGCGCAGTTCCGAGTGGAGTGTGGACTTGCAACTGAGATGAAAAACATACTACCGGCCCAGTTGTGAGTCGAGGGTGAGCTTGCAACGAGGACAAAACACAGGCTCCATTTGCGAGTCGAGGGGTGGATTGCAACTCAACAACTATGAGTTTAGTTTTGTGTCAAGTGTGGATTTGCAACTGGGACAACTAAGAAACTATGAGCCTAGTTGCGAGTTATGGTTGAGAATGGACTTACAACTAGGACAACTACAAACTATGAGACCAGTTGCGAGTCAAGGGTCGACTTGCAACTAGGATAAAACAAACTACGATCATACTTGCGAGTCAAGGATGGAAGAAAAACACACAGGCCCAGTTGCGAGTCAAGGGTGGGCTTGCAACTGGGATAAAAAAATACGGGCCTAGTTACGAGTCCAGGGTGCACTTGTAACTGAGACTAGTATATAAAACTATGATACGAGTTGCGAGTTGAGGTTGGACTTGCAACTGAGATGAAAAGCAAGCGCACCCTAGTTGCGAGTCGAGCGTAGACTTGCAACTGGGACATCAATGGACTATGGGACCAGTTGTGAGTCGACGTTGGACTTGCAACTAGGACAACAACACACTGTGATCCCAGTTGCGAGTCGAGGATGGACTTGCAATTAAGACAACTATGAAACAAATCACCCTGTTGTGGGTCAAGAGTCAACTTGCAAATAGAATAAAACAAACTACGGTCCCAGTTGTGAGTCAAAGTTGGACTTGTAACTGGGATGAAAAACAAAACAGGTGCCTAGTTGCAAATCGCAGGTGAGCTTGCAATTCAGAGAACTATGAGCCCAATTGGGAGTCAAAGGTGGACTTGTAATTGGGACAACTCGAAACTACAAGTCCAGTTGCGAGTCAAGGGCCGACTTGCAACTAGGATGGAACAAACTACAGTCCAAGTTGCGAGTCAATGGTGGACTTGCAAATGAGATGAAAGACAAAACATAGGCCCAGTTGCGGGTCAAAAGGTGGGCTTGCAACTCGAAGGGTGGGCTTGCACGTCAGACGACTACAAGCCCAATTGCGAGTCTAGGGTGGACATGCAACCGAGACAACTACGAAACTACGAGCCTAGTTGGGAGTTAAGGGATGACTGGCAACTCGGACGAGACAAGCTATGAGCCAGTTGCAATCAAAAGGTAGACTTGCAACTGGGATGAAAAACAAAACACATGTTCTAGTTGTGAGTAGAGGGTGGGCTTGCAACTTTGACAACTACAAATCCAGTTGTGAGTCTAGGGGGACTTGCACCTCGGACAACTACGAAACTACGAGCCAGTTGCGAGCCAAGGTTTGACTTGCAACTGGGATGAAACTAGCTATGGGCCCAGTTGAGAGTCAAGGGTGGACTGGCAACTGGGATGAAAAACAAAAACACATGCTCAAATTGTGGGTCGTGAGTGGGCTTGCAAGTCTGACAATTACGAGCCCAGTTGCGAGTCAAGGGTCGACTTGCAACTAGGATGAGAAAAACTACATGTCAAGTTGCGTGTCAATGGTAGACCTGCAACTGGGATGAAAAACAAAAACACATGCTCCAGTTGTGACTCGATGGTAGACTTGCACCTGGGACAACTACGAACTACATGCCCGGTTGCAAGTCAATGGTCAACTTGTAACTAGGATGAAACAAACTACATGCGGGTTGTATGTCAAGGGTGGACCTATAACTAGGATAAAAAATAAAACATAGGCAAAATAACCGGGGTCAAAGATCGGTCAGCGAGAAGATGGGGAATAAGCTTCATAGTCGAGCCCCCCAAACACCAACATATATAGGCTCATGTGAAAATAAATGCGAGAACATGACACACAAAACAAAACGGAACAAGAGGATGGGTGACAAAAAAACAAGCTGACACAGACATGCATGATCGAGTTTGTGTGAACATTAAACCAAACAAATCAAACAATTATAGATTTAGATGAAATAAAACTTATCTAGATTAGATTTAGCAAATCTGAAATCAAAACATCTAGTTACACTCCCTCCTAGCTACCCGGTCAAACCAAAAATAAAAGAAAAACAGGGAACAAAAAGACACGTGTCCCTCCACAAGAAGGCTAAGCCCACATAAAAATCAATATGCAAAACATAATAAAGGCCCATTAAAAATGTCATATTAGGTCTCACGCTTCACGAAGGGCAAACAGAAAACACGACGCAAGGACACCGAGCATGAAATCAGAAGCACGCGTATCTAACGGTATATGAGTTATACGAACAAATTGTTGACTCTCATTTAGATAATAATTAGCAAACCAATCCGAAACGAGACCTCAGACCGCGCCACAAAAATGGCCTAACAAAAGACACACGCATGAACAAGTCGACAAATAGACACCAAATACACGACACGACACAGAGCACGTGTGACAAAATAACCCACAATCAAGATTTGCACGGCATTTAAAGTGAACATATGATAGAGTGAAAACAAGTTCATGATTTTTAAATGAAGAAATAAAGAATAAAAGGAAAAAGAATAAAGAAAAAGGTGAAAATAGAAAAAAACAAAAAATCAAGAACTTGAAATAGTTTATAATTTAAAACAAATAATGAAATAGAAAAAACAAAATAAGGAAAACAAAACGGAAATGGAAAAAACAAATACTAGGAGTGTAGAAAAACAAGAGGAACTAGAACGGTGTAGCACAAACTTGTGAAAAGAAATAGAAAAAAGCAATCGACGTGGCACTAGCAACGCATAGGCTTGTGAAAACCAACAACGGAACCTCGCACTAGCAACGACCTGACAGGCAGCGCACGAGACAACGCGCCGCGAGCCAGCGCACCATCCAGACCATCGCGTTTTACACAAATATTAAAGACAGATGATCTAACGACTCTAAACTTAGATGTGAGGTAGCTATTTCACATCTAGATGTGAAATAGCAAACCCATTCAAAAAAATGTAAATTCTAAATAGTTTTCAGACACTTTATAAAGTTTATGCACAAAAATGGATAATTAAAAAAATGAAAAAGTGAACACATGCAGTTGCGCGATGAGGGCGAGACATGTAGTTGTGTGTTTGTTGGTGGACATGCAATGGACACCTGACAAACACTTTCATTTTCTATCACAAAGTTATAGTCGTGTTAAAGACATTAGTTGCAGTTACGGATGATACTTGCAATTGTGTGTATAATAGAATACATGTAGCTGCCCTCCCAACAGACATTTTTGCCTCGAATTGCAGTTGCATTGGAGGTATGCAGTTGCGGGACGAAGACGACACTGTAATTGCACGTTTGATGATGGACATGCATCTGACACGAACAAAAATCATGAAATTTTTAAAGACAAATAGAACAAAAAATAAAAAGATAAAAACCGAACAAAAAAGGACAAAAAAACAACAGAAAAAAGGTTGGAAGCTTCTCTCAAACCGGTAGAAAGAGTCCTTCATGGGTCAAGCTCATTCACACACGTACGTTCCTGGGAGACAAAAAACCAAACAATTGGTAGAAAGCAAAAAAACGGGGGACCCACTCACATACAACGACTAGACACATTTTTCTGGCTGAAAGCCCACAAAGCACAAAAACGGGGGACCCACAATAAAACGAAAAAGCCCACAACGGGCAGGCGAGTGTGCGCATGTATTTTTTTGACGGTAAACGAAACCAACCTAGCGACAAGAGGCCACAGAGCGACACAGGACATCAACTCAAAAAGAAAAAAAACAAGCGACACAAGACATGGGCTGGACACGAGCTGCCCGCCTCGCATGGACCTGGACACAGGCTGCCACGCGCGACAAACACGATGCCAGCGAGCGCACCAGCGAGAAGTCTGCGCGAATCGTAAAGACAAACAAGATCTAAGGGTTCTAGAGTTAGATGTGAGATAACTATTTCACATCTAGATGTGAAATAGTCAACGCACGGGCAATTGTCTAGTATAATTATAAAAACGTTCCCAATTGCCGTCTCTCGGGGAAGTTCGCCAGAGGGTCATTTGATTTTGAGTGTTCGGTCAAAGACGCCCTTACTTTCTTCCTTGTATGTATATATATACTGCGCATCGATATAATTGGCGCTACAGACCACCACATCCATTCCAAGGCGTTGAAGCAAATCAGAGAAGCATGGCTCCTAGTGCTGACGTTCCATGTGATGATGCCGGTCGTGAGCTCCCTCATGTTGCCATCTTCCCGTTCATGGCGAGAGGCCACACCATCCCGCTCACCCACCTGGCGCACCTCCTACTACGCCGGCGCCTGGCCACAGTGACCTTCTTCACCACCCCGGGCAACGCGGCCTTCGTACGCGCTGCTCTGCCCGACGGCGTCGACGTGGTCGAGCTCCCGTTCCCGGACGGGGACGGCCACGCTTCGCAGGGTGCGGAGAACGTAGAGGGTGTTGCGTCGCCGTCCTCCTTCGCCGCCTTCGCAGAGGCCACGTCGGCGCTGCGGCCGCGCTTCGAGGAGGCGCTCGCGGCCATGCGTCCCGCCGCCAGCCTGCTCGTCGCCGACGCGTTCCTGTACTGGACCGGAGAGTCGGCCGGCGCGCTGGGCGTCCCGAGGCTGTCGTTCCTGGGAACATCCGCGTTCGCGCACGTGATGCGGGAGGCGTTCGTGCGCGACAAGCCAGGATGTGGGCCTCCGCAGTGCGACGCTACGGGCGGCGCCACGGGCACGTACACGGTGCCGGAGTTCCCTCACGTCCAGTTCCTGCTGGCCGATATCCCTCCGCTGCCCATGCCGGCGATAGTCCTCGACGCAAAGATGGCGATGGCGGTCGCCGGGAGCCGCGGCGTGATCATGAACACCTTCCACCACCTCGAGAGCAGCTACATCGATCACTGGGGCCGGCACGTCGGGCCCAGGGCCTGGCCCATCGGCCCCTTGTGCCTAGCCCCGCAACCTTCTCCCACCGTCGTCGACGAAGTCCATAACGCCAAGCCCTCATGGCTGCGGTGGCTGGACGAGAAGGCAGCCGCCGGCCAGTCCGTGCTCTTCGTCGCGCTCGGGACGCTGTTGGCGGTGTCGGACGAGCAGCTCAAGGAGGTGGCGCGAGGGCTGGAAGACGCAGAGGTGAACTTCCTGTGGGCCGTGCGGTCAGACGACAGTGCTGACCTCGGCATAGGATTCCACGAGCGCGTCCAAGGTAGGGGCGTGGTAACGGGAGGGTGGGTGGACCAACCGGCAATCCTCCAGCACGACTGTGTGAGAGGATTCCTAAGCCACTGCGGATGGAACTCGGTGCTGGAGAGCGTCTGCGCCGGCGTGCCATTGGCGGTGTGGCCGATGATGTTTGACCAACCTCTCAACGCGAAGCTGGTGGTTGATGAACTTAAGGTCGGTGTCAGGGTCAGGTCCACCGGGTGGTTGGTCAAGGGTGAGGAGGTTTCGAGGGCGGTGAAGGAGATAATGTTAGGGGAGACAAGGGTGTCGGCGGCGAAGAACGCGGCGGTTCTGGCGGGGCACGCACAACACGCCATGTCCGCAGGTGGTTCGTCGTGGAAAATGGTGGAGGAGATGATTAGCGAGTTGTCTGAGCAGCCGACAGACAAGGCTACCAGGGCACACGCTGGTGGCAAGTAGTATGTGCAATGAAGAAATATGAGCAATGTAGCATATCCGGAAACCTATTGTAAGATAGCTAGGTGTGATGTTTGTGCGAATAAAGATCAATATCAACATGGAACTCCGGTATCTCGTTACGTATATCAGATGATTCTGCGGATTTTGTTATTGGTTCTGGTCTTTCTCATCATCTCATGTGACTGAGAAATAATTATTTCTATGTCATCCACAAGAACTATGTGATGTGGAATCAAGATTCGTGCAAATATAAATTGGTGAGAAGACCTTTATCAGATAGTTATTACTGAGGAATAGCAATTCCTAAGTCGACTAGATTGTATATGCCCATAACAATAGTTTATTCTCATGATTGAGTGTTCATCGACGAAGCTCTTCCTTAAAAGTGCACATGAGCATCAACATGCATGTTTTTTTAGCAACCGGCCGGAGCGCTGCCTTTTCATTACGATAGAAGAGAGAAATTAACAGGCACCAAGTTCCAAAACCCCAAACCGGGCCTTGAATGTGAGGGTGGAAAAAATAAAGATATGAATAATCCATGGACTAAACCACATGGCCGATTCATAATTCAGCCTAGTACCGTCGATGTATAACTCCAAATGGGGCCTTGAATGGGAACGATGACATCATTATTCTCATTGAGAAACACGATATGGACCTTGTAAACCTTAATTTTATCCTTCTCTAGGCCATGTCTAGTCTCAAGATTAACCTCAGCACAAGCAAATTGATCGCTATGGGTTGCCCCCGCTAAACAAAATCGTGTAGCTAATCATTTGAATTGTAAGCTCGGCTCCTTCCCATATATGTTTCTTTTGTACCCCTATTGTTGATAAAGCTTAAAGCAGCAAATTTCATTTGTATCGAGGAAAACTTGAGGCCTTGGAGGGGTAAATATAATACCAGGGGGTGGAACTCTGTTGATAATAGGACGAAGTATACGATGATTAAATGGAAACTTATGTGCAAAACTAAGAATCTTGAGGGATTGTGCATCATTAACACCTCCATCATGAACAAATTCCTTATTATGAAGTGGGGGTAAGATATTTACCATGATGCCCTGGGCTCTATCTAGGGAGAGTTGCTTAAAGCCAAGTATTTTCTAGTTGATGATCCTCTTGTCGTTGATCCACTTGAAAGATAGATCACGGGATCTGGTTTTACCATTATACATGCAGTCACGACAACGGGAGGAGGGTTGGCATGCACGCTTGTTGTCTCCTCCTCACAGATCCCTCGAACATTTCCTTATGGCTCCCTCGAATGGTTCATCCTAGCATCACAAGTGCAATGCCTCCAAGGTATTCGCGCGTGCAGGAAAGAGTGCAGGGTGATGGACTATTAGATCTGATCCCATGACGTGGGCATGGAAGTTTTGGCGGTTAGCTCATGGGATCGTCGAACTTTTTCCAAGGTCTCGCCCTCCACTTCTATAGACGCCTGGGATGTGCTCAACACTTGAGGCCCATTAGGACTCTACGCCCAATTCCACTCGGATCCAATCCGAGTGTGTTCGTGTCCCTTAAGTGTGAGACCCAATAGGTTCACGTACACATGGACACAGTCTGAGTCGATAACTGGTTGCGGCTCCTAGCAGAACGTGACAACTTCCAGGTGTGCACAAACTCATATTGATGAACCTTGACAATGCGTCGTACGCATTATTTATTTTGCCTCCTTATATGTGTTGTCAAGCTCAAGATGAGTACTTGTCACCCTTGTTGGCAACTCAACCTCTCTTTAGCTGTGATACAGATTTTCAAACTAGGCTAACACTTAACCCAAATCGCATGACTATGCTTTCCAAAATTGATCACTCGGGAGGGCCCATTGAATATCGAAACCAAGTCGGAGGGTCGAATCCGATCTCGACCAACCATGTATAAACCGAAAGCTAACTTAATGACTATGTAGTTATGGAGTAGCGTTTGATAGACCATAAGTCAGTCGGTCCTCATCCCAAGAACAAGCAAGGATGTCAGGTGTAGAACATGGCATATAATGTGCCTAAGACAAACATATGACAATATATTGTTGCATTTCAATGGGGATATGTCCGACTCAGTGGACCCCATCCATGAGTCCATACTATCGGGTTGGTATTTCTATGCCCGTGACTTATGAAACATAGTAAGCAAATGAGTCATATACTAGTGAAATGATATGTGTCTGAGTAACCTTATCAACTAGGGACCATTAGAACAATCATCATACTTATTGATACATGTTGGTGATGATGTCGAAGGACAATACAAATAATTCATCAATACATATGAAAATAACATCATCACATGATTACCTCTATGGCATATTTCTTACACTTTTCCTTTGCTCTTGTCGACTAATGATCCCATGGTTTGTCTCTATTATGCTTCCGACAAGTTTTTGGTCAAGTCTCTTTATACTAGGCTTGTGCAAGGGCAACACTCGAACAAGTTTCAGGGAGTGTGGAGGGATCACATTCCTCTTAAATTAGAATCTTCTATGGAAAACCATTCGGCGGCGTGTTCTCTCTAGTAACCAGATTCTTAAGTGCAATGGTACAGCTGACCCAACATGTTCTCTTTGTGGAGAGAATGAAGACATAAAACATATTCTTGTTAGATATATGCTTGTGATTTTATTTTTTCTAGAGTTGAGTTTGGTTGTGGCTGAATGTCAACTAGCACCCGAACATCTTTGATGACTTTGATCTTACTGCAAATATCTCCGGTCAATTTTGCCGTGTGTTCTAGTTCCCTTTTACCGTGCATTGTTAGTCCATTTAGACTACCTGTAATAAGTTTGCCATTAAGCACTCTTTCCCTAACCAGACGTCTGACTGCTCATTCAAAATGACTGCTCTCTTGCAGCAATGGAGCACACTTGTTAAGGGCTTCGACACTTAATGTTGGGGAACGTAGCAGAATTTTAAAATTTTCTACGCATCACCAAGATCAATCTATGGAGTAATCTAGCAACGAGGGTAAGGTGAGTGCATCTACATACCCTTGTAGATTACTAAGCGTAAGCGTTGCAAGAACGCGGATGAAGGAGTCATACTCGTAGCGATTCAGATCGCGGTTGATTCTGATCTAAGCGCCGAACAACGGCGCCTCCGCGTTCAACACACGTGCAGCCCGGTGACGTCTCCCATGCCTTGATCCAGCAAGGAGAGAGGGAGAGGTTGGGGAAGACTCCGTCCAGCAGCAGCACGACGGTGTGGTGGTGGTGGAGGAGCGCGGGACTCCAGCAGGGCTTCGCCAAGCACTACGAGAGACGAGGAGGGAGAGAGGTAGGGCTGCGCCAAGAGAAAGATCAAATCATGTGTTGGGAAGCCCCCATACCTCAAGTATATATAGGGGGAGGGGAGGGGGCTGCGCCCCCTAGGGTTCCCACCCCAAGGGGTGCGGCAGCCCCAGATCCCATCTAGGGTGGCGGCCACAAGGGGGAGAGGGGGAGGCGCACCTGGGGTGGGCCTTAGGGCCCATCTGCCCTAGGGTTTGCCCCCTTCCCCTCTTGGAGGCACCTTGGGCCTTGGTGGGAGGCGCCCCAGCCCACCTAGGGGCTGGTCCCTTCCCACTATTGGCCCATGTAGGCCTCCGGGGCTGGTGGCCCCTCCCGGTGGACCCCCGGACCCTTCCTGTGGTCTCGGTACATTACCGGTGATGCCCAGAACACTTCCGGTGGCCAAATCCTCACTTCCTATATATCAATCTTTACCTCCGGACCATTCCAGAACTCCTCGTGACGTCCGGGATCTCATCCGGGACTTCGAACAACATTCGGCAACCGCGTACATACCTTCCCTATAACCCTAGCGTCATCGAACCTTAAGTGTGTAGACCCTACGGGTTCGGGAACCATGTAGACATGACCGAGACAACTCTCCGGCCAATAACCAACAGCAGGATCTGGATACCCATGTTGGCTCCTACATGTTCCATGATGATCTCATCGAATGAACCACGATGTCAAGGATTCAATCAATCCCGTATACAATTCCCTTTGTCAATCGGTATAGTACTTGCCCGAGATTCGATCGTCGGTATCCCGATACCTTGTTCAATCTCGTTACCGGCAAGTCTCTTTACTCGTTCCGTTACACATCATCCCGTGATCAACTTCTTGATCACATTGTGCACATTATGATGATGTCCTACCGAGTGGGCCCAGAGATACCTCTCCGTCACACGGAGTGACAAATCCCAGTCTCGATTCGTGCCAACCCAACATACACTTTCGGATATGCCCGTAGTGCACCTTTATAGCCACCCAGTTACGTTGTGACGTTTGGTACACACAAAGCATTCCTACGGTATCTGGGAGTTGCACAATCTCATGGTCTAAGGAAATGATACTTGACATTAGAAAAGCTTTAGCATACGAACTACACGATCTTGTGCTAGGCTTAGGATTGGGTCTTGTCCATCACATCATTCTCCTAATGATGTGATCCCGTTATCAACGACATCCAATGTCCATGGTCAGGAAACCGTAACCATCTATTGATCAACGAGCTAGTGAACTAGAGGCTTACTAGGGACATGGTGTTGTCTATGTATCCACACATGTATCAATACAATTCTAGCATGGATAATAAACGATTATCATGAACAAGGAAATATAATAATAACTAATTTATTATTGCCTCTAGGGCATATTTTCAACAGTCTCCCACTTGCACTAGAGTCAATAATCCAGTTCACATCGCTATGTGATTAACACTCAACGTCACATCCCCATGTGACTAACACCCAAAGAGTTTACTAGAGTCAATAATCTAGTTCACATTACCATGTGATTAACACTCAATGAGTTCTTGATTTGATCATGTTATGCTTGTGAGAGATGTTATAGTCAACGGGTCTGAACCTTTCAGATCCGTGTGTGCTTTACAAACCTTTATGTCATCTTGTAGATGCAGCTACCACGCTCTATTTCGAGCTATTACAAATAACTGTTCTACTATACGAATCCGGTTTACTACTCAGAATCATCCAGATTAGTGTCAAAGATTGCATCGGCGTAACCCTTTACGACGAACTCTTTTGCCACCTCCATAATCGAGAAAATTCCTTAGTCCACTAGTTACTAAGGATAACCTTGACCGTTGTCCTGTGATCCAATCCTAGATCACACTTGTACCCATAGTTTAAAAACCTGACCGTACCGGCGGTCGAACCGGAAAAAACCGGAACCGGCAGCCTCATCGGGTTTTTAAGCTAATAAGATCGATATGCAATCAAATCGAAAAAATCGATCAAACCAGCCGGTTTTCTGGAAAACCGGTGAAAAAACCGGGTAATTGAACCGGGAAAAACCAGGAAAAAAGTTTTAATAGAAATTGGGAAAGTGGGATTCGATCCGAGGGCATGTGAGTAGTTGGCGGGGCCTGCCCATGGCCCAATAACCAACTTGGTTGTGCTACTTTGTTGTCCACTACGTGGTTATAATTTTATTTGACCATTGTTTCACTCTATATTAGCACATATATTAATCAATATATATTATTTTATTTCTTAAAAAACTAACAGTCGAACCGGTGAACCGGCGGTCCGACCGGTAAAAACCTGAACCGACAACCTTTCCGGTTCGATTTCTGATTCCTTTTTTTAAACTATGCTTGTACCCCTTCAGGTGCGGTACACAACATAGCATACTTTAGAGCCTACGTCTAAAGCATAGGGGACGACCTTCGTCCTTTCTCTCTATTCTGCCGTGGTCAAGTCTTGAGTCTTACTCAACACTCATACGTTATAACACACCCAAGAACTCCTACTTTGCCGATCTATTTTGAACTCCTTCAAAATCTTGTCATGGTATGTGTTCGTTTGAAAGTACTATTAAGCGGTTTTGATCTATCCTTATAAATCTTGATGATCAATGTTCAAGTAGCTTAATCCAGGTTTTCCATTAAAAAACACTTTTTCAAATAACCCTGCATGCATTCCAGAAATTCTACATCATTTCTGATAAACAATATGTTAACAACATATACTCATCAAAAATTCTATAGTGCTCCCACTCACTTCTTTGGAAATACAAGTTTCTCATAAACTTTGTATAAATCCAAAATCTTTGACCATCTCATCAAAGCGTACATTCCAATTCCGATATGCTTACTCCAGTCCTTAGAAGGATTGCTAGAGCTTTGCATACTTGTTACCATCTTTCAGGATTGACAAAACCTTCTGGTTGTATCACATACAACCTTTCCTCTAGAAAAACGTCGAGTAAACAATGTTTTGACATCCTATCTGCAAGATTTCATAAATAATGCAGTAACTGCTAACATAATTCCAACAGACTCTTAGCATCGCTATGAGTGAGAAAGTCTCATCGTAGTCAACTCCTTGAACTTGTCGGAAAACATCTTAACGACAAGTCGAGCTTTCTTAATGGTGACATTTACCATCATTGTCCGTCTTCCCTTTTAAAATCCGTATGTACCCAACAGCCTTACGACCATCAAGTAGTTCTTCCAAAGTATACACTTTGTTTTCATACATGGATCCTCTCTCGGATTTTATGGCCTCGAGCCAATTTTCGGAATCCGGGCCCACCATCGCTTCTCCATAGCTCGTAGGTTCATTGTTTTCTAGCAACATGACTTCCAAGACAGGATTACATACCACTCTGAAGTAGTATGCATCCTTGTCGTCCTACGAGGTTTGGTAGTGACTTGATCCGAAGTTTCATGATCACTATCATAAGCTTCCACTTCAATTGGTGTAGGTGCCAAAGGAACAACTCCCTGTGCCCTGCTATACACTAGTTGAAGTGACGGTTCAATAACCTCATCAAGTCTCCACCATCCTCCCACTCAATTCTTTTGAGAGAAACTTTTCCTCGAGAAAGGACCAGATTCTATTGCTTTCGGATCTGAGACAGGAGGTATACCCAACTGTTTTGGGTGTCCTATGAAGATGCATTTATCCGCTTTGGGTTTGAGCTTATCAGTCTAAAACTTTTCCACATAAGCGTCGCAACCCCAAACTTTTAAGAAACGACAGCTTAGGTTTCTCTAAACCATATGGTGTCGTCTCAACGGAATTGTGTGGTGCCCTATTTAAAGTGAATGCGGTTGTCTCTAATGCCTAACCCATAAACGATAGTGGTACTTTGATAAGAAACATCATGGTATGCACCATATCCAACTAGGGTGCAGTTATGATGTTCGGACACACCATCACACTATGGTGTTCCAGGCGACATTATTGTGAAACAATTTCCACAATGTCTTCATTGTGTGCCAACTTCGTAACTCATATATTCATCTCTATGATCATATCATAGACATTTTATCATCTTGTCACGACGATCTTCAACTTCACTCTGAAATTACTTGAACCTTTCAATAATTCAGACTTGTGTTTCATCAAGTAAATATACTCATCATCTACTCAAATCATCTGTGAAGTAAGAACATAACGATATCCACTGCGTGCCTCAGCACTCATTGGACTGCACACCTCAAAATGTATTACTTCCAACAAGTTGCTTTCTTGTTCCATCTTACTGAAAACGAGACCTTTCAGTCATCTTGCCCATGTGGTGTGATTTTCATGTCTCAAGTGATTCAAAATCAAGTGAGTCCAAACGATCCATCTGTATGGAGTTTCTTCATGCATATCTACCAACAGACATGGTTCGCATGTCTCAATCTTTTCAAAAACGAGTGAGTCCAAAGATCCATCAACATGGAGCTTCTTCATGCGTTTTATACCAACATGACTCAAATGGCAGTGCCACAAGTATGTGGTACTATCATTACTATCTTATATCTTTTGGCATGAACATGTGTATCACTACGATCGAGATTCAATAAACCATTTATTTTAGGTGCAAGACCGTTGAAGGTATTATTCAAATAAACAGAGTAACCATTATTCTCCTTAAATGAATAACCGTATTTGCGATAAACATAATCCAATCATGTCTATGCTCAACGCAAACACCAAATAACAATTATTTAGGTTTAACACTAATCTCGATGGTAGAGGGAGCAGGCGATGCTTGATCACATCAACCTTGGAAACACTTCCAACATATATCGTCATCTCACCTTTAGCTAGTCTCCGGCTTTTCCGTAGCCTTTTATTTCGAGTTACTAACACTTAGCAACCGAAACGGTATCTTAATACCCTGGTGCTACTAGGAGTACTAGTAAAGTACACATTTAATATAATGTATATCGTATATATACTTCTGTCAACCTTGCCAGCCTTCTCATCTACCAAGTATCTAGGGTAGTTCTGCTTCAGTGACTGTTCCCCTCATTACGGAAGCACCTAGTCTCGGGTTTTGGGTTCAACCTTGGGTTTCTTCACTAGAGCAGCAACTGATTTGCCGTTTCATGAAGTATCCCTTCTTGCCCTTCTTGAAACTAGTGGTTTTACTAACCATCAACAATTGATGCTCCTACTCGATTTCTACTTTCGCGGTGTCAAACATCGCAAATTGCTCAAGGATCATCATGTTTATCCCTGATATGTCATAGTTCATCACGAAGCTCTAATAGCTTGGTGGCAGTGACTATGGAGAACCATCACTATCCCATCTGGAAGAATAACTCCCACTCGATTCAAGTGATTGTAGTACTCAGACAATCTGAGCACATGCTCAATGATTGAGCTTTTCTCCCTTAGTTTGCAGGCTAAGAAACTTGTCGGAGGTCTTACACCTCTTGACGTGGGCACGAGCCTGAAATCCCAATTTCAGCTCTTGGAACATCTCATATGTTCTGCGACGTTTCAAAATGTCTTCGGTGCCCCAATTCTAAACCGTTTAACATTACGTACTGAACTATCACGTAGTCATCAAAACGTGTATGTTAGATGTTCGCAACATCCACAAACGACGCTCGAGGTTCAGCACACCGAGCGATGCATTAAGGACATAAGCCTTCTGTGCAGCAACGAGGACAATCCTTAGAATACGGACCCAGTCCGCATAATTGCTACTATCAACTTTCAACTAAATTTTCTCTAGGAACGTATCTTAAACACTAGAACTAAAGCGTAAGCTACAACATAATTTGCAAAGATCTTTTGACTATGTTCATGATAATTAAGTTCATCTGATTATTTAATGAACTCCCACTCAGATAGACATCCCTCTAGTCATCTAAGTGATACATGATCCGAGTCAACTAGGCCGTGTCCGATCATCACGTGAGACGGACTAGTCATCATCGGTGAACATCTTCATGTTGATAGTATCTTCTATACGACTCATGTTCGACCTTTCGGTCTTCCGTGTTCCGAGGCCATGTCTGTACATGCTAGGCTCGTCAAGTCAACCTAAGTGTATTGCGTGTGTAAATCTGGCTTACACCTATTTTATTCGAACATTAGAATCTATCACACCCGATCATCACGTGGTGCTTCGAACCAACGAACCTTCGCAACGGCGCACAGTTAGGGGGAACACTTTCTTGAAATTTTAGTGAGGGATCATCTTATTTATGCTACCCTCGTTCTAAGCAAATAAGATGTAAAACATGATAAACATCACATGCAATCAAATAGTGACATGATATGGCCAATATCATTTTGCTCCTTTTGATCTCCATCTTCGGGGCGTCATGATCATCATCGTCACCAACATGACACCATGATCTCCATCATCATGATCTCCATCATCGTGTCTTCATGAAGTTGTCTCGTCAACTATTACTTCTACTGCTATGGCTAACGGTTAGCAATAAAGTAAAGTAATTACATGACGTTTATGTTGACACGCAGGTCATAAACAAATTAAGACAACTCATATGGCTCCTGCCGGTTGCCATACTCATCGACATGCAAGTCGTGATTCCTATTACAAGAACATGATCAATCTCATACATCACATATCATTCATCACATTCTTTTGGCCACATCACATCACATAGCATACCCTGCAAAAACAAGTTAGACGTCCTCTAATTGTTGTTGCATGTTTTACGTGGCTGCTATGGGTTTCTAGCAAGAACGTTTCTTACCTACGCAAAAGCCACAACGCGATATGCCAATTACTATTTACCCTTCATAAGGACCCTTTTCATCGAATCCGATCCGACTAAAGTGGGAGAGGCAGACACCCGCTAGCCACCTTATGCAACTAGTGCATGTCAGTCGATGGAACCTGTCTCACGTAAGTGTACGTGTAAGGTCGGTCCGGGCCGCTTCATCCCACGATGCCGCCGAATCAAGATAAGACTAGTAACGGCAAGTAAATTGATAATATCGACGCCCACAACAAACTTGTGTTCTACTCGTGCATAGAAACTACGCATAGACCTAGCTCATGATGCCACTGTTGGGGAACGTAGCAGAATTTTAAAATTTTCTACGCATCACCAAGATCAGTCTATGGAGTAATCTAGCAACGAGGGTAAGGGGAGTGCATCTACATACCCATGTAGATCGCTAAGAGGAAGCGTTGCAAGAATGCGGATGAAGGAGTCGTACTCGTAGCGATTCAGATCACGGTTGATTCCGATCTAAGCGCCGAACAACGGCGCCTCCGCGTTCAACACACGTGCAGCCCGGTGACGTCTCCCATGCCTTGATCTAGCAAGGAGAGAGGGAGAGGTTGGGAAAGACTCCATCCAGCAGCAGCACAACGGCGTGGTGGTGGTGGAGGAGCGCGGGACTCCAGCAGGGCTTTGCCAAGCACTACGAGAGACGAGGAGGGAGAGAGGTGGGGCTGCGCCAAGAGAGAGAGATCAAATCGTGTGTTGGGCAGCCCCCATACCTCAAGTATATATAAGGGGAGGGGAGGGGGCTGCGACCCCTCTAGGGTTCCCACCCCAAGGGGTGCGGCAGCCCCAGATCCCATCTAGGGTGGCGGCCACAAGGGGGAGAGGGGGAGGCACACGTGGGGTGGGCCTTAGGGCCCATCTGCCCTAGGGTTTGCCCCTTCCCCTCTTGGAGGCGCCTTGGGCCTTGGTGGAAGGCGCCCCAGCCCACCTAGGGGCTGGTCCCTTCCCACTATTGGTCCATGTAGGCCTCCGGGGCTGGTGGCCCCTCCCGGTGGACCCCCGGACCCTTCCTGTGGTCCCGGTACATTACCGGTGATGCCCAGAACACTTCCGGTGGCCAAATCCTCACTTCCTATATATCAATCTTTACCTCCGGACCATTCCGGAACTCCTCGTGACATCCGGGATATCATCCGGGACTCCGAACAACATTCGGTAACCGTGTACATACCTTCCCTATAACCCTAGCGTCATCGAACCTTAAGTGTGTAGACCCTACGGGTTCGGGAACCATGTAGACATGACCGAGACAACTCTCCGGCCAATAACCAACAGCGGGATCTGGATACCCATGTTGGCTCCTACATGTTCCATGATGATCTCATCGGATGAACCACGATGTCAAGGATTCAATCAATCCCGTATACAATTCCCTTTGTCAATCGGTATAGTACTTGCCCGAGATTCGATCGTCGGTATCCCGATACCTTGTTCAATCTCGTTACCGGCAAGTCTCTATACTCGTTCCGTTACACATCATCCCATGATCAACTCCTTGATCACATTGTGCACATTATGATGATGTCCTACCAAGTAGGCCCAGAGATACCTCTCCGTCACACGGAGTGACAAATCCCAGTCTCGATTCGTGCCAACCCAACAGACACTTTCGGATATGCCCGTAGTGCACCTTTATAGCCACCCAGTCACGTTGTGACGTTAGGTACACACAAAGCATTCCTACGGTATCCGGGAGTTGCACAATCTCATGGTCTAAGGAAATGATACTTGACATTAGAAAATCTTTAGCATGCGAACTACACGATCTTGTGCTAGGCTTAGGATTGGGTCTTGTCCATCACATCATTCTCCTAATGATGTGATCCCGTTATCAACGACATCCAATGTCCATGGTCAGGAAACCGTAATCATCTATTGATCAATGAGCTAGTGAACTAGAGGCTTACTAGGGACATGGTGTTGTCTATGTATCCACACATGTATCAATACAATTCTAGCATGGATAATAAACGATTATCATGAACAAGGAAATATAATAATAACTAATTTATTATTGCCTCTAGGGCATATTTACAACACTTAAGTCGTCGATTCACTAATTCTCAAGATGCAGTCCATCCCCATCAATTTGATCCCACCTGCTCCGCCCCCTCCATAGCCTAACTGGCCCCTTATTTTTATGCGCATTAGGGCTTGCATGTATGCCTCTTCCTCGAACTATTTCGTTTGCTCGAGGTTGGTTTGTGCTGTTAGAGCCACTTTGTAATGCATTGCTATCCTTGGATGTTGTTTGACTTTGCTCGAAACAGGCTTTCTCCCCGCTCTATATATAAAGCCATCACCGAACCAAGTACACGATCGAACGATACAAGATGGTGAGGTAGCCCTCATACAATGCCGATTCTAGGATAACTGGATCGCACAGAACTCACACAACTACGCTACCGAAAGAAAGCATCGGGAAAACTGAGTACAATGCCACACAATGCCCTAAACACCTAAACTCCATGACAACACCCCAGGAGGGAAAACGACACAAAGCGTCGCCGCTGCAAAGTCCAAAAGGGAGAAGGGTCTTCACCGGGAACCATGTCACGAAGAGGAGCACCATGATGATGTCATCGAGAAGATAGCGGTGCTCGCAAGTGCCGCCGTCATCGGCGACAAAGCGCAGAGCTTTCGCTCGGCAGCTCCCCCGTGCCACCACAAGATCTTCAAGACAAGCGCAACGAGTTCAGCTCGCCAGGTCCGGATCAGGGCGACGCCACTGCCAAAGACAGGGAGAGTGCCCGAGCCACCCACCGCTACCCTCCTGTAGCCCACACGATCAAGAGGGAGAGCCTCCACCGCCGTCATGGTGCCCGCCGGGGAGCCTGGTGTCTGGTGTGATTTTATTTATAACTAGCAAGATGCCCATGCGTTGCACGGAAAACAGTGTTTTTTAATATAGCTTCGATTAACTTCGATTTTGTAATCCAGTAATCCAGTGGCATATGTAACCGTACTATTCATTAAACAGTGTTTTTTAATATAGCTTGGATTAACTTCGATTTTGTCATTTTGCCTAGATGACCTCGGATGTAATTTCTTCGTGAAATTTCATATGCGAGTATACCGGTTGACTATGTATATTATAAAAATAAATTCAGTTTTTTATCTTTTCTAGCATTTTTTTGAATTTACTATTCATAAAGGGTATGCGCGCACCCATGTTCATCAAATCCGCGTCCTATGCATAGGTCCAATAAATCAGAAAAAGTACTTACTCCGATTCAAAATAAGTGTGACACTTTTGAATGTTAAGTTGGGAATTGCTACAACGACTCGCAGGATATGAGAACGACTGCACTACAGTCACGGGCTTAGAGCATCTCTAGCAGACCTCGCAAAAAGCCCCGACCCGCAAAATAATCGCAAAAATGCGGGTCGGCGTGGAAAATCCCGCCCGAATAGACCAGACAAACGTGGCCGGCCCACAAATTTTTTTAGGGGCGCCGCAAAATCTTGACCACCCGCAAATACGCGGATGCCCCCCCCCCCCGGCCCATCGGTGCCCTGCATATAGCGGGAGCGGTTGGTGGGTAGGACATTGCAGCCCGCGCTTTTCTCCACCTACCGCCTCCCCTCTCCCCCTCGCCCCGCCGCCAGGCCACCGCCCACGATTCCGGTGAAAGTAGCCGGCGGGATCACGCCGAAAGGCCGCCACACTCACGAGGTTGCCCTCCGCCCCCCCCACCCCTCCTGCGTCGGTGGGTCAAAAAGTTGCAGATCTGCGGCCCTTCGTCGCGGGCGGCCGGATTGGTCTAACTAGTGGGAGCAGTTATGGAAGTTGAAAATCTTCTAAAATGCATAAATATGGTTCTTGTTTTCTTTGGTTTTACTATTCTAGCAAAGATTTGGTGATATCCTATGTATCCAATGTTGTTGAAAAAGTAAAGAAATGCATTATCTTGTGTCAAATTGAGGTGCAAATTTAGGATTTGCGGACCAGCGGGAGCGGCGCTAGACCAGATCCCGCAAAGCCGACCTGTAAAAGAGCATATTCCGCGAATATCCTTTTATACGAGTCCGTTTTACGGGGGCTGCCTCTACGGCCGTCCGTGCCGGCCCGCCAAGTCGTTTTTTCGCGAATTGCAAACGCGTTTTGCTGGTCGGATTTTTACGGGGTCTGCTAGAGATGCTCTTACCCATAGCACTACAGTCACGGGCTTACGCACAGCGTAGTTAGCTGGTCAATTTGCGATTATATGAAGCGAAGGAGATATTTTATGTTGAGAGTTGTTTAGACGTTAGAGCAGTCAATTAAGTTGGGCATTGCTACAGCTCACCGTATGCATGAGAACGACCGGCTGGCTGCAATGAGGCAGTGTCCAAAAACTGGTGTCAACAGGAAGGAGGCGATATGTTTGATTTCTCCATTGAGACGTGGTGGCTTCTCCTACTTGTCATCCTGCCTTTCAACTTTCAAGTGGATTTTGCAAGTTCATAGTTTATGAAAGGGAAAAAACGGTGAATGCATGTATTGGGACCGGTTCATAGCATATGATTCATCCCGTCATCCATATTTTTGTAAGTGCTTCGCTCGTAGGATTTGTAAAATGTAGAAACAGAAAAAACGCAGCATTAGTGTGTCATGTCCTTTCAAGTAGGGATGCAAGCGGAGAGTCCTCCTCGTACTTGGTCTTCTAGCCTGCTTGTACGCCAAGACGCTGGATCCTTCCTTTTTTTTCTCGCAAAAAAAAGGTCCATCGGCCGTAAATGCCCAAGGGTGGACGGGCACCATGTGGACTTTAAAAAGAAACATTTTTCCACAACGCAAACAAAGATAAAAAAAATTGTATATACACAAATACACGTATAACACGTTCAAGAAAATTTTCATAACAACATACTTTCATACATGGCGTAGACAAAAAAATGTACATGAAAATGGGCTGATCTTTTTTTATTGTTGGGCCGGGATTTTGTTTTTTTATGCAGCTTGCAAATAATAATATTTTGAAGCAGAATTCACAGATCCGTCGTGAATATGTATAAGTTTTCACAGTTTTTTTTAATAAAACATGAAAATATGATTTTTGAATCAATTCAAAATACGGGAGCCAACGCCCCCGTCCACCAAAAAGTCACTTCCGCCCATCGGCCGGTTTGATGGCCAGGACCCTGGGGGCTGACTTCTGATGGCTTGAGGCATCCTAGGCCGACACACCGTCGTATAAGGAACTTGAATGAAATATTGATTGATAAGAAAGAAAAGAACATAATTCTACAAAGAGGTTTAAGTGGGTTGAAATTTTCCCTCAAAATAGAATGGAAATGAATCTTAAGAAAACCTTTCTAAGGATTCAAGTCCCATGAATTGAATGATCGATGCAAGGAAAAAATCTGAAGGATCCTAATACTCCAAAAATCAGATAAAACTATTTTAAATCAAAGGAGACTTAAAAGGGTATCACATCCTACGAGAGAGGCGTCCCAAGTATACATCCTTTGCAATTATTTGGAGACCTTGGTGAACATCAAAAACAATTCAGTCCTCGATCCTTGCAAAGGTAAACCCCCAGTTTATGTTGTGCGTATACCAAAATCTTTAGTTTTGTCCATGAAACTAGTTCCATCTTGGTGCCCGTCGAGTGTTGTGAAAGTTAAATTGAACTCTGATGGTTCCTTCATCATGGATGGAAGAGTAGGTGCTGGTATGTTTTTGAGAGATTCTAATGATGCAATCATCTTTTCTGCATGCCGTACGTTGTATAGTTGCCGCGATGCCTTAGAAGCAGAACTGTGCGCTTGTATGGAGGGTTTATCTTCTATCCTTATGAGAACTGAGCTACCTATCAAATTGGAGGTTGATTCTTGGAAGTAGTCAAGCTGGTCCAGACAAATGACATCGACAGATCAATTTATGCTTATCTTATTAAAGAGATCAAGTTGATGATGAGTCTTCAGGAGACTAGTATTACTCCTATTTGTAGACCCCAAAATAAAGTTAGTGATTGTTTAGCTATCTTTGCTAGAGAGGAAGGTAGAACCATGACTTGGTTAGGTTCTGGACCTCCTAGAGTTTTGAAAATTGCTGCTCCATATTGTAACACTGTTGGAGTTTGAGTAATACAAGTTTCTATTCGTAAAAAAAACACGACGAGAGGCCATCAAACAAAAGTGTCGGCTGGAGAATTAGCTCACATAATGGTTAGCGGCATCAGTAGATGGGGTGAGAGTATGTTCTGGACCGTCTCATTCTCCTTCTCAATCTAGAATCACTCGAGCGCGTTTTGCGCGCATACGTGATCACACGGATTTGGTTGGTTAATGGAGGCGCATGCACACTACTCCATATTTGGTTGGTTAATGGAGGCGCATGCACACTACTCCATATTTCCGAAGATGTCTCAGATTTGTGAACGGAGAGGGTATTTCTGAAGACTAAGAGCATCTCTAATAGATCCCGCAAACCGGGCCATCCGGCAAAATAACCGCCGGTTTGCGGGACGGAGGGGGTTTGGCTGGCCCGAATAGATCCCCCAAATTCGGCCGCCCCGAATTTTTTTTGTGATCCTGAATCCGCTAGCCATTTCCTTCATATCTACGGGATTTCGCTCGATTTTGCCGGCTTCCCTTTGGTGCGAACCAACTTTCCGCCGCTTCACCTCCTGCTTCCCGCGCCACCGCCGCCTCCAATCCCGCCTCTGATCTCGTTGTGTGGCCTAGCGGCACCGGAATTCGACCGGATAGAGTACCCCCCCGGGTGGCCCATATCATGCACCGCTGCCGCCACAACCGTCTCTCCATCCGCCCGCGCCTCCCACTGCCCCAACTCCTTCCGCCGCCGCCTTCAAGAGGAAGAGGCAGGGGAACCACCTCGTCCAAGGCGGCACAACCGACACGACACAACTGACTTACGGCCCCGCTCCGATTCCACCAGCCAAGGCCACAGGCGGGAGGAACAAGACACCCCTCCTCGCCGGTCCGTCCGGTGTATGGGCGAAGGCACCGAGGAAGAAGGCCATCCCGACAAGGGGCCGGGCTCCTCCTCCGCCTCCGGTCGTCCATGGCATGCACATTCATGAAAACTCCTCCAGTCACGCCTACAACGTGTTTGATTAAATGACCGGGAGGTCTAAATTTCTCTCTTTTGCTTGTTTTGCTCCGGTAATCTATGCTTCAGCTGTTCGGAACAATTGTTTGAGCTTTGCACGTTAAATTTTGTAGCCAAAGTATGCCCTCCACATATACCGAGATGTTGGCCGAGAGCACGATGGATTTGAGTGCCCCCTTGGCGATTTCGATACGACTCACGTTGAGGTCGAGGCGGAGGTGGATCAAGAGAATGACAGTGATGACGACGTGCAAGTGATCGACGAGGCCGACTATGATGCCAGGGTGGGAAGGACGGGCAACTACATGGAGACGGAGGATGTGTGCTAAGTTCAAGCATGGGAGTGTATCTATCTTGATGTCGTGGTCAGCAAGGATCAAAGCTATGAAAACTACTGGCAAAGAATCAAGGACAAATATCACCAAATGATGACATTCCCTTCCAGTCAGACCTTGAAGTTGCTTCAAGGCTGTTGGGACACCATCAACAAAGCTTGCGGCCGTTAGAGTGGGTGCTTGGAGGTCGTGCGGAATGCACCTCCAAGTGGAGTCACTATCGATGATTATGTGAGTATTTCTTCATCTTGGTGTCTTTGGCCGTGTTGATATGAAGTGTATGAGCCCATACTTGTCTCAATGTTTGTGTGTAGGATTGCGTCGCCAATGGGTACTGCAAGCAAACCCCGGGCACCAATGGTCGGTCATTCAATCTTCATAATTGTTGGCGATGGCTCCGGGATAGTGAGAAGTGGAGGGTGAGGGACAAAGAATGCCCCCCCAGAGAAAGACGTCAATTTGGAAGTTGAGGATGATGATGATAGTGATGATGCACCAAGAGGAGAGTGAAACAAGGACAAAACAAATGGAAACAAGAAGGAGAAAGCAGGAGTTAAGAGAACGGCCGAGGCAATCACTTTGAGAGATCAAATTGACGAGATGGCCAAGATGAAAGAGGCCATGTTATCCAAGCATTGGGATGCTAAAGTTGCCATGGCCGAGAAGAAATAGAAGAACAAGGAGGAGAAGTCACTAGTGCAGAACCGGGCAATAGCACCGGTTCGTAAGGCCCTTTAGTGCCGGTTCCATAACCGGCACTAAAGTTTGGGCACTAAAGCCCCCCCCCCCTTTAGTACCGGTCCAGTACGAACCGGTGCTAAAGGGCAACCACGTGGCACGAGCTAGCTCCGGGGGCCGGGAGCCCTTTAGTACCGGTTGGTAACACCAACCGGTACTAAAATGTTTGGGTTTTTTTTGGTTTTATGATTTCTTTTTCATTTAATTTTGTGTTTTCCATTTTAATTCTTTTTCGTTTGCTGGTATTTTACGATACTACACATTGTACACGTTATATATATATATATATATATATATATATATATATATATATATATATATATATATATATATATATATATATATATATATATATATAGATCATCAATGTCTCACAAACCACCATATTAATTCACACATACACACATGTATAGCTATATATACAATTTCTTGTACATATGCATGTTGCCTTCGGAGCCAGTTTGCATTAGCCTAATTGGTGCCTTCGGAGCACGATGACAAATTGGAAGTGGTTCATGACCTGGTCGATGGGGGCGGTAGCGGGTAATAGTATTCTCCCTTCGGATTTATGACCTGGTCGAGCAAAAATCCCGCTATTTCCTCTTGAAGTGCTTGTACGCGCTCCGTATCTAGGAGCTTGTCCCGCACCTCTGTGAACTGTTAAGAAGGAGATCAATATGCATGTGTATTAGTTGTGTGACTAGATATCGATAATGGTGCACAAATTGTGAATAGTGTTCTGACAAGCGTACCCATTCCTGTCTTTGAGATCTGCTCCTTTCGAACGTCATCATGCGAATGTTCTCGCAAACGCAGTATGCACACAGATCAGTCCTCTACGCCTGCTTTATGGCCTTTACGAGAATGGAATTTAATTTGATCAGATAATAATTAATCAAGCATGATAATATTAAAAAGATGGCAGCTAGCTACCACACTACTTAATTACTTACCCTGGGTCGAAGTCATCTCAGCCGTCGTTTCCATTCGCCTTCCGTTATGCTGATGAACCTTGCCCAAGCCCTGCCCGTCGACAAAGAAAATGAATAAAGGGGTTATTAAATAGTTCATATCATGAAATAACGAACTAAATAGGCCGAGATATATAGTTAATAATGATTGAAATTACCTTTTGACTATCCCAAACAAGATTTTATAGTCTTTATTTTCTGAGAGTAGTGAGTCCAGTATTTCAACTGTTCCTTCGTCAACTTTAATGATACACAAGATCCAGTGAAATCTGCATGCACACGTTTGCATGTCTTAATTAAGCGGGCATATATATGTAAGCAAAAACATGTAGCTAGCTAGCTAGTAGGCAAAAACAGAGAATTTGTAGTACAAGAAAGTGTGACTCACTTGAAGTTGTAAGGAAGTAGTATATCTTCATTGTATTTGAGGCGCTTCAAGAACTCGAACATGCTGTCCTCTCCCTGCTTTTTATAATAGTCGCTTATATTCCATGTGTATTCATTAACGGTGTTTGGGTCAATGAACCCAATGCCATAGCGTCCACCTTTTTTCATTTCATACATCTTCATCCTACATAATACCACAGAAAAGAATATAGTGAGGATAATAACAGGTAATGATTGATCAAAAGGATCAATACAGCTAGCTTGAGACTTAAATTACAGAAAGAAATCACTTACAGACAATAGCAACTGACGATAGATTTGTCGAGTGCGTCTTGATTGTATAACTGAAACAGTTCAGAATACTCAGCGGTCCCAGGTTTATCATGGTAGTAATGATCCTTGTTGACTTGCACCATGAGGGACTGTCGATCGGATCTCTTGGTAATGTCTATGTACCATTGATGCAATTCATACATTCTCGTTGGGAGCTTCTTGACATCTTCTGGCTTGACCAAAGGTTGGCCCCGGACATATTTCCATTTTATTTCCTCCTCTGTAAGCACAGGCATGTCCTCGATCTCGAGGAGCTGTCCAACAGTGATCTTGAGTTCTTCAGCCTGCGTTATATGCTCCTGGGTTATTACCACATCGCCCACCTGGGGAACGTAAACTGTTTGCCCACAATAATATTGGCCGCGCATACTGTCACGTGTTGTTGGCGGCACAACAAGCGGGGGGATCGGTTGCGCCCACTGTTCTCCCAGCTGGGCAACGGTTCTCCCGCATTTTTGGATAGTTGCTTGTTGTTTGCTCGAGCTCGAGCTCGCCTCCTTCTGTAGACGTTGTCGATGTAACTTCCTGATGTGGCGCTCATAGTCTGAGTCAACAGGCTTAGGAGCTGGTGGTTCAGCCATACGAACGAAGTGGTCAAGAACTTCCACAGGCACTTTCTCCCTTGGCGGCGGTGGCGATTTCGGTCCAAAATGGGCGTCGACTTCTGCCCGCACTATGGCATTGGTTTGCTCCTTGGTCCTGTCGTAAGCCCTCTGAGGAAGAGGAGTACTGAGGTTTGGACCATATTTATATCGCTTGCCTCCGCCTGTACTTCATGTACTATGACCTCGACTGGTACCGCTACGCACCATAGCTGCGGGGTTTCTCTTCATGGATTGCTGAGGCGGCGGAGACGGCTGACGGGGCTGAGTTGGACGAGGAGGAGTGGCCTGAAGCTGTGCCGGACTTGGAGGAGGAGTGGCCTGACACTTTGCCGGACTTGGAGGAGGAGTGGACGTCTGACGCTGTGTCGGACCTGGAGGAGGAGTGGCCTGACACTTTGCCGGACTTGGAGGAGGAGGAGTGGCCTCACGCGTTGGTGGACTTAGAGGAGCGGGAGTCTGCTGACTCGGTGGCGGACTTCGACAAGGAGTCGGGTGACGCGGTGTCGGTGGCCTTCGAAAGATGATGCAATCCTTTCTCCATAGGATGATACGATGTTTGGCATCTCCGAGTGTGTGCTCCTCGTCACCTCCAGGAATGTCAAGCTGTAGCTCCGAATATTGGTCCACCACCTCAGCAACCACGACACGAGCATAGCCTGCTGGAATCGGGGTGCAATGGAAGGTTGCATCGGGGGAATTTGTATAAGCAACGCCGTCCGCCACCTTCATGGATATGTTCTTCATGTTGAAGTGTAGCTTACAGTTAGTGTTCTCCGTGATGTCATCCACGGGGTATCTATCCAGCATTGCATCAAACGGGGCGGAGCCCACGCTGCTTCTCGGCATGGATGGGGCGGTGGTATCCAATGCTGGATCATCCGCTAGCTGTTGCAGCTGCTGAGACCCCCTTTGCTGGCTAAGTGAGTCGATCTGCTCCTGCTGCCGCTGGAATTTAACTGCCAATTCCGCTTGACTTGCTTCTAGGCCTTGAAGGCGTTCATAGTCCCGCTTCCTCTGCTCCTCCTCCATCTTCCTCTTCTTCTCCTCCGCAATATTCTTGTTGGAAATATGCGCTAGAGGCAATAATAAATAAGTTATTATTATATTTCCTTGTTCATGATAATTGTTTATTATCCATGCTATAATTGTATTGATAGGAAACTCAGATACATGTGTGGATACATAGACAACACCATGTCCCTAGTAAGCCTCTAGTTGACTAGCTCGTTGATCAATAGATGGTCACGGTTTCCTGACCATGGACATTGGATGTCGTTGCTAACGGGGTCACATCATTAGGAGAATGATGTGATGGACAAGACCCAATCCTAAGCCTAGCACAAAGATCGTGTAGTTCGTATGCTAAAGCTTTTCTAATGTCAAGTATCATTTCCTTAGACCATGAGATTGTGCAACTCCCGGATACCGTAGCAATGCTTTGGGTGTGCCAAACGTCACAACGTAACTGGGTGGCTATAAAGGTACACTACAGGTATCTCCGAAAGTGTCTGTTGGGTTGGCACGAATCGAGACTGGGATTTGTCACTCCGTGTGACGGAGAGGTATCTCTGGGCCCACTCGGTAGGACATCATCATAATGTGCACAATGTGATCAAGGAGTTGATTACGGGATGATGTGTTATGGAACGAGTAAAGAGACTTGCCGGTAACGAGATTGAACAAGGTATAGGGATACCGACGATCGAATCTCGGGCAAGTACAATACCGCTAGACAAAGGGAATTGTATACGGGATTGATCGAATCCTCGACATCATGGTTCATCCGATGAGATCATCGTGGAACATGTGGGAGCCAACATGGGTATCCAGATCCCGCTGTTGGTTATTAACCGGAGAACGTCTCGGTCATGTCTACGTGTCTCCCGAACCCGTAGGGTCTACACACTTAAGGTTCGATGACGCTAGGGTTATAAAGGAAGTTTGTATGTGGTTACCGAATGTTGTTCGGAGTCCCGGATGAGATCCCAGACGTCATGAGGAGTTCCAGAATGGTCCGGAGGTAAAGATTTATATATGGGAAGTCCTGTTTTGGTCGCCGGAAAGGTTTCAGGGTTTATCGGTAGTGTACCGGGACCACCGGAGGTGTCCGGGGGTCCACCAAGTGGGGCCACCTGCCCCGGGGGCTAGCATGGGCCAAGAGTGATGAGGGACCAGCCCCTAAGTGGTCTGGTGCGCCTCCCACAAGGGCCCATGGCGCCTAAGAGGTGGAAAAGGAGGCAAACCCTAGGAGATATGGGCCTAGGGCCCATATTGGTGCGCCTCCCTCTCCCCTCCCCTCTTGGCCGCCACCCTTGCTCCCCATCTAGGGCTGCCGCCCCCCCTAGGGGTGGGAACCCTAGAGGGGGCGCAGCCCCTCCCCTTCCCTATATATATTGAGGCATTGGGCTTCCCACAACACGCGATTCGATCTCTCTCTATGGCGCAGCCCTGCTTCTCTCCTTCCTCCTCTTCCGTGGTGCTTGGCGAAGCCCTGCAGGATTGCCACGCTCCTCCACCATCACCACGCCGTTGTGCTGCTGCTGGACGGAGTCTTCCTCAACCTCTCCCTCTCTCCTTGCTGGATCAAGGCATGGGAGACGTCACCGGGCTGCACGTGTGTTGAACGCGGAGGTGCCGTCCGTTCGGCACTAGGATCATCGGTGATTTGGATCACGACGAGTACGACTCCATCAACCCCGTTCACTTGAACGCTTCCGCTTAGCGATCTACAAGGGTATGTAGATGCACTCTTCTTCTCCTCGTTGCTAGTTTCTCCATAGATAGATCTTGGTGACACGTAGGAAAATTTTGAATTTCTGCTATGTTCCCCAACAGTGGTATCAGTGCTAGGTCTATTGCGTAGATTTTATGCACGAGTAGAACACAAAGTAGTTGTGGGCGTTGATTTTGTTCAATATGCTTACCGTTACTAGTCCAATCTTGTTTCGACGGTATTGTGGGATGAAGCGGCCCGGACCAACCTTACACGTACGCTTACGTGAGACCGGTTCCACCGACTGACATGCACTAGTTGCATAAGGTGGCTGGCGGGTGTCTGTCTCTCCCACTTTAGTCGGAACGGATTCGATGAAAAGGGTCCTTATGAAGGGTAAATAGCAATTGGCATATCACGTTGTGGTTTTGCGTAGATAAGAAACGTTCTTGCTAGAAACCCATAGCAGCCACGTAAAACATGCAAACAACAATTAGAGGACGTCTAACTTTTTTTTGCAGGGTATGCTATGTGATGTGATATGGCCAAAGGATGTGATGTATGATATATGTGATGTATGAGATGATCATGTTCTTGTAATAGGAATCACGACTTGCATGTCGATGAGTATGACAACCGGCAGGAGCCATAGGAGTTGTCTTTAATTTATTTATGACCTGCGTGTCAACATAAACGTCATGTAATTACTTTACTTTATTGCTAATCGTTAGCCATAGTAGTAGAAGTAATAGTTGGCGAGACAACTTCATGAAGACACGATGATGGAGATCATGATGATGGAGATCATGGTGTCATGCCGGTGACGATGATGATCATGGAGCCCCGAAGATGGAGATCGAAAGGAGCAAAGTGATGATGGCCATATCATGTCACTATTTGATTGCATGTGATGTTTATCATGTTATTACATCTTATTTGCTTAGAACAACAGTAGTAAATAAGATGATCCCTCATTAAAATTTCAAGAAGTGTTCTCCCCTAACTGTGCACCGTTGCAAAAGTTCGTCGTTTCGAAGCACCACGTGATGATCGGGTGTGATAGATCCTTACGTTCACATACAACGGGTGTAAGACAGTTTTACACATGCAAACACTTAGGGTTAACTTGACGAGCCTAGCATGTACAGACATGGCCTCGGAACACAGAGACCGAAAGGTCGAGCATGAGTCGTATGGTAGATACGATCAACATGAAGATGTTCACCGATGATGACTAGTCCGTCTCACGTGATGATCGGACACGGCCTAGTTGACTCGGATCATGTAATCACTTAGATGACTAGAGGGATGTCTATCTGAGTGGGAGTTCATAAGATGAACTTCATTATCCTGAACATAGTCAAAAGATCTTTGCAAATTATGTCATAAGCTCGCGCTTTAGTTCTGCAGAGTAAGATACGTTCCTAGAGAAAATATAGTTGAAATTTGACAGTAGCAACTATGCGGACAGTAGAAAGCTTATGTCCTTAATGCACCGCTCAGTGTGTTGAACCCCGAACGTGGTCTGTGGATGTTGCGAACATCTGACATACACGTTTCGATGACTACATGATAGTTCGGTAATGTTAAACGGTTTAGAGTTGAGGCACCAAAGACGTTTTCGAAGCGTCGCGGAACATATGAGATGTTTCGAGGGCGGAAATTGGGATTTCAGGGTCGTGCCCACGTTAAGAGGTATAAGACCTCCGACGATTTTCTTAGCCTGCAAACTAAGGGAGAAAAGCTCAATCGTTGAGCTTGTGCTCAGATTGTCTGAGTACAACAATCACTTGAATCGAGTGGGAGTCGATCTTCCAGATAAGATAGTGATGTTTCTCCAAAGTCATTGCCACCAAGCTGCGAGAGCTTCGTGATGAACTATAACATATCAGGGATAGATATGATGATCCTTGAAATATTCGCAATGTTTGACACCGCGAAAGTAGAAACCAAGAAGGAGCATCAATTGTTGATGGTTAGTGAACCACTAGTTTCAAGAAGGGCAAAGGGCAGTTGAACCCAAAACCCGAGACTAAGTGCTTCTGTCATAAGGGGAACAGCCACTGGAGCAGAATTACCCTAGATACTTGGTAGATGAGAAGGCTGTCGATAGAAGTATATTGGATATACATTATGTTAATGTGTACTTTACTAGTACTCCTAGTAGCACCAGGGTATTAGATACCGGTTCGATTGCTAAGTGTTAGTAACTCGAAATAAAAGGTACGGAATAAACGGAGACTAGCTAAAGGTGAGCTGACGATATGTGTTGGAAGTGTTTCCAAGGTTGATATGATCAAGCACCGCATGCTCCCTCTACCATCGAGATTAGTGTTAAACCTAAATAATTGTTATTTGGTGTTTGCGTTGAGCATAGACATGATTGGATTATGTCTATCGCAATACGGTTGTTCATTCAAAGAGAATAATAGTTACTCTGTTTATTTGAATGATACCTTTAATGGTCTTGCACCTAAAGGAATGGTTTATTGAATCTCGATCGTAGTGATACACATTTTCATGCCAAAGGTATAAGATAGTAATGATAGTACCACCTACTGGTGGCACTGCCATGTAAGTCATATTTGTGTAAGACGCATAAAGAAGCTCCATGTTGATGGATCTTTGGTCTCACTCATTTCTGAAAAGGATTGAGACATGTGAACCATGTCTGTTGGTTTGTACGCATGAAGAAACTCCATGCAGATGGACCGTTTGGACTCACTTGATTTTGAATCGCTTGAGACATGCAAATCATACCACATGGGCAAGATGACTGAAAGCGTCGGTTTCAGTGAAATGGAACAAGAAAGCAACTTGCTGGAAGTAACACATTTTGATGTGTGAGGCCCAATGAGTGCTGAGGCATGCAGTGAATATCGTTATGTTCTTACTTCACAGATGATTCGAGTAGATATTGAGTATATCTACTTGATGAAACACAAGTCTGAATTATTGAATGGTTCAAGTAATTTCAGAGTGAAGTTGAAGATTATCGTGACAAGAGGATAAAATGTCTATGATACGATCATAGAGACGAATATCTGAGTTATGAGTTTGGCACACAATTAAGACATTGTGAAATTGTTTCACAATTAATACCGCCTGGAACACCATAGTGTGATGGTGTGTCCGAACATCATAGTTGCACCCTATTGGATATGGTGCGTACCATGATGTCTCTTATCGAATTACCACTATCGTCCATGGGTTAGGCATTAGAGACAACCACACTCACTTTAATAGGGCACCACGTAATTCCGTTGAGACGACACCGTTTGAACTATGGTTTGGAGAAACCAAAGTTGTCGTTTCTTAAAAGTTTGGGACTACGACGCTTATGTGAAAAAGTTTCAGGCTGATAAGCTCGAACCCAAAACGGATAAATACATCTTCATAGGACACCCAAAACAGTTGGGTATACCTCCTAATTCAGATCCGAAAGCAATAGGGATTGTTTCTAGAATCGGGTCCTTTCTCGAGGAAAAGTTTCTCTCAAAAGAATTGAGTGGGAGGATGGTGGAGACTTGATGAGGTTATTGAACCATCACTTCAACTAATGTGTAGCAGGGCACATGAGTTGTTCCTTTGGCACCTACACCAATTGAGGTGGAAGCTTATGATAGTGATCATGAGACTTTGGATCAAGTCACTCCCAAACCTCGTAGGACGGAAGTCATGTTGCTAGACAACAATGAACCTACGAGCTATGGAGAAGCGATGGTGGGCCCGGATTCCGATGAATGGCTCAAGGCCATAAAATCCGAGAAAGGATCCATATATAAAACAAAGTGTAGACTTTGAAAGAACTACTTGATGGTCGTAAGGCTGTTAGGTACATATGGATTTTAAAAGGAAGATAGACAATAATGGTAAATGTCACCATTGAGAAAGCTTGACTTGTCGTTAAGGTGTTTCCCGACAAGTTCAAGGAGTTTACTACGATGAGACTTTCTCACTCGTAGCGATGCTAAGAGTCTGTTGGAATTAGCATGTACTGCATTATTTATGAAATCTTGCAGATGGGATGTCAAAATATTGTTTCCTTGTTCTTGAGGAAAGGTTGTATGTGATACAACCAGAAGATTTTGTCGATCTTGAAAGATGCTAACAAGTATGCAAAGCTCCAGCAATCCTTCTTAGGACTGGAGTAAGCATCTCGGAGTTGGAATGTACACTTTGATGAGATGATCAAAGATTTTGGGTTTATACAAAGTTTATGAGAAACTTCTAATTCCAAAGAAGTGAGTGGGAGCACTACGACATTTCTGATAAGTATATGTGGATGACATATTGTTGATCCGAAATGATGTAGAATTTCTGGAAAGCATATAGGGTTATTTGAAAGGTGTTTTTCAATGGAGAACCTGGATTAAGCTACTTGAACATTGAGCATCAAGATCTATAAGGATAGATCAAAAATGCTTAATGGTACTTTCAAATGAGCACATACCTTGACATGATCTTGAAGGTGTTCAAGATGGATCAGTCAAAGAAGGAGTTCTTGCCTGAGTTGTAAGGTATGAAGTTAAGAGTTAAAGCTCGACCACGGCTGGAGAAAGAGGAAGGACGAAGGTCGTCCCCTATGCTTTTGTCATAGGCTCTATACGGTATGCCATGCTGAGTACCGCACCAGATGTGTGCCTTGCCACATGTCTGGCAAGAGAGTACAAAGGTGATCTAGGAGTAGATCACCAGATAGCGGTCAAGATTATCCTTAGAGGAATAAGGATATGTTTCTCGGTTATGGAGGTGATAAAGAGTTCGACGTAAAGAGTTATGTCGATACAAGCTTAACACCTATCCGGATAGCTCTGAGTAGAGATACCGGATACGTATAATGGAGCAACAATTTAGAATAGCTCCAAGTAGAACAGTTATTTGAAATGGCTCCAAATATAGCGTAGAGATTTGCGACGTACATACGGATCTGAGTGTTGCAGACCCGTTGACTAAAACCTCTCTCACAAGCAACATGATCAAACCCAGAACTCATTGAGTGTTAATCACATAGTGATGTGAACTAGATTATGAACTCTAGTAAACTCTTTGGATGTTGGTCACATGGCGATGTGACCTATGAATGTTAATCACATGGCGATGTGAACTACATTATTAACTCTAGTGCAAGTGGGAGACTGTTGGAAATATGCGCTAGAGGCAATAATAAATAAGTTATTATTATATTTCCTTGTTCATGATAATTGTTTATTATCCATGCTATAATTGTATTGATAGGAAACTCAGATACATGTGTGGATACATAGACAACACCATGTCCCTAGTAAGCCTCTAGTTGACTAGCTCGTTGATCAATAGATGGTCACGGTTTCCTGACCATGGACATTGGATGTCGTTGATAACGGGATCACATCATTAGGAGAATGATGTGATGGACAAGACCCAATCCTAAGCCTAGCACAAAGACCGTGTAGTTCGTATGCTAAAGCTTTTCTAATGTCAAGTATCATTTCCTTAGACCATGAGATTGTGCAACTCCCGGATACCGTAGCAATGCTTTGGGTGTGCCAAACGTCACAACGTAACTGGGTGGCTATAAAGGTACACTACAGGTATCTCCGAAAGTGTCTGTTGGGTTGGCACGAATCGAGACTGGGATTTGTCACTCCGTGTGACGGAGAGGTATCTCTGGGCCCACTCGGTAGGACATCATCATAATGTGCACAATATGATCAAGGAGTTGATTACGGGATGATGTGTTACGGAACGAGTAAAGAGACTTGCCGGTAACGAGATTGAACAAGGTATAGGGATACCGACGATCGAATCTCGGGCAAGTACAATACCGCTAGACAAAGGGAATTGTATACGGGATTGATCGAATCCTCGACATCGTGGTTCATCCGATGAGATCATCGTGGAACATGTGGGAGCCAACATGGGTATCCAGATCCCGCTGTTGGTTATTGACCGGAGAACGTCTCGGTCATGTCTACGTGTCTCCCGAACCCGTAGGGTCTACACACTTAAGGTTCGATGACGCTAGGGTTATAAAGGAAGTTTGTATGTGGTTACCGAATGTTGTTCGGAGTCCCGGATGAGATCCCGGACGTCATGAGGAGTTCCGGAATGGTCCGGAGGTAAAGATTTATATATGGGAAGTCCTGTTTTGGTCGCCGGAAAGGTTTCAGGGTTTATCGGTAGTGTACCGGGACCACCGGAGGTGTCCGGGGGTCCACCAAGTGGGGCCACCTGCCCCGGGGGCTAGCATGGGCCAAGAGTGATGAGGGACCAGCCCCTAAGTGGGCTGGTGCACCTCCCACAAGGGCCCATGGCGCCTAAGAGGTGGAAAAGGAGGCAAACCCTAGGAGATATGGGCCTAGGGCCCATATTGGTGCGCCTCCCTCTCCCCTCCCCTCTTGGCCGCCACCCTTGTTCCCCATCTAGGGCTGCCGCCCCCCCAGGGGTGGGAACCCTAGAGGGGGCGCAACCCCTCCCCTTCCCTATATATATTGAGGCATTGGGCTGCCCACAACACGCGATTCGATCTCTCTCTATGGCGCAGCCCTGCATCTCTCCTTCCTCCTCTTCCGTGGTGCTTGGCGAAGCCCTGCAGGATTGCCACGCTCCTCCACCATCACCACGCTGTTGTGCTGCTGCTGGACGGAGTCTTCCTCAACCTCTCCCTCTCTCCTTGCTGGATCAAGGCATGGGAGACGTCACCGGGCTGCATGTGTGTTGAACGCGGAGGTGCCGTCCGTTCGGCACTAGGATCATTGGTGATTTGGATCACGACGAGTACGACTCCATCAACCCCGTTCACTTGAACGCTTCCGCTTAGCAATCTACAAGGGTATGTAGATGCACTCTTCTTCTCCTCGTTGCTAGTTTCTCCATAGATAGATCTTGGTGACACGTAGGAAAATTTTGAATTTCTGCTACGTTCCCCAACACTTCTTTCTCGCACGGGTTCTGTAGTCGGTGTTCCAGTCCGAAAACCCCTCATACCATGGAATAGCGCCCTTGCCTCGTGTTCTTCCCGGGTGTTCAGGATTTCCCAGGGCACGCGTAAGCTCGTCGTTCTCTCTGTTGGGCTGGAACACCCCCGATCGAGCCTCTTCTATTGCAACAAGTATCGCATCGTCGGCTCCGTTCAGACATGCCTTCGTCGAAACATTGCCTGTCTTCGGGTCCAACTCCCCCCCATGCGCATAGAACCAAGTCCTGCACCTGGGGGGCCAGCTCTTAGTAACCGGAGTGACACCTGCATCCTCCATCTCTTTCTCAGACTTATCCCACTTAGGCGTTGCCACCGCGTAGCCACCTGGCCCCAGCTTATGGAACTTATCCTTTTTTTCGGCATTCTGCTTGTTTATTCTCGACCCTTCCTTAGCTAATTCTGAATCCTTGAATTTCACAAAATCATCCCAATGAGCACTTTGATTCTCTAGTATCCCCTCGAATACTGGAGTCTTCCTTCCTCCCTTGACGTACTTCTCCCACGTCGTTCTCTTGTGGTTCTTGAATGCAACCGCCATCTTCCTAAAAGCAGCGTCCTTGACTTTCTGCACATCTGCTTCTGTGAAATGATCTGGTAGGGTGAAATGTTCCATGAGAGTATCCCAAAGCAGTTTTTTTATTCTCATCGACAAAAGTAACTTCTGGACGTGGCTTTGCTGGCTTTCTCCATTCTTGAAGGGAGATCGGGAGTTGGTCCTTCACAAGAACTCCGCACTGACGAACGAACTTGTCCGCAATCTTCTTAGGCGCTAATGGTTCGCCATTAGGTCTGAATGCCTCGATATTGTACTTTACGCCCTCCTTCAACTTTTTGTTCGGGCCTTGTTTCGTCCTTTTGCCTGAAGATTTGCTCGATCCGGATGGCTGAAAGAAGAAAGATCGATTCGTTAATATATCTTCAACTCATTTAAAACATGCGATGATCACCAGATTCCTGCTTATATAAATATATATACCTCGTCGGTGTTTGTTGTTTCAGGATCAACATGTTCTTCATAATCGTAGTTCATGACTTCATCAATTCGGTCGTCGCGATCGAATATCATATCACCCTCTCTGGTGTTGTTTAGAAATTCGGAGCCGTCAAAATCTTCTTCATTCTGATCATCATCTGGCCCGCGTATCATATCGAACATGGTCTGTTCTCTCTCTCTGTCGGTATTGTCCGCCATAGCTTTTATTTAACTATGCCAAAAAAATATAAAACAATTTAGTATAATCTCAAATAATAGATATAATCTCGAATACATCGTCTCGAATAATAGATATAATCTCGAATACATCGTCTTGAATAATAGATTTAATCTCGAGTACATCGTCTCGAATAATATATAATATTGAATAGTACATCACTGGCTAGGTAGCTGATTAAAGATCGAATACTACAGAAGAATCTAGGACACTCGTGGTTCCTGCGGCGCGGGCGGTGGACACCCAAAGAGAAGGAACCCTCACAGGATCATAGCTGAAGTGAGATCCCTGAAGAAACTGCCAGGTATTGGAGAACCTTCCGCCCTCTAACGCAACCATGTAGCGATGGACGTGCTCGTCCTCCTCCCTGACACGACGACGTACCACCTCCGGCGGGGCCGGCTCCCTCCGCACCGAAACTGGCCCAAGCGAACGCCACCAAACGAGATCAGGGTCGACGACGGGACCCGGGGCCGGGTTCCTCATCAAGCGGCGCGCCCCTCCAGGCAGCACCTCCCAGTGCCAGCCTGGCGGAGCCCAGTCCCGGACATGGGTCAGCTGGACGTCGTCGCGGACGTGTCGACGACGAGGATGCGGGCCGGGCATCGTCGACAACAAATACTAGCTATATGCACGCAAAAAGTAACATTTTTTTAATGATTGGATTTTGATAACTTTTTTATAACTATTTCTATAACTAAAAAACAGAAAAATTTCTAACAATTCTAACTTTTTTTATAACTATTTCTATAACTAAAAAACAGAAAATTCTAACAATTCTAACTTTTTTATAACTATTTCTATAACTAAAAAACAGAAAAATTTCTAACAATTCTAACTTTTTTATAAATATTTCTATAACTAAAAAACAGAAAAATTTCTAACAATTCTAACTTTTTTATAACTATTTCTATAACTAAAAAACAGAAAAAATTCTAACAATTCTAACTTTTTTATAACTATTTCTATAACTAAAAAACAGAAAAATTTCTGACAATTCTAACATTTCTAACTATTCTAACAATTCTAACATTTCTAAATATTTCTAAAAGCAAAAAATGTCTAACAATTCTAACAAAATGTATGTGTGTGTGTGCGCGCTCACCGGCCGGCGAGGCGAGAGGCGACGGGTGGCGGCGACGAGGGGCGCGCGGCGACAGGGACGGCGACGGGCGCGGCGACGACGGCGCGGCGACGACGGGGAAGGGGATGTATGGGCCGGGGCGGCGATGACGACGTACGGGGACGGCGACGACGCGCGCGGGACAGGCCGGGATGGGGCGGCGGTGACGACGCGCGGGACGACGGGGACGGGACGACGGGGTGGGACGACAGGGACGGGGCGGCGACGGGGCTGGCGACGGGGGCGGCGACGATGGATATGGAGACGGCGGGGGCGGCGGGCGACGGTGTGCAGAGGAGAAGAAGCAGAGGGAGAACGAAACTGTTGAAATTTTTTGAAGGATTTTCTTATATAGAACCCACCTTTAGTACCGGTTGGAGCCACCAACCGGTAAGTACCGGTTGGTGGCTCCAACCGGTACTAAAGGCCCCCCCTTTAGTACCGGTTGGTGCCACGAACCGGTACTAAAGGGTGTGCGCTGCCAGGCAAGGGGCACAAAAGTTTAGTCCCAACTCGCTAGCCGAGGGGCACTCGCACCTGCTTATAAGCCCCGCCGTCGCTGCTGTCTCGAGCTCCTCTCTTAAGCAGGCCTTCTGGGCCTACCTCTTCTGTGATGCCCTATTGGGCCTACTGGGCTAGCGGGCCTGCATCCTGGCCCAACTTGAATTTGGGTTTCTAGTCGTATGCAGGCCGCTGTGGCCTAGTAGGTGGGCTTTTTTTTCTTATTTTTTTTGCTTTATTTATTTTTGTGAATAACTTAACTTTGAAAATAGATTTTTCAGTGATTCTTTTTTCTTATGTTTAATATTAGTGTGTTCTATCATTATATTCAATTTGGTAATGCTTAGGTTATTTAAAAAATGAAATGCCTTTGTAACGGATGAGTTTTCGTCCGAAACCCTGATACTTCGAAACAGATTGTCCATTTTATACACGAAGTGCATCCAGTTTTTGCGGTAACCCTCTCTACTTTTTTGCACATGCTATGTGGGTGAAATTATGATACCATGCCAACTTTCAACCTTTTCTGAGTTCATTTGAAATGCTTTTCAATTTCAGGTTCATTTAGCTGGAAAAAATCAGTAAATGCATGAAAGATTTGCTTGCACATAAAATTTCTTCGCGTTTCAAATGCCAAAACACATAACTAGCTACCCTAACTATTACAGAGATCCCTCCTGGGTGTGAAACACAGAAGAAAGTGATGATAGTTAAGCCGATCACATCCCAGATCTTTGGGTGTGAAACTTTTTCTTCGCGTGTGTCCCTTTGCGTCGTAGCCATGGAAAATCTTAATCATTTAACGGGATGCTCGGGTCAATATTCACTGTGAATGGAGCAATTTCATCAAACTTTTCATAATATTCTGACTTGTCTGTCTTGTCATCCACTCCCACGATGTTTCTCTTCCCAGAAAGAACTATGTGCCGCTTTGGCTCATCGTACGATGCATTCGCTTCCTTATCTTTTCTTTTTCTTGGCTTGGTAGACATGTCCTTCACATAGAAAACCTGTGCCACATCATTGGCTAGGACGAATGGTTCGTCTGCATACGCAAGATTGTTGAGATCCACTGTTGTCATTCCGTACTGCGGGTCTTCCGTTACCCCGCCTCGTGTCATATTGACCCATTTGCACCGAAACAAAGGGACCTTCAAACCACGTCGATAGTCAAGTTCCCATATGTCCTGTATATAACCATAATATATTTCCTTTCCCGTCTTGGTTTCTGCATCAAAGCGGACACCACTGTTTTGGTTGGTGCTCTTCTTGTCTTGGGCGATCGTGTAAAATGTATTACCATTTATCTGGTACCCTTTGAAAGTCATTATATTCGAAGATGGTAACTGGGACAGCAAGTACAGGTCATCTTCAATAGAGGTGTCATGTGGTACGTGCTTGCAACCAGCTGGCGAAACTCCTGGTTTGTTCACGTGTAATCCAGTCATCAGACCGCTCCGGGTGTTTGGAGCGTAGCAAATTCTTGTGTTCATCCATATACGGAGCCACCAAGGCGGAATTCTGTAGAACTGTGTAGTGTGCTTCAGTGAGAGAATGTCCGTACATACATATTATTTGTTCCCCTCCTAGCGTGCCTTTTCCATCCAGTCTGCCCTTATGCCGCGATTCAGGAACACAATCGGCTTAAGGTCAGGAATAAAGTCAATACAAAACTCAATGACCTCCTCATTTTGACGGCCCTTGGAGATGCTTCCTTCTGGCCTAGCACGGTTATGAACATATTTCTTTAAGACTCCCATGAACCTCTCAAAGGGGAACATATTGTGTAGAAATACAGGACCCAAAACGTTAATCTCTTCGCATAGGTGAACTAGGACGTGCGTCATGATGTTGAAGAAGGATGGTGGGAACACCAACTCGAAACTGACAAGACATTGCACCAAATCATTCTGTAACCTTGGTATGATTTCTGGATCGATTACCTTCTGAGAGATTGCATTGAGAAATGCACATAGCTTCACAATGGCTAATCGAACGTTTTTCGGTAGAAGCCCCCTCAATGCAACCGGAAGCAGTTGCGTCATAATCACGTGGCAGTCATGAGACTTTAGGTTCTGGAACTTTTTCTCTGCCATGTTTATTATTCCCTTTATATTCGACGAGAAGCCAGACGGTACCTTAATACTGAGCAGGCATTCAAAGAAGATTTCCTTCTCTTCTTTGGTAAGAGCGTAGCTTGCATGACCCTGATGTATGCCGTCTTTTCCGTGCATACGTTGCTGGTCCTCCCGTGCCTCAGGTGTATCTTTTGTCTTCCCATACACGCCCAAGAAGCCAAGCAGGGTCACACAAAGATTCTTCGTCACGTGCATCACGTCGATTGCGGAGCGGACCTCGAGGTCTTTCCAATAGGGCAGGTCCCAAAATATAGACTTCTTCTTCCACATGGGTGCGCGTCCGTCAGCGTCATTCGGAACATGTTGTCCACCAGGACCCTTTCCAAAGACCACCTTCAAATCCTTGACCATATCATGTACATCAGCACAAGTACGGTGGCCAGGATTCGTCCGGTGATCCGCCTCACCTTTGAAATGCTTGCCTTTCTTTCTTACGGGATGCCTGCTCGGAAGAAATCGACGATGTCCCAGGTACACATTCTTATTAGCCAAATATATGCTGTCGGTATCGTCCAAACAGTGCGTGCATGCGCGGTATCCCTTGTTTGTCTGTCCTGAAAGGTTACTGAGAGCAGGCCAATCATTGATGGTCACGAACAGCAACGCCTTTAGGTCAAATTCTTCCCCCATGTGCTCATCCCACGCACGTACACCTGTTCCATTCCACAGTTGTAAGAGTTCTTCAACTATTGGCCTTACGTACACATCAATGTCGTTGCCGGGTTGCTTAGGGCCTTGGATGAGCACTGGCATCATAATGAACTTCCGCTTCATGCACAGCCAAGGAGGAAGGTTATACAAACATAGAGTCACAGGCCAGGTGCTATGGTTGCTGCTCTGCTCCCCAAAAGGATTAATGCCATCTGCGCTTAGACCAAACCATACGCTCCTTGCGTCATCTGCAAACTCCTTCCCATACTTTCTTACGATTTTTCTCCACTGCGACCCGTCAGCGGGTACTCTCAACTTTCCGTCTTTCTTACGGTCTTCTTTGTGCCATCGCATCGCCTTGGCATGCTCTTTGTTTTGGAACAAACGTTTCAACCGTGGTATTATAGGAGCATACCACATCACCTTGGCAGGAATCTTCTTCCTGGGGCCCTGGCCCTCGACATCACCAGGGTCATCGCGGCTGATCTTATAGCGCAATGCACCACATACCGGGCAAGCGTTCAAATCCTCGTACTCACCGCGGTAGAGGATGCAATCATTAGGGCATGCATGTATCTTCTGCACCTCTAACCCTAGAGGGCAGACAACCTTCTTTGCTTCGTACGTACTCTCGGGCAATTCGTTGTCCTTTGGAAGCATATCCTTTATCATTACCAGCAACTTTCCAAATCCCTTGTCAGATACACCATTCTCTGCCTTCCATTGCAGTAATTCCAGTGTGGTGCCCAACTTTTTCTTGTCACCTACGCAATTCGGGTACAACAATTTTTTGTGATCCTCTAACATGCGTTGCAACTTCTTCTTCTCCAAATCACTTGCACAGTTTCTCTTTGCATCGGCAATTGCCCGACCTAGATCATCAACGGGCTCATCTGATGCCTCTTCTTCAGCTTCTTCCCGCATTGCCGGCTCAGCTTCTTCCTGCATTACCGGCTCAGCTTCTTCCCCCATTGTTGTATCATCATATTTAGGGAACCCATGGCCAGGATAGCTGTCGTCGTCCTCTTCTTCTTCATTGTCTTCCATCATAACCCCTCTTTCTCCGTGCTTGGTCCAAACATTATAGTGGGGCACGAAACCGGACTTAAACAGGTGGAAGTGAATGGTTCTTGACTTAGAGTAATTTTGACCATTCTTACAGACAGCACATGGACAAGGCATAAAACCATCCGCCCGCTTGTTTGCCTCAGCCGCAAGCAGAAAAGTTTGCACGCCATTAATGGACTCGGGAGAGCATCGGTCATCGTACATCCATTGCCGGCTCATCTTCATTACACAACACCGAATAGACCAAATTAATACAAGTTCATACATAAAGTTCATACAACACTTAAATGCAACAAACAAATAACTCTCTAGCTAAAGCATTTAAATGCAACAACAAATGCGATCAAGATCGCAACTAAGGTAACAATGGATCCAACAGCATAATGATACCAAGCCTCACTATCGATGGCATATTTTCTAATCTTTCTAATCTTCAAGCGCATTTTCTCCATCTTGATCTTGTGATGATCGACGACATCGGCAACATGCAACTCCAATTCCATATTCTCCCCCTCAATTCTTTTCAATTTTTCTTTCAAGTACTCGTTTTCTCTTTCAACTAAATTTAACCTCTCGACAATAGGGTCGGTTGGAATTTCCGGTTCACATACCTCCTAGAAAAAATTTCTATGTCAACTTGATGGGCATTATTTGTCATAAACACGAAATGCAACTAGTTTTAAAAGAGAATATATATACCACATCCGAATCATAACAAGGACGAGGGCCGACGGGGACGGATATCAAAACCATGGCACTATATGTATAACAAACAACGCACGGGTAAGATAATTATACGAGTAACTAGCTATATATCCAAATCACACAAACATCAATTTTTATATAAAATTTCATGAACAAAGAGGCTCACCACAAGGTGGTGCCGGCGACGGGACGGTGCGGGCGATCGACGGTGGTTACGACGGAGATTTAGAAGGCACTAAGTAAACCACACCTACATATGCAAATTAAGTGTTATTTTT
Organism: Aegilops umbellulata; assembly: GCA_032464435.1. Lineage (NCBI taxonomy): Eukaryota > Viridiplantae > Streptophyta > Magnoliopsida > Poales > Poaceae > Aegilops > Aegilops umbellulata. The sequence continues at coordinate 354,336,159 of CP136058.1, forward strand.
ACCTCAAATTGCATATAAATCAAATACTAGCACATATATATATTTCCTCCCAAATTACTAAACTCACAAATTAATCACTATATAAAGCATTGCAAGAGTAAATCTAGCAATGAGAGATGAAAGGACAAAGTTGCTAACCTTTGTGATCATTTCAATGGATGGGGGCCTTCAAATCTTGACAAAATTTGGGCAAAATGTGTGATGAGCTCGAGAGGAAGAGGGGGAGAACAGAGAGGAGAGGGGAAAGGGGAAGAACAGAGCGAGCTCGGGTGGACGAAGGGTTTATGTAGGACGACCTTTAGTACCGGTTCGTGCCAAGAACCGGTACTAAAGGTGCTGGAGGGGCCCCAGACTGACAACATCTTGCCACCACTCTCATTAGTACCGGTTCGTGGCACGAACCGGTGCTAAAGGTTCGCCACGAACCGGTACTAATGAAAGCGGCCCGGCTAGCCGTTGGAACCGGCACTAATGTACACATTAGTGCCGGCTCAAATACAAACCGGCACTAATGTGCTTCACGTTTGACCCTTTTTCTACTAGTGAGTGGAAGCAGAGGTGTGCCTTCGAGGAGCGCAAGATCGCCCTAGAGGAGCAAAAGAGGAAGGGCGAGAGGACCACCGAGGAGTACCAGCTCATGATGATGAATCCGGAGGGCATGGATGCAATGAAAAGAGAATTTTGGGAGGTGAAAAGAATGGAGAACATGCTCCAGAGGAACATAGAGCTTCAAAATTTTATGGTCGGTGGTGGTGTTGGGATTGGAGGATTTTTTTTCTTTCGGCATGGTTGGTGGTGGTGGCTTCAACATGGGTGCTAGAGGGCTCGGTATGGGTTGTGTGGTGGTGGCTTTGGCGTGAGTGGTGGTGGTGATGGCTTCGGCATGGGTGATGGTGGTGGCAGCTTCAGTATGGGTGATGGTGTTGGGTTTGGAGGTGACGGAGGGGGAGAAGGGTTCGACATTGGGGGTAGTGGTGGCTTCGACAATGTGGTGGAGGTGGGGGCGGATCTTCGGCAAACCATGTGAATGGTGGCGGTGGTGGCAGTGCTCATTCTCTGGTCCAAATTCATGAAGATGGTGGTGCTCATTCTAGGGACCAAGTTGGTGAAGATGGTGGTGCTCACTCTCCGGTCGTGGATGATGGTGATGGAGGTGCTAGGGGCAGTGGTGGTGGCGACGTTCTTCGCAGTGGTGAGGATGTCGCTTGATTTCTCTCTGTTATTGAGCATATTTTGTTTTGTTTGATCGCACATTTGTAAGGCTAAACTTGATACCTCGTATGTTGCACATGATTTTGCATGTGATGAACTAGTATGATGATGAACTAGTGATGTATATATATATGATGATGGACTTGTCAATATTTGACCTATGATTTTATTTGCGGTAGCGTGAGCCCTCCGGCGCGGAACAGATTCCGCAAAAAAATTGTGAGATGGGTTTACGGGATCTGTTCCGCCGGAGGGTTCGTTGTACCTAAAAAATTATTGCGGGCGCCTTTAAAAGAGTTTTGCGGGCCGGCCGGTTGAGGGATATACTAGAGAGATACTTTAAAGTTGTCGGTAGAATAGTGACAACAAAGGGTGATGGGAGCGGACGAGCCCTCACAAAGTAGCAAGATAGTGTATTAATATGCAGGGAGGACCAAACCTACTTTTACTCAATGTAAACCAAGCCTAGATTATTCTTGATTGTGGGAGGAGTTGTTGGAAACTTAAAATTTATTTTATAGTTGTTGTCAGAGAGCTGTGGGCAATGGGTGAAAGATAGTTCCGAGAGGATAATTCGATAGGGCATTGCTCTATGTGCACTCAAGCATTAGACCCATGGATCCCACCAAGTAGGGATGAAGGGTGGCGAAAATACACAATGGAACTTGGGTCCAGGTGAAAGAAATATGCCCTAGAAGCAATAATAAAGTTATTATTTATTTCTTTATTTCATGATAAATGTTTATTATTCATGCTAGAATTGTATTAACCGGAAACTTAGTACAGGTGTGAACACATAGACAAAACAAAGTGTCCCTAGTATGCCTCTACTTGACTAGCTCGTTTATCGAAGATGGTTATGTTTCCTAACCTTAGACATGTGTTGTCATTTGATGAACGGGATCACATCATTAGGAGAATGATGTGATGGACAAGACCCATTCGTTAGCTTAGCATTATGATCGTTACAGTTTCATTGCTACTGCTTTCTTCATGACTTATACATGTTCCTCAGACTATGAGATTATGCAACTCCTAAATACCGGAGGAACACTTAGTGTGCTACCAAACAACGTCACAACGTAACTGGGTGATTATAAAGGTGTTCTACAGGTGTCTCCGATGGACTTGTTGAGTTGGCATAGATCGAGATTAGGATTTGTCACTCCGATTGTCGGAGAGGTATCTCTGGGCCCTCTCTGTCATGCACATCACTATAAGCCTTGCAAGCAATGTGATTAATGAGTTAGTTGCGGGATGATGCATTACGGAACGACTAAAGAGACTTGCCGGTAACGAGATTGAACTAGGTATTGAGATACTGACGATCGAATCTTGGGCAAGTAACATACCGATGACAAAGGGAACAACGTATGTTGTCATGCGGTTTGACTGATAAAGATCTTCGTAGAATATGTGGGAGCCAATATGAACATCCAGGTTCCGCTATTGGTTATTGACCGGAGACGTGTCTCTGTCATGTCTACATAGTTCTCGAACCTGTCACTACAAAAAATAATACACTTCTGTGATGATACATGTTTGTCACAGTAGGTCGTATTTGTTGTCATGCATGTACATCCATGACAAATTTATGACAGAATCAAGATAGTCATACCTGTGATGTCGTAGAAGTGTTCCATGACATTACCAAAATTATCATCACGGAAGTGTCCACTTCCATGATGATAAATCGTGCGTCACAAGAGTGCTTTCGTCAAGGGTGACCGACACGTGGCATCCACCGTAACGGAATGCCGTTAAGCTATCGGGGCGGGTTTTGGATCCGATAACCCATTAACAGCCCCGACCAATGGGGATTTTCCACATGTAAAATCATCATTGGCTAGAGGAAACACGTGTCGGCTCATCGTTGGGACAGATGTCGTCCACTCACTGGACAGAAGGCGCCTATGATACGTCGACACGTGGCACGGCCCAACAAGTTTAAATGGGACGGACCAATTAAAGGCCCACAAGATTTTTGTGGACCATAATGGGCCGGCCCAGCTAAAGGCCCATGAGATTTTGCGGACCATAATGGGCTGGCCCAGCTAAAGGCCCACAAGATTTCGCGGGCCATAATGGGTCGGCCCAGGTAACGGCCCACAAGATTTTTGTGTGCCATAATGGGCCGGCCCAAGTAAAGGCCCACAAAATTCTTGCGGATCATAATGGGCCCGCCCAGCTAAAGGCCCACGAGATTTCGCTGACATTAATGGGCCGGCCCAGCTGTAGGCCCACAAGATTTTGAGGACCCTAGTAGGCCGGCCCATTAACTAGCTGCCATGTTTCAGGCCAAATGCCGGCCCATATTTGATCCGGTCCATTAATGGCCTGCCACGTTCTGGGCCTAATAATGGCCCATATAAGATCCGGCCCGTTAAAAGCCTCCCACTTTCTAGGCCAAATCACGACCCAGATCAGGTCCGGCCTTTAAGAGGCTTTGGGCTCAATTATGGCCCATACCAGATTCAGCCCGTTAACTGGACGCTATGCTTTTGGGGCCAGTTTCTAAAGGCCCATTTAGTAATTCGGCCTGATATTAGTTTCGGCCTATTAAGGGCCCGTTTAACATTTCGGCCCTATATTAATTCTGGCCTGTTAAAAGCCCGTCATATAGTTGGGCCTAACTACGGCCCGGTTTGCATTCGGCCTGCTCGCAACCGATATCTGATTGGGCCAAACAAGGACTGAGACAACTTTGGCCTGTTAAAAGCCCATGATTTGATTCGCACAATCATGGGCCAGGGTCCATTTCGGGCTGCTGCCGGCCCGTGAGCTATTTGGCACGTTTCAGGCCCAACCTACTTCTCAGCCTCCTAAAAGCCCATTGAGTTTTCTTGCGAAAAGAGGGTCGGGGGTTACTCGGCCTATTAAATGCCCGAATCTACTAGTGGGCCAGTTTGACGGGGCCCATGATGCGGATCATACATCGTGATTGCATGACGGCCCGATTATGTACCGTAATTTTACGGTTTCGCCGATTTACAGCGAAGACAGGATATATATACAGTAAAATAACTGCAGCATCGTGAATAAGAAAAAACCTAGACTATAAAATAAAGAAATTACGGCATATTACATCCACTGGGCATCAAAGTTCGCCACTATGATAATAAAGCACAAGCAGACAGCAGATTACATACACTGGGCATCAAAGATCGCCACCAGTGCAAATAAACACGCCGAAAAAATAATATACAAAACCGACAACACTTCAATAGAGTTCAAGAAAGGTTAGCCCTGCTGGGGAGCTGCAGCGCAAGCAGCTGAGCAAGATGATGAGACTGCGCTTGTTCAACACTTATATCTTCCTCACTCTGAAAGATAAACAAGCAGACAGATGACAGGTTTTGCACATAAAAGTATAAGTGCTGACAATTCATCACATTTCTTACCGACGAATAAAGTGACACAGTTTAAAATTGCATTAACACAATATGGTATTGTTCAGGTCAAGACATGGCAGGAAATGACATTGTGAAGGAGTTGGCAGCTTCACGACACCACTGGATTACAGATCAAGAACTCATAAGTATCAATGGTTAGTGTGCTGTCAATTTATCCCATTTCAGATTGGCAAATAAAGAGACAGTTTAAATAATAGTAGAATGATATGACATTGTTCATAGTTAAGACATTGCAGAATATGACATTGTGCTGTAGTGGGTAGGTTCACCACACCACTGGATTACGGATGAAGAACAGAAGCATACATGCAGTGCAAAAGAAGATCACTTGCTCTGCATAGTTTAATTTACATGGTATGAAGAAGGAACTTGGCTGTACAACTGAAAACTTAAATTGAGAAGGACAAACTTTTGTTTATGAACTACATAATAAACTTTAAACATGCAATTTGATGCAAACACCAAAAATAAACAGCTGTTGCAGTCATGCCTAAACAAATATACACAACAAAGTTTGAAGGCTTGAGAAGGACAAACTTACATTACTGGTGAAGACAGGCTCTATAAAGCCCTTGTCCATGCTGATGGGGGGGGGGCAATTCAAGAAGTTTAGCACAGAATCTTCTTCATAAGCATTGCGTTTATTCTACATTTTGTTAAGAGTAAATATAGATGTGATAATATACGAAAAAATGGAGAATATTTAAGATAAGATGAAGAGTGATGCTACATAACCAAGTAGCTATAAATGTATGTGCAGCGATACAGGCAAAAGGCACAACCAAGAGCAATGCACAACTAAACTTCTTGAGTACCAACCTTATGGTAAGAGTAAATATAGATCTGATGTGTAGAAAATGGAGGGCAAAGGAAAATAAGCTGCAGAGTGATGGTACATGAACAACTACCTGTCAATATAAGTACACTGATAAAGGGCAGCATGTACTTACAAGAACAATGCAGAGCTAAAAAATTCATTGGCATTGGATATATTCTACACTAATTTAACCATTCGTACAGATCAGATAATTTGGAGCGAACAATTGATAAGAAAGCTATCATGCATACTGCTGTCACATAATGAACCAGGTATGTATGCAAGTACAGTGATATAGGACAACACGTACTAACAAGAGCAAAGCAGCGGGCAGCATATTTGCGATATCCTGTCGTTCTTTTCAAACCGGAATTCTTCTTCGAGAAGATTTCCTGCAAAAAAGATCCGTAAGGCACATGCGGAAAAGTAGAAGTTCAAATTGTCATGTGATTTCATAGACAGTACCTCATCCTGGGAACGAGACCAGTGCATAACAAGGTTCTTCCATTCAATGTCTTCTAAATTTAGCACAGGAGACTTCACCGGAAATTCCTTTATAGTCTTGCCATCAAAGTATGATTTCCTCAGGTAACACCGATACTGCTGCAATGCTTCCTTGAAAAGCACAAGCAATCTTTACTCGTCATGAATATCCAGATTGACCCTCGCCTAGTTACAAAAATGTAATGTAAATCATTGTTGTGTTCGATCAGCAGAAAATAGGAAAATAATAACCATGAATAATAGCACTTACACGTAAGTTGGACAGGAAGATGTGAAAATGGTGTTTGTTTTCACTATAATCTTCCCATGATGGGAATATATGCACGTAGTTCCTAACAACATTGAAAGCATTGTCTTTTAAACTGGGAATAAATGGAATGGGGTTCCAATCTGCAGGAATTGGTCGTCTCTGCAGTTGGGATAGGTCTTCGGCCGGTGGACTTGCTGTACTTTTTGCTGGAGTGGGATTTTTCTGTGGTACGGCTGGTGCTATGGCAAATGAAATCGGTATACCTTTTGCTGGAGTGCAGGTCCTGTGTGGTGGGGCTAGTGGTGTGGCCAGTGAAGTATGGGTACAGTCTGCTGGAGTCGGTCCTACGTTTTGTGTCACTGGTTGTACAGCCAATATAAGTGGGGCGATGTCTGATTTCTCCGGCACCACCACGTTTTTCAAGGACTTTGCTGGTGCTCCTTCAGGTTCGGCAATCACCCTCTTCCTTTTTGATGTCTGATGCACAAGAACAACATTTGAGTGAAAAAACATGGTATGATGATAGATGGAATATGTATTCATAATGGATGGGCATGGCATCTCGAGTTATATGATGAGTAAACTAAGCAGATGGCGGTGCAACAAAGTAGAAGAAATGCAAGACAAAGTATGCAAGATGCGTGCAATCAATAAAACCTTGCCAAATTAGAACAGGCACCTTGATGGGTGAACAGGACAGGCCATCTGCCTTTGACTCCTCGAGGTTAGAATAGTCATTAGGATGATATTCTGAACAAGAATCAACAGGTGGGGAGCGTACGAGTTTCATTGCTTCCAGAATGGCACTCAATGCCATGGTGCCAATTTTGTAAGTCATTGCAGTGTTCCACAATATTCTTCTGATGCGCGAATTCTGATATTCACTGTAATTGCGTATAATATATGAGAACCATGAAAACATAAATAGTTGTGAGATTATCTTTGTAATGCAGATTATATTCTAATATAGGGGCACCCCTGTAACACTTGTGTGCTATCACTGGATTCTGATGAGAGAGCTCATGTGTGCTGTAATATGGTGCGTGCATTTATATAATCTGGCACAAGTACACAAAAATAGGCTCCAGAAGTAAGGATAGCTGGCAGATGATAGGTTCATAATATACTGTATAGAGAGTTCATAATATATTGCCAAACCATGATAACAAGAGCACACAGCAACTAGGCAGATCATAGTGTACATAACAGTAGTACACCATAACCACGATATATAAATCGGGAAAGTGGAACTGGCTTGAAAATACGGTGTTGTATTGCCGCTAGTAATTGAAAGCCTATCGATCACGTACAGGCCAGCTCTATCGAACAAGAGCGCATTAAGAATGCAACTCCCAGCTTTCTCTCGACCATTTCAAGCGGTTAGATGAAGATCCTACGTCTCCTAACCCTTCTTCTTCCTCGTCTCTGATTCTTCCCATACAGAACACCGCACGGGCCACCGGCTCCCACCGCCTGTGTTCCTCCGCCACCCCCACCCCCACCCCCGCCCCAACCCCCACCCGCGTCGAGTTTTCTTCGTTCGGCGAGGCCCCACAACCACTCGAGCCCCTTCGATCGCACCGGCGAATTCCTGCGAGCTCTGAAAAATCGACTGACCCAATTTTGAAATTTAGTCTACTGTGATTTAACTAATGTGGAATATAAAAGGGGAAAACATAAGCATTGGGAGTATAGTGTTGAGGGTGCCATGGCGGATCTGAAGGTGCAAACCAAACAAAGGCAACTTCGCAACCAAGACAAGAAACCAGAGTAAAGAAGTGGCGATCTATTTTCTTGTTGCGATAAATAAGTTGAGCAGATACGAAAGAGTACCGCCTCTGGTGTGGCGCCGTGTACGCATCTGCTGAGAATTTGACGGTGTTGCGGTAGCGATGGCTGTCGGCAGTGTGGAAGAAGATCTAGGAGGGTAGACGGTGGCGGCGGGGCGCGGTGGACGAGACGGTCGTAGGAGCGGCGCCGGCAAGGTGGACAACGGCGGGGATGAAACGAGAGGACGGGATGCAAGGATCCTGGTCCGAAGCCGTGGATGAGAGAGGTCGATCTCTTTTAATGGACGGCGGCGTCAGGGTATCAGCTCCGGCATGGTGGAGGAGGACGGCGGTGGATGGGGTGGCGGACGACGACGAACGGAGGACGGTGGGGTGGAGAGGGTGTTTTGGCGCCCACGGAGTACGAATGGGGAAAAGGGAGGTAGAGAGGAAGGGGGGAACCATGTATTCAGGGCGCGCTTGTCTCAAATGCGAGGAAATTTACAAACTTAGCCCCCGTTTCAAATTTCTACTACATCACAACAACATTAATCGGTTGGGGATAGGACGGTAATCTTGCATACACCGAATATTTGCTGACGAGAGTTTGTTTTTGGCGCCCACCGTGTATGAATATGAATCGGGGAGGGAGTCGATTTCGGCCGAGGACACACTGTGTTTTGGCGCCCACCATGTATGAATCCGGGTGAGAGGCGGTTACGTCACGTTTGGGTGAAATTACAAACCTACCCCTATCGAAACCTATAGAAATCCAGCAGATAGGCTTTGCGTGGCAGGGATAGGCAGTAGTGATTTCCATCTCGCAGATTTTGGTTTCGGGCAGTTACTGCGACTTTCCCCACTTCGTTCAGATTTTGCAGAGTGCACGTTTACCGTGCCAACTCAATTCGAATCCCATTTGTATTCTATTTTTTTTTCGGGCGGGATCCATTTTCAATTGGAATTACATTCTATATACATCATTTTTTTATATATACTTTCAAAAGCACAACACCATTTATACATAAATATGGTTTACAAATGGCATGATCTCAGATTCATAAGGTGATTTTCAAATATTTGAAACCACTTTATGTTGAAATCCAATGTATGCATTCCTCGCTAACTGTCTCCAATTAATGTGTGTTTCATGTGGTTTTTTTACTTCTCAAACATGTATAATGTGTTTCACACACGCAACATATAGTGTAATCCCGTTTAGACATTAATTGCATATAAATCATGCATTGTTTGTAATTGAAGAATCTATGGATCACCAATATTGATAAACTATATAACATTACACGTGTGCCCAAATTCAAATGAATATGCATGTTTGATACACCAATTTGCGTTATGATATTATCGATGTCGTGATCTCCAGTTTAAATATTTGAATCCCCTTTAATCCAGATATTCGTCTCATATAGTTATCACTCATGCTTATATAGGACTATCTCTCTGGACCTATACGCGTTCGTCGTCTCTCAGGTATCTCTCGTGCTACCTGTATGTCGACAATGATCTTTTATCTTCGTAACACACTGACGGTACTCTCTCCCTCGACCTTCATCACTCTATCTCTCTCTAAGTATATCTCGCTCCCTGCTATGTGTCTCTAACTATGATTCTCCATGTGGAATCTCTTTCTCTCACACAAACACAAAACTTTGTCTCCAGGGGTCTCATTTCTCTCTACTATTTCCATGTGTGCCACTCGCACACCCCTCATACAGAGATGTCTTTCGCTCCTTAGATATGAGAACCTACGACTCTTCCTCTTCAATATCTCTTTCTCACACACAAACACAAACTCTGTCTGCCAGGGTCTCATATTTCTCCATTGTTCTCTTGTATGTCGCTCACACACACCCTCTCTCCCTAGAGATATCTTGCGTTCCCTCGTATGTCTCTCTAGCTATCACTCTCGTTGTGAAATATCTTTCTCTCTCGCAGACACAAAACTCCGTCTCTCTGGATCTCATTTCTCTCTGATATCTATTTGTCTGTGACTCACATGCACCCTCTCTCTATCTCTCTCACACCCACACACATAACCCAGCCTTCTGATCCACTCGACTCCTATCTCTAACGCACACTAGCTAGCATCTTTATCTTTCTATTTATCTGTTTCTTCATCAACCTTCTTTCTCGCCCTCACTCTTGATTCCTATCACGCACACTACATATGTTTCTCTCTACATGCAGTCAAGTGCCCTCTCACACACATATATAACTTCACCCTTTGAACCACCCGACGGTCATCTCCAACACCCAAACTAGCGGATATCCCTCTAGCTAGCATCTCCATCTCTGTATCTATCTGTAGTTTCTCCGTCAACATTTCTTTCTCGCACTGAGTCTTGCTTCCTATCACCCATACTATATATGTCTCTCCATACATATGCATTTATAGGTTGGTCTCTTTTGCACAATTGTTGCGCCTCACTCCCTCTGCTCGCCATAGATGCATGCTCCAGCCCACGCCATTATCTCTTAAAGACAAAAACACATGCTCAATTGTCGGGCCTTCTTCCCTGCATTCTCACATGCATGCATATTGTCATACCGATCCGTCTCTCCCATGTCGTTGATCTTATGACTTATGTCTTCTTTCTTTTATCCCGATCATGCGCGCGCGCACACACACACACATCCCACGTATACATGTATACCTCTCACACATGCACGTTCAAGGTCTCTATGTCTCCATACGTAGTTAATTACCCTCAATCCTAACGCCACATCGAATCGTTCTCCTCTTTTGTGCCATAACTTCCGCCTGGATGGGTAAAACACACACTCACACTTAGCAATCTCCTTCTAGCTACCCCCCCCCCCCGCCCGCCTCTCACTCTTCCTCTATATCCCCAAAACCAATAAGACCATCCCTTTGTTTAATTCCTACCTACATGCACCATCGATATATAGTAGTCTTCCTCGGTGTCTCTCGAACAAGCACGTTCTCTCGATGTCGACTCCTCTCACGTGCACACACCTTCTCTTCCCTCTCTACGAGCATTTTCTCTCTCGCACCCCATCGTTGGTGGCCTTTGCCATACACATCACCTCTCTATGATGAAGCCATGCACACTTAAATTACATCCGCCACAGAGGACCCCGCGACACACACACACGCGCGCACGCGCGCGCACCCCCCCCACACACACACACACTAAGACTCCATCTCTCTCTCACACACACACACAAACACACACACACACACACGCACACACACACCCCCCACACACACACGAAGACTCCATCTCTCTCTCTCTCACGCACACACACAAACTAAGACTCCATATCTCTCTCTCTCCTCTCTCTCTCTCACACACACACCACACACACACACTAAGACTCCATCTCACACACACATGCTCTAGGCGGAGCATTTGTTCCTACCACCCTTCATCCAACCTTACCCGTATGATAAACAATCACCTTTATTTAATTGCATAACATGAACAAATTCCACTTTACTTTAGTAGTCAGCAAACTTATCATCTGTACCCTTATAAAAAAACGATTTGGCGGTGATGGTGTGCCTGCCATCTTGTAATACAGACCGTATGATCTATATCTGAGGATAGTAAGCAAACTATGATAATTTACAAAAGATACCCGCACCTCTCTCCACATCATTATCTCTCGCAACCTCATTGCTCAGCAATTAAAAAAGGAATAAGCCTCTGGAACAATCTAGCATGCATGGTGGCCGCTGCCGCCTGCCGGCGCCGTCCATCCCCATGCCTCCGCCCATTCCGACCACCAGTCACCACCATGCTCCACTCCTCCTCGCCTTATCTCTCATCTTTCATTTTTTCGATGACATTCTCGAGATACCAGTTTTCCGATAAAATTCTCGAGATATCATTAGTTTTTACACATGGGATTACTCCTGCATGGGTCAATCACAACAGGTGTTTTGTAAAAAAAATGCATATTGATGTTTCGTGCAATGCACGAGAATCTTGCTTGTAATTATATAACGCAAATCACGAGTAGGAAGTGACATGTTTTTGACACAACCATGTTAACATGGCCACGTAAATCACTAGCTAAAGTAAATACCATTATACTTATATCCCGATGCAAAAGGTTGAGTACATGTCCGAAGAGTAGAGTCGCACACACACACTCTGTCTCTCAGAATATCTCTCACACACACACCAGTTACGTGACGCCCACTTAAGCAGACACGTATGTTACAATTTGTGCACCCGCGGGTACACGTGATGTTGCGCATTTATTTAAGCCGGAAGGCGAACCCAAACAATAGCTGCATTCATTCCCCTCCCGCCGCCTCTTCTCTGGTTGTCGTCGCCCAGTAACCATGGGCCGGCTGAAGGTAACAACATACGCCATACTCCCGCCGGAGCGACGCTTTGATATGGAAATTTTAGTGGTCATGCATGCATCTTTTTGTGCTAGCACTCCTATATAAGGGTTGACCGGTCGCTTCCCGCGGATGTGCGCGGGCGGTGGAAGAGGAAGGAGAAGGGAAGCGGGCTGTGGAGTAACGTTTTTTTACCACAATTTCTTAGGAAACTGAGTGCAATAATTGAGTAGTTTTGCAAACTACCAGTACTACACCTGAAACGGTTCAAAACCTATACTCCCTTGCCAGCGCACGCTTCCCGCGTGAAACGGTTAGCGTCGCCCTGGAGCGTCAGTGCCGCATTAATGCCCGGCCAGAGTGGAGGCGACCTCTCACTGGCGCCGGCTTTGAAGTGGCGCGACGGCCGCGAGAGCGCTGCTTCCCGGTGCACGCGACTGCTCCGCGTCGAGACTGGCCATAGGCCCTGTTTGGATCCATGGTTTAGAGTTAGTTTGAGCTAGTTGGGGCTCAAATAGCATGAGGGTTTAAATTGGAGCAAGTTGCACCAAACCCATCAAAAAAACTATCCCACCCAAGAGGTGCTAACTGGAGATAGTTCTCATTGGGACCACTAAAAAATCACTTTTCTCTCTCCATGAAGTGCATTTATTTCAATCTAACCCTGTCACCCAAACACCTCTTTGGCTACAGTTAGTTCAGGGTTAGTCATGAGTTAGTCTAACCTCTAGCTAAGTTAGTGTATCAAACAGGAGCAGTATAGGACATGCAAGTTGCTCAAATCATACAGGCAAATTCGTACGTGAAAGGATTTTTTTTCTTTTTGGAAACGGAACGTGAAAGGAATTTTTTTAGAATGCTCTTGGCATGTCGCTAACATGTGATAGTTGACCGACCTCAATAGACGGCAGAAACGCCAGCCCGCCGCACTTTGATAGAGACAAGGAAGGAAAAGCGATACAGGCTGCTGGATTACTAGAGATTGGTGTCGCATGGAAGCCAAGAAATATGGTGATAGCGTGGGTTAGCCATGTACTAGTATGATGTAACTACACTGGGCTGTCGTGTTTCTTACTCTTCCCGTTCACTGTGGAGATGATTGGTTAATTTTATATCACTGAATAATATTAAATATTATGAGTGCAGACGCTCCACCACGAGGTTCCTTGCTCCTTCTCGGTCGTCCGGAATCTATTTTCTTCCACTCTATTTTTTTACGTGAGCTTTGTTCATCCTTTTGCCAACACACGAGACATCTAGCATCAAGGTGCACGTGTTATGCAAGGATCGTTCCATCTATATGAAGAACATGTGGGACTGGAACTACGAGACGGACATGTACCCAGACGTGGACGTACGAACCTGAGTAATGTAGCACAGTAAGTGAAGTAGAAAAGCACAAATGGTATGAACATGCGTGGCATATAGGGTGTGTTCGGTTGTGTTCTTGTCTCAACATAGTTGTTCCCTCTTCATGCATGCTCAACTCAACACCCCTCTTCATGCATGCTTCTAGTGTATTTGTGCTAAACTAGTGTGGACTCATGCACCCTCCATACACTCTACCAAACACCCAAAAGTAGGTCGAGAAGGGAACTCTTGGGCGGCATTTGTCTCTTACTACGTACTACCACTAAATGTTGTACGTGCAATGCACGGTGATGTTATGGAGTACGTGCCTAAGTACTCTACTACTACTATATTAGTTGGAGGCACATATTAAATTTTATATTTGTTTACGTGTATGCCCCGAGACCTTCCAACTAGGCGTGTCTTTCTCTCCAGGTTGTACTTTGTATCGTTCATACCACTAAGTACTACTACGTGTGGTCTCCGACCCAGAAGTGGAAGAAGTGGAGACGCTCTACCACGTTGTTTTTTACGCTGGGCTCTACCACGCTGTTCATGTCCCACTCCTCTCGCTGACATGTGGGACATCCAGCACGTGCCGTGTTTGGCACCCTTCGTCGTAAGAGTTGAAACGCTAGCATTCATTAGAAATAAAAAATAATTATAAATCGGCAGTGATACTATTTTTTTTTGCGAACCAATCAGCAGTGATACTATACCACGCGGTTTCCTTGCTCCTCGATATCGGAAAGAATACTTCCGTTCGCCAACATGTGGGACGTCAACCATCCTGGTCCACTTGCCATGCACGCAGAACTCCAAGGGAGAGTCACCCAGGTCGTCGCGCCGCAGTAACAATGACTAATGAGCCATCAAATCATAGGCCCACTTCCCACTTTGAAGTTGCTCGGACGAAGGAACCATCATGACTTCGTTGAATTCCGCTTCTTGAAGAAAACTACTGTACCAGCAGTACTGCTAGCTACAGTAGTTACTCCAACAGAGGCCTCCTTTCGTTTGTAGGATAGGAATATGAAAATCATAGGAAGTGAGATGACATGCATCTCAATTCCTATAGAGAAAGAGATGCCATTTGATGCTTAGGATAGGAATTTTTCCATTTAGTCTAGGCTAATGTACTGGTACTTTGCTCTAAAAACTACAGTAGTAACTAGTAGTACTGGTACATGCTCGTACTCAGACAGACACACACACTAACTACTAGTACTACTACTTCTCACATACTGGCCAGACGCCGTCTTTCTCCTTCCCGGCTTTTTTGCCGACACCCCACCGTGCTTGGATCTCCACCGACCTCTCCGCGGCAGCGCGTGCGTCCTTTTCTTTCTTGCGGCGGCGGGTCTCTCTTTTCTTGAGTGCTTTCTGACTTTTCCGCTCCCTCTGTGTGGCTTTGACCGCCTCTTGCTCTACCGCCCATTCGGCCTTGTCATCTTCAAATTCCTCCCACATAGTTGTGAGGTCGCGAGCAGCGATGAACTCGGCACGGCGGGATGCCATCGCTTCCCTATCATTTTGTGTGCGGTCGTGGGTGGCGAGGAACTCGGCGCGGCGGGATGCCATCACTGCCTTACCGGTTAGTGTGCGGCGCGGTGGCATGAACGACGCTTGGTGAGAGCTCTGGGGTGGAGTGGCCGGACAACCGTATAGTGCATTGGTTTGTCAAGAGCTCAAGGACAGTAGACGAAGCAAATTTGGATTCCCCTTCAATCCTGGTCATTTATTACCAAGTAAAATGCATTGGCGGTCATCGAACTTGTCTTGATAGCTCACTTTGATCATTGTATACGAGATATGGTGATTATACGGTCACTGGCTCAGCGTATAGCTCCGTATTTGTCTGGTTGACCAGTCAGACAGTCCACATGCGCCTCATCACCTCGTGTTCTTTATCTATCTACGCGGGCCTACCTGTCAATGGAGAAAGAAATACTGTAATAACCAAAATTATGCTGGAGTCTGGACCGCTTCCGGAGCCCGCTCTCACCGCCCTGGCCCCTCAAGACGCCAGCTGCCCGCCGCATGCATGCATAGCAAGTAGTACTCCTTATGTGGAGGAGAGAGAGGCATTGACAAAGTAGTGGGCTCTGCAAGAGCCCGTCTCTACACGTGCTCCTAGGTATAAAAAAATAATTCTAAAAAAAGGCATAAAAAAATTGTGTCTTAAAAAAGAAAGGTAAAAAACATTTGAGAGGAAATAGATAGAGAGAAAGTGAGAAAAAGTTGTAACCGGGGCATTACATGAGGAAGGAGGGAGTGGTGCACATGCCAAGTTCACTGGGCTGCCGTGTTTCACACTCCTCCGTCGTAACAGTGGAGACAATAGCTTTCATCAAAAATAAACAATGAATACTCGTTGCTCGTCCTCTATATCGGAAAGAATACTTTCATTCGCCGACATGTGGGACGTCGACCATCCTGGTCCACCTGCCAGGCACAAAATTATCCTGGTCTACCCCGGTCGTATCGCAGGCCCAACCTTTCCCACTGTAAGTTGTTCGGACGAAGGAACCATCATGACTTCGTTGAATTCCGCTTCTTCAAGAAAACATATTGTACCCGCAATACTGCTACCACACGCGACGACTGGACGGCACTGTACCACGTCATATCACTGACACCCACTAGGCCAAACTAGCCCGCCTAGGTCATCTAGTTTGGAACGGAGGGAGTACGTCTCTGCACTGCTATGATTTTTTGTTGCACGTTCTGTGTACTTTTGCTACGATTTTCCTACCCTATGAACCAAATGAGGCCTGAATGTATGTCGACTATTTTCTGATCGATCGCTAAGCCTACAATTTTAGGAGCTAGGGCTATTGGTCGATCGATGGGGGATAAGTATAAGCATACCACGAGCTCATCAACCCCAACGTTTCTCTTCGGTGAGTGTTTTGCAAGTACTATAGCTCGCACAGTAGCTAGCCTACTAACACCAAGAATCATCAAACAAGCCCTGCTGATATGATAAACAGTTCAAACTTACATCTAAGCATGCCATATATTACATCAAAAGCTGGTGAGGATATATCTGTTTCCATAACTTGGAGAGGGTTCGCATGATTCATCGCATGATTCACTATCAAACAAAAGTAGCAAGAACCGCCCACACAAGACAGTGCATTAGCCCTAAGATGGTTTGATAACACGCATCATTCTGGTAATTAAACACAGGGCAATGCAAACTACCCTGAAGGATTAGCGCGACCAACTATTTCTTGTCATCGATCTCTCAGGCAATGACCACAGCATGGACAGTGGCATGTGAATCGTTTTCTAGGGTGATGTCCACAGGACTAACCGCGGGATCGGAATCGATCTCTGGGGCGATGTCCATAGGATGGACAGCGGCATCGGAATCGATCTCCGGGGCAATGCCAACAGGACGGGTCACGACATCGGAATCATCAAGGACGTCCACCGGCACCTGCACAACCCTAACATATTAGCAAGCACATTGCAAATAATCAAAACACACAACTATGGTAATAAGCCATTATTTTTTCACCTTGTGCAGCTCACCGGGGGATCTCATCCCTCCGGGGGCCATCTCCTCGTCCTTGATGGGGGCCATAACCTTGCCAGGGGAATACTGCTTCTCAACGGCGACTATCTCCTCAAACTCGGTCTTGATCCTCACATAGATGACAATCAGAGTTCCTGGGATAGGCATGGTGGGGCCCTTGCTATTCTTCCAACTTTCTTTAAGGAGTTCGTCCGCCAACGTCCTCAACTCTTTGGCCAGTGCTTGTTTCTTGGAGTTCTTCGTCTCCATGGGTTGGCCCGCCAACATGGTCAACTCGTTGGTCAGTGCTCGCTTCCTGGAGATCACTGTCTCCAGTGGGTTGTCCGCCGGCAACTCTTTGCCTAGTGCTCCAAGATCCATCAATGAACTGACAAACAAAAAGCAATCGAAAGGAAACCACAATCGCAATGAAAACGGGAAAAGAATAGGATGTGAGAATCGGTCGGTGCTTCGCAAAAAGAAGATTCTTGGAATGAAAATATAGTAGCATAACTGATTCGCCCACCTTTCCTTCGTCGGTATAGAAGAAAAATGCCAGAAGTGAGTAGCCTAGAGTGAGGTTTTCTTCAAGAAAGGGAAGAAAGGGCTTGAACGAGCGTTCCAGTGAAATGATGGTTGCTTCGTCCAGTCCAACTTGGAGGCCACCTTACCACTGCTGGTAAAGGTGTGGGTTTTGTGATATGACGGGTCATGACGACCACACTGGGGTGACAGGTGAGTCTCGACTGTAGCACCTCGCTGTGGTTTGGTGGATGGCACGCGGGCCCGGATGCTTTGAAATGTCCCGCATGTAGATAGAGCGGATAGTCATATAGGAGTGCTCAATATTGTGCACCGCGACCAAGGCGGAGAGGAAAATGAGATAACTACGTAATTAATGCATGAGTTTAATTAGGGTAGTTTTGTAAAGTATGACATACATTCCTCCAATCACAAAATGCCTTGGTTCATGAGATTTGAGATTTAAGCCCTATAAGACTAGCCACATTGGGAGTAACTTCAGCAGCAAGGCTAGTCATTGTGGGAGTAACTTAGCTAGTAACATAGCGCACTCCAAGAAATTTTTGCTTATGTGGCAAGTATTTAATGTGAGGTGGTAACATAATATGTTACTGTAACATAGCGCTTACCAAGACAAGATGAGTCTACAAGCTAATAAATGAAGCCATCTATGACACTACTATCATGTTACTTTGCATTATGAAGGTAGTAACTTAGACTAGTGTCATGCATATGACACTAGTCTAAGTTACTCTCCACTATGACCAGCCTAACATCGAGTCCAACTCAGCAAATTTGCTTATGTGGCAATGAGTTAATGAGGAGAGAGGTAGTTGTAGTAACTTAGCTAGTTACTGTAACATCACATGTCCCAGTGCGATATGAGTCTATAACCTAATAAATGAAGCTTTGCATGTTGCCACACTTATGTTACTACCCACTATGAAGGTACTAGTAGCATAGTCTAGAGATATGTCTATGTTACTAGCATATGTTACTCTCCATTGTGACTAGTCTAAACCGGAAGGGGGGAGTACTGCACATGGTGTAGTCTAGTCACTTGTTGAAATCTCTAGAAAGGCAAATACTCCTTTCCGGTTTACAGGGCTATACTACTCCCTCCGTCTAGGTGTGTAAGTCATCTTACGAAAACCAAATAGTCCCAAAACACTTAGGCGCGATGCATTAACTTCTACCTTGTTTCTTGTTTCTTGACATATCAACCAATAAGAGATGAGAGGTGTGCATGCTTTTAATGATTTGCAATGGCTAGTTCATTGCATGCAATGCTATTAATTAGCAAATAAACATTGGTGACCCCAGGAGGAAACGGTGCTAAGCGCGTGGACCTATGCAGAATGAGTATCAACCAATGGATAATGGAGTTTAATTGTTAAACAATAGCAATTTTGTCTCATGCAAGAGCCTGGCTAGTACTCTAAGGAACCGCACCACGCGAGCGTTCGCAACTGCCATGTTCGGGTTGCGCTTGGCTCTTCGCCTCTTCGAGAAGATGAACAATGATGTTACTCCTACTTCTACATTATCGAATCCACTGCTGCATGTCCGTCCACCTCGTGCGGGAGGGATAGCGTGTAGCGAAAGCTTCTACTTACTGCTCCTGCCTTTGCGTCTATGACAGGTGGGCCCAACATGTGGTTGGCCCTCCTGTCATGCAGCCAAAGGCAGGTGCAGTTAAGGCACCGAAGCTCAGTGTGCGAGGGAGAGGGCGTTGTAGTAATCAAATTTCTCGGTCTTGTACGAGTTGACGCGACACATCAAAGCACTGCACTCGATATAAGTATTTTTACACATTTCAAATGGGCTACTTCGTATGTAGGAGTAGACATATTTTGATTCGTATGTAGTCACTTGTTGCAATCTCTAAAAAGACTTATATTTGGAAACGGAGGGAGTACAACTCATGCATGCATGCCGTGACTTTCCTTTTGATACTTGCATGTGTTGATTTGGTGCACCTTGCCAAATTTTGACTATAAATTTAACTAACCAAATTTTCATGCATGTCACAAAAAATTACGGGGCTGTTTGGATTGTGATTATGTTTGTCTTATGTTGCCACATTATTTTTCCCACACTTGCCTAACCTAAGTTGCTCAAATTGTTAGACACATTTTGGCTTGCCTAAGGGAATCTTGCCACAGTTTTTGTGTCTATGACATGTGGGGTTCACTACTAATAAAAAAATTCTTGTATTAGGTGTGGCTAATAAAAAAAGACTTATATTTAGGAATGGAGGGAGTAGAAAATATAAATAATAATGCATGTTGGGGCAACCCACGTTTCCGCTAATTTTAGCCGTGGGCTTGTTCACAATTTTTACGAGGGGGTGGTTGTTCATTTAATGGAGGAACTTGTAGTACCAGACTTGAACGATACAAAGTGCGACCTGGCACACCGTAACACCACTTGGAACAAGCGGGTACCTATCTCAAAAAACAATCAACAACTAAAAAAACCGCGACCTGGCATGTAGTAGTACACAATTTTAACGATTGTTTTGATGGAGTGAAAAAGGAAAACTATCCCACTACATATATATAGGCCGGAGCCTCCGCGCTTGCTTGCTAGGGTTGCTCTATTCACACACTCTCATCTTCTCCAGATCTAAACAAGATAGGGGTAGTAACACTGTCTTTCTCCCTTCAAAAAACACTGGCTTTCTATCCTCACCGCTGGTTACAGATCCGGACGTATCCCCCTCCGCTGGTGAAGGGGAGGAGGGGCAGCGTTTAGGCCGTCATCGATAGCAAGGGAGGAGACCCACTGCCGGCCGCACCGTTATCTCTGGCCAAGCGCCATCGAGGGAGGTCCTCTGATCCCTTCGTCGTTGCCTGTGGGCGGATCCGGCCTTCCGCCGCCCACCTATCCACATCCCGACGACCTTCAAGTATATCTTCGTTCGAAACCGCCTTAGCTCTACTTCCCCAGCTCGCTACGTCGCTGCATGTGCATCATTTTCTACCTCTCAGCCCCTCTCGATCGGATGGTCCAACGTCACATTTTTTTCTTCTATTGTTAGAGGTAAAGCTACTTCATGGAGTCGAATCTTGTACTCCCTCCGTCCGAAAATACTTGTCATTGAAATGGATGTATCTAGATGTATTTTAGTTCTAGACACATCCATTTTGATGACAAGTAATTCCGGACGGAGGGAGTACTTGGTTCAAACAAGAAATAAAGTGGGAGTGGGGGAATTTAGTATGTACATCGGACTTGGTACAAACAGGAAGGAAAGGGGGTGAAAGTAGTACAGACTGGTCGTCCAACCGGTCTCTTGGTCGAAAAGGGAAATATAGGGGTAACGTTGTACAAAGTGGTATGACCAGGACTAGGTTTGCTATCCACACATAGGAGTAGGTGGCTAGAGTGAACGAAAATGGGACCAACCCAGATATGTTACTTGGATGTTTGCTTCTCGGGGCAACAAACTATGAATCACCACTTTATGCCCCTGTTTATGTACATGGTGCTGGACTGCTGGTGCACCCACTGTCCCATGCCCTTATACCAAATATTTAGGCTCCGTTCGGAATAAAGGGGCAGAAAACATAGCTCTTGATGAAAATAGAGGAATAGGAACGGAATGTAGGTATAAAACTATGGAACAGCGAACCGGAGGAAACTCTCAAGATAATGTGTTCGGATGGACTACGAAATGTACAGATTTGTTTTTTTAGAGTAGCATGCTTGGCAATATGAGATGCTATTTGTTTATTCAGCTGCACAGTGACTACTCTTGTCCTCACCTCACGTACCACACATAGGTTGATTTTTTATTCCGGCAACACAGCACAGCAACCTGTCTAACGCATGGCAGCGAGCGCCTGCCTCGGGCATCCGCCCAAAAAATGAGCAGCGCGTGGATGCTTCTAATCCTATGGAATCAGTACTACCAGACCAGCTTTCCTATGAAACACTATTCACCTTTCCCGTGTTCCGAACGGTTGGAAGGGAAAGAATACCGTAGGAATTGTGTTCCTACGAAAATCCTGCACCAAACGTGTGAACTGAACGCAGCCTTAGTTGTTCTTAATCTAATGTCCCTGGTAAAAATGAAGCCATGCCACTGTTATAAGCCATGACAAGTTTAGCCAAATGTTTTTGCCTGTAATTGTTTGAGACTCTGACTGTTTCCTCTGTGCCTTTTTGTGCAAATAGGGATATCCAATTCATCTGGTTGTTGTTGTGACCTTTTGGTGCACTGCACAAAACTCTTCTTAAAAGAAGTGACTTTTGTGATGTTTAACTGGAATGTCAGAATGGAAGAGTTGGTTCATTTTGGTGGAACTGCACAAAGGGAGATCTGTGCTCCAATCCTCATCATCCATATTGGTGCCATAACCTTCCTTTAGGTAAGAATGATATTTAATGCATGTGTTCATCTCTATTTTCTGACTGCCATGAGAAAATAATGTTGTTTTTACTAGTACACTAGTACTCCCTCACTAACAAAACCAATTCTGAATTAGAAGGCCAATCATGTACTTGGTTTCACCAACTGGTGAGGAGAAAGAGAAACAGAGCATGAAGAGGAAGAAGAAGAAGAATAAACAGTTCCAAGGCGATCTTGCTGAAGCTAGAGGCCTCAGTCGAGGCCATTCAAGGGCTCCGGCAATGACTACCTTACATGTGAGACGATCCTCCAGGGAGCCCTTCCACTTTTGTTGTCTCACCTAATTAATTAGGAGTACTTAAGTATCACTAATTTATTACTGCCTAATTTTCCTGTTGGAGTTAAACAAATCTTTAGTAGGACCCTATGCTGAATCATGTACGTGTGTATCTTTGTCTATGGAGGTGAATCATGTGGTGGAGCAGGGAGGGAATATTATTAGTGTCATGACATAATAGTGCTATTGTTTTGCATGCCAATTTATTGCCATTGGTTCAATGAGGCAATGTTTTGCGTATTGTCCATCATGAATTTGATGCTACTGTTTGAGTAATATGCTAATGTCTTCCTATCCTTTCTCACTAAGCTAATGAAGGTTTTACCTTGTTCCTACTTGTGCAAACAGGGATCATGTTGTGCCAATCATACATTTTAGTGGAACTACGAAAGACAATACAATGAACTGTATCCCAGCCAGTGCTTTAACTCTGCTGGAAGTTCTTGATAATCTTTCGATATAATCTCAGCACCGGTAAACAAGAGTGATTTCAACCATACATTTGAAGTGCACAAAAATATATACTATTGTGTGATTCCAGTGAGTGCTTTATCATCTCTTATGGGACTACATGAATAAGCTTTTTTTCTCAGGTTGGTACAGGCCTAAGGCCTTCATCCATATTAGTTTGCTGTCATCTCTATTTGTATCGTGCTACTGTCATGAGAAACTCCTTTATCTTTGCACGTTAAAGTTTTGCAACCTATGATAAATGGCAATGCTTTGAGTGTTGAGTTGAGCTAATTGGCACTGATTAAATAAACTAATACCTCTCTTTAAGCAATACTACTATGTTTCTAACTTTACCCATTAAGATAATGAGGGTGCTTCTATTTGTTAGTGTATGTTTCATCAACTAGTCCCACTATTACAGTAATCTCACTCTCTCAATTATGTGCCAACAGGGATGCTCGATTTTGGTGGAACTGCACAAAGACTTTGGGTGCTTCATTGCCTCGACACCTTCCGTCCTTTCCTGTCAGTCGCTAAACTCTGCTTGCTTTCTTCCTTTGCTGTCAGTCGCTTGGCTTATCTCGGCTTCCAGTCAAAGGAAATAGTAATTGATATGCTACCTCACACATGTTGGTAGTGGTCTTTATCCTGATTATTGTGCCTGTCATATGTATTGGTAATTTGGTATTGTGCTACTGTTTGCCGATTTCATAAAGGAGTAATTTGGAGCCTGAACTTGCAGGAAATCATTACATCGGGTGATTTCAGTAGAACTGCACAAAATGATCAGATGGACAGGTACTTATGCTGCTGCTATGTACTCCAAAGTTCACTCAGACAAGCATCGATGTTGACAAGAAGTGCCTATATTCATTCGAGTATCAACCGACGTCAACCAGTTGTCAAACTCCAAGTATTAGGAGAGTGAACGCCAAAAATATTGCTTGGTGCATAGCCCAGAAAAACGCAGTCCAGTCTTTGGTCCCAACTTGTGCCTTTTGGTTATCGGCACATATGGTAGCGAACTATATGGCATGGAGTCTAAAGATTCTAGACAAGTTGGTTGACGCGTATATTCATCTGGCACTTTGTAACGCCCTCGATGCGGCTATATCTCCCACGTGTCGAAGCACGACTTAGAGGCATAACCGCATTGAAAGCAATGTCGCAAGTGAGGTAATCTTCACACAACCCATGTGATACATAAGGGAAAGAGATACATAGTTGGCTTACAATCGCCACTTCACACAATACATGAGTAAAGCATTACATCATACAGTTACAATCAAGGTCCGACTACGGAATCAAAATAAAAGAAGACTACCCCAAATGCTACACAGATCCCCGATCGACCCGACTGGGCTCCACTACTGATCAACTGAAACGAAACAACACCATGACAAGATCTTCATCGAGCTCCTCCTTGAGCTCGGGTGCGGCACCTGCACGGTTTCATCGGCACCTGCAAACTGGTTTTGGAAGTATCTGTGAGTCACGGGGACTCAGCAATCTCACACCCGCGAGATCAAGACTATTTAAGCTTATGGGTAGGAGAAGGTAGTGAGGTGGAGCTGCAGCAAGCGACTAGCATATCTGGTGTCTAACATACGCAAATGAGAGCGAGAAGAGAAGGCAAAAGCACGGTCGAACAACTATGATCAATAAGTGATCCTAGAACAACCTACGTCAAGCATAACTCCAACACCGTGTTCACTTCCCGAACTCCGCCGAGAAGAGACCATCACGGTTACACACGCGGTTGGTGTATTTAATTTGAGATCAACTTCGGGTTTTCTACAACCGGACATTAACAAATTCCCATCTGCCACATAACCGCGGGCACGGCTTTCGAAAGTTCAAACCCTGCAGGGGTGTCCCAACTTAGCCCATTATAAGCTCTCGCGATCAACGAAGGATATTCCTTCTCCCCGGGAAGACCCGATCAGTCTCGTAATCCCGGCTACAAGACATTTCGACAGTAATAAAACAAGTCCAGCAAAACCGCCCGATGCGCCGACATCCCGATAGGAGCTGCACATATCTCGTTCTCAGGGCAACACCGGATGAGACATCCTACGAGTAAAACCAGGCCTCAAGTTTCCCCAAGGTGGCCCCGCAGTCTACTCGTTTCGGGCCAACACTTAGACAAGCATTGGCTCGGGGGGGGGGGGCTAAATAAAGATGACCCTTGGGTTAATTACTCCCAAGAGAAAGTAGGTGGTGGTGAGGCAAATGGTAAAACCAAAGTTGGGCCTCGCTGAAAAAGTCTTATTCAAAGCGAACTGTCAAGGGGGTCCCATAAATCACCCGACCGCGTTAGGGACGCAAAATCCGGGAACATAACACCGATATGACGGAAACTAGGGCGGCAAGAGTGGAACAAAACACCAGGCATAAGGTCGAGCCTTCCACCCTTTACCAAGTATATAGATGCATTAATTAAATAAGATATATTGTGATATCCCAACAAGTAAACATGTTCCAACAAGGAACAACATCTCCATGTTCCAACAAGGTACAAACTTCATCTTCACCTGCAACTAACAACGCTATAAGAGGGGCTGAGCAGAGCGGTAACATAGCTAAACAACGGTTTGCTAGGACAAGGTGGGTTAGAGGCTTGGTTTAACAATATGGGAGGCATGATAAGCAAGTGGTAGGTATCGCAACATAGGCATAGCAAAAGAGCGAGCAACTAGCGAGCAAAGATAGTAGTGATTTCGAGGGTATGGTCATCTTGCCTGAGATCCCGCAAGGAAGAAGAACGAGTCCATGAAGAAGACAAACGGACATAGACGAATGGATCCTCATAATCGCAACGTTATCGGAACTAACCCGAAGAAGCAACACTGGAAAGAAGCAAACAACAAAGTAAACAACCACCACATAAACATGGCATGATATGCGAGATGTGGTATGCAATGCATATGCATGCTTCGGAAGGAAAAAGATGAACCAGGCATAATCTTGGCAAACCAAGTATGCCACTGGAAAGGTGAGGTGATTTCGGTTGAAATCGATATAAAGATCACCGGAATCGGATGCACGGTTTGCAAATGACAAGCAAAACAAGAATGGCATGTTTCTGCGATTAACAGCATGATGCCACTTAGCATGCAACAAGAAATCAAGCTACTGCATCCGAACATATCAGCAAAGCATATGGTAGTGAACTACTCAAGATGCTTGACAAAATATGAACACTGAGCTACAGCTAAATCATACCACAACAGGTTCAAACAAGCATGGCAAAAGTGCAAAAGATAACAGGTTCACAGACTTGGAGAAATCAACATGCCAGAAATTAACATCAGGATGACATGTTTAGAGCAAGCAACCAACCTCCTACAGGATCAGGACATAGCAAGCTATGGCATGGCATGAATCTACTCAAAGCATAGAACAAAAGTCCCTTAGTGACCATAAGCCAAAAAGGACCAGAAAATATAATAACACCCATGTAAACATAGCAAGTTTCGTTACACATTTCAGACTTAGCAGAAAACTGGACATGTCAAAAACAGATAGCAAGTAGGCATGTTTGTGAGCTTGAAGCACTCAATACAGAGCATTGCATGATAAACTAAGCATACATCCATCAAGAAGACATGGCATAGAAGCTAGACATGGCGATAATAACATCATAGCATGCAAAGATCAACTACAACAAACTTGGCAAAATCGAATAAAATGTAAACAATCTGCCAGTAACATTTTATAGCAAAAGTAGAACTCGATTGACTCAAGCTATGGCACTCCATAATTACAAACAAAGGCATGGATGGATTGAGCACATCCATATGTACAAAACATCCTTACTAATCATGCTCAAAAGAGGCATAGATCTCTCTGAAACAACATGAACACATGGCATAAAAATAACAGCAGGACATGACTTGGTAAAATTACCAAGTCTCTGAAATCAGCAACAATATGATCCCTAGTTTGCATGCTTGTTCTAGTCACCAAAAAGATCACAAAAATACATGGCATACACCCATGGAAAGAGAGCATGGCATATTTCAAATCACATGTAGGACTCAAGTTCATAGGGTGCACACATCAATCATGGCAAAAATGACAAAAGTACATGTTCTGATAACAGGCAGCAGACAACATCATATAGCAATTTTGCAACGATGATTAGGGCATCAAGATCACCTCAAATGAACATGGCACAATGGAACAAAATGTAGAGAATCTGATGATGAACATTTCGACATATCATGCACGCAAAACGGAGCAATATGCATGGAGACATGGCATGTCGAACAGAGCAATTTAATGCAAAAATTACAGGACTTGGTAAAAAAACACCCGAGCGTAGGATAGCTAAAGTGCGCACGAGTGGGGTTTAAAGGGGTGGCTCACCATGGGCCTGGCCCAGGTCGACCGCGAGGAGGAGGCAGGGCGGCGCTGAGGCTGCGGCCCACGCACGGGGCCCATACGGAGGGTCAACGCGGGCGCGGCCATCTCCCTCGATCCCGATCGGGACCGGGGAGGCAGGGGCGGCGGCGCCCGATGACGATGCCGGCGAGGGACGACGAGGACCTGCAGATCGGGTCCGACGGGGTCGCGGGTGGCGGATCTGTCCGGCGGGGCTCCAGGTCGAGGTCGAGGCGAAGAGGCGGCGGCATCTCCGGCGAGCCGAGGCGCGGGGGAGGCTGCAGTGGCACCGGCGAGGCTCTGGACGGCGGAGCTCCAGCCTAGGTGGTCGTCGGCGGCGGGGAATGGCAGGGCGGCGATGCTGGACTCCGGCGAGGGGCGCTAGGCGGTGAGGCTCCAGATCGAGAGGGTGCTCGGCTCACGGGCGGCGGCGCTCGCGGGCGCAGGCGGCGGGCGGCTCGGGCCTGGTTGCGGCCCAAGGCGGGCTCCAGATGAGCTCTGAGGGCCGCGGCGAAGTGGGGAAGGCAGGGGCGATGTGGCGCTGCAGGGTTGGCTGGAACGGCGGCGCGGGGTGAGGTGGCGCGCGCTGGTTGGTCCGGGCGCGGTGGCGGCGGCGCCAAGTGGCGGAGAGGGGTTTGGCCGGCGCAGAAATCGATGGGGAAGGTGGCTGGCGGCTGTGGGGATCCCGAGGAGGAGGCTAGAGGTAGGTGGAGGGGGGTTAGGGTTCCAAAAATGGCATGGGAGGGTGTTTAAATAGGTAGCGGGCTAGGAGAGGGATTTTTTTGGAGCCCTACGATCGCGATCGTGCGGCTCCGGGCAGACGGGGACTAGGTGGGCTGTGAAGAGAGGCCTCGGGCTGAGAGGAGAGAAGATAAGTGAGGCCCGGCGACTTATCCGGAGACCGAAACGTCCGGCGAAAATACCGGCAACGGGCCGCTATAAGTTTAACGGTTGGGCTATCAAACAAGCTCCGAATGCGATGAAACTTGACAGGCGCTCTGTCTACACTATAATAAGACCGCACGCCAAGTTTCGACCCATTCCGAGAACATTTCTCAGCCACTCACGAAACGAGGTAAAAGGGGGCGCCGGAGGACATATGAGTGTCGGATTGCAAAACGGACAACGGGAAAAATACTCGGATGCGTGAAACGAACACGTATGCAATGCAATGCACAAGATGACATGATATGAAATGCAGATGATGACATGGCAAAGTGCAACACGCAAGCACATGACATGGCAATGATGGCGAATAACTGGCGGACACCTGGCGCATCGGATCCGGGGCGTTACACACTTAATCAGTCTGCACGCCAAGGATGCTCCATTTCAGTTGAAGTGCACAAAAAATTTGGGTGGTTCATTTTCTCAACCGCCTCCTTTCTCGTTTGCAATGTAGAATTTTGGCGAGATACAGGACGAAGATGAGCCAGTAAACTAGTTGGATGAAAGTACTGGCCAAGTTGCTCAAACCTCCCTCGGCACGAGGCCACTATTTGAGGATAAACCTACAAGCAAAGTTCAGATTGTCTGTGCTGCCTCTTATGTACTCGAAAGTTTACTCGTACAAGAAGTAATTTTAGCAAGAAGTACCTCCGATTGAACACCATTTACCAGTCTGTACCCTAGGTAATTAAAGTTCGTCCATGGATCATATTGGCTGTGATCGCAATCATTTGGATGCATAAACATACTGAGCATGTGTATATCTGAATCTTTTTGTAAATTATGTATGAATATTGTCGTGTGATCTATCAATCATTTGGATGCATAGATATGCTGAGATTGTGTATATATGAATCTTTTGAGTTGTTGATAGTGAATGTTGGCTATGAATATGAACGTGTCCTGTGAACCTGAGTTTGATATGAATGTTTACCTTTTCTGTTGTATTTGTGTGTGAACTTGTTAGTATGCCTACTGTGTGGTATAAAACGTAGGTCTCTTATAAAAGTAATGATGTGCCCAATTTATGTTTTCCCTTCTAACCACATTATATATATTTATATTATTACTATTATCGTATATTTTATAGAGACTTATATATACATTATAAAAACATCCCGCGTGTTATTAACTTATAAAAGTAAATGTTTAACGGAAGTTGGCAAGGAAAATCCTGGTTGTTTTTACTCACATGCAAGGAAAATCCTGGTGATTGCGTACAAAAGCTTGCGAAGATTTTAAGGACCAATTTAATAATAACGCACTCATTTTTATTTTGAGCAATAACTCGCTAATTTCTTAATTGTATATATATAATGTGCCTATCCGGTTTATTCTTTGATATTAATTGCTCCTTCTAACATAACATTATATATAACGAGCCCACCTAATACGTGTATTTCAAGGAAGTACAAATGGGCTGGGATTTCTTAGAAAATATAAATGGGCCTGATTGACGCGAAATTATTTGTTCACCCAGCCCAGCAAATGGACTGTACATTCTAGAAAACATGAGTTAAATATATGCAACATTTTTGCAGGCTGACATGTGGGCCAATAGGTCGAAGCCTACGTAGGGCATTGTCAACTTGGTCAACAAATGATTGTGTCATCCACAGCCATTGGATTTATATCCAACGGCCGGCATGCACCTTCAATCTCTCGTCTTCTTCCTCCAGCGTCACCGGGACCGCCTGGTCCGGCCTCCGGTGGCTAGCGCTCTGCTTAGCATGCATCGCTGTGAAGCGTTACCCCATCGTCGGCCAGGCTATCCCTCCACCCCTCGACACCTCCTGTTATTCTCCACAGACGACAGCCCCACGCCGCAATAGAACCAGCTATAACCCTTCTCCTCCTCTCAATCTGTGACTCCACTGCCGCGTTTTCCCATCTTCGAGTCGTTCCCGTCCGGGGCCTCGCCGTCGTCCACCGCCTCGCTGCGTTCGGTGCGGCATGGTCAACAAACGAGAGTCATCGGAAGAGGACTGTACGTAGATAGCCTGACGGCTGGGACCCACGAGGTCCATGGTCGCACGCAAGGAAAGTTCCTCCTTATTAAGCTGAAAAAAATGTTTCATCCACCTGACAGCTGGGACCCACCGGTTGTATCTTCGCACGGAAGGAAGTGCCTCCTTGTTTTGCGAAAAAAATTATTCATCCCGTTGACAGCTGGGACCCGTCAGATTTGGTGACTGGCTTGTGGGCCTAATAAGCGGACGTGTACGCATGGCTTTGTCAACTTAATCAACAAATGATTCTAGCAGCTGGATTGTTGGATGTTAATCCAACAGCCGTGCTCCTTCTTCAACCTCTGTTCTTGCTCCTGTCTCCCGTGGGCGGCACCGCGGTTGTGCTACCGCGCACCCGAACCAGTGAAGTTTCCCGCTCCTCTCCATCGGCGACTCTTCTGCCCCATCTTCCCCATCTCCGGGTCGTTCTAGTCTGGGTGCACTCGGCACGGTATGGTCAACGTGGTCAACAACTGAGAGTCATCGGAAGATGACTGTACGTGAGAGGCTGATAGTGGGGACGCACCACGCCCATGGACGCATGCATGCAACGGAACGCGTCGAGATCAACGTGGTCAAGGAACGACTTCCATCAGAAGTATACTGTACATGCAGAGTCTCAGTTGGGTCCATGACCGCAGCAAGTAAGTGCATCCTTATTACGCGGAAAATAATGATTCCTCCAACTGACAGCAGGGACCCACTGGATGGGCCACCGTATTTTGCGAAAAAACGTTTGCCCCCTGACTGCTGGGACCCACCTAATGGGCCACCATATTTCGTGAAAAAAATGTTCCCCCCGCTGTCAGCTCGGACCCACCGGAAGTGCCTCCTTATTACGCACAAAAAATGAATACTCCCCCGGCTAACTGGGGCCCACCTTGGTGGGAGGATGACTTGTGGGCCTACTAAGTTGACGGGGACGAAGGGCTTTGTCAACTTAGTCAATATGAACGATTCTAGCTCCAGTGACCGTACGATGTTGATACGTCCATTTTGCATCATGCTTTTATATCGATATTTATCACATTATGGGCTGTTACTTCACTTTATGTCACAATACTTATGGCTATTCTCTCTTATTTCACAAGGTTTACATAAGGAGGGAGAATGCCGGCAGCTGGAATTCTGGGCTGGAAAAGGAGCAAATATTAGAGACCTATTCTGCACAACTCCAAAAGTCCTGAAACTCCATGGAATACCTTAAAATAAATAATGAAAAATACCTGCCAAAGATGAAGGCCAGGGGGCCCACACCCTGTCCACGAGGGTGGGGGCGCGCCCCCCTCCCTAGGGCATGCCCCCTACCTCGTGGGCCCCTTGGTGGCTCTCCGACGCCCATCTTCTCCTATATGAAGCCTTTCCTCGAGAAAAAAACCAGAAGCAACCTTTCGAGACGAAACTCCGCCGCCACAAGGCGGAACCTTGGTGGAACCAATCTAGAGCTCCGGCAGAGCTGTTCTGCCGGGGATACTTCCCTCCGGGAGAGGGAAATTATCGCCATCGTCATCACCAACGCTCCTCTCATCGGGAGAGGGTAATCTCCATCAACATCTTCACCAGCACCATCTCATATCCAAACCCTAGTTCATCTCTTGTATCCAATTCTTGTCTCCAAGTCCAGGATTGGTGCTAGTAGGTTGCTAGTAGTGTTGATTACTCCTTGTAGTTGATGCTAGTTGGTTTAATTGGTGGAAGATCATATGTTCAGATCCTTTATGCATATTATTACCCCTCTGATTATGAACATGAATATGCTTTGTGAGTAGTTATGTTTGTTCCTGAGGACAAGGGAGAAGTCTTGCTATTAGTAGTCATGTGAATTTGGTATTCGTTCGATATTTTGATGAGATGTATGTTGTCTAGCCTCTAGTGGTGTTATGTGAACGTCAACTACATAACACTTCACCATTATTTGGGCCTAGAGGAAGGCATTGGGAAGTAATAAGTAGATGATGGGTTGCTAGAGTGACAGAAGCGTAAACCCTAGTTTATGCGTTGCTTCGTAAGGGGCTGATTTCGACCCATATGTTTCATGCTATGGTTAGGTTTACCTTAATACTTTTGTTGTAGTTTCGGATGCTTGCAATAGAGGTTAATCATAAGTGGGATGTTTGTTCAAGTAAGAACAGCACCCAAGCACCGGTCCACCCACATATCAAATTATCAAAGTACCGAACGCGAATCATATGAACGTGATGAAAACTAGCTTGACGATATTCCCATGTGTCCTCGGGAGCGCTTTTCCTTATAAAAGTGTTTGTTCCGGATTGTCCTTTGCTACAAAAAGGATTGGGCTACCTTGCTGCACCTTATTTACTTTTGTTACTTGTTGCTCGTTACAAATTATCCTTTCACAAAACTATCTGTTACCACTTATTTCAGTACTTGCAGAGAATACCTTGCTGAAAACCGCTTATCATTTCCTTCCGCTCCTCGTTGGGTTCGACACTCTTACTTATCGAAAGGACTACGATATATCCCCTATACTTGTGGTCATCAAGACTCTTTTCTGGCGCCGTTGCCGGGGAGTGAAGCGCCTTTGCTAGGTGGAACTTGGTAAGGAAAAATTTATATAGTGTGCTGAAATTTACTGTCACTTGTTACTATGGAAAGTAATCCTCTGAGGGGCTTGTTCGCGGTATCTTCACCCCGTCCAGTAGAGTAAAGAGTTTCTCCTCAACCTACTGAACCTATTGAAAATGAAACTCCTTTTGAATTTCCTTCGGGTATGATGGAAAAACAGCTAGCTAATCCTTTTACAGGAGATGGAACCAAGCATTCTGATGAGCACTTAATATATGTGGATGAAGTTTGTGGATTATTTAAGCTTGCAGGTATATCCGATGATGTTGCTAAGAAGAAGGTCTTCCCTTTATCTTTGAAGGGAGACGCATTGACATGGTATAGGCTATGTGATGATACGAGATCATGGAACTATAAAAGATTGAAATTGGAATTTCATCAAAAGTATTACCCTATGCATCTTGTTCATCGTGATCGCAATTATATACATAATTTTTGGCCTCGCGAAGGAGAAAGCATCGCTCAAGCTTGGGGGAGGCTTAAATAAATGTTATATTCATGCCCCAATCATGAGCTCTCTAGAGTGACAATTATTCAAAAAAATTATGCTCGGCTTTCTGAAAATAATCGCACCATGCTCGATACTTCTTGTGCTGGCTCTTTTATGATGAAGACTATTGAATTTAGATGGGATTTATTGGATAGAATTAAACGCAACTCTGAAGATTGGGATCTCGATGAAGGTAAGGAGTCAGGTATGACACCTAAGTTTGATTGTGTTGAATCTTCTATGGATACCGATATTTTCCGTAAGTTTAGCACTAAATATGGACTTGACTCTGAGATAGTAGCTTATTTCTGTGAATCTTTTGCTACTTATGTTGATCTCCCCAAGGAGAAGTGGTTTAAATATCATCCTCCCATAGAAGTAAAAGTAGCTGCACCTATTCAAGTTGAAGAAAAGACTGTCACTTATAATGATCCTATTGTTCCTACTTCTTATGTTGAGAAACCACCTTTCCCTGTTAGAATAAAGGATCATGCTAAAGCTTCAACTGTGGTTCGTAAAAGCAATGTTAGAACTTATACACCCCCTGAGCAAGTTAAAGTAGAACCTAATATTGCTATTGTTAAAGATCTCTTGTCTGATAATATTGATGGGCATGTTATTCAGTTCTGCGGTGAAACTACTAGAATTGCTAAACCTTGTGCTAAAGATAAACATAGAGCTGTGGTAGGCGTGCCTGTTATATCTGTTAAAATAGGAGATCATTGTTATCATGGCTTATGTGACATGGGTGCTAGTGTTAGTGCAATACCCATTGATTTATACAAAGAAATTATGCATGATATTGCACCTATTAAGTTAGAAGAAATTGATGTCACAATTAAACTTGCCAATAGGGATACTATATCACCAGTGGGAATTGTTAGAGATGTTGAAGTCTTGTGTGGGAAAACTAAATATCCTGCTGATTTTCTTGTTCTTGGTTCCCCACAAGATACCTTTTGTCCCATTATATTTGGTAGACTCTTCCTGAACACTGTTAATGCTAGGATAGACTGCGAAAAGAATGTTGTTACTATTGGCTTGGATGATATGATTCATGAGTTTAATTTCTCTAAATTCAGTAAACAACATCGTGAGCCGGAATTGCCTAGTAAGGATGAAATTATTGGTCTTGCTTCTATTGTTGTACCTCCGAGTGATCCTTTAGAACATTATTTGCTAGACCATGAAAATTATATGTTCATGGATGAAAGAAGGGAAATAGATGAAGTATTCTTTAAACAGGAACATATTCTGAAACACAATTTGCCTATTCAAATCTTAGGGGATCCTCCTCCACCCAAGGGTGATCCCGTGTTTGAGCTTAAACCGTTGCCTGATAATCTTAAATATGCTTATCTTGATGAAAAGAAGATATATCCTGTTATTATTAGTGCTAACCTTTCAGAGCATGAAGAAGAAAGATTATTCAAAACTCTGAAGAAGCATCGTGCTGCTATTGGATATACTCTTGATGATCTTAAGGGCATTAGTCCCACTCTATGTCAACATAAAATAAATTTGGAAGCAGATGCCAAGCCAGTTCGTGACCCTCAAAGACGGTTGAATCCTAAAATGAAAGAAGTGGTAAGAAAAGAAATACCAAAGCTTTTAGAGGCAGGTATAATTTATCCCGTTGCTGATAGTCAGTGGGTAAGTCATGTCCATTGTGTCCCTAAGAAGGGAGGTATTACTGTTGTTCCTAATGATAAAGATGAATTGATCCCACAAAGAATTATCACGGGTTATAGGATGGTAATTGATTTTCGCAAATTAAATAAGGCTACTAAGAAAGATCATTACCCCTTACCTTTTATTGATCAAATGCTAGAAAGATTATGCAAACATACACATTATTGCTTTCTAGATGGTTATTCTGGTTTCTCTCAAATACCCGTGTCGGCTAAAGATCAATCAAAAACTACTTTTACTTGCCCTTTTGGTACTTTTGCTTATAGATGTATGCCTTTTGGTTTATGTAATGCACCTGCTACCTTTCAAAGATGTATGATGGCTATATTCTCTGACTTTTGTGAAAAGATTTGTGAGGTTTTCATGGACGACTTTTCCGTCTATGGATCTTCTTTTAATTATTGCTTGAGCAATCTAGATCGAGTTTTGCAGAGGTGTGAACAAACTAATCTTGTCTTGAATTGGGAAAAGTGCCACTTTATGGTAAATGAGGGTATTGTCTTGGGGCATAAAGTTTCTGAAAGAGGTATTGAAGTTGATAAAGCCAAGGTTGATGCTATTGAAAAGATGCCATGTCCCAAGGACATCAAAGGTATAAGAAGTTTCCTTGGTCACGCCGGATTTTATAGGAGGTTCATTCAGGATTTCTCAAAAATTTCTCGGCCTCTGACTAATTTATTGCAAAAAGATATACCATTTGTCTTTGATGATGATTGTGTAGAAGCATTTGAAATACTTAAGAAAGCATTAGTCTCTGCACCTGTTGTTCAGCCACCTGATTGGAACTTACCCTTTGAAATTATGTGTGATGCTAGTGATTATGCTGTAGGAGCTATTCTAGGGTAAAGAGTTGATAAGAAATTAAATGTTATCCATTATGCTAGTAAGACTCTAGACAATGCTCAAAGAAATTATGCTACTATCGAAAAGGAACTTTTAGCAGTTGTATTTGCTTGTGATAAGTTCAGACCCTATATTGTTGATTCTAAAGTAACTATTCACACTGATCATGCTGCTATTAAATATCTTATGGAAAAGAAAGATGCTAAACCTAGACTTATTAGATGGGTTCTCTTGCTACAAGAATTTAATTTGCATATTCTTGATAGAAAAGGAGCTGAGAACCCTGTTGCAGACAACTTATCTAGGTTAGAGAATGTTCTTGATGACCCACTACCTATTGATGATAGCTTTCCTGATGAACAATTAAATGTCATAAGTACTTCTCGTAGTACTCCATGGTATGCGTACTCCATGGTATGCTAATTATGCTAATTACTACCTCTCTCTCAGTTTATAGGGCATGCACGTACCCCTAGGTCGTCAATTTGACCAACCTAATACAAGTCATATATTACAAAAAATATACCAGCATAAACTTCGGAGTTTCTACTTTCAAAAGATATAATTTTTGTGTTATATAGTTTATACTAGGGTGATAAAATTGGAAACCTAGGTATACGCGCAGGACTTGTAAACTGAAACGGAGGTAGTACATTGTTGCTAAATTCATACCACCTAGCTTCACATACCAACAAAAGAGAAAGTTTTTCTATGATTTGAGACATTACTTTTGGGATGACCCACATCTTTATAAAGGAGTAGATGGTGTTATTAGACGTTGTGTACCTGAGCATGAACAGGAACAGATCCTACGCAAGTGCCACTCCGAAGCTTATGGAGGACACCACGCTGGAGATAGAACTGCGCATAAGGTATTGCAATCCGGTTTTATTGGCCTACTCTCTTCAAGGATGCCCGTAAGTTTGTCTTGTCTTGCGATGAATGCCAAAGAATTGGTAATATTAGTAGACGTCAAGAAATGCCTATGAATTATTCACTTGTTATTGAACCATTCGATGTTTGGGGCTTTGATTATATGGGACCTTTTCCTGCCTCTAATGGATATACACATATTTTAGTTGTTGTTGATTACGTTAATAAGTGGGTAGAAGCTATTCCAACTAGTAGTGCTGATCATAACACTTCTATTAAAATGCTTAAGGAAGTTATTTTTCCGAGGTTTGGAGTCCCTAGATATTTAATGACTGATGGTGGTTAACATTTTATTCATGGTGCTTTCCGTAAAATGCTTGCTAAATATGATGTTAATCATAGAATTGCATCTCCTTATCACCCACAGTCTAGTGGTCAAGTAGAATTGAGCAACAGAGAGCTCAAATTAATTTTGCAAAAGACTGTCAAATAGATCTAGAAAGAATTGGTCCAAGAAACTTGATGATGCATTATGGGCATATAGAACTGCATATAAAAATCCTATGGGTATGTCTCCGTATAAAATGGTTTATGGAAAAGCATGTCACTTACCTCTCGAACTAGAACATAAGGCATATTGGGTTATCAAAGAGCTCAACTACGATTTCAGACTTGCCGGTGAGAAGAGGTTATTTGATATTAGCTCACTTGATGAATGGAGAACCCAAGCTTATGAAAATGCCAAGTTGTTTAAAGAAAAAGTTAAAAGATGGCATGACAAAAGGATACAAAAGTGTGAGTTTTACGTAGGTGATTATGTATTGCTATACAACTCTCGTTTAAGGATTTTTGCAGGAACACTTCTCTCTAAATGGGAAGGCCCCTACGTTATCGAGGAGGTCTATCGTTCCTGTGCCATAAAAATCAACAACTTCGAAGGTACGAATCCGAAGGTGGTGAACGGTCAAAGAATTAAACAATATATCTCAGGTAATCCCGTAAATGTTGAAACCAATATTATTGAAACTGTAACCCCGGAGGAATACATAAGAGACACTTTCCAGAACGTTTGAGACTCTGAAAAGGAATAGGTATGTGGTACGGTAAGTAAACCGACTCCAAAACAATTTTTAAGGCAATATTTCTCTGTTTTGGAATATTTAGAAAAATAGAAAAATAAGTAGCAATCCAGGAAGGACACGAGGGCCCCACGAGGGTGGTGGGCGCGCCCCCTACCTTGTGAGCACCTCGTGTGCTTTCCGGACTCCGTTTTCTTGCACGATACGTATTTTGGTCGGTAAAAAATCACTATATATTCTCCTGTAGGTTTTGACTCCCGTATCACACAAATCTCCTCTGTTCTTGTTTTGAGCTGTTTTTCTGATAGATCTAGATCATCATGACGT
Source organism: Aegilops umbellulata (assembly GCA_032464435.1). NCBI lineage: Eukaryota > Viridiplantae > Streptophyta > Magnoliopsida > Poales > Poaceae > Aegilops > Aegilops umbellulata. The sequence continues at coordinate 354,374,238 of CP136058.1, forward strand.
CCCCAAGTGCTTCCAAGGACAAGTTCTTCGAGAAGGTAATCAACCCTTACCTCGCGGAGGTGCTTCGACACCCTCAAACCATTGAGATGCGTGATGGGTTGCTGCACATCCGTGATGCTGAGGGACCAAAGGGAACCGGAAGCGTGGAGGCGAGGCTCGAAGCAATGGAGCAACAAGTTTTCAAGTGCCAGGGGATGGTGGAGCGTGGAATCGACGCTAGCCACACGATGCTCGCGGAGTTCACCAACAACTACAAGCCGGATGCCAAGAACACCAAGGAGGCCATCTTTAAGCTACATGAGAAGATCAAGCACCTCCAAGCCCAAATCTATGACCTGCAAAATCAAAACTGTGAGTATGAATATAGATTCAAAAGGATGAGTTTGGCTGCAGATTTGAGGATTCCGGAGACTCGATCATCCTTCTATGATGGTGAGCCTATGCCATGGAAGGTGGACGACAAGCCCGCATCATCAACAACACTTCCACCTTCTTCGCCAACAAAGGATACATAATCACATGGGTATGGGCACTCACCTTGGCAACTGCCAAGCTTGGGGGAAGTGCCCCGGTATCGTATCACAACCACAACTCCTATCTTTACCGTTTTTCTTAGTTCGGTCCTTTTAGTAGTATGTTGATCTAGTAGAATAAAGTCATGGCATTATCTAGTTTTGAGTTTTGCTTTATGATCTCTCTATGTAATCGAGTCTGTGAGCTATATATAATAAAGATTAGTGTTGAGTCAAGGGCTTGATTATTTTGCCATGATCTTGAGTGAATAAAGAAAAGAAGAAAAAGAAGAAAAAGAAACAAAAGTTCATACTGATCTTATTGAAAGTAGTGACTTCACATAGAAAGAGTATGATGATTAAAAGTTGTTGGGAGTTGGCAGACATAGCTTTGGTCATCATTGCAATTAATAGGAAGTAATAAGGAAAGAGAGGTTTCACATATAGATATATTATCATTGACATCTTTTATAATTGGGAGCACTCATTAAAATATAACATGCTAAAGAGTTGATGTTGGACAAGGAAGACAACGTGATGAGTTACCTTAGATAAAGTATGTTGTCATGGATCCTCTAACATGTTGAGCTTGCCTTTCCCCTCATGCTAGCCAAATTCTCAACACCAAGTAGAGATACTACTTGTGCTTCCAAATACCCTTAAACCAGTTTTGCCATGAGAGTCCACCATATCTACCTATGGATTGAGTAAGATCCTTCAAGTAAGTTGTCATCGGTGCAAAGCAATAAAAATTGCTCTAAATATGTATGATTGATTGGTATGGGAGAAATAAGCTTTATACGATCTTGTGATGTGGAAGTAATAAAAGCGACGGACTGCATAATAAAGGTTCATATCACAAGGGGCAATATAAAGTGACGTTCTGTCGCATTGAGATTTTGTGCATCCAACCATAAAAGAGCATGGCAACCTCTGCTTCCCTCTGTGAAGGGCCTATCTTTTATTATTTTCTTCTACCTTATGCAAGAGTCATGGTGATCTTCACCTTTCCTTTTTCATTTTATCCTTTGGCAAGCACAACATGTTGGAAAGAACATGATAATATATATATATATAATTGGATGTAGGGGAGCATGAGTTATTATTATTGACATTACCCTTGAGGTAAAAGGTTGTGGGGCAAAACTATAAGCCCCTATCTTTCTCTGTGTCCGATTAAAACTCCATAACCACAAGTATTGCGTGAGTGTTAGCAATTATGAAGGACTAAATGATACTTGAGTATGTGGACTTTCTTTTTAGCTCTGACATAGACTCTTCCCGATGTTATGATAAATTGCAATTGCTTCAACGACTGAGGTTATAGTTTGTTGGTTCTCAATAAGGTTTCTGATTCATACTTTTGCATTGTGAATTGATCATCACTTGAACATAAGTAATCATATGACAATATCTATATATGTTGCTGTTATGAGAATAATCATGATGCCTTCATGTCCGTATTTCAGTTTTATCGACGCCTCTACCTCTAAACATGGGGACATATTTATTGTTATTGGCTTTTCGCTTGAGGACAAGCGAGGTCTAAGCTTGGGGGAGTTGATACGTCCATTTTACAACATGCTTTTATATCGATATTTAACGCATTATGGGTTGTTACTTCACTTTATGTCACAATACTTATGGCTATTCTCTCTTATTTCACAAGGTTTACATAAGGAGGGAGAATGCCGGCAGTTGGAATTCTGGGCTGGAAAAGGAGCAAATATTAGAGACCTATTCTGCGCAACTCCAAAAGTCCTGAAACTCCACAGAATACCTTAAAATAAATAATGAAAAATACCTGCCAAAGATGAAGGCCAGGGGGCCCACACCCTGTCCACGAGGGTGGGGGCGCGCCCCCCTCCCTAGGGGGCGCCCCCCAACCTCGTGGGCCCCCTGGTGGCTCTTCGACGCCCATCTTCTCCTATATGAAGTCTTTCATCGATAAAAAACCAGAAGCAACCTTTCGAGACGAAACTCCGCCGCCACGAGGCGGAACCTTGGCGGAACGAATCTAGAGCTCCGGTAGAGCTGTTCTGCCGGGGATACTTCCCTCCGGGAGGGGGAAATAGTTTCCATCGTCATCACCAACGCTCCTCTCATCGGGAGAGGGCAATCTCCATCAACATCTTCACCAGCACCATCTCATCTCCAAACCCTAGTTCCATCTCTTGTATCCAATTCTTGTCTCCAAGTCCGGGATTGGTGCTAGTAGGTTGCTAGTAGTGTTGATTACTCCTTGTAGTTGATGCTAGTTGGTTTAATTGGTGGAAGATCATATGTTCAGATCCTTTATGCATATTATTACCCCTCTGATTATCAACATGAATATGCTTTGTCAGTAGTTACGTTTGTTCCTGAGGACAAGGGAGAAGTCTTGCAATTAGTTGTCAGGACCCCGATCAGTCCTTGCTTTTCAGGGCAAGACGATATGATCAAATAAGAAAGGATTGACACTATCCTAACTCATCGATCGAAGGGTGCACCAACAGAAATGGACTTGGTAGCACGATCAGTCCTAGGATGGTTATTCAATAACCAACACGCTAAGAATGATATTAATGTCCAAAAACTAGCAAGCAACACAGTTGCTAGGAGTATTGATTTCACACATCACAATTCACTTGTCGGTATTCCGGTTGCAACAACACAGAGACCGAGGAATGAAGAATGATGGCAAGAAGTATCACTTCGTCAAGAATTCATAAGACAAGGTGCAATTCCTATGATATTCTTGACATAAAGGGGGTAATACTCCAGGGTAGGACAGAACAAAAGCTGCATTGGCATTTTGATCTGCGGAATACAACTGCTTTGACCCAATCCTAGATATAGATGAGGTACTGGAGTTTGTTTCTCCTAGTCATTCTGGAATAGAATGGCTTGACGGACCACAAGAGTAATAGGCATCGACGAACGAATGCACGACTACTCCTGACTATCAATTGATAGACGAGGGTCAGAAAACGACTAAGGAGGGACAACTCAAGGAACATATGATTTTCTGAGTTGTGGATGCATGGATTAGTATGTCAAGCGAGTTCGACGAATTTCTTCCGGATAATCCATGCGGAGAGGTAGGACTGGCAGATTCACAATTATGGATGGAGAACTCCTCAAGAGTACTCTGGTTGTGATCTTTTGGTTCAGCAGAACTTCTGCCATAAGCAGTTCATGGTATTTGGAAGAATGATATACCACGGACCTCGATGACTATCGCAAAGGTTACTAATGTCCTAAAGGAACTAGCAAGCACTATCAACATGAAGTAAGTAGGGTGAATCTCGGGTTCGAAAACCCAGGAGTAGAATACCTACTACTAAACGGCATCACGGGATGCTTTCGAGAATGGTGGCCAGACTTATCACACTGGGAACACATAGCATTGCTAGATTACTAGATGACTCCCTAAGACACCTAGGGTCATAGTAATAGCTCCAACATATATGTCAAGGCAACGGAGTACCTCAACAGACCGATTAGTGTGCTTATTCTGACCAAAAGGACATCGGGAATGGAAGGAAAGGATTTGCAAATGCATCAGACTAGTTAGAAACCTGGGATGACTCGGACAGCATAACGGCTGTAAATGCTCAAAATGATTTGAGACATCCTGCAAAATGGTGGCATAACCACTCAACATCACAATATCAAGGTTCCGAGACCAACTATGAACACACGGAAGTAGTAGAAACCGAACAGAGGCTTAAATCCATCAATCCTATAAGTCTACGGATTAGTAACACGTCATCCTGATAGATAGATGAGAAGGCCTAGTTCTTAACCCCCGTAGAAAAGAAGAGGTTGACTCATATCAGAAGGCCATGAGGTATAAGGAGTAAAAAGAGCCTCACGTTCCCTTCCACAATCAATTCCCTTATATAGCTAAAGCATTTCTAGACACAACTTCGACCAGTTTGGCTTGGTAATCCTACAGGCAGTCAGGCTCTGATACCAACGCTGTCAGGACCCCGATCCTAAGTCACACCGATCCAGCATGTAACACATCATATCACTTTGCGGCCTCACGCACGGTATTCCCACGGGTGCCACCTTACCTGGCCCGGGACCGTTTGCGCCTTTTGGCTCACGTATATGATAGTGTCGCTAGCATCCATATGACAAAGAACCCGGGCCGACATGGCTAGTCGTGAACCCAAGGCGGCACTAACCTATGAGGACAGGCATACGTGAATCACATCGAGCATGTCGGCAACAACGTATAAATCCGGGCTGTAGCACTGGGCTAACAGGACTCCGGTAACCCGGGCTGTAGCAGGCTAGGCAGGACTCCGGATAACACCGCGTGACATTTCCCCGAAGGGACAGACACAGGAATGAAGTGAATCACATGCCGGCCAGTCAAGTGTTCCGAGCAGTAGTGCTGGGCTAGCAGGACTCCGGTGAACCGGGCTGTAGCGGACTACTATCGCTCAGAAGCACTAGACTACATTTCCCCATAAGAGAGGCTGCCAAGGATAAACAACTAGATAGTCGGATCCCACACATAGCAAGCATTTCAATCATACACACAATATGCTCGATATGTGTAAATAGAACATGGCATCACAACAAGACTCTACGACTCAAGTATTTATTCATTAGGCTCCGAGGAGCGAGATATTACAAACATGGGTGTCATGACCCAACATTCAGAGCATACAAGTCAAACACATGCGGAAGCTTAACATGTCTGAGTACAGACATCTACAAAAGAAAAAGGCTGAGAAGCCTGACTATCTACCCGATCCTGCCGAGGGCACAAGATCGTAGCTGAGGTATCAAGCTAAACGTCGAAGTCCAAGCGATACTACTAGCGAGACTGAAGTCTCTCTGCAAAACATAAAATAAACGTGAGTACAAATGTACCCAGCAAGACTTACATCAGAACTAGCTACATATGCATCGGTATCAATAAAGGGGTGGTGGAGGTTAACTGCAGCAAGCCAGCTTTGACTCGGTGGCTATCCTGAACTACGACTACAAGTAACTCTTTTGAGGTGGCGCACACGAGTCCACATATTCACCATATCAATACACCACTATGGATCCGCTCCCGTCTTCCTACGAGAACGCCATCCATAGCACTCACGCTTATCTTGCGCATTTTAGAGTATCCACTTTCACTTGTCTATGAACTATGCAAGGGGTCCAAGTTTCCATATCTGAGGAATCTGGCTATTCGAATAGATAATGATAACCCTGCAGGGGTGTACTTCTTCACACACACGCTCTCGCCACTTATCGCCCTGTACACGTCATGTACCTCGGCAACCTTCAAGCGGAAGCCGGGCGAGGGAGTTGGCCACGACCTGACTAACCAACAAGTCTCTCGTCCAGGTTTATCGCCTATTCGGGTTCCATCCGCAAGGAGATTCGGCCGGGGTGTCGCTCACGGCCCCAAACGATGTGAGCAGGGTTCCCAAGCCCACCAACCGGGTGCCACTTGGTACACCGTGCCATTGTGCCTAGTCTGTCCCAAGCCCACCTGTACCGGGTGCCACTTGGTAGACTACTAACACTACCTACAAACACCAGAAACTAGTTGCAACTCCTGGACAGAGATCAGGTTGATTAATAAGTCAAGAGAGCTTGGAGTGCCCGGAGCCCAATGTGTGGTAGTAACTGTTCATGGATCACAAACACAGAACTCAGTTCCTGAGGACGACTGCAATGAGACAACCCACCATGTACTCCTACATGGCCTCTCACCGCTACCTTTACCAAATAGTGTTCACACACTTAGCTCACACACAGCAGGACATGTTCATCACCATTCCAATTCATTCCCGATGAATCAGACCTGACTCAACTCTAAGCAGTAGCAGGCACGACAAACAAGCATGAATGAGTAGGCACATCAAGGCTCAAACAACTCCTACTCATGTGGGTTTCATCTATTTACTGTGGCAATGACAGGTCATGCAGAGGATAAGGGGTTCAAATACCGCAGCATGTAACAGTTGAATCAATGTTGTCCTAATGCAGTAAAAGAGAGCAGGAGCGAGAGAGTGGGACTGTATCGAAATGAACAAGGGGGTTTTGCTTGCCTGACACTTCTGAAGATAATATAGTTCTTCATCGGTGTCATCGATCACATCGCCGGAACCACGTCTATTGAGAGGGGACAAACACCGGCAACTGAGAAAGAACACAATCAATGCAATGCCACAATATGATGCATGATCATGACATGGAAATATTCTGTGATTTGAGCTAATGCCTCTAGCTATGATTTAAATGAAGTTGGTTTGAATACATGATTCAAATTCCAACTCCATATATGATTATTTAAATGCCCTTTATTTGTTTTGTCCAAAACATAGGACAAACATTGTTCAAACATGCATGAAAATGGTACAGATGGATTCCTTGAATTTTTCTGATAATTTTTCATATATAAATTATTTCATTTGGAGTTACAGATTATTTTCTATGAATTTTTAAAGTTTACACTATTTTCTGGAATTTCCTGTATAAAAATAAATCCAGAAAATGCTTTACTGCGTCAGCATGACATAGGTGTGATGTCAGCAAGTCAACTGGGTCGGCCAGGTCAAACCTGACCTATGGGACCCATACGTCAGTGGCTCAGGCTGGTTTGGGTGGATGACAGGTGGGACCGGTCAACGTTGACTTGACTAAAGTCAAAGCTGGCACGTGGGGTCCACACATATTAGTACTAATCTTAACAGAAAATTAGACTAACCTAATTATGCTCGAGGACCCACATGTCATTGACACAAGCAATAACTAAATGCGATTAGCACCTAAACTAATGGTGCCACGTCAGCCACCGGCGTTTAACCGCCGGCAACGACAGACCGCGGCGGTGCCCGCGTCGGATTTGCTCTACGGGCCACCGTTCGACGCGCGGAAGGGCGTGTTTGAAAGAGGGGAGAGAGGCGCATCCGTGGGTGGCCGTGGTTCGAGCGGGGATGGACGGAGTCAACGACGGCGACCAAAATGGCGGCGGCCGGAGTACGGTGTTGGTCGGAACGAGGCTGTAGGGCTCGGTAGGTGGTGCGTTTGGTGGCGTGGGCTTGCTGGGGAGCTGCTGAGCACGTTGGTGTGCTCGCCCGTGAGCTACCGCGTCTGAACGACGGCGGCGACATGGCTGTGCGGCGACGAGCTTCGGGCACAGCGGCGCTAGCGCTAGAGGACGTGCGGGGCGATGGGGTTAGGGGCGAAACGAAGAGGGGCTCACCCCGCGTCGTTTGGAGGCGTCGGAGAGCTCGGGGGAGGACGGACAGTGATGTGGCGTTTCAGGCGATCTCGGCCGCTGGAGGTAGAAGATGACGGCGGTGGCGGCGTTGCAGGGGCTCCCGCGGTGCGCTTCTCGGTGAGGAGGAAGAGATGGTCGAGGCGGAACTCCAGGATGCGTCGGGGAGGTGAGGCAGTGGCTGTGGGCGCGGGGTTACGGCACCGCGTCCATGGAGGCTTCGGCCATGGCGGGGAACGGGCGAGGAGAGGCGTGGGGGGGCGAATGGGGTGTCGGCGAGGTCGGGGCGACGACCTGGAGACGATCCACGCGGCGCAACGGCGACCAGGGCGATGCAGAGAGGCTGGGTGGTGCGTGGCGAGCTCGGGCGCGCCATGCCCACCTCCCTGCCTGCCTGGCGGGAGGTAGCAGGTGACTGGCCTCGGCCAACAGTGCTGGGCCAGCACAGTGCCAGGCCAGGTAGGTGGCCCAGGTAGGTGTTCTCTCTCTCTTTTCTAAATTGTTTCTGTTTTTCTATTTTGTTCTGTTTGTCTTGATTTAGTTTAGGCACTAAATTATTTTAATAAATTCTGTAGGTTATTATATGGCTTGCTAAAATATACACAAAGCCACTCACAAACTTCCAGAATTATTGAAGTTATATTTAATATATATTAAATATAAATCCAAAGCAGATAGTTATTGGATTAATTCAAATGGCCAAAATAAATGTTTCTGAGTTCCTAAAAATATTGGTTTGAATTTTACCTCTAGCCAATATTTCTATAGAATAACAGGAACATTTTCTTGGACTCGTTTGAGAAGGTTTTAAAGTTGATTATTTTGAACTGATTTCTGAGGGTTACCACTTTCCCCAATTCAAATTTAAGTGGAATTTAAACATGATGCATGGATGCTGATGCCACTAATTACAAACAATTCTAGGGCTATGACAACTCACCCCTACTAAACAAGAATCTCGTCCCGAGATTCAAGTCGTGAGGCAAGAAGACAGAGGGACACAAGCTAACACAATCTTCTCGATCCAATTGCCCTTCTCGAAGATGTTGATTCATTGCATCATATTGATCTTGACGTCCTCGCTTTGAGATCTTCATCCAACACGATGGCGACAGAAAGAAACTCTATAGAAAACAATTTCCTCGAAGATCGAGCATTCAAGATGAATTCGTGGAATGAGATGTTGGAACATCTCGAGTTGAGACACAAAACACATCGAGAGGGACGGAAGAACAAACAGCGAGGTTTGATTTGGTGGGCACCAATTCCACACTTAGAAAGATGGTGGATGGTGTCACGATGGCGAGGGAATAATTGCCATGATCCAAAACGGGGCACCTCAGGGAAGGTGACTCAAAGAACTATTCCCTTAAGTGGCAAAAAGAATTACTTTTGATACAAAGATCATTGAAATTCTTTATACCAGCCCAAGGCAATTTACGAATGATCGTTTGATGGAGCTCGAAGAAATGACGTACTCGGGCTAGAATGGATGATGTGGACTACCTTGTTGAAGACAACGCAATGGATGACTTTTGCTTATCACCGGAAATGGAGGGGACCCATGACAAGTCCACTTTTGAATATGATCCTGGACAACAACTATTGAGGTGCAAGCTGGGAACAAAATGCAAATGCTGGGAATGATTCTGGTAACTGGGGAAAACTCAACAGTCGAGAGTGTTTCCAATATTTCAATGGTTATGGAATCATCGAAGACACTGAGAGCACAAGGATCCCTAAGGAAAAACTTCTATAATAAGTCGCGCGAGATCCTCATGGAGAAGATGGTTAAACAGTTTAGTCAAGACACTACAATGATAGATCTTCCGGCTAGGTGTGTCGGACAGACATCAACCTCGTCGGGACCTACATAATAGATCTTGGAAAAGGTTCCAACCATCATATCTGCCTGAAATTCCGATCTGGTTGGTAACAGAATATTTCAGACAGCCTGTCTGGAAAGAAAGTTTGCAACACAAATCGACGAGATGATGTTGCGAGATTCTCAGGAAATGAACTACGATAGTAAGCTCCAAAACATGAGCTGGTTCTGCTACGCACCTGTGAACACACTGTCCTAGACAAGCGTGACCACGTGGCAGTCTTATAATAAAACACTACCGAGTTCAGGTAGAGAACCATCATCGAGGATATCGAAGTCCTTGCGTAAGTCTAGCTCTTAGGAAGAAACTTCTTCTCCTTGAACAAATCAATCAGTGGCTTGTTGTGCTAGGGATACATATGGAATGAAGGTTGCAAGTCTCCAAACCACAGAATACTTTGCACGTATGCATGACTGACTTGGGATGATTCCAGAGGAGGCAAAAATAAACTTTCTCGAATTCACGGCGGCAACTTGCATCAAATGCACATGAATTAGAGGCAGTCACTTCTTTCATCCAAACATATGCTTCATGAGCTAGCATGAAGAAATGCCTTCAAAGGTTTCCAACACTAGCTTAATGTTCAACATGCATCACGGGGGAGATAAAATGTTGTTGATGGGCTCAACAACAACTCATCGGAATTTCCATATCACTGGACTTCCACTATCATGTGAACACGGTGATAGCATTGGTCAGACCAAAAGATATAATGGTGTATGCTCGAGGGATCAACCACGAGTAAGACAACATTACGAACATCGTTGGTTCTTATTTGACTTGACGATAGCCCATACTCAAGTCTAAGTTTTTACAAGGCAATAGATCCAATCAACTGATCACGAGGACCAATCGATGGAGATATCATCTTTCTTCAACACACACACGGAAGATATCCCTTAGAGACGAACTAAGTTAAGCAAAGCTTTTACCTTCCAACTCTCCAAGTTGTTGTCTAGCTTAACCAACTAGCTCAGGGATATCCAACACAGATTCTTGGAGAAGGGGTGATTTATAAGAAAACCAACTTGATCACGAACTCCACATAACGGTCGGGTGACAACCTGGCAATACTTCCGAGAAGATATTCGGAAAATCACGAACCACCGATATGATACTAAGCTCGAGATCAATCTTGCTTTTCAGGGCAAGACGATATGATCAAATAAGAAAGGATTGACACTATCCTAACTCATCGATCGAAGGGTGCACCAGCAAAATTGGACTTGGTAGCACGATCAGTCCTAGGATGGTTATTCAATAACCAACACGCTAAGAATGATATTAATGTCCAAAAACTAGCAAGCAACACGGTTGCTAGGAGTATTGATTTCACACATCACAATTCACTTGTCGGTATTCCGATTGCAACAACACAGAGACCGAGGAATGAAGAACGATGGCAAGAAGTATCACTTCGTCAAGAATTCATAAGACACAGTGCAATTCCTATGATATTCTTGACATAAAGGGGGTAATACTCCAGGGTAGGACAGAACAAAAGCTGCATTGGCATTTTGATCTGCGGAATACAACTGCTTTGACCCAATCCTAGATATAGATGAGGTACTGGAGTTTGTTTCTCCTAGTCATTCTGGAATAGAATGGCTTGACGGACCACAAGAGTAATAGGCATCAACGAACGAATGCACGACTACTCCTGACTATCAATTGATAGACGAGGGTCAGAAAACGACTAAGGAGGGACAACTCAAGGAACATATGATTTTCTGAGTTGTGGATGCATGGATTAGTATGTCAAACGAGTTCGACGAATTTCTTCCGGATAATCCATGCGGAGAGGTAGGACTGGCAGATTCACAATTATGGATGGAGAACTCCTCAAGAGTACTCTGGTTGTGATCTTTTGGTTCAGCAGAACTTCTGCCATAAGCAGTTCATGGCATTTGGAAGAATGATATACCACGGACCTCGATGACTATCGCAAAGGTTACTAATGTCCTAAAGGAACTAGCAAGCACTATCAACATGAAGTAAGTAGGGTGAATCTCGGGTTCGAAAACCCAGGAGTAGAATACCTACTACTAAATGGCATCACGGGATGCTTTCGAGAATGGTGGCCAGACTTATCACACTGGGAACACATAGCATTGCTAGATTACTAGATGACTCCCTAAGACACCTAGGGTCATAGTAATAGCTCCAACATATATGTCAAGGCAACGGAGTACCTCAACAGACCGATTAGTGTGCTTATTCTGACCAAAAGGACATCGGGAATGGAAGGAAAGGATTTGCAAATGCATCAAACTAGTTAGAAACCTGGGATGACTCGGACAGCATAACGGCTGTAAATGCTCAAAATGATTTGAGACATCCTGCAAAATGGTGGCATAACCACTCAACATCACAATATCAAGGTTCCGAGACCAACTATCAACACACGGAAGTAGTAGAAACCGAACAGAGGCTTAAATCCATCAATCCTATAAGTCTACGGATTAGTAACACGTCATCCTGATAGATAGATGAGAAGGCCTAGTTCTTAACCCCCGTAGAAAAGAAGAGGTTGACTCAGATCAGAAGGCCATGAGGTATAAGGAGTAAAAATAGCCTCACGTTCCCTTCCACAATCAATTCCCTTATATAGCTAAAGCATTTCTAGACACAACTTCGACCAGTTTGGCTTGGTAATCCTACAGGCAGTCAGGCTTTGATACCAACGCTGTCAGGACCCCGATCCTAAGTCACACCGATCCAGCATGTAACACATCATATCACTTTGCGGCCTCACGCACGGTATTCCCACGGGTGCCACCTTACCTGGCCTGGGACCGTTTGCACATTTTGGCTCACGTATATGATAGTGTCGCTAGCATCCATATGACAAAGAACCCGGGCCGACATGGCTAGTCGTGAACCCAAGGCGGCACTAACCTATGAGGACAGGCATACGTGAATCACATCGAGCATGTCGGTCAACAACGTATAAATCCGGGCTATAGCACTGGGCTAACAGGACTCCGGTAACCCAGGCTGTAGCAGGCTAGGCAGGACTTCGGATAACACCGCATGACATTTCCCCGAAGGGACAGACACAGGAATGAAGTGAATCACATGCCGGCCAGTCAAGTGTTCCGAGCAGTAGTGCTGGGCTAGCAGGACTCCGGTGAACCGGGCTGTAGCGGACTACTATCACTCAGAAGCACTAGACTACATTTCCCCATAAGAGAGGCTGCCAAGGATAAACAACTAGATAGTCGGATCCCACACATAGCAAGCATTTCAATCATACACACAATATGCTCGATATGTGTAAATACAACATGGCATCACAACAAGTCTCTACGACTCAAGTATTTATTCATTAGGCTCCGAGGAGCGAGATATTACAAACATGGGTCTCATGACCCAACATTCAGAGCATACAAGTCAAACACATGTGGAAGCTTAACATGTCTGAGTACAGACATCTACAAAAGAAAAAGGCTGAGAAGCCTGACTATCTACCCGATCCTGCCGAGGGCACAAGATCGTAGCTGAGGTATCAAGCTAAACGTCGAAGTCCAAGCGATACTACTAGCGAGACTGAAGTCTCTCTGCAAAACATAAAATAGGCAAACGTGAGTACAAATGTACCCAGCAAGACTTACATCAGAACTAGCTACATATGCATCGGTATCAATAAAGGGGTGGTGGAGGTTAACTGCAGCAAGCCAGCTTTGACTCGGTGGCTATCCTGAACTACGACTGCAAGTAACTCTTTTGAGGTGGCGCACACGAGTCCACATATTCACCATATCAATACACCACTATGGATCCGCTCCCGTCTTCCTACGAGAACGCCATCCATAGCACTCACGCTTATCTTGCGCATTTTAGAGTATCCACTTTCACTTGTCTATGAACTATGCAAGGGGTCCAAGTTTCCATATCCGAGGAATCCGGCTATTCGAATAGATAATGATAACCCTGCAGGGGTGTACTTCTTCACACACGCTCTCGCCACTTATCGCCCTGTACACGTCATGTACCTCGGCAACCTTCAAGCGGAAGCCGGGCGAGGGAGTCGGCCACGACCTGACTAACCAACAAGTCTCTCGTCCAGGTTTATCGCCTATTCGGGTTCCATCCGCAAGGAGATTCGGCCGGGGTGTCGCTCACGGCCCCAAACGATGTGAGCAGGGTTCCCAAGCCCACCAACCGGGTGCCACTTGGTACACCGTGCCATTGTGCCTAGTCTGTCCCAAGCCCACCTGTACCGGGTGCCACTTGGTAGACTACTAACACTACCTACAAACACCAGAAACTAGTTGCAACTCCTGGACAGAGATCAGGTTGATTAATAAGTCGAGAGAGCTTGGAGTGCCCGGAGCCCAATGTGTGGTAGTAACTGTTCATGGATCACAAACACAGAACTCAGTTCCTGAGGACGGCTGCAATGAGACAACCCACCATGTACTCCTACATGGCCTCTCACCGCTACCTTTACCAAATAGTGTTCACACACTTAGCTCACACACAGCAGGACATGTTCATCACCATTCCAATTCATTCCCGATGAATCAGACCTGATTCGACTCTAAGCAGTAGCAGGCACGACAAACAAGCATGAATGAGTAGGCACATCAAGGCTCAAACAACTCCTACTCATGCTAGTTGGTTTCATCTATTTACTGTGGCAATGACAGGTCATGCAGAGGATAAGGGGTTCAAATACCGCAGCATGTAACAGTTGAATCGATGTTGTCCTAATGCAGTAAAAGAGAGCAGGAGCGAGTGAGTGGGACTGTATCGAAATGAACAAGGGGGTTTTGCTTGCCTGGCACTTCTGAAGATAATATAGTTCTTCATCGGTGTCATCGATCACATCGCCGGAACCACGTCTATTGAGAGGGGACAAACACCGGCAACCGAGAAAGAACACAATCAATGCAATGCCACAATATGATGCATGATCATGACATGGAAATATGTTGTGATTTGAGCTAATGCCTCTAGCTATGATTTAGATGAAGTTGGTTTGAATACATGATTCAAATTCCAACTCCATATATGATTATTTAAATGCCCTTTATTTGTTTTGTCCAAAACAGAGGACAAACGTTGTTCAAACATGCATGAAAATGGTACAGATGGATTCCTTGAATTTTTGTGATAATTTTTCATATATAAATTATTTCATTTGGAGTTACAGATTATTTTCTATGAATTTTTAAAGTTTACACTATTTTCTGGAATTTCCTGTATAAAAATAAATCCAGAAAATGCTTTACTGCGTCAGCATGACATAGGTGTGATGTCAGCAAGTCAACTGGGTCGGCCAGGTCAAACCTGACCTATGGGACCCATACGTCAGTGGCTCAGGCTGGTTTGGGTGGATGACAGGTGGGACCGGTCAACGTCGACTTGACTAAAGTCAAAGCTGGCACGTGGGGTCCACACATATTAGTACTAATCTTAACAGAAAATTAGACTAACCTAATTATGCTCGAGGACCCACATGTCATTGACACAAGCAATAACTAAATGCGATTAGCACCTAAACTAATGGTGCCACGTCAGCCACCGGCGTTTAACCGCCGGCGACGACAGACCACGGCGGTGCCCGCATCGGATTTGCTCTACGGGCCACCGTTCGACGCGCGGAAGGGCGCGTTTGAAAGAGGGGAGAGAGGCGCATCCGTGGGTGGCCGTGGTTCGAGCAGGGATGGACGGAGTCAACGACGGCGACCAAAATGGCGGCGGCCGGAGTACGGTGTTGGTCGGAACGAGGCTGTAGGGCTCGGTAGGTGGTGCGTTTGGTGGCGTGGGCTTGCCGGGGAGCTGCTGAGCACGTTGGTGTGCTCGCCCGTGAGCTACCGCGTCTGAACGACGGCGGCGACATGGCTGTGCGGCGACGAGCTTCGGGCACGGCGGCTGTCAGGACCCCGATCCTAAGTCACATCAATCCAGCATGTAACACATCATATCACTTTGCGGCCTCACGCACGGTACTCCCACGGGTGCCACCTTACCTAGCCCGGGACCGTTTGCGCCTTTTGGCTCACGTATATGATAGTGTCGCTAGCATCCATATGACAGAGAACCCGGGCCGACATGGCTAGTCGTGAACCCAAAGCGACGCTAGCCTATGAGGACAGGCATACATGAATCACATCGAGCATGTTGGTTATCAACGTATTTATATCCGGGCTGTAGCACTGGGCTAACAGGACTCCGGTAACCCGGGCTGTAGCAGGCTAGGCAGGACTCCGGATAACACCGCGTGACATTTCCCCAAAGGGACAGACACAGGAACGACGTGAAACACATGCCGGCCAGTCGAGTGTTCCGAGCAGTAGTGCTGGGCTAGCAGGACTCCGGTGAACCGGGCTGTAGCGGACTACTATCGCTCAGAAGCACTAGACTACATTTCCCCATATGATAGGCTGCCAAGGATAAACAACTAGATAGTCGGATCCCACACATAGCAAGCATTTCAATCATACACACAATATGCTCGATATGTGTAGATACAACATGGCATCACAACAAGACTCTACGACTCAAGGTATTTATTCAATAGGCTCGGAAGAGCCAGATATTACAAGCATGGGTCTCATGACCCAACAATCAAAGCATACAAGTCAAAACACATGCGGAAGCTTAACATGTCTGAGTACAGACATCTACAAATGAAAAAGGCTGAGAAGCCTGACTATCTACCAGATCCTGCCGAGGGCACAAGATCGTAGCTGAGGTAACAAGCTAAACGTCGAAGTCCAAGCGGTACTACTAGCGAGACTGACGTCTCTCTGCAAAACATAAAATAGGCAAACGTGAGTACAATTGTACTCAGCAAGACTTACATCAGAACTAGCTACATATGCATCAGTATCAAAAGGGGGTGGTGGAGTTTAACTGTAGCAAGCCAGCTTTGACCCGGTGGCTATCCTGAACTACGACTGCAAGTAACTCTTTGAGGTGGCGCACACGAGTCCACATATTCACCAACCAATACACCACTATGGATCCACTTCCGTCTCCCTACGAGAAGGCCATCCATAGCACTCACGCTTATCTTGCGTATTTTAGAGTATCCACTTTCACTTGTCTATGAACTGTTATAGGCAACCCAGAAGTCCATAACCGCGGACACGGCTATTCGAATAGATGATGTTAACCCTGCAGGGGTGTACTTCTTCATACATGTTTCCACCACTTAGCGTCTGCACACGACATGTGCTCGGCAGACTTCAAGCGAAAGCCGACGTGGGTGTAGACCACGACCTACCTAAACACTCAAGTCTCTAGTCCAGGTTTATCGCCTATTCGGGTTCCATCCGCAGGGAGTCCGGCCGAGGTTTCCACTAACGGCCCCGAACGATGTGTACAGGGTCCGAGACACCAAACGGGCGCCCGGCAGCCCGGCCACGTGCCTACCGCAACACAGCCCACCCCTACGGTCAGCGCTGCGTGCGGCCCCCAGCATACTACAAACACCAGAAACTACTTGCAACTCCTGGACAGAGGACAAGGGTGATTAAGAAGTCGAGCGGGGTCATATTTCAGGGCCCAATGCATGGTAGTAGCTGTTTCATGGATCACAAACACAGAACTCAGTTCCTGAGGACGGCTTCAATGAGACAACCCACCATGTACTCCTACATGGCCTCTCACCAATACCTTTACCAAATCGTATTCACACACTTAGCTCACACACAGTAGGACATGTTCATCACCATTCCAATTCATTCCCGATGAATCAGACCCGACTCAACTCTAAGCAGTAGCAGGCATGACAAACAAGCATGAATGAGTAGGCACAACATGGGCTCAAACAACTCCTACTCATGCTAGTGGGTTTCATCTATTTACTGTGGAATGACAGGTCATGCAAAGGATAAAGGGGTTCAGCTACCGCAGCAAGTAACACATGAATCGTTGTTGTCCTAATGCAGTAAAAGAGAGCAGGAGCGAGAGGGTGGGATTGTATCGGGATGAACAAGGGGGTTTAGCTTGCCTGGCACTTCTGAAGATAACATAGCTCTTCATCGGTGTCATCGAACTCATCGTCGAAACATCGTCTAGTGAGAGGGGACGGTTACCGGCAGACAGAGAAGGAAACACAATCAATGCGATGCACAATATGATGCATGCTCATAACATGGCAATATGAGTGTGTTGGCCTAATGCAACTACAACCAGATGGATTTGGGTCATATTGAACTAAAGGTTGGACCCCAAATTCAAATTATGAATTTAATTAGTGCCTTATCATGTTTTGCACTAAACAGCAAGGTTAAGTTCTTTAAACATGCATGGAACCAGTGCATATGGATAGATTGAATTTTTCTGATCATTTTTCATATATAAATTATTTCATTCTGAGCTACGGTTGAATTTCTATGAATTTTAGAAGTTTAGGGCATTTTTTGGAATTTCCTGAATTAAATTAAATCCAGGAAATAGCTTATTGCGTCAGCATGACAGCAGCATGACCTCAGCAGGTCAACCGGGGCTGCTCCAGGTCAAACCTGACGTGCGGGGTCCACCCGTCAGAGACACAGGGGCTAAACCCGGTCAAACCCAATGCTGACTGGGTTTGACCCTGCAGTAGGGCCCGCTGTCAGTGGCTATTAGGGTTGCTTAAGTGGCGGGGTTAGCGTCTAATGATGGCCACGTCAACACTCGCCGGAGCACGGCCGGCGACGACCAAACCGCGCGGCGGTGCTTCGCCGGAATGCGCTACAGGCGGCGGAAAGGCGCGCGGGGACTACCAATCGGCAGCCCGCGCTCGACCGCATCCACCTGGGCATAGGGGAGGTCGCGGGGACGGCGGAGCTCGCCGGAGCAGGGCTCGCGGCGGCGGCCGGAGTTCGGTTGATGCGGGTTAGGCACTGCAGGGCGCTAGGGGGGCTGCGGTTAGGCGCGTTGGACTCGTGGGGGTGCGGTGAGCTCAGTGGTAAGCTTGGACGCGTGCTTGCACGGCCGTAGCCACGACGGCGACATGGCCGGCGGCGAGGAGCGCTCGGGCTCGAAGGGGGCGGTGGCTACGCGGCGTAATCGAGCACGGGAAGTAGAGGGATAGATAGAGGAGCTCACGGCGGATCCAGAGAGCTGGTCGGCAAGGCCGGGGACGGCCTGAAGCTCGCGAATCCCTGAAGAGTTCGCCGGCGGCCAGAGGTTGAAGAAGAGCTCGAAGGTGAGGCTGCAGGGCTTCCGGCGGGGCGTTGCTTGGTGGGGAGGGGAAGGGGGTCGAGGCGGAGCCTCTGAGCTCAGCGGCAGGGCGAGGGGTGGCCGGTGGCTGCGGCTATGGCGAGCGGCGACGACGGTGCGTTCGGTGAGGAGAGCAGAGGAGGGAGAGGGGCGTGAGGGAGAGTGGGAGAGGTCCAGGGGAAGGTCGGGGCGATGCACGTGGCGCTCGGGGCCGATTCCAGCAGCGGCAAGCAAGCAGGGGGTGGCCGGACGCGTGCTCGCGCGCGCCGGCCACGCGCTCGTCCTCCTGGCAAGGGGAAGACGACAGGGAGGAGCCCCTGGTGGGCTGGGCCGGCCACTTGGGCTGCCAGGTAAGTCCAGGTAAACCTTTCTCTCCCTCTGTCTTAGTTTCTGTTTTTATTAATGTTTTCTAATTCTTCTGCATTTGTTTTGACTTAGTTAAAATGCTAAGACATTACCAAAAATCATGAAACTAATCATGGCTACTGTTTATAATATATCCAACAGTAAACATTTTAGTTTATGATTATTTGAGCATTTTAAATATTTTATAGTGTTTAAATGCCCAAAAGCAAATATAATAAGATTTAATTCAGTGACCAAATATGTCATGGAAAAATGTGCATCACCTCTGGTTACTGTTTCCAGTATTTTCCAAAAATGATGAACATTTTTCAAAACCACTTTGGGTTCACTAAAATATTTTGGTTGAATCTATTGATTTCCTTTTATGCTAGGGTTTGAAACAATCCCCATTTCAAGTTTCTGAGAAATTTTAAACATGATGCAGGGATGCAAACAAAGGTGGGCAAGGCCTAAACTGGGGCTGTGACAGCTCACCCCCACTAAACAAGAATCTCGTCCCGAGATTCAAGTCGTGAGGTTAGAAGAAAGGAGGTCACAACTATCACGGTCTTCACGATCCAACTGTCCTTCTCAGAGATGTTGATTAATTGCTTCAAACTGATTTTGACATACATGCTCTTGAGATCTTCATCCAACATGATGGTGACAGAAAGAAACCCTATAGGAAATGATCTCCTCGAAGATCGAGCATTCAGGATTAACTCGTGGAATGAGATGTCGGAACATCTCGAGTTGAGGCACAAAACGCATCATGAGGGGCGGAAGAATAACAACGGGGTTTGATTTGATGGGCAAAAATTCCACACTTAGAAAGATGGTGGAGGGTGTCACGGTAGCGAGGAAAATTGCCATGATTCCATAACGGGGCACCTCAGGGAAGGTGACTCGAAGAACTATCCCCTTAAGTGGCAAAAAGAATTACTTTTGATCCATAGATCATTAAAACTCTCTATACCAGCCTAAGGCAATTACAACGATCGTTTGAAGGAGTTTGAAAAGGTGACATACTTGTACTAGAACGAAAGATGTGGACTACCTTGTTGAAGACAATGCAATAGATGATTTTTGCTTATCACCGGAAATGGATGGGACCCATGACAAGTTCACTTTTGAATATGATCCTGGACAACAACTATTGAGGTGCAAGCTGGGAACAAAATGCAAATGCTGGGAATGATTCTGGTAACTGGGAGATAGCTCAACAGTCGAGAGCAATTCCACTGTTGGAATGGTTATAGCATAATCGAGGAATACTAATAGCACAAGGATCCCTAAGGAACAACTTCTAAAATAAGCCGCACGAGATCCTCATGGAGAAGATGGTCAACTAGTTCAATCAAGATACTACCATGATAGCTCTTCCGGCTAGGTGTGTCGGCCAGACATCAACCTTGTCGGGACCTACATAACAGATCTTGGAAAAGTTCCAGCCATCACATCTGCCTGAGATTCAGATCTGGTTGGTAACAGGATAATCCAGACCCCTCAAGTCTGGAAAGAAAAATGGAAGTTTGCAACACAAATCAATGAAATGACGTTGCAAGACTCTCAGGAAATGAACTACGATAGTAAGCTCCAAACCATGAACTGGTTCTGCTAAACACATGTGAACATGCTGTCCCAGACAATCATGACCACATAGTAGTCTTATAACAAAACACTACCGAGTTCAGGTGGGGGATCCATCATCTAGGGTAACGAAGTCTTGTGCATGACCTAGGATTTGCACAACAACTCCTTTCTCTAGAACAAATCAGTCAGTGGCTTGGTGTGCTAGGGATTACCACGGAGTGGAGGTAATTAATCTACCAAACCATAGAATACTTCGCACGTATGCATGCCCGACTTGGGATGATTCCAAGGGAAATAAAACAAACCTTTCTCGAATTCATGGCAGCAACTTACACCAATGCACATGAATTCGAGGAAGTCACTTCTTCCATCCAAGCATAAGCTTCATGAACGGAACATGAAGGCATTGCTTACAAAGTTTTCAACACTAGGTTGATGTTCAACATGATCCATGGGGGAGACAAAATGCTGCTGATGGGCTCAACAACACCTCATCGGAATTTCCATATCACTGGACTTCCACCATCATGTGAACACAGTGATAGCATTGGTCAGACCAAAAGATGTAATGGTGTATGCTCGAGGAATCAACCACGAGTAAGACAACATTACGAATATCGTTGGTTCTGATTTGACTTGACGATAGTCCATACTCAAATCAAAGTTTTGACAAGATAATACATCCAACAACTGATCACGAGGACCAATTGGTGAAGATATCATCTTTCTTCAACACACACCACAAAAGATATCCCTTAACATGAACTAAGTCAGACAAGCTTTATCTTCCAACTCTCCAAGTTGTTGTCTAGCTCAACCAACTAGCTCAGGGATATCTAACACAGATTCTTGGAGAAAGGGTGGTTCACAAGGAACCAACTTGATCACGAGTTCAACATAACAGTCTGAGGACAACCTGGTAATACTTCCGAGAAGATATTCGGAAAATCACGAACCACCGATATGTTGCTAAGCTCGAGAACAATCTTGCTTTTCAGGGCAAGATGATATGATCAAATAAACAAGGGATTGAACAATCCTTACTCATTGATCGAAGTGTGCACCAGAAATAAGGACTAGGTAGCACGATCAATCTTAGGATGATGATTTAGTAACCAACACGCTAAGAATGAGAATATTGTCCATTTACTACAAAGCAACGAGTTGCTCGGAGTATTGATTTCACACATCACGAATCACTAGTCGGCATTCCGGTTACAACAACACGGAAACCGAGGAATGAACAATGATGGCAAGAAGTGTTACTGCGTCAAGAACTCATAAGAGGTGGTGCAATTCTCATGACTCTCTTGACATAAAGATGGTAACACTCCAAGGTAGAATAGAATCAAAAGCTTGATTGCATTTGATCTGCAGAATACAACTGCTTCGACCCAATCCTAGAAATGGATGAGGTACTGGAGTTTGTTTCTCCAAGTCATTCCGGATAGAATGGCTTGACGGACCACAAGAGCAATAGGCATTGATAAACGAATGCTCGCATACTCTTGACTATCAATTTATGGAAGAAGGTCAGAAAACGACTAAGGAGGGACAACTCAAGGAACATATGATTTTCTGAGTTGTGGATGCATGGATTAGTATGTCAAACGAGTTCAATGAATTTCTTCCGGATAATCCATGCGGAGAGGTAGGACTGGCAGATTCACAATTATGGATGGAGAACTCCTCAAGAGTACTCTGGTTGTGATCTTTTGGTTCAGCAGAACTTCGGCCATAAGCAGTTCATGGTATTTGGAAGAATGATATACCACGGACCTCGATGACTATCGCAAAGGTTACTAATGTCCTAAGGAACTAGCAAGCACTATCAACATGAAGTAAGTAGGGTGAATCTCGGGTTCGGAGACCCATGAGTAGAATACCTACTACTAAACGGCATCATGGGATGCTTTAGAGAATGGTGGCCAGAATCATCACACCGGGAACACAAAACATGGCTAGATTGCTAGGTGACTCCCTAAAACACCTAGAGTCATAATAATAGCTCCAACATATATGTCAAGGCAACGGAGTACCTCAACAGACCGATTAGTGTGCTTATTCCGACCAAAAGGACATCGGGAATGGAAGGAAAGGATTTGCAAATGCATCAGACTAGTTGGAAACCTGGGGTGACTCGGACAGCATAACGGCTGTAAATGCTCAGAAAAAGATTTGAGACATTCACAACAGTTTGCATAGACACTCAACAACATCATATCAAAGTTCTGCGGCCAGTTATGAGCATATGGAAGTAGTAGGAACTGATCTGAGGTTTAATCCAACAATCTTAGGCAACTACGGTTTAGTAACACGTCATCCTGATAGATAGATGAGAAGCCTATTTCTTAAACCCCGTAGAAGAGAAGAGGATGACTCAGATCAGAAGGCCATGAGGTATAAGGAGTAAAAAGAGCCTTACGTTCCCTTCCACAATCAATTCCCCTACATAACTAAAGCATTTCTAGACACGACTTCGACCAGTTTGGCTGGGAAATCCTACAGACAGTCAGGCTCTGATACCAACGCTGTCGGGACCCCGATCCTAAGTCACATCAATCCAGCATGTAACACATCATATCACTTTGCGGCCTCACGCACGGTACTCCCACGGGTGCCACCTTACCTAGCCCGGGACCGTTTGCGCCTTTTGGCTCACGTATATGATAGTGTCGCTAGCATCCATATGACAGAGAACCCGGGCCGACATGGCTAGTCGTGAACCCAAAGCGACGCTAGCCTATGAGGACAGGCATACATGAATCACATCGAGCATGTCGGTTATCAACGTATTTATATCCGGGCTGTAGCACTGGGCTAACAGGACTCCGGTAACCCGGGCTGTAGCAGGCTAGGCAGGACTCCGGATAACACCGCGTGACATTTCCCCAAAGGGACAGACACAGGAACGACGTGAAACACATGCCGGCCAGTCGAGTGTTCCGAGCAGTAGTGCTGGGCTAGCAGGACTCCGGTGAACCGGGCTGTAGCGGACTACTATCGCTCAGAAGCACTAGACTACATTTCCCCATATGATAGGCTGCCAAGGATAAACAACTAGATAGTCGGATCCCACACATAGCAAGCATTTCAATCATACACACAATATGCTCGATATGTGTAGATACAACATGGCATCACAACAAGACTCTACGACTCAAGGTATTTATTCAATAGGCTCGGAAGAGCCAGATATTACAAGCATGGGTCTCATGACCCAACAATCAAAGCATACAAGTCAAAACACATGCGGAAGCTTAACATGTCTGAGTACAGACATCTACAAATGAAAAAGGCTGAGAAGCCTGACTATCTACCAGATCCTGCCGAGGGCACAAGATCGTAGCTGAGGTAACAAGCTAAACGTCGAAGTCCAAGCGGTACTACTAGCGAGACTGACGTC
The DNA here is from genome assembly GCA_032464435.1 of Aegilops umbellulata. Classification (NCBI taxonomy): domain Eukaryota; kingdom Viridiplantae; phylum Streptophyta; class Magnoliopsida; order Poales; family Poaceae; genus Aegilops; species Aegilops umbellulata. Next base: position 354,398,367 of record CP136058.1, read on the forward strand.
TCTCTGCAAAACATAAAATAGGCAAACGTGAGTACAATTGTACTCAGCAAGACTTACATCAGAACTAGCTACATATGCATCAGTATCAAAAGGGGGTGGTGGAGTTTAACTGCAGCAAGCCAGCTTTGACCCGGTGGCTATCCTGAACTACGACTGCAAGTAACTCTTTGAGGTGGCGCACACGAGTCCACATATTCACCAACCAATACACCACTATGGATCCACTTCCGTCTCCCTACGAGAAGGCCATCCATAGCACTCACGCTTATCTTGCGTATTTTAGAGTATCCACTTTCACTTGTCTATGAACTGTTATAGGCAACCCAGAAGTCCATAACCGCGGACACGGCTATTCGAATAGATGATGTTAACCCTGCAGGGGTGTACTTCTTCATACATGTTTCCACCACTTAGCGTCTGCACACGACATGTGCTCGGCAGACTTCAAGCGAAAGCCGACGTGGGTGTAGACCACGACCTACCTAAACACTCAAGTCTCTAGTCCAGGTTTATCGCCTATTCGGGTTCCATCCGCAGGGAGTCCGGCCGAGGTTTCCACTAACGGCCCCGAACGATGTGTACAGGGTCCGAGACACCAAACGGGCGCCCGGCTGCCCGGCCACGTGCCTACCGCAACACAGCCCACCCCTACGGTCAGCGCTGCATGCGGCCCCCAGCATACTACAAACACCAGAAACTACTTGCAACTCCTGGACAGAGGACAAGGGTGATTAAGAAGTCGAGCGGGGTCATATTTCAGGGCCCAATGCATGGTAGTAGCTGTTTCATGGATCACAAACACAGAACTCAGTTCCTGAGGACGGCTTCAATGAGACAACCCACCATGTACTCCTACATGGCCTCTCACCAATACCTTTACCAAATCGTATTCACACACTTAGCTCACACACAGTAGGACATGTTCATCACCATTCCAATTCATTCCCGATGAATCAGACCCGACTCAACTCTAAGCAGTAGCAGGCATGACAAACAAGCATGAATGAGTAGGCACAACATGGGCTCAAACAACTCCTACTCATGCTAGTGGGTTTCATCTATTTACTGTGGAATGACAGGTCATGCAAAGGATAAAGGGGTTCAGCTACCGCAGCAAGTAACACATGAATCGTTGTTGTCCTAATGCAGTAAAAGAGAGCAGGAGCGAGAGGGTGGGATTGTATCGGGATGAACAAGGGGGTTTAGCTTGCCTGGCACTTCTGAAGATAACATAGCTCTTCATCGGTGTCATCGAACTCATCGTCGAAACATCGTCTAGTGAGAGGGGACGGTTACCGGCAGACAGAGAAGGAAACACAATCAATGCGATGCACAATATGATGCATGCTCATAACATGGCAATATGAGTGTGTTGGCCTAATGCAACTACAACCAGATGGATTTGGGTCATATTGAACTAAAGGTTGGACCCCAAATTCAAATTATGAATTTAATTAGTGCCTTATCATGTTTTGCACTAAACAGCAAGGTTAAGTTCTTTAAACATGCATGGAACCAGTGCATATGGATAGATTGAATTTTTCTGATCATTTTTCATATATAAATTATTTCATTCTGAGCTACGGTTGAATTTCTATGAATTTTAGAAGTTTAGGGCATTTTTTGGAATTTCCTGAATTAAATTAAATCCAGGAAATAGCTTATTGCGTCAGCATGACAGCAGCATGACCTCAGCAGGTCAACCGGGGCTGCTCCAGGTCAAACCTGACGTGCGGGGTCCACCCGTCAGAGACACAGGGGCTAAACCCGGTCAAACCCAATGCTGACTGGGTTTGACCCTGCAGTAGGGCCCGCTGTCAGTGGCTATTAGGGTTGCTTAAGTGGCGGGGTTAGCGTCCAATGACGGCCACGTCAACACTCGCCGGAGCACGGCCGGCGACGACCAAACCGCGCGGCGGTGCTTCGCCGGAATGCGCTACAGGCGGCGGAAAGGCGCGCGGGGACTACCAATCGGCAGCCCGCGCTCGACCGCATCCACCTGGGCATAGGGGAGGTCGCGGGGACGGCGGAGCTCGCCGGAGCAGGGCTCACGGCGGCGGCCGGAGTTCGGTTGATGCGGGTTAGGCACTGCAGGGCGCTAGGGGGGCTGCGGTTAGGCGCGTTGGACTCGTGGGGGTGCGGTGAGCTCAGTGGTAAGCTTGGACGCGTGCTTGCACGGCCGTAGCCACGACGGCGACATGGCCGGCGGCGAGGAGCGCTCGGGCTCGAAGGGGGCGGTGGCTATGCGGCGTAATCGAGCACGGGAAGTAGAGGGATAGATAGAGGAGCTCACGGCGGATCCAGAGAGCTGGTCGGCGAGGCCGGGGACGGCCTGAAGCTCGCGAATCCCTAAAGAGTTCGCCGGCGGCCAGAGGTTGAAGAAGAGCTCGAAGGTGAGGCTGCAGGGCTTCCGGCGGGGCGTTGCTTGGTGGGGAGGGGAAGGGGGTCGAGGCGGAGCCTCTGAGCTCAGCGGCAGGGCGAGGGGTGGCCGGTGGCTGCGGCTATGGCGAGCGGCGACGACGGTGCGTTCGGTGAGGAGAGCAGAGGAGGGAGAGGGGCGCTAGGGAGAGTGGGAGAAGTCCAGGGGAAGGTCGGGGCGATGCACGTGGCGCTCGGGGCCGATTCCAGCAGCGGCAAGCAAGCAGGGGGTGGCCGGACGCGTGCTCGCGCGCGCCGGCCACGCGCTCGTCCTCCTGGCAAGGGGAAGACGACAGGGAGGAGCCCCTGGTGGGCTGGGCCGGTGGCTGGGCCGGCCACTTGGGCTGCCAGGTAAGTCCAGGTAAACCTTTCTCTCCCTCTGTTTTAGTTTCTGTTTTTATTAATGTTTTCTAATTCTTCTGCATTTGTTTTGACTTAGTTAAAATGCTAAGACATTACCAAAAATCATGAAACTAATCATGGCTACTGTTTATAATATATCCAACAGTAAACATTTTAGTTTATGATTATTTGAGCATTTTAAATATTTTATAGTGTTTAAATGCCCAAAAGCAAATATAATAAGATTTAATTCAGTGACCAAATATGTCATGGAAAAATGTGCATCACCTCTGGTTACTGTTTCCAGTATTTTTCCAAAAATGATGAACATTTTTCAAAGCCACTTTGGGTTCACTAAAATATTTTGGTTGAATCTATTGATTTCCTTTTATGCTAGGGTTTGAAACAATCCCCATTTCAAGTTTCTGAGAAATTTTAAACATGATGCAGGGATGCAAACAAAGGTGGGCAAGGCCTAAACTGGGGCTGTGACAGCGGCGCTAGCGCTAGAGGACGTGCGGGGCGATGGGGTTAGGGGCGAAACGAAGAGGGGCTCACCCCGCGTCCTTTGGAGGCGTCAGAGAGCTCGGGGGAGGCCGGACGGTGACGTGGCGTTGCAGGCGATCTCGGGCGCTGGAGGTTGAAGATGATGGCGGTGGCGGCGTTGCAGGGGCTCCCGCGGTGCGCTTCTCGGCGAGGAGGAAGAGATGGTCGAGGCGGAACTCCGGGATGCGTCGGGGAGGTGAGGCAGTGGCTGTGGGCGCGGGGTTACGGCGGCGCGTCCATGGAGGCTTCGGCCATGGCGGGGAACGGGCGAGGAGAGGCGTGGGGGGGCGAATGGGGTGTCGGCGAGGTCGGGGCGACGACCTGGAGACGATCCACACGGCGCAACGGCGACCAGGGCGATGCAGAGAGGCTGGGTGGTGCGTGGCGAGCTCGGGCGCGCCATGCCCACCTCCCTGCCTGCCTGGCGGGAGGTAGCAGGTGACTGGCCTCGGCCAACAGTGCTGGGCCAGCACAGTGCCAGGCCAGGTAGGTGGCCCAGGTAGGTGTTCTCTCTCTCTTTTCTAAATTGTTTCTGTTTTTCTATTTTGTTCTGTTTGTTTTGATTTAGTTTAGGCACTAAATTTTTTTAATAAATTCTGTAGGTTATTATATGGCTTGCTAAAATATACACAAAGCCACTCACAAACTTCCAGAATTATTGAAGTTATATTTAATATATATTAAATATAAATCCAAAGCAGATAGTTATTGGATTAATTCAAATGGCCAAAATAAATGTTTCTGAGTTCCTAAAAATATTGGTTTGAATTTTACCTCTAGCCAATATTTCTATAGAATAACAGGAACATTTTCTTGGACTCATTTGAGAAGGTTTTAAAGTTGATTATTTTGAACTGATTTCTGAGGGTTACCACTTTACCCAATTCAAATTTAAGTGGAATTTAAACATGATGCATGGATGCTGATGCCACTAATTACAAACAATTCTAGGGCTGTGACATTAGTAGTCATGTGAATTTGGTATTCGTTCGATATTTTGATGAGATGTATGTTGTCTAGCCTCTAGTGGTGTTATGTGAACGTCTACTACATAATATTTCACCATTATTTGGGCCTAGGGGAACGCATTGGGAAGTAATAAGTAGATGATGGGTTGCTAGAGTGACAGAAGCGTAAACCCTAGTTTATGCGTTGCTTCGTAAGGGGCTGATTTGGATCCATATGTTTCATGCTATGGTTAGGTTTACCTTAATACTTTTGTTGTAGTTTCGGATGCTTGCAATAGAGGTTAATCATAAGTGGGATGTTTGTTCAAGTAAGAATAGCACCCAAGCACCGGTCCACCCACATATCAAATTATCAAAGTACCGAACGTGAATCATATGAACGTGATGAAAACTAGCTTGACGATATTCCCATGTGTCCTCGGGAGCGCTTTTCCTTATATAAGAGTTTGTTCCGGCTTGTCCTTTGCTACAAAAAAGATTGGGCTACCTTGCTGCACCTTATTTACTTTTGTTATTTGTTTCTCGTTACAAATTATCCTTTCACAAAACTATCTGTTACCACTTATTTCAGTACTTCCAGAGAATACCTTGCTAAAAACCGCTTATCATTTTCTTCTGCTCCTCGTTGGGTTCGACACTTTTACTTATCAAAAGGACTACGATAGATCCCCTATACTTGTGGGTCATCAGATGTCCATCCAACGGCCGTAGTGCTTCTTCAACCTCTGGTCTTCTTGCTCAAGCCGCCCAAAGCAGCGCCAGTCGTGCCGCATGCTCCTGCCTCCCGTGGTCGGCTGTGCTGCCGCGGAGGCCTCGCCGTCCCCTACTATTCCCACCGCTGGCCAAGCCCTGCGGCGACGGCAGCCTCACACCATAGTCAAACCAGTGAACTCTCGTACTCCTCTCCGCGCGGGCTTCCACTGCCGCGTCTTCCCCGGCTCCGCGTCGTCCCCTTCCTAGGCCTCGCCGTCGTCCACCGTCATGGTGCTCTCCGCACGGCGTGGTCAACCTGGTCAAGGAACGACTTCCACCGGAAGAGTACTGTACGTGGAGAGGCTGACAGCTGGGTCCACGGCCACAGCCCAGTTTTTTTATTATTTGCCAAGTAAGTCGCTTTGTCAGGCCTGTTGGGCTGCAAATCTTTCAAGATGAGGAGAGCTTTCATTCGGCTGGCCGAGAAAATGGCCCATCAGTAATGAGAAATGGGCTATACATTTTTAAAACACATCAAACAGGCAATTAGTTTCAAATACCTTTTTTTATTTCGAGATTTTAAATTACATTAATTTTTATGCGTGGAGAATTTGTTGGATTTTATATTGATTTACATTTATTTTTTAAATCAGTTGGAATGTGAGTCGAAATTTCCGGATTAAAAACAGTTCGGATCGCACCGAAATCTGCAATATTTCATATAATTTTTTAACCGTGGCCACAATATGGGCTGTAATGCTAACAAAAGGAATATGGGCTCCAAAAAAACCTTAATAATTAGCAAATGGGCTGTAAATTATTAGAAATAATGGCAGATGGGTTGTATGCTGTTTTCCACAGATTTGAGGCTTTCCTAAAAAAAGGTTGACGCACAAGCAGTGACTGTTGGATGGCCATCCAACGGCCGTCGTGCTTCTTCAATCTCTGCTCTTCCTGCTCCAGCCGCTCAAACAGGCGCCGGCGGGACTGCCTGCTCCCTCCTTCCCGCGGTCGGCTCTGCTGCCGCGCAGGCCTCATCGCCCCATCGTACTCCCATCGCTGGCCTAACCATCCCTCTACTCACCCACACCTGCTGTTATTCTCCGGCGACGGCAGACGAACCAGTAAACCCTCGTACAGTCGTACTCCCCTCCGCGTGGGAAACAACTGCCGAGTCTTCCCTGCCTCCATGTCGTTCCCTTTCTAGGCCTCGACATCGTCCACTGCCCTGGTGCTCTCGGCGCGGCCTGGTCAACATGGTCAACGACCGACATGCATCTGAAGTGGACTGTACGTGGAGAGGCCGACAGCTGGGTCCACGGCCGCACGCAAGGAAATGCCTCCTTATTACGCTCAAAATAATGATTCTTCCACCTGACATCAGGGACCCACCGAAAGGGCCTCTTATTTCGCGAAAAAAAACGTTACCGCCGCTGACAGCTCGGACCCACCAGCTATATCTTCGCACGCAAGGAAGTGCCTCTTATTACGCACAGAAAAAATGAATACTCCCCCTGTTAGCTGGGACCCAGTATAGTGGCAGGCTGACTTGTGGGCCTACTAAGTTGACGGGGACGGAGGGCTTTGTCAACTTAGTCAATATGCACGATTCTAGCTCCAGTGACCGTACGATGTCCATCCAACGGCCGTAGTGCTTCTTCCACCTCTGGTCTTCTTGCTCCAGCCGCCCAAACCAGCGCCGGTCGTGCCGCATGCTCCTGCCTCTCGTGGTCGGTTGTGCTACCGCGGAGGCCTCGCCACCCCCTACTATTCCCACCGCTGGCCAAGCCCTGCGATGACGGCAGCCTCACACCATAGTCGAACCAGTGAACTCTCGTACTCCTCTCCGCGCGGGCTTCCACTGCCGCGTCTTCCCCGGCTCCGCGTTGTCCCCTTCCTAGGCCTCGCCGTCGTCCACCGTCATGGTGCTCTCCGCGCGGCGTGGTCAACCTGGTCAAGGAACGACTTCCACCGGAAGAGTACTGTACGTGGAGAGGATGATAGCTGGGTCCACGGCGGCAGCAAGGAAGTGCCTCCTTATTACGCGGAAAATAATGGTTCCTCCACCTGACAGCAGGGACCCACCAGACGGGCCACCGTATTTCGTGAAAAAAATGTTTCCCCCCTGAGTGCTGGGACCCACCAGCTAGACCTTCCCCTATACTTGTGGATCATCAGATGTCCATCCAACGATCGTAGTGCTTCTTCAACCTCTGGTCTTCTTGCTCCAGCCGCCCAAAGCAGCGCCGGTCGTGCCGCATGCTCCTGCCTCCCGTGGCCGGCTGCGATGCGGCGGAGGCCTCACCGCCCCCTACTACTCCCACCGCTGGCCAGGCCATCCCTCTACTCACCCACACCCCTGTTATTCTGCGGCGACGACAGCCTCACACCGCAGCGAACCAATGAACCCTCGTACTCCTCTATGTGTGGGCATCCACTGCCACGTCTTCCCCGGCTCCGCGTCGTCCCCTTCCTAGGCCTCGCCGTCGTCCACCGCCCTAGTGCTCTCGGCGTGGCGTGGTCAACGTGGTCACGGAACGGCTTCCATCGGACGTGGACTGTATGTGGAGAGGCTGATAGCTGGGTCCACGGCCGCATCAAGGAAGTGCCTCCTTATTACGTGCAAAATAATTATTCCTCCACCTGACAGCAGGGACCCACCGGACGGGCCATCGTATTTCGCGAAAAACGTTTGCCCCTGACTGCTGGGACCCAGCAGCTACACCTTCGCACGCAAGGAAGTGCGTCCGGGCAAAAGAAAAAACAAAACGATTCGCCCTCCTGACTGCTGGGACCCACCAGCTACATCTTTGCAGGCAAGGAAGTGCCTGACAGTCGGGACCCACCTAGTTGAAGCGTACGTAGCGTTGTCATTCTGGTCGCAAACGTGTACGTACATATATACTGATGGATGTAGACGCGCGCACGTGTCGTAGTAGAGGCGCGCACTTAGCATGTACACGTGCGTACAACGGCCAGGGAGCAAGAAAGAAAATACGGCCACGTATGTGTACATACGGGCGGGGTCTCGAACGCCTACTCGCGCATACGTACGGCGAGGGCTCGTTGACATGGCTGGGTCGAAACGGAGAAACAACGTCGTCGTCGTGTTCATGGGGAGGCAACGGAATGCATCGTGTTCATCGGGAGGCAATGGAACGCGTGGGAGCCAACCGGCTGGGTCGGAACGGAATGCGTGGTCGTGTTCATCGTGAGGGCTTGGATGAAACAGGCAATGGAAACGAGGCCTGGCGTACCGCAGAACGGAGGAAACGGCCTTGTGTTCGACCGGCCACGTTCGAAACGGGATCCTGTTCATCGGAAGGGGTCTGGCGTACCGCAAAACGGAGGAAACGGACCTCCTACGGTCGAAACGGGGGTCCAGTTGACCGGGAGGGATGTGGCGTACCGCAAAACGGAGGAAACGGACTGGTGTTGGAGCGCTATGGTTGAAACAGGGGCCCTGTTCATCGGGAGGGGTGTGGCGTATCGCAAAACGGGACTCCACGGGATACTGTTCATCTCCACCATCGACCTCCTCCAGCCTCCCGATGATCATTGATCCTTTAGTCGTGTGCGGTGCCCCCTTCATCATAATCCACCTCGGTCATATCGTTGGAGTGCTTAGGCGAAGCCCTGCGCCGGTAGCTTCATCATCACCGTCATCACGCCGTCGTGCTGACGAAGCTCTCCCACGACACTCAGCTGGATCAAGAGTTCGTGGGACGTCACCGAGCTGAACGTGTGCAGATCATGGAGGTGTCGTACTTTCGGTACTAGGATCGGTCGGATCGTGAAGACGTACGATTACATCAATCGCGTTGTCATAACGCTTCCACTTTCGGTCTATGAGGGTACGTGGACAACACTCTCTCCTCTCATTGCTATGCATCACCATGATCTTGCGTGTGCGTAGGAAATTTATGAAATTACTGTGTTCCCCAACACCAGGTGCACCTGAATTGAAAAAAATAGTAAAAACAATCAACTATTTTTGAAATTTTTGGCAACATACATGGTTTATCCATAATACTCACGGGTAAAAATTTCGGGACAAAATGATTATTGTCGTATTCCGAACGAAATACAACATAGTCACTATTTAATGGTTTTTGTAGCTGCACTTTTGTTTTTGTCACTCGGAAAACGACATAGCTCATTTTGTCCCCAAAATTTAAACATGAGTATTATGCTAAATTGTTTCTCACAAAAAAGTTTAACAATTTTGGATTAAAAACTTTTATAAAATTCATGAATAAGTTTTAAAACATGAAAGAGTTTTTTAAAACTGAGATTTTTTTTACAAATTCATAAACTTTTCTTAAATTCCCAAAAAAATTCAAATGTGTGAACATTTTTAAATATCCGAGAACATCTTTTAAAGTTCATGGACAATTTCTGAAATCTAGGATATTTTTTAAATCCCTGGACATTATTGAAACTAGAGGATACCCCGTGCGTTGCTCCGGGAATTGCCTGATGAAAATTTGGATTGATAACATGAAAACCAAAATGAAAAATACATAGGACTTAATACTCCCTCCATTCCTCAATATAAGGTGTATTATTATTTTTTAAAGTCAAACTTCTCTAACTTTGACCAAGTTTATAGACAAAAATATCAATATCTAGACTACCAAATCATTATCACTAGATTCACCATGAAATAGATTTATATATTTAATATATTTAATATTGTAAATATTTATATATTTTGTTGTAAAGTTGGTCAAACATAGACACCAGTTGACTTTTTAAAAAACTAATACACCTTATATTTAGGAACGGAGGGAGTATATAAGATTATGTATAATTGTAACAATATTTATTTAATATAAGTACAATAATTAAGTGGAAAATATTCATGCATGGTTGAATGTTGTGGTGGGCTTTTTCCCATGCATGATTGCATGTGAAATGAGCCTTATCACATTCATAATGTATGATGAGGTGGCATGCTTGCATGTTGAGATAAATACGTTAGTGGGGATGAGTCTCTTGTTATATATAGGATACGGCAACAATTTTCAAATTCATGATGTTTTTTAAAATCCAGGAATATTTCTGAATATAATTTCAAAATCCCAAAGGCTTTTTTAAATTTTGTGATGTTTTTTTTATTTTAGGCACATTTTTCAAATTAAAAAGGCAGGAAAAAGGAAAAACATAGGGGCGCCCCACCCACAAATGGGCCGACCCAAAGCGCGAGGGGTGTGTGCATTTGTTGTGCCCCTGCTGTCCTATGCGCATGTTAGGAGGTCTTGACCAAGATACAGAGAGCACATCATTGGTGCATTCAGGGCTCGATAGATGCAGTGCCGCTCGTGTGTGCCGCTAGCGGGTTGTGGCCCATAGCTCTGTCGGTTTCGATCGCCCCGGTAGGTGTTGACTTCCACGAATCCTATTTGGCATCAACTGCGCACACCCCCTCCCACACAGGAATCTAGCTGGGCCGACCAATGTAGGTTTTTTCTTTTTTGGGCGCTGCTACGCGTCCACCGGCCGATCAACACGATACGTCCACCATCTCGATGGTCGTTCGATCTACGCGTGTGCAGCCGTCCGATTGATCTCCCAGCACGCGGCTCGGTTGCCTTCCCTACTCATTAATTTCTGAAACAGCGGACATGTTGCAGAAACAAGCGCTTTGTCCCGGCCACGACAGACCTGTGCCCGCGCGGTGCCGCCCCCAACCACCGCAAAATCAGCCGTCGCCGACGTGGGGGACCTCCATGACGCACCACATCGCGCGCCAGATGGTGGGATCGGACGCCAATCTAGCTCACGAGGACCCCATGCTTGGAGAACGGACGCAACCATCTTTCTTAGCACCAAGCGTCACCGGGGGGCTTCCGCCACGAGCTGGATCTTCCACTTGGTTCACAAGTCCCCCGGTGGTGTTTCGTGAAGCTCCATCGAGCAGATCCCGTCAACAATCTTCGGTGAAATCCTGTTTCTGAAACACTAGCTCTGTTCCACTCTGAAACATGAACACCTGTGTGAAAAAACAGAGCAATGAGCCTCCCAAATTTTAGTTGCACATGAGCCTCCACATTTCCTGAAACATTAATGGCTCTGCAACACTTACTTTGTTGCAAAGCCGCTGAAGTGTTATCTTCGCCAGAATTTTTAATTTTTCTCTTCAACAGTTTGCAACATAAATGATGTTGCGGGAGGACTTTTGCAAAGATGGTGGTGTTGTGGATTTTTTTTTTCCGTCTTCACCATTTTTGCAACATAAATGTTGTTGCGGGAGGATTCTTGCAACATGAATAATGTTGCAGAATTTTTTTCACTAAAAAGATGATGTCGTTTGCGGTGTGAATTAAGAAATTCATGCAACAAAGTCACTGTTGCGGGAGGACTTTTGCAACAAATCCGTTGTTGTGAAAAGTATAAAAAAGCATCCCGATTGGAGCAACGACGGAGGGCAAGAGCGGAGTCTAGAGCGGCGCAACTAGGCTGGTGGTGGCCGGAGCGGAGCTCGGGCGTGCGTGCTCGAGCAGCAGCCATGGCTGCGAGCAGGCGTAAGGAGACGGAGAATACATAAGGAAAGGATAAGAGGATAAGGACACATGTTGGACATAGGAGGCGGCAGATGCAGTGCGTGTTATCCGCCGGCTGAACAATAGCATTTCCCTTTTTGATTTCACTTTTTTATAAGTGTTGAAAAACTGCCTGGTTTTTTTGCTAGATCAACAGCACGAAAAAGGGCAAAAAAAAAAAGAACTAGCATGCGTAGCAGGCGGCCGAGCTATCTCAGTTGGGCCACGACCCGCTTGGGGCGGGCATGAGCGCCTTTTCACGTTACGCACGCTGGAGGCGCCTAAGGCCTTGTACAATAGGAGGTGCTTAGAAAAATAAACCGAGTTTTTCTGAAGCACAGGTGCCTATTTCTGCAGGAGAGACGCTTAGTTAAGCGTCTATCCTGTGTTAATAAGCACCAGTGCTTAAGAAAAGGCTAGTTTATTTCTCTAAGCACCTCCCAATGTACAAGGCCTAATAGGAGCACTCGTTGACTTCAGGGTTCGCTAAATCAATAACTAGGTGGATTTGTTTGCTAGCTTTTTTCCCTATACTAGCATGTGTGAAATAAACCTGCTAGTTTTAAGAAAGGGTTTCGGTTTCTCCTATTAATTTAAAAACTTCATGAACTCGAAGAAAGTTTTATCAACTAAAAAATGCGGATTTTAAAAATGTTCATCAATTAGGAAAAGAAAAATGTGAATTTGAAACAAGTTTATGGATTTAGAAAAAGGTTCATGAATATGATTTTTTACGAATTTCAAAAAGTAGACGAATTTTAAAAGTTCAAAAGTTTACAATTTTGAAGAAAACATGGATTTGATAAAAATAGTTCACAGGATTACACAAAAAGTTCAATGTTTTTTAAAACAAAAGTTCACAAATTTGAAAAACATTCATGGATTTTTGAAAAATAAAGTTGGCAGATTTGGGAAAAGTTCATCAACTTGAAAAAAGATCATGAATTTAAAAAAAGTTCAAAAATATGGGAAACGATTGTGGATTGAAAATATATTCATGCATTTGAAAAAAATGTAGATTAAAAAAATCATGAATTTGCAAAATTTCACATGTTTTGAAAATAGGTTCATGAATTTGAAAATGTTTGTGAATTTTAAAAACTTGACGTGTTTTGAAGGAAGTGTTCACGAATTTAAGAAAAGTTAACGATTTGAAAAAGGGAAAAATAATAAGAAAAGGAAATATAAAACTGAAAAAACATGATAGAAAACCGACCAAACAAAAATGGAAAAAAATGAAAACCGGAGTCTAGAAGGCTTTTTTCTTAGCGTTACATTTGACGCACCAAGTAGTAAAAGAAGCAAAAGTAGACATAGCAAATGCTATGTCGAGGTTGGAAACTACCGCTGGAGATAAACCAGCAGGTCGGAGGTTCGAATGTCACTTCACGCACCTTCTTTTAATGTTAAAAGAAGGAAAACAAAGAGTAAATAGACCGATCCTAGGACGGAGGGGTGTGTGTGTGCCGGTTTGTGGGTTTTCCTATAACCGGCTCTAAGGATGCTAAATAATTGGCTGAATTAGTAGTGTTATGGTTGAGCGATCAAGGATGGCGTGGGCTATATTCGATAAATGTCGAGCTCACGTCATTGTGGAGGCCTTAGGTGACTTAATTTTATTGTTTTCATCTCTCCTACTTAAAAAGAACACAAGGTTATGGCGTTCATCTCGTGTTTCATCCAACATTTGGTACGTTCCCGTCCCTTTCTTCGTCTTGATTTTCTTTCCTTTCTATCTTTACTTTTTCTCATCGACTTTTCTTTGAAACCTTCTTAACTATCTCGTCTTTCAGTGCCTCCTAGCTGCTTCCTATCTTGTACATGCATGTACACATCACACAATAGTAAGAACACTCAAAATGCATCCTACGAAGATTAATGACAAATTCAGGGTCTGTAAAATAATTTACTGTTCATGTACTGTTTTGCCTCGATTTGTCTTTTTTGCTGAGAGCTACTCAGATGTTCAAATGAGCTAATATTTGGAGCGGACCTCACGCAAAAAATTGTCTACCATGGAAACAAAATTGGATTTTTTTTGAATTTTCTAGTATTTGTTTTGAATTTTTTCTGACCGGATGCGGATGAGCCTGGGCACCGAATCGCTGCACTCAAAACGAAAAAGGTCGTTGGCAAACGACCATTATACAATGGAACTTGGCACTATTGTTTGTCGTAAGGGTCAACCCATCTTTCTAGAGAAACAGACACATAGCATCACAGCATTACGCATTTTCAAGATAAGAAAGTGGAAAATGCACTCTCCAAGTCTCCATTGCCCAAAGGAAAGGGGAGTGTGAAGGTATATCCAGAGTTCTGTTAATCTAATATAAATCAGATATATTTTAAAGAAAGGGCTATGAAATAGACATGTACAGAATGGAATATGCCGCTAAGAGCATCTACAGTCGGGCTCCCCAAATCCACTATACTTCCAGGCGGACGGCCCGGTCACTAATCGGTAAAAATCGACCCAGGCGGCCGCCTCATACCATTCCCAAACGCCTGGGCTAATCGAGATCCCTCATATCCAGCCCAAATCCGGGACGGATATGGGGAGGCATGGGTAAGCCCGGGCAAGCCCGCCATGTCAAATCCTTCGCACGCTGGCCCACCCGACCCCATTTATATTCATCCCTATCCACTCCCCGACCAAACAATACCTAGTCCACTCCGGTCCGGACCCAAACTCACTTCTGGCGATCTCCAACCCTCTTAGGCATGGTGGGCAGCAAATCCGAGTCCGACCACTTCTGATCTATCGACTGGGTGTCGTCCCACATGGGCCGGAGGAGGCTATGTCCGTCCGCATGGCCCTCCACCGCTCCCGATAGGAGTGTGCCTAACCGACATCGGAATCTGTCCGGCACGAATCCATTGTGTCGGCGCAACTGGCGCTCAGATCCGCCGGGGCTGGAGGCTCGAGGTTCGTCTGTCGCCCCTTCTTCGGTCCAGAGGAGTATGAGTGTTACAGGGACCGGATGCCCATTGTAACAAGCAGAGGGCGCGGGAGCACAAGGCCTGCCTTACTGACGATGTGGTGGAGGCGGAGGCAGCGGCGCGCGCTGCTGCGGAAGAGGAAGTCATTCATGCCGGAATCCTCCAGAAGTGGCAGAGAAGGAACACGTGCACCCACACCCGAGAGGAAGCGTGGGCGGTTCGTGCCATGGCTAGGCTGCCCCCAAAAGAGGAGAATGGGGACAGTGACAGGACGGACAGCTCCGACAAGGAGCGGATCCGGCTTGATCCATATTGCATCTTCGAGTGCTACTTCCACTACAAAGACGCCATGAGCAGTAATATCAACCGTGGATGATCTTTGTGGATAGTTTAGTATGTATGTAGAACATGCCAAATATTGGTAACCCGGTGGCATGTATTGATGTAGTAGCCAGACGTCCGGCGGTATCGGAAGTTGACGGTGCATGTGTAATATATAGATTTGAGGTTTGCTAATTGAGGTATCCAAGTATGTGTGGAGACGAAAATTTAAGATGTGACCGGTCACTGTCCGTGGATGCGCCCAGCCGCGGATATTTGACAGGCCGAATTTGTTATGCATGAATGTAGATGCTCTTACATAATTTATCTACTAGTTATACATCTACTTGCAATTTTAGTTTGCTTTAATCATATTTTTATTCGAATTTTGATTGCTTCATGTCATACTTCTACCATCATCTGTAAGCCCTTTAGAATTGTTCTAGGGGTTGCTAAACAGGATTGTTAATAGTGTGCATGGTAATTAAACGCCAAAATGGTCTCCACCAAAACTAATACCGTTATCATTATCATCGAAAGATCGAACACTCGTATCTTGATGACGTTGCTGATGTCCCTGGCAAAGCACGGCCATGCAGTTTCAGCCTAAACATCCGCTGAACTATACCCGAGTATATATATTCATATCATTACCATCACTAATTCACTATTCACTGCTAGTAGGGCAAATAATTAACACACCGAGCAAATATGTAACACTTCTGGATTGGATTAAACATGGCGCACGTCCACACGGAGTATTGCTAATTTTCCTGACGCTCTCATCGATCAGCTCCAGAACCACGCCCAGTACTTGCGCTGCGCCTCCTCCTCATCCTCCTGTTGGACGCTCCCGCGCTCCGCGGCCGCGACGTCGAGCATGGCGTACTCGGGGAGGAAGAAGGCGCAGCTGCTCAGCTCGCCGCTGACCGCCCCGGCGCAGTCGTCGTCCGAGGACGACGGAGGCGAGCGCGCGTCGGCCAAGTAGGAGTTGGACTCCGGGCTGTCGTTGGCTCCCCCGGCGAAACCGGCCAGCAGCCCCGCCGCGCCATCGCAGGCGGCGTAGCCTTCTTTCAGCTCAACGGCTGGGACACCGTCATCTGCCGTGCCTGACACGGCGGTTGGCTCCGACGACTCCTTGGCTTGCAGTTTCTCGGTGAGTGAGGTCACCTGCAAGCGCGCATGCGCGGTCATTATCGAGGTGTCAAGGTCTTGTTTGAATTCACGTGATTTGGGACAACCGTGACAGTGATATAGAGGATTTGCTAAGTACTGGAGATTAGTCGGTCGATTGAGCACTTTACTAGGTGTACTAGATTCTTATCATACTTACTATACTATTATGTGACCCTACTGGTGAATCCGCATTCTATTTTACAGAGAATAATTCTCTCAAAGACAATCGAATCTTCACCATTCAAACAAATATTCGCAGAGGAAATATTTTAATTGACTAAATGTGAATTTCGTTTGACCCGGATCGAACTCAAGGGCCACTTTGACATTGGCCGTGTAGGAGGATTGCAACGATTTGTGAGACATTGGACTAGATAGCCGCGTGGAGTGGGTGCCCCACGATGACGTTCGCATTGTCGTGTGGAATCTTATAAATCTTGATTCTTCTTCTATAAAACTACGGTACGCAATTGCGTACTCTAAAAAAAACATTGGCCGTGTAGCTCATGAAAACTCAATTATACTGTATTAATAAGCGTTTGCTTAATTAAGCGATGAGCTGGCCGTGGCCGGATTGATGATCACCTGCGATCGTAGTCGGTGGTTGTCGGCGAGGAGCGCGTCGCGTCCGGCCATGAGCTCGTCGTGGGCGGCCCTGAGAGCGTCGAAGTCCTGCTCGAGCTGCTTCGCCTTCCAGCGCGCGCGGCGGTTCTGGAACCACACGGCCACCTGCCGCGGCGCGATTCCCAGCCGCCGCGCCAGCTCGCTCTTCCGCTCCGGCTCCAGCTTCCGCTTCTCCTCCTCGAAGCTCCGCTCCAGCGCCCGCACCTGCTCCGCCGTCAGCCGGCGCTTCCTTTCGGGCGCGTGCTCGTCGAGGCCGTAGTACCCGTACATCTCCTCGTCCAACTGGAGCTCCTCGTCCACCGTTGTCAAGAACGGCCTCTTACGCCGCCCGTCCTCCACGCCGGCCACCACCGGCGAGCCTGGAAATACTCGTGCGTGTAAGTGCAATCAAGTAGAGAATCCCAAGAACGAACGCCAAAAATACCGATCGATACCTCCAAGGAAGCTCCCGTTGCCGCCAAAGAGCATCATCTGACCTCCTCCGCCGCCGGCAGCGCGGCAGGGCGCGGCCGAGCCGAAAATGAGGCGGCCGGATTCCATAGAAAACTCTATCAAGAACCAAAGAAGAAGACCCTATCTTGCGGCACTAAAATTACATATGCGTGTGCGCACCACGCGCTCCCCCACCTCCTTTTGAAACACGGAGGCGATCGACCGGCGGGCCGGAGCTAGCTTGATTAGAAGGAGGAGGCGGCGGCGGCCGGGAACTTGTGGCGGTAGAAGCTGGTGCTCCACAGCATGCGCGTCGACGTCTTCATGGGGTACAGAGAGAACCCCATCTCTCCAGCCACCGCCGGAGAAGAACACGGGATTCTGTCAGGCCAAGTTTGCGCGATGCACGGTGGCCGGAGAAGCTGGCCGGCGGTAGTGGATGTACTGGCTGTAAATAAGCTTTTGGGATTTGTAAATATTTGTACTCCTAATTGGGGATCAGGGACACTGCGGGTAAAGTTTGGAGTGTAAAGGAGTAAGGATTATATAGGCCCAATGGGTGGTGTGAATTTACAGAAATGTCCTTGATTTGGTTAGAGTGGCAGCTTTGTCTCCTAATTGGGGGATTAGAGTATCTTTATTACTATGACATTTAGTCTCTTTAAGATAACTTATTTACATTTAGGTTCTCTTTTTATTAATCAAGTGGTATTCCACCTAGCCATACGCGATCGTCATTTTACACGCTGAGACCCTAATAAAAATAGCTGAAGGATCTTTTTGGATGACCTCATCAAGAGGATGCTCCTGCAATTTCATAGGACAGAATTTGCCCGGTTTATATCAGAAACTTCATAACATTATGATTGATTAGGGGATACCCCCGCAAAAATAAAACCCGGCTACGGAAGCGAGCAACCCCTAACCGAATTAGAGTCCTTCACCAAATGCAAACCGATGACCTTAGGTCCAAAGAGACACAGGGCAGGTGTGAAGAATCTCTTCAACAACACCTCCGAGGTGGCGCCCGTGAGCGTCAACATCATCGTCACCGCCCCAACGGGAAAAAGCTTTCGCCCATAGCGCCTCGCACCACAACCCCACCAAAAATTTTTTTTGGGGGGGGGGGAGGGGATGATACCACACCGGTTGCAGCCTGGACCCAGCCAACCAGGGTCTAGTTTTGGGGACTCTTCGACGACGTCTATAAAAAGGTGAAAGACATCTATGGGCTCCTTGGTCACTAGTACCAACCTTCGTAGGCCAGAGCTTTCTCTTAGAGTCTAGTAACCCTCCACCCCAACAAGTCTCTTGGAAGGAGGCTCAACTGCCGACAAGCTTCAAACTAGTTGTAAACACGACCAAGCCCGAAAGTCGGTTGCGAACCACACTAACTGGATCAGAGAGTCTACATCCTCCAGGACACCTCTCCACTGCACCACATGCGTCACAAAAACATGAAAACTTTCCATGAGGCCACCCTCACCGTCACAACTGGAACACGTCTGCGACGACACCGCCATTGTAGCCACCACACTAACGACGACATCCTACCATTGAGCGCCACCTCCATAGCATGCCAAGGGCATTATGCAAAGTACCTAACAGTGGTACAGTAATCACCCATATATTTGGTTGATAGTGGGATATCATCTTAGGTCATCGAACGAACATGGGACACCTTTTTTACTCAGGTCCAGGCCCTGAGATGCAGGTAATAGCCATACTCTTGCTTATTGCTACCTCTTGATCTTGCGTTGGTTTTTCCTTTGAAGAGGAAAGGGTGATGTAGCAAGGTAGAGTAAGTATTTCCCTCAGTTTGCGAACCAAAGTATGAATCCAGTAGGAGACAACAAACAAGTAACGAATACCTGCACAAACAATCAACAACTTGCACCCAACGCAATAAAGGGGTTGTCAATCCCTTCACGCTTATTTGCAAAAGTGAGATCCGACAGAGATAGATAAACGGTAAAGTAAATATTTTGGTATTTTTGGTTTGTATATCGGAAAGTAAAAGATTGCAAAGGAAGTAAATCGGAAACTTATATGATGGAAAATAGACCCGGGGGGCATAGGTTTCACTAGAGACTTCTCTCAAGATAGAAAATATTATGGTGGGTGAACAAATTACTGTCGAGCAATTGATAGAAAAACGCAAAGTTCTGACGACATCTAAGGAAATGATCATGAATATAGGCATCACGTATGTATCAAGTAGACCGACTCCTGCCTGCATCTACTACTATTACTCCACACATCGACCGACTCCTGCCTGCATCTAGAGTATTAAGTTCATAGAACAGAGTAACGCATTAAGTAAGATGACATGATGTAGCGGGATAAACTCAAGCAATATGATGAAAACTCCATCTTGTTATCCTCGATGGCAACAATACAATACATGTCGATTCCCCTTCTGTCATTGGGATCAAGCACCGCAAGATTGAACCCAAAGCTAAGCACTTCTCCCATTGCAAGAAAAACCAATCTAGTTGGCCAAACCAAATCGATAGTTCAAAGAGACTTGTAAAGATATCAAATCATGCATATAAGAATTCAGAGAAGATTCAAATAATATTCATAGATAAGCTGATCATCATTCCACAATTTATTGGATCTCGGCAAACACACCGCAAAAAGGTATTACACTACTAGAAAAAAGGCTATTAGTGGCGCACCCAATATTGCCATTAGTGGCGCACCATGGGTGGGCCACTAATACCACGCCACTAATAAGGAATACTAATGGCGCACCTCTGATGCGCCACTGTTAATCCAAATAACAGTGGCGCACCACTGGTGCACCATTGGTATGCCACCTAGTGCGCCACTGGTATTGCAGCAGGGGTCCCTACTGATGCGCCACTGATATTCATATGGGTGCGCCACTGTTATTTAACTGGGTGCGCCACTAATGTGCAAGATGGTGCGCCACTGGTATTGCAGCAGGGGTCCCTACTGATGCGCCACTGATATCCATATGGGTGCGCCACTGTTATTTAACTGGGTGCGCCACTAATGTGCAATATGGTGCGCCACTACTATTAATTCTAGGAATTTTTTTTTGCATTTCTGGTATTTGCACAGGTTACAAAATACAATACATCACAGAATATAAACAGCACATAATACAATTCATCACATTAGTCTCCGAATTCGAAATAGCGAACAAAGTTCAAATATTAGACAAGTTTAGGTCTCGAGACCGAGTAGCGAGTTTGTCGTCACATTACAAAGTTGATATCATCTAAACTACCATCACATAGAAGAGAGCTGCGGTCACGATGAGCATCATCGCGATGAAACTAGTCTTCATCCGGTTCCTCCTCCGCTCCCTCCTCTCTCCCTCTAGATAGCGCTCGTATCTAGCTTCCGCCTCCGCCCTAGTGGTGTACCCTTTGTAACTGTTACCGCTGAAATGGTGAACCTGTCTCCGACACTCCTCCCAGTCGTCATAGACTCCGGGAACCCTACCCTTGTACACGACATACGACGGCATCTCTATGCACTAGACAAACAAAACGTTAGTAGCAATTCACAGATAATATATAAGTATGCAACAAAAGGATCGGAAGAGAAAAGCAACACATTAATAGCACGGTTCATGGTCCTACTAATAAATAGCATCGATTACATATAAGTTGAACGACTGTCCAAACTAAAGAGACATACAAGTTCATTAAAGTTTAATTACAACACGAGCTAATCGACATTTCAGAACTACATACCATCAATACTTTCTTCGACTCGACTCAGGGACCGGAGCGTGGATGAAGCCGCCGTCATCCATCGGCGTCATGAATGTGCGGTAGTTGTCAGCCTGCATTTGTAGCGTTGTTTCTATTTCCCTGTTGGACGGTTGATATTTGAGGTGGAACTGCCCCGAGGTACGAAGGACATCTTGACAGATGATTTCCGCAAACTCCGACTGGATGCGAAAGAATTCTTGTCTGATGTCCATGTCCTGGATTGCCGACAAGCGTGCGGCCCAATCTTGGAGACCCTTTGGTAGCATAAGGTGATTATGGTCCCGTACGATCGCCCGCATGTGATGGAGGGCGTAGTAGGCATCCTTCTGACTGCTAGGCGGCTGCTTAACGCAGGGGAACGTCGTTACGTGGGTGAACACGTGCTTGCCGTACCTACACATTTCCTTCCTGAAGGTGCCTCCAGATTTGGCGTAGCCGGGGAGAGCATCATCAAGAACTTTCTTGATATTTGTGTAGTCTTTCTTCGACTGACGGTCCGAGTCGAAATACGTGGCCGTGGAATATTTCGGGCTTAAGAGGATGAGTGTGCAACGTGTGTCACTGCATAAAACACGGAATGTTAGAAAAAAAAAAGAACGATCGAAATCTAAGAAATCATATGTTACGGGGCGGTGAGGGGATGACTTACTCGGGAAAGTAAGGCACGAGGAAGGTATCCTTATCTTTGTTCGCCATAATGACGCCTTCGAGGTATGAACTCGCGATTTGCCGGTCCCCAGCGCTGTCCAAGTGCTTGGCACGCATGTAGAAGGGGTCGACTATCACGATGTCCGGGGTCTTGTCTCTAATGATCTGCATCTCCATATTGAGCGAAAATAGCCGAATGAAGGTGTAGTGCAGCGGATGAAGGTTAAACATAGCGAAGATGTCATCAAACCGCAGGACGATCATACTCCCGATGGTGCCATCGACAAAGCCCTTGCCCTCTGGCACCTTGGCCACGAAAACCGGGTATAAGTCATCTTTCTCGGAGAGACGCCGCTTCTCCATAGAAAGAACACTGTCATGCAGACTCCGCATAGCACCGGTTGCAGCCTTGAGCAGATTAGCCGGTAGCATCGGCCTACCCGCCACATGCACCGCCCTCATGATATCCTTAGGTATTGGTGGCCTGTCCTGAGCACGGATCGTACTCGGTGCCGGCTGGCTCGCACCCTTGTTAGTTTTTCTTTTCCGTCCCTTCTTTGGCTTCTGCTGATGTAATGGGATCGAGGTCTGCTCAGAGACCACCTTCTTGAGTGTGGTGGGGCTGATAATATTTCCCACCTCGGCTGTTTGAGTCTCGGTGAAGGCGGCAGCTGGAGGCGTCTCCTGAGAACCGAACAGACGACGCCTGTTGCAATTGGGTTTCTCCGCGGTACCAGCTAGATCGCGATCGACTTTTGCAGGGTTGGGTTCTTGAGAAGGAGGCGCCAAGAATTCGTCACCGTACCCACCATGTTCGTTGAGGTAGTCATCGACGTTGACAAATGTACCGTCGTCGACGTCCGGATCCTGTGCCATATGCATGCCCGGATCAACTGACGGCGGTAGCGTTGCGGCGGTCTTGCCATGGCTTGGCGCCGGCAGGACTGGCGGTGTTGTCTGTGGGGTGGTGACCCCCGCCCCCAAACGAATCTGGCTCTTCGGCCAAAGCAATGGCCAGTTGAAGCAGGCGCCGAGGGTCATCACATCCTCTTCGTCGGCCCCATGGGGTCGATACGGAGGTAACAAGTCGTCGCAGCCCCGCAGCACCCGAACCAGTTGAACCCTATACACGGTGGGTGGCATCGGATTATGGTGGAACACGCGGTTGCCCGGTTCAACGATTTTGGCCTTGGCGACATCGATCAACTTGCCGTCCACGAAGTGTAGGAGAGTGCATGGAACTTCGTTGGAGGCGCCCTGCGAAAACATGTAGGGCGTCAGGGATGCCCAGTCAAAGGCAAGGAGATGAAGTCATCGGCCGAGGCTTAGTTACCGTGATGGCGTCGAGCTCGGCTAATGTCGAGGCACCGCCAACGGCGGGCGTGCAAGTGACGGAGGGGCCGCTTGCTGCCGAGGTGCCGGCCGGCGTATTCTTCCCACACCCGGGTGCATCAAGCTCCAATGCCGGCGCCGGCACCGGAGACACCAATGATGCCTCCGCCGGAGACACCACTGCCGGCGCGTTGTGCGAGTTGCTGCCCGTCAAGCTGGGAATCGGGGGCGGCCCCTGTTGGCCGCCCACAAACCACCCCCGCAGCCCCTCAACCAAGGTAGGCATAATGGCGGTGATCGTCGCTCCCAGTTGGTCTCGCACTTGCTCTTCGACTATCTGAGGAATCTGCGCCACTTTTGCCTTGAGTTCTTTAACCTCCTGGCTTTCCAAGCTGGTCTTTCTCTCCTTTCGCCCAGTCTTATAGTATTCCGACCATTTCGTGGACAAGCCTTCGCCGGCCACACGACCAGCTGACGTCGGCTTAGTTAACTTATCCTTCTGTTTCATTACATTCAACGCCCTATTTAAAGTGGTGTCCCAAGGGGCAGACGGGGAGCTCTGAGACCCCGCGCTACTGCTTTCAGTTTCCTGCGGAAGGAACGTGAACCATTTAGAAATTTGGCTTCATTAATTAGAATGCAACCATATGGAGCTAATTACGCGGGGGTGTATTCCTTACCAGAACAAGCTCAAGCGCCTTCACCTTCGGATCCGTGGTAAGCTCCTTTGTTACCGGGTCCTCCTTGTACCGGGCTCTGATATAGTTCCTGGTCTGCTTTTCATGGCGGTATTTATCGAAGAGGGGCGGTAGGCCTTGCTCGACACGCTCCGCGTCCTCCTTGTCCCATTTAGGTTCCGCCACTCTGTAACCGCCGGGACCGAGTTTGTGGACCCCTAAGTTCAATTCCCGCATTTCTTTCCCCCACTGACTTGATTCCACGGATGCGTTGCTCTCGCACTTGGTCTTGAACTCCAGGTAGTCAGCTTTGCTGATCGAAGGATTTTTCTCCTTGATCTTCTCATAACTATCACCTCTTTCAATCATTTTCTTCACCCGGGCTCTCCAAGAAGCCAGGGCCGTGCTCATCTTCGTGAGGGCGGCACTGTTCACTTTATTCCCTGAGAGGCGTGGGTTTGCGAAGTCACCGGGGAACTTGTATCGTTCGTGCAGCTTCGTGAAGAGGAGGATCCGCAAATTCCCTCGTTCACGATGCCTTAGGTTCTCGGTGTTGATCGTGACGGTGCTCCGGACAATGCACCCGAGTTGTCCCGCGTACCCACTGACTAATTCTTTGGGCGCCGTTGGATGCCCACTGGAGGACACTTCAGTAAATTCCTCCTTGACGGTGCCGAGCACGTTCGGGCGCCGGTCCTTCCGTTGCCTCTTCGGTTGGCTGCCATCTGTGCGTTCGCTGCCATCATCAGTGGTGGCATCCCCGGCGGCACCATCAGTGGTGTCATCCCCGACGCCACTAGGGGTTGTGTAGTCGGGATCGGTGTCTTCCGCGGCGTCCTCATAGCGGTGAGGGTATTCCTCCATCTCCTGGGACAGCTCCCAGAATGGCTTGCCGCCCGAACCGCCGGCCTCATCGTTGTCGGCCATGTTCGCTCTAAATAGGAAAAAAATTTGGTCAAAAAGTTGGTTATTGTCAAGGAACAAGATCTCATCATTTAGGGTTTGTGAGGAATTATCATGGTCTCATCACTTAGGGTTTGTCGACACCGAGGCATCCTAAAAGCTACGGTTTTATCATTTAGAGTGCCGTTGATAGAAGCTATTCAGAACTAGTCCTACTTAATTCTTGATCCTACTTAATTAAGTACTAAGATACCCCGGCCCATGCATTAGTCGCAAGTACCCCATATGTCCTATTTTTAGCAAAGTCATGCTAAAATTCACGGAAAATTTCAGCATGACCTTTGCTGAAAATAGGACATATGGAGTACCCGAACTTGTCGGAACGGAAGTTAATCGACATTCCGGCAAACTCAAGGGCCTCTCGGGGTACCTGCAAAATCATCACGACACGATGGTCGGAGACAAAACCCAGCAAACTAGCACCACAATGTGCCTCTACTTTCATATGGATGAAAAGGCCACAGACCATATGGTCCTCTGCTTTCATATGGACAAAAAAGGCCTACATATAGGCACAACAGAGCAGCAAGCCCATCACTCTTTTGGTGAACAGAAACTATGTTTGAATCTGTATAATAACAGAGCAGCAAGTCTATTGTCCAATACTGAAGCGGAATTCAGTTTGCCCTAGGACTTGGTGCTATTCTGAACAAGTGTACTTTCAGAACCATGATAATAATTTAAGTAAAGTAGTATAAGAACCTGTATAGGAACATGGCAGTAGCCATATAACTAGTGCTTATATACCTACAAGAGTGTAACAGGACCAACAGCATAACTGCATTTAAAGAAAATACAACAGTAGTATAAACCTACCAGTAGAAGTGTAGAACTAGACATAACAGGAAACCCAATTATACAGTGTAGAACTAGTATGCACACGTGCTTTTTGTACAGAATTGGAAAATCACATTCACTCTTGTTTTCTTCAGTTATCTTTTTTGAGTTATTTTACATGTCCTAGGTAAAATCTGCCACTAGTAACTAGTTGTTTCTCTAAGCATGTCTCAATCGTTTTCTGAATCTCCGTTTTTATGACACCTAAAGAATTATTCAGTAAAATGGATCTCATTTAATGTTCATTCGTTTTTTGTTATCAAGTAAAATGGAGTTTTTTTTTAGATTTTTAGTAGGACAGCTACCCTTTTTTAGCTTTTTAAATCCTCGGGTTTGATTTCTTCAGAACCATGGTGTGGCTAGTACAATGTAGTTAAAACTAGTTTTCTCCCTTAACACGTGCCTCTTTTTCAAAGGAATGGGAAGTCACATACTGTCAAGTGTTCCTTCTTTCAGTGAAGTTTTTTGACTTATCTACTCCATCCTAGGGAAAATCTGCCACTAGTACTAGTAGTCTACACACATGCTAATTGGAAATTCAGATTATAGTCTTGTTTTTATTGAGTCACAGTGGAATTGGAAAATCTGCCACTAGTACTAGACATAACAGTAGTATAAGAGAGAAGTTTAGAGTTCTATCATGCCTATTAGGTGTAGAAAATAAACCAGTTGCAAGTTCAATACAGAGTATCTCAGGTTCGCAAAGTGCAGGAAACAACAGTAAGAGTGGGAGCGAAACCAAACCTCCTTCTCCTGGAGCTGGAGCTTGTTTGTTGGGCCCAAAGATTTACTTCAACAGGCAGAGCTTGCTCTCGTTGGTGGTGGTGTCGGGCAGCGTCTTGGTCTTCTCCGCGTACTCCTCAAACTCCTCCTGAAGAACCATTAGGTGAGTCTGTAGCAGCCTATTTAATAAAATCAAACTGAGTTCAATTAGTTCCGACAAAGAGAACACTGAAGTTTATAATCTGTAAATAAGACACGCTTAACAAATACATCCAGCTGAATTAATTGATTAATACATGATATGGTTATAGTCAAACCATTAGGATTTAGGAGTAGCAGTAGTGGTAATTAAATAGTTA
The DNA here is from genome assembly GCA_032464435.1 of Aegilops umbellulata. Classification (NCBI taxonomy): domain Eukaryota; kingdom Viridiplantae; phylum Streptophyta; class Magnoliopsida; order Poales; family Poaceae; genus Aegilops; species Aegilops umbellulata. Next base: position 354,424,663 of record CP136058.1, read on the forward strand.
GGGATCATTGGATCCAGGGCAATTAGGAGTAGAACCTCTAGTGTTGCATAACCAGTAATAGAAGTGAACCAACACTGCATAACTGAATTTAGCCAACACTTGACAGTTCACTGTCAGAACTGAAATCACATTCAGTTCAATTAACTACACATGTTTTTCTCTCACAAGTAAGCAGCAATTGATAATTAGGTAAAAAACAACTGGTAGATATTCAACCCAAGCCATTAGAACACTAGAATACTAGAACAACTGACAGTAACCACTTAACACTTTATGTCTGACGAAACTGAACTTTAGGTTCAGACAAATTTTGAGACAGAGATGATTAGCTCGAACAAGTAATTAAATTGAACCCTAGAATGAAGTAGAAGCTAGATTAACACCCTAGGAACCCTAAGCCAGTACCCAATTGAACCAGAGCATCATCAAAAGGTATGAACCCTAGAACAGGAACCCTCGAATTCGACAGAGAGCTGGCAGCAGAGAGAAGTTAGATTAGAGAAAGAGAGAGGGAGAGGAAGGGAACTCACGAGGAGGGCGTCGGAGGAGGTCGTCGGAGGAGGGCGTTGGAGGAGGTCGTCGGAGGAGGTCGTCGGAGGAGGGCGTCGGAGGAGGTCGTCGGAGGAGGGCGTCGGAGGAGGTCGTCGGAAGAGGGCGTCGGAGGAGGTCGTCGGAGGAGGGCGTCCAGATGGGAAGAAGCGGCCGGATGAGGTCGCGAGGAGGGCGTCGGAGGAGGTCGGGGACCGCGGTCCAGGCCGGCAGCACGCGGGGAAGGAGAGAGGGCGAGGGCGGAGTGCGGCGGCGGTGGGGGAGAGGGCGAAGTGCGGCGGCGGTGGGGGCGGGCGGCGGGGAGGGGGGATTTGGGTGCGGGGAGAAGAGAAAGCAGGGGGAGGAGAGGGAGGCGCGGGGAGAAGAGAAAGCAGGGGGAGGGCCAGCTAGAAATGGCGCACCAGGGGACATGCGCCATAACAGATCGATATCAATGGCGCACTTTTACGTCGTGCGCCATAAACAGCTCAATATCAAAGTCATAAGAATTGTGTGTGTGGTTATGGACAGAACCACACACATGGCCTAGTGGTTGGTGCGTTGGTTATGGACAGAACCACCCAGGTTCGAATCCTGGCAACCCCACTTTTTGCATATTTTTTAAAATTTTATTTTAACCTTATGATAAACATCCAAACACTTTAAAATAAACACATGGCAATTTTAATACTCCCTCCATTCCTAAAAATAGGGCGTATAATTTTTTTACAATGCATCTCCTTTACTCAATCACAATATAGAATCATTTACAATGCTATGGCATGGTTGAAATCAAGTGAGATGAAATAACAGTCATCAAAGATTGACATGAAATAACAGTCGTCAAATTAAGATTGAGTTTGCATGTAAAGTAATATAATGTTTAAAAGATCTTTAATAATGGTTGAAATCAAGTGATACATGTAATAATTTAGTTGCATGTAATAATTGAGCTTGCCACTGACACACACACACGCGCGGCCGACACGTCGTGATTCAATCTTAGCTATCTTTTCACAATCTTCTTGCCCTTCTTCCTCGCGGTTGAATAATTTAGCCCCGGAACCCCTTGAATTGATCTTCTCTTGAACGGACGTCCTTTAGGTAGGGTGGTCCTGCTTCTTCTTGTGGTGTATGGTACTTCATCGTCGTCGTCATCTTCCATCTTCGGGTCGCCGTACTTGTCAAAGTCTTGCTCATTGGCGACTCCATCCATTCCGATGATGTTCCTTTTGCCTCTCCTCACGACAACACGACTGGGCTTTGGCGGGTCGGTAATGAAGAAGCATTGGTCCACTTTGGAAGCCAGTACCCATGGCTCATTTTTCGCGGTGACGTTTGCGCCCGCGGTCTTGGATTTGGCTTCGGGTATAACCATGGTGGTGAAATACCGGTCTTCTTTTAGGACGCTCTTGGCCCATCTGACACGGAACATCGGGACCTTCTCTCCAGCGTAGCTCAGCTCCCAGATCTCCTCGATCCTTCCGTAGTATCTGTCCTTGTCGTTACCGGTGTAGGATTCCATCGTTACCCCGGAGTTCTGATAATCGCTCTTCATGTCCTTTTCCTCGGTGTAGAATGTGTAGCCGTTGATATCGTACGCCTCATAGGTCATCAGGTTGTGCTCGGCGCCCTGTGACAAGGCGAATATGAGTTTTTCTTCCGCGGAAGAATCCTCATGTAAAGGGTACGACAGAAGCTTCTCCTTGAACCAACGCGTGAAACATGAGTTGTGCTCTTTGATTATAGCTCCCTCCGTCCTCTGTTGGCCTCGGTCATTGTACGTCTTCTCAATAAAGATTTTGTGCTCTACCACCCAAGGATCGACCACGTCTATGTGTTGTAGCGCGACTAGGTTTGCTCTTTCAAAGTCGGCGAGTCGACCCATGAAGTCGACATGCATTTCGCGGCGACCCTCGCGGTGACCCCATCCAGCGAGCCTGCCGAGGTGCCTGTTGACGGGCAGACCAACGGGGTTCTCGATGCCTAGATAATTCGTGCAGTACGAGATGCACTCTTCGGTCAGAAAGCCCCTGGCTATGCTTCCCTCTGGACGTGACATGTTGCGAACGTATCCTTTGATGACACCATTCATCCTTTCGAACGGCATCATGCTGTGCAGGAACGTCGGCCCGAGTTGGATGATATCCTCCACTATATGGACCAGCAGATGCAGCATAACGTCGAAGAATGCGGGCGGGAAGTACATCTCAAGCTCGCATAGTATCACCACGATCTCTTCCTGTAGCCTTCTGAGTTGCCTCACGCCAACCGACTTCCGAGAGATGACGTCGAAAAAGTTGCATAGGCCAAATAGCGTGTCACGGACGTGCGCGTCCATGATCCCACGGATTGCAACTGGAAGTATCTGCGTCATCAGCACGTGACAGTCGTGAGACTTCATCCCGCTGAACTTCTGCTTCGCTGAGTCTAGGTATCTGCTTATCTTCCCCGCGTAACCGTAAGGAAGTTTTACTCCTACGAGGCAGGTGAAAAACTGCTCGATCTCCTTCTGACTTAGAGTGAAGCACGCGGGAGGGTAGTCATATTCGATCTTCTTGGCCTTTTTGCCTTTGCGATGACTTTCCGTGTCCTTCGCCTCATCATCATCATCATCATTAGGGCGCCAGAGCTCCTCCCTGATGCCCATTTTTTGCAAGTCTGCCCTTGCTTTCGGCCCATCTTTGGTCCTCTCTGGCATGTTGAGCAGGGTACCAAGCAGACTCTCGCACACGTTCTTCGTGATATGCATGACATCAAGGCTGTGAGGCACACGGAGGATCTTCCAGTACGGCAAGTCCCAGAAAACAAACCTCGTTTTCCATACCTTCAGCAGCGGCTCTGGCGCCTTTCGCTTCTTTCCCGGCGGTGGGCACTCTTTCCAATTTTTCAACAGCTCGTCTATTTCCTCGCCGCTCCTCGTACGTGGGGGTCTTCGGGGTTCGGTTTCACCATCGAACAGATCCTTGCGTTTTCTCCATGCGTCATCGTCGTGAAGCCACCTTCGATGTCCCATGAACACGGTTTTCGAAGACCCGGGATCTCTATCTAGCTGGCGATACGTTGTGTCATCCATGCACCGTACGCATCCAGAAAATCCATGGACTACCTGCCCCGCGAGATATCCGTAACCGAGATAGTCGTGCACCGTCGTGAGTAGTGCGGCTCTCATAGGGAAATATTCTTTCTCTGCGGCGTCCCACGTATTGGCTGGCGTTTTCCACAGCGTGTCTAGCTCCTCCTTCAGCAGCCCCAGATACAGATTGATGTCGTTCCCTGGTTGTTTCGGCCCTTCAATTAGCATACTCATGTGAATGTACTTCCTCTTCATGCACAACCAGGGGGGAAGGTTGTACATCCACACAAACACAGGCCAGGTGCTATGTGTGCTTCTCTGGCTGCCAAACGGATTGACTCCATCGGTGCTCGCGCCGAGCACGATGTTCCTTGGATCCTTCCCAAATTCTGGGTATTCAAAATTCAACGCTTGCCACTGGCTTGCATCCTTAGGGTGACTCAGCATCTTGTCTTTTTTATCTATCTCCGGATCATTTGCGTCATCTTCTCGCTTCTTCTCCTCCCTATCCGCGTGCCAACGCAGGAGCTTTGCTACCTTAGGATCCGCGAAATACCGCTGCAGACGAGGAGTGATCGGAAAGTACCACACCACTTTTCGAGGAGCTTTCTTCCTCTTCTTGTATCGAGTGACGCCGCACACCGGACATATGGTAGACTCCGCGTGCTCGCCCCGATAAATGATGCAATTGTTCATGCAGACATGGTATTTCACGTGCGGTAAATCCAGAGGACACACGATTTTCTTCGCCTCCTCCAAACTGGTCGGGCACTTGTTCCCCTTCGGAAGACGTTCGTGCCAGAATGACATGTTCTCGTCGAAGCATGCGTCCGTCATTTTGTGTTTTACCTTCATCTCCAGAGCCATGAGCGTTACTTTCAGGCGGGTATCCTCGGGCCTGCATCCTTCATACAATGGAGTAACCGCGTCTGTCTCCAGTTGATCCAGCTTGGCTTTCTCTCGGGCGGCAGCTCTTGCGTTACCCGTCTGCTTGCGAAGCAGCTCTTGAATATGAGGGTCATGCACCCAGCCCATCGATGGTCCATCGTCGTCTGCTCCGGCATCTTCATCTTCATGATCATGCCCTTCGTCTTGATCTTCCTCATCATCATGTCCGGCATCTTCTACATGATGACCGTGTCCTGCATCTACTTCGTGATCATGTCCTGGAGATTCTTCGTCTTCTCGCCCGCCCTCGCCGCTATTGTCTTGCTGCCCTTCCTTTTTTCTGCTTGCCCGGCCCCCATGGATGACTTCATAGTCATCTTCATCACCTTGCCACCGATAGCCATCCATGAAACCACGCAAGAGCAAGTGGTCCCGCACCTGCCCGGAATCCGGGTCCGCAATAAGGCTCTTCAGCTTGCATCTTCGACACGGACATCTTATCTCCGTCTCGTTCTTTTGAAGCATCTCGGCCTTCGCGGAGCTCAAAAACCTATTTACGATGCCTTCGGTCATCGTGCGGACCATGGTCGCCTGCGGGGTAGAGCAAAATGATATTTTAGAACAAAAAAAAATTTGGCATGACTTTGCCTAAAAATAGGACCAAAAAGAATGCATATAGTGCCAAATTCTTGCCGAAACGGAAATGAATCAACATTCCGGCAAAATATTGGCAACTATCGCATTTCAAATACCGGTACCTGCAAACACAAACATATGCAACACCACAAACATACGTAGATCTCTAGGCCATAAAAAGTGTGTACGTTGTTGGAGACGGAGAGAAAAGTAGATCTAGAACATAAAGAAAGCTTTCCCCTTACTTACCTATCAAAAAAAGGAAATTTAACCACTTAATTTGGGTGAATCTATGGTGCAAATGAGGTGAGGAGGAGGAGCAAGAAGACCAAATCTGTTTTGGTGGAGGGGGGAAAGTGAGTGTGTGGTAGGTGTGGCTGCCTAATTATAGCTACTGCTCCCAGGTTACCAGTGGCGCACCCCTTCACTGGTGCGCCACTAGTAGCCAGGAATACTAGTGGCACACCAGTGAAGGGGTGCGCCACTGCTATGTTTTTTTTTTCGACCACCACGCCCAGCCTTACCAGTGGCACACCAGGGCAACGTGCGCCACTACTATCAAAAATAGTAGTGGCGCACCATGGCCTGGTGCGCCACTGGTAATCCTGGGCATGGCTGGCTACTGTTCAAAAAAATAGTAGTGGCGCACCAGGGCAAGGTGCGCCACTACTATCAAAAATAGTAGTGGCGCACCTTGTCCTGGTGCGCCACTGGTAAGCCTGGGCATGGCTGGTTACTGTTCAAAAAAATAGTAGTGGCGCACCCCACACCTGGTGCGCCACTAGTAATGTCACTATTAGTGGAGCACCTGTTTGTGGTGCGCCACTTCTATATAGTAGTGGCGCACCACATCTCTGGTGCGCCACTAACAATGATATTACCTATAGCCGTTTTTATAGTAGTGTTACATCGAATAGATCTCCAAGAACATCGAGGAGAACATGGTATTGAGAATCAAAAAGAGAGAAGAATCCATCTAGCTACTAGCTATGGACCCGTAAGTATGTGGTAAACTACTCACGCTTCATCGGAAGGGCAATGGTGTTGATTTAGAAGCCCTCCGTGATCGAATCCCCCTCCGGTAGGACGCCGGAAAAGGCCCCTATATGGGATCTCACGGGTAAAGAAGGTTGCGGCGGTGGAAAAGTGTTTTCGTGGCTCTCCTCGATGGTTTTGGAATATTTGAGAATATATAGGCGGAAGAAATAGGTCGGTGGAGTCACGAGGGGCCCACAAGGGTGGGGGCGCGCCCTACCCCCTGGGCGCGCCCTCCGTCCTTGTGGCTGCCTCGTGGCTTCCCTGACTTGCACTCCAAGTCCTCTGGATGTCTTGTGGTCCAAGAAAAATCACCATGAAAGTTTCATTCCGTTTGGACTCCGTTTGGTATTTCTGCGAAACTCTAAAACAAGAAAAAAACAGAAACTAGCACTGGGCTCTAGGTTAATAGGTTAGTCCCAAAAATAATATAAAATAGCATATTAACGCATATAAAACATCCAAAACAGATAATATAATAGCATGGAACAATCAAAAATTATAGATACGTTGGAGACGTATCACTTATATGGGATACACCAAGACAAGGTACAAGGAGGGATTACAATGATGGTTTCAGTGAGCCCATGGGTGACTCTCCGAGTGTATGGTCGGTGATCCGGATGGGAAGCCTAGACCGATGTCTTCAATGTCTAAGATTTGTCTTTGGTAGATTTCCTGTAGTGATGGCTTGTGTAGGACTTGTTCCCTTCATATAGGTTCTTGGACTCCTTACATAGGAGTGGAGATATGGAGTCCTTTCTGGATGTGTCTCTCTTTTTTCTAGGTCGGATAGGCTTCCCTTGTTGAATACGACTCCATTAAGGAAAGTTAGCTGCCCAGGTGGGGGCCCGACACCACATGTACATAGGAAAATATGGCCCAAAATACACTACACACGACACGGGAATGCGGTGAAACCACTTCACCTTGATAATTCCCCAACCTGCCCTTCTGCATGTTGAAATGCACCGCCAGTGGGTCTCTGGAGGACTCCATATCCACGGCACGCGACCTTCTTCCAGTCGCCATTCAACCGCCACATCAACGAAATGAAGAGGGCCGCCACCGCCGCAACTAGGGATTCCCATCCCAACCGCCGCATGAGGGATCTTAGATAAGTTGTCCCCACGGCCAGAGCCAATCGCCGCCGACCACCTCCGAAATGCCAAGTCAAGGTCCACCGCCGCAACTACTGGAATTAGCTTATTTGTCGTCTGCCGATTCTTTGTCGTCCGCTTACAAAAAACGGACGGCGAAGAACTGGCTGATGACAAAGACCTTCTTTGCCATCAGCCAGTTCTTTGCCGCCTGCTAGCAGACGACAAAGAATCTTTGCCGTCAGCTGGCGGACGGCAAAAGGGAGGTGGGCCCCACAACGAGCTGCTCAAAAAAAACTAATGGCCCCCTCTTTGCCGTCTGCGAGCGGACGGCAAAGAGCAAAAAAGCGAACGGCAAAGGGGGGCTGAGGGAGTCCTGGATTAGGGGGTGTTCCGGTAGCCGGACTATACCTTCAGCCGGACTCCTGGATTATGAAGATACAAGATTGAAGACTCCGTCCCGTGTCCGGATGGGACTTTCCTTGGCGTGGAAGGCAAGCTTGACGATGCGGATATTCAGATCTCCTACCATTGTAACCGACTTTGTGTAACCCTAACCCTCTCCAGTGCCTATATAAACCGGAGGGTTTTAGTCCGTAGGACAATCCCAACATACAACAATCATACCGTAGGCTAGCTTCTAGGGTTTAGCCTCCTTGATCTCGTGGTAGATCTACTCTTGTACTACCCATATCATCAATATTAATCAAGCAGGACGTAAGGTTTTACCTCCATCAAGAGGACTCGAACCTGGGTAAAACATTGTGGCCCTTGTCTCATGTTACCATCCGCCTAGACGCACAGTTCGGGACCCCCTACCCGAGATCCGCCGATTTTGACACAGACATTAGTGCCTTCATTGAGAGTTCCTTTGTGTCGTTGCTTTTAGGCCCGATGGCTCCTTTTATCATCAACAACGATGCGGTCCAGGGTGAGACTTTTCTCCCCGGACAGATCTTCGTCTTCGGCGGCTTCGCACTGCGGGCCAATTCGCTTGGCCACCTGGAGCAGATCGAAAGCTACCCCCCTAGCCATCAGGTCAGATTTGGAAGTTTAAACTACACGGGGACATCCGCGGGGACTTGATCTTCAATGGATTCGAGCCACAGCCAAGCGCGCCGCACTGTCTCGATGGGCATGATCTAGCTCTACCTCCGAACAGTGTCCTGGAGGCCGCACGCGCATCGGTTCTGACCCTTAATTCGGAGCCTACTGCACCGATCGAGGATGAGTGGTTGGACGCCGCCTCGGGGGCTGCGATCTCAAAGGCGATCGAGCCGAACAACAGCCCCGCACCCCGCAAGGCCCGTGACTCCGAGGGGCCGGATTCCTCCCCGGACTCCGCGTCCTCCGCGCGCCCGCCGATCGAATCCGATTGGGCGCTGATCATGGAGTTCACCGCCGCGGACATCTTTCAGCACTCGCCCTTCGGTGATATCCTGAAGTCTCTAAAGTCTCTCTCTTTATCAGGAGAGCCCTGGCCGGACTACGGTCAGCAAGGTTGGGATACGGACGATGAAGAAATTCAAAGCCCACCCACCACCCACTTCGTAGCCACTGTCGACGACTTAACCGACGTGCTCGACTTCGACTCCGAAGACATCGACGGTATGGACGACGATGCAGGAGACGACCAAGAACCAGCACCTGTAGGGCGCTGGAAGGCCTCCTCGGCATACGACATATATATGGTGGACACTCCAAAAGATGGAGATGGCGATGGAACTGCGGAGGATGACGCATCCAAGAAACAGACCAAGCGCCGGCATCAGCGGCGCCGCTCTAAATCCCGCCAAAGCAAAAACGGTGATTCCGGCACGGGAGATAATAATACTCTGGATAGCGCCGAAGAACACCCCATCCAGCAAGAATCGGCACAGGAGGATGGAGAAGCCAGCCCTCACGAGAGAGCGGCAGATAGAGAGGTTGAGGATGATAATTATATGCCTCCCTTCGAAGATGAGGCAAGCCTCGATGATGACGAATTTGTCATGCCAGAGGATCCAGCCGAACAAGAGTGTTTTAAATGCAGGCTTATAGCCATGGCAAGCAGCCTCAAGAAAAAGCAGCAACAGCTTAGAGCTGGTCAAGATTTGCTAGCTGACAGATGGACTGAAGTCATTGCGGCCGAAGAGTATGAACTCGAACGCCCCTCCAAGAGTTACCCAAAGCGTAGGCTGCTACCCCGATTAGAGGAGGAAGCACCTACATCACCAGCGCATGAGATGGCCGACCGGCCACCTCGTGGCCGTGACAGAGAGGCCTCTCGGCCCTCCACTCAAGTCGTGCCCCGGCGCCGCGCAAAACATGCTAAGGCACGGGAAAACGCGCCAGACCTGCAAGAGATACTCGAGGACAAGGCAAGACAAACAAGATCAATCTACGGATCGCGTGGGCGCCCGACGACACGTGACGGGGATCGCCACTCCGGACATAATAAATCCGGCCGGGACGAACATAGTAGACAACGCTCATTGGAGCTGCGTCGTGATATAGCCCAATATAGAGGCGCTGCACACCCACTATGCTTCACAGATGAAGTAATGGATCATAAAATCCCTGAGGTTTCAAACCCGTGAACATCGAATCATACGATGGCACAACGGATCCTGCGGTATGGATCGAGGATTATCTCCTTCATATCCACATGGCCCGCGGCGATGATCTACACGCCATCAAATACCTCCCACTCAAACTTAAGGGACCAGCCCGGCATTGGCTTAACAGCTTGCCGGCAGATTCAATCGGTTCTTGGGAAGACCTGGAAGCCGCATTCCTCGATAATTTTCAGGGCACCTATGTGCGACCACCGGACGCTGATGACCTAAGCCACATAATTCAGCAGCCAGAGGAATCGGCCAGGCAATTCTGGACACGGTTCCTAACAAAGAAAAACCAAATAGTCGACTGTCCGGACGCAGAGGCCCTAGCAGCCTTCAAGCATAATATCTGTGACGAGTGGCTTGCCAGGCACCTTGGACAGGAAAAGCCGAAATCTATGGCAGCCCTCACGACACTCATGACCCGCTTTTGCGCGGGAGAAGACAGCTGCCTAGCTCGCAGCAACAACTTAACCAAGAACCTTGGTAATTCGGATACCGAGGACAAAAGTGGCAGGTCGCGCCGAAACAAGCAAAATCGCCGCGTTAACAGCGACAGCAACGAGGATACAGCAGTTAATGCCGGATTCCGAGGCTACAAATCCGGTCAGCGGAAAAAGCCATTCAAAAGAAATACTCAGGGCCCGTCCAGTTTGGACCGAATACTCGACCGCTTGTGCCAGATACATGGCACCCCCGAAAAGCCAGCCAATCACACCAACAGGGATTGTTGGGTGTTCAAGCAGGCAGGCAAGTTAACTGCCGACAATAGAGACAAGGGGCTGCGTAGCGACGATGAGGACGAGCCTAGGCCGCCGAACAACAGTGGACAAAAGGGTTTCCCCCACAAGTGCGGACGGTGAACATGATATACGCAACCCACATCCCCAAGAGAGAGCGGAAGCATGCGTTACAGGACGTATACGTGATAGAGCCAGTCGCCCCAAAGTTCAACCCATGGTCCTCCTGCCCGATCACTTTTGATCAAAGGGACCACCCCACTAGCATCCGCCATGGCGGGTTCGCCGCATTGGTTCTAGACCCAATTATTGACGGATTTCATCTGACAAGAGTCCTTATGGACGGCGGCAGCAGCCTGAACCTGCTTTACCAGGACACAGTGCGGAAAATGGGCATAGATCCCTCGAGGAGTAAGCCCACCAAAACGACCTTTAAAGGCATCATACCAGGTGTAGAGGCCAACTGTACAGGCTCAGTCACACTTGAAGTGGTCTTCGGATCTCCGGATAACTTCCGAAGCGAGGAGTTAATCTTCGACATAGTCCCGTTCCGCAGTGGCTATCACGCACTTCTCGGGCGAACCGCATTTGCAAAGTTCAATGCGGTACCGCAATACGCATACCTTAAGCTCAAGATGCCAGGCCCTCAAGGAGTAATCACGATCAATGGAAACACCGAACGCTCCCTCTGAACGGAGGAGCACACGGCGGCCCTCGCAGCGGAAGTACAAAGCAGCCTCTCTAGGCAGTTCTCCAGCCCGGCCGTTAAAAGGCCGGGCACTGTCAAGCGCGCCAGGAGTAACCTACAACAAGACCGCCTGGCACGTTCTGAGCAGGCGTAGCAATGCGGCCCCAACCCCAGCCCTTGCAAAATAGCGAAACCAGCGCTTCGCGTACATAACTACGCTCTCAAAATACCATGGGCACAGGGGAAGGGGCACCATCACGGCATGCCCAAAACACGGCTTAAACCGTTCTATGGGCTGCCGAATTATTTCTTTATCTTCTCTTACTTTCAGGACTCCATACTTCGGACGACCTGTTCGACAATTCAACTGCCGCACAAACGATGCAAGAACCAGGGATGCAGACAAGCTATGCCGCATTATGGAACTACCAGGTGGTCTCTATCATGAGCAGTATACCTATTTTGCATACAATTCCGCGGCCTGCCCCTGGACCGGACATGTTAAATAGTCTAACTTTTTGCTTATCGCGCTATTTGTATCGTTCTGCTTTGATCGCAGCCCCTTTTAAACAATGCATAGTCTTTATCTATTTTTTGCATTACTTTTTTACAAATATATGTTCATTAATGACATGTTGCACCCGTACACTATGGTACAGCAAATACGTCAGGGGCTTTAGTACCCCTCAATATGGTTTGAGAAGTCCGAACACTTTCACAAGTGCGGCACCCCAAACTTATAGCATTATATGCATCGGCTCCGAATTATGTCTTGGGTCAATAGTTGGGTTTGCCCGGCTCCTATGTTTTGGTACCTTACGTTCCGCTATATCGGCTAACACTAGGAGAACTACTGCGATTGTGCCCCAGTTGAGCTGGGCTGAGCACCTTAGTAGAGAAAGCTAAAACTGACTGTCATGATGAAGCGAGAGACCGGTCGCTGTTCGAGTGGTTTTTTCGAGTCCTTAAAGACTTATGCCGCTTAGAGCGAGGAACTGGATTTGTCCGGCCAAGGCGTGGGTAGCGCCCCGAACTCGGTCTTCCGAATACTAGGGGCTTCGCCGAAATTTAAAATTATAGAGTTCTATGGCTAAGTGAGAGTGTTCAAGCATTATAGTCCGATTGCCTTGTTCGTTGTGCTGAGCGCCTCCCTCGAAGGACCCAAACATGGGAAAAAGAGTGCCCAGGTTTATCCCGAACACCCCAGCACTAGCGGCATGGGGGCAGAAGCCGACGACTGGCCATCTCTCAATTTTTGATAAACGGCCGCACAGAAAGTAATATTTTAAATTCAACAAGCATTGCTTAGCGCAAATGAACAAGTTTTCAGCGCACAGGACAATACGAGCGAGTTCACTCAAAAATTACATCCTTGGTACATTCATCCGCCATAAGGCGGGCACCCTTCAGAACATCCTTATAATAGTTCTCGGGTTTGCGATGCTCCTTCCCCGGCGGTGGCCCGTCCTTCACAAGCTTCTCACCGTCCAGCTTGCCCCAGTGCACCTTAGCGCAGGCAAGGGCCCTCCGGGCACCTTCGATGCAGACGGAGCGCTTGATGACCTCGAGCCTTGGACAGGATTCCACCAGCCGCCGCACCAATCCGAAGTAGCTCCCAGGCAGGGCCTCTCCAGGCCACAGCCGAACTATGAGGCCTTTCATGGCGTGTTCGGCCACCTTGTGGAGCTCGATCAGCTGCTTCAGCTGGTCGCTCAAGGGCGCAGGGTGTCCGGCCTCAGCATACTGAGACCAGAACACCTTCTCCGTCGAACTGCCCTCCTCGGCTCGGTAGAATGCGGCGGCATCAGATACGCTATGGGGAAGATCTGCGAACGCTCCTGGACAGCTCCGGATTCGGGTAAGTAACAAGTAGCTTACTTTTGTATGTTTGCTTTGCATAGAGAATGCCTTACCCGCCGCTATATTTTTCGTCGCATCCAATTCCTGGAGGGCCTTCTGGGATTCGGCCTTGGCAGACTTGGCAGTCTCAATGGCCGCGGCGAGTTCGGACGCTCGCGTCTTCGAGTCAAGCTCCAAACTCTCATGTTTTTTCATGAGAGCCTGAAGCTCTTGCTGCGCCTCGCCGACCTTTGCCTCAAATTTATCCTGCTCGGTGCGCTCCGAGGCCGCTCTCTTCTCGGCCTCGGACAGCGCCTGCTTGACGGTAGCCACCTCAGTTGTGGCCCCTGCAATAAGCAGCACAATCCTGTCATTTTGGCAATTGCATATTTTTTATATATTTTTTATAAGGTATCCCGTACCTTCCTTCTCCTCGAGTTGCCGCCTGGCAAGGCCGAGCTCTTGCTCGGACCGCTCGAGACCCTGTTTCAGGGTGCCTACCTCCGCAGTCAGTGCGGCGGTCACAAGCAGCGAAGCTTGCATGCGCATATTGACTCATTTTTTGTTAGACTCCTGTGAAATTTATTAGATCCTCTATTCGGCTTTTCTTTCCGAACGCCAAACAGAGCATTAGGGGCTACTGTCTATGCGGTAATACTTTTACATATTTTTTACTTACCTCGAAGCCTGTTAGAAGGCTAGCACAAGCTTCAGTCAGTCCGCTCTTGGCGGACTGAACGTTCTGGAGCACTGCACTCATAATAGTACGCTGCTCCTCGTCGATGGAGGCGCCGTTAAGCACCTCCAGCAGATTGTCCAGCACCTCCGGTTGGACGGAGGCCGCCGGCTCAAAAGGCTTGCTCCTCTTGGAAGGAGTTCGCCTAGCGCGGTCCGGAACCGTTGAGGATTCCGGCGTGGTGTCCGGCTCAAAGCCGGACTTGGAGCCCTAGGGGGTCTTGTCCCCTTTACTCCCGGAGTCCGGGAGGTCGCCCCGCGGCTCTTCCAGGACCACCTCCTCTTGGCCCGGAGCTTGTCGCGACGCCACTTCGGCGTCGTCCGAAGTGCGGGGGGAGGCAGCGGGCGGAATTGAATTCACGTCCGATGAATCCAGGGAGCCGCTCGACGACTTGTCGAGCCCGGCCTTAGGCGGACTGCATAATTATGTTCGACATAAGGAAAAGCTGTGCAACAAAGGAATGCTATGAGTTACTCTAGTGTCCGAATACTTACGGTCCCGTCGGGCACCTGACCCTTTGCGGCCACTCCTCTTCGCCCTCGTCAGCGTCGAAGGGGTAGTTCGGAGGAAAGGTCTTCCCCTTCTTGGACCCTTCGGCCTCCCCCGTTGGGGCGGCCTTCCTCTTCTTTCCTCCCCCCGCTAGAGGGGGAGAGGTTTCTTCTTCCTCCTTCTCGTCTTCATGGGAGGAGGGCGTCTCAGAGTCATCGGACGATGAGTCCGACACCACCGTACGCCGGGAACTCTTGCGAGCCCCCGTGGCCTTCTTCTTGGCCTTCTTCTCTGGCACCACATAAGGTGCCGGAGCCAGCAGCTTCGATAAACGAGCATCTGCTGGGTCTTCGGGCAAAGGAGCCGGACAATTGACCTGTCCAGACTTCGCCTGCCACTCCTGTCAAAGGTAAGGGAGTTTAGATCCCGCATAGAGTCAAACTATGAGAAACAAATGTCCTGTAAAAGGTAAAGGATAACTCACCGCACTAGCTGGACGCCGCGTGCTGAATCCACGATCCTCAAATGCGGATGCGGGAGCCTCGGCGCCTTTGAATAGCACCTTCCAGGCATCTTCGTACGTTGTGTCAAAGAGCCTGCTCAGGGTTGGGTGCTGCGCCGGGTCGAACTCCCATAGATTGAAGGCCCGTTGTTGACACGGGAGGATCCGGCGGACGAGGATAACCTGGACTATATTGACAAGCTTGAGCCGCTTGTTCACCAGGGATTGGATGCATGTTTGCAGTTCGGTCACCTCTTCCTCGTTGCCCCACGTCAGGCCCGTCTCTTTCCAGGACGTGAGCCGCGTAGGGGGTCCGGATCGAAACTCGGGGGCTGCGACCCACTCAAGGTCGCGCGGCTCGGTGATGTAAAACCACCCCGATTGCCACCCCTTCAGGGTCTCCACAAAGGAGCCCTCGAGCCATAGGACGTTGGCTATCTTGCCCGCCATGGCGCCTCCGCACTCCGCTTGGTTGCCGCGCACCACCTTCGGCTTGACGTTGAAGGTCTTGAACCAAAGGCTGAAATGGGGGCGGATACGGAGAAAAGCCTCACACACGACGATAAACGCCGAGATGTTGAGGACGAAGTTTGGGGCCATATCGTGGAAATCTAGGCCATAGTAGAACATGAGCCCCCGGACGAACGGGTGGAGAAGAAGGCCCAGTCCGCGGAGGAAATGGGGAAGGAATACTACCCTCTCATGGGGCCTTGGGGTGGGAAGGAGCTACCCCTCTTCGGGAAGCCGGTGCGCAATGTCGTTGGACAAGTATCCGGCCTTCCTCAGCTTTTTGATATGGCCCTCCGTGACGGAGGAGACCATCCACTTGCCTCCCGCTCCGGACATGGCTGGAGAAGGTGGAGGTGGGAAGTGCGGACTTGGGCGCTGGAGCTCGGGTACGCAGGAAATGGATAAGCAAAGGAGGAAGAAGGCGTAGGTAAAAAGGTGGATCCTTATCCCCTTATATGGGCGGATGCGGCTATGCGTCCCCACCAGCCTGGTAAAACTCGCTTATCTCCCAAGCGCCGTGATAAATGGCGCGGTTGGGCTAACCACGTCCGTATTGATGAGAATCCCATAAATGGGGGACACGATCTCTGCTTTGACAAGACGTGCCAAGGAAACCGCCTCGCAAAATGCGCTGGGGTGGGGAAGTAAAAACGATTCGAATAAAGGCTTGGCCGTAGTGTGATGTCATGCTACGGAGTACGTCAGCAGATTAGATTTGTGTTAATATTATTCTCTCTATGGTAATATGTGGAAACTTATTTTGCAGAGCCGGACACTACCCTTAGTGTTTATAAACTTTTATGAAGAACTTGGAGGAGGAACCCGCCTTGCAATGCCGAAGACAATCTGCGCGCCGGACTCGCCGTCATTGAAGCCTGGTTCAGGGGCTACTGAGGGAGTCCTGGACTAGGGGGTGTTCGGGTAGCCGGACTATACCTTCAGCCAGACTCCTGGACTATGAAGATACAAGGTTGAAGACTTCGTCCCGTGTCCGGATGGGACTTTCCTTGGCGTGGAAGGCAAGCTTGGCGATGCGGATATTCAGATCTCCTACCATTGTAACTGACTTTGTGTAACCCTAACCCTCTCCGGTGCCTATATAAACCGGAGGGCTTTAGTCCGTAGGACAATCCCAGCATACAACAATCAATACCCTAGGCTAGCTTCTAGGGTTTAGCCTCCTTGATCTTGTGGTAGATCTACTCTTTTACTACCCATATCATCAATATTAATCAAGCAGGACGTAGGGTTTTACCTCCATCAAGAGGGCCCGAACCTGGGTAAAACATTGTGTCCCTTGTCTCCTGTTACCATCCGCCTAGACACACAGTTCGGGACCCCCTACCTGAGATCCGCCGGTTTTGACACTGACATTGGTGCTTTCATTGAGAGTTCCTCTGTGTCGTCGCTTTTAGGCCTGATGGCTCCTTTGATCATCAACAACGATGCGGTCCAGGGTGAGATTTTTCTCCCCGGACAGATCTTCGTCTCCGACGGCTTCGCACTGCGGGCCAATTCGCTTGGCCACCTAGAGCAGATCGAAAGCTACCCCCCTGGCTATCAGGTCAGATTTGGAAGTTTAAACTACACGGTGGACATCCGCGGGGACTTGATCTTCGACGGATTCGAGCCACAACCAAGCGCGTCGCACTCTCTCGATGGGCATGATCTAGCTTTGCCGCCGAACAGTGTCCTGGAGGCCGCACGCGCACTGGTTCCGACCCTTAATTCGGAGCCTACTGCGCCGATCGAGGACGAGTGGTTGGACGCCGCCTCGGGGGCTGCGATCTCAAAGGCGATTGAGCCAAACGCCAGCCCCGCACCCCGCAAGGCCCGTGATTCCGAGGGGCCGGATTCCTCTCCGGACTCCGAGCCCTCCACGCGCCCGTCGGACGGCAAAGAGATAACCTAACTAACGGCTCCCCACCCCGTCCCCTCCCTCTCTCTCTTTCTGTCCTCTCTCCCCGACGAGACCACCGCCACCCGCCGCCGCCCCTGGCACCAGTCACCCGCCGCCGCCCCGACCACCCGCCGTCCCGCTTGCCTCATCGCCCCACCACCCGCCGCCGCCCCCTCACCCCTCACCCCTCCCCTGCGGTGCCCCGACGTCAACCACGCCCCCGCCGCCCCTTCCACGTCGGCCAGCCGCGCGGCGGCCGTCTAGCCGCCCTGCCCCCTCCCCTGCGAGGTCTCCCCGCCCCGTCCCACCGCGGCCTCCCCCTCTACCGGGCCGCCGCCGCCCCCACCCGCCGCGGCCTCCCCCTCCAACCCCCTCCCCTCCCGAGGAGCGCCGCTCGTCGCCGGCCCTCTCCGCCCCGTCGCCACCCTGCCTTGCCGTCGCCCCGTCATCGCCCCCTCCACGACCCGTTGCCGCCCCCCATAGTGAGCCGCTGCCCCTGTTTTCTTTTCTATTTTTCTTTTTTGTTTAGTTTAAGTTTTTTTCAGTTTAGTTAGTTTAGGTTATTTAGTTTAATTAGTTTAGGTTATTTAGTTTAAATACTTTAGGTTTAATTAGTTTAGGTTATTTAGTTTAGTTTTTTAGTTTAGGTTTAGTTTTAGGTTTAATTACATTAGGTTATTTAGTTTAGTTTTTTAGTTTAGGTTTAGTTTTAGGTTTAATTAGTTTAGGTTTAATTACATTATATTAGTGTTAGGTTTGAAAATAGTCATAATTAAAGGAAGTGAAAAAAGATGAAAAAAGAAGAAGAAAAGTAGAATAAGTAGAAAGGGGGAGGAAGAAGAAGAAGAAGAAGAAGAAGAAGAAGAAAAGAAGAAGAAGAAGAATAAGAAGAAGAAGAAGAAGAAGAAGAAGAAACAGTATGTCGACGCCGCCGGGCCCTTCTTCATCGACCGCGGTGCCCAGCAGGGGACGAGAAAAGGGAGGGAAGAAGAGAGGTGGTGGGGCACGTGGTCGCGGGAGAGGAGGTAGGGTGACTGCTAGGGTGCCTTCCTCGCCGTCACCCCCAGCTTTTTCACCCGAGCACGTGACTGCTAGGGTGGACTCGTCCGAGGAGGAGGCTACACGGACTCCGGTGCACGAGCCTCGGGTCCATGGGCTTTCGGCCCACGAGCCTCGGGTCGACGGGCCTTGGGCCCACGAGACCCCGGACGAGCACACGTCTGGATGGGGTACCTGGCCGGATCAGCCTGAGGGGCCGAGTGGCCATGCTGATGATGGCGGGGAGCCGACTGATATTGAGGAGGAGGGGGGCAACGTCTACTAGCGTGGTTGTACACGGCTCTCGTCCGTGCCGGTGACCTGCGAGCAGAGGTGGTTGATTTTCCCTGATGGGGAGAGGTAAGTGCATTTAATATTTTTGTACCTTCTGCATTCACGTTTCTTCAAATATCTAATGTGTTGGCCTTGTCATGCTGCAGGGGTTGGGACCACCATGAGAAGGTCCGCCGGCCCAACTCCGTCCTTGGAGTGCTTTGCCGACAAAACTTCCCGGGGTTTGTCACGTTGCCTGGTGAGGGTCGACTTCTAGAGCTTGGATTGAGCTGGGAGCACTACTTGGCTGCCCCGGCCCCGCCGGGTGAGATTATCGACGGTGTCTTGTGCGACACGAGGGCAGACGTGGTGATCAGAAAGTTCTGGGTAATTTCTCCTTTACACAATTAAAAATCTTCAACTAGCTAGTTATGAATTGTACTAATCAATGTTGTCTCATTTGATTGCATACATTCTACAGGTGTGAGGAGGGATATGAGGAGGAGGCGGCAAATGTTATCGAGAACGTCTGCAAGCGCCTACTACAGAACTTACGGCACGAGGCTCTGGTGCAGGCTGTTCGAGACTACTACACCTTGCGTGGTAGCAAGAAGCCCAAGCCGGCGTGCCGCGAGAAGTTCCTGAGTAAGGAGCAGTACATGAAGGTAATTCTTAAGGCCTTGTACTTACTTCCTTCATTTAGTAATTCATAGCCGTAGCGCTCAAGTTTCTAGTTGCTAACTTAGGCGCCTCCGAGATGGTGTGCGGATCGGATGGATTGTTGGGAGGTGTTGGTCAATGAGTGGTGCTCAAAAGAATGGCTAGCCGTCCACAACGCGGCCAAGGACAAACGTGCCCAAATGGAAGGTGTGCCACACCATCAAGGCAGCTCCAACTTATATCAGTTCGGGCGGAACTGGGTATGCGGTTTGCTTCATGATTCATGCAATTCATTCATCATGCTAGCTTGAGCCCTTTAATTACTAATTTACTTTGTTTCTCTCTTTCAGGCATGCTACAATAAGGCGGATAAGGTGCCAGAGGTGTACGACCTCTATGCCATGGCACATACTGCCTCTTACAAGAAAGTTAAGGCATTCTCTCCGTCTGACCTCGATGATGCAAACAACTTCACCAACATCTCCTCCCACGACAAGCCTCGTGAAATATAGAGATCAAGGGAAGGTGAGGAAATGGGATGACTTTAACCCGAGCCAGGGTCCCATTGATCCAGAGCTGGTGATGATAGCTGGTGGCGGGAGGTCCCATGGCTCGATAGCCATTGGAGATGGACTTATCCGTTGTCCTAGCACTCTCCCGGAGATCAAGGCGCGCCAGTCGAGATCCGCTCCTGAGATAAGGCCTCGTGAACAGCCAGTCCAACTCGCCTTCAAGGTTTGTTATACGTACTCAGCTACTTTATCCATTACATTGTGTGCGCTTCCATTAATGATTACAAATGCTAACGAGGAGTGGTGTTGCAGGCTATACAGAGTGAGAGAGATGGAACGGAGAAACTTCTGTTGGAGGCGGCGGAGAGGCAGCGGGAGTTGGAGGAGAGGACGACAAAGATGTTGGAGGAGGAGAGGGCACGGAATGACATGCAGGCAAGGGCCATGTACGAGCTCCTTGTAGTAAGTTTCTTCTGCTGATTAGCCAAAACATTCATGTAGTGTTTGTCTCATTACTAACTAGTATGACCGAGTCGTCAAAACCAAATGTGCAGTCTGTGTGCGAGAACTCCGGTCAGACCGCTCCGCCGATGCCAGAGATTGCTCCTGGGACGATGGTGAGTTTAATTTGAATGGACACTACTTGCTAGTCTTAACATTTGAGTGTCATCATGCTAACGAGACATTGGAAATGATCTTTGGTGCAGCATAACTCCAGACAAGCATCGCACGATCCTTCTCCAGCTACCGGCACGAGCCAGCCCGCTCCCACACCTCCATGATCACGATAAGTTTCTCTAGTGTTTTGCTTAACAAATGCATAAAGACCTAGACTTAGCTTTATTTCCTCCAAAATGACTTAATAAGCTTACTGGCCTCCAAAACAATCCATTTTACCTAAGTTAGCTCTGAAACGATCTATACTTAGCTTTGTTTCCTCCAAAATGACCAAAGTTAGCTCTAATATGCTTAGTTAACTAGGTTTGCTCAATAATGACATGTACTTAGCTTACTTATGTCAAAATGGCATAATTAGCTTAGTTAGCTCATAAACGATCCATTTTACCTAAGTTAGTTCTAAAATGATCCATTTTACCTTAGTTAGCTCATAAACGATCCTTTTTACCTAAGTTAGCTCTAAAATGACCCATTTTACCTTACTTAGCTCATAAATGATCCATTTTACCCAAGTTAGCTCTAAAATGACCCATTTTACCTAGATTAGCTCCAAAATGATCCATCTTACCTAGGTTAGCTCTAAAATGATGCATTTTACCTAAGTTAGCTCATAAGCGATCCATTTCACCTAGGTTAGCTCATAAACGATCCATTCCATCTAAGTTAGCTCACAAACGATCAATTTCACCTAAATTAGCTCATAAATGTCATATATTCTTCTTCTTCTTCATTTTCTTCTTCTTCTTCTTCTTCTTCTTCTTCTTCTTCTAATCTTCTTCTTTTAACTTTCTTATTTCCCATTTTGCAGAATTCATTCACTTCACGGAAGCTTGCATAGATGGAGTGCTTCTTTGGATGAACTATGTTTCTTTTGTATCGATGAACTACGCATGTATGGTAGGATGACACTATTGTAATATGTATGGTTGGATGCATGTATGTGGAACTTGCTATGTATGGTTGATGGAACTATGCATGTATGATGAAATTATATGTGTTGGATATCTCATATGTTTGCTGTGAACTTGCCATGTGAAAAATATATATGTATCATCTATTTGCTGTGAAAATGGTTGGGTATAAGAAAAAACAGGAAAAAAAAGAGGCAATGCAGGCTCTTTGTCGTCTGCCACCGACGGTAACGGGCTCTTTGTCGTCCGCTGCGTACGGCAAAGAAGCCACGTGGCAACCACCTGTGTTTCCTGGCAGCTGACCCATTTGGTCAGTTTGCCTACATTGGCAGATGGCAAAGGCCTGATGCTCTTTGCCGTCAGCCACGGACGGTAAAGACTGTCGTTAGCCACCTAACGGACTAACAGCGAATTTATTACCGTCGGCTTTCTTTGCCGTCCGCCGCTGATGGCAAAGGCGTTAGGAAGCAGACGGCAAAGAAGGGCTTTGCCGATCCTGTCTTTGTTGGCGCCTTTTGCCGTCCGCGGCAGATGGCAAAGGCCTTTGCGGTCCGCCTTCCATGCCTTTGTCGTGTGCCTTGGCAGATGGCAAAGTAGTTGATTCCTGTAGTGGTAGGTCTGTGGTAAACTACTCACGCTTCATCAGAAGGGCAATGGTGTTAATGTAGAAGCCCTCCGTGATCGAATCCCCCTCCGGTAGGACGCCGACAAAGGCCCCTAGATGGGATCTCACGGGTACAGAAGGTTGCGGCGGTGGAAAAGTGTTTTTGTGGCTCTCCTCGATGGTTTTGGAATATTTGAGAATATATAGGTAGAAGAAATAGGTCGGTGGAGTCACGAGGGGCCCACAAGGGTGGGGGTGCGCCCTTCATCCTTGTGGCTGCCTCGTGGCTTCCCTGACTTGCACTCCAAGTCCTCTGGATGTCTTGTGGTCCAAGAAAAATCACCGTGAAAGTTTCATTCCGTTTGGACTCCGTTTGGTATTTCTGCGAAACTCTAAAACACGAAAAAAAACAGAAACTGGCACTAGGCTCTAGGTTAATAGGTTAGTCCCAAAAATAATATAAAATAGCATATTAACGCATATAAAACATCCAAAACAGATAATATAATAGCATGGAACAATAAAAAATTATAGATACGTTGAAGACGTATCGCTTATATGGGATACACCAAGAAAAGGTACAAGGAGGGATTACAATGATGGTTTCAGTGAGCCCATGGGTGACTCTCCGAGTGTATGGTCGGTGTCCGGATGGGAAGCCTAGACCGATGTCTTCAATGTCTAAGATTTGTCTTTGGTAGATTTCCTGTAGTGATGGTTTGTGTAGGACTTGTTCCCTTCATATAGGTTCTTGGACTCCTTACATAGGAGTGGAGATATGTAGTCCTTTCTGGATGTGTCTCTTTTTTTTTTAGGTCGGATAGGCTTCCCTTGTTGAATACGACTCCATTAAGGAAAGTTAGCTGCCCAGGTGGGGGCCCGACACCACATGTACATAGAAAAATATGGCCCAAAATACACTACACACGACACGGGAATGCGGTGAAACCACTTCACCTCGATAATCCGCCCAACCTGCCCTTCTGCATGTTGAAATGTGCCGCCAATGGGTCTTTGGAGTTCTCCATATCCACGGCACGCGACCTTCTTCCAGTCGCCAGTCAACCGCCACATCATCGAAATGAAGAGGGCCGCCACCGCCACAACTAGGGATTCCCATCCCAACCGCCGCATGAGGGATCTTAGATAAGTTGTCCCCACGGCCAGAGCCAATCGCCGCCGACCACCTCCAAAACGCCAAGTCAAGGTCCACTCATGCCCTACTCAGGCCCGCTACTTCGTTGCCCCCTCTGTGCCACCACCTCCAAGGCGCACATCCTCGCCACTTTGCAACCAGTAACACATTGCCGCACCAACCACAGACTGGGGGAGCCATCGGTGGCCGCCAAGTCACCGTCGGAGCGAGCTGAATGTTGCGGCCAGATCAAGCCCCCGAGCCCACGCACAAGAAGCCACCACTTCCTGCAGCTCCACCACTGCACTCTATGTCGTCGATCACTCCAATCAACAGTATAGGGAATGTACCCTACAGCCACCGGCTCCGCCCGAGCTTTGACCGGTAGATTTGCCAGTGAAGGAAAAACGGTAGTTGATGGATCGTGTGTCATCCCCACGTGTGTTCGCTTTTTGAAGGGGGCGACATGGGAGGGGGTTAATTTTTGATTTTGTACAAAAGTCCAACGGGGAAGAACCCCGTGACATTTTAATTAATGTACTGTAGGAGGTGTGGGACACAGAACGAACTAAGTTGCGGCTTTCGAAGTTCGAACCGGGCCTGCCGAGAAACACCACTGTGCTCGAGGGTGTCTCTCTTCGATTTATCGGATTCTAGAAACAAAGGGACATAAAATGTGTGTCATCATTGCAATCTGACGCTAGTCTGGATTCTTTGTAGAATGTGCACAAAGTTTGTTTTTTGTTGTTGTTTTTTTGCTGGGTGCACAAAGTTCGTTTGATTGTGCATACGGAAATCCAATTAAAAATTTCTAAGAAAAAATTCTATAGAATACATTTCTACAAATCAAACAACCCATATAGAAGAAACCGCCTGCATGCGTGTATGTTATCTCTTGATGTGATTAGGCTGTGTGTTCCCAGCTACGTGTATACATACTGCAAATCGAGAAGACTCCTAACCCTAGCCGCCGCCACAGCTTCTCTACACGTTGTCGCCTTGGTCTCTCTTCTCTTCCCCGTCTGGCGGTCTTGTCAATGGCAAGAGGCGGACGCGTTCGTCTTGTTTTCTTTTCATTGGTTTTTTGCTTCTCTAGTGACATCGAAGAGGTGGTGATGGAGATGGCGTGTTGGAATAAAGTCTCTCCGATCTCTCCCCCGATAACGCCCATCCGATGCTAACAAGGTTTTTTTTTTTGAAACTATGATGATTTTTATAGCAAATTCGGAAACTATACACCCTAATGCATAAAAATCGAAACTATGACCCCGTCAGCCTTCTGTTGGCCGAAGAGGGACATTTCGGCCTACCTTTGGCCGAAGTGGGCTCTTCGGCCTCCCGTTGGCCGAAGAGTGCCCAGCTAGGCCGAAGAGCACTTTTCGGCTTCCCGTTGGCCGAAAAGTGTCAGGGGCACAAAACATAATTAAGATGGCCTCAAATGAAAAAGTTATCAACATGAAAAATCTTCGTCTTGTCGAAACGGTTGATTTTGATATAAAAAATATTTTAATCCGACGTTGTATGCAACCTATAGAGCCAAAACAAGGTCAGGGGCAGAAACTGCAGAGTTATTTCGGACAGGCCGAATGGATGTCAGAAAATTTGTCACGGGACACCCGGTGCACTCGGTGAGACCGTGTGGAATACAGAAGAGTACACAAGTTTGGTCACGTTCACTCGGTGAGACCAAACCAAACCACTCGGAGGCTCCGAAAAATTGCCAAAGATTTTTGGATATTTTTTTAGTCCTTTTGTTGTACGGAAAGTCCAGCGGCCTCATAAATCGATGTCGGCATTGTACATCTGCACCGGGAAGACACATGCCGGCATTGAAGAAATGTCTTTGTTGCGATGGCAGGAATTGAGACGAAAACTTTCGGCGGTGGCGTCATCCACCATGCAAAGTAGAGGCAATGGTCACCTCTCAGGCCCGTCAGCGTGCACCCTTGACGACGGGGGTGATGCACACAAAAACGTCATCTCGACACTGGGGGTGATGCACCGTAGCTCACGCCGAAGGGGACCCGGCCGGAAGCGCGGTACGCAAGCAGTCTTCCCGGTGCAGACGAACAATTTTTCGGATAAAAAATCCTAACTTTAACTCGGATAGGAATCTTGGTAATTTTTCGGATCCATGCAGAGCCTCCGAGTGGTTTGGTTCGGTCTCACAGAGTGAACGTGACCAAACTTGTATACTCTTCTATATTCCACACGGTCTCACCGAGTGCACCGGGTGTCCCGTGACAAATTTTCTGACATCCATTCGGTCTGTCCGAAGTAACTCTGCAGCTTCTGCCCCTGACCTTGTTTTGGCTCTATAGGTTGCATACGAGCTCGAATTAAAACGATTTTTATATAAAAATCAACCGTTTCGACGAGACGAAGATTTTTCATGTTGATAAATTTTTCATTTGAGGTCATCTTAATTACGTTGTGTGCCCCTGACACTTTTCGGCCAACGGGAAGCCGAAAAGTGCTCTTCGGCCCAGCTGGTCACTCTTCAGCCAACGGGGGGCTGAAGAGCCTACTTCGGCCAACGGTACACCGAAAAGTCCCTCTTCGGCCAACAGAAGGCCGACGGGGTCATAGTTTTTATTTTTATGCATTAGGCCGTATAGTTTCCGAATTTGCTATAAAAATCATCATAGTTTCAAAAACAAATATGCTAACAAAGGGTCTATGAGAGTTTGTGTCCCAGATCTGTTGACGTATCCTTGAAAAAATTCTGCTTCAGTTGTCTATTCTTTTTACTGGCTTTTGCTTTCCTTCATAGTAATCAGATCCAGGGACGAATCCAAGGGGGGACGAGGGGGGGCGAGACCCCCCCCCCCCCTAACGATCTCATTTTACTCGGTAGCGATTAGCAGTTCGGTAGAAAAAAGTGGATATTTAGCTAATATCGCCCCCCCCCCCCCCCGACCACCTGAAGCCCAACTAAATCACAAAGCCCATCTTTAACACCCCGCAGGAAATAGCCCAACAGGAAGGAAGACGGTCAGATCGTTTGATTTTCCATCGTCCGATGCCTGTCGCCAAGGTCTAGCTGTCTAGGGTAGTTCCTGACCAGCGCCGTTCCAATCTGAGTCCATGACCAGCGTCGTTTTAATCTGAGCTCTAGGGTAGTTCATGACCACCGCCGTTTTAATTTGAGCGGAGAATCCTTGCTTGGACGAGATCGCGTCTAACGTGAACAAGGGCCATCTTCCGCGGCCGCGCGGCCGGCCGGCCGCGCAACCATTGGAGAGAAGCGGCGACCAAGGAAAGGGTTAGGTTAGTCTGTTTCTCACTCATTGGTTTATTTTTGCTTATGTTTCTAAATCAGATTAATGGATGCCTTCAAAACTACACAAGTCGAATAATAGTAACTGTATAAAAGTAAAAGATTGGGGATATATCCCTGTACCCATGGGACAAGCTTTTGCATTGTTTATCACATCCAATAGTAGAAAGATTTAGGTCATTAACACGTGAATTGCTTTGGCATTTGCTTGATGGTAACTTTTGATAAAAATTCAACTTGCTCACAGCAGAACATGTTTTGACGAAGATTTAGTTCGTTAACTAGGCTGTCTCTTCTATTTTTTTACGAGTCTCTACACTAGAGAGGATTTTTTTTTTTTGCCGGCCCCCCCTATGTTCAAATCCTGGCTCCGTCCATGATCAGATCTAAGATGCCCTTTGATGTTCTTTTATATTATGTAAAAGGAAAAAATAAAGCTCTTGTACCTACATGGTTCACACGACCTCCGTTGCTACGACAAATTAACGTCAAATCAAGGTGTCAACCACAACAGTACTAGCCTGTGAAAATCGCACAGCTGTTGGGAGCAACTCGTTTAGTTTTGGTGGCGCCGTTTCGTTGCAGTAAAAAGGCAAGCAAATTAAGCGGCCTTCAGAAACCTAAAAGGCTAACCTATAACGCCCCAAACCAAACATATAGCTTACCTTCGTTTTCCTTGAAAAGGTTGGCTAACAAGGTTGTTAAACATATACACTTGTGTCAGCTTTCATGACGGAGCAACACGTAGACACATCAGGTAAGGATCCAGTTGTACATATTACATGGCATAGCTGTGCACTTAATATGGTTGATTTGAGGCTGTCAAGGAATCCTATTTCGATTATTTAACTAGCAGATGCTAGTTGTCCGGTTGTAACTGCACAGTTCTCGTCTCATATGTCACATTTTTTTGCAGCTTCTTCAACTGCAGTAGGCAAAAAAGATGATTAACGTGAAGTCAATTTAAGGTATAGGATTTGTCGACGGAAACTGCATCTATAAAGATAATTAATGTGAAGTCAATTTAATGTGTAGGATGCCTGGACCGGTTGGAACTCTCAGTTTGCCACGCCGGCGGCTTCCTAATGCCACTGAATTAGATGTTGTCCGTTGATGCGGTCATGACACATTTTTATACTTATAGGTGTAGCGACTTTATTCGCCTCGAAGATTACTTTGGCTTGATTTTTTTACTCCCTCTGTAAACGTTTATAAAAGCGTTTAGTTCATTACTTAGTGATCTAAACGCTTTTATAAAAGCTCATAAAGGGAGTATTTATTTTGTCATACTATGTTGAATAACTTAATAAATATTGTTTTATGCATCATTTTGATGCAGAGGAGGCCAGGGTTAAGCCTCCTTTTAAAACAATTCTAGAAAGCTTATTTTTTGAAAATAAGGCAAGCCCCGGTCTCTGCATCATTGCAATTTACACAACCATAAAAAAATGAAGGATGTGTTTTGAATAAGCTCAGTTGCTTCACCAACTTGGGAAGGTAACAACATATGGTCCCTGGCTGCGAGCATCTCCAGCCGTTGGGCCCCCATGAGGCGCTAAAAATCGTCCCCTGAAGGCGCACCGGTGCAAAACGCGTGCTGGGGGCGTGATGCCCTCCAGTCGCGGCGCCCACGTTTTTTCGAAAATTAAATTTCGGCATAAACACGGCGCAAGTTCAACCAAATTTCGGCGGGTTCATATATATTTAAAATATTTTACAAAAAAGAAAAGAAAACACTACTAGGCCCGCCGTCACCCTCGCCGCTCCTCGCCGCCCGCCGCCCTTGCAGACCTACATGCCGAGGAGGCTGTAGAACTGCGTGTAGTCGCCGCCGCCGCCGTCGTCGTCGCCTCCTCCGCGGCCACCGTCCCTGCTGCAACCCTCCCCAAGTTGGCGCGGCGGGTTGGACGGTCCGGGGGCGTCCTCGTCCTCGTCGCTGTCGAGGATCACCACGCCGTACTCGTCCTCGCGCCCACGCTTGCGGGCGGCTATCTCCTCCAGGGCCCGGCGCTGCCGGACCATCTCGTCGTGGAGGTAGTCGTCCCGCGCCCACTGTAGGGCGTCCTCGTCGGAGAAGCCGCGCCGGGCTATCTCCTCGTGCTCCGCGGGGAGGCCGGGCTCCGGCTTCGGCCTGACGAGGACGAGGCGGCCAGAGGGTGAAGGGGAACGTAGTAATTTCAAAAAAATTCCTACGCACACGCAAGATCATGGTGATGCATAGCAACGAGAGGGGAGAGTGTTGTCTACGTACCCTCGTAGACCAAAGCGGAAGCGTTGACACAACGTAGAGGAAGTAGTCGTACGTCATCCTCCCGATCCGACCGATCCAAGCTTCGTTACTCCGGTGCCTCCGAGTTCTTGACACACGTACAGCTCGATGACGTTCTCCGGGCTCCGATCCAGCAAAGCTCTCGGGGAAGAGTTTCGTCATCACGACGGCGTGGTGATGATCTTGATGAACTACCGACGCAGGGCTTCGCCTAAGCACCGCGACAATATGATCGAGGTGGAATATGGTGGAGGGGGGCACCGCACACGGCTGAGGAACGATCACGAAGATCAACTTCTGTGTCATAGGGTGCCCCCCTGCTCCCGTATATAAAGGAGCAAGGGGGAAGGCCGGCCGACCCTATGGGGCGCGCCAAAGGAGGGGGGAGTCCTTCTCCTAGTGGGAGTAGGACTCCCCTTTCCTAGTCCAACTAGGAAGAGAGGGGGGGAAGGAAAGAGAGGGAGAGGGAGAGGGAAAGGGGGGCCGCGCCCCCCCCCCTCCTTGTCCAATTCGGACTCCCCATGGGGGGGCGCGCGCCACCTCCTGGCCGCAGCCCTCTCTCTCCCCTCGGGCCCAATAAGGCCCATTACTTCCCCGGGGGGTTCCGGTAACCCCTCCGGCACTCCGATTTTATCCAAAACCACTCGGAACCATTCCGATGTCCGAATATAGTCGTCCAATATATCAATCTTTACGTCTCGACCATTCCGAGACTCCTCGTCATGTCCGTGATCTTATCCGGGACTCCGAACTAACTTCGGTACATCAAAATGCATAAACTCATAACAATTGTCATCGTAACCTTAAGCGTGCGGACCCTACGGTTCGAGAACAGTGTAGACATGACTGAGACAATTCTCTGGTCAATAACCAATAGCGAGACCTGGGTGCCCATATTGGCTCCTACACATTCTACGAAGATCTTTATCGGTCAGACCGTACGTTGTTCCCTTTGTCATCGGTATGTTACTTGCCCGAGATTCGATCGTCGGTACCCAATACCTAGTTCAATCTCGTTACCGGCAAGTCTCTTTACTCGTTCCGTAATACATCATCTTGCAACTATCTTATTGGTTGCAAGGCTTGCAAGGCTTATGTGATGTGCATTACCGAGAAGGCCCTGAGATACCTCTCCGACATTCGGAGTGACAAATCCTAATCTCGAAATACGCCAACCCAACAAATACTTTCGGAGACACCTGTAGAGCTCCTTTATAATCACCCAGTTACGTTGTGACGTTTGGTAGCACACAAAGTGTTCCTACGGTAAACGGGAGTTGCATAATCTCATAGTCAAAGGAACATGTATAAGTCATGAAGAAAGCAATAGCAACATACTAAACGATCGGGTGCTAAGCTAATGGAATGGGTCATGTCAATCAGATCATTCAACTAATGATGTGACCTCGTTAATCAAATAACAACTCTTTGTCTATGGTTAGGAAACATAACCATCTTTGATTAACGAGCTAGTCAAGTAGAGGCATACTAGTGACACTCTGTTTGTCTATGTATTCACACATGTATTATGTTTCCGGTTAATACAATTCTAGCATGAATAATAAACATTTATCATGAAATAAGGAAATAAATAATAACTTTATTATTGCCTCTAGGGCATATTTCCTTCAGTCTCCCATTTGCACTAGAGTCAATAATCTAGATCACATCACCATGTGATTAACATCGATAGTTCACATCATCATGTGATTAACACCCATAGTTCACATCGTCATGTGACCAACACCCAAAGGGTTTACTAGATTCGGTAATCTAGTTCACATCGCTATGTGATTAACACCCAAAGAGTACTAAGGTGTGATCATGTTTTGCTTGTGAGAGAATCTTAGTCAACGGGTCTTTCACATTCAGATCCGTTATGTATTTTGCAATTTTCTATGTCAACAATACTCTGCTCGGAGCTACTCTAGCTAATTGCTCCCACTTTCAATATGTATCTAGATTGGGACCTAGAGTCATCTAGATTAGTGTCAAAACTTGCATCGACGTAACCCTTTACGACGAACCTTTTTGTCACCTCCATAATCGAGAAACATATCCTTATTCCACTAAGGATAATTTTGACCGTTGTCCAGTGATCTACTCCTAGATCACTATTGTACTCCCATGCCAAAATCAGTGTAGGGTATACAATAGATCTGGTACACAGCATGGCATACTTTATAGAACCTATGGCTGAGGCATAGGGAATGACTTTCATTCTCTTTCTATCTTCTGTCGTGGTCGGGTTTTGAGTCTTACTCAATTTCACACCTTGTAACACAGGCAAGAACTCTTTCTTTGACTGTTCCATTTTGAACTACTTCAAAATCTTGTCAAGGTATGTATTTATTGAAAAAACTTATCAAGTGTCTTGATCTATCTCTATAGATCTTGATACTCAATATGTAAGCAGTTTCACCGAGGTCTTTCTTTGAAAAACTCCTTTCAAACACTCCTTTATGCTTTACAGAATAATTCTACATTATTTCCGATCAACAATATGTCATTCACATATACTTATCAGAAATGTTGTAGTGCTCCCACTCACTTTCTTGTAAATACAGGCTTCACCGCAAGTCTGTATAAAACTATATGCTTTGATAAACTTATCAGAGCGTGTATTCCAACTCCGAGATGCTTGCACCAGTCCATAGATGGATCGCTGGAGCTTGTATATTTTGTTAGCACCTTTAGGATCGCCAAAACCTTCTGGTTGCATCATATACAACTCTTCTTTAATAAATCTATTAAGGAATGCAGTTTTGTTTATCCAGTTGCCAAATTTCATAAAATGCGGCAATTGCTAACATGATTCGGACAGACTTAAGCATAGATACGAGTGAGAAACTCTCATTGTAGTCAACACCTTGAACTTGTCGAAAACCTTTTGCGACAATTCTAACTTTGTAGATAGTAACAATACTATCAACGTCCGTCTTCCTATTGAAGATCCATTTATTTTCTATGGCTTGCCGATCATCGGGCAAATCCATCAAAGTCCATACTTTGTTCTCATACATGGATCATATCTCAGATTTCATGGTCTCAAACCATTTTGCGGAATCTGGGCTCACCATCGCTTCTTCATAGATCATAGCTTCGTCATGGTCTAGTAACATAACCTCCAGAACAGGATTACCATACCACTCTGGTGCGGATCTCACTCTGGTTTACCTACGATATTCGGTAGTAACTTGATCTGAAGTTACATGATCATCATCATTAGCTTCCTCACTAATTGGTGTAGTAGTCACAGGAACAGATTTCTGTGATGAACTACTTTCCAATAAGGGAGAAGGTACAATTACCTTATCAAGTTCTACTTTCCTCCCACTCACTTCTTTCGAGAGAAACTCCTTCTCTAGAAAGTATCCATTCTCAGCAACGAACGTCTTGCCTTCGGATCTGTGATAGAAGGTATACCCAACTGTCTCCTTTGGGTATCCTATGAAGACATATTTCTCCGATTTGGGTTTGAGCTTATCAGGATGAAACTTTTTCATATAAGCATCACAATCCCAAACTTTAAGAAACGACAACTTTGGTTTCTTGCCAAACCACAGTTCAGATTGTGTCGTCTCAACGGACTTAGATGGTGCCCTTTTTAACGTGAATGCAGCTGTCTTTAATGCATAAACCCAAAACTATAGTGGTAAATCGGTAAGAAACATCATAGATTGCACTATATCTAATAAAGTATGGTTATGACGTTCGGACACACCATTATGCTGTGGTGTTCCAGGTAGCATGAGTTTGTGAAACTATTCCACATTGTTTTAATTGAAGACCAAACTCGTAACTCAAATATTCTCCTCCACGATCATATCGTAGAAACTTTTATTTTCTTGTTACGATGATTCTCCACTTCATTTTGAAATTCTTTGAACTTTTCAAATGTTTCAGACTTATGTTTCATCAAGTAGATATTCCCATATCTGCTCAAATCATCTGTGAAGGTCAGAAAATAATGATACTTGTCGCGAGCCTTAATATTCATCGGACCACATACATCAGTATGTATGATTTCCAACAAATCTGTTGCTCGCTCCATTGTTCCGGAGAACGGAGTCTTAGTCATCTTGCCCATGAGGCATGGTTCGCAAGCATCAAGTGATTCATAATCAAGTGATTCCAAAATTTCATCAGCATGGAGTTTCTTCATGCGCTTTACACCAATATGACCTAAACGGCAGTGCCAGAGATAAGTGGCACTATCATTATTAACTTTGCATCTTTTTGGCTTCAATATTATGAATATGTGTATCACTACGATCGAGATCCAACAAACCACTTTTGTTGGGTGTATGACCATAGAAGGTTTTATTCATGTAAACAGAACAACAATTGTTCTCTAACTTAAATGAATAACCGTATTGCAATAAACATGATCAAATCATATTTATGCTCAACACAAACACCAAATAACACTTATTTAGGTTCAACACTAATCCCGAAAGTATTAGGGAAGTGTGCGATGATGATCATATCAATCTTGGAACTACACACATCGTCACTTCACCCTTAACTAGTCTCTGTTTATTCTGCAACTCCTGTTTTGAGTTACTACTCTTAGTAACTGAACCAGTATCAAATACTGAGGGTTGCTATAAACACTAGTAAAGTACACATCAATAACATGTATATCAAATATACTTATGTTCACTTTGCCATCCTGCTTATCCGCCAATCACTTGGGGTAGTTCCGCTTCCAGTGACCAGTCCCTTTGCAGTAGAAGCACTCAGTCTCAGGCTTAGGTCCAGACTTGGGCTTCTTCACTTGAGCAGCAACTTGCTTGCTGTTCTTCTTGAAGTTCCCCTTTTTCCCTTTGCCCTTTTCTCGAAACTAGTGATCTTGTCAACCATCAACACTTGATGCTCTTTCTTGATTTCTACCTTCATCGATTTCATCATCATGAAAAGCTCGGGAGTCTTTTTTGTCATCCCTTGCATACTATAGTTCATCACGAAGTTCTACTAACTTGGTGACGGTGACTAGAGAATTATGTCAATCACTATCTTATCTGGAAGATTAACTCCCACTTGATTCAAGCGATTGTAGTACCCAGACAATCTGAGCACATGCTCACTTGTTGAGCGATTCTCCTCCATCTTTTAGCTATAGAACTTGTTGGAGACTTCATATCTCTCAACTCGGGTATTTGCTTGAAATATTAACTTCAACTCCTGGAACATCTCGTATGGTCCATGACGTTCAAAACGTCTTTGAAGTCCCGATACTAAGCTGTTAAGCATGGTGCACTAAACTATTAAGTAGTCATCATATTGAGCTAGCAAAACGTTCATAACGTCTGCATCTGCTCCTGCAATAGGTCCGTCACCTAGCGGTGCATCAAGGACATAATTCTTCTGTGCAGCAATGAGGATAAACCTCAGATCACGGATCCAATCCGCATCATTGCTACTAACATTTTTCAACATATTTTTTCTCTAGGAACATATCAAAATAAACATAGGGAAGCAACAACGCGAGCTATTGATCTACAACATAGATATGCTAATACTACCAGGACTAAGTTCATGATAAATTTAAGTTCAGTTAATCATATTACTTAAGAACTCCCACTTAGATAGACATCCCTCTAATCCTCTAAGTGATCACGTGATCCATATCAACTAAACCATGTCCGATCATCACGTGAGATGGAGTAGTTTCAACGGTGAACATCAATATGTTGATCATATCTACTATATGATTCACGCTCGACCTTTCGGTCTCCGTGTTCCGATGCCATATCTGTTATATGCTAGGCTCGTCAAGTTAAACCTGAGTATTCCGCGTGTGCAACTGTTTTGCACCCGTTGTATTTGAACGTAGAGCCTATCACACCCGATCATCACGTGGTGTCTCAGCACGAAGAACTTTCGCAACGGTGCATACTCAGGGAGAACACTATTACTATGATAATTTAGTGAGAGATCATCTTATAATGTTACCGTCAATCAAAGCAAGATAAGATGCATAAAAAGATAAACATCACATGCAATCAATATAAGTGATATGATATGGCCATCATCATCTTGTGCTTGTGATCTCCATCTTCGCAGCACCATCATGATCACAATCGTCACCGGCGTGACACCTTGATCTCCATCGTAGCATCGTTGTCGTCTCGCCAATCTTATGCTTCTACGACTATCGCTACCGCTTAGTGATAAAGTAAAGCATTACAGGGCAATTGCATTGCATACAATAAAGCGACAACCATACGGCTCCTGCCGGTTGCCGATAACTCGGTTACAAAACATGATCATCTCATACAATAAAATTTAGCATCATGTCTTGACCATATCACATCACAACATGCCCTGCAAAAACAAGTTAGACGTCCTCTACTTTGTTTGTTGCAAATTTTACGTGGCTGCTACGGGCTTAAGCAAGAACCAATCTCACCTACGTATCAAAACCACAATGATAGTTTGTCAAATAGACTCCGTTTTAACCTTCTCAAGGACCGGGCGTAGCCATACTCGGTTCAACTAAAGTTGGAGAAACTGACACCCGCCAGCCACCTTTGTGCAAAGCACGACGGTAGAAACAGTTTCGCGTAAGCGTACGCGTAATGTCGGTCCGGGCCGCTTCATCCAACAATACCGCCGAACCAAAGTATGACATGCTGGTAGGCAGTATGACTTATATCGTCCACAACTCACTTGTGTTCTACTCGTGCATAACATCAAACCATAAAAACCTGGCTCGGATGCCACTGAAGGGGAACGTAGTAATTTCAAAAAAAAATCTACGCACACGCAAGATCATGGTGATGCATAGCAACGAGAGGGGAGAGTGTTGTCTACGTACCCTCGTAGACCGAAGCGGAAGCGTTGACACAACGTAGAGGAAGTAGTCGTACGTCCTCCTCCCGATCCGACCGATCCAAGCGCCGTTACTCCGGTGCCTCCGAGTTCTTGACACACGTACAGCTCGATGACGTTCTCCGGGCTCCGATCCAGCAAAGCTCTCGGGGAATAGTTTCGTCAGCACGACGGCGTGGTGACGATCTTGATGAACTACCGACGCAGGGCTTCGCCTAAGCACCGCGACAATATGACCGAGGTGGAATATGGTGGAGGGGGGCACCGCACACGGCTGAGGAACGATCACGAAGATCAACTTTTGTGTCCTAGGGTGCCCCCCTGCCCCTGTATATAAAGGAGCAAGGGGGGGAGGCCGGCCGACCCTATGGGGCGCGCCAAAGGAGGGGGGAGTCCTCCTCCTAGTGGGAGTAGGACTCCCCTTTCCTAGTCCAACTAGGAAGAGAGGGGGGGAAGGAAAGAGAGGGAGAGGGAGAGGGAAAGGGGGGCCGCGCCCCCCCCCCTCCTTGTCCAATTCGGACTCCCCATGGGGGGGCGCGCGCCACCTCCTGGCCGCAGCCCTCTCTCTCCCCTCGGGCCCAATAAGGCCTATTACTTCCCCGGGGGGTTCCGGTAACCCCTCCGACACTCCGATTTTATCCGAAACCACTCGGAACCATTCCGATGTTTGAATATAGTCGTCCAATATATCAATCTTTACGTCTCGACTATTCCGAGACTCCTCGTCATGTCCGTGATTTTATCCGGGACTCCGAACTAACTTCAGTACATCAAAATGCATAAACTCATAACAACTGTCATCGTAACCTTAAGCGTGCGGACCCTACGGTTCGAGAACAGTGTAGACATGACTGAGACAATTCTCTGGTCAATAACCAATAGCGAGACCTGGGTGCCCATATTGGCTCCTACACATTCTACGAAGATCTTTATCGGTCAGACCGTACGTTGTTCCCTTTGTCATCGGTATGTTACTTGCCCGAGATTCGATCGTCGGTATCCAATACCTAGTTCAATCTCGTTACCGGCAAGTCTCTTTACTCGTTCCGTAATACATCATCTTGCAACTATCTTATTGGTTGCAATGCTTGCAAGGCTTATGTGATGTGCATTACCGAGAAGGCCCTGAGATACCTCTCCGACATTCGGAGTGACAAATCCTAATCTCGAAATACGCCAACCCAACAAATACTTTCGGAGACACCTGTAGAGCTCCTTTATAATCACCCAGTTACGTTGTGACGTTTGGTAGCACACAAAGTGTTCCTACGGTAAACGGGAGTTGCATAATCTCATAGTCAAAGGAACATGTATAAGTCATGAAGAAAGCAATAGCAACATACTAAACGATCGGGTGCTAAGCTAATGGAATGGGTCATGTCAATCAGATCATTCAACTAATGATGTGACCTCGTTAATCAAATAACAACTCTTTGTCTATGGTTAGGAAACATAACCATCTTTGATTAACGAGCTAGTCAAGTAGAGGCATACTAGTGACACTCTGTTTATCTATGTATTCACACATGTATTATGTTTCCGGTTAATACAATTCTAGCATGAATAATAAACATTTATCATGAAATAAGGAAATAAATAATAACTTTATTATTGCCTCTAGGGCATATTTCCTTCAGAGGGAGGGGTGGAGTCGCCGATGCGGACGCCGGAGTTGCGGGTGCGCCGGCTGACCGGCGTGTCCTGGGGCTCTGGCTTGACGGGGCGGAGGCAGGGAGAGCCGGACGAGCGGCCGGACGAGGAGGAGGACGCCCCGGGGTCCATGCGCCTCGGCGTCCAGGAGCTCCCACGTCGGCGAGAGAAGGACGGGGGAGCGGGGTACTCCAGCCTCGGCGTTTTGCCGCCCTTGATATACTCGAGGAAGGCCTCCAGCGTGCGGCCGGGCACGCCCCACCATCGGCGCCGCCCTTCGGAGTTGAGCCTTCCGGAGGGCACGACGCCGTTGATGGCCTCGAGCTGCTCGGCGTGGCGGCGGCGGAAATAGGGCTCCTAGAGCGGGCTGCCCGGGATGTACCGTGGCCCTTCCCTCGCCGCCCACGGCAGGGAGGCGCGGATACGCGTGATCTCCGTACGCCGCACCGCACCGGTGAGTGGTGGCGGCACCGGGACCCCGCCGGCGCTGATTGTCCATGCCCCGGGCACCCGCATGTCCGGTGGGACCGGGTACTCGGCCTCGAAGAGGAGCCGAGCTTCGTCCTCGTGAAGGTGGCGGCGACCGAAGCCGTTCGCCGCCGCGCCGTCGCCTGGGAAGCGCTCGGCCATGCTTTGAGCTGGAGACGGCGAGAGGAGAGGGAGGAAAGGGGGAGAAATGGCGCGTCGGCGATGGAGACTCTGTGCGTGTCACCGGCGCGCTGGGGGTCGGCTTATATAGCGGAGGCGCCGCGCGTACGCGTGGCAAGCGAGGGGACGCGCGTTCGCCCGGTTTTCACTGCGCCGCCCGTGAGGCATCAATGGAGGAGGCTGACCGGCGCGGCAGCTTTGACATTGATTCGCCGCGGGAAACGAGGCGACGAGGACGAGGAAGCGGCGAGAAAAGAGACGAGTCGCTGGCAAGGAGGGCCCGCGGCTCTTTCGCGGCAAAAACGATTCGCCCGGCGCCCCCGAGCGCCCCCAGCGCGCCGGGTTCGGGTTGGGTCCGCCGGCACCAATTTCGGCCCGAGCCGGCGAAAAATTGGCCCTTAGAGACGCGACTGGGCCGATTTTTCGGCGCCGACGGTCGAAAAGTCGCCTGGGGGGCCTTGTTGGGGGCGCGGCTGGAGATGCTCTAAGTAATTAAGTACTATAATGCAACGCATGTATAGTAGCAAAGCATACACAGAATTTCACAGCGCACAGATACTCCACAGGATTGGAACCAAGAAAGCAAATATCCGCACTTGTCGACAAAAAAAAAGCTGAAGAAAGACTAAAAACCTTTGCCCCAATATACACGAATAATATGGGGAAAGTGTCGCAATTGAGACCAGAAAAGGATGCTCCCAACTAGTCTCTGATGCGGTTTTTTGAGAATCACTGCGTTGCTTTATTTAGTTACCCCTAGCTGGGATTTCGTCCGAAATTACAGATAAAATGCAGTCCGGTGGCACCTGAGGCCACTACCTACAGGAATCAAATCCTAACCCATCTCTGATGCGGTTATTCTCATAGTTTTTACGGAATCAAATCAGGCACCTACACCTTTTCTACCTCCCTTTCTTCACCAAACTCGACGGTCACTAGTTCAGCACCTGGTGCTTGCCAATCTAAGCGAAACACTGCAAGCATAAGTCCTGATTTCGTGTGCTGGTGTGATGAAATGTACAGTAGCTTACATGTGTTCGACTCAAACACCTAATGCTCCGCTAATACTGAATCCAACTATAACCCTGTTACACAGACGCCAATTTTCCTTTTTCTTCCACGAAAAGCGATTGCTTCCCGTCTCTCACCTGTGGAAGAACTTGTGCCAAGGAAAGATTTCCTGGACTCTTTTTCGAAGAAATTAAAAAGGCAACACAGAACAAAGCGAGCGGCAGCCCTGATGTGCATGTGTGTTGAGATGTAGCTCTCAACTCGTTTTCAGCAAATATGCCCTTACTCTTCGCTCGTGACATGCTTCACATGGGGCATAAGAGAATAGTGTAACAATTTGTTGCTCAAGAACACTCCTGAATAGACCTTTTGGTCTTATATTCCTCAGGCCAAATTCAGAGCAACAGGTGCCATGACCTTGGCCAACCACTTGTTCCATGCAGATTTGCAGCAGCACAGGTGACATTGCGGTCGATTCTAATCTGAAAAAGATAAGTTTATTTTTCTCCTGCTGTGATTTCTCAGTGAGTGAGCCTTGCTTTTTGTAGCAGGGCACTCAACACCTGTGCAGGAGGAAGGGTCTGCGTTGCCATATACGGGAAGTGATCTGGCTTTAATCTGTGAAGTTGTCTGGCGCATGATCTGTTAGTTAAGATAGGGTTTGAACTTTGGACACGTCGAGATGTGTGACAATTAGCTCATTATTTAAGCCTATCTTTGCACTGTGTCATGGAGTTTTTCTTTTCTTTAAGTCGCCAACTTAGACTTGTCTTCCTCAACTTTCTCTTGGCCTGGCTGAATGGCCTGTATTTCAGAATGTGATGCTCACCAATCTGAAGGAAATTCTGCACTCCCAAGCGTACAAAATTTCCTTTTCGTCTTTCCTCTGAAAAACCGCCGTGGCTTCATG
This sequence comes from Aegilops umbellulata, assembly GCA_032464435.1. Classification (NCBI taxonomy): domain Eukaryota; kingdom Viridiplantae; phylum Streptophyta; class Magnoliopsida; order Poales; family Poaceae; genus Aegilops; species Aegilops umbellulata. The sequence goes on from CP136058.1 coordinate 354,464,346, forward strand.
TCTCTCACGAGCTTTTGGTAAAGCTTGTGCTAGAAACAAGCTCCCAGATTCTTATCTGAACAGAGGATTACAGAACAAGGTGAGTCACGACCATGATGTCTAGTATTAGGTGCTTATGAAATGCAGCTTTCAAACTAGTATTCTTCACATAGCATAACGAATAGTCTGATATTGGTCAGGAAAGCTCCTGAATTGACTTTTAAATCTTATGCTGCTCAGGCCAAATTCAGAGTGCCAAATGCAATGTTCCTGCCCAACCACTTGCCGCTTGCAGATTGCACCGGCGATGCTGTGGTCAGCATTTTTTAGAGACACGGAAAACAAGATGCATAGATGCACATACACGCATGCCTCCACGCTCACGAAACATCAAGTTGCGGAGCTTAGAAATGGTCGAAGTCACCGGAGACGCCTCGCTATGTCAACGGATACGTCATCCGCCGGCAAAGTCAGGAATTTGCCCTGGTGAGACAAGCGTGACACCAATTGGTTTGATTCTTTCCAGGGCAGTGGCCTGGTTTCTACCTCTCTGCTTTTCTTGCCATGGTTTCTTACTGATTAGGCCTGCTGATTTGATAGGGCACCGGAGGATGCTCAGCACGTATGCAGGAGGAAATGTTGTCATATACAGGAGGTGATCTGACTTTGTGGAGTTGTGTGATGCATGATCAGATAAGAGACACCGTGAGATGTGTGACAGTTATCTCATTACTTAAGTCTATCCGTGCACTGTATTCTACTTTTTTTAGAGCAACTAGGAGATTCCTAAAACCTGCCTCCCTTAAAAAATTGTCATTACAAAGAAAATTGGATTAAATCCACGCGTGCACTCTAAAAACAGTCCTACAGGCTTTACATTTAGAGATGTGTATGTACAATGTGTTTATGGTGTTAAGCATGCTTTCCCAAAACCAATCGTGGTGGCATTTTAGAGAAAAAGAGAATAAATAGAATCAAGTTTATGAACAGGCAACAACCTTCAGAAATCAGACAGCAGCACCTGCACTCTGTTCGCTGTGTTCGTAGTTGATTATAGGAGTCCGAGTTTAAGTGCTCGTCCACACGTGCGCTCTATGAACAGCAACAACGTTAAGGTTCATCGCTTCAAGTCACAGGGGAAATAGAAGAGAGAAAACTATAAAGGATACTCCAGGAAAAAGGGTTTCTCCTCGCTTTATATCATATAAAGCAAACCACCAAGCATCCAACAACAACTGGTAACAGAGTGCAAAGAACAAAAAGTAAAAGACGGAAGTCCGGTTGGGGGCACAGCCAAAACAAGCCCCAACTACAAGAAAGAAGCTCTAGTCCGGATCCGGTGGCAGTGGTAGAGACGACGGGGACATCGCGGCGGCCGAAGAGCGAAGAGCGGTGACGATGGAGTCGATGTAGTCACGATCCCGCCGCTTGCTAAGCGGTCTCCAGAGCTATAGGAAGCCACGCATTTTAAAGACGGCGTCAGTGACACGGCAAGGAATGACGCGCTCGATCACTAATTTATTGCGACAGTTCCAGAGGGTCCACGCGAGGGTGCCTACTGCGACCCAAAGGGACGGCCTACGGATAGGTTGGGCATCTAAAACCTCCCTAAATAGGTCAGGGAGGTTGTCATGGCACCAAGAGCCACCCACAACGTCCTGGAAGCAACTCCAAAGGAATCGTGCCGCCGGCCATCGAAAGAATATATGGTTAGAGTCTTCGGGGACGCCACAAAGTGGACATAGGCCATCACCCGGGCCATGCCGCTTCTGGACCTCCGTGCCCGAGGGCAAACGACCACGGCCCCATTGCCACATGAAGATGCAAATTTTCAGAGGCAATTTGATTGCCCAAAGAACCGTAAGTTCATTAGGCCCCGGAGTCGGCAAAATAGCCCGGTAAAGGGACTTAGTCGAAAAGGAGCCACTTGACTCAAGGTGCCATGTCACAGTGTCAGGCTCGGTCGAGGGGTTGTTAAGAGCGATGCATTCCAAAAGCTCCTCCCACTGGACACGCTCCAGATCCCCAAAGGTGCGACGAAAAAAGATGATGCGAAGGGTCCGTGCTTTAGATCACTGCTTTAGTGATCTAAACACACTTATATTTCTTTATAGAGGGAGTACAATTTTAGGGATTTGACTTTGCACACTTTCTCTGCAGCCTTTAAAAAAATTAAAGGGCATTGCAGAGGAGATTTAAAGGGTGCAGTTTTAAGCAATCTGCTAGAGTTGCTCTTAGAGCATCTCCAATCACACTGGACTAATTTGACCTCATATGTCTACGGACATGTCCGGACAGTGTCCGGGGACATGCCCGCAAAACCCCATTTGTCCGTGCACGCAACGGCACCTCTCATTTGTCCCCTGAATTGTCCGGACAAATGCATATGATTGGTGGGGATGAAAAGAGAAGACCCTGATAAGTGCCACACGTGTGGCACGAACACATGGCAACTCCGAACATTTTTTATGGCAAGTTTAGGGTTGCGAGGATGGCAACTTTAGTTGTCAAGCATGGCAACTTCTTTTTAGATGACAAGTTTCATATTTTTGGGGGGTTTGTTTTTTCTTTCGGATGGCAACTTTAGTTGTAAAAAACACGTGTGACACCTATCATTTGCGAAAGAGATAGGGAAAAAGAGAAAAAAGAAAGAGAGGAAGTGGTCTGGATGGGTCGCGGGCTGTCCAGACACCCTCGTTATGTCCGGCATATGGGCTGGGTTTGGAAATTTGCAAACAGCCCGGGCATATATATGTTGGGCAGACTTTTTCTCTCTGTGTTATGTCCGGGCATTATCGGGCTGTCCGCCGGACATACGGTGACAGTATGAGGGGCCCGGGCCCGGTTAAAGATGCTCTTAGATCAGTTTGTTCCGGTTGCCTGCCTGATCGCAACAACCTTCAGAAATTAGACGGCAGAGTTGCCGGCCGGCGGGAGTAGTCTCGATCAGTATTTGCAGTGCCTATCCTGTGCAGGTATGATCACTTGACAGATCACTGCCCACCTCGTGCCCTTGCTCTATGCAGGCTTCCGCTTAGTTTTCTCCTCAGATTGCACTTGTTCCATGGCAGCGAATCCTTCGTCCTTGCTCTTATGAATAGCCAGCCGCTGTTCTTCTGAAACAGATAACCGGTACCTTGCTCTGTTTAATTCCAGCCGTCTGGTAGTTAGGATAATGTTTGGCTGAACCATCTTTAAATTGCAGGAGTGTGACAGGGTGATCCTCTCTCCCCGCTGCTTTTTGTCATTGCCTCAGATTTCCTACAATCTTTGGTCAATGATGCAATGCAGTCTGTCCAAATGAAAAAACCTCTGATCAGAAGATCACGCCCTGACTTGTGACTTCCTAATTGGGAAAGCCTGCCAGAGACAGCTATCCATCCTGAAGGATTTACTAGACTCATATGCTGCTGCGTCAGTTAACTTCCATAGATCATTTTTGGTGCCCATCAATGTTACCAATGAACTGACCCAGATCTTCATTGATATCTTGCAATGTCAGCTAGCTGCTTTCCCCTTTACATACCTTGGATTACCCCTTAGTCTGACAAACCAAGAATGGAGCACTTTTTACCATTGATTGAGAGAGGCCAACAGAGATTAAGTGTCTGCTCATTTCCTGGGATATGTGGGCAGATTACAAATGGTTAGTGTTGTCCTCTCATCTTTGACAACTTTTGTCATGAGTTGCATCAAACTTTACAAAGGAAATTTGGACGAATGTAACAAATATAAAAGACACTGTTTCTGGAGGGGGGGAGGATCTGGAAAAGAAAGCCCTACCCTTGGCTACGTGGGAACTAGTGTGTAGACCGAAAGATCGAGGGGGTTTAGGTATTTGGAATATCCAGACTCAAAATGATGCTCTGTTGATGAAAACATATATAAGTTCCTTAATAGGCAGGATATCACATGGGTGAAGTCAGTTTGGGAATCTTACCATCAATCTTGTCTTCCACCAGCTCAAACTGCTGATTGCCCCTTTTGGTGGAGAGTTTGTCTTAAGCTTCTGCCCAAATTCAAGGAACTTGCTATTTGCGAGGCTCATGATGGAAATACAGTACTCTTTTGGAAAGACAAATGGCAAATGAATACACTCCAAGCAACCTGGCCTCATTTATTCTCCTTTGCGCTCAAGGAAAACTCCTCAGTCCAGCTAATTATGCAGCAAGATTTGACCCCTGATCTGTTCCATTTACCTTTATATCAGGAAGCTTTCCAGGAATTCGCTTCCCTGGAACAGCTGAAGGAAGGGTTTCAGGTCACAGAGGACCCTGATATCTGAAGGCTCTGGAATTCTTGCTGTCAAAAGGAACACAAGGTCTTTTTTCGGTTGCTCATCAACAACAGATTGAACACAAGGGAGATGGTATTACATAGAAATTTTCTTCTTGCCTGATTACTCTTGTGTGCTTTGTGGAAGTTTTGCTACTTAGACTAGTGACCATCCATTTTTCCAGTGTCCTTTTCCAGTGTCCTTTTGCAGTTACTTAGACTGGAACCAAATTCAAGGCCCTGTTCAGGATCAGATTCACACTTTGAGAACATCTCTGCACCTTCCATTTGCAATGGAACTAATAGTGCTTGCTTCCTGGGCTATTTTACTGTGCTTTTTATGAAAATTTGTAAACATACAGTAGGGAGAAATCCCTTCTGGTTCCCTAAAAAAAACAGTTTGGCTGAACCTAGGTTTCTTGCCGCCAGACATCTGTTCAAACGAAAACAAAAGGTTATTCACAAGGTGTTCAGGAAAAAAAGCTGCCTAGATCATCCTACCCAGTAAAGCTTCCGAGTGTGTGCAACAATATATACACGCTGCGTTCCAAGATTGTCAAACCATCATGGACATAAAGTGATCAAGCTCAGGGCCACCAGCAGCAGCAGCGGCGGCGACATATTGCGGAGATGTGTTTTTACATGAGGGTTTTTTTCTTAGTAAAAGGGTTTGCTCCAGTCTCCATTATCAGCAAAAGAGACGGGCGCCAATGGCTACCCAGACGCTTCAGCACAAACCCTTCAAAGACGCGTCAATGAAGAGTCATAACCAGGCACTGTACACGAGCAGCATTGCCAAGTTTCGGCATACAGCAAGCACAAACAACAAAGGGAGACATAACAACATCCCAGGGCACACCTACAGCAGCTTCTTCCGATGCTCGTGCTTCAGTCAGGAGATGTTTTTAATTTTCAGTCAAGCACAAATGACCAAGACGACAACGAATTCAGTTGTTGATCGCTCAAATGGAAAGAAAAGCACAACAGGAACAGGGTAGAAGCAATAACAATGGCGATCAAAAGTTGAGACGAGTAATGCCTGGCAAAGATTGTCTGCGCCATGAATCTGCATACAACTCAAGTCAATTCTTTTCCTTTAAGTTCAAACTTCTGAGCATCTAAAATTGTAAGTAGAGGAACTCTGGATTTCGAAAATAAATTATGAGGTTCAGATTTTGGAATTTGTTTCACGAAATTTATCATCTCCCACAATTCAAAACTTTGCGCATGATCAGGACATGGTGGCAGCAGAAATGGAAGATGTCTGAGAAGGTAAAGGATGGAGTAAGAAGGAAGGTAGAGAGAGAAGATATCAGCATTTTGCCATGGAATATTCATAATGGCATCTAACTGATTTCACACGTTTTAGAATGGAGCCCACCCTCCTAAGTTTAGTCAGCTAAATCAATGGCTTGATTTTATTCATACAATCAACATCCACGGGTAGTAAAATGTACTACAAAAGGCATGTGATTTTGACAATCAATGGAGCTGAAATGGCGTTTATCCAATTAACCATTTCGAACACATGATTTTTATCCTTAGTAACCAGCAATGTTGCTACTAACTCCTACCGAATTGTGGTACGCAACCGAAGGCCTTCCCGTTTTACTTTTCGTTTGGAAGAGTATTCAGTTAGAGTCAGAACATATCAGCAGTGGATTGTTTTGTTAATCGGTTGCATCGCGTGACCAACAAAACAACAGCATATTGTGTGTTGTTGAACAATTATACGTGATATCCCAGTTGTCTGATGTAGAATCAGTCTATTACACCCACGGGAATGCCGAGCAAACATAGACTGCACACGGAATTGTACTTTAAACTGAAACTTTTCAACACAATGTAACCTCCTGATGAACTGACTGTGACACCAACTTTTGATTTATTCAAATAAGAAGTGCACTATAACATCGTGAATTTGTGTAGAACTGATGCTTAAAGTACAATGAACAACCACTCCGTATCTTACACCGAACCAGCAACAGTCACAACCTGAAACCCGGGCATTTTCACTTGCAGGTACACATGACATACCTGAAGAGCATTCCACCTCCCCAGCAACTCATACTCAGTGCCATCAATGGCCGTACTGGCGATACCAGCAGCACCTGCCGGATCCGACAACCGTGTTGTCGACATTGCCGCGGCTGTGGAGCCACCACAGAAGGTTCGTCAGCGTGTTACCGTCGTCGTGTGATGCCAGCGCCCTGGTCTTGGCCAATGCCGACTCCTTGTCGTAGACCCCCTCCAGCGCGTACACGAAGCCCTTCCACCCTTCTCCGACACCGTCCCTCGCCAAGGCCGGCGTGGTCCAGCTCACCAGGTCCTTGACGAACCCAACGTCCGGGAAGAGGGCCTCGCTGATCGGCAGGAGCGGCAGGAGCTGGATCCCCAGCCTGCATTCCTTCCACTCTGGTGGCGCGAACCAGAGCCCACTGTCCCTCTTGTTCGCCCACAGGACGCCAACGACGCGGTTGTTGCTGCTGAAGTCGTCCTCGTAGATCCCTTCTCCTTCCCGGACATGCCACCATGTCTGCGCTGCCAGCATCTCAAACGCGGTAAGCGTGGCGCCAACAGAGACGAGGTGTGTGTCCCCATAGCTCAGTCCAAGGAGCGCAGCAGAGTAATAAGCATTAACAGCTTCGCTCGTGCTCTCCTGGTTGCGCCCATCGCCAAACTCGGTCAGTCCTCCAGCCCAGGAATGCAGCTTCCAGAGATCGAAAGTCCTCAGCCTGGTGTAGCTCGCACCGCACTTGCGGGACAATGTCATGAAATCGGCAACCATGGAGTAGGCCTGAGACATGAACTTCCTTCCCCAGGATGGATCGATCTTAGCAAGCACAGCAATGGCATACAGGAAGTAGCCCAAATGGTAGTGGTGATCGTTGTAGATCCCGAAGCCAAAGTCTGCGCCGGAGTCCTGCAGCCCCTGCTTGGTGACAAGGCCGCCCCATTTGGGATCATACAGGAAGCCATTCCCTTGGAAGCTGCCGTCCAGCCACGGCGTGACGGTGGCCTTCAAGAACCGATGCACCGCGGGGATGACGTCAGGGCACCCGACCTCCTCAGCGATCAACGCCAGCCTCGCCGCCCTGGCAATGGCCTTCCCGTAGAAGTAGGAGGAGGTGGTCGTGATGGGGCTGGAAGCAAGGCTGTCAACGTCCTTGCGCAGCGCGGCCACGACCTCGTCGACCCCGTCGTCGTTGACGCCCCGGGTGGAATGCCATGTTGGGGACAACGGATCGGTTTTTAAGACCCAGGAGTCGCCGACGACGCCGACCAGGTCCCCGTCGATGCTCCGGTACTTGAAGTCGTCGAGCACCCGAACGGAGCAGTCGTCGGAGAGCAGCCGGAGGTGGAGCGGGTTGGCGAGCATGAGCAGATCCCCCCACCCCTGCTTGCGCCACGTGTAGTCGATGCAGAAGGGCCTGTTGAGCGCGGCCTCCCCGGCCGTCGGGTAGCAGCGGCTGTACTGGTCGAGGACGGCCTCCATGGCCGGGTCCGGCAGGTAGGCGATCCGGATGACGCCGGAGAACCCCGGCGCCGCGAGCTGCGTGACGCTGGACTGCGACAGGCCGATGGGCGCGGAGGCGTAGAGGAGGAAGGTCTGGCCGCTGTTCATCCGGAGGCGCCACTTGGTGCGCGCGTCGTCGCAGGGCGCGGCCTCAAGGAAGGCGTGGACGGAGGCGACGGAGACGTCGACGGGCCCCGCGGCCTCGGCGGTGGCGACGGTGACGAAGGGGCAGCCGCGGACGAGGAAGGCGCGGAGCGACGGGGAGAAGTCGAGGGTGACGGAGAGGTCGTCGAAGGCGACGACGCGGTGCGGCTGCCCGGCCGCGGCGGCGTCGGAGGGGGACGAGACGGTGAGGTCGGCGGCGAAGGTCTGGATGTCGAAGGTCGGGGAGTGGCTGCGCGCCGGGTAGCAGACGGTGAGGCCGGCCGCGGCGGAGCGGACGGAGTAGGGGTGGATGTACTCGGGCTGGTCGCCGTTCTTGAGCGTGAAGTTCTGGAAGAAGCAGTTGGTGGGGAGCGGCGCGGAGAGCAGGCCCGGCGCGAAGAAGCGGGCCGGGTCGGGCAGCACCGTGGACGCCGCCTGCGGGAAGACGTGGCCGCCCGGGGACGGCGGCGCGGGGCGACGCCCGTGCGGCGGCATGGCGGGCTGCGGCGGGGGCGGGATCGGGTGAGAGGAATGCGGCGGCGGTGGGGGAGGTGGTGACGGCGGCGGCGGGGCGGGGGTGGGCTTGGGCTTTGCGAGGTTGAATGGGGGTTTGGAGGAGACGAGGCGGGAGATGGTGTGGCCCAGCTTCTTCTTCCACCTCCGCATCGCCGAGTCCGTCCTCCTTTTATATATAGAAGATCTCGATTTTTGGCTTGATCTGATCTGTTTAATTTTATTTTGGATTTTTTTTCCTTCAAACAAAATGGATTTAGGAATGTTTTCTAGGCTGTTCTTTTTCCGAAAATATTTTTTGTGGGAGGTTTGACCGGGCTGGTGTGAAGACTCATTTCATTTTTGTGTCAGCAGAAGCGCTGCATCCGGCGTCGGGAGCGCGTCCCTTCCTTCCTGCCTGCGCGTAGACAAACATGGACGTGAGATTGACCCGACACCGACCGCGATGGGATGATTAACGGCTAAGGCATGTATAGGAAGAAGAAGAAAACGCGGCATGAACATGGGGGCACTTGGGAGGGGAGAAATTGCAAGGGAAGAAAGATATTTCCTTAACCAATAGGCATTGCTTCTCCAAAACGCCAAAAACAACACTTCTAAATGCACGTACCTTGTTTATTATCGGAACCTGGACGCCCCCCTACTTTGACGTGAGCTGGTTTGATGGCGGGCTTGCTGGAAGCTGATGTGATATGGAGTAGTTGCGTTTCCGCGCATGAATAAATCCCCAAGTGTGATGTGCTATTATTGTTAGGCTTGCAACTTGCAAGGATGGGCTCGCACGGGGCAGGTGACTGAGTGAGTTGAGAGTTGAGTTGAGGAGCGCGAGAAGCAAGCATTTGTCCACCCAAGTAGCAACCCGCCGGGAAGGTTCACCACAGCCTCCCGAAACGTGTTTCCTTCCAGAGAAGCTTGAGAGAGCAAGGAACCAAATGAAATGAATCATGGCGATGGCTCCCTCAGCGTCGCTTCTCTTGCTTGCAAAGCCAAGCCAGGGCCGTTGGTGTTCGTTACTTGTTCGCCGCAACTTGAGAAAAGTTTGTCTTGGTTGGACGCGACAGCAAGGAACATGTAAACTGCATCGTGTCGACCGGAGCAATGGTGGGGTTGCTCCGTCGTTCGTATCTTCACAGAGAAAGAAAAGAGAGAAAGGGAGGTGTTCCTCTAGCTGCTATCAGGAAACCCAGAACTATCTAGCAAGCAAAGTAAACCTAAAATTATCTTAGAAATGACATGACGTGCATTCGTAACGTGACACACACGAGCCGTGATATACTGCAGATCGGTGTCGCCATCATGGAGTTGTCAAACCAAACATGGACCCAGGACACCAACCTCACATGACCAGAATGATGCTTTTATGGAAGCCTCCGTTCGTTCGTTCTACGCAACTGCTACCTCCGTCACGAAATCAGGTCTTATATTTCGAGACGGAGGTAGTACAATCAACTCCCACATGGACGAAACAACGCCCAAAGATACTTAAGCCTCAGTTAACTATTCAGTTTTACACCGATATGCGGCATGCCAAGTCTCCATACATTGACCGGGTTAAGTAGGAGCCCAAGATTAGCGTCAAAAGTTCAATAGAACAAACTTAAAACATATTTTGAAGACAGCCAAGAGCAGGAACGCAAAACATTTCCCAAACCGACTGCTCGACTGCAACATGTACAAAATCAGCCGCTGCGGCAGCTCAGAGGCGCAAACTTCTTCCAATCTACCCACCACCTTGAGCAGCGGCGCACTGTGACAGGCAGCGGCACATACACAACATCAGTAATATTTCAACCATGTACGTATTTGAACAACAAAAAGGACATTTGACTCGCAAGTATTTTATTAATCATGTCAACAGCACGAGCCTAAAACTGGAATAAGTTACAAGACAATCGACGTGCGTTTACCAGATGAAGAACAAACCTGGCATGGCCTTGTTCGTTCTAGTTCTGTTTCGATTCTCTTGATTTCAAATATCAGTTTCCTCCACATCAAGACAACAAACCTCTCCGTGTCATCATCCAACAGAGATAAAAAGAGCTCCACCATTCTGGGTGCACTTGCATGTTCTTTCATGGTTTTGACAACATAGTCCACAAACTCTGGCAACTCCGCGTCAAAAATTTCCGTGATCTTCCTTGAGATCCAAGGCCTCATTCTCTCATGCAACCCATGCTGCAGGAAGATCAACTTATTTCATGTCATAATACTGAATGAGATGGAGTTAAACATGCTCCACAAACACAACGAACTGACCGGTTCCACATACACAAAACATTTTTTTTTTCAAGTACTGAACTGAAAATGGAGAAGGTGGATAATGCTGTTTCACCTCGTCATAAATTGCCCAATTGATATCATAGGAAAATAGCTCTTCCTTCGTCTTAGGGACGGTAGCAAGCAACTGTTTTAGCTCTTCCTTCTCCTTAGGGACAGTATCAACCAACTGTTTTGCATCCAAAGTTTTATTTTTCCCTGGCTTGGATGTAGCTTGCAATTCATAACCCACTTTCTTTCCCGCATTGCTGATCTGTTCATATGAGAGCAGGCCTGGTGCAAACACAATATGCCTCTCTTTGCCGTTGCTCCTATGAAACCCATCTACTGTCCAATGAAGCAAAAACAAATCCAATTTCAAAATAACTAGAATATGAAGAAGATATTGTAAATTAATGAGCAAAAAAAAAAGCACTCACTTTCCCTGTGCTGACTTTTCGTCTCATGTTCAACTGTAGGTTCACACTCCATAGGGGCATACATTGTTGATGCCCCATCAATTTGCAGAGAGGACTTTCCAGCTGCAGTCACTTCTCTATCTTTCCAACATTGCAAACCCACAGCTGTCCTTTCCCTTAAATGGTCCTCCTTTTCGCATTGTCTCCTGATTTTCCTCTCCTCTAGTGCAATACTTCTGGAATCAACATCGCTATTCTCGTCAACAACTTCATCGTCCAGAGGGAAACAGTCCGGATCACCAGGTAAGGCCCCTAAATGACCACTCAGTGATAAAGGAGGACTGGCAGACACCTGAACTGGCGGAATTGGTGAAACTGGACATTTACTCTTCGTTCTTTCTTCAACCGTATTGTGTATCTTTTGCATTGCATCCTTATCAGCTTCATTGGCCTTCTCTTCTGTAGTACTCTGACCATATTTCTGAAGATATGTGGCTGCATTGACATTAAGCTGTATAAACCAAAAGATAAGCATATATGAGAGCAAAATAAATATTTCACTAGATTGAGAACCCACGGAAAAAACCATTGCAAATGAAAGCTTGACAAAGAATTAAAAAATGCTCAGGGAAATTTGCAAATGGAGCAAAAGGCAAAAGGGAAATGAAAAGGCTTTTTTTTTCAAATGCATGTTTTCCTAGGCCATTAGGTTCAACCATAAACAAATGGAACATTATTCTAACAGTGTCAATTCTTCATAAAAAGAGAAGTGCATAGAAGTCATAATGAAAACTGCAAGGTCACAGTTGATTTTGACGCATAACATTAAAGGTAAGCAATTTTACAAGGATAACTTCCTTTTATGGACAACTTGCTGTAATCAATAATTCAGAAATACCAAGATAGTTTCTCGAATATTATCAGAACTTTGAGTGTATTATATGATCTACACAACAATTATTTTAGTAAACACTGTACCGCATCAATTTGCAAAGAAGACTTTCTAGCTGCAGTCACTTCTCTCTCTTTCCGACCTTGTAAACCAACAGCTTTACTTTTCCCTAAATGTTTCTCTTTTTCACATTGTCTTGTGATTTCTCTCTCCTCCAGTGCACTACTCCTTGTATCACATCTTCATTCTCATCAACAATACTGGCATTGGCAGACACCTGAATTGGCGGAATTGGTGAACCTGGAAGTTTACTCTTCAATCTCTCTATAATCATACTGCGTATCTTTTGAATAGCGTCCTTATCAGCTTCACTGGCCTTCTCTTCTATAGTTCTATCTCCATGTTTCTGAAGGTAGTCTCTGGTGGATTGATTGACATTAAGCTAATGTCAACAAAACAAAGCAAGCATAGATAAGACAAGTAAGCACTTCACTAGATTGAGAACCCGAGTGGGCAAAACATTACAAATGAAACCTTGACAAAGAATGAAAAAAGGAAATGCTGAACCAAACTTGCAAAGAAAATGAAATTAAGCATTCCACTAGATTGAGAACCCAGGGGGGGGGGGGATATAACAGATAAGCTTCACAAAAAATGAAAAAAAAATTGTTCATATTGCAAACAAAAAAATCAGAAAAGGTAAACGGAATTCTTGAAATGCATGTTCTCCTATGTTATTGGCTTCATGCAAGATCAGAGTTGCTTCTCAAGCATGATGATAGCATTGAAAGTAAGCAATTTACAATAGTGGGATTATTCCCAGGCTCCCAGCTGCCAAATGGATACGTAAACAAGGTTAACTTTCTTGCATACATAAATTGCTGCATTTAATCACTCAGAATTACCAAAATGGTTTATCAAATATTATATATGTTCTACACTGCGATTTTTATAACAAAAAAACTACTCCCTCCGTAAAGAAATATAAGAGCGTATCACACACAAATACTTTAGTGATCTAAACGCTCAAATATACATATAGTGATCTAAACGCTCTTATATTTTAGTGATCTAAATGCTCTTATATTTCTTTACGGAGGGAGTACTACAGAAGAATGGGGATTATTATCAGTTCCAATCCAATCCTACTTTTGTAACACACACAAATATACATATATGACTCCCAATACTTAAGGGGAGAATGCAAGGATTCATCCATCCTTCACCTTTAATTATTTAAAGAAAACTTGATGCCCATACCACTACTTTCAAAGCCAATCCAGCTTATGTCTTCACTTTTATGTGAATTACCTGAATGTCACTCTTCCATTAGGGCCATTTATGCATACATTCCTCCCTCCGTCCGTTTCACAGTTAGTGCGGCATAAAATCACCCCCGGAAAAATAGGCCCCGCATGGCGGAAGCGTCTCACTGCTCATTGTCGCGCAAGGTCTGTCATCATATCTGCCTCTAGAAAGGCGCAATAACCCCAAGCTATGTAAAATAACAGAAATACCTCTAGATCTCACATGGCCGAATCCTCTCTACTCACTGCTGCATGGGCCCACCTGTTAGCCCTTCATCTGCCTCTAGAAAGGCGCACCCCCAAGACATGTAAACTAACGAAAATACACTAGGACCCACATGATGAAATTCTCTCTCCATGCGCTGCCAGGTCTACCAGTCAGACCTTCTGCCTATAGAGAGGCGTACCAACCTCTCCACCAATCCCCCCAAATCGCCCAAGCCACCATGGCTGTAGGCCTATTATCTCCAATTCAATTTTTTGCATGTCTACTAGTATTAGCAAGATACTTTTCAAAATAAGGTATGTCATCTACTAAAAATTCATAATATGTATGTCCACTCTGAAAATAATATCTCTAACTAGGGTACCACTTTTCTAGGAAACAGTACATCTTAGTCTACATTTATTAATATACAAAAAGTTGCAAGCATAAATGACATGCAGCCCAGTACATACCACCAGTTCTTGGCCATCAACACTCAGTTTGTTGAGCAACCGCCTTGCACGAAGACTGCTTTCAGCAGACTCAAACTCACAAAAGCCAAATGCAGTAGGAGTTCCATCTATGGGATTTGTGACTGGCTTCCAACTTTTTACAGGTCCACAGACCTGTAGCAAAAATGAGGCACATACACACTATTATCACACCCTCAACCCAAAGAAGATGTGATTTAATGCCTCACAACCTTTCCTTGTAAACACTCCAATAAACTACCTTGTATTCATAATAAATATCCTATAATCTGCTTCACCAGAAGACAATAGGTTTAACAAGATCAGTTTGAACAACAACTTAATTCTAGTTATATGGTATTAAGAGATCATTTTACAAACAGAGGTATACTATAAGTTCATAAGAAGCAAAAATAACAATACCTGGAGAAGAGAAAGAATAAAATCCTTGCCCACTGTTGACGCTATCTTGCCTATGTATACATTAAATTGTGGTATATCTGCTGGAGCAACAGGTGGGACAGGTGGTCTGGCCGCAGCCACAGGATCAGAAACGCCATGAATTACCGCTGGTCATTGATGCGAGATAACACCAGGAGGATACATGAGGCTTTGAGGTGAGCCTGGAGGCCTAAATTGTGGTATATCTGCTGGAGCAACAGGTGGGACAGGCGGTCTGGCCGCAGCCACAGGATCAGAAACGCCATGAATTACCGCTGGTCGTTGATGCGAGATAACACCAGGAGGATACATGAGGCTTTGAGGTGAGCCTGGAGGCCCTGGGCGGATAGGATACTGTGTAAAATACCTCGGATCTACTGCAGACAAAAGAAAAAACAAATTTTCCTTTTGCCATATTAGTAACTCTTCAGTAATCCAAACACATGATGCATAATCTATCCTTACAAATAAATCAACTTAACAACAAACAAAAACAAAATAAGTTATCTACAAGTCATAATAGCCTGAGAAAAGGTATTATAGTGCTCGGATCAAGCAGATGAGTAAAACAAAGCTGGTCATTGCTCTCAGCATCCCTTTGAGCAGAACAATGCAATGGAAGGTTTATTTGCGAAAAATAAGAGAGATGTACATAAATGCAGATTGTAATACTTCAACCAGAAAAAAAAATCATGTAAACATCTTGCTATTAATCCAAATAATTAGCATGACATATCGGCGGTTTTATGCAAATCTGAAGGCAGACATATATGGACATCCAAATCTGAACCTAATCAAACACAATAGGTTTGTAGCAATCATTTGCAGAACTCTCAGAGATCATACCATAATCAATGCAGTGCTTGACAGAATGTGTTGCTATCAATAGCTTCTTATTATAATGTGTGAGATGACTTCAACATAGAAATGGAAATGCTACAGCAAACATTTCAGAAATGTTAACTTGGAAGTTTGCAACTTTCCACTGTGGGGTGATGTACATATTTAAAAAAAAACTAATTGAAGCAGCAAAATAAACCACAGCATGAACTCAAATGGTGTAAGAAAAAAACCTCAAATGGTGCACATTGTGTTTTTAGTGTAACAGGACAGCCAATAAGCATTACCAAACACACCAAGGTCGTGGAAGCAAACCAAAAGACACCAAAGGTCGTGTAAGATCACTAAGATCTTCCGAAACAAACATGAGGCTCGCCTTTCTTGTAGGGCAGTGCATCAAGACACAACCATTACTGTTACAGAAAAGCGGTCAGTCGAAAGTATACGCCGTCACCTCTTAGTTACTCTGATAATCCACCATAATTCCAAAAGATAAGCGACCGGCAATTCGCATTGCGGTAAACAGCTTACCGAATGGGGGGAAGGGGGTGCTTGGGTACGGACCCAATACACCCGGCCGCCATGGCGGAGGCAGGTATACGCTGGGCCCGCCGAAAACGGCGGGTGGCATGACGGGCGGGAATGCTGGGGGCCGCCACGTGTGGTAGAAGGGCGCCGGGTACGGCGCCGGCGGCGGAGCGCCGAGGGTTTGGTAGGGGGGCGCGAACGGGATCGGGATGGGGTTGAGCCTGGCTTGGGGGGCGGGGTTGCCGCTGGGTTGGACCGTCGAGGCGGCGTCGTGTGGGCGCGACATGGCAACCACGGCGGGGAGGACGCTGCGACTGCGAGCCTGCGAGGCAGCGGGCAACAAATAGTAAGGCCCTGTTTGGTTTATAGGACTTTTTTTTCCAACTTATAAGGGCATGTACAATGGTTCTATCTTATCAATGCCATGTAGGATAAATGATGAGGTGGAGGAGAGAGAAATCATAAGAAAAGACTTGTCTTCTCTTATTTAAGAGAAGACAAGATATGATCTCTTAGCACAATTTGTCTCACCATATTTTTAGTAATAGCCAGTTATTTAAGATAAGGCTAAGATATGACCCATTATAGACATATTTTTTTTGTCTTCTCTGAATTATATGTCAGGCTTAAGATAAGACTATCTTATCAACCATTGTACATGCCCTAAGTCCTAAGTCCCTAAAATGTCTCTACCTGTTTGGTTATTGGGACTTATAAATTCCTATAAGACCATATTACAACTATAAGTCCCTTCTTGAGAGTCTTATTTCATAAGTCTCAAATGCCCACTTTAAATCCCTATAAGGGACGTAGCTCCCCTGACGTGTCGTGGCACACACTGGCATGTGGGTCCAGGCCCACATGTCAGTGGCCCCACGTCAGGGGCAGTACATCAGACGATCCAGGTCCCCCTATAAGTCCCTCCTGTTTGGTTTAGATGGGACTTATAGGGACTTTTTTAAGTCCCTAAACCAATAAGTGCCTGGAAACAAACACCCCCTAAGTAGTATATAGGAAAATTATAGGAAAAAAATAATTCTTTTTTCTGAAACATCCTATCTATTCATTTTCAATCTTGTCAGTACGGCGAACAACGGAACCCAGCGTCGATAGGATGGCGTGAACCAACATGTGGTTGAATGGTTAGAGAGACAGTGATATTCTTAGCCAACCAGGGTTCAAGTTCTGGTGCTCACATTATTCCTGAATTTATTTTAAAATTTCCGGTAATGCGCTTTCAGTGGGAGGAGACATTCCCGTCGACGACGAGGCGCCTACGGTGACTTTATAAATTTCAAGATGACATGTCGGCTCAGTCTCTCGGTGGTGCTCATAGGGATAGGGTGTGCATGTGTATGTTCATAGGGGTGAGTGTATGCGTGTATGTATGATCGCTTGCGTCTGTACTGATGTTCAAAAAAAACATCGATAGGATGGCCGAACTTAAGCCTGCTTAATGCGGCACTAAGAGCTCGATGGCCCTGCCTAGAAAGAACCTATATGCGATGGCCAAGAAACCGGCACGGCAAAAAACGGTCAAGTAGGCAATCACAGAGGGTTGGTGGCAGGACATCTCCCCTGACATAAGCGCCCAAGCCCTCCTCAAATTCATAACGCTGATGGACAAGACCCAAAACATGGAGCTACTGGAAGGCATGGACGACAAGATCACTTGGGCTTGGGAGGACACAGACGATTTCTCCGCCCGGTCGGCATACCGCGCGTGCTTTGCCTTCTGTGATCAAGCCCCGGAGACAATTGACCACATCTTGCTGGGGTGTGTGTTAGCAAGACAAGTGTGGACAAGTATCACCAACACATGACGAAACCAACTTTGATGCTGACGTTGGATGCCAACCTAGTGCAATGGTGGACAACACTAAACCCGCAAAATCATCTTAGGAAGGAGACGTGAACGGTAATCGCACTAGTGGCATGGATGTTGTGGCATAGAAACGACATCATCTTCAACGGAGCTTCACCGTTGGCGGAAGTCATGCTTAGGAGAATCGAGCTAGAGGGCAAGATTGGAGGATGACTGGATTGCTTCGAGAGCAAGGGTCATTACCATGTATGGTAGATAGGTTGTACAGTGGCGAGTAATCCACATGTGGATCATTGGCTTTCAGAGCTGTGGCTAAGTTGTAACAAACACTGGGACTTTCTTGGCTTCTATCATTTATGATCTTGGTACGTCAATCTTGACGTATCCTTGGAAAAAAATCAATATCATTAGAAGCTTGACTTAAGACATAAGTTATGTATCATGAAATTATTTTATATTGTACATGTTGATATTTTTAAATATAATTCTGATCAAACTTTATGAAGCTTGACTTAAGACAAATCTTATACGCGAAATACGGATGAAATACTAGTAAGGAATAGTCTGCACCATCATGCAATCACTGGAAATTTAAAGGGTATCTTTATTCTCAAAATATATGAAAAATATAGGATTATAGTGTCATAAATCTAGTACACGTGTTCTTTTATACCAAAACGTACATTGTTTCCTCCACGAGAAAAGCCCCTTCTCCTCCCGTCGGCGTCGCCATCGGTCCATCCCATTCTCCGATGGCCTCTGGGCCATGGAGGTGCGAAAGATCCACCCCCACCCCCCGCCACCGGTGGGAGGGACCCTATTCTCGTTCTTGTTAGGTTCAGCATCTTGGTTGGGGCTGTGTGGCGGCGGTGATGTCGCTTAGTAGAAATAATGTCTCACACGTTCTATCTCCGCCCCGAGATGTGTCTAGCACCGTCAGAGGGCATGTGGAGGTGTGCCTCCGTCAGATATCACAGGATTTAGTCGGTGCTGGTCTTCGGTGGATCTATTTGGATCCGGTTTTCGTTCGTCTTCGTTTTGGTGTTTATAGGTTTGATCCTTCTAATCCATGACTTAATTCATCGACAATGGTTGCTACTCTAGCGCACTAGTTTGATGGGGCCTTAACACGATGACTTCTTGTTAGTGTAGTAAACATTGGATGTTCACTATCCCTGACTACACATAGACAGTTGCAGCCTCCCTGCCTGGGATGACTTGGCAGAAGATGGTTCCATCACAAAGTAGTCAACACATGGTAGATAAAACCAAGAAGAAGACCTCCAGGCAAGTCATCGAGAAGTACTAAGGAAGTACTAAAGTTCAAGACTTAGGTTCCCGGCAAGCTCCAAGACTGGCAGTTCTCTCCATCGCTCCACCTCGGCGGCCTATCAGGAACATGCCAGTAGGTGGCGGGCGCACATGCATTTAGGTAGAGCTTGTCGAGGCACGTGGCGATCTGCCGCCTGAAGACCAACTTTATCGACACCCATCCAGGGGTGTGTCAATATAATAAGAGGTAGTTGGGCTGATGGTACAGGTGGAGCGGCGCTCCCTTGCTGGTGTTCATCCCAGTGTAACACCTAACGGCACATTCAATGCATTTGTCCTATACCGTCAGAGTTAGGTATGATAGAACTATAACCACTCTTTATCCTCTGTAATTACCATTTTGCCACTGTGGTGACCCCTTTCATCTCAAAGGAGGTCCATGGCAACCTTTATAAGGGTCGAAACCTGCCCATTTATAGTAGCTTAGCTGCACCTCTGAGCATCTTGCCGGCAGGGTTGCGTTGCTGTAAACGCCGGTCTCAAACAACTCATCAATCCACCAAAGTAGGAGTAGGGTTTTACGCTTTAAAGTGGACTGAACCTGGGTAGAGTGCTTTCACGGGTGTTGCTGCTCTTTGTATATCGCGAGCCATCGCCGAACGTAGAAGGGACTCTCCGGCCCCATAGATTGTCGTACGTCGACATCTTTGGCATGCCAGGCACGGGCTTCGTGCACGCGAATCTGCATTAGTCGCGTCAGCGAGTTCTTCTTCATCCATGGTGCCCAAGAAGGCCAAGGGCGCTGCCGGTCCCTCCACTTCCAAGGTGTCGTCTCACACGCGTATGGGGGATGGAGGCGGAGGCGGCCAAGCTTCATACTCCCACACTGGTGATGGAGGAATCCAGCTTCCTCGTCGCTCTGGTGACCCTAGTCACCAGTCCGGTGATGAGAAGAGCACGACGAACCTCAATGGCAAGGCGACATCCAAAGGCGAAACGACAAAGGACGCGCCGAAGCCACCACTTGAGAAGGGCGATCCTCCACGTCCCGGTGGCGAGTGTGACCCGCCGCGTCACAATCCTCAAGATCCAGGCCATCATCGCGAGCACGCTTCAGAATTGCACTCTAAGGATGATCACGGCCAACCACCATGTCGTGCTACCAGTGATCAGCAGGTTCCACCCCAGGATAGGAACGGAGCTCCTCTTGGTTCAAGGACGTGGATTTTTAGAACATTTGCACCCAGGCCCTGCTATCCTAGCTGTCCAATACTGCTTTAAGATCTGTGCAACACAACTAACTTTCTATATGAATTTTTCTCTTTTTTGCTTCTCTCACATAGAACATGTCTTGAATTTCAAACCTTTGCAGCGTGGCAAAGCTTTCTATCTAGAATCTAGGATAAATCTTTCAGAATTTTTTGTCAAATATATATATACAAAATATGATTTCTTTTAATCTAGAAAATCATAATTTGTATATTTATATTTGACCAAAAAATCTGAAAGATTTATCCTAGATTCTAGATAGAAAACTTTGCCATGCTGCAAAGGTTTGAACTTCAAAACATGTTTTATGCGAGAGAAACAAAAAAGAGAAATGTGTTTGCATGAATCGCGATGCGCAGAATGGATGGCTAGTTAGGGAGGGCCTGGTTGCAGGTGTTCTATTATATGTTTTCGCTTGGTTCAATGAGGAGTCGAGACCCGTCCCATACTCCCGGCGGTCACCAAGTGTTGTCGCAGTCGTGGGGCAGAGCTTCTCCTCGCCCTACCAGGAGTTATGACCCATCCCACGCTTCGGCACCGTACATGGCCCACCCTTCAACAGAAGCAATGGTGACGGTGTCCTGGACTAGGGGGTACTCATCACATCGTCTCCCGATCAGCTGGATTGGGCCGAGGACCCCCATGGCCGTATACTCATGGGCCAGTTCAAACAGCTGCCGCATACAAGGAAGATTTCACAAGACTTGGTGATCAAGACAAGGACTCCTCCCCACCGGCGTATTCGGCTAGGACTCTCGTTATCCTAGGACTCTGGTGCATTATATAAACCGAGGCCAGGCTAGTCGATAGAGACATATACACAATCATAATCATAGGCTAGCTTCTAGGGTTTAGCCTCTATGATCTCTATTGGAAATATGCCCTAGAGGCAATAATAAAAGCATTATTATTATATTTCCTTATTCATGATAATTGTCTTTATTCGTGCTATAATTGTGTTAACCGGAAATCGTAATACATGTGTGAATAACAGACAACAACATGTCCCTAGTGAGCCTCTAGTTGACTAGCTCGTTGATCGACAGATAGTCATGGTTTCCTGACTATGGACATTGGATGTCATCGATAACGGGATCACATCATTAGGAGAATGATGTGATGGACAAGACCCAATCTAAACATAGCATAAGATCGCATAGTTCGTTTGCTAGAGTTTTCCAATGTCAAGTATCCTTTCCTTAGACCATGAGATCGTGTAACTCCCGGATACCGTAGGAGTGCTTTGGGTGTGCCAAACGTCACAACGTAACTGGGTGACTATAAAGGTATGCTACGGGTATCTCTGAAAGTGTCTGTTGGGTTGACATGGATCGAGACTGGGATTTGTCACTCCGCTTGACGGAGAGGTATCACCGGGCCCTCTCGGTAATGCATCATCACAATGAGCTCAAGGTGATCAAAGTGGTTGATCACGGGATCATGCATTGCGGTAATGAGAAAAGTGACTTGCCGGTAACGAGATTGAACGAGGTATTGGTATACCGACGATCGAATCTCGGGCAAGTAAAATACCGATTGACAAAGGGAATCGTATACGGGATTAATTGAATCCTCGACATCGTGGTTCATCCGATGAGATCATCGTGGAGTATGTGGGAGCCAACATGGGTATCCAGATCCCGCTGTTGGTTATTGCCCGAGAGCCGTCTCGGTCATGTCTGCATGTCTCCCGAACCCGTAGGGTCTACACACTTAAGGTTCGGTGACGCTAGGGTTGTGAAGATATGTATGTGCAGTAACCCGAATGTTGTTCGGAGTCCCGGATGAGATCCCGAACGTCACGAGGAGTTCCGGAATGGTCCGGAGGTAAAGAATTATATATAGGAAGTGCTATTTTGGCCATCGGGACAAGTTTCGGTGTTATCGGTATTGTACCGGGACCACCGGAGGGGTCCCGGGGGTCCACCGGGGGGGTCCACCTGCCCCGGGGGGGCACATGGGCTGTAGGGGGTGCGCCTTGGCCTATATGGGCCAAGGGCACCAGCCCCAAGAGGCCCATGCGCCAAGAGAGAAAAAAAAGGGGAGAGTCCTACAAGGGGAAGGCTCCTCCGAGGTGCCTTGGGGAGGATGGACTCCTCCCCACCCTTGGCCGCACCCTTCCTTGGAGGAAGGGGCAAGGGCTGCGCCTCCCCCTCTCCCTTGGCCCTATATATAGTGGGGAAAAGGAGGAGCAAACCAACCCTATTGCCCTGGCTCCTCCCTCCTCCCTGCAACACCTCCTCCTCCTCCCGTAGTTGCTTAGCGAAGCCCTGCCGGAGTTCTGCTGCATCCACCACCACACCGTCATGCTGGATCTTCCTCAACCTCTCCTTCCCCCTTGCTGGATCAAGAAGGAGGAGACGTCTCCCGTCCCGTACGTGTGTTGAACGCGGAGGTGCCGTCCGTTCGGTACTAGGTCATCGGTGAATTGGATCACGGCAAGTACGACTACCTCATCCACGTTCACTCGAACGCTTCCGTTGCGATCTACAAAGTGGTATGTAGATGCTATCTAATCTGAATACACGTTGCTAGATGAACTCAACCGTAGGAAAAATTTTAATTTTCTGCAACGTTCCCCAACAGTGGCATCATGAGCTAGGTCTATGCATAGTTCTTCTTGTGCGAGTAGAACACAATTTGTTGTGGGAGTAGATGTTGTCAATTCTTCTTGCCGTTACTAGTCAATCTTGATTCAGCGGTATTGTGGGATGAAGCGGCCCGGACCAACCTTACACGTACGCTTACGTGAGACCGGTTCCACCGACTAACATGCACTAGTTGCATAAGGTGGCTGGCGGGTGTCTGTCTCTCCTACTTTAGTTGGATCGGATTCGATGAACAGGGTCCTTATGAAGGGTAAATAGAGATTGACAAATCACGTTGTGGTTTGTACGTAGGTAAGAAAACGTTCTTGCTAGAACCCTAATTCAGCCACGTAAAACTTGCAACAACAATTAGAGGACGTCTAACTTGTTTTTGCAGCAAGTGCTTTGTGATATGATATGGCCAAAGTTGTGATGAATGATGAATGATCTATATGTGATGTATGAGATGTTCATGCTATTGTAATAGGAATCACGACTTGCATGTCGATGAGTATGACAACCGGCAGGAGCCATAGGAGTTGTCTTTATTTTTTGTATGACCTGCGTGTCATTGAGAATCGCCATGTAAATTACTTTACTTTATTGCTAAACGCGTTAGCCATAGTAGTAGAAGTAATAGTTGGCGAGCAACTTCATGGAGACACGATGATGAAGATCATGATGATGAAGATCATGGTGTCAAGCCGGTGACAAGATGATCATGGAGCCCCAAGATGGAGATCGAAGGAGCTATGTGATATTGGCCATATCATGTCACGTTTATTATTTGATTGCATGTGATGTTTATCATGTTTTGCATCTTGTTTACTTAGAACGACGGTAGTAAATAAGATGATCCCTCATAATAATTTCAAGAAAGTGTTCTCCCTAACTGTGCACCGTTGCTAAGGTTCGTCGTTCCGAAGCACCACGTGATGATCGGGTGTGATAGGTCCTTACATTCGCATACAATGGGTGTAAGACAGATTTACACACGCAAAACACTTAGGTTGACTTGACGAGCCTAGCATGTACAGACATGGCCTCGGAACACAGAAGACCGAAAGGTCGAGCATGAGTCGTATAGAAGATACGATCAACATGAAGATGTTCACCGATGTTGGCTAGTCCGTCTCACGTGATGATCGGACACGGCCTAGTTGACTCGGATCATGTAATACTTAGATGACTAGAAGAGGGATGTCTATCTAAGTGGGAGTTCATTAAATAATTTGATTAAATGAACTTTATTATCATGAACTTAGTCTAAAATTTTTACAATATGTCTTGTAGATCAAATGGCCAACGTAGTCCTCAACTTCAACGCGTTCCTAGAGAAAACCAAGCTGAAAGACGATGGTAGCAACTATACGGACTGGGTCCGAAACCTGAGGATTATCCTCATAGCTGCCAAGAAAGATTATGTCCTAAGAGCACCGCTGGGTGACGCACCTATTCTCCCTGCAGAACAAGATGTTATGAACGCTTGGCAGTCACGATGCGATGATTACTCCCTCATTCAGTGCGGCATGCTTTACAGCCTAGAGCCGGGACTCCAAAAGCGTTTTGAGAGACATGGAGCATATGAGATGTTCGAAGAACTGAAAATGGTTTTCCAAGCTCATGCCCGGGTCGAGAGATATGAAGTCTCCGACAAATTCTTTAGCTGTAAGATGGAGGAAAATAGTTCTGTCAGTGAACACATACTCAAAATGTCTGGGTTGCACAACCGCATGACTCAACTGGAAGTTAATCTCCCGGAAGAAGCGGTCATTGACAGAATCCTCCAGTCGCTTCCACCTAGCTACAAGAGCTTTGTGATGAACTACAATATGCAGGGGATGGTAAAGACCATTCCTGAGGTATATGCTATGCTGAAATCAGCAGAGGTAGAAATCAAGAAGGAGCATCAAGTGTTGATGGTAAATAAAACCACTAAGTTCAAGAAGAGCAAGGGTAAAAAGAACTTCAAGAAAGACGGCAAGGAAGTTGCCGCGCCCGGTAAGCAAGTTGCCGGGAAGAAGCCAAAGAATGGACCCAAGCCCGAGACTGAGTGTTTTTATTGCAAGGGAAGTGGTCACTGGAAGCGGAACTGCCCCAAATACTTAGCGGACAAGAAGGCCGGCAAAACCAAAGGTACATGTGATATACATGTAATTGATGTGTACCTTACCAGTACTTGTAGTAGCTCTTGGGTATTTGATACCGGTATAGTTGCTCATATTTGTAACTCAAAACAGGAGCTGCGGAATAAACGGAGACTGGCAAAGGACGAGGTGAGGATGCGCGTCGGGAATGGTTCCAAGGTCGATGTGATCGCCGTCAGCACGCTGCCTCTACATTTACCTACGGGATTAGTTTTAAACCTCAATAATTGTTATTTAGTGCCAAGTTTGAGCATGAACATTGTATCTGGATCTCGCTTAATTCGAGATGGCTACTCATTTAAATCCGAGAATAATGGTTGTTCTATTTATATGAGAGATATGTTTTATGGTCATGCTCCGATGGTTGATGGTTTATTCTTAATGAATCTCGTACGTGATGATACACATATTCATAGTGTGAGTACCAAAAGAGTTAAAGTTGATAACAATAGTCCCACATATTTGTGGCACTGCCGCCTTGGTCACATAGGTGTCAAACGCATGAAGAAGCTCCATGCAGATGGACTTTTAGAGTCTCTTGATTATGAATCATTTGACACGTGTGAACCATGCCTCATGGGTAAAATGACCAAGACTCCGTTCTCAGGAACAATGGAGCGAGCAACCAACTTATTGGAAATCTTACATACCGATGTGTGTGGTCCAATGAGTGTTGAGGCTCGCGGTGGCTATCGTTATGTTCTCACCCTCACTGATGACTTGAGTAGATATGGGTATATCTACTTAATGAAACACAAATCTGAGACCTTTGAAAAGTTCAAGGAATTTCAGAGTGAGGTTGAAAATCAACGTGAAAGAAAGATCAAGTTTCTACAATCAGATCGTGGAGGAGAATACTTGAGTCACGAATTTGGCACACACTTAAGAAAATGTGGAATAGTTTCACAACTCACGCCGCCTGGAACACCTCAGCGTAATGGTGTGTCCGAACGTCGTAATCGCACTCTGTTAGATATGGTGCGATCTATGATGTCTCTTACCGACTTACCGCTATCTTTTTGGGGCTATGCTTTAGAGACTGCCGCATTCACTTTAAATAGGGCTCCGTCGAAATCCGTTGAGACGACACCGTATGAATTATGGTTTGGGAAGATGCCTAAGCTATCGTTTCTAAAAGTTTGGGGATGCGATGCTTATATCAAGAAACTTCAACCTGAAAAGCTCAAACCCAAGTCGGAAAAATGCGTCTTCATAGGATACCCTAAAGAAACTGTTGGGTATACCTTCTACCTCAGATCCGAGGGCAAGATCTTTGTTGCCAAGAATGGATCCTTTCTGGAGAAAGAGTTTCTCTCGAAAGAAGTAAGTGGGAGGAAAGTAGAACTTGATGAAGTATTACCTCTTGAACCGGAAAATGGTGAAACTCAAGAAATCGTTCCTGAGGTGCCTGCACCGACTACAGAGGAAATTAATGATGATGATCAAGATACTTCTAATCAAGCTCCTACTGAAATTCGAAGGTCCACAAGGACACGTTCCGCACCAGAGTGGTACGGCAACCCTGTCTTGGAAATCATGTTGTTAGACAACGGTGAACCTTCGAACTATGAGGAAGCAATGGCGGGCCCGGATTCCGACAAATGGCTGGAAGCCATGAAATCCGAGATAGGATCCATGTATGAAAACGAAGTATGGACTTTGACTGACTTGCCCGTTGAACGGCGAGCCATAGAAAATAAATGGATCTTTAAGAAGAAGACAGACGCGGATGGTAATGTGACCATCTATAAAGCTCGGCTTGTCGCTAAGGGTTATCGACAAGTTCAAGGGGTTGACTACGATGAGACTTTCTCACCGGTAGCGAAGCTGAAGTCCGTCCGAATCATGTTAGCAATTGCCGCATACTATGATTATGAGATATGGCAAATGGACGTCAAAACGGCATTCCTTAATGGTTTCCTTAAGGAAGAATTGTATATGATGCAGCCGGAAGGTTTTGTCGATCCTAAGAATGCTGACAAGGTGTGCAAGCTCCAACGCTCGATTTATGGGCTGGTGCAAGCATCTCGGAGTTGGAACATTCGCTTTGATGAGATGATTAAAGCGTTTGGGTTTACACAGACTTATGGAGAAGCCTGTGTTTACAAGAAAGTGAGTGGGAGCTCTGTAGCATTTCTCATATTATATGTAGACGACATACTTTTGATGGGAAATGATGTAGAACTCTTGGACAGCATTAAGGCCTACTTGAATAAAAGTTTTTCAATGAAGGACCTTGGAGAAGCTGCTTATATATTAGGCATCAAGTTCTATAGAGATAGATCGAGACGCCTCATAGGTCTTTCGCAAAGCACATACCTTGATAAAATATTGAAGAAGTTCAATATGGATCAATCTAAGAAAGGGTTCTTACCTGTGTTACAAGGTGTGAAATTGAGCTCAGCTCAATGTCCGACCACGGCAGAAGATATAGAAGAGATGAGCGTCATCCCCTATGCCTCAGCCATAGGTTCTATTATGTATGCCATGCTGTGTACCAGACCTGGTGTAAACCTTGCCGTAAGTTTGGTAGGAAGGTACCAAAGTAATCCCGGCAAGGAACACTGGACAGCGGTCAAGAATATCCTGAAGTACCTGAAAAGGACTAAGGAAATGTTTCTCGTTTATGGAGGTGACGAAGAGCTCGTCGTAAAAGGTTACGTCGACTCTAGCTTCGACACAGATCTGGATGACTCTAAGTCACAAACCGGATACGTGTATATTTTGAATGGTGGGGCAGTAAGCTGGTGCAGTTGCAAGCAAAGCGTCGTGGCGGGATCTACATGTGAAGCGGAATACATGGCAGCCTCGGAGGCAGCACATGAAGCAATTTGGGTGAAGGAGTTCATCACCGACCTCGGAGTCATACCCAATGCGTCGGGGCCAATCAAGCTCTTCTGTGACAACACTGGAGCTATTGCACTAGCAAAGGAGCCCAGGTTTCACAAGAAGACCAGGCACATTAAGCGTCGCTTCAACTCCATTCGTGAAAATGTTCAAGATGGAGACATAGAAATTTGTAAAGTGCACACGGATCTGAATGTCGCAGATCCGTTGACTAAACCTCTCCCTAAGGCAAAACATGATCAGCACCAGAACTCTATGGGTGTTCGATTCATCACAATGTAACTAGATTATTGACTCTAGTGCAAGTGGGAGACTGTTGGAAATATGCCCTAGAGGCAATAATAAAAGCATTATTATTATATTTCCTTATTCATGATAATTGTCTTTATTCATGCTATAATTGTGTTAACCGGAAATCGTAATACATGTGTGAATAACAGACAACAACATGTCCCTAGTGAGCCTCTAGTTGACTAGCTCGTTGATCGAC
This sequence comes from Aegilops umbellulata, assembly GCA_032464435.1. NCBI lineage: Eukaryota > Viridiplantae > Streptophyta > Magnoliopsida > Poales > Poaceae > Aegilops > Aegilops umbellulata. The sequence continues at coordinate 354,492,570 of CP136058.1, forward strand.
AGATAGTCATGGTTTCCTGACTATGGACATTGGATGTCATCGATAACGGGATCACATCATTAGGAGAATGATGTGATGGACAAGACCCAATCTAAACATAGCATAAGATCGCATAGTTCGTTTGCTAGAGTTTTCCAATGTCAAGTATCCTTTCCTTAGACCATGAGATCGTGTAACTCCCGGATACCGTAGGAGTGCTTTGGGTGTGCCAAACGTCACAACGTAACTGGGTGACTATAAAGGTATGCTACGGGTATCTCTGAAAGTGTCTGTTGGGTTGACATGGATCGAGACTGGGATTTGTCACTCCGCTTGACGGAGAGGTATCACCGGGCCCTCTCGGTAATGCATCATCACAATGAGCTCAAGGTGATCAAAGTGGTTGATCACGGGATCATGCATTGCGGTAATGAGAAAAGTGACTTGCCGGTAACGAGATTGAACGAGGTATTGGTATACCGACGATCGAATCTCGGGCAAGTAAAATACCGATTGACAAAGGGAATCGTATACGGGATTAATTGAATCCTCGACATCGTGGTTCATCCGATGAGATCATCGTGGAGTATGTGGGAGCCAACATGGGTATCCAGATCCCGCTGTTGGTTATTGCCCGAGAGCCGTCTCGGTCATGTCTGCATGTCTCCCGAACCCGTAGGGTCTACACACTTAAGGTTCGGTGACGCTAGGGTTGTGAAGATATGTATGTGCAGTAACCCGAATGTTGTTCGGAGTCCCGGATGAGATCCCGAACGTCACGAGGAGTTCCGGAATGGTCCGGAGGTAAAGAATTATATATAGGAAGTGCTATTTTGGCCATCGGGACAAGTTTCGGTGTTATCGGTATTGTACCGGGACCACCGGAGGGGTCCCGGGGGTCCACCGGGGGGGTCCACCTGTCCCGGGGGGGGCACATGGGCTGTAGGGGGTGCGCCTTGGCCTATATGGGCCAAGGGCACCAGCCCCAAGAGGCCCATGCGCCAAGAGAGAAAAAAAAGGGGAGAGTCCTACAAGGGGAAGGCACCTCCGAGGTGCCTTGGGGAGGATGGACTCCTCCCCACCCTTGGCCGCACCCTTCCTTGGAGGAAGGGGCAAGGGCTGCGCCTCCCCCTCTCCCTTGGCCCTATATATAGTGGGGAAAAGGAGGAGCAAACCAACCCTATTGCCCTGGCTCCTCCCTCCTCCCTGCAACACCTCCTCCTCCTCCCGTAGTTGCTTAGCGAAGCCCTGCCGGAGTTTTGCTGCATCCACCACCACACCGTCGTGCTGGATCTTCCTCAACCTCTCCTTCCCCCTTGCTGGATCAAGAAGGAGGAGACGTCTCCCGTCCCGTACGTGTGTTGAACGCGGAGGTGCCGTCCGTTCTGTACTAGATCATCGGTGAATTGGATCACGGCAAGTACGACTACCTCATCCACGTTCACTTGAACGCTTCCGTTGCGATCTACAAAGTGGTATGTAGATGCTATCTAATCTGAATACACGTTGCTAGATGAACTCATAGATGGATCTTGGTGAAACCGTAGGAAAAATTTTAATTTTCTGCAACGTTCCCCAACAATCTCGTGGTAGATCAACTCTTGTAATACTCATATCATCAAGATCAATCAAGTAGGAGGTAGGGTATTACCTCCATCAAGAGGGCCCGAACCTGGGTAAACATCGTCTCCCCTGCCTCCTGTTACCATTAGCCTTAGACGCACAGTTCGGGACCCCCTACCCGAGATCCGCCGGTTTTGACACCGACATTGGTGCTTTCATTGAGAGTTCCGCTGTGTGATCGGCAAAAGGATCAATGGCTCGACTGCAGATCAACTGCGATGTCGGCTTCTTCATCACCGGCTCGACTGGTCACCTTGGCTGGACCGAGGACTGCTCCCTACCTCCGATCGTCATGTTCGGATGAGGGCCTTCATCAACATCAACTCCTATCTCTATCAAGATCATGGAGGAATCATCCAGGGAGCCCAGGGGGCTCAACGTCAACATTGCCCTCAGGCGACCGTGCTGTTTTTCTGGATAGCAAACTTGTATCCGCCGCCACCACCTCATTAAGTGTCGTATTAACGATTGCTTTGGTGGAATTGTGCGGAATTGAGTCTACAAAAACCCTGGAAAATTTTGTCGAGTTCCGATGGAGGAATCTCTGGCAATCCACGATAATACCGGAGCCCTGTCAAATTTGGACGGGAATCTGGATGAGTTTAGGGCGTGGTGTCCAGCTTCTATCTCGGACGTCCTTTGGAAGATCCAACAGTTGATCGGCTGCGGAATTCCTATACCTACCACCCCTCAAATTTTTAGCTCGATTCGACCGTCCAAACTCCGGGAACCTTCTGATTAGTGCATCACTTTTCGGATCTATTTTCTACGCGAGAACGAATCCGACCCGAATTCATCTTTTTTATGAACGGGATTTCGGGCATCCTTTTTGAAGGAAGTTTTGTACGGGGTATTGTGTTTTGTTCCCAAACACATCCCGCTAATTTTGAAGTCTTTTCCAATATGATCTTCACCATCGTGCTGGTGTCAAACCAGCCCGACAACGTTGCTCTACGGCTGCCGACCCGCGCTAGACACGTTGTCACTTCATTGAGCCGAGCTCAACTTCTTCGGATCATCATCTCGGCAAGCCGAACAAGAGTTCGGCATCGCGAAGGATAAATCATCACCAACATCGCCGCCCCATGGATTACACGGAGCGGGCACGCCGGCATCGCCGCACGGTCACTTCATCAAGCCGGCATTGACCACACCATGACCTGCATCGGTAGGGCCGCACTGTTGCTCCTTCAAGCCGGTGTCCATCACGTCGACCTACTTCGACTCATCGGCTGACATCGAGGCTGGACCGGGGGCTTCGCCATCTCTTCATCAATCTACTCCGGAGACTTTGGCGTCACTAGCTGACCAGCTCCGTCACGTTAGCTGGACCGAGGGCTTTGCCTCAGCGAGCCAACCTTTACCAGCATCGCCATGCCATCGCTTTATCGCCCATCAGGCAATGGGTGTACGGATGGAGTCCCAATTTTGGGAATCACCTTTCTTCGGATTGCTACAACAAATAAACCAGGTGCTATTAATCCTAGTATTTTTGCTTGTTTGGGTTCATTTTTTCCAAGGAATTATTACTCTGGTTTGTCCATCATATGTACGCAGGTCTATCAGATGGTGGCCGCATTAACGAGGTCGCATGGTGGTTCGGTCAGTTTCCGTACATAGTCCGGCGAACGCCGCATCCGGAACTCGGACCGATCTGTGAATTCAGGCTTTGCCACGCCTTTACCGCATCACGCCGACGCCCTGCATCGACATTGACTTCGGTGCCAGGCCATATTTCTTTTATTACTCACTTTGCATAAATTATTTATTATGCAACGATTTTTTATTATTATTACTATTATCTCCAGTTTGCACTATTTTTTGTGCATAGGAAAATGATCCGGGTTGGGCAGTATTGTCAACTCGGCGTACTGACATATCACGTCACCTGGCTGGACGGGGGGCTTCGTCAACGCTTCATTACCCCACGCCGGGGACTCCGATGTCACTCTGCCGGCCTGCATTGGCCGTGCTATGTCACCACTTCGGAGTGCCGAGCTCTCCGCTCCGCCACCTCGGGACCGGCTTGGGGGATGGAACCTTGTCCCGCATCAAGCTCGGACCGCGTCATCAATGTCGAACACATTAACCAGCTAAGTCGCTTTCATGCTCAAAGTTTTAAATTTTTAACTTGTGTTCGGTTCGGCCAAGCACTATACTTTTTTGGCAAAAAGTTGTTTGTGAAAAAGTTCCTAGTCATAACCTTGTTTGTGACACACAAATTCAAATACCCCGTTTACTTGGGGGCTTCCTTTATGAAGCCTTTCCTCTTGCAAATGATTATACTTGTACGGCTTCGTTCCTTGTTCGTGTATTACGCCACAATATGCACCATGTTGACTTAAGCGATTTGCATGCTTGGTTTCCTCGCTCCTGTGTTTACCCCTACGTTCTCGATTGTTCGGCTAGGGAGTAAAGGGAGCACCTCTGCGATTGCCACGATCGGGTCATCCGAGCCGGACCTCAGACTGGGTGAAGTCAAAAGCTACGCTCTTATTGTTTTCAATTATGGTCGGCACACAACGGAACTCATGAGTACAAAAAATCTTTTGCACAAGTCTCATAGTAACAATGAGCACCGAAGAAAGGTATCGGTGGGGGTACTATTTTCTTAGAAGATGCTTCTTACACTTTGTCAGTAATATAGCATAAGTTCCCTGAGCGCGATTTGTCTGTTGTAGCCTTATGACCTGATTGCCTGGTTATCGGAAACACCGTTGATATTCTCGACAGGTGGAGTACATAACACTTTTCGGTCCTTGACCGAAGAGGGAGAAGCCGACGGTCGATTAAGACGCGTTTAAAGTTCGGGTGAACACAGATATGATACAAGTACTTCGGTACATATGATCATTATACATAAAAATTCTTTTACCCAAGTCACTTGGGGGCTCTTAAATTTATTTGAGTTGTTTTATAATAAGTGTTCTTCTTCTTAGTCATTGCAAAGTTTTTTATTATTATTATCATTTATCACTCCTTTTTTTGACACGAGTGTGTGGTCACTAGCCGGGGAGCCTAATTTCCCTCTCAAAGCCGCTAGAGTTTAGTTTGCCAAACTGGCCTAATGAGAAGTACTCCGCCTTTGGGATAGGAGGTTGAAGCCGTAGGCTGACCCGCTTGAAGTCTTTAGATAGGATGTGTCATGTTAAAGCATGACAGAAGCACTTTTTTTTAAAGTCCAAATTTTCAGATTGGCACTGAACACTTGATCTTGTCCAGACGTCAGGTTTTCACTGACATTTTTTAGTTTTCCAAGCCTATGGCACTTTTGAACTATTTGTGTGTTTCCAGCATTAGTCTCGTAGTGCAACGCCAGACACATTTAGAGATTCGGCAAAAACATTCTCGGATATTGCCATATATGCATCGGTTTCGAATTGTGTCTTCGGTCAATAGTTGGGTTGCCCGGCTCCTGTGCTTCCCTCCTACGTTCCGCTTTGTTCTGCTAGGTGTGCAAAGGGAGAACCACTGCGATTGTGCTTCCAGCTCGCATGGTTAAGCACCTCAGTGGAGAAAGCCGAAAACTGACTATCACAATAGGTGTAAACTGGTCAGCGATCCGATGACTATGTTAAATGACGGGTCGTTCGTAACATTGGCTGAAGTGTTTACGGCTTGACCTCGGCTGTCGCCGAACACTAACCGGGGGCTCATAGCTAGCTTCCCCAGTATAAAGCTCCTATGACCAAGCGAAAGTTATAAAGCCCGCATATCTGATTGCCTCGTTTCCGCTAACACAACCGCCTTCGGGCACCGAGACGTCGGCTAAGGGTTGTTTTGTTATGCGGAAACACCCTGCATAGTATCTACCAAGGGGCAGAAGCCGATGATCGGCCACTTTCAACTGATAAAACGGTCGCAATGGAGTCAAAATAATGATGTAAAGTACTTGGATACATAGAATCATTACACATAATATGTGATTTTACTCTGGATATCGATCCTTAATTCGGCCACCCGTGCCCACATTAAAGCTCGGGGGCAACTGGGCTTTGCGCTCATTATTTACAAATATTAAAGGGGCACATCGATCCCCTGATCTGGTGTTGCCACCCGACCAGTGTCTCGGGGGCTACTGCATTGCCTATTACAATGCAGAAAATTCCAACTGCCAAGTGTTCGGCTTGACCGAACTATGGGCAAACGTGTCTTCGGATAACAATAGGTACCATTTGGACCTATCCGGCGTCAAGCTAGTATATTGCGGCGACTTCTCACGACCCTCTCTCAAGGGCATGTTCGCCGACCACCATTATCTCTAATATATTACACTGTGTTTTTATTCCTATGTATGCTGCCGAGCTAGGAGTTGATCCTCAGGCCGATTTCGCTCATCGGCCTGAGTCTCGGGGGCTACTAGGAGCAGCGGTTGCATGTTTTCCTTCAGGTGCATCTTGGGTTTTAGACTGATACACACCTTGAGGGCTACTGGGTATACATATACTGGCTATATACCTCGGCAGTAGAATAAACTGCACCAGTCAAAAATATTCACAAAAAATCAGCCCGCTGTCGGGTGGTGCACCACCTCGGAAGCAGTCCGGCATAAAGCTTGGGCGCCAGCGGCTAGCTCCATAGAGGGCATTTCCGGCATTAAGCTCGGCTAAACTCCATTGACTTTTTTGAACCAAGGTGACCTATGACACCTCGGGTACAGTCCGGCATTGGTGCTTGGCTGCAAAGGATACCTCGAATGCAGTCCGACGTTGGGGCTCGGATGCAACAGGACACCGCCGCACGGGAACAACTTCAAACCTGAGGCGTGGCATAAAAAATAACAAGGCATTGATAAAGGCCGAAAACTTAAAGGGGCTCCTCGGATACCCGATGTGTAAAACTCTTCGGATGCACTTCGGCGATCTCAAGATCGAAAGATGAGAAGATTTGTTGAACCAGTTTTCAAGACCGACAACCGAAGATGAAGAGCAGTTCGGAAGAATCAAGGAGCATCCCCAACTTGAAGACCGGTTCAGGGGGCTACTGACGGTGTCCTGGACTAGGGGTACTCACCACATCGTCTCTCGATCAGTTGGATTGGGCCGAGGACCCCCATGGCCATATACTCATGGGCCAGTTCGGACAGCTGCCGCATACAAGGAAGATTCCACGGGACTTGGTGATCAAGACAAGGACTCCTCCCCACCGGCGTATTCGGCTAGGACTCTTGTTATCCTAGGCCTCTGGTGCATTATATAAACCGAGGCCAGGCTAGTCAATAGAGACATATACACAATCATAATCATAGGCTAGCTTCTAGGGTTTAGCCTCTACGATCTCGTGGTAGATCAACTCTTGTAATACTCATATCATCAAGATCAATCAAGCAGGAAGTAGGGTATTACGTCCATCGAGAGGGCCCGAACCTGGGTAAACATCGTGTCCCCTGCCTCCTGTTACCATTAGCCTTAGACGCACAGTTCGGGACCCCCTACCCGAGATCCGTCGGTTTTGACACTGACAAATGGCGCAAGCCCAGCTGCCGCTCAAGTTCCCTCCAGCAGCCCCTCAGATGGATGAGTGGCGTGCCACCATCCAGAGCTTGCTTGCTTTCGCCAGCAGCGACATCGCCCATCAAGGGGAGCCTTCATGGCGATCGCAGACGGAGCCGGCAAGGGTGACCTGAGAGCGAACTGGAGGACCAGCGTAAAGAGGGGCACCAACAGTGCAGTCCCGCAGTGCACACCGCGTCGAGACCGGCGCAATGATGATCGTGATGAGGTAACTATGGCCTCATCTGATCCATGGAGCCAACAAGACTAGTGTCAAGTTTTGCAGAACCGATAGGGAGGACATCCGCATGCGGATCGAGCGGTGCCAAGAGGCTCACCGACAATCCGATGCGCGCGCTGGGCCAGAAGTAGACTTGCCTACGTCGGGGTATCCTGGAGCCTTGCCATATGACACAGGCTGCCCATTGTTTACCTACGAGTTGCGACAACTTCGCCGGACCTCTTCCCGGAGTTTCAAACCTGACTTTCCCGACAAGTATGAAGGCAAGATAAATCCATCTGAGTTTCTCGATATCTATACCGTAGCTGTCCAAGTTGCTGGAGTAGAGACAAGAACGTTCTCCTGAACTATTTTCCGTTGGCGCTCAAGCCCAACGTAAGATCTTGGTTGATGAACTTACGGGAGGGTTCGATTTCATCTTGGGCAGATCTATGCCATCAGTTTGTCGGTGCATACCAGGGTGGCCACAAGCTTCCCGGAAAGCCGAGCAATATGCATGTGCTTCCATAGAAACCTGATGAACCCTGTCGTAGATACATCTAGAGGTTCAGTCGGGTGCACCATAACATTCCAGATGTGCATCCTGTTGTCGCTATTGCTGCCTTCCACAATAACGTGTGCAACTGCGGAATGCGTGAGAAAATGAATATCAAGCAAGTCAAAGATATTGCCGAGTTGTATGCTCTTGCTGAAAAGTGTGCACGTATTGAGGAAGGAAGGGAGACTTCCCGGAGAGGACACAGTTGCTGTTGTTGCTGATTCAGATGATGATGAGGTGTCCACTCCAAACAAGAAGGGATGCAAGCGCAAAGGCAAGGCGGTGATGGTAGTTGAAGGCTCTGCCGACAAGAATCCCAAAACCGAGGATGCAGCCAAGGAGGTTGACGTCTACACCTGTGGTCATGTGGCTGCCGGAGAGAAACCTAACGGCCGTTGCTGCAAGATTCACCGTATTGCTAGCCACACTACTGCAGGATGCTGCTAACGCGACACTAGGATCAGAGACCCTTCGACGAAACTGTGTGCGATGCAATAATCGCAAACAGTGGTGTAAAAGAACCGTCAAAAAGGTGCAAAACGTTTGCGATGGCGGAGCCATCAAACACGGTTCAGATTTTAGTTGCGTGTGCGATCAAGGCATACGGTTCAGTTCAATGAACTGTTTGGATGAGGCGGAACAAAAGAAACGGGCAGCCAGATGAAGGCGTGTGCGATATACAACATACAGTTCACTCAGATGAACTGTTTGTGATGAGGAGGAATAATAGAAACGGACAGCTAGATAAAGGCGTGTGCGATTGAGGGCATACGCTTCGGAAGGATTAATTGTTTGCGATTAGGCAACGGAACAAAAACGGGTTAGCCAGATCAAAGTGTCTGCGATTGATGGCATACACTTCACACGGATGAACTGTTTGCGATTAGCCACAACAAACTGAAACAGTTAGATAGATCAACGTGTGTGCGCTAGACGGGCACACACATTCTAATTAAAAAAAGTGTGCGCGATAGTAATAACAAGCGCGCACGGTTGTTGGAACAAGACGTGTGCTGACATTGCCTATTGCGGTGCACCCTATGGTGCAAACACCACGTACGCGGCCGAGAAGGCGTACGTGCCCATGTTACGCCTTCCGGGAATAGTGTCGCACTTATAACTGATAAGTCTCCAATGTATCTATAATTTTTGATTGCTCCATGCTATATTATCTACTGTTTTGGACCATATTGGGCTTTATTTTCCACTTTTATATTATTGTTGGGACTAACCTATTAACCGAAGGCCTAGTTCAGAATTGCTGTTTTTTGCCTATTTCAGAGTTTCAAAGAAATGGAATATCAAATGGAGTTCAAACGGAATGAAACCTTCGGGAACGTGATTTTCTCACCGAATATGACCCAGGAGACTTGGACCCTACGCCAAGGAAGCTTCAAGGTGGGCACGAGGTAGGGGAGCGCCCCCCCAGGCGCGCCCCCACCCTCGTGGGGCCCACGAAGCTCCACCGACGTACTTCTTCCTCCTATATATACCTACGTACCCCCAAATGATCAGATACGGAGCCAAAAACCTAATTCCACCGCCGCAACCTTCTGTACCGACGAGATCCCATCTTGGGGCCTGTTCCGGAGCTCCGCCGGAGAGGGCATCCATCACGGAGGGCTTCTACATCATCACCATAGCCCTTCCGATGAAGTGTGAGTAGTTTACCTCAAACCTTCGGGTCCATAGTTAGTAGCTAGATGGCTTCTTCTCTCTTTTTGGATCTCAATACAATGCTCTCCCACTTTCTCGTGGAGATCTATTCGATGTAATCTTCTTTTTGCGGTGTGTTTGTTGAGACCGATGAATTGTGGGTTTATGATCAAGATTATCTATGAACAATATTTGAATCTTCTGAATTCTTTTATGTATGTAAGGATGGCAATTTTATCCACGGACATGGATACCCGCGGATACCCGACCCGAATGGGTAGGGTTTGGATACATTTTTATCTCCATGGACAACACCCGAACCCGACCCAATTACTTATGGATAGGGCATGGACATAATTATATATCCGTGGATATACCCGAACCCGACCCGATAGTATGACATGTGGGGCAAAATTCAATCATCCGTGCCCATCTTCGAACGTATTTTTTTCTTTATAAAAAGATAAATAAATTGAGCAATCCCTCCCAACCGTAACTTACTCCATTGCCGCTTCACATTCTTCTTTTAGAGGGTGCTTGGATACGTTTTAGTCCCATGACTAAAAATAGTGGGACTAAAACTTGCTAGCCTCACCCATGCTTGGATCCAAATACTAAAAAGACTAAAATCAAGTTATTGAGCATTTATTATTCTCCAAACCATCCAATTCGGAACTCGCATGTGTTAAAGTAGAGGAATTAAATGAGGAGAGAGAGGGCTAATACACATTTTAGTAGGTTTCCTATGACTAAAAAGTTTTAGCCTCAAGACTAGTCCTAGCCTCTCTTTAGTCAGGGGTGCTTGGAACTTTAGGCTCTAAAAGAGACTATTTTTAGTCAGACTAAAAATAGTCCCTTGGATCCAAGCACCCTCTTACTCTTTTTAAATAGACTCATGCTTATCTCCTCTTTAAACGACTTGTCATTAAGCAGCAACTCCGTCTCCTCGGGTTGCTCCTCCTGCAGCCATAGGTACAGCCGCCGGTGCCGCCAGCCCTTAGGAGTACTTATGGTGCAGCACTTCAGCAACCAACACCCCAACTCGATATCCCCTCCACCCCACCATCTCTGCTTCTCCACGCACGCACGGGAACGATGGCAGGCCGTCGCAAGGCTCTGAGCTGCGATGCGGAGCAGCGCGATGTACAATAGCGTTGCTGCGCGTAGCACCAGGAGCAGTACGATAGGCGTGTGCTGGAAGGCAGCCGCAGACCACGACGAGGAGTCCAACCGTGCCGAGGAGGTGATGGACGCACCAAACAGCCAACACTCAGGGTAATCTTTTTCTCCATCAATCCCTCTCTTGTATGTCTAGTGTTCCCGTACATGAGTGTGGAGCTTGTGCTGTTGGTGAGTTTCTGCCAAGTACTCTTGTACTTATGTTTACAGTAGCAATTGGAGCAGAGTACTCTTGTACTTAACTTCACAGTACCAATTTCTGCAAAGTATTCTCGTACATCAGTAGTACTTTTCACTAGTTACTAATTGAGCCACAGTTCGTTTTTGGTACATGGCATGATCTCTAGTCAGTAGATATGCATGTTAATTAGTAATTAGGTATTGCCACATCAGCGAAATTGAGTCCGACATATAATTTGGCAGGTGTGCCTTATTCCCTAAAAGAATAAAGATAAAAAAATTAATTTAGATTGGTAGGTACCATTCACTACAACTTAGTGATCACAATATTTCCAAATCTGCAGAGTTTATTTTCTTGACTGAAACTGTACACTCTAGATATTATGTACTTTGTCTCGCTTTAACTGAAACTGACGAATGTGTTTATTTTGCATGTATAGAACAATAACTTCCCATGATGGAGCACATTGAGGTGAAGAATGGAAGACTATTGCTCCAGACTGTGTGGTGCTCCGGTCTTCAGTCTCTGGGCTCTGCGTTAGTCAGTCAGCCGGCTAGTTTCCGAACCTTGCGTCTCCCTTGATGTGTTGCAGTTGTTGTTTTAGCCTGCTGGTACCTCTTTTCTTTACTACAGTTGAAACAATTATCAGTCTACTTGAATCTTTAATCTGAGGGCCTCAATCTAAGGTCGGGCAATAACATATTATCTAAAAGAAATATTGTGGTATTAATATGTTGTGAACTTGTGAATCTAAGAGATTATCTGGTGTTGTGCACTTTTCTATGTCATTTTGTTAGAATCTAAGAGATGATTTGATGATGTGCACTTGTGCTATGTCATTTTGTGAAAATTGGAGAGCTCATGTGAATTGTGTGCAGTTGTGCTATGTCTTATGTATATGTGTTGAGTGAACCCGATGGATATCCATACCCGATGGATATTCGTCGGGTTTGGATATGGATAATGTTTTCCGTCCATGGATTTCTTCATGGACGGGCACATAACGTCTTCATGGATTTGATATTGTTCAACCCGATCCGAACCCGACCCATTGCCATCCTTATATGTATGATTGGTTATCTTTGCAAGTCTCTTCGAATTATCAGTTTGATTTGGCCTACTAGATTGATCTTTCTTGCAATGGGAGAAGTGCTTAGCTTTGGGTTCAATCTTGCGGTGTCCTTTCCCAGTGACAGTAGGGGCAGCAAGGCATGTATTGTATTGTATTGTTGCCATCGAGGATAACAAGATGGGGTTTTTATCATATTGCATGAATTTATCCCTCTACATCATGTCATCTTGCTTAAGGCGTTACTCTATTTTCTTGAACTTAATACTCTAGATGCATGCTGGATAGCGGCCGATGAGTGGAGTAATAGTAGTAGATGCAGGCAGGAGTCGGTCTACTTGTCTCGGACGTGATGCCTATATACATGATCATACCTAGATATTCTCATAACTATGCTCAATTCTGTCAATTGCTCAACAGTAATTCGTTCACCCACCGTAAAATACTTATGCTCTTGAGAGAAGCCACTAGTGAAATCTATGGCCCCCGGGTCTATCTTCATCATATTAATGTTCCATCACTTTAATATTGCTTTGCTTTTTACTTTGACTTTTATTTTTCTTTGCATCTTTATAACAAAAATACCAAAAATATTATCTATCAGATCTCACTCTCGTAAGTGACCGTGAAGGGATTGACAACCCCTATTCGCGTTGGTTGCGAGGAGTTATTTGCTTTGTGTAGGTACGAGGGACTCGCGCGTAGCCTCCTAGTGGATTGATACCTTGGTTCTCAAAAATTGAGGGAAATACTTACGCTACTTTGCTGCATCATCCTTTCCTCTTCAAGGAAATCCAACGCAGTGCTCAAGAGGTAGCAATAACCGTCAGTAATTTTTGAGCATGCGTCCCATCACATTCCAAATTGCAAACATGTTCACACTGATCAAAACCTAAACGATTTCCCACTTAGAAGCGTATTACTACTTGGTTATAAATACTATTACTCCAAGATGATTGGACATTCCTCCTCAACTCCTCATCCACAAAAACAAACAAGTCATTCATCATTGTTCCCTTGCGTCTGCCATGGCCAGCGTGAGTTCTGGGTCGAGAGATTGCCACCAGGGAGATGCGAGCATGAAAGCGGAAGCACGAGAGATGTCCCACCTCGCCGCGAACACAACCGGCATGTCCTGCCACGCGGCCGTAGCAGCACACAGGTCCCAGCACGCCGCCGAAGCAGCACGCAGGTCCCGCCGCGCCGTCGATGCGGCAGACTAGTCCGACCGCACCGTGGAAGCAGAAGAGATGTCCCGCTGCGTCGCGAATGCAGCAGATATGTCCTCCCGCGCCGCGGCAGCCTGGGAAAATGTCTTGCGGGCAGGCGAGGACTCTTACAGGCGCATGCATGCGATCGTCCATAGCCAGATGGATCAGATCTCCGGCTGGGCGAGGTTGCAGGACGACATGAAAGCCTTTTTGAACAGGCTACCGGCGTCATCCGACAACTAAATGAGAGCAATGCGAAGCTCCGGGCCGAGCGCGACCTGCTGAGGGCGAAGATCGTCGGAAGTGTAGAGCAGCATAAGGAGACCACTGCCTTGTTGAAGAGGACCGACGTCATCATCGAGAAACTTATGGACGAGAATGCCATGCTGCGCATCGAGCACAGAAGGCTGGTGGAGGAATCCGTGGATGCTCTCAAGCAGCATCTTGAGGACAAGTAAGAGTTCATCGCCGCTCGCCGCGGAGACTAGTTCCCGCGGCCTACAACAACGCATCAAGAAAGTAGAGATCAGCGAGCCAGATTGTTATCTTCCTTCTTCTTTTGCCCTTGTGTATTTCGGGCATTGCCGCATGTGGCTTTTTAAAATTATGTTCCTAAATATGTTAGACAATTATTATCCACTTTCATCGTTCTTATATTCATCATGCTTGCTAGAAGTCGCAGTCGATGCTATATAGGTCCGTCGGATCTTACATCAAGATCCGTGCAAAACTTTCTTTTCAGATTTTCATTTTTCTCTCTTAAATCTCAGTCCAGTGAGACATATAGCCACGCTGTAGAACAGGGTCTCGGGCGCCATTAATGGAGACGTTGGGAGGGAGGTGTGCGGTGGGTAGCGGTCAAATGCCTCTCCTCCCGATGAGCACGCGCGGGGGTCTGATCGCACGCCTCCTGAACTCAAATAGCTACCCCGCACGACATCTCCTAGCCAATAAAAAAGGGGACGCGTGGCAACACGTAATTGGTAAGTAGAACGCCCACGGTTTCAATAATACTTGTGTTTCCGATTTGTAACGTGACAACACTTGTTCCAAAATGACTTTATTGTTTGTTAATGTGTGCGCCTTCGCAAATCGGACAGAAAAATTACCACATCATGTTGGTGCCATGTCATAACACCATGCCAAGTTTCATGATTTTCAAACGTGTTTTGGATTTACAGGAATTAGAAAACCAAGTTTCTCAATCTTTCCCGCCGAGCCACGACACCCAGATGTTTAAATTTCATTCCCATTTCTTGCATGGGACCTAGAAATTCACCCAAGGACATACTTGTGATTCTTCAACCAACTTTGATGCACTGGAGCATGTGCTTGTAGTTCAAATTTGAATTATGCACATTAAATGCCCAGAAACTCAAAATTTACTGCAGTATCTTGGTGCCATGTCATGACACCATGCCAAGTTTGATGATTTTCAAGCGTGTTTTGTATTTACGGTATTAAAAAACCAAGTTTCTCAATCTTTCTGGCCGAACCACGACGCTGAGATGTTTGAATTTCATTCCCATTTCTCGCATGGGACCTATAATTTCACCCAAAGACACACATGTGATTTTTCAACCAACTTTGGTGCACTGGAGCATGTGCTTATAGTTAAAATTTGAATTATACACATTAAATGCGCAGAAACTCAATTAATGTATAAAAAGGCCAAACGAACCCGAAATAATTCCAAAATATAGCACAATACTTCTATTTGGTGTAATCTGCCTGTGTAAAAAAATTAAGGCGGGAGAAGGCAGTGTACGTATGTCATTTCGCACACGGAGGTGACACGTTCCCTCTCGGAACCACGAGCCTTCTTGAGGGAAGCTCTGTTTTGCAAGAAGTTTACACCAAAGCTTGTCCCAATTCGGCCAAAAAAATTACCGCAGCATGTTGGTGCCATGTCATGACACCATGACAAGTTTCATTATTTTCAGGCGTGTTTTGGATTTACAGGAATTAAAAAATAAAGTTTCTCAATCTTTCCGGCCGAGCCATGACGCCCAAATGTTTGAATTTCATTCCCATTTCCTGCATGGGACCTATAAATTCACCCAAGGACACACATGTGATTTTTCAACCAAGTTTGGTGCATTGGAGCATATGCTTGTAGTTCAAATTTGAGTTATGCACATTAAATGCCCAGGAACTCAATTAATGTGTAAAAAGGCCAAACGAACCAGGAATAATTCCAAAATTTAGCACAATACTTCTATTTGGTCTAATCTTCCCATGTAAAAAAATTAAGGCGGAAGAAGGCAATGTATGTATGTCGTTTCGCACACGGAGGTGACACGTTCCCTCTTGGAACCACGAGCCTTCTTGAGGGAAGCTCCGCTTTGCAAGAAGTTTACACCAAAGCTTGTCCCAATTCGGCCAAAAAGATTACCGCAACATGTTGGTTCCATGTCATGACACCATGACAAGTTTCATTATTTTCAGGCGTGTTTTGGATTTACAGGAATTAAAAAATAAAGTTTCTCAATCTTTCCGGCCGAGCCATGACGCCCAAATGTTTGAATTTCATTCCCATTTCCTGCATGGGACCTATAAATTCACCCAAGGACACACATGTGATTTTTCAACCAACTTTGGTGCATTGGAGCATATGCTTGTAGTTCAAATTTGAGTTATGCACATTAAATGCGCAGAAACTCAATTAATGTATAAAAAGGCCAAACGAACCCGAAATAATTCCAAAATATAGCACAATACTTCTATTTGGTGTAATCTGCCTGTGTAAAAAAATTAAGGCGGGAGAAGGCAGTGTACGTATGTCATTTCGCACACGGAGGTGACACGTTCCCTCTCGAAACCACGAGCCTTCTTGAGGGAAGCTCTGTTTTGCAAGAAGTTTACACCAAAGCTTGTCCCAATTCGGCCAAAAAAATTACCGCAGCATGTTGGTGCCATGTCATGACACCATGACAAGTTTCATTATTTTCAGGCGTGTTTTGGATTTACAGGAATTAAAAAATAAAGTTTCTCAATCTTTCCGGCCGAGCCATGACGCCCAAATGTTTGAATTTCATTCCCATTTCTCGCATGGGACCTATAATTTCACCCAAAGACACACATGTGATTTTTCAACCAACTTTGGTGCACTGGAGCATGTGCTTATAGTTAAAATTTGAATTATACACATTAAATGCGCAGAAACTCAATTAATGTATAAAAAGGCCAAACGAACCCGAAATAATTCCAAAATATAGCACAATACTTCTATTTGGTGTAATCTGCCTGTGTAAAAAAATTAAGGCGGGAGAAGGCAGTGTACGTATGTCATTTCGCACACGGAGGTGACACGTTCCCTCTCGGAACCACGAGCCTTCTTGAGGGAAGCTCTGTTTTGCAAGAAGTTTACACCAAAGCTTGTCCCAATTCGGCCAAAAAAATTACCGCAGCATGTTGGTGCCATGTCATGACACCATGACAAGTTTCATTATTTTCAGGCGTGTTTTGGATTTACAGGAATTAAAAAATAAAGTTTCTCAATCTTTCCGGCCGAGCCATGACGCCCAAATGTTTGAATTTCATTCCCATTTCCTGCATGGGACCTATAAATTCACCCAAGGACACACATGTGATTTTTCAACCAAGTTTGGTGCATTGGAGCATATGCTTGTAGTTCAAATTT
The DNA here is from genome assembly GCA_032464435.1 of Aegilops umbellulata. Classification (NCBI taxonomy): domain Eukaryota; kingdom Viridiplantae; phylum Streptophyta; class Magnoliopsida; order Poales; family Poaceae; genus Aegilops; species Aegilops umbellulata. The sequence goes on from CP136058.1 coordinate 354,509,382, forward strand.
GAGTTATGCACATTAAATGCCCAGGAACTCAATTAATGTGTAAAAAGGCCAAACGAACCAGGAATAATTCCAAAATTTAGCACAATACTTCTATTTGGTCTAATCTTCCCATGTAAAAAAATTAAGGCGGAAGAAGGCAATGTATGTATGTCGTTTCGCACACGGAGGTGACACGTTCCCTCTTGGAACCACGAGCCTTCTTGAGGGAAGCTCCGCTTTGCAAGAAGTTTACACCAAAGCTTGTCCCAATTCGGCCAAAAAGATTACCGCAACATGTTGGTTCCATGTCATGACACCATGACAAGTTTCATTATTTTCAGGCGTGTTTTGGATTTACAGGAATTAAAAAATAAAGTTTCTCAATCTTTCCGGCCGAGCCATGACGCCCAAATGTTTGAATTTCATTCCCATTTCCTGCATGGGACCTATAAATTCACCCAAGGACACACATGTGATTTTTCAACCAACTTTGGTGCATTGGAGCATATGCTTGTAGTTCAAATTTGAGTTATGCACATTAAATGCGCAGAAACTCAATTAATGTATAAAAAGGCCAAACGAACCCGAAATAATTCCAAAATATAGCACAATACTTCTATTTGGTGTAATCTGCCTGTGTAAAAAAATTAAGGCGGGAGAAGGCAGTGTACGTATGTCATTTCGCACACGGAGGTGACACGTTCCCTCTCGAAACCACGAGCCTTCTTGAGGGAAGCTCTGTTTTGCAAGAAGTTTACACCAAAGCTTGTCCCAATTCGGCCAAAAAAATTACCGCAGCATGTTGGTGCCATGTCATGACACCATGACAAGTTTCATTATTTTCAGGCGTGTTTTGGATTTACAGGAATTAAAAAATAAAGTTTCTCAATCTTTCCGGCCGAGCCATGACGCCCAAATGTTTGAATTTCATTCCCATTTCTCGCATGGGACCTATAATTTCACCCAAAGACACACATGTGATTTTTCAACCAACTTTGGTGCACTGGAGCATGTGCTTATAGTTAAAATTTGAATTATACACATTAAATGCGCAGAAACTCAATTAATGTATAAAAAGGCCAAACGAACCCGAAATAATTCCAAAATATAGCACAATACTTCTATTTGGTGTAATCTGCCTGTGTAAAAAAATTAAGGCGGGAGAAGGCAGTGTACGTATGTCATTTCGCACACGGAGGTGACACGTTCCCTCTCGGAACCACGAGCCTTCTTGAGGGAAGCTCTGTTTTGCAAGAAGTTTACACCAAAGCTTGTCCCAATTCGGCCAAAAAAATTACCGCAGCATGTTGGTGCCATGTCATGACACCATGACAAGTTTCATTATTTTCAGGCGTGTTTTGGATTTACAGGAATTAAAAAATAAAGTTTCTCAATCTTTCCGGCCGAGCCATGACGCCCAAATGTTTGAATTTCATTCCCATTTCCTGCATGGGACCTATAAATTCACCCAAGGACACACATGTGATTTTTCAACCAAGTTTGGTGCATTGGAGCATATGCTTGTAGTTCAAATTTGAGTTATGCACATTAAATGCCCAGGAACTCAATTAATGTGTAAAAAGGCCAAACGAACCAGGAATAATTCCAAAATTTAGCACAATACTTCTATTTGGTCTAATCTTCCCATGTAAAAAAATTAAGGCGGAAGAAGGCAATGTATGTATGTCGTTTCGCACACGGAGGTGACACGTTCCCTCTTGGAACCACGAGCCTTCTTGAGGGAAGCTCCGCTTTGCAAGAAGTTTACACCAAAGCTTGTCCCAATTCGGCCAAAAAGATTACCGCAACATGTTGGTTCCATGTCATGACACCATGACAAGTTTCATTATTTTCAGGCGTGTTTTGGATTTACAGGAATTAAAAAATAAAGTTTCTCAATCTTTCCGGCCGAGCCATGACGCCCAAATGTTTGAATTTCATTCCCATTTCCTGCATGGGACCTATAAATTCACCCAAGGACACACATGTGATTTTTCAACCAACTTTGGTGCATTGGAGCATATGCTTGTAGTTCAAATTTGAGTTATGCACATTAAATGCGCAGAAACTCAATTAATGTATAAAAAGGCCAAACGAACCCGAAATAATTCCAAAATATAGCACAATACTTCTATTTGGTGTAATCTGCCTGTGTAAAAAAATTAAGGCGGGAGAAGGCAGTGTACGTATGTCATTTCGCACACGGAGGTGACACGTTCCCTCTCGAAACCACGAGCCTTCTTGAGGGAAGCTCTGTTTTGCAAGAAGTTTACACCAAAGCTTGTCCCAATTCGGCCAAAAAAATTACCGCAGCATGTTGGTGCCATGTCATGACACCATGACAAGTTTCATTATTTTCAGGCGTGTTTTGGATTTACAGGAATTAAAAAATAAAGTTTCTCAATCTTTCCGGCCGAGCCATGACGCCCAAATGTTTGAATTTCATTCCCATTTCCTGCATGGGACCTATAAATTCACCCAAGGACACACATGTGATTTTTCAACCAACTTTGGTGCATTGGAGCATATGCTTGTAGTTCAAATTTGAGTTATGCACATTAAATGCCCAGGAACTCAATTAGTGTGTAAAAAGGCCAAACGAACCAGGAATAATTCCAAAATTTAGCACAATACTTCTATTTGGTCTAATCTGCCCATGTAAAAAAATTAAGGCGGAAGAAGGCAATGTATGTATGTCGTTTCGCACACGGAGGTGACACGTTCCCTCTTGGAACCACGAGCCTTCTTGAGGGAAGCTCCGCTTTGCAAGAAGTTTACACCAAAGCTTGTCCCAATTCGGCCAAAAAGATTACCGCAACATGTTGGTTCCATGTCATGACACCATGCCAAGTTTCATGATTTTCATGCATGTTTTGGATTTACAGGAATTTAAAAACCAAGTTTCTCAATCTTTCCGGCCGAGCCACGACGCCGAGATGTTTGAACTTCATTCCCATTTCTTGCATGGGACCTATAAATTCACTCAAAGACACACATGTGATTTTTCAACCAACTTTGGTGCACTGGAGCATGTGCTTGTAGTTCAAATTTAAATTATGCACATTAAATGCGCAAAAACTCAATTAATGTATAAAGAAGGCCAACGAACCCGAATTAGCACGATACTTCTATTTGGTCTAATCCGCCTGTGTAAAAAAATTAAGGCGGGAGAAGGCAGTGTACGTATGTCGTTTCGCACACGGAGGTGACACGTTTCCTCTCGAAACCACGAGCCTTCTTGAGGGAAGCTCCGGTTTGTAAGGAGCTTACACCAAAGCTTGTCCCAATTCGGCCGAAAATTTACCAAAGCATGTTGGTGCCATGTCATGACACCATGCCAAGTTTCATGATTTTCTAGCATGTTTTGGATTTACAAGAATTAAAAAACCAAGTTTCTCAATCTTTCCGGCCGAGCCACGACGCCCACATGTTTGATTTTCATTCCCATTTCTCGCATGGGCATATAAATTCACCCAAAGACACACATGTCATTTTTCAACCGACTTTGGTGCACTGGAGCATGTGCTTGTAGTTCAAATTTGAATTATGCACATTAAATGCGCAAAAACTCAATTAATGTATAAAAAGGCCAAACAAACCCGGAATAATTCCAAAATTTAGCACGATACTTCTATTTGGTCTAATCTGCCTGTGTAAAAAAATTAAGGCGGGAGAAGGCAGTGTACGTATGCCGTTTCGCACACGGAGGTGACATGTTCCCTCTTAGAACCACGAACCTTCTTGAGGGAAGCTCCGGTTTGCAAGAAGCTTACACCAAAGCTTGTCCCAATTCGGCCAAAAAAAATACCGCAGCATGTTGGTGCCATGTCATGATACCATGCCAAGTTTCATGATTTTCAGGCATGTTTTGGATTTACAGGAATTAAAAAACCAAGTTTCTCAATCTTTTTGGCCGAGCCACGACGCCCACATGTTTGAATTTCATTCCCATTTCTTGCATGGGACCTATAAATTCACCCAAACACACACATGTGATTTTTCAACAAACTTTGGTGCATTGGAGCATGTGCTTGTAGTTCAAATTTGAATTATGCACATTAAATGCCCAGAAACTCAATTAATGCATAAAAATGCCAAACGAACCCAGAATAATTCCAAATTTAAACACGACACTCATGTACTAGTTGCATGTGAAGGAAATATGCCCTAGAGGCAATAATAAATTTGCTATTTATATTTCCTCATATCATGATAAATGTTTATTATTCATGCTAGAATTGTATTAACCGGAAACTTAGTACATGTGTGAATATATAGACAAACTAAGTGTCACTAGTATGCCTCTACTTGACCAGCTCATTGAATCAAAGATGGTTAAGTTTCCTAGCCATAGACATGAGTTGTCATTTGATTAGCGGGATCACATAATTAGAGAATGATGTGATTGACTTGACCCATTCCATTAGCTTAGCATACGATCATTTAGTATATTGCTATTGCTTTCTTAATGACTTATACATGTTCCTATGACTATGAGATTATGCAACTCCTGAATACCGGAGGAACACTTTGTGTGCTACCAAACGTCACAACGAAACTGGGTGATTATAAAGGTGCTCTACACGTGTCTCCGATGGTACTTGTTGAGTTGGCATAGATCAAGATTAGGATTTGTCACTCCGATTGTCGGAGAGGTATCTCTGGGCCCTCTCGGCAATGCACATCACTATAAGCCTTGCAAGCAATGCAACTAATGAGTTAGTTGCGGGATGATGTATTACGGAACGAGTAAAGGGACTTGCCGGTAACGAGATTGAACTAGGTATTGAGATACCGACGATCGATTCTCGGGCAAGTAACATACAGATGACAAAGGGAACAACGTATGTTGTTATGCGGTTTGACCGATAAAGATCTTTATAGAATATGTAGGAGCCAATATGAGCATCCAGGTTACGCTATTGGTTTTTGACCGCAAATGTGTCTCGGTCATGTCTACATAGTTCTCGAACCCGTAGGGTCCGCACGCTTAACGTTCAGCGACGATCGGTAATATGAGTTTATGTGTTTTGATATACCGAAGGTTGTTTGGAGTCCTGGATATGATCACGGACATGATGAGGAGTCTCAAAATGGTCGAGACATAAAGATCGATATATTGGAAGCCCATATTTGGACACCGGAATGGTTCCGGGTAAAATCGGGATTTTACCGGAGTGCTGGGGGGGGGGGGTTACCGGAACCCGCGTGGGTTAATGGGCCTTGTTGGGCCCTAGTGGAGAGAGAGAGGGGCCGGCCAAGGCAGACCGCACGCCCCCTCCCTTGAGTCCGAATAGGACAAGGAAGGGGGTGGGGGCGGCGCCCCCCTTGCCTTTCCCCTCTCCCACTCCTTCCTTCCCCCTCCTAGTGGGACTAGGAAAGGGGAGTCCTACTCCCACTAGGAGGAGGACTCCTCCTCTTGGCGCGCCTTGCTAGGGCCGGCCAGCCTCCCCCTTGCTCCTTTATATACGGGGGTAGGGGGGCACCCCACAGACACACAAGTTGATCAGTTGATCTTTTAGCCGTGTGCGCTGCCCCCGTCCACCATAATCCACCTCGGTCATATCGTAGCAGTGCTTAGGCGAAGCCTTGCGTCGGTAGCATCATCATCACCGTCATCACACCGTCATGCTGACGGAACTCTCCCTCAAAGCTCTGCTGGATCGGAGTTTGTGGGACGTCACTGAGCTGAACGTGTGCTAAACTCGGAGGTGCCGTGCATTCGGTACTTGGATCGGTCGGATCATGAAGACGTACGACTACATCAACTGCGTTCTCATAATGCTTCCGCTTACGGTCTACAAGGGTACGTGGATGACACTCTCCCCTCTCATTGCTATGCATCACCATGATCTTGCGTGCGCGTAGGATTTTTTTTTAAATTACTACGTTCCTCAACAGTGGCATCCGAACCAGGTTTATGCGTAGATGTTATATGCACGAGTAGAACACAAATGAGTTGTGGGCGATACAAGTCATACTGCTTACCAGCATGTCATACTTTGATTCGGCGGTATTGTTGGATGAAGCGGCCCGGACCGACATTACGCGTACGCTTACGCGAGACTGGTTCTACCGACGTGCTTTGCACACAGGTGGCTGGCGGGTGTCAGTTTCTCCAACTTTAGTTGAATCAAGTGTGGCTACGCCCGGTCCTTGTGAAGGTTAAAACAACACATACCTGACGAAATATCGTTGTGGTTTTGATGCGTAGGTAAGAACGGTTCTTGCTCAGCCCGTAGCAGCCACGTAAAACTTGCAACAACAAAGTAGAGGACATCTAACTTGTTTTTGCAGGGCATGCTGTGATGTGATATGGTCAAGACATGATGCTAAATTTTATTGTATGAGATGATCATGTTTTGTAACAGAGTTATCGGCAACTGGCAGGAGCCATATGGTTGTTGCTTTATTGTATGAAATGCAATCGCCATGTAATTGCTTTACTTTATCACTAATCGGTAGCGATAGTCGTAGAAGCAATAGTTGGCAAGAGGACAATGATGCTATGATGGAGATCCAGGTGTCGCATGCTACCTCTTGAGCACTGCGTTGGATTTCCCCGAAGAGGAGAGGATGATGCAGCAAAGTAGCGTAAGTATTTCCCTCAGTTTTTTAGAACCAAGGTATCAATCCAGTAGAAGGCTACATGCAAGTCCCTCGTACCTACACAAAAACAATAGCTCCTCGCAACCAACGCGATTAGGGGTTGTCAATCCCTTCACGGTCACTTACAAGAGTGAGATCTGATAGAGATGATAGATAATATTTTTGGTATTTTTGATATAGAGATGCAAAGTAAAAAGTAAAAAGCAAAGTAAAAAAGCAAAGCAAGAGTAAAGTGATGGAGATTGATATGATGAGAATAGACCCGGGGGCCATAGGTTTCACTAGTGGCTTCTCTCACGAGCATAAGTATTCTACGGTGGGTGAACAAATTACTGTTGAGCAATTGACAGAATTGAGCATAGTTATGAGAATATCTAGGTATGATCATGTATATAGGCATCACGTCCGAGACAAGTAGACCGACTCCTGCCTGCATCTACTACTATTACTCCACTCATCGACCGCTATCCAGCATGCATCTAGAGTATGAAGTTAAAAACAGAGTAACGCCTTAAGCAAGATGACATGATGTAGAGGGATAGTTTCATGCAATATGATAAAAACCCCATCTTGTTATGCTCGATGGCAACGATGCAATACGTGCCTTGCTGCCCCTTCTGTCACTGGGAAAGGACACTGCAAGATTGAACCCAAAGCTAATCACTTCTCCCATTGCAAGAAAGATCAATCTATTATGTTTGAGGAAGGTATATGGTGGGTGTTGAAGGAAATATGCCCTAGAGGAAATAATAAAGTTATTATTTATTTCCTTATATCATGATAAATGTTTATTATTCATGCTAGAATTGTATTAACCGGAAACATAATACATGTGTCAATACATAGACAAACAGAGTGTCACTAGTATGCCTCTACTTGACTAGCTCGTTGATCAAAGATGGTTATGTTTCCTAACCATAGACATGAGTTGTCATTTGATTAATGGGATCACATCATTAGGAGAATGATGTGATTGACTTGACCCATTCCGTTAGCTTAGCACTTGATCATTTAGATTGTTGCTATTGCTTTTTTCATGACTTATACATGTTCCTATGACTATGAGATTATGCAACTCCTGTTTACCGGAGGAACACTTTGTGTGCCACCAAACGTCACAACGAAACTGGGTGATTATAAAGGTGCTCTACAGGTGTCTCCGAAGGTACTTGTTGGGTTTGTGTATTTCGAGATTAGGATTTGTCACTCTGATTGTCGGAGAGGTATCTCTAGGCCCACTCGGTAATGCACATCACTATAAGCCTTCCAAGCATTGAAACTAATGAGTTAGTTGCGGGATGATGTATCACGGAACGAGTAAAGAGACTTGCCGGTAACAAGATTGAACTATGTATTGAGATACCGACGATCGAATCTCGGGCAAGTAACATACCGATGACAAAGGGAACAACGTATGTTGTTATGCGGTTTGGCCGATAAAGATCTTCGTAGAATATGTGGGAGCCAATATGAGCATCCAGGTTCCGCTATTGGTTATTTACCGGAGATGTGTCTCGGTCATGTCTACATTGTTCTCGAACCCGTAGGGTCCGCACGCTTAAAGTTCGATGACGGTTATATTATGAGTTTATGTGTTTTGATGTACCGAAGGTAGTTCATAGCCCCAGATGAGATCGGGGACATGACGAGGAGTCTCGAAATGGTCGATACGTAAAGATCAATATATTGGATGACTATATTCAGACATCGGAAAGGTTCCGAGTGATTCAGGTATTGTTCGGAGTACCGGAGAGTTACGGGGATTCGCCGGGGAGTATATGGGCCTTATTGGGATTTAGGGGAAAGAGAGAGGAGAGGCTGGGCACCCCCAAGGCCTAGTCCGAATTGGACTAGGGGGAGGGGTTGCGCCCCCTCCTTCCTTCTCTTCCCTCTCCCCTTTCCTTGACTCCTACTACTACTACTTGGAAGGGGGGGGGATCCTACTCCCGATGGGAGTAGGACTCCTCCTAGGGCGCGCCATAGAGAGGGCCGGCCCTCCCCCTCGTCCACTCCTTTATATACGGGGAGGGGGCACCCCTTGGAGACAAAACAATTGATCTCTTGATCTCTTAGCCGTGTGCGGTGCCCCCTCCACCATAATCCACCTCGATAATATCGTAGCGGTGCTTAGGCGAAGCCCTGCGTCGGTAGAACATCATCATCGTCACCACGCCGTCGTGCCGACGAAATTCTCCCTCAACACTCGGCTGGATCGGAGTTCGAGGGACGTCATCGAGTTGAACGTGTGCAGAACTCGGAGGTGCCGTGCGTTCGATACTTGATTGGTCGGATCATGTAGACGTACGACTACATCAACTGCGTTGTGCTAACGCTTCCGCTTTCGGTCTACGAGGGTACGTGGACACACTCTCCCCTCTCGTTGCTATGCATCACCATGATCTTGCGTGTGCGTAGGAAATTTTTGAAATTACTACGTTCCCCAACAGTGGCATCCGAGCCAGGTTTTATGCGTAGATGTTATATGCACGAGTAGAACACAAGTGAGTTGTGGGCGATACAAGTCATACTGCTTACCAACATGTCATACTTTGGTTCGACGGTATTGTTGGATGAAGCGGCCCGGACCGGCATTACGCGTACGCTTACGCGAGACTGGTTCTACCGACGTGCTTTGCACACAGGTGGCTGGCGGGTGTCAGTTTCTCCAACTTTAGTTGAACCGAGTGTGGCTACGCCCGGTCCTTGAGAAGGTTAAAACAGCACTAACTTGACAAACTATCGTTGTGGTTTTTGATGCATAGGTAAGAACGGTTCTTGCTCAGCCCGTAGCAGCCACGTAAAACTTGCAACAACAAAGTAGAGGACATCTAACTTGTTTTTGCAGGGCATGTTGTGATGTGATATGGTCAAGACGTGATGAGATATAAGTTGTTGTATGAGATGATCATGTTTTGTTGAAGTTATCGGCAACTGGTAGAAGCCTTATGGTTGTCTCTTTAGTGCATAAGATGCAAGCGCAAAATAATTGCTTTACTTTAACGATACGCGATAGCAATAGTTGGCGAGACGACCATGTGACGACACATTGATATAGATCAAGATGATGGAGATCATGGTGTCATGCCGGTGACGATGGAGATCATGATGGTACTTTGGAGATGGAGATCAAAGGCGCAAGATGATCATGGCCATATCATGTCACATATTTTGATTGCATGTGATGTTTATCTTTTATACATCTTATCTTGCTTTGATTGACGGTAGCATTATAAGATGATCTCTCACTAAATTTTCAAGGTATAAGTGTTCTCCCTGAGTATGCATCATTGCGAAAGTTCTTCGTGCTGGGACACCACGTGACGATCGGGTGTGATAGGCTCTACGTTCAAATACAACGGGTGCAAAACAGTTGCACACGCGGAATACTCAGGTTAAACTTGACGAGCCTAGCATATAACAGATATTGCCTCAGAACTCTGAGACCGAAAGGTCGAGCGTGAATCACATAGTAGATATGATCAAAGTGATGTTCACCATTGAAACTACTCCATCTCACGTGATGACCGGACATGGCTTAGTTGATATGGATCACGTGATCACTTAGAGGATTAGAGGGATGTCTATCTAAGTGGGAGTTCTTTAAGTAACATGATTAACTGAACTTTAATTTATCATGAACTTAGTCCTGGTAGTATTAGCATATCTATGTTGTAGATCAATAGCTCGCGTTTTGCTCCCTGTTTTATTTTTTGATATGTTCCTAGAGAAAACTAGGTTGAAAAATGTTAGTAGCAATGATGCGGACGAGCTACGTAATCTGAGGTTTATCCTCATTGCTGCACAGCAGAATTATGTCCTTGATGCACCGCTAGGTAACAAACCTATTGCAGGAGCAGATGCAGATGTTATGAACGTTTGGCTAGCTCAGTATGATGACTACTTGATAGTTTAGTGCACCATGCTTAAACGGCTTAGAATCGGGACTTCAAAGATGTTTTGAACATCATGGATCATATGAGATGTTCCAGGAGTTGAAGTTAATATTTCAAGCAAATACCCGAGTTGAGAGATATGAAGTCTCCAACAAGTTCTATAGCTAAAAGATGGAGGAGAATAGCTCAAGCAGTGAGCATGTGCTCAGATTGTCTGGGTACTACAATCACTTGAATCAACTGGGAGTTAATCTTCCAGATAAAATAGTGATTGACAGAATTCTCTAGTCACCATCACCAAGTTAGTAGAACTTCGTGATGAACTATAATATGCAAGGGATAACAGAAACGATTCCCAAGCTATTCGTGATGCTGAAATCGATGAAGGTAGAAAGCAAGAAAAGCATCAAGTGTTGATGGTAAACAAAACCACTAGTTTCAAGTAAAGAGACAAAGGGAAGAAAGGGGAACTCCAAGAAGAACGGCAAGCAAGTTACTGCTCAAGTGAAAAAACCCAAGTCTGGACCTAAGCCTGAAACTGAGTGCTTCTACTGCAAAGGGACTGGTCACTTGAAGCGGAACTACCCCAAGTAATTGGCGGATAAGAAGGATGGCAAAGCGAACATAGGTATATTTGATATACATGTTATTGATGTGTACTTTACTAGTGTTTATAGCAACCCCTCAGTATTTGATACTAGTTCAGTTGCTAAGAATGGTAACTCGAAATGGGAGTTGCAGAATGAACAGAGACTAGTTAAGGGTGAAGTGACGATGTGTATTGGAAATGGTTCCAAGATTGATATGATCATCATCGCACACTTCCTATACTTTCGGGATTAGTGTTAAACCTAAAATAAATGTTATTTAGTGTTTGCGTTGAGCATGAATATGATTGGATCATGTTTATTGCAATACGGTTATTCATGTAAGTTAGAAAATAATTGTTGTTCTATTTACATGAATAAAACCTTCTATGGTCATACACCCAATGAAAATGGTTTGTTGGATCTCGATCGTGGTGATACACATTTTCATAATATTGAAGCCAAAAGATGCAAAGTTAATAATGATAGTGCAACTTATTTGTGGCACTGTCGTTTAGGTCATATTGGTGTAAAGCGCATGAAGAAAAATCCATGCTGATGGGCTTTTGGAATCACTTGATTATGAATCAGTTGATGCTTGCGAACATATGCCTCATGGGCAAGATGACTAAGACTCCGTTCTCCGGAACAATGGAGCGAGCAACATATTTGTTCGAAATCATACATACTGATGTATGTGGTCCGATGAATATTGAGGCTCGCGGCAGGTATCATTATTTTCTGAACTTCATAGATGATTTGAGCAGATATGAGTATATCTACTTGATGAAACACAAGTCTGAAACATTTGAAAAATTCAAAGAATTTCAGAGTGAAGTGGAGAATCATCGTAACAAAAATAAAAGTTTATACGATATGATCGCAGAAGTAAAATATTTGAGTTACGAGTTTGGCCTTCAGTTAAAACAATGTGAAATAGTTTCACTACTCAAGCCACCTGGAACACCACAGTGTAATGGTGTGTCCGGACGTCATAACCATACTTTATTAGATATGGTGTGATCTATGGTGTCTCTTACCGATTTACCACTATCGTTTTGGGTTTATGCATTAGAGACAACTACATTCACATTAAATAGGGCACCATCTAAATCCGTTGAGACGACATCGTATGAACTATGGTTTGGCAAGAAATCTAAGCTGTCGTTTCTTATAGTTTGAGGTTGCAATGCTTATGTGAAAAAGTTTCAACCTGATAAGCTCAAACCCAAATCGGAGAAGTGCATCTTCATAGGATACCCAAAAGAAAATGTTGGGTACACCTTCTATCACAGATTCGAAGGCAAGATATTCATTGCTGAGAATGGATCCTTTCTAGAGAAGGAGTTTCTCTCAAAAGAAGTGAGTGTGAGGAAAGTAGAACTTGATGAGGTAACTGTACCCGCTCCCTTATTGGATAGTAGTTCATCACAGAAATCTGTTCTTGTGACTACTACACCAATTAGTGAGGAAGCTAATGATGATGATCATGTAACTTCAGATCAAGTTACTACCGAACCTCGTAGGTAAACCAGAGTGGTACGGTAATCCTGTTCTGGAGGTCATGTTACTTGACCATGACAAACCTACGAACTATGAGGAAGCGATGATGAGCCCAGATTCCGCGAAATGGCTTGAGGCCATAAAATCTGAGATGAGATCCATGTATGAGAACAAAGTATGGACTTTGATTGACTTGCCCATTGATCGGCGAGCCATTGAGATTAAATGGGTCTTCAAGAGGAAGGCGGACGCTGATAGTAGTGTTACTATCTACAAAGCTAGAATTGTCGCAAAAGGTTTTTGACAAATTCAAGGTGTTGACTATGATGAGAGTTTCTCACTCGTATCTATGCTTAAGTCTGTCCGGATCATGTTAGCAATTGCCGCATTTTATGAAATCTGGCAAATGGATAAACAAAACTGCATTTCTTAATGGATTTATTAAAGAAGAGTTGTATATGATGCAACCAGAAGGTTTTGTCAATCCTAAAGGTGCTAACTAAATATGCAAGCTCCAGCGATCCATCTATGGACTGGTGCAAGCATCTCGGAGTTGGAATATACGCTTTGATAAGTTGATCAAAGCATATAGTTTTATACAGACTTGCGGTGAAGCCTGTATTTGCAAGAAAGTGAGTGGGAGCACTACAACATTTCTGATAAGTATATGTGCATGACATATTGTTGATCGGAGATAATGTAGAATTATTCTGCAAAGCATAAAGGAGTGTTTGAAAGGAGTTTTTCAAAGAAAGACCTCGGTGAAGCTGCTTACATATTAAGCATCAAGATCTATAGAGATAGATCAAGACGCTTGATAAAGTTTTTCAATGAGTACATACCTTGACAAGATTTTGAAGTAGTTCAAAATGGAACAGTCAAAGAAAGAGTTCTTGCCTGTGTTACAAGGTGTGAAATTGAGTAAGACTCAAAGCCCGACCACGGCAGAAGATAGAAAGAGAATGAAAGTCATTCCCTATGCCTTGGCCATATGTTCTATAAAATATGCCATGCTGTGTATCAGATCTATTGTATACCCTACATTGTTTTTGGCAAGGAAGTACAATAGTGATCTAGGAGTAGATCACTGGACAGCGGTCAAAATCATCCTTAGTGGGATAAGGATATGTTTCTCGATTATGGAGGTGACAAAAAGGTTCGTCGTAAAGGGTTACATCGATGCAAATTTTGAGACTGATCCAGATGACTCTAAGTCTCAATCTGGATAAAGTGGGAGCAATTAGTTAGAGTAGCTCTGTGCAGAGCATTGTTGACATAGAAATTTGCAAAATACTTACGGATCTGAATGTGGCAGACCCGTTGACTAAACTTCTCTCACAAGCAAAAGATGATCACACCTTAGTACTCTTTGGGTGTTAATCACATAGCAATGTGAACTAGATTATTGACTCTAGTAAACCCTTTGGGTGTTGGTCACATGTCGATGTGAACTATGGGTGTTAATCACATGGTGATGTGAACTATTGGTATTAAATCACATGGCGATGTGAACTAGATTATTGACTCTAGTGCAAGTGGGAGACTGAAGGAAATATGCCATAGAGGCAACAATAAAGTTATTATTTATTTCCTTATATCATGATAAATGTTTATTATTCATGCTAGAATTGTATTAACCGGAAACATAATACATCTGCGAATATATAGACAAACAGAGTGTCACTAGTATGCCTCTACTTGACTAGCTCGTTGATCAAAGATGGTTATGTTTCCTAACCATAGACATGAGTTGTCATTTGATTAACGGGATCACATCATTAGGAGAATGATGTGATTGACTTGACCCATTCCGTTAGCTTAGCACTTGATCATTTAGTTTGTTGCTATTGCTTTCTTCATGACTTATACATGTTCCTATGACTATGAGATTATGCAACTCCCGTTTACCGGAGGAACACTTTGTGTGCCACCAAACGTCACAACGTAACTGGGTGATTATAAAGGTGCTCTACAGGTGTCTCAGAAGGTACTTGTTGAGTTTGTGTATTTCGAGATTAGGATTTGTCACTCTGATTGTCGGAGAGGTATCTCTGGGCCCACTCGGTAATGCACATCACTATAAGCCTTGCAAGCATTGCAACTAATGAGTTAGTTGCGGGATGATGTATCACGGAACGAGTAAAGAGACTTGCTGGTAACGAGATTGAACTAGGTATTGAGATACCGACGATCGAATCTCGGGCAAGTAACATACCGATGACAAAGGGAACAACGTATGTTGTTATGCGGTTTGGCCGATAAAGATCTCCGTAGAATATGTGGGAGCCAATATGAGCATCCAGGTTCCGCTATTGGTTATTGACCGAAGACGTGTCTCGGTCATGTCTACATTGTTCTCGAACCCGTAGGGTCCGCACGCTTAAAGTTCGATGACGATTATATTATGAGTTTATGTGTTTTGATGTACCGAAGGTAGTTCATAGCTCCAGATGAGATCGGGGACATGACGAAGAGTCTCGAAATGGTCGATACGTAAAGATTGATATATTGGACGACTATATTCGGACATCGGAAAGGTTCCGAGTGATTCGGGTATTTTTCGGAGTATTGGAGAGTTACGGGAATTCGCCGGGAAGTATATGGGCCTTATTGGGCTTTAGGGGAAAGGGAGAGGAGAGGCTGGGCACCCCCAAGGCCTAGTCCGAATTGGACTAAGGGGAGGGGTTGCGCCCCCTCCTTCCTTCTCTTCCCTCTCCCCTTTCCTTGACTCCTACTCCTACTACTTGGAAGGGGTAGAATCCTACTCCCGATGGGAGTAGGACTCCTCCTAGGGCGCGCCGTAGAGAGGGCCGGCCCTCCCCCTCCTCCAGTCCTTTATATACGGGGAGGGGGGCAGCCCTTGGAGACAAAACAATTGATCTCTTGATCTCTTAGCCGTGTGCGGTGCCCCCCTCCACCATAATCCACCTCGATAATATCGTAGCGGTGCTTAGGCGAAGCCCTGCGTCGGTAGAACATCATCATCGTCACCACGCCATCGTGCTGATGAAACTCTCCCTCAACACTCGGCTGGATCGGAGTTCGAGGGACATCATCGAGTTGAACGTGTGCAGAACTCGGAGGTGCCGTGCGTTCGATACTTGATTGGTCGGATCATGAAGACGTACGACTACATCAACTGCGTTGTGCTAACGCTTCCGCTTTCGGTCTACGAGGGTACGTGGACACACTCTCCCCTCTCGTTGCTATGCATCACCATGATCTTGCGTGTGCGTAGGAAAATTTTGAAATTACTACGTTCCCCAACAGGTGTATGATACTGGCGAAAAGTGCGCGGTATTAGAGAGGCTAGCAATGGTGGAAGGATGGGAAAAAAGTGCGTATAATCCATGGACTCAACATTAGTCATAAAGAACTCATATACTTATTGCAAAAATCTAGAAGTTATCAAAGCAAAGTATTACGCGCATGCTCCTAGGGGGATAGATTGGTAGGAAAAGACCATCGCTCGTCCCCGACCGCTACTCATAAGGAAGACAATCAATAAATAAATCATGCTCTGACTTCATCACATAACGGTTCACCATACATGCATGCTACGGGAATCACAAACTTTAACACTAGTTGTTCGCAAATTCACAACTACTTAACTAGAATGACTAATATCACCATCTTCATATCTAAAAACAATTATCAAGCATCAATCTTTTCTTAGTATTCAACGCACTCAAAAGAAAGTTTTACAAATCTTGAATACCAAGCATATTATTATTAAGCAAATTACCATGCTATTAAAGACTCTCAAAATAATCTAAGTGAAGCATGAGAGATCAATAGTTTCTTTAAAACAAATCCACCACCGTGCTCTAAAAGATCTAAGTGAAGCATATAGAGCAAAATCACAACGCTCAAAAGATATAAGTGAAGCACATAGAGCAAAACTACATAGCTCGAAAGATATAAGTGAAGCACATAGAGTATTCTATCAAATTTCAATTCATGTATGGCTCTCTCAAAAGGTGTGTACAGCAAGGATGATTGTAGCACACTAACAAACAAAGACAAAAATAATACAAGACGTTCCAAGCAAAACACATATCATGTGGTGCATAAAAATATAGCTCCAAGTAAAATTACCGATGGAAGTAGACGAAAGAGGGGATGCCTTCCGGGGCATCCCCAAGCTTTGACTTTTTGGTGTCCTTGGATTATCTTGGGGGTGCCATGGGCATCCCCAAGCTTAGGCTCTTGCCACTTCTTGTTCCATAATCCATCAAAAGAATTCACCCAAAACTTGAAAACTTCACAACACAAAACTCAATAGAAATCTCGTGAGCTCCGTTAGAGAAAGAAAACAAAAGACCACTTCAAGGTACTGTAGTGAACTCATTCTTTATTTATATTGGTGTTAAACCTACTGTAGTCCAACTTCTCTATGGATTATAAACTATTTTAGTAGCCATAGATTCATCAAAATAAGCAAACAACACACGAAAAACAGAATCTGTCAAAAACAGAACAGTCTGTAGTAATCTGTAACTAACGCAAACTTCTGGAACTCCAAAAAATCTACCAAAATAGGAGGACCTAGACAATTTGTTTATTGATCAGCAGCAATTGGAATCAGCATTTTATCACGTTCTGGTGATTTTTAAAAATATTTTTAGTGAACAAAAAGTTTCTGGAAATTACAGCAAGATCAAATAACTATCATCCAAGAAGATCCTATAGGTCTAACTTGGCACAAACACTAATTAAAACACAAAACCACATCCAAACAGAAGGTAGATGGGTTATTTATTCCTAAACAGAAGAAAAAACTAAAAAACTAAAAATAAAATTGGGTTGCCTCCCAACAAGCGCTATCGTTTAACGCCCCTAGCTAGGCATAAAAGCGAGTATAGATCTAGGTATTGCCATCTTTGGTAGGCAATCCATACGTGGCTCTCATGATAGTTTCATATGGTAATTTTATTTTATTTCTAGGAAAGTGTTCCATGCCCTTTTTTAATGGAAATTGAAATCTAATATTCCCTTCCTTCATATCAATAATCGCACCAACCGTTCTAAGGAAAGGTCTACCAAGAATAACAGGGCAAGAAGGATTGCAATCTATATCAAGAACGATAAAATATACGGGCACATAATTCCTATTTGCAACAATAAGAACATCATTAATTCTTCCCATAGGTTTCTTAATAGTGGAATCCGCAAGATGCAAGTTTAGAGAGCAATCATCAAAATCATGGAAATCTTGCAAATCACACAAGGTTTTGGGGATAGTGGAGACACTAGCACCCAAATCACACAAAGCGTAAGACTCATGATCTTTAATTTTAATTTTAATAGTTGGTTCCCACTCATCATAGAGTTTTCTAGGGATAGAAACTTTCAACTCAAGTTTTTCTTCATAAGATTGCATCAAGGCATCAACAATATGTTCGGTAAAGGCTTTCTTTTGACTATAAGCATGAGGAGAATTTAGCACGGATTGCAACAAGGGAATACAATCAATTAAAGAGCAACTTTCATAATTAAATTCCTTGAAATCCAATATAGTGGGTTTAGCAACATCTAGAGTTTTATTTCTTTCAATCACACTTTCATCAATTTCATCATAAAGATCTAAATACTCTGAATTTTTGGAACGCCTTCTAGGTAAAGGAAGATCATATTCAGTTTCACCAAGATTCATATTGCAAAACAAAGATTTGATAGGGGACACATCAATAACTTTTAGATCTTCATCTTGATTTTCATAGGAATTGGAAGAACACGTTTTAATAAAGGCATCTTTCGTAGCACGCATCCTAGCGGTTCTTTCCTTGCACTCATCAATGGAAATTCTCATGGCTTTGAGAGACTCATTGATATCATGCTTAGGAGGAATAGATCTAAGTTTTAAAGAATCAACCTCAAGAGAAATTATATCAACGTTCCTAGCCAAATCATCAACTTTAAGCAATTTCTCTTCAAGCAAAGCATTAAAATTCTTTTGTGAATTCATAAACTCTTTAACACTATTCTCAAATTCAGAGGGCATCTTATTAAAATTTCCATAAGAGTTGTTGTAGGGATTTCCATAATTATTAGAAGGATTACTAGGATAAGGCCTAGGATTAAAATTACCTCTATACGCGTTGTTACCAAAATTATTCCTACCAACAAAATTCACATCCATAGATTCATTGTTATTCTCAATCAAAGTAGACAAAGGCATATCATTAGGATCAGAGGAAACACTCTTAGTAGCAAATAATTTCATAAGTTCATCCATCTTTCCACTCAAAACATTAATTTCTTCTATCGCATGCACTTTTTTATTAGAAGATCTTTCAATATGCCATTGACAATAATTAACCATAATATTATCTAGGAGTTTAGTAGCATCTCCTAAAGTGATTTCCATAAAAGTGCCTCCAGCGGCCGAATCCAAAAGATTTCTAGAAGCAAAATTCAATCCGGCATAAAAATTTTGTATAATCATCCACAAATTCAAACCATGAGTAGGACAATTACGTATCATTAATTTCATTCTCTCCCAAGCTTGTGCAACATGTTCATGATCAAGTTGCTTAAAATTCATAATGTCGTGTCTAAGAGAGATGATCTTAGCAGGAGGAAAATACTTAGAGATAAAATCATATTTGCACTTGTTCCAAGAATCAATACTATTTTTAGGCAAAGACGAAAACCAAGCTTTAGCACGATCTCTAAGCAAAACAGGAAATAGCTTCAATTTAACGACATCATTATCAACATCTTTTTTCTTTTGCATATCACATAAATCAATGAAGCTATTCAGATGAGTAGCGGCATCTTCACTAGGAAGGCCGGCGAATTGATCTTTCATAACAAGATTCAACAAGGCAGTATTGA
Organism: Aegilops umbellulata; assembly: GCA_032464435.1. Lineage (NCBI taxonomy): Eukaryota > Viridiplantae > Streptophyta > Magnoliopsida > Poales > Poaceae > Aegilops > Aegilops umbellulata. Next base: position 354,528,793 of record CP136058.1, read on the forward strand.
TTTCACAAGATTCAGTATTGGCAAGAGGAGCAATCGGAGTGCTAAGGAAATCATTATTGTTGGTATTGGTGAAGTCACACAATTTGGTAGTATCTTGAGCCATCGCGACAAACAAGCAATCCAACACACGAGCAAACAAAAGGCAAGCGAGAAAAAGGCAAAAGGAAAAAGAGAAGGAGAAGGAGATTGGGAAAGAGAGGGCAAATAAAACGGCAAGGGTGAAGTGGGGGAGAGGAAAACGAGAGGCAAATGGCAACTAATGTAATGCGAGAGATAGGGATTGTGATGGGTACTTGGTATGTTGACTTTTTGCGTAGACTCCCCGGCAACGGCGCCCGAAATTCTTCTTGCTACCTCTTGAGCACTGCGTTGGATTTCCTTGAAGAGGAGAGGATGATGCAGCAAAGTAGCGTAAGTAATTCCCTCAGTTTTTGAGAACCAAGGTATCAATCCAGTAGGATGCTACACGCAAGTCCCTCGTACCTACACAAAAACAATAGCTCCTCGCAACCAACGCGATTAGGGGTTGTCAATCCCTTCACGGTAACTTACGAGAGTGAGATCTGATAGAGATGATAGATAATATTTTTGGTATTTTTGATATAGAGATGCAAAGTGAAAAGTAAAAAGCAAAGTAAAAAAGCAAAGCAAGAGTAAAGTGATTGAGATTGATATGATGAGAATAGACCCGGGGGGCATAGGTTTCACTAGTGGCTTCTCTCAAGAGCATAAGTATTCTACGGTGGGTGAACAAATTACTGTTGAGCAATTGACAGAATTGAGCATAGTTATGAGAATATCTAGGTATGATCATGTATATAGGCATCACGTCCGAGACAAGTAGACCGACTCCTGTCTGCATCTACTACTATTACTCCACTCATCAACCGCTATCCAACATGCATCTAGAGTATTAAGTTAAAAATAGAGTAACGCCTTAAGCAAGATGACATGATGTAGAGGGATAGTTTCATGCAATATGATAAAAAAACCATCTTGTTATCCTCGATGGCAACGATGCAATACGTGCTTTGCTGCCCCTTCTGTTACTGGGAAAGGACACCGCAAGATCGAACCCAAAGCTAAGCACTTCTCCCATGGCAAGAAAAACCAATCTAGTAGGCCAAACCAAACTGATAATTCGAAGAGACTTGCAAAGATAACCAATCATACATAAAAGAATTCAGAGAAGATTCAAATATTATTCATAGATAGACTTGATCATAAACCCACAATTCATCGATCTCAACAAACACACCGCAAAAAGAAGATTACATCGAATAGATCTCCACGAGAGAGGGGAGAACATTGTATTGAGATCCAAAAAGAGAGAATAAGCCATCTAGCTACTAACTATGGACCCGAAGGTCTGAGGTAAACTACTCACACTTCATCGGAGGGGCTATGATGATGTAGAAGCCCTCCGTGATGAGGGCCCTCTCCGGCGGAGCTCCGGAACAGGCCCCAAGATGGGATCTCGTGGATACAGAAAGTTGTGGTGGTGGAATTAGGATTTTGGCTCAGTATCTGATCATTTGAGGGTACGCAGGTATATATAGGAGGAAGGAGTACGTCGGTGGAGCAACAGGGGGCCCACAAGGCAGGGGGCGCGTTCTAGGGGGGCGCCCCCACCCTCGTGACCGCCTCTATTACTTCTTGGAGTAGGGTCCAAGTCTCCTGGATCACGTTCGGTGAGAAAATCACGTTCCCGAAGGTTTCATTCCGTTTGGACTCCGTTTGATATTCCGTTTCTTCGAAACACTGAAATAGGAAAAAAAACAACAATTTTGGGCTGGGCCTCCGGTTAATAGGCTAGTCCCAAAAATAATATAAAAGTGGAAAATAAAGCCCAGTATAGTCCAAAACAGTAGATAATATAGCATGGAGCAGTCAAAATTATAGATACGTTGGAGACGTATCATGCGCCTAGGTGGGTTGTGCTCCCCTCGGAGCCCCCCTCTGGTACTTCTTTGGCCCAACAGGTGTCTTATGGTCGAGAGAGATTCTCCAAAAAGTTTCGCTACGTTTAGACTCCATTTGGTACTGATATTCCATGAAGTAAAAAACAAGCAAAAAGCAACAACTGGCATTGGGCACTATGTCAATAGGTTAGTCCCAAAAAATGACATAAAGTTGCTATAAGATGATTGTAAAACATCCAAGAATGGTAATATAACAGCATGGAACAAGTAAAAAATATAGATACATTGGAGACGTATCACGCTTCTACCATGATTTTTTCTGTCATGGACGACCCAAAGAATGTCATGCATGTGCGTCTTCGGCACGCCCAGCACGAAAAGCCCAATTTCTGTCATGATTATTTTTCATAGAAGTATGATCCCACCACATCTATGATGATACATGTTTTTGTCACAATTATCGTCATAGAAGTGTCATAAGCATGACAGGAAAAAAATTGTTCGACCCATAATGTCACGGATGTGTCTTTTTGGTAGTGATTACTCACCCCCGACGGTGAGCATCATGAAATTGGTGATGGAGGAAGGTTAATGATGACGACGATGTTGATTTCCCCTCTCTCGAGCCCTGAATGGACTCCAGACCAGCCCTCCTGATGAAGAAGAGGAGGTGGCGGCGGCTCCGTATCATGAAACGCGATGAATCCTTCTCTCTGATTTTTTTCTCCAAGAATAGGTATATATGGAGTTGGACTTAGGGTTGCCGGAGCTCCATGGGGTCCACAAGCCTGGTAGTCGCGCCACAAGAGCTAGTGGCTCCTGGGTGGCCCCCCTCTGGTATCTTTTTCCGCTGGTATTTTTATTTATTCCACAAAAATTCTATGTAAATTTTTAGGTCAATCCGAGAACTTTGATTTCTGCACGAAAATAACACCATGGCAATTCTGCTGAAAGCAGTGTCAGTCCGGGTTAGTTCCATTCAAATCATTCAAATTAGAGTCCAAAACAAGGGCAAAAGAGTTTGGAAAAGTAGATATGATGGATACATATCAACTCCCCCAAGCTTAACCCATTGCTTGTCCTCAAGCAATTCAGTTGACAGACTGAAAGTGACAAAGAAAAACTTTTACAAACTCTATTTGATCTTGTTGTTGCAAATATGTCTAACCGATGTTCAAGTTTTCATCAAAGATTATGAACTAATCGTATTGACAATAACACTTAGGCCTCACATTTACTCATATCAATAGCATAACCGACTAGCGAGCAATAATAATATATCTCGGATGACAACACTTTCTCAAAACAATCATGATACAATATGATAAAATGGTAATATAACAGAGTAACGCCTTAAGCAAGATGACATGATGTAGAGGGATAGTTTCATGCAATATGATAAAAACCCCATCTTGTTATGCTCGATGGCAACGATGCAATACGTGCCTTGCTGCCCCTTCTGTCACTGGGAAAGGACACCGCAAGATTGAACCCAAAGCTAATCACTTCTCCCATTGCAAGAAAGATCAATCTATTATGTTTGAGGAAGGTATATGGTGGGTGTTGAAGGAAATATGCCCTAGAGGAAATAATAAAGTTATTATTTATTTCCTTATATCATGATAAATGTTTATTATTCATGCTAGAATTGTATTAACCGGAAACATAATACATGTGTCAATACATAGACAAACAGAGTGTCACTAGTATGCCTCTACTTGACTAGCTCGTTGATCAAAGATGGTTATGTTTCCTAACCATAGACATGAGTTGTCATTTGATTAATGGGGTCACATCATTAGGAGAATGATGTGATTGACTTGACCCATTCCGTTAGCTTAGCACTTGATCATTTAGATTGTTGCTATTGCTTTTTTCATGACTTATACATGTTCCTATGACTATGAGATTATGCAACTCCTGTTTACCGGAGGAACACTTTGTGTGCCACCAAACGTCACAACGTAACTGGGTGATTATAAAGGTGCTCTACAGGTGTCTCCGAAGGTACTTGTTGGGTTTGTGTATTTCGAGATTAGGATTTGTCACTCTGATTGTCGGAGAGGTATCTCTAGGCCCACTCGGTAATGCACATCACTATAAGCCTTGCAAGCATTGCAACTAATGAGTTAGTTGCGGGATGATGTATCACGGAACGAGTAAAGAGACTTGCCGGTAACAAGATTGAACTATGTATTGAGATACCGACGATCGAATCTCGGGCAAGTAACATACCAATGACAAAGGGAACAACGTATGTTGTTATGCGGTTTGGCCGATAAAGATCTTCGTAGAATATGTGGGAGCCAATATGAGCATCCAGGTTCCGCTTGGTTATTTACCGGAGATGTGTCTCGGTCATGTCTACATTGTTCTCGAACCCGTAGGGTCCGCACGCTTAAAGTTCGATGACGGTTATATTATGAGTTTATGTGTTTTGATGTATCGAAGGTAGTTCATAGCCCCAGATGAGATCGGGGACATGACGAGGAGTCTCGAAATGGTCGATACGTAAAGATCAATATATTGGATGACTATATTCAGACATCGGAAAGGTTCCGAGTGATTCAGGTATTGTTCGGAGTACCGGAGAGTTACGGGGATTCGCCGGGGAGTATATGGGCCTTATTGGGATTTAGGGGAAAGAGAGAGGAGAGGCTGGGCACCCCCCAAGGCCTAGTCTGAATTGGACTAGGGGGAGGGGTTGCGCCCCCTCCTTCCTTCTCTTCCCTCTCCCCTTTCCTTGACTCCTACTCCTACTACTTGGAAGGGGGGGATCCTACTCCCGATGGGAGTAGGACTCCTCCTAGGGCGCGCCATAGAGAGGGCCGGCCCTCCCCCTCCTCCACTCCTTTATATACGGGGAGGGGGCACCCCTTGGAGACAAAACAATTGATCTCTTGATCTCTTAGCCGTGTGCGGTGCCCCCTCCACCATAATCCACCTCGATAATATCGTAGCGGTGCTTAGGCGAAGCCCTGCGTCGGTAGAACATCATCATCGTCACCACGCCGTCGTGCCGACGAAATTCTCCCTCAACACTCGGCTGGATCGGAGTTCGAGGGACGTCATCGAGTTGAACGTGTGCAGAACTCGGAGGTGCCGTGCGTTCGATACTTGATTGGTCGGATCATGTAGACGTACGACTACATCAACTGCGTTGTGCTAACGCTTCCGCTTTCGGTCTACGAGGGTACGTGGACACACTCTCCCCTCTCGTTGCTATGCATCACCATGATCTTGCGTGTGCGTAGGAAATTTTTGAAATTACTACGTTCCCCAACAGTGGCATCCGAGCCAGGTTTTATGCGTAGATGTTATATGCACGAGTAGAACACAAGTGAGTTGTGGGCGATACAAGTCATACTGCTTACCAACATGTCATACTTTGGTTCGACGGTATTGTTGGATGAAGCGGCCCGGACCGGCATTACGCGTACGCTTACGCGAGACTGGTTCTACCGACGTGCTTTGCACACAGGTGGCTGGCGGGTGTCAGTTTCTCCAACTTTAGTTGAACCGAGTGTGGCTACGCCCGGTCCTTGAGAAGGTTAAAACAGCACTAACTTGACAAACTATCGTTGTGGTTTTTGATGCATAGGTAAGAACGGTTCTTGCTCAGCCCGTAGCAGCCACGTAAAACTTGCAACAACAAAGTAGAGGACATCTAACTTGTTTTTGCAGGGCATGTTGTGATGTGATATGGTCAAGACGTGATGAGATATAAGTTGTTGTATGAGATGATCATGTTTTGTTGAAGTTATCGGCAACTGGCAGAAGCCTTATGGTTGTCTCTTTAGTGCATAAGATGCAAGCGCAAAATAATTGCTTTACTTTAACGATACGCGATAGCAATAGTTGGCGAGACGACCATGTGACGACACATTGATATAGATCAAGATGATGGAGATCATGGTGTCATGCCGGTGACGATGGAGATCATGATGGTACTTTGGAGATGGAGATCAAAGGCGCAAGATGATCATGGCCATATCATGTCACATATTTTGATTGCATGTGATGTTTATCTTTTATACATCTTATCTTGCTTTGATTGACGGTAGCATTATAAGATGATATCTCACTAAATTTTCAAGGTATAAGTGTTCTCCCTGAGTATGCACCATTGCGAAAGTTCTTCGTGCTGGGACACCACGTGACGATCGGGTGTGATAGGCTCTACGTTCAAATACAACGGGTGCAAAACAGTTGCACACGCGGAATACTCAGGTTAAACTTGACGAGCCTAGCATATAACAAATATGGCCTCAGAACTCTGAGACCGAAAGGTCGAGCGTGAATCACATAGTAGATATGATCAAAGTGATGTTCACCATTGAAACTACTCCATCTCACGTGATGACCGGACATGGCTTAGTTGATATGGATCACGTGATCACTTAGAGGATTAGAGGGATGTCTATCTAAGTGGGAGTTATTTAAGTAATATGATTAGCTGAACTTTAATTTATCATGAACTTAGTCCTGGTAGTATTAGCATATCTATGTTGTAGATCAATAGCTCGCGTTTTGCTCCCTGTTTTATTTTTTGATATGTTCCTAGAGAAAACTAGGTTGAAAAATGTTAGTAGCAATGATGCGGACGAGCTTCGTAATCTGAGGTTTATCCTCATTGCTGCACAGCAGAATTATGTCCTTGATGCACCGCTAGGTAACAAACCTATTGCAGGAGCAGATGCAGATGTTATGAACGTTTGGCTAGCTCAGTATGATGACTACTTGATAGTTTAGTGCACCATGCTTAAACGGCTTAGAATCGGGACTTCAAAGATGTTTTGAACGTCATGGATCATATGAGATGTTCCAGGAGTTGAAGTTAATATTTCAAGCAAATACCCGAGTTGAGAGATATGAAGTCTCCAACAAGTTCTATAGCTAAAAGATGGAGGAGAATAGTGAAAGGACATCTATATATCCCTTGTGTTTTGTGTGTTAGATATCAATACTTAAGATTTACCTAATCTTGTGATGATGCATTTCAGGTCTAATACATTTGACACACATCACGTTGGGTCAAAAGTTGTTGGAAGCAAATCTGTTTTCTCTGCAGGAATTAAAACCAGGAAAACCAGATTATCCGGCCCTAGGCAGGGGACGGATAATCCGCCACCCAGAAGTTTTCCAACGACCCACAAGGCGCGGCTCTCTGTATAGGGGGCGGATATTTTGCCGGGTATTTGCCCCGGATTATTCAGGGGGCAATTTTCCTAAAATCGGATAATCCGCCCCTCACTTAGGGCGGATAATCCGCCCCCCAGATTCCAGCAAACGGCTAGTTTTTGGAGAGGGGTATTTATACCCCCTCCTTCTTCTTCCTTGTTCATCTCGACCAGCACAAGAAAAGGACCCCTAGCTGACCCCTCAAATCCATGAGATCTCCCCAACCTCCCACTCAAACTTGTTGATCTTTGGAGGATTGAAGGAGAAGGCCGAGATCTACTACTTCACCGAAGGAATTTCATTTCCCCTCTCATTTGCTTGAGGATTTAGTGGTTGGGATTTCCATTGGGAAAACCTAACCACCATTGTTGTATTTGATTACTTGCTTGAGTTGTTGAGCAGGTGTAGGTGCTTGAGAGCCCCCAATTAAGTTGTGGGTGGTGCCTCACGCGGTTGTAAAGGTCCGGTGTCCACCTCGTTGAAGGACCCATAGTGGAAGGTGGATTGAGCCTTGGGGTTGGCCTTTGTGGTGACCCTTGTGGCAAGATTCATCGGAGAAGAAGGTGAGCCTGTTGTGGCGTTGAGCTTTGCACGTTGGCAAAGCTCACACCTCTCCAACGAGACGTACTCCTTTGGGAGGAACTCGGGAATAACCTCGTCTCCGCGTGCTTCCATTTCGGTTACTTCTTTCCTTATTTACCTTGTTGTTTACTTTGTTTAGCTTCCGCTTTGCTAGCTTGTCACATAGGAGTTTCACCCTAGTAGCACATCTAGTGAATTGTCTATGTTGTCAAGCCTAATTTGAAAAAGTATTAAAATTTGGAATAGCACCTATTCACCCCCCCCCTCTAGGTGCCGGCATCGATCCTTTCAATTGGTATCAGAGCCTTGTCTCTTAATTCGGGCTTAACCGCCTAAGAGATGCCGTACAACGTTGATAAAGTGATAGGAGCTACCGAGATGGTTTCCGTGGCCGATTTCAACACATTGAAATCGACCATGGAAACTTATCAAGAAGAGATGCGCAAGTCTATGACAAAACTCTTCGAACAAATAGCTTCTATCACTCCATCATCGTCACCTCCCCCAACCACCGAAACCCCTCTCAAACCTCAACCCGAAGGTTCTCCTCAAGGGGACCTTGGGGATGAGAAAGTAGAGGTGGACGGGGACAAGAAGGAGGAGGATGAAAATGCCGACAAAGATAATGCCTCCACCTCCGATAAGGATAAGAGGGTTCCACCGGTCTATGGAAATGTTCCATTTCAATATTCCGCGGATCCCCCTATTCCTCACCCTCACGTAAATCTTAGAGGCGATCCTCCTAAGCTTGATACTATTATGTTTGCCAATTGGCAATTCTTAATGACATCTCATTTGAATAGTGCTTGCATAGATCTCATGAGGATCATAAATGAAGGGTTCTATTGCAATGACCCAAGCAGGCCATCAAGGAGAGAGTTGGTGGATAAGCAACTCAATGCAATTGCTATTCACATGATCCACGTTGCCGTGGGTGAGAAGCACTTGCCTCTCGTCCAACATCTCTCCACCGCCAAAGAAGCTTGGGATGCTCTCACGGAGACCTTCATCGGCAATGCAAGCATGAGAAGGAACCGCTATGAAGCTTTGAGCAATCAAGCCAAGGGGTTCTTCATGCAAGAAGGTGAAGATCATGAAGACATGTACCGGAGACTCAAGGCCATTGCTTCCGCCTTCAAGTCTCTTGGGGCCGAGCATATTAATGATGCTTGGATCAAGAGAAAGTATGTGAGCTCCCTCATGCCCTTTGAGCCCACCGACTTGAAGTCTCTCCAAGGGAGGTATAACTATCACGAGATGTCTTCCAATGAGGTGATGCAAGAAATGCAAGCATTTAAGGTCGCCGCCAAGAACGCCGAGGACTCTCGTGCCCGTGCCATTGGCATGAGCAAGGGAACCTCACTCGCCTTGAAGGCCAAGGTGGTGGACCAACAAGAAGAAAAAGACTTTGTGGACAAGTCTTCCACCATGTCCGACGATGAAAAGTTCAAGACTTATAATGAGTACCTTGCTCTTGCGGCAAGAACACTTTGGAAGAGTCCCTATAAGGCCAAGCTCGAGCTAGAGAAAAGAGCAAACACCTCCAAGGATGGCGGCAAGGCAAGATCTTGCTTCAATTGCCAAGACCGCTATCACTTTGTCAAGGATTGTCCCTTTGAAAATAGGGAAGACCATGGAGGCAAGCTTATACGCAAGGAAGCCTCCAAGACCATCAAGAAGAAGCCCCACTTCAACAAGAAAGGGCCAAGGAAAATGGTGTTGGTGGCCGAAGAAGAATATTCCTCCGGAAGTGAAGATGAAGGAGAAGAAACGAGTGCCATGGCCGCCGTTGCCATTGCATCATCATCATCCCCTACTTCACTCTTCGACTCCCCCAATGAGAATGCTCCAACCCAAGCCATGTGTCTCATGGCCAAGAGCTCCGAGGTACCCTCACATTCTTCTCCTAAGGCTATGCTTGATATGAATGATCCTACTAGTCTTGAGGTTAAGAAAGAAATTGTTGCCTTCGAAACCTATCGTGCTAACTTGCAAGGAGAAGACAAGAAGCAATTTGAGGGCATTTTGAGTCTCTATCATGAGGCTCTTGATCTCCTTGACAAAAAGGGGGAAATTGAGAGAGAAGATGCTAATGAGAAATCCTCTCTCATAATTGCTCTAGATGAAGAGAATGATCTTCGTCTTGCTCTAGAGGAGAAACTCAAGGGCCTTGAAGAGGTTCAAAATAAAATTGTTTCTCAAATCATTAAAGAGCGTGATCTTGAACATGCAAAATATAAAGCTCTTAAGAAAGAAAAGATTGAATTTGGTGTTGATCTTGCTAGACTACATGATGAGTTGGAGAAGCTTGAAAAGGCTCACAAGGCCTTGGAGAGTGAACACTCCAACTTACTCAAGTCACAAGAACAACTTCAAATTCAATTGACTAAAAGTGACAAACCTAGAACCTCTACTATTCCTTGTGAACATGAAAATATTCTTGAGGAAAATGCTAGGTTGAAGGAAGAGCTTGCCAAGGCTTCCATTTCCCAAAGTGAGAAGAGGCTTGAAAAGCCTCATGTTGGGAAGGAAGGTCTAGGCTATGTGGCTAAGGCCAAGAAGAGGAAAAACAAGAAAAAGAAGAAGACCAACCCCGCACCAAGCAAGAAGGATACCATTGAGGGTGGTGAGGCTACTAGGAGCAACACCACTCCCAATGATTTTGCGGGAAAAGCTAACCCTCACTATGTTCTCTATTGTGATTACTATGGTGATGTTTATGCTAAATATGTTGGTCCCTATGATGGGTTAATTGAATGGTCTATTTGGGTTCCTAAGACCCTTGTTACTAACAAAAGAGGACCCATTGCAACATGGGTACCTAAAAAAAAGCAATGATCTCTTGTAGGGCTATGCTTTTGGTGGATCTAAATGGATACTTGATAGTGGCTGCACAAGTCATATGACCGGAAGCAAGGAGATCATGACGGAGTTGAACACAACGCTAAATCTTTCAAATGTCACTTATGGAGACAAGTCTTCATCCAAGGTATTAGGTCTTGGCAAGGTGGTGATAACACCGGACATCAAGCTTGTTGATGTCATGCTTGTCAAGACCATGGGCTATAACCTGTTGTCGGTTAGAGCACTTTCTTATATGGGCTTTTCCGCATTCTTTCATAAAAATACTGTGGTACTCATGTGGAGCAATACTCTAAAAGTCGCTTTCACAGGGCACGTTGAAAATGAGTTGTATGTGGTTGACTTTGCAAAAGTCACCACTACAACTCCAATGTGTCTCTTTGGAAAGACGGACATGGGTTGGCTATGGCACCGCCGACTAGCCCATGTCAACATGAGGACTTTGCAAAGTCTCCACACGGGTGGCCACATCCTTGGACTAAAAGAAAATGTTTCCTTTGCCAAAGATCGTCTCTGTAGGCCTTGCGTGGAAGGGAAGATGCATGACATACACCATAGGAGAAAGACCATCATTTCATCCAAGGATATTCTGGAGCTTCTTCATGTTGATTTATTTGGAGCTATCCATGATGAAAGTCTTGGTGGGAAGAAATATTGTTTGGTGATTGTTGATGATTATTCAAGATATACTTGGGTGTTCTTTTTCAAGCTCAAGAGTGAAACTCAACAATGTGTCATTGACTTCTCCAATGAAGTGCAACGCCAAAACAATAAGAAGATCAAGATCATTAGAAGTGACAATGGCTCCGAATTCAAGAACTACACCCTAAATGAGTTTCTTAGTGTGGAGGGAATTCGTCATCAATATTCCGCGGCCTATACTCCACAACAAAATGGTGTAGCCGAAAGGAAGAACCGGACTTTATTGGATATGGCTAGGACCATGCTTGCGGAGTTTAACTCTCCAAAAAGCTTTTGGGCAGAAGCCGTGTCCACCGCATGTCATTCATCCAACCGGCTCTACTTTCGCAAACAATTGAACAAGACTCCTTATGAAATCTTCACCGGTAACAAGCCTACAATCTCCTACTTCCGTGTATTTGGTTGTAAGTGTTACTATCTTCTCAAAGGAGTTCGCTTGGCTAAATTTCAATCCAAAGCTTTAGAGGGTAAATTTTTTGGTTATGGTGCCGAGTCCCACACTTATAGAGTCTACGACGTATCCTCACGGATTGTTGTAGAAACTTGTAGTGTGGAATTCGAGGAATCTAATGACTCCCAAGTGGAGCTAGGTGATGCTTGTGTTGTAGATGATGTAATACCTCAAGATGCCATAGGAAGAATGGGAGTCGGTCTCCACCGCCCCATTGAGGTACCCCTTATGGTAGATCGAGAAGAACTATGCTCTACTCAAGTGGAGCCATCATCTTCACATGCTCAGCCTGCTCCAACAAGAGAAGAATCAAGCACACCATCCAAAGAACAAGAACCAAACCCTCAACAACCTGATCAGATTTGTGGCGCAGGAGCGGATAATCCGCCCCCATCCCAGGCCGGATTATCCGGTTTGATTTTTCCTGCAACTCAACATGTTCCTGGGGCAGAATCTGATCAAGGCCAAGATCAACCTTTTCTCTCTAATCATGAGGGTGAGCATACTGATGATCAAGGCCAAGAGAACAGTCAAGATGGGGAATCAAACGATCAAGATGATCAAGAGATTTATCCTCGCAACAATGAGGAAATCGAAGCCCGTCGTCTTGCCAAGATGATAAGAGCTTTGAAGCAAATTGATAGAAACCTTGATAATGTTGCCGAAGATCTAGCTTACAAAAGAACAACTAGAAGACAACTTGCCAACTTTAGTGAACATCATGCTCACATTTCCATGGTTGAACCCAAGAAAGTTGGTGATGCTATTGAAGACAAGGATTGGCTAGAAGCAATGCATGATGAATTACATAACTTCGAGCGCAACAAGGTTTGGAAGTTAGTAGAGAAACCCAAGGAGTGCCGCAATGTTATAGGCACTAAGTGGATCTTCAAGAACAAGCAAGATGAGCATGGCAATGTGGTGAGGAACAAAGCAAGATTAGTGGCTCAAGGGTTTTCACAAGTGGAAGGAGTTGACTTTGATGAAACCTATGCTCCAGTGGCTCGCCTTGAGTCCATCCGTATCCTCCTTGCCTATGCTTCTCATCATAACTTTAAATTGCAACAAATGGATGTTAAAAGTGCTTTTCTTAATGGTCCACTCAAGGAGTTGGTATATGTGAAGCAACCCCCGGGGTTCGAGGACCTCAACTTTCCTAACCATGTCTATAAGCTTGACAAGGCTCTCTATGGTCTCAAACAAGCACCTCGTGCTTGGTATGAGCATCTAAGGGAACTTTTGCTAGACCGTGGGTTTGAGGTTGGGCAAATTGATTCCACTCTTTTTACTAAGAGGGTTAAAGGGGAGCTTTTCATATGCCAACTATATGTGGATGATATTATCTTTGGCTCTGCTAACAAAGCTTTTAATGATGAATTCTCAAAGCTTATGACCGATAGGTTCGAGATGTCCATGATGGGTGAGATGAAGTTCTTCCTTGGATTTGAAATCAAGCAACTTATTGGAGGAACTTTCATCAATCAAGCGAAATATACCCAAGACATGCTCAAGAGGTTCAATATGAAAGATGCAAAGGGCAAAGCAACTCCAATAGGTGTTAAGACGCATCTCAAGCTCAACCCGGATGGTAAAGATGTCGATCAAAAACTCTATCGTTCTATGATTGGTTCTTTGCTTTATCTTTGTGCATCTAGACCAGATATTGTGTTGAGTGTAGGGGTGTGTGCAAGGTATCAAGCGGCTCCTAAGGAAAGCCACTTAGCGGCCGTCCATAGAATCTTTCGATATTTGGTTCATACCTCAAAGTTTGGTCTATGGTACCCCAAAGGCTCAAGTTTTGGTCTTATTGGTTACACGGATTCCGATTGGGCCGGTGATGAAGATGATAGGAAGTCCACTTCCGGGGCTTGCCAATTTCTTGGTAGGTCCTTGGTGAGTTGGTCATCCAAGAAGCAGAATTGCATATCCCTTTCCACCGCCGAAGCCGAGTATGTTGCCGCCGCAAGTGGATGCACTCAATTGTTATGGATGAGGCAAACTTTAAAGGAATTTGGTGTCAATTGTGACAAAGTGCCCCTTTTATGCGACAATGAAAGTGCTATCAAGATTGCCTATAATCCGGTGCAACATTCAAGAACCAAGCACATTGAGATTCGTCATCACTTCATTCGGGATCATGTTGCAAGAGGTGATATTGAGCTAGCATATGTGCCAACCAAGGATCAACTTGCCGATATTTTCACCAAGCCTCTTGATGAAGCAAGATTCACCTATTTGAGGAATGAGCTAAATATCGTTGATTCAAGGAGCTTGACTTGAGCATCTTGCATACTCACCTATATCTTGTCTCTATATCTCGTTTAGATGTAGGCATGGAAATAGGGGGAGTGCGATCCTAATCCATGGGGCTATCCCTCCCCCCCATTATGCCAACATTAAGTAATCATTCATGTCTCTATCTTCACTAGTTGAAATATGAGCCTAAAATGATGAGTATGTTGGTTGGGACCCAAGATACATCTTCGCGGTTATCCAACTAGCACTTCACTCATATATGGTGGCCTAGGCCACCGACCTCTCCCTAAGTGAAGAGTTGGTATTGTTTTTGTACTTCTTGCCTCTTCGCCTTTCTTTGTGTTAATTTGCCTCTTGCAAGATTGAGTTTGGAGTACCTATATCAGTGTGGAAATCTTACCCAAGCCTTTCTCTCACCTAAAAACTGTCTATCTCTGCACACAAGTCGTTTTTGTATCTCGGGAGACTTTGTTACAGCAAACCGGATTTTTCTGGTGAAAACCGGAAAATCCGGGGGCGGATAATCCGCCCCAAGTTGGGACCGGATAATCCGCCCTGGCGGTTTCGCAAGCTCAAAAGGAGAGGTCAGGGTGGGGGAGCCAATCGTGCTCTCCCTTCCACCCCCGACCTCTCCCCATTAGATCCGCCACCGGCTGCTGGTCCAAGGCCTCCCCGGAGCTCCTCCACCCACCGGATTGTCCGGGGGATTGGGATCTCCTTCTCCTCCTCATCGGGCTTCATCTCCTCCAAGTGGTTTCCTCAATGGACGAGGGTAACTCCTCCGGTGCTCCGAAGAAGCGTCCTAGGGCAAGATACTTCCGTCAGAATGAAGAGGGGGTTATGGTTGATGAGCAGGTACTGAGGCAAAAGCAGCAAGCAGCCAAGAGGGCAGCCGAGAAAGAAAGGCAAGAGCAGCAACAAAAGAGGGCTGCAAGCAGAAAGAAGAAAGGGAAAGAGACCCGGGTAAATTACAAGACCATGGATTTGACTGAATATTGCACACTCAGACAGAGAGACTGGTATGATCGCATTCCTCGTGACACTGAGATTGAGGATTCAAGCTTTTGGTGCAAGGAACAACTCTTCATCTACAAGGACATCTACCACTCCATGAAAGTGCGTCCAATGCAACCTATTTCTGCCAAATACCTCAAGTCCAAGGACTACTTTGATGACGCAGTTTTCATCATCAAACAAATGGGTCTTACCAAGCTTATGGAGTTCCAGTGTGACTATAATGTGCATCTTGTCCAGCAGTTCTTTTCCACTTTGGTAATGAAGGGAGATGATTCTCACACTCTCAAGTGGATGAGTGGCATGACACCTTGTGAAGCCAACTTCTACGACTTCGCAGAAGTTCTGGGCTATGACTTCAATGGCACCACTCCATGTGGTATTCGTGTGCACTCTCCGGGAAGAACTGACAAGGTGAGGCTAGCTGATTTGTATGGTCCTGATGGCAAAATTGGCTACAACCAAGGTTTCCTCCCTCCGTATGAGCAGCTGGTCCGTATCTTTAGGGAAAACATTGCTCCAAGTGGCGGGAACAATGATGCCATTCGCAAGTCACTTGTGGACCTCCTTTGCCTTGCTCATGAGATTGCTCAAAATGAAGACCCCGACAAGGATTTCTCGTTGGATGTGATGGACTTTCTCTTCAATGAGATCTATGATGCTATGGTTTCTCGACTCACCATCCCCTATGCACCATACATCATGGCTCTTATCAAGCACACCCTCAATGATGATGATCTCAGTGATGATGACGATGTGGTGCACAAATTCAAGAAGCCCTATATGATTCCACCCAAGACCACTCCTGCTCGGTCAGACACTTTTATGGCTGATGCTCGCCGCTCTAGCTCTCAGTCTCAGCCCAAGAAGCCACAGACTTTGTCCTCTACTGCCACAGAAGTGAAGAAGCTGAGTTGGTTTCAGCGCAATGTGCTTTGCATGAAGGTGGACATTCACAAGGAGCAGTACAATGCTTACAAAGACCGCCTCAACATTGCTCACACTCAGCAGCTGATTCTTCACCATGTCACCAATGCCACATGCTCTCCTCCAAAGGCCCCGGTCCCTACAGAATATCATAGGTGGAACACCGAGCAAGTCCCATGGCACAGGATGGAGAGGCATCTCTATGATGATCAGGAAGCTTCTCCACCACCAGCTGACACTGATAATGACGAAGACTATGATGTCAGTGCTTCTGAGGAGCGTGAGGAGTCAGAGTGATCTCATGGGACGTAGCATCGCTCTTCCTCTCCTTTTTGGAGTTAATGCCAAAGGGGGAGAAGAGTTCTATTAGGGTCTACGATTGGATTTGCATGGGTTGGACACAAGCTTGTTTGATTTGTCTTTGCCGTCTTTGCCTCTTATAGCTTGTGTCCTTAAAAACTTTTTACTATCTTGTTCTTATTGTGAACTATCCATATTGTGCTACTCTGTGTTTATGCTAGCTATGAGACAAGGAGACCTATGGTTATCTATGTGATATGGATTATCAACTATGGTTTCATGATATCTTTATGGAATTGATCATCCAATGGTAATATTCATGGGCACTATTTGAGAACACCTTTAGATCATGGTGATGGTATGATCTCTCTACTCTTATACTCATCTCAAATATGTGCTTATTTATCTCCTTGTTATCTCATTTGATTTTAATCTTGTTCATTGCTCTTCTATTTGTATAGCAAGCCCTATGTGTTGAGCATTTGTATTCAAATGCAAAATTATTTGATGCACACATATAGGGGGAGCCCTTTTATCTCTAAGGAACCTGTTTTAAAGTTTTTGTGATAATTTGTTATGCAAATCTAAGTATTGTCATCTAACACCAAAAAGGGGGAGATTGAAAGGACATCTATATATCCCTTGTGTTTTGTGTGTTAGATATCAATACTTAAGATTTACCTAATCTTGTGATGATGCATTTCAGGTCTAATACATTTGACACACATCACGTTGGGTCAAAAGTTGTTGGAAGCAAATCTGTTTTCTCTGCAGGAATTAAAACCAGGAAAACCGGATTATCCGGCCCCAGGCAGGGGACGGATAATCCGCCACCCAGAAGTTTTCCAACGACCCACAAGGCGCGGCTCTCTGTATAGGGGGCGGATATTTTGCCGGGTATTTGCCCCGGATTATTCAGGGGGCAATTTTCCTAAAATCGGATAATCCGCCCCTCACTTAGGGCGGATAATCCGCCCCCCAGATTCCAGCAAACGGCTAGTTTTTGGAGAGGGGTATTTATACCCCCTCCTTCTTCTTCCTTGTTCATCTCGACCAGCACAAGAAAAGGACCCCTAGCTGACCCCTCAAATCCATGAGATCTCCCCAACCTCCCACTCAAACTTGTTGATCTTTGGAGGATTGAAGGAGAAGGCCGAGATCTACTACTTCACCGAAGGAATTTCATTTCCCCTCTCATTTGCTTGAGGATTTAGTGGTTGGGATTTCCATTGGGAAAACCTAACCACCATTGTTGTATTTGATTACTTGCTTGAGTTGTTGAGCAGGTGTAGGTGCTTGAGAGCCCCCAATTAAGTTGTGGGTGGTGCCTCACGCGGTTGTAAAGGTCCGGTGTCCACCTCGTTGAAGGACCCATAGTGAAAGGTGGATTGAGCCTTGGGGTTGGCCTTTGTGGTGACCCTTGTGGCAAGATTCATCGGAGAAGAAGGTGAGCCTGTTGTGGCGTTGAGCTTTGCACGTTGGCAAAGCTCACACCTCTCCAACGAGACGTACTCCTTTGGGAGGAACTCGGGAATAACCTCGTCTCCGCGTGCTTCCATTTCGGTTACTTCTTTCCTTATTTACCTTGTTGTTTACTTTGTTTAGCTTCCGCTTTGCTAGCTTGTCACATAGGAGTTTCACCCTAGTAGCACATCTAGTGAATTGTCTATGTTGTCAAGCCTGATTTGAAAAAGTATTAAAATTTGGAATAGCACCTATTCACCCCCCCCCTCTAGGTGCCGGCATCGATCCTTTCAAATAGCTCAAGCAGTTAGCATGTGCTCAGATTGTCTGGGTACTACAATCACTTGAATCAACTGGGAGTTAATCTTCCAGATAAAATAGTGATTGACAGAATTCTCTAGTCACCATCACCAAGTTAGTAGAACTTCGTGATGAACTATAATATGCAAGGGATAACGGAAACGATTCCCAAGCTATTCGTGATGCTGAAATCGACGAAGGTAGAAAGCAAGAAAAGCATCAAGTGTTGATGGTAAACAAAACCACTAGTTTCAAGTAAAGAGACAAAGGGAAGAAAGGGGAACTCCAAGAAGAATGGCAAGCAAGTTGCTGCTCAAGTGAAAAAACCCAAGTCTGGACCTAAGCCTGAAACTGAGTGCTTCTACTGCAAAGGGACTGGTCACTTGAAGCGGAACTACCCCAAGTAATTGGCGGATAAGAAGGATGGCAAAGCGAACATAGGTATATTTGATATACATGTTATTGATGTGTACTTTACTAGTGTTTATAGCAACCCCTCAGTATTTGATACTAGTTCAGTTGCTAAGAATGGTAACTCGAAACGGGAGTTGCAGAATGAACAGAGACTAGTTAAGGGTGAAGTGACGATGTGTATTGGAAATGGTTCCAAGATTGATATGATCATCATCGCACACTTCCTATACTTTCGGGATTAGTGTTAAACCTAAAATAAATGTTATTTAGTGTTTGCGTTGAGCATGAATATGATTGGATCATGTTTATTGCAATACGGTTATTCATGTAAGTTAGAAAATAATTGTTGTTCTATTTACATGAATAAAACCTTCTATGGTCATACACCCAATGAAAATGGTTTGTTGGATCTCGATCGTGGTGATACACATTTTCATAATATTGAAGCCAAAAGATGCAAAGTTAATAATGATAGTGCAACTTATTTGTGGCACTGTCGTTTAGGTCATATTGTTGTAAAGCGCATGAAGAAAAATCCATGCTGATGGGCTTTTGGAATCACTTGATTATGAATCAGTTGATGCTTGCGAACATATGCCTCATGGGCAAGATGACTAAGACTCCGTTCTCCGGAACAATGGAGCGAGCAACATATTTGTTCGAAATCATACATACTGATGTATGTGGTCCGATGAATATTGAGGCTCGCGGCAGGTATCATTATTTTCTGAACTTCATAGATGATTTGAGCAGATATGAGTATATCTACTTGATGAAACACAAGTCTGAAACATTTGAAAAATTCAAAGAATTTCAGAGTGAAGTGGAGAATCATCGTAACAAAAATAAAAGTTTATACGATATGATCGCAGAAGTAAAATATTTGAGTTACGAGTTTGGCCTTCAGTTAAAACAATGTGAAATAGTTTCACTACTCAAGCCACCTGGAACACCACAGTGTAATGGTGTGTTCGGACGTCATAACCATACTTTATTAGATATGGTGTGATCTATGGTGTCTCTTACCGATTTACCACTATTGTTTTGGGGTTATGCATTAGAGACAACTACATTCACATTAAATAGGGCACCATCTAAATCCGTTGAGACGACATCGTATGAACTATGGTTTGGCAAGAAATCTAAGCTGTCGTTTCTTATAGTTTGAGGTTGCAATGCTTATGTGAAAAAGTTTCAACCTGATAAGCTCAAACCCAAATCGGAGAAGTGCATCTTCATAGGATACCCAAAAGAAAATGTTGGGTACACCTTCTATCACAGATTCGAAGGCAAGATATTCATTGCTGAGAATGGATCCTTTCTAGAGAAGGAGTTTCTCTCAAAAGAAGTGAGTGGGAGGAAAGTAGAACTTGATGAGGTAACTGTACCCGCTCCCTTATTGGATAGTAGTTCATCACAGAAATCTGTTCTTGTGACTACTACACCAATTAGTGAGGAAGCTAATGATGATGATCATGTAACTTCAGATCAAGTTACTACCGAACCTCGTAGGTAAACCAGAGTGGTACGGTAATCCTGTTCTGGAGGTCATGTTACTTGACCATGACAAACCTACGAACTATGAGGAAGCGATGATGAGCCCAGATTCCGCGAAATGGCTTGAGGCCATAAAATCTGAGATGAGATCCATGTATGAGAACAAAGTATGGACTTTGATTGACTTGCCCATTGATCGGCGAGCCATTGAGATTAAATGGGTCTTCAAGAGGAAGACGGACGCTGATAGTAGTGTTACTATCTACAAAGCTAGAATTGTCGCAAAAGGTTTTTGACAAGTTCAAGGTGTTGACTATGATGAGAGTTTCTCACTCGTATCTATGCTTAAGTCTGTCCGGATCATGTTAGCAATTGCCGCATTTTATGAAATCTGGCAAATGGATAAACAAAACTGCATTTCTTAATGGATTTATTAAAGAAGAGTTGTATATGATGCAACCAGAAGGTTTTGTCAATCCTAAAGGTGCTAACTAAATATGCAAGCTCCAGCGATCCATCTATGGACTGGTGCAAGCATCTCGGAGTTGGAATATACGCTTTGATAAGTTGATCAAAGCATATAGTTTTATACAGACTTGCGGTGAAGCCTGTATTTGCAAGAAAGTGAGTGGGAGCACTACAACATTTCTGATAAGTATATGTGCATGACATATTGTTGATCGGAGATAATGTAGAATTATTCTGCAAAGCATAAAGGAGTGTTTGAAAGGAGTTTTTCAAAGAAAGACCTCGGTGAAGCTGCTTACATATTAAGCATCAAGATCTATAGAGATAGATCAAGACGCTTGATAAAGTTTTTCAATGAGTACATACCTTGACAAGATTTTGAAGTAGTTCAAAATGGAACAGTCAAAGAAAGAGTTCTTGCCTGTGTTACAAGGTGTGAAATTGAGTAAGACTCAAAGCCCGACCACGGCAGAAGATAGAAAGAGAATGAAAGTCATTCCCTATGCCTTGGCCATATGTTCTATAAAATATGCCATGCTGTGTATCAGATCTATTGTATACCCTACATTGTTTTTGGCAAGGAAGTACAATAGTGATCTAGGAGTAGATCACTGGACAGCGGTCAAAATCATCCTTAGTGGGATAAGGATATGTTTCTCGATTATGGAGGTGACAAAAAGGTTCGTCGTAAAGGGTTACATCGATGCAAATTTTGAGACTGATCCAGATGACTCTAAGTCTCAATCTGGATAAAGTGGGAGCAATTAGTTAGAGTAGCTCTGTGCAGAGCATTGTTGACATAGAAATTTGCAAAATACTTACGGATCTGAATGTGGCAGACCCGTTGACTAAACTTCTCTCACAAGCAAAATATGATCACACCTTAGTACTCTTTGGGTGTTAATCACATAGCAATGTGAACTAGATTATTGACTCTA
Source organism: Aegilops umbellulata (assembly GCA_032464435.1). Lineage (NCBI taxonomy): Eukaryota > Viridiplantae > Streptophyta > Magnoliopsida > Poales > Poaceae > Aegilops > Aegilops umbellulata. The sequence goes on from CP136058.1 coordinate 354,550,071, forward strand.
GTAAACCCTTTGGGTGTTGGTCACATGTCGATGTGAACTATGGTGTTAATCACATGGTGATGTGAACTATTGGTATTAAATCACATGGCGATGTGAACTAGATTATTGACTCTAGTGCAAGTGGGAGACTGAAGGAAATATGCCCTAGAGGCAACAATAAAGTTATTATTTATTTCCTTATATCATGATAAATGTTTATTATTCATGCTAGAATTGTATTAACCGGAAACATAATACATCTGCGAATATATAGACAAACAGAGTGTCACTAGTATGCCTCTACTTGACTAGCTCGTTGATCAAAGATGGTTATGTTTCCTAACCATAGACATGAGTTGTCATTTGATTAACGGGATCACATCATTAGGAGAATGATGTGATTGACTTGACCCATTCCGTTAGCTTAGCACTTGATCATTTAGTTTGTTGCTATTGCTTTCTTCATGACTTATACATGTTCCTATGACTATGAGATTATGCAACTCCCGTTTACCGGAGGAACACTTTGTGTGCCACCAAACGTCACAACGTAACTGGGTGATTATAAAGGTGCTCTACAGGTGTCTCAGAAGGTACTTGTTGAGTTTGTGTATTTCGAGATTAGGATTTGTCACTCTGATTGTCGGAGAGGTATCTCTGGGCCCACTCGGTAATGCACATCACTATAAGCCTTGCAAGCATTGCAACTAATGAGTTAGTTGCGGGATGATGTATCACGGAACGAGTAAAGAGACTTGCTGGTAACGAGATTGAACTAGGTATTGAGATACCGACGATCGAATCTCGGGCAAGTAACATACCGATGACAAAGGGAACAACGTATGTTGTTATGCGGTTTGGCCGATAAAGATCTCCGTAGAATATGTGGGAGCCAATATGAGCGTCCAGGTTCCGCTATTGGTTATTGACCGAAGACGTGTCTCGGTCATGTCTACATTGTTCTCGAACCCGTAGGGTCCGCACGCTTAAAGTTCGATGACGATTATATTATGAGTTTATGTGTTTTGATGTACCGAAGGTAGTTCATAGCTCCAGATGAGATCGGGGACATGACGAAGAGTCTCGAAATGGTCGATACGTAAAGATTGATATATTGGACGACTATATTCGGACATCGGAAAGGTTCCGAGTGATTCGGGTATTTTTCGGAGTATCGGAGAGTTACGGGAATTCGCCGGGAAGTATATGGGCCTTATTGGGCTTTAGGGGAAAGAGAGAGGAGAGGCTGGGCACCCCCAAGGCCTAGTCCGAATTGGACTAAGGGGAGGGGTTGCGCCCCCTCCTTCCTTCTCTTCCCTCTCCCCTTTCCTTGACTCCTACTCCTACTACTTGGAAGGGGGAGAATCCTACTCCCGATGGGAGTAGGACTCCTCCTAGGGCGCGCCGTAGAGAGGGCCGGCCCTCCCCCTCCTCCAGTCCTTTATATACGGGGAGGGGGGCAGCCCTTGGAGACAAAACAATTGATCTCTTGATCTCTTAGCCGTGTGCGGTGCCCCCCTCCACCATAATCCACCTCGATAATATCGTAGCGGTGCTTAGGCGAAGCCCTGCGTCGGTAGAACATCATCATCGTCACCACACCGTCGTGCTGATGAAACTCTCCCTCAACACTCGGCTGGATCGGAGTTCGAGGGACATCATCGAGTTGAACGTGTGCAGAACTCGGAGGTGTCGTGCGTTCGATACTTGATTGGTCGGATCATGAAGACGTACGACTACATCAACTGCGTTGTGCTAACGCTTCCGCTTTCGGTCTACGAGGGTACGTGGACACACTCTCCCCTCTCGTTGCTATGCATCACCATGATCTTGCGTGTGCGTAGGAAATTTTTGAAATTACTACATTCCCCAACAGGTGTATGATACTGGCGAAAAGTGCGCGGTATTAGAGAGGCTAGCAATGGTGGAAGGATGGGAAAAAAGTGCGTATAATCCATGGACTCAACATTAGTCATAAAGAACTCATATACTTATTGCAAAAATCTAGAAGTTATCAAAGCAAAGTATTACGCGCATGCTCCTAGGGGGATAGATTGGTAGGAAAAGACCATCGCTCGTCCCCGACCGCTACTCATAAGGAAGACAATCAATAAATAAATCATGCTCTGACTTCATCACATAACGGTTCACCATACATGCATGCTACGGGAATCACAAACTTTAACACTAGTTGTTCGCAAATTCACAACTACTTAACTAGAATGACTAATATCACCATCTTCATATCTAAAAACAATTATCAAGCATCAATCTTTTATTAGTATTCAACGCACTCAAAAGAAAGTTTTACAAATCTTGAATACCAAGCATATTATTATTAAGCAAATTACCATGCTATTAAAGACTCTCAAAATAATCTAAGTGAAGCATGAGAGATCAATAGTTTCTTTAAAACAAATCCACCACCGTGCTCTAAAAGATCTAAGTGAAGCATATAGAGCAAAATCACAACGCTCAAAAGATATAAGTGAAGCACATAGAGCAAAACTACATAGCTCAAAAGATATAAGTGAAGCACATAGAGTATTCTATCAAATTTCAATTCATGTATGGCTCTCTCAAAAGGTGTGTACAGCAAGGATGATTGTGGCACACTAACAAACAAAGACAAAAATAATACAAGACGTTCCAAGCAAAACACATATCATGTGGTGCATAAAAATATAGCTCCAAGTAAAATTACCGATGGAAGTAGACGAAAGAGGGGATGCCTTCCGGGGCATCCCCAAGCTTTGACTTTTTGGTGTCCTTGGATTATCTTGGGGGTGCCATGGGCATCCCCAAGCTTAGGCTCTTGCCACTTCTTGTTCCATAATCCATCAAAAGAATTCACCCAAAACTTGAAAACTTCACAACACAAAACTCAATAGAAATCTCGTGAGCTCCGTTAGAGAAAGAAAACAAAAGACCACTTCAAGGTACTGTAGTGAACTCATTCTTTATTTATATTGGTGTTAAACCTACTGTAGTCCAACTTCTCTATGGATTATAAACTATTTTAGTAGCCATAGATTCATCAAAATAAGCAAACAACACACGAAAAACAGAATCTGTCAAAAACAGAACAGTCTGTAGTAATCTGTAACTAACGCAAACTTCTGGAACTCCAAAAAATCTACCAAAATAGGAGGACCTAGACAATTTGTTTATTGATCAGCAGCAATTGGAATCAGCATTTTATCACGTTCTGGTGATTTTTAAAAATATTTTTAGTGAACAGAAAGTTTCTGGAAATTACAGCAAGATCAAATAACTATCATCTAAGAAGATCCTATAGGTCTAACTTGGCACAAACACTAATTAAAACACAAAACCACATACAAACAGAAGGTAGATGGGTTATTTATTCCTAAACAGAAGAAAAAACTAAAAAACTAAAAATAAAATTGGGTTGCCTCCCAACAAGCGCTATCGTTTAACGCCCCTAGCTAGGCATAAAAGCGAGTATAGATCTAGGTATTGCCATCTTTGGTAGGCAATCCATACGTGGCTCTCATGATAGTTTCATATGGTAATTTTATTTTATTTCTAGGAAAGTGTTCCATGCCCTTTTTTAATGGAAATTGAAATCTAATATTCCCTTCCTTCATATCAATAATCGCACCAACCGTTCTAAGGAAAGGTCTACCAAGAATAACAGGGCAAGAAGGATTGCAATCTATATCAAGAACGATAAAATATACGGGCACATAATTCCTATTTGCAACAATAAGAACATCATTAATTCTTCCCATAGGTTTCTTAATAGTGGAATCCGCAAGATGCAAGTTTAGAGAGCAATCATCAAAATCATGGAAATCTTGCAAATCACACAAGGTTTTGGGGATAGTGGAGACACTAGCACCCAAATCACACAAAGCGTAAAACTCATGATCTTTAATTTTAATTTTAATAGTTGGTTCCCACTCATCATAGAGTTTTCTAGGGATAGAAACTTTCAACTCAAGTTTTTCTTCATAAGATTGCATCAAGGCATCAACAATATGTTCGGTAAAGGCTTTCTTTTGACTATAAGCATGAGGAGAATTTAGCACGGATTGCAACAAGGGAATACAATCAATTAAAGAGCAACTTTCATAATTAAATTCCTTGAAATCCAATATAGTGGATTTAGCAACATCTAGAGTTTTATTTCTTTCAATCACACTTTCATCAATTTCATCATAAAGATCTAAATACTCTGAATTTTTGGAACGCCTTCTAGGTAAAGGAAGATCATATTCAGTTTCACCAAGATTCATATTGCAAAACAAAGATTTGATAGGGGACACATCAATAACTTTTAGATCTTCATCTTGATTTTCATAGGAATTGGAAGAACACGTTTTAATAAAGGCATCTTTCGTAGCACGCATCCTAGCGGTTCTTTCCTTGCACTCATCAATGGAAATTCTCATGGCTTTGAGAGACTCATTGATATCATGCTTAGGAGGAATAGATCTAAGTTTTAAAGAATCAACCTCAAGAGAAATTATATCAACGTTCCTAGCCAAATCATCAACTTTAAGCAATTTCTCTTCAAGCAAAGCATTAAAATTCTTTTGTGAATTCATAAACTCTTTAACACTATTCTCAAATTCAGAGGGCATCTTATTAAAATTTCCATAAGAGTTGTTGTAGGGATTTCCATAATTATTAGAAGGATTACTAGGATAAGGGCTAGGATTAAAATTACCTCTATACGCGTTGTTACCAAAATTATTCCTACCAACAAAATTCACATCCATAGATTCATTGTTATTCTCAATCAAAGTAGACAAAGGCATATCATTAGGATCAGAGGAAACACTCTTAGTAGCAAATAATTTCATAAGTTCATCCATCTTTCCACTCAAAACATTAATTTCTTCTATCGCATGCACTTTTTTATTAGAAGATCTTTCAGTATGCCATTGAGAATAATTAACCATAATATTATCTAGGAGTTTAGTAGCATCTCCTAAAGTGATTTCCATAAAAGTGCCTCCCGCGGCCGAATCCAAAAGATTTCTAGAAGCAAAATTCAATCCGGCATAAAAATTTTGTATAATCATCCACAAATTCAAACCATGAGTAGGACAATTACGTATCATTAATTTCATTCTCTCCCAAGCTTGTGCAACATGTTCATGATCAAGTTGCTTAAAATTCATAATGTCGTGTCTAAGAGAGATGATCTTAGCAGGAGGAAAATACTTAGAGATAAAATCATATTTGCACTTGTTCCAAGAATCAATACTATTTTTAGGCAAAGACGAAAACCAAGCTTTAGCACGATCTCTAAGCAAAACAGGAAATAGCTTCAATTTAACGACATCATTATCAACATATTTTTTATTTTGCATATCACATAAATCAATGAAGCTATTCAGATGAGTAGCGGCATCTTCACTAGGAAGGCCGGCGAATTGATCTTTCATAACAAGATTCAACAAGGCAGTATTGATTTCACAAGATTCAGTATTGGCAAGAGGAGCAATCGGAGTGCTAAGGAAATCATTATTGTTGGTATTGGTGAAGTCACACAATTTGGTAGTATCTTGAGCCATTGCGACAAACAAGCAATCCAACACACGAGCAAACAAAAGGCAAGCGAGAAAAAGGCAAAAGGAAAAAAGAGAAGGAGAAGGAGATTGGGAAAGAGAGGGCAAATAAAACGGCAAGGGTGAAGTGGGGGAGAGGAAAACGAGAGGCAAATGGCAACTAATGTAATGCGAGAGATAGGGATTGTGATGGGTACTTGGTATGTTGACTTTTTGCGTAGACTCCCCGGCAACGGCGCCCGAAATTCTTCTTGCTACCTCTTGAGCACTGCGTTGGATTTCCTTGAAGAGGAGAGGATGATGCAGCAAAGTAGCGTAAGTAATTCCCTCAGTTTTTGAGAACCAAGGTATCAATCCAGTAGGATGCTACACGCAAGTCCCTCGTACCTACACAAAAACAATAGCTCCTCGCAACCAACGCGATTAGGGGTTGTCAATCCCTTCACGGTAACTTACGAGAGTGAGATCTGATAGAGATGATAGATAATATTTTTGGTATTTTTGATATAGAGATGCAAAGTGAAAAGTAAAAAGCAAAGTAAAAAAGCAAAGCAAGAGTAAAGTGATTGAGATTGATATGATGAGAATAGACCCGGGGGGCATAGGTTTCACTAGTGGCTTCTCTCAAGAGCATAAGTATTCTACGGTGGGTGAACAAATTACTGTTGAGCAATTGACAGAATTGAGCATAGTTATGAGAATATCTAGGTATGATCATGTATATAGGCATCACGTCCGAGACAAGTAGACCGACTCCTGTCTGCATCTACTACTATTACTCCACTCATCAACCGCTATCCAACATGCATCTAGAGTATTAAGTTAAAAATAGAGTAACGCCTTAAGCAAGATGACATGATGTAGAGGGATAGTTTCATGCAATATGATAAAAAAACCATCTTGTTATCCTCGATGGCAACGATGCAATACGTGCTTTGCTGCCCCTTCTGTTACTGGGAAAGGACACCGCAAGATCGAACCCAAAGCTAAGCACTTCTCCCATGGCAAGAAAAACCAATCTAGTAGGCCAAACCAAACTGATAATTCGAAGAGACTTGCAAAGATAACCAATCATACATAAAAGAATTCAGAGAAGATTCAAATATTATTCATAGATAGACTTGATCATAAACCCACAATTCATCGATCTCAACAAACACACCGCAAAAAGAAGATTACATCGAATAGATCTCCACGAGAGAGGGGAGAACATTGTATTGAGATCCAAAAAGAGAGAATAAGCCATCTAGCTACTAACTATGGACCCGAAGGTCTGAGGTAAACTACTCACACTTCATCGGAGGGGCTATGATGATGTAGAAGCCCTCCGTGATGAGGGCCCTCTCCGGCGGAGCTCCGGAACAGGCCCCAAGATGGGATCTCGTGGATACAGAAAGTTGTGGTGGTGGAATTAGGATTTTGGCTCAGTATCTGATCATTTGAGGGTACGCAGGTATATATAGGAGGAAGGAGTACGTCGGTGGAGCAACAGGGGGCCCACAAGGCAGGGGGCGCGTTCTAGGGGGGCGCCCCCACCCTCGTGACCGCCTCTATTACTTCTTGGAGTAGGGTCCAAGTCTCCTGGATCACGTTCGGTGAGAAAATCACGTTCCCGAAGGTTTCATTCCGTTTGGACTCCGTTTGATATTCCGTTTCTTCGAAACACTGAAATAGGAAAAAAAACAACAATTTTGGGCTGGGCCTCCGGTTAATAGGCTAGTCCCAAAAATAATATAAAAGTGGAAAATAAAGCCCAGTATAGTCCAAAACAGTAGATAATATAGCATGGAGCAGTCAAAATTATAGATACGTTGGAGACGTATCATGCGCCTAGGTGGGTTGTGCTCCCCTCGGAGCCCCCCTCTGGTACTTCTTTGGCCCAACAGGTGTCTTATGGTCGAGAGAGATTCTCCAAAAAGTTTCGCTACGTTTAGACTCCATTTGGTACTGATATTCCATGAAGTAAAAAACAAGCAAAAAGCAACAACTGGCATTGGGCACTATGTCAATAGGTTAGTCCCAAAAAATGACATAAAGTTGCTATAAGATGATTGTAAAACATCCAAGAATGGTAATATAACAGCATGGAACAAGCAAAAAATATAGATACATTGGAGACGTATCACGCTTCTACCATGATTTTTTCTGTCATGGACGACCCAAAGAATGTCATGCATGTGCGTCTTCGGCACGCCCAGCACGAAAAGCCCAATTTATGTCATGACTATTTTTCATAGAAGTATGATCCCACCACATCTATGATGATACATGTTTTTGTCACAATTATCGTCATAGAAGTGTCATTAGCATGACAGAAAAAAATTGTTCGACCCATAATGTCACGGATGTGTCTTTTTGGTAGTGATTACTCACTCCCGACGGTGAGCATCATGAAATTGGTGATGGAGGAAGGTTAATGATGACGACGACGTTGATTTCCCCTCTCTCGAGCCCTGAATGGACTCCAGACCAGCCCTCCTGATGAAGAAGAGGAGGTGGCGGCGGCTCCGTATCATGAAACGCGATGAATCCTTCTCTCTGATTTTTTTCTCCAAGAATAGGTATATATGGAGTTGGACTTAGGGTTGCCGGAGCTCCATGGGTTCCACAAGCCTGGTAGTCGCGCCACAAGAGCTAGTGGCTCCTGGGTGGCCCCCCTCTGGTATCTTTTTCCGCTGGTATTTTTATTTATTCCACAAAAATTCTATGTAAATTTTTAGGTCAATCCGAGAACTTTGATTTCTGCACGAAAATAACACCATGGCAATTCTGCTGAAAGCAGTGTCAGTCCGGGTTAGTTCCATTCAAATCATTCAAATTAGAGTCCAAAACAAGGGCAAAAGAGTTTGGAAAAGTAGATATGATGGATACATATCAACTCCCCCAAGCTTAACCCATTGCTTGTCCTCAAGCAATTCAGTTGACAGACTGAAAGTGACAAAGAAAAACTTTTACAAACTCTATTTGATCTTGTTGTTGCAAATATGTCTAACTGATGTTCAAGTTTTCATCAAAGATTATGAACTAATCGTATTGACAATAACACTTAGGTCTCACATTTACTCATATCAATAGCATAACCGACTAGCGAGCAATAATAATATATCTCGGATGACAACACTTTTTCAAAACAATCATGATACAATATGATAAAATGGTATCTTTCTAGCCCTTTCTGAGACAGCAAAACATAAATGCAGAGCACCTCTAAAGTTCAAGCACTGACTAGGCATTGTAATTCATGGCAAAAGGGATCCAGTCACACTCATACTCAACATCAACTAAAAACAAAACATATAAATGACAATAGTGCTCTCCAGCTGGTGCTTTAATAAGAAGGTGATGACTCAACAATAAAAGTAAATAGGTAAGCCCTTCGTAGAGGGAAGCAAGGATTTGTAGAGGTGTCAGAGCTTGAAGCTTTTAAAACAGAGATGAATATAATTTTGAGAGGTATGCTTTCATTGTCAACATAGAGGTGTTGTGATCAACACTACTGGTTGGTATAGCTATTCATTAAATATCTAGGGACTCCAAACCTTGGGAAAATAACTTCCTTAAGCATTTTAATAGAGGTGTTGTGATCAGCACTACTGGTTGGAATAGCTTCTACCCATTTAGTAACATAATCAACAACAACCAAAATATGAGGGTACCCATTAGAGGAAGGAAAAGGTCCCAACTAATCAAATCCCCAAACATCAAATGGTTCAACAGGAAGTGAATAATTCATAGGCATTTCTTGACGCTTACCGATATTACCTATTCTTTGACATTCGTCACAAGATGAGACAAACTTACGAGCATCCTTGAAGAGAGTAGGCTAATAAAATCCAGATTGCAATACCTTGTGAGCAGTTCTATCTCCAGCATGATGCCCTCCATAAGCTTCGGAGTGACATTTCCGTAGGATTTGTCCCTGTTCATGCTCAGGTACACAATATCTAATAATATCATCTACTCCTTCTTTATAAAGATGTGGATCATCCCAAAAGTAATGTCTTAAATCATAGAAGTATTTTTTTCTTTTGTTGGTATGCAAAGCTAGGTGGCAAATATTTAACAACAATGTAATTAGCATAATTAGCATACCAAGGAGTACTATTAGCAACATTTATTGCAGCTAACTGCTCATCAGGAAAACTATCATCAATAGGGAGTGGGTCATCAAGCACATTTTCAAGTCTAGACAAATTATCAGCTACTGGGTTCTCTGCTCCTTTCCTATCAATAATATGTAAATAAAATTCTTGCAACAAGAGAACCCAGCGAATAAGTATAAGTTTAGCATCTTTCTTTTCCATAAGATATTTAATAACAACATGGTCTATGTGAACAATTACTTTGGAATCAACACTATAAGGTCTAAATTTATCACAAGCAAACACCACTGCTAAGAATTCTTTTTCAGTAGTAGCATAATTTCTTTGAGCACTGTCTAGAGTTTTACTAGCATAATGAATAACATTCAATTTCTTATCAACTCTTTGTCCTAGAACAGTACCAACAACATAATCACTATCATCACACATAATTTCAAAAGGCAAGTTCCAATCAGGTGGTTGAACAGTAGGTGCAGAAATTAAGGCTTCCTTGAGTGTTTCAAAGGCTTCTAAACAATCGTCATCAAAAGCAAAGGGAATATCCTTTTGCAAGAGACTAGTAAGAGGCCTAGAAATTTTAGAAAAGTCTTTGATAAATCTCCTATAGAAACCAGTATGACCTAGGAAACTACGAATATCTTTGATGTCCTTAGTACATGGCATTTTCTCAATGGCATAAACCTTAGCTTGGTCCACTTCAATACCTCTTTCAGAAATTTTATGACCCAAGACAATGCCTTCATTAACCATAAAGTGGCACTTCTCCTAATTCAAGACAAGATTTGTTTGTTCACATCTCTGCAAAACTCGCTCAAGATTTCTTAAACAATCATCAAGAGACTTCCCATAAACAGAAAAGTCATCCATGAAAAACTCAACAATCTTTTCACAAAAGTCAGAGTATATAGCAGACATGCATCTTTGAAAGGTAGCAGGTGCATTACATAAACCCAAAGGCATACGTCTATAAGCATAAGTTCCAAAGGGACAAGTAAAAGTGGTCTTTTCTTGATCAGGTTGAGAAACAGGTATTTGTGAAAAACCAGAATATCCATCTAGGAAGCAAAAGTGTGTGTGCTTAGATAATCTTTCAAGCATTTGATCAATAAAAGGCAAAGGGTACTGATCTTTTCTAGTTGCTTTGTTTAATTTTCTAAAATCAAATAACATTCTATAGCGTGTAACAATTCTTTGTGGAATAAGCTCATTCTTATCATTAGGAACAACAGTTATACATCCTTTCTTTGGGACACAATGAACAAGACTTACCCATCTACTATCAGCTATGGGATATATTATACCTGCTTCCAGAAGTTTTAATATTTCCGTTCTTACCACTTCTTTCATCTTCGGATTTAACCGACGTTGGTGATCAACAACGGGTTTAGCATCAGGTTCCATGTTAATTTTGTGCTGACATAGAGTGGGACTAATGCCCTTTAAATCATCAAGAGTATATCCAATAGCAGCCCGGTGCTTCCTTAGAACTTTCAATAATCTTTCTTCTTCATGTTCTGAAAGGTTAGCACTCATAATAACAGGATATATCTTCTTTTCATCAAGATAAGCATATTTCAAAGAGTCTGGCAATTGTTTTAATTCAAACATAGGATCACCTTTAGGTGGAGGAGGACCTCCTAGAGTTTCAATAGGCAAATTGTGTTTGAGTAGAGGACGTTGTTCAAAGAAAATTTTATCTATTTCATTTCTTTGATGCATATGTAAATCATTTTCATGGTCTAGCAGATATTGTTCTAAAGTATTAGTAGGTGGTACAGCAATAGAAGCAAGACCAATTAATTCATCCTTACTAGGCAATTCTTTTTCATGAAGATTTCTACTAAACTTGGAAAAATTAAACTCATGAGACTCATCACCAAAGCTAACACCAACTGTTTGTTTCTTACAATCTATCTGTGCATTAACTGTGTTCAAGAAAGGTCTACCAAAGATAATGGGACAGAAGTCATCTTGTGGGGAACCAAGAACAAGAAAATCAGCAGGATATTTTATTTTCCCACACAAGACTTCAACATCTCTAATAATCCCAATTGGTGATATAGTGTCTCTATTAGCAAGTTTAATAGTAACATCTATTTCTTCTATCTCAACAGGTGTTATGTCTTTAATAATTTCTTGATATAGGGTGTAAGGAATAGCACTCACATTAGCACCCATGTCACATAAACCATGATAATAGTGATCTCCTATTTTAACTGAAATAACAGGCATGCCAACAACATGTCTATCTTTTCTATCAGATTTAGCAATTCTAGTAGCTTCTTCACAGAAGTAAATAACATGCCCATCTATATCTTCTTCCAAGAGATCTTTAACCATAGCAATGCTAGGTTCTACTTTAATTTGTTCATCAGGTTTAGGTGTTCTAATATAGCTTTCGTTAACCACAGTTGAAACTTTAGCATGTTCCTTTATCCTAACAGGGAAAGGTGGTTTCTCAATATAAGCAGAAGGAACAACTAGATCAAAATTATAAAGTATAGTTTCTTCTTTAACAGGTACTGGTTCTTTAATTTCTTCTTTAATGGGTGGGTGATATTTAAACCACTTCTTCTTAGGGAGTTCAACATGAGTAGCAAAGGATTCACAAAAGGAAGCTACTATCTGAGAGTCAAGTCCATATTTAGTGCTAAACTTTTGAAAAGCATCGGTGTCCATAAAAGATTTAACACAATCATACTTAAGTTTAATACCTGACTCTTTACCTTCGTCGAGTTCTCAATCATCAGAGTTGTGTTTAATTCTTTCCAAAAGATCCTATCGGAATTCAACAGTCTTATTCATAAAAGAACCCGCACAAGAAGTATCAAGCATGGTTTGATCATTACGAGAAAGCCGAGCATAAAAGTTCTGGATAATAATTTCTCTTGAGAGCTCATGATTGGGGCATGAATATAACATTGACTTAAGCATCCCCCAAGCTAGAGCGATACTTTCTCCTTCACAAGGCCAAAAATTATATATATAATTCCGATCACGATGAACTAGATGCATATGATATTTTTTTTGGTGGAACTCCAATTTCAAACGATTCCAATTCCATGATCCAATATCATCGCATAGCCTATACCATGCCAATGCTTTTACCTTCAAAGATAAAGGGGAAACCTTTTTCATAACTTCATCCCTGGGTAAACCTGCAAGCTTAAACAATCCACAAATTTGTTCTACATATATCAAGTGCATATCAGGATGTTCGGTTCCATCTCCTGCATAAGGATTAGCTAGCAGTTGTTCTATCATACCCGAAGGAATTTCATATTCAATATTTTCAATAGGTGCAGTAGGTTGAGGGGTAGCTAATTGTGGTTCTGGACAAGGTGAAGATACCCGAACAAACCCCTCAAAGGATCGTTCTCCATAATAACAACTAACAATAAATTTCAGCACACTATATAAATGTTTCCTTACCAAATTCCACTTAACAAAGGCGCTTCACTCCTCAGCAACGGCGCCAAAAATAGCCTTGATGAGCCACAAGTATAGGGGATAAATTGTAGCTCTTTTCGATAAGTAAGAGTGTCGAACCCAATGAGGAGCAGAAGGAAATGACAAGTAGTTTTCAGTAAGGTAATGTTTGCAAGTGCTGAAATTGTAAGTAGCGGATAGTTTCATAGCAAGATAATTTGTAACGAGCAAGTAACTGCTACCTCATGAGCACTGCGTTGGTTTTCCCTTGAAGAGGAAAGGGTGATGCAGCAAAGTAGCGTAAGTATTTCCCCTCAGTTTTTGAGAACCAAGGTATCAATCCAGTAGGAGACTACACGCAAGTCGCCTCGTACCTACACAAACAAATAAGAAACCTTGCAACCAACGCGATAAAGGGGTTGTCAACCCCTTCACGACCACTTGCAAAAGTGAGATCTGATAGAGATAATAAGATAAATATTTTGGTATTTTTTATAATATAGACTGAAAGTAAAGGTTGCAAAATAAAATAGATTGGAAACTTATTGATGGAAAATAGACCCAGGGGCCATAGGTTTCACTAGTGGCTTCTCTCAAGATAGCATAAGTATTACGGTGGGTGAACAAATTACTATCGAGCAATTAATAGAATAGTGCATAATTATGAGAATATCTAGGCATGATCATGTATATAGGCATCACGTCCGCGACAAGTAGACCGAAAGGATTCTACGTCTACTACTATTACTACAAACATTGACCGCTATCCGACATGCATCTAGAGTATTAAGTTCATAAGAACAGAGTAATGCATTAGGCAAGATGACATGATGTAGAGGGATAAACTCAAGCATTATGATATAAACTGATGGGGAACGTAGCAGAAATTCAAAATTTTCCTACGTATCACCAAGATCTATCTATGGAGAAACCAGCAACGAGGGGAAGGAGAGTGCATCTACATACCCTTGTAGATCGCTAAGCGGAAGCGTTCAAGTGAACGGGGTTGATGGAGTCGTACTCGCCATGATCCAAATCACCGATGACCAAGTGCCGAACGGACGACACCTCCGCGTTCAACACACGTGCAGCCCGGTGACGTCTCCCATGCCTTGATCCAGCAAGGAGAGAGGGAGAGGTTGAGGAAGACTCCGTCCAGCAGCAGCACAACGGCGTGGTGGTGGTGGAGGAGCGTGGCAATCCTGCAGGGCTTCGCCAAGCACCGCGGGAGAGGAGGAAGGAGAAAGGCAGGGCTGCGCCAAGAGGGAGGTCCAAACTCATGTGTATTGGGCAGCCCAAACCTCAAGTATATATAGGGGAAGGGGAGGGGTTGCGCCCCCATCTAGGGTTCCCTCCCCAGGGGTGGCGGCAGCCCCAAAACCCATCTAGGGTTGCGGCCAGGTGGAGGGGAGAGGGAGGCGCACCAGGTATGGGCCCTAAGGCCCATCTGCCCTTAGGGTTTGCCCCCCCCCTCTTCCCCTTAGGCACCTTGGGCCCTTGTGGGGGGGCGCACCAGCCCACCTGGGGCTGGTCCCCTCCCACACTTGGCCCATGCAGCCCTCTGGGGCAGGTGGACCCACTTGGTGGACCCCTGGACCCCTCCGGTGGTCCCGGTACGTTACCGATAAAACCCGAAACTCTTTCAGTGACCAAAACAGGACTTCCCATATATAAATCTTTACCTCCAGACCATTCCGGAACTCCTCGTGACGTCCGGGATCTCATCCGGGACTCCGAACAACATTCGGTAACCACATACGAACTTCCTTTATAACCCTAGCGTCATCGAACCTTAAGTGTGTAGACCCTACGGGTTCGGGAACCATGCAGACATGACCGAGACGTTCTCCGGTCAATAACCAACAGCGGGATCTGGATACCCATGTTGGTTCCCACATGTTCCACGATGATCTCATCGGATGAACCACGATGTCGAGGATTCGATCAATCCTGTATACAATTCCCTTTGTCTAGCGGTATTGTACTTGCCCGAGATTCGATCGTCGGTATCCCGATACCTTGTTCAATCTCGTTACCGGCAAGTCTCTTTACTCGTTCCGTAACACATCATCCCGTAATCAACTCCTTGATCACATTGTGCACATTATGATGATGTCCTACCGAGTGGGCCCAGAGATACCTCTCCGTCACATGGAGTGACAAATCCCAGTCTCGATTCGTGCCAACCCAACAGACACTTTCGGAGATACCTGTAGTGTACCTTTATAGCCACCCAGTTACGTTGTGACGTTTGGCACACCCAAAGTATTCCTACGGTATCCGGGAGTTGCACAATCTCATGGTCTAAGGAAATGATACTTGACATTAGAAAAGCTTTAGCATATGAACTACACGATCTTTGTGCTAGGCTTAGGATTGGGTCTTGTCCATCACATCATTCTCCTAATGATGTGATCCCGTTATCAATGACATCCAATGTCCATGGTCAGGAAACCGTAACCATCTATTGATCAACGAGCTAGTTAACTAGAGGCTTACTAGGGACATGGTGTTGTCTATGTATCCACACATGTATCTGAGTTTCCTATCAATACAATTCTAGCATGGATAATAAACGATTTATCATGAACAAGGAAATATAATAATAACCTATTTATTATTGCCTCTAGGGCATATTTCCAACAGTCTCCCACTTGCACTAGAGTCAATAATCTAGTTCACATCGCCATGTGATTAACATTCACAGGTCACATCGCCATGTGACCAACATCCAAAGAGTTTACTAGAGTTCATAATCTAGTTCACATCACTATGTGATTAACACTCAATGAGTTCTGGGTTTGATCATGTTGCTTGTGAGAGAGGTTTTAGTCAACGGGTCTGCAACATTCAGATCCGTATGTACTTCGCAAATCTCTACGCTATATTTGGAGCCATTTCAAATAACTGTTCTACTTGGAGCTATTCTAAATTGCTGCTCCATTATACGTATCCGGCATCTCTACTCAAAGCTATCCGGATAGGTGTTAAGCTTGCATCGACGTAACTCTTTACGTCGAACTCTTTATCACCTCCATAACCGAGAAACATATCCTTATTCCTCTAAGGATAATCTTGACCGCTATCTGGTGATATACTCCTAGATCACCTTTGTACCCTCTAGCCAGACATGTGGCAAGGCACATGTCAGGTGCGGTACACAGCATAGCATACTATGGAGCCTATGTCTAAGCATAGGGGACGACCTTCATCCTTTCTCTCTGTTCTGCCGTGGTCGAGCTTTAATTCTTAACTTCGTACCTTACAACTCAGGCAAGAACTTCCTTCTTTGACTGATCCATCTTGAACACCTTCAAGATCATGTCAAGGTATGTGCTCATTTGAAAGTACCATTAAGCGTTTTGATCTATCCCTATAGATCTTGATGCTCAATGTTTAAGCAGCCTAATCCAGGTTTTCCATTGAAAAACACTTTTCAAATAACCCTATATGCTTTCCAGAAATTCTACATTATTTCTGATCATCAATATGTCAACAACATATACTCATCAGAAATTTTATAGTGCTCCCACTCACTTCTTTCGAAATACAAGTTTCTCATAAACCTTGTATAAACCCAAAATCTTTGATCATCTCATCAAAGTGTACATTCCAACTCCGAGATGCTTACTCCAGTCCTTAGAAGGATTGCTGGAGCTTTGCATACTTGTTAGCATCTTTCAGGATCGACAAAATCTTCTGGTTGTATCACATACAACCTTTCCTCAAGAACAAGGAAACAATATTTTGACATCCCATCTGCAAGATTTCATAAATAATGCAGTACCTGCTAATTCCAACAGACTCTTAGCATCGCTACGAGTGAGAAAGTCTCATCGTAGTCAACTCCTTGAACTTGTCGGGAAACACCTTAACGACAAGTCGAGCTTTCTCAATGGTGACACTTACCATCATTGTTTGTCTTCCTTTTAAAATCCATATGTACCCAACAGCCTTACGACCATCAAGTAGTTCTTTCAAAGTCTACACTTTGTTTTCATACATGGATCCTCTCTCGGATTTTATGGCCTCGAGCCATTTTTTCGGAATCCGGACCCACCATCGCTTCTCCATAGCTCATAGGTTCATCGTTGTCCAACAACGTGACCTTTTAAGACAGGGTTACCACTTAGAAGTTGTACACACCCTTGTCAACCTATGAGGTTCGATAGTAACTTGATCTGAAGCTCCATGATCATCATCATTAGCTTTCTCTTCAACTGAGGCAGGGGCCACAGAAACATTTTTCCTGTGCTTGCGCTACTCTCTGCCTGAAGTGAAGGTTCAACAACCTTATCAAGTTCTATCTTCCTCCCACTCAATTCTTTCGAGAGAAACTTTTCCTCGAGAAAGGACCCGATTCTAGAAACAATCCCTATTGCTTTCGGATCTGAATTAGGAGGTATACCCAACTGTTTTGGGTGTCCTATGAAGATGCATTTTATCCGCTTTGGGTTCGAGCTTATCAACGTGAAACTTTTTCACATAAGCGTCGCAGCCTCAAACTTTTAAGAAACGACAACTCAGGTTTCTCCAAACCATAGTTCAAACGGTTTCGTCTCAACGGAATTACGTGGTGCCCTATTAAAGTGAGTGCGGTTGTCTCTAATGCCTAACCCATAAACGATAGTGGTAATTCGACAAGAAACATCATGGTATGCACCATATCCAATAGGGTGCAGTTATGATGTTCGGACACACCATCACTCTATGGTGTTCCAGGCGGTATTGGTTGTGAAACAGTCTCCACAATGTCTTGATTTTATGCCAAACTTGTAACTCAGATACTCATCTCTATGATCATATCATAGACATTTTATCCTCTTGTCACAATGACCTTCAACTTTACTTTGAAATTACTTGAACCATTCAATAATTCAGACTTGTGTTTCATCAAGTAGATATACTCAGTATCTACTCAAATCATCTATGAAGTAAGAGCATAACGATATCCACTGCGTGCCTCAGCACTCATTGGACTGCACACATCAAAATGTGTTACTTCCAACAAGTTGCTATCTTGTTCCATTTTACTGAAAACGAGGCTTTTCAGTCATCTTGCCCATGTGGTAAGATTTGCATATCTCAAGTGATTCAAAATCAAGTGAGTCCAAACGGTCCATCTGCATGGAGTTTCTTCATGCGTATATACCAATAGACATGGTTCACATTACTCAATCCTTTTCAAAAATGAGTGAGTCCAAAGATCCATCAACATGGAGCTTCTTCATGCGTTCTATACCAATATGACTTACACGGCAGTGCCACAAGTAGGTAGTACTATCATTACTATATTATATCTTTTGGCATGAACATGTGTATCACTATGATCGAGATTCAATAAACCATTCATTTTAGGTGCAAGACCATTGAAGGTGTTATTCAAATAAATAGAGTAACCATTATTCTCCTTAAATGAATAACCGTATTGCGATAGACATAATCCAATTATGTCTATGCTCAATGCAAACACCAAATAACAATTATTTAGGTTTAACACCAATCTCAATGGTAGAGGGAGCATGCGATGCTTGATCACATCAACCTTGGAAACACTTCCAACACATCTCGTCAGCTCACCTTTAGCTAGTCTCCGTTTATTTCGTAGCTTTTATTTCGAGTTACTAACACTTAGCAACCGAACCGGTATCTAATACCCTGATGCTACTAGGAGTACTAGTAAAGTACACATTCACATAATGTATATCCAATATACTTCTATCGATAGCCTTCTCATCTACCAAGTATCTAGGGTAATTCTGCTCTAGTGGCTGATCCCCATTCTGCTCTAGTGGCTGATCCCCTTATTATAGAAGCACTCAATCTCGGG
Organism: Aegilops umbellulata; assembly: GCA_032464435.1. Lineage (NCBI taxonomy): Eukaryota > Viridiplantae > Streptophyta > Magnoliopsida > Poales > Poaceae > Aegilops > Aegilops umbellulata. The sequence continues at coordinate 354,568,955 of CP136058.1, forward strand.
TTTGTGTTCAACCTTGGGTTTCTCCACTAGAGCAGCAGCTGATTTGCCATTTCATGAAGTATCCCTTCTTGCGCTTGCCCTTCTTGAAACTAGTGGTTTCACTAACCATCAACAATTGATGCTTCTTCTTGATTTCTACTTTCGCGGTGTCATACATCGCGAATATTTCAAGGATCATCATATCTATCCCTGATATGTTATAGTTCATCACGAAGCTCTAGCAGCTTGGTGGCAATGACTTTGGAAAAACATCACTATCTTATCTGGAAGATCAACTCCCACTCGATTCAAGTGATTGTTGTACTCAGACAATCTGAGCCTAAGCTCAACGATTGAGCTTTTCTCCCTTAGTTTGCAGTCTAAGAAAATCGTCGAAGGTCTTATACCTCTTGACATGGGCATGAGCCTGAAATCCCAATTTCAGCCCTCAAAACATCTCATATGTTCCACGACGTTTCAAAAAACGTCTTTGGTGCCTCAACTCTAAACCGTTTGACATTACCGAACTATCATGTAGTCATCAAAACGTGTATGTCAGATGTTTGCAACATCCACAGACCACGTTCGGGGTTCAACACACTGAGCGGTGCATTAAGGACATAAGCTTTCTACTGTCCGCATAATCGCTACTGTCAACTTTCAACTATATTTTCTCTAGGAACGTATCTAACACAGTAGAACTAAAGCATAAGCTATGACATAATTTGCAAAGATCTTTTGACTATGTTCAGGATAATTAAGTTCATCTTATGAACTCCCACTCAGATAGACATCCCTCTCGTCATCTAAGTGATTACATGATCCGAGTCAACTAGGTCGTGTCCGATCATCACGTGAGACGGACTAGTCATCATCGGTGAACATCTTCATGTTGATCGTATCTACCATACGACTCATGCTCGACCTTTCGGTCTCTTGTGTTCCGAGGCCATGTCTATACATGTTAGGCTCGTCAAGTCAACCTAAGTGTTCTGCGTGTGTAAATCTGGCTTACACCCGTTGTATATGAACGTAAGAATCTATCACACCCGATCATCACGTGGTGCTTTGAAACGACGAACTTTCGCAACGGTGCATAGTTAGGGAGAACACTTCCTTGAAATTTTAATGAGGGATCATCTTATTTACTACCGTTGTTCTAAGCAAATAAGATGTAATAACATGATAAACATCACATGCAATCAAATAGTGACATGATATGGCCATCATCACTTTGCTCCTTCCGATCTCCATCTTCGGGGCTCCATGATCATCATCGTCACCGGCATGACACCATGATCTCCATCATCATGATCTCCATCATTGTGTCTTCGTGAAGTTGTCTCGCCAACTATTACTTCTACTACTATGGCTAACGGTTAGCAATAAAGTAAAGTAATTACATGACGTTTATGTTGACACGCAGGTCATAAATAAATTAAAGACAACTCCTATGGCTCCTGCCGGTTGTCATACTCATCGACATGCAAGTCGTGATTCCTATTACAAGAACATGATCAATCTCATACATCACATATCATTCATCACATTCTTCTTGGCCATATCACATCACATAGCATACCCTGCAAAAACAAGTTAGACGTCCTCTAATTGTTGTTTGCATGTTTTACGTGGCTGCTATGGGTTTCTAGCAACAACGTTTCTTACCTACGCAAAACCACAACGTGACATGCCAATTGCTATTTACCCTTCATAAGGACCCTTTTCATCGAATCTGTTCCGACTAAAGTGGGAGAGACAGATACCCGCCAGCCACCTTATGCAACTAGTGCATGTCAGTCGGTGGAACCGGTCTCACGTAAGCGTACGTGTAAGGTTGGTCCGGGCCGCTTCATCCCACAATGTCGTCGAAACAAGATTGGACTAGTAACTGTAAGCATATTGAACAAAATCAACGCCCACAACTACTTTGTGTTCTACTCGTGCATGGAATCTACGCAATAGACCTAGCTCATGATGCCACTGAAGGGGAACGTAGCAGAAATTCAAAATTTTCCTACGCATCGCCAAGATCTATCTATGGAGAAACCAGCAACGAGGGGAAGGAGAGTGCATCTACATACCCTTGTAGATCGCTAAGCGGAAGCGTTCAAGTGAACGGGGTTGATGGAGTCGTACTCGTCGTGATCCAAATCACCGATGACCAAGTGCCGAACGGACGACACCTCCGCGTTCAACACACATGCAGCCCGGTGACGTCTCCCATGCCTTGATCCAGCAAGGAGAGAGGGAGAGGTGGAGGAAGACTCCGTCCAGCAGCAGCACAACGGCGTGGTGGTGGTGGAGGAGCGTGGCAATCCTGCAGGGCTTCGCCAAGCACCGCGGGAGAGGAGGAAGGAGAAAGGCAGGGCTGCGCCAAGAGGGAGGTCCAAACTCATGTGTATTGGGCAGCCCAAACCTCAAGTATATATAGGGGAAGGGGAGAGCTGCGCCCCCATCTAGGGTTCCCTCCCCAGGGGTGGCGGCAGCCCCAAAACCCATCTAGGGTTGCGGCCAGGTGGAGGGGAGAGGGAGGCGCACCAGGTATGGGCCCTAAGGCCCATCTGCCCTTAGGGTTTGCCCCCCCCCCCTCTTCCCCTTAGGCGCCTTGGGCCCTTGTGGGGGGGCGCACCAGCCCACCTGGGGCTGGTCCCCTCCCACACTTGGCCCATGCAGCCCTCTGGGGCAGGTGGACCCACTTGGTGGACCCCTGGACCCCTCCGGTGGTCCCGGTACGTTACCGATAAAACCCGAAACTCTTTCAGTGACCAAAACAGGACTTCCCATATATAAATCTTTACCTCCAGACCATTCCGGAACTCCTCGTGACGTCCGGGATCTCATCCGGGACTCCGAACAACATTCGGTAACCACATACGAACTTCCTTTATAACCCTAGCGTCATCGAACCTTAAGTGTGTAGACCCTACGGGTTCGGGAACCATGCAGACATGACCGAGACGTTCTCCGGTCAATAACCAACAGCGGGATCTGGATACCCATGTTGGTTCCCACATGTTCCACGATGATCTCATCGGATGAACCACGATGTCGAGGATTCGATCAATCCCGTATACAATTCCCTTTGTCTAGCGGTATTGTACTTGCCCGAGATTCGATCGTCGGTATCCCGATACCTTGTTCAATCTCGTTACCGGCAAGTCTCTTTACTCGTTCCGTAACACATCATCCCGTAATCAACTCCTTGATCACATTGTGCACATTATGATGATGTCCTACCGAGTGGGCCCAGAGATACCTCTCCGTCACACGGAGTGACAAATCCCAGTCTTGATTCGTGCCAACCCAACAGACACTTTCGGAGATACTTGTAGTGTACCTTTATAGCCACCTAGTTACGTTGTGACGTTTGGCACACCCAAAGTATTCCTACGGTATCCGGGAGTTGCACAATCTCATGGTCTAAGGAAATGATACTTGACATTAGAAAAGCTTTAGCATATGAACTACACGATCTTTGTGCTAGGATTAGGATTGGGTCTTGTCCATCACATCATTCTCCTAATGATGTGATCCCGTTATCAACGACATCCAATGTCCATGGTCAGGAAACCGTAACCATCTATTGATCAACGAGCTAGTTAACTAGAGGCTTACTAGGGACATGGTGTTGTCTATGTATCCACACATGTATCTGAGTTTCCTATCAATACAATTCTAGCATGGATAATAAACGATTTATCATGAACAAGGAAATATAATAACCTATTTATTATTGCCTCTAGGGCATATTTCCAACATAAACACCATCTTTTTATCCTCAATGGCAACAATACAATGTGTGCCTTTCTGCCCCTGCTGTCACTAGGAAAGGACACCGCAAGATTGAACCCGAAGCTAAGAACTTCTCCCATTGCAAGAAAGATCAATCTAGTAGGCCAAACCAAACTGATAATTCAAAGAGACTTGCAAAGATAACAAATCATACATAAAAAAATCCAGAGAAGATTCAAATATTGTTCATAGTTAATCTTGATCATAAACCCACAATTCATCCGATCTCGACAAACACACCGCAAAAAGATTACATCGAATAGATCTCCAAGAAGATCGAGGAGAACTTTGTATTGAGATCCAAAGAGATAGAAGAATCCATCTAGCTAATAACTATGGACCCGAAGGTCTGTGGTAAACTACTTACACATCATCGAAGAGGCTATGGTGTTGATGTAGAAGCCCTCCATGATCGATTCCCCCTCCGGCGGAGCACCAGAAAAGGCCCCAATATGGGATCTCACGGGTACAGAAGGTTGCGGCGGTGAAAATAGGGTTTCGTGGTGCTCTCGGATGTTTTCGGGGTATATGAGTATATATAGGCGAAAGAAGTCGGTCAGCAGAGCCATGAGGGGCCCACGAGGGTGGGGGCGTGCCTACCCCCTGGGCGCGCCTCCCTGCCTCGTGGCCTCCTCGTTTCTTTCTTGACGTTCACGCCAAGTCCCCTGGATTGCGTTTTTTCCAAAAATCACTCTCCTGAAGGTTTCATTCCGTTTGGATTATGTTTGATATTCCTTTTCTACCAAACACTGAAATAGGCAAAAAAAACAGCAATTTGCACTGGGCCTTTGGTTAGTAGGTTAGCCCCAGAAATAATATAGAAGTGTATAATAAAGCCCATTAAACATCCAAAACAGATAATATAATAGCATGGAACAATAAAAAATTATAGATACGTTGGAGACGTATCAGTAACGATAGTAGTAGCAAAAGTGCAACAAGGTAGCCCAATCCTTTTGAGGCAAAGGATAGGCCAAAACAGTCTCTTATGACAAGCAAAGCGTTCTTGAGGGTACGCGGGAATTTCATCTAGTCACTTTTGTCATGTTGGTTTTATTTGTGTTTGCTACCTTGATAATTTGATATGTGGGTGGACCGGTGCTTAGGTGTTATTATTACTTGAACAAACCTCCTACAAGCATCCGCAACTACGAGAAAAGTATTAAGAATAAATTCTAACCATATCATTAAACTCTTGGATCCAATCGGTCCCTTACAAAATAACGCATAAACTGGGGTTTAAGCTTCTGTCACTCTCGCAACCCACCATCTAATTGCTACTCCACAATGCGTTCCCTTAGGCCCAAATATGGTGAAGTGTCATGTAGTCGACGTTCACATGACACCACTAAGGGAATCACAACATACATACTATCAAAATATCAAACACATATCAAGTTCACATGATTACTTGCAACATGATTTCTCCCGTGACCTCAAGAACAAAAGTAACTACTCACAAATGATAAACATGTTCATGATCAGAGGAGTATTTAATAGCATAATGGATCTGAACATATGATCTTCCACCAAATAAACCCTATAGTAATCAACTATAAGATGTAACCAACACTACTGGTCACCCACATGCACCAACCTATAGTTCCGGTAAAAAGACTGAATACAAGAGATGAACTAGGGTTTGAGATGAGATGGTGTTGTTGAAGATGTTGATGGAGATTGCCCTCCCCAAGACGGGAGAGTTGTTGGTGATGATGATGATGATGATTTCCCCCTTCGGGAGGGAAGTTCCCCCGACGGAATCGCTCCGCCGGAGGGCAAAAGTGCTCCTGCCCAAGTTCTGCCTCGAGACGGCGGCGCTCCGTCCCGAAAGTCTCCTCCTTTTTTTCTAGGTCAAAATGACCTATATACCAGAAGATGGGCACCAGAGGTGGGCCGAGGAGGCCACAACCCACCAGGGCGCGCCTGGGGGCCCACCTAGTGGCCCCCCTCTGGTAGCTATTGGCTTCAATAATTCTTAAATATTCCATAAAAATCTCCGTGAAGTTTCAGCTTGTTTGGAGTAGTGCAGAATAGGTGGCCTGACGTAGCTTTTCCAGGTCCAGATTTCCAACTGTCGGAATTCTCCCTCTTGGTGTGTTTCTTGCAAATTATGAGAGAAAAGACATTAGAATTACTCCAAAAAGCATTATTATGGATAAAAACATTATAAATAACAGTAAGAAAACATGATGCAAAATGGACGTATCACTAACAACGGCTCCTAAATCACACAAAGCAGTTTTAACATAGTTTATTTTAATGGAGCAAGGTATAGTTGGTATTCCTGGATCTCTTAGTTTCTTTGGTATGCCACCTTTAAATGTGTAATTAGCAAGCATGGTGGAAATTTCAGCTTTCGGAATCTTCCTTTTATTGGCTACAATATCTTTCATATACTTAGCATAAGGAGACATTTTCAGAATGTCACTCAAACGAAGGCACAAATAGACATGTCTAAGCATTTCAACAAAGCGCTCAAATTCTTCATCATATTTGTTCTTTGAAGCTTTAGGTGGAAAGGGCCTGGGTTTCTGAATCATGGTTCTCTTTCTTTACCATGCTTCCTAGCAATGAAGTCTCTCTTATCATATCTTTTATTCTTAGGTTGTGGGTTATCAAGATTAACAACAGGTACTATTTCCACATCATTATCATTACTAGGTTGAGCATCAACATGAATATCATCATTATCATAGTTACTAGGTGATGTCTACTACGCAACCTTCTTCTTGTAGACGTTGTTGGGCCTCCAAGTGCAGAGGTTTATAGGACAGTAGCAAATTTCCCTCAAGTGGATGACCTAAGGTTTATCAATCCGTGGGAGGCGTAGGATGAAGATGGTCTCTCTCAAGCAACCCTGCAACCAAATAATAAAGAGTTTCTTGTGTCTCCAACACACCCAATACAATGGTAAATTGTATAGGTGCACTAGTTCGGCAAAGAGATGGTGATACAAGTGCAATATGGATGGTAGATATAGGTGTCGGTGTACTAAAGTAGGGGTACCTTAGTACCCCAGACTTGTGCACGGGCAGTCGTAGCACCCTGCGGCAAGGCCCGCCCCGGAAGCGCCAAGAGAAGACCAAGCGTTCAAGACAAGGCCCCCGGCAAGAGAGCTTGCCGGGCCAAGAAGACAAGGCCCCCGGCAAGAGGAGCTTGCCGGGCCAAGAAGACAAGGCCCCCGGCAAGAGGAGCTTGCCGGGACGACTGAGCCCATGTAAGGCCATCCAAGAACAAAGTATAACGAGACAGAAGATCGAGCCCCTGACAAGAGGAGCTTGTCGGGAAGGCCGAACCCAGGCACCACAAGAGAAGCCCGCCGTGGCGCGCCAAGCGCCCCGGCAAGGCCTGATAGCTGGCACGCTATCAGGCACAGGAAGACGACCCCCGCGGCAAGCCACTTGCCGCGGCAAGATCGTCACCTCAAGACTGCGCTCCAGCTCGCCCGCCCACGCGTCGCTCCGGGGCTTCCCCCGAGGGCACGTGGCGAGGCACCGCGCAGCCTGGGGCATGCGGTGGCATGCAGCCGACATCGTGGCGAACGGTGGCGCACCTAACGGTCCGCCTCGGTGCTGTCCGGGCGACCGTGACGGGCATTTAATGCCCTTGTCCCCTACCGTCAGAAGTAGGTATGATAACACTGTGCCGCACTGTAGCACCACCGTTCCCACACTATTACAGCTACCACCCCTTTTACACTTTTACCCCTTTCTCTTACGTTGACACCTGTCGGTGACCCCTTTGCGCTATAAAAGGAGGCCCGTGTGCAACGTAGAAGAGGTTCCGGGTTCCGGGTTCCGGGGTTTGGGAGATTCGGCATCCAGACAGCCATACGCTCGGTGCAGCTAGCTCTCCAAGCTCCCGAGCTCCCCAGTTCAATACAACTAAGCAGGAGTAGGGTTTTACGCGTCCATCGCGGCCCGAACCTGGGTAAACCGCCCGTGTGCCCGCCTCGATCTGCTCTCTGCGCTCCCTCCGCCCCCCTCGCCGGACAACGAAAGGGGCTCCGGCCCCATAGGTGCTCGCGGGGGGACGCCCGTCCGCCCCGACATCTTTGGCGCGCCAGGTAGGGGGCATCGACGCCGAGGGACAGCCCGCTCCTGCGGATCCCAGGATCCGTCCAGTCGAAGCAGGTGTCCCCGGTGAGCCTTGCTCCGGCGAGCAGACCAGCAATCTGAACGCCGAGGAACAGTCCGCTCCTGCGGATACGAGGATCTGTCCAGTTGAAGCGGGGGTTCCCGACGAGCTTTGGCATTCCTTCCCACGGGCTCGTGCGCGGCCCTCCTCGAGTATCCACTCGCGCAGAGACTGGGCAAGAAGCAGCTGCTCCTTGAGGAGGCCCGCCTTCTGGCCGCTGGGCGAATGATTCGCCTCCAGCGAACTCTGCGCCGCTCTCGCGGCCGCAGAAGCTAGCGCCAGAAGTCACGAGAAAGGCGACCTCGTTCCCCCGGCGCGCCTCGCCCGCCGGGGTGCCGAACGAGTTGACGCCGACCGTGGGAAGAAGTCTTTCCAGCGCGGTAGCCGGAACCTGTTTCCGCCAACCATCCCCTCTGCCCAAGTCTTGCCGCAGTTGCATGTGATCCTTGGCGCAGAGAGGGGCGCGGATCCCCAAGCATAGCTACGCCTAGCTCCGGAGGGTCGTGAGGCCCTGCCCCCTCACCTACCCCCAGGATGGGCTGGATGCTGCCCAAGGAGGTTTTACCCCACCGGGCGGCAAGCAATAAGAAAAGATAAGTTGCCGGAGCTCGAGCAATTGCTCCTTTAATTTTTAAGAGTTATCTCCCTCGAACGACCGAGCCTGGGTTGAGAGGCCTGAGCGCGGAAGGACCGGCACGAGACTGGTTGCGCCCTCGTTTCGTTTCGAGTCCGCTCAACGACTCGAGTGTGCTACACCCCGAGTAGCGTCCTCACTTTGTTTCGAGCTCGCCCGGCACCCTAAGCGTGCTGCGACCGCAGTCGCACCGTTTACTTTGCCTTGAGCCTGCTCAACAATCTGAGTGAGCGGCAACCAGCCGCGGCGAGGTTTCTTGCCGGTGGCAGCCCCGCCAGCGGGTCGCTGACGTCCCGCACTCGGCACCCGTGGCAAGGCGGAGGCCTACGCCGGCAAGTCCCCGAAAGCGTAGGGCGGAAACAAACAAGGCGCCGGTCGAGTAGAGGGGATAACAGTGCGATGCATAGCCTAAGATGAAAAGTTATATTACAAAATGCCTTACTGCTGCCCTAACCAGCCGTTTCCGTGGCATATTTAACAGCGGCAGGGAAAGGGAGATAAAAGAAAGGGGCAGGCGGCCTAATCTACGCGGTCGCCCTCGATCCTCTTGACCCCGGCCGCCTTCTTGACGATAGGGGCGATGAGGGCCCGGATCCCCGTCAGGTCTGCGTTCTCCGGCAAGGGCCTGAGGACGTTGGTAAGCCTGATGTCGGGATTGCGGAAAACGATCTTCACCAGCACCCTCTCGAGGGCCCCGGAGATGGCCTCCCGCATCTCGTCGGCCCGCTCCTTCGGGAGCGACGTTCGGAGGTGCTGGAGCGCCTGCACCACCCCCTGGAAGAAGGAAGTGAGCTTGGCGCTGGGCGCGACGTCCTCGTCGGTGAGGGACTGGTGGCCCTCGATCCCCAGTAGCGTCAGCTCCTTGTCGATGGTGGCGGCGATGTCGACGAGGCCCTCGGTCCACCGCTCCACTGTGTCCCTGAAGGTGTTCTGGGAAACGGCGGCGCGCCTCAGCAGCTCCTCGTTGCCGTCGACCTCCTTCCGTAAAGCCGCCTCCTGCTCCTTAGCGCTGTCCAGCGCCTTGCCGAGCGCCTCCAATTTCAGTTCCAGAGTGGAGTTGGAGTTCTTGGCGGCGTCGAGCTCCCGAATCTTCTCGGCGAAGCGACCCTGAAGCTCGCCAAGGGTGAGCGCACCCTTCTCGCGCTCCTGCCGGAGCGCGGCGAGCTCCTCGCCCTTCGCCTTGAGGTCGGAATCGAGCTGCGCCACCCTCGCCTCCAGCCCCTTCTTGGTGATCTCAGCGGCTGCGGCAGCGTCCCGCGCCTTCTTCAGGTCTCCGCTGAGCGCCCGCTCGCGCGCGGCAGCCTCCTCCTCGTGGTCGGCGAGGCTGGCCGTTTTCAGCACCAGCTCGCCTTCCCGCGCGGATAACTCCGCGGCGGCAAGCCTCTGCTGCTCCTCGGCCTCCCCGTCGCCCACAGGGATATCAACGCCGTCCGCCTCCTGAGCGCCGGCAACGCCATCGGCATCGCCACGCGCGCCCTCCTCGACGACGACCCCAGCCTTCGTCGGATCCGAGGCGGGCGCTGCGCTCGCCGCGGCCAGGGGATCGTCGGCCGCGTCCCCCGTCGGAAGGTCCTCCCTTGCCGGGGATCTCTCCCTTGGCGGGGTAGCAGACTCGGTCGGCACGGCGGAGGCGCCCTCTGGACGCGCCCGCCGGGGGCGCTCCGCTCCTGCCCAAAAAGCAACAACTTCGCATCAACAACAAGAAGAGGGAGGGCTCGCGTACGCACCAAGCAGCAAGAGCGAGTCATGTGCTCACGCTGGGGGCTGCGTTGCGAGCTGCCCTGAGGGTCCCCTGCCGGGTCCGGTAAGGGCGCCTCCGACACGACCTCGCTTGCCGGGGGAGATTCGTCATCAAGGATGACCCACGGGATCCTCGATCTCTTCGCTCTCCTCTGAGCCAGGGTCCTGAAAAGGGGACCGGGTCAGGGGAAGGGCGAACGAGCTGTCGAACAGGACGAACCATCAGGGAAAAAGATATGAGCTCCATGGGGAACTTACTCTCCGTCCTCCTCGTCGTCGGAGCTGAGCGCAGAATAGTCGAAAGCCGGCTCGGCCCTGACGCGGGGGGGCAGGGGAGTGGGCTCCCGAGGCCGCTTGGCGGGGGCAGTAGACGACTCCGCCCCCGTCGACGCCGCGGCACGGGGCGCAGCGGCAACCGAAGCCCCAGCCCGCGAAGACCCCGCTCCCGCTGCCGACCCGGCCCTGCGGAGGCGCCTCCTCGGCTGGGCCGGGGGCTCCGCCTGCGACGAGCCGCCCGGAGGCCGCAGGAAGGCAACGCCGACCTCCGACAAGCCACTCGCGTCTTGGGCAGGCTCGTCCTCGCCGCCGTGCCCGGCTGGTTCCTCCTGGTCGACAAGTTCCATCGGGTCGGCGAGGCTCTCCGCCTCCGCCGCCTCCGCCTCGGCCACGGTGAACCCAGCTTCGCCCGCGGCCGCGGCGGCCGCCGCCTCCTCCATCCTGGAGGCAATGTAAGCCAGCTCCGCCGCGGTGGTGGCTCGGATGAGGCCATCCTTCTCGGCGGGATCGACTGGCTCCTCCTCCAGGCCGTCGAAGAAGGCCCGCATGACATCATCCGGCGGTTCCTGCCAGGTCGCGTTGACCCCGTGCGAGTCGCACAATGGCATCATCGCAAGGATATGGCTGAGCGACGAGTTGTTGCACAAGGGAACGACGCCCGGCGGCAGCCGGAACCACTCCGGGTGGTTAGGGTCGTGCTTGAACAACTCCTTCAACATTGCGTCGTGCTCCAGCACGGTGAAGTTGAAATTGAGGCCCGGACGCAGCCTCATGATGTCCGCCGCGTTCTGGAACTCCCAGGCCGGCTTCCCCCTCTCTTGCAGGGGGGCGATCCGGCGGCGAAGGAAATCCGCGCCGACGGCGCCGACGGTGAGGCCGGCGAGCCTGAGACGCAGGATCCGGGTGATGGCGATCTTCAATCTGGCATCGTCCGGAGACACCTCGCTCCAGCCATCGCCGCGCACCACCGGAGTTCGGCGCACGACGGTGAACGGCTGCGGATGGTCCTCGACAATCAAGCACCATTCCGCCCTCCACTCCTCCCACCTGCCACGGAGGTCCCCGCCCAAGTAGGCCTCCTTCTTGCCGGACCGGGAAACCCAGGCGATCCCACCGGACAGCGGCTCTCCTTTCTCCACCCGAGGGACAAAGAAGTGCCGGAAGAGGGCCACGTTGGGACGAATTCCGACGAAGTTCTCGCAGAGGTGCGTGAAGACCGCCATTGTGAGGACGGCATTGGGGGTAAAGTCGAGAAGGTGGAGGCCATAGGTGCTCATGATTTCAGAAAAGAACTCCGAGTAAGGCGGGCAGAGCCCGCAGTAGAAGAAGACGACGAAGAAAGGATACCCGGTCGGGTACTGCTTCTGGGCTTCGGCGGGGAGCACCCGCGTGCGCGGATGCGCTCGCGTCTTCGTCGACCAGAAAAGGGAGTACTTGTCCCTCAGCTCCACCGCACCGAGCTGGGGGGGGGAACGTCGCCGCCCCCTTCCGAAGCACTTCAAGCCGTAGCGCCTCGGCCGATTTCGCAGGCTTCCCCTTCGCCTTGTCGCTCTTCGGGGCCATGGCGGGGGCGGGGGAGGGGGATCGTCGAAGCTGACGACAACGGGCGCTCCAAGAACAGATCGCTGCTGCCTCTGGGAGAAGGAGGTGGCAGAGGTTTTAGAGAGGTGGTAACCGAAGGAAAGGCGAACCGCCCCTACTTTCCTCCGCCATAAGAGGAAGAGGTGGGGGGGGGACGTTTCGCCTCTCCAAATCAAGAGATCGTGCGCGACGTGACGCGCGCCTGTGCGGTTCAGCCCCGCGCACGCCACCCACGTCACGCTCACCCCGCACGCCCCGCCCCCACGACGCCGCGGTAAGCGCGCGCCGCCTAGGGAAGGCGCGGCGGATGCGGAGTAAGGAGCAGCGCGACCAAGGCCATGCGTGCCCGTGCACCGTTAGGGCCTGGCCCAACAACGCTCGGCACCATGTGTGGCCCAGGCCCGGGGGCTCCTGTCGGTGTACTAAAGTAGGGGTACCTTAGTACCCCAGACTTGTGCACGGGCAGTCGTAGCACCCTGCGGCAAGGCCCGCCCCGGAAGCGCCAAGAGAAGACCAAGCGTTCAAGACAAGGCCCCCGGCAAGAGGAGCTTGCCGGGCCAAGAAGACAAGGCCCCCGGCAAGAGGAGCTTGCCGGGCCAAGAAGACAAGACCCCGGCAAGAGGAGCTTGCCGGGACGACTGAGCCCATGTAAGGCCATCCAAGAACAAAGTATAACGAGACAGAAGATCGAGCCCCCGACAAGAGGAGCTTGTCGGGAAGGCCGAACCCAGGCACCACAAGAGAAGCCCGCCGTGGCGCGCCAAGCGCCCCGGCAAGGCCTGATAGCTGGCACGCTATCAGGCACAGGAAGACGACCCCCGCGGCAAGCCACTTGCCGCGGCAAGATCGCCACCTCAAGACTGCGCTCCAGCTCGCCCGCCCACGCGTCGCTCCGGGGCTTCCCCCGAGGGCACGTGGCAAGGCACCGCGCAGCCTGGGGCATGCGGTGGCATGCAGCCGACATCGTGGCGAACGGTGGCGCACCTAACGGTCCGCCTCGGTGCTGTCCGGGCGACCGTGACGGGCATTTAATGCCCTTGTCCCCTACCGTCAGAAGTAGGTATGATAACACTGTGCCGCACTGTAGCACCACCGTTCCCACACTATTACAGCTACCACCCCTTTTACACTTTTACCCCTTTCTCTTACGTTGACACCTGTCGGTGACCCCTTTGCGCTATAAAAGGAGGCCCGTGTGCAACGTAGAAGAGGTTCCGGGTTCCGGGTTCCGGGGTTTGGGAGATTCGGCATCCAGACAGCCATACGCTCGGTGCAGCTAGCTCTCCAAGCTCCCGAGCTCCCCAGTTCAATACAACTAAGCAGGAGTAGGGTTTTATGCGTCCATCGCGGCCCGAACCTGGGTAAACCGCCCGTGTGCCCGCCTCGATCTGCTCTCTGCGCTCCCTCCGCCCCCCTCGCCGGACAACGAAAGGGGCTCCGGCCCCATAGGTGCTCGCGGGGGGACGCCCGTCCGCCCCGACAATAGGTTTTTGTAATCTGAAATTATAAAAACAGCAAGGTAACTAACAATAAAAGTGAGCACAAATGGTATTGTAATGCGTTGAAACAAGGCCTAGGGTTCATACTTTCACTAGTGCAAGTTCTCTCAACAATAACAACATAATTGGATCATATAACTATCCCTCAACATGCAACAAAGAGTCACTCCAAAGTCGCTAATAGCGGAGAACAAACGAAGAGATTATGGTAGGGTACGAAACCACCTCAAAGTTATTATTTCCAATCAATCCGTTGGGCTATTCCTATAAGTGTCACAAACAGCCCTAGAGTTCGTACTAGAATAACACCTTAAGACACAAATCAACCAAAACCCTAATGTCACCTAGATACTCCAATGTCACCTCAAGTATCCGTGGGTATGATTATACGATATGTATCACACAATCTCAGATTCATTTATTCAACCAACACATAGAACCTCAAAGAGTGCCCCAAAGTTTCTACCGGAGAATCACGACGAAAACGTGTGCCAACCCCTATGCATAGGTTCATGGGCGGAACCCGCAAGTTGATCACCAAAACATACATCAAGTGAATCACGTGATATCCCATTGTCACCACAGATACGCACGGCAAGACATACATCAAGTGTTCTCAAGTCATTAAAGACACAATCCGATAAGATAACTTCAAAGGGGAAACTCAATCCATTACAAGAGAGTAGAGGGGGAGAAGCAACATAAGATCCAACTATAATAGCAAAGCTTGCGATACATCAAGATCGTGCCAAATCAAGAACACGAGAGAGAGATCAAACACATAGCTATTGGTACATACCCTCAGCCCCGAGGGTGAACTACTCCCTCCTCGTCATGGAGAGCACCGAGATGATGAAGATGGCCACCGGTGAGGGCCCCCCCCCTCCGGCAGGGTGCCGGAACAGGGTCCCGATTGGTTTTTGGTGGCTACAGAGGCTTGCGGCGGCGGAACTCCCGATCTATTCTCTGTTCTGGAAGTTTTAGGATACATAGGTATATATGGGTGAAAGAAGTACGTCGGTGGACCGAAGGGGGGGCACGAGGCAGGGGCGCGCCCTAGGGGGGCGCCCTCCACCCTCGTGAGCACCTCCCTTCTTTCCTGACATGCACTCCAAGATTTTCCGGTAGCTTTCCTTTCAGAAATAACTTCTCCAGTTGATTTCGTTCCGTTTCGACTCCGTTTGATATTCCTTTTCTTCGAAACACTGAAATAGGCAAAAAAAACAACAATTCTGGGTTGGGCCTCCGGTTAATAGGTTAGTCCCAAAAATAATATAAAAATGGATAATAAAGCCCAACATTGCCCAAAACAGTAGATAATATAGCATGGAGCAATCAAAAATTATAGATACGTTGGAGACGTATCACTAGGTTCATGTTTATCACCAGATTGTGTCTCAACATCAGAAATGGAAATATCATTTGGATTCTCAGGTGTGTCTACAGTAGGTTCACTAGAAACATGCGAAGTCCTATCATCTTTCTTTTTATTTCTAGATGGACTGGGTGCTCAGTATTAATTCTTTGAGAGTCTTGTTCAATTCATTTAGGGTGACCTTCAGGATACAAAGGTTCCTGAGTCATTTTACCACCCATGGTCACAACCCTAATAGCAGGATCATTCATCTTATTATTCATCTCATTAAGCAATTCATTTTGTGCTTTGAGGACTTGTTCTACTTGAGTTTTTATCATGGAAGCATGTTTACTCACACCTTTGAGATCATTAACAGTTCTAAACATATAGTCACTCAAGCGTTCAATCATGTAAGCATTTCATTTCAATTGTCTACTAACATATGCATTGAAGTTTTCTTGTTTAACAATAAAGTTATCAAATTCATCCAAGCATTGACTAGCAGATTTAGTATAAGGAATATCACTTTCATCAAATCTATAGAGAGAATTTACCTCTACTACCTGTGTCGGGGTATTAAGACCATGTATTTCTTCAATAGGTGGTAAATTCTTGACATCTTCAGCTTTAATACCATTTTCTTTCATAGATTTATTTGCCTCTTGCATATCTCCATGACTTAGAAATAGAATACCTCTTTTCTTCGGAGTTGGCTTAGGCGCTGGTTCGGGAAGAGTCCAATCATTATCATTACTCAATATATTATTCAATAATTCTTCAGCTTGTTCAATAGTTCGTTCCTTGAAAACACAACCAACACAACTATCTAGGTGGTCCCTAGAAGCATCGGTTAGTCCATTATAAAAGATACCAAGTATTTAATTTTTCTTGAGAGGATGATCAGGCAAAGCATTGAGTAATTGGAGAAGCCTCCCCCAAGCTTGTGGGAGACTCTCTTCTTCAATTTTCACAAAGTTAAATATTTCCTGTAGAGCAGCTTGTTTCTTGTGAGCAGGAAAATATTTTTCGGAGAAGTAGTATATCATATCCTAGGGACTACGCACACAACCAGGAGTAAGAGAATTATACCATGTCTTAGCATCACCCTTTAATGAGAGAGAAACAACTTAAGAATATAGTAATAGCGAATTTTTTCCTCTTGGGCAAATATGGTGGCTATAGTATTCAGTTTAGTAAGATGTGCCACAACAATTTCAGATTCGTAACCATGGAAAGGATCAGATTCAACCAAAGTAATTAACTCAGGATTGACTGAGAATTCATAATCCTTATCAGTAACAAAGATAGGTGAAGTACCAAACTTAGGATCATATTCCATCCTAGCATTCAAAGATTTTTCTTTCAACTTGACTAATAATTTCTTAATATCCTATCTATCCTTACAAGCAAGAAAGTCTGTAGCTACCTCTCCATCCATAACATACCCCTTAGGTATAATAGGCAATTCATATCTAGGCTAATCAGGTCTAATAGGTGTATCAAAATCTTCAGTTTCAATAATTTGATCAGCTTCAGAAATCTCATCAGTTTCAGCATTCTCAGTTTCTTTAGCTTTACCAAGTTGTTCATCAAGAAATTCACCCAGTGGCACAGCCTTATCAAGCAAAGTACTAGTATCGTCATTCATAGCAGAAGTAGATCACCAATTACTTGCGACATATCAGGATTGATAGCAGGTGGTGGTGTCACAAGTTTACTTAAAACAGAAGGTGAATCAAGTGCAGAGCTAGATGGCACTTCCTTATCTCCCCTCGTCCTAGAGGGAACGATCTTGGTTCTGGTATCTTTCAAATTCTTCATAGTGATCAACAGATATAAATCCCAAGTGACTCGACAAATAGAGCTATACTCCTCGGCAACGGCGTAAGGAAAAGGTCTTGATAACCCACAATTATAGGGGATCGCAATAGTTTTCGAGTGTAGAGTATTCAACCCAAGTTTATTGATTCGACACAAGGGGAGCCAAAGAATATTCGCAAGTATTAGCAGTTTAGTTGTCAATTCAACCACACCTGAAAGACTTAATATTTACAACAATGTATTTAGTAGCAAAGTAGTATTATAGTAATGCTAACAGTAGCAATAGTAACAGTAGCAGTTTTGTAATGATTGTAAGAATAGCATCAACGAAAGTAACTTAGCAAAGATCAATATGTGAAAAGCTCGTAGGCATTGGATAAGCGATGGATAATTGTGTTGGATAGTATTCATCATTTAGCATTCATAACCTACGGCGACACAAAACTAGCTTCAATTCATTAATGTAATGTAGGCATGTATTCCGTATATAGTCACATGCTTATGGAAAAGAACTTGCATGACATCTTTTGTCCTACCCTCCTGTGGCAGCGGGGTCCATAAGGAAACTAAGGGATATTAAGGCTTCCTTTTAATAGAGAAGCGGAACAAAGCATTAGCACTTAGTGAATACATGAACTCCTCAAACTACGGTAATCGCAGGAAAGAATCCCAATTATTGTCACCTTGGGGTATGCGGATCATAACTCGTAATTGGTGTCTACAACTTGCAATATCGGATCAAGAAAACATATATATATTCATGAAATCATAATAGATTCAGATCTGAAATCATGTCACTCAGGCCCTAATGACAAGCATTAAGCATAGCAAAGTCATACCAACATCAATCTCAGAACATAGTGGATACTAGGGATCAAGCCCTAACAAAACTAACTCGATTACATCATAAATCTCATCCAACCCATCACCGTCCAGCAAGCCTACGAAGGAATTGCTCATTCCCGACGGTGAGCATCAAGAAATTGGTGATGGAAGAAGGTTGATGATGATGACGACATCAATTTCCCCTCTCCGCAGCCCCAAACAGACTCCAGATCAGCCCTCCCGATGAAGAACAGGAGGCAGCGATGGCTCCGTATTGTGAAACACAATGAACCCATCTCTCTGATTTTTTCCTCCGCGAATAGGTATATATCGAGTTGGACTTAGGGTTGTGTTACGCCCCCGATTCAATCGTACACTAATCATACACGCAAACATGTACGATCAAGATCAGGGACTCGCGGGAAGATATCACAACACAACTCTAAAAATAAAATAAGTCATACAAGCATCATAATACAAGCCAGGGGCCTCGAGGGCTCGAATACAAGTGCTCGATCATAGACGAGTCAGCGGAAGCAACAATATCTGAGTACATACATAAGTTAAACAAGTTTGCCTTAAGAAGGCTAGCACAAACTGCCTCCGGCCTGGGATCCTCCTAAACTACTCCTGGTCGTCGTCAGCAGCCTGCACATAGCAGTAGGCACCTCCGATGTAATAGGAGACGTCGTCGACGGTGGCGTCTGGCTCCTGGGCTCCAGCATCTGGTTGCGACAACCAGGTAGAAGGGAAAGGGGAAAAGAGGGAGAAAAGCAACCATGAGTACTCATCCAAAGTACTGGCAAGCAAGGAGCTACACTACATATGCATGGGTATATGTGTAAAGAGGATATATCGGTGGACTGAACTGCAGAATGCCAGAATAAGAGGGGGATAGCTAATCTTGTCAAAGACTATGCTTCAGGCCACCTCCATCTTGCAGCATCTAGAAGAGAGTAGATGGTAAGTTCACCAAGTAGCATCGCATAGCATAAACCTACCCGACGATCCTCTCGTCGTCGCCCTGTGTGAGAGCGATCACCGGGTTATATCTGGCACTTGGAAGGGTGTGTTTTATTAAGTATCTGGTTCTAGTTGTCATAAGGTCAAGGTACAACTCCAAGTCGTCCTATTACCGAAGATCACGGCTATTCGAATAGATAAACTTCCCTGCAGGGGTGCACGACATAACCCAACACGCTCGATCCCATTTGGCCGGACACACTTTTCTGGGTCATGCCCGGCCGCGGAAGATCAACACGTCGCAGCCCCACCTAGGCACAACAGAGAGGTCATCATGCTGGTCTAAATCCTATGCGTGCATGGGTCTGGGCCCATCGCCCATTGCACACCTGCATGTTGTGTAACCGGCTGGAGAGCAGACCTAGCAACCTCCATTTCAAAGGAAGTTGCGTTACGCGGTCCAACCCGGCGCGCGCCGCTCAGTCGCTGACGTCACAAAGGCTTCGGCTGATACCACGACGTCGAGTGCCCATATCTTTCCCACGTAGTTGGTTAGTGCGTATAGACCAAATGGCCAGACTCAGATCAAATACCAAGAACTCGTTAAGCGTGTTATTTTGAAGTAACCGCGGACGCCGACCAGGGCCAGGCCCACCTCTCACCTAGCTAGTCTCAACCTGCCCTGTCGCTCCGCCACAAAGATCCACACAGAGGGCTGTTGGGACAAAGGTCCTTTCAGCCCCAATCCGTGAATCACTCGCAGGTGCTCCACGAGCCGACCCGACTTTAGCCACCACATGTATCATGTATAAAGTATATAGTATATACTCGTGATCACCTCCCGAGTGATCATGGCCCGATAGTATAGCACAGCAGACGGACAAGAATGTAGGGCCACAGATGGAATACTAGCATCCTATACTAAGCATGTAGGATTGCAGGTAAAGGTAACAACAGTAGTAGCGAGGACAGGCTATGCAGCAGAATAGGATTAAGGGAAAGCAGTAACATGCTACACTACTCTAATGCAAGCAGTATAGAGTAGAATAGGCGATATCTGGTGATCAGGGGGGCTTGCCTGGTTGCTCTGGCAAGACGGAGGGGTCGTCAACACCGTAGACGATCGGGGTACCAGCAGCAGCATCAGTCTCGTAGTCTACCGAAGAGAAGAGGGGGAAGAAACAATGAATACAATGCAAACATATGCATATCGATGCATGACATAACAAGTAGCAGTGCCAAGTGTGCCCTAACGCGGTAGGAGGTGATATTGGCGAAGGGGGAAAACATCCTGGAAAGTATTCCCGGTGTTTCGCGTTTTCGGACAGATGAACCGGAGGGGGAAAGTTGCGAGTTCGATAGGTTAGGGATGTGTCACGGACGAACGGGCTACGTATCCGGATTCGTCTCGTCGTTCTGAGCAACTTTCATGTAGAAAACATTTTCATCTGAGCTACGGTTTATTTTCTATATTTTTCTAAAGTTTTAATCATTTTTTGAATTTATTTATCTATTTAATTCTAACATTAACCAGAATAGTGTAAGCTGACGTCATCATGATGTTAGCAGTCAACAGGGGGTTGACTGGGTCAACCTGACGTGTGGGTCTCGTTCGTCATTGACTCACACTAACTAAACATGATTTATTAGCTTAATTAGTTAATTAGGTTAACTAAGTTTCATTAGTTTATTAAACGTGATTAATTAAGTTAAATAGTTCATTAACTAACTAATTATTTATTTGTTTTAATCACTTTTTCTTTAATGTTTTCTGGGGCGTGGGGCCCCCTAGTCAGTGGCTCTCGGGGAGCCATAGCGGGCGCGGGAGTCGGGCACACCCGACCGGGCACTGCGGGGCGGTAGGGGAGCTGCGGCGAGGGGGTACGGCGCGCGGGGCGGGCGAGGGCACCGGCGGGGCGAACGGATCCGTGGCGGGAGGAGCAGAGGGGGCGTGGGCGCGGCCAGGGGGCTGTGTAGAGCAGCAGCCAGGGGGTCGCGGGCGAGCGGCGCAGGCAGAAGCGGGCGACGAGGGTACAGGGGGCGGCGAAGCTCGGGGATCCAGGGGCGCGGGCTCGCGCGCCGGTGCGCGTGCCAGGCTACGCGGGGCACCGGCCAACGCGGGCAGGGGTGAGCGCGGTGAGCGGCGGCGGCTGCAGGGGCATACACGGGAGCAGGCATGCGCAGACGCGCACCGCGGTGCGGTGCGAGGGGAAGAGGAGGTCAGGGGTGCGGAGCTGCAACACGACGAGCATGAGGCGTGCGGCGACGGTGGAGCGATGTGCGCGGTGAGCGAGCGAGGTCGCGCGAGAGAGAGAAAGGAGGAGGAAGGGTGCGCGCTCACAGGGGTCGTAGGGTTCGGGGCAACAGGGCTTGGGGAGGAGGACGGAGACGACGGGACGGAGAGGAGGCAGGCCGGGGGGGTCCGGGCGGCGATGGGCGATGGCGGTGCGGCGTCGCGGCGAGGCGGCACCAGGCGACGGCGGTGAGCGGTTCCCCTCCTCGATCCCTATCCAATCGGGGGAAAGGGGGGAGATATTTCGGGGGGTGTGGGTGTCGGTGGGCGAGTGGGGGAGGTTATGGGGGTGCGGGGGTGGTTGCTCGGCCTGGTGGGGTGGCCGACTGGGCCGGCTGGGTCGAGGCCCAGTGGGGGGTTTCCTTTTATTTATTTATTTTGTTTGTTTCTATTTTGTAATTTCTTTTCTTTTTATTTATTTTCTTTTTTGTTTTAAATCATTATAAATTATCTAGGCATTTTATAAAAATGTGTTTATTACACCATATTTACTTATGCAAAATATGGCACCTCCCGAACTTTTTTGTTTTAAATTTTGAAAAACTTTTATTGTTGAAATTAATTTGAATTTAAATTTTGAAACGGTTTTGAATCATCGCACGGTTAACAACAGTAACCGTGGTGACGTGGCACCATTAGCGTGGGATTACTGTAGCTTAATTACCCAGGCGTTACAAATCTCCTCCACTACAAGAAATCTCATCCCGAGATTTAAGAGGTAGAGTAAGGGGGAAAGATCTGGTTACGAAATTCTAACGAATCCTCTCGGTCTTGGTTGCTCTTCTCGAAGAGGTCAATCCATTACGTTGATGTCTCCATTTCTCTGCTTCATGCCATCATGATGAAGTCGGCATCCTTTCTTCGGGAACCCCGTCATACTTACGAAAGAATAAAGGGTGGTTATTCCGGAAGAGCGGACCTCTGTAAGGTTGACTACCTGGTAGCTAACATCGGGGGAAGGAGGCAGAAAGTAACTCTCGAACTGAAACTTAAGAAAATTTCAAGAGCAGAGTTAGAAGGTACCATGAGAAGTTTCCACTGGGCAGGCAATCATTGGATGGCCTAATCAGAAGGTGAAGGGGGTTCAGAACAACGAGAATAAGCATTGCGTCTGATACCAGAGTAGATCACTTAGCAGGTGGCCCGTGAATTACATAAGTCAAGCGCGAGGAATAACTTTGACATCAGGGGGTACAAGAGAGTCAGGTTTCGATCCTGTGGAACTGTGGGTTATGGGCCCACCATGTGGGTTAAAAGTAGGAAGGGCGACGTCTTGCACGATCATGTAAGCAAGGTATGTCAGAGATAGCCTATCAGTTATGTCGGCAACAACATCAGTACCAAGGGCGAGGGACGAAGAGAACCATTTTCCTGCTCGTTGAACGAGCACAGACCATTAGGCAAAGTTCTCGTCCATCGGTGGCTACCGAAATGTCATCAACAATCGTAACAAGGTCTTGCTGACAGAATTGTACAACGAGGTGTTTACATAAGCAGGAGAATATTACTGCTTAGATCGTATAGATCACCAGAAAGGTTAAACCAAACAATGGAAAGGAATATATGATTATCAGATTAGACAGAACAATGGAAAGGAAAACGTGTTAGAACACATATCCCAGGGGTATATCCTTCCCACGGACAAGTAGGGCATGATATCCATGACATGATATAAAGTAGAAAACCCTTTAGGTAAGGGGAGATAAACTTCATGACATTACCCATACAACAGTGTTTGGATAATTGATAAAGAAAATTCAGCGTTGTGCTTCAAATGTTCTTATTGATGATCGGAGTACCACCGACATGCTTTGAGATAGCATTGACATGGTCAACGGGTAAAGATCGGGCTATGGATACATAAGGGATCCATCAGCATCAACTTATAGAATAAGTCTTACAATTTCGTCAGGGAAGAATGGTTAACCTTGCTAAAACAAGAAGAACTATAACACTAGGTCCTCCGGCCAGGTGTGCTAGGCATGGCATCACCTTATCGGGTCAAATACTAATGTTATAACTCTTGGGAATTTGTTCTAACCATCATATCTGACCGAGATTCAGATCTGAAGGGTGTCAGGATACCTCAGATTCTAGATGCCTGAGAAGGAAAGGTACAACAACAGTTGATGCAAAGACATTTTTAAGATCCTTGGGAAATGAACCATGGAAGCAAGTTCCGAAACCAGAGTTCAGCACTAAACCAAGGAGAGGATGAGGAGGTGGCTGATGGACTCAGCGACAATTCATTGAGATTAACAAAACATGGATGTCCACAATTATGTGAATAAGGAGATAACATTTGTCGGATCAAATGATATAAGGAGATATGCTCGAGGAAAACATACCCAATTTAAACATTGGTTGAAAGGTGCACCCAAAAT
Organism: Aegilops umbellulata; assembly: GCA_032464435.1. Classification (NCBI taxonomy): domain Eukaryota; kingdom Viridiplantae; phylum Streptophyta; class Magnoliopsida; order Poales; family Poaceae; genus Aegilops; species Aegilops umbellulata. The sequence goes on from CP136058.1 coordinate 354,592,242, forward strand.
ATGGGCTTAGGTAGCATGACCGATGTTATAATGGTGATTCGATAACCAATGGTCTAAGAATGAAATGTTGATCATTAACTTCAAAGCAATAGAGTTGCTAGAAGGAAAGAATCCAAGCAACACCGTTCACTTGTTGGAATCAACACGGGGACCAAGAAAGAATGGGGATGGTGAGAAGTATCACTATACCAAGAATTATTAAGAGGTGGGGCAATCCTTGCAACATCCTTGACATAAGGGAGAGTAATACTCCAAGGTAGAACATAATACAAACTGGATAGCAAGTTGCATCCATAACAAGAACAAGTTTGTGATGAAAGGAAGGTAAAGATGTCGTCGATGGTAACTCAAATTACCAAGGGACGAGGATGGCACTTACCATTATGAATTAGTTTGATATCCTGGAAGGAATCAAAATGTTGATGATGTTCACGACAAATTTGGTCGAGAGGCTCCATGAAGATGTAATCGATCGGTGACGACATCAAGCCAAGGGAATGGTGAAGAAAAAGGCCATTATAAACATAGGTAAGATGTCATCTCAGGATTTAGAGTTGTCTCTCAAGACAAACAATATGACGGTGAAAGTTCGATGTAAGCTTAGAGCACCGTTGGGATTGTGTCCCGAGGATGAAGGACATAGGTAGAATGGTCAAGCAGTCAGCGTGACGATGATAATGTAGTCAATCAGCTGGGAATGTCACGATCGAGTATAAACTCATAAGCAATGAAGATTACTAATAGTTGTTGGATCACAGTGCGGACTCAATTCAGTTGTCGGTGTACTTGAGGGGTTCTAACAACTCAGAATCCGTTGGAAAATGGAATCGGCAAGAATATTAGCTGATGAAGAATCCATAAGAAGTTATGTAGTTCCAAGATAATCTCGAGATACCAGGGGGTTATACTCGACGATAGATCAAAGTAGAGGTTGGACCGGGGTATTGATCCACAGAAGACAAGTGCTTAAATTTGCGCGAGAAATGGGATCAAAGAAGAACATATGGTCAGAAGCACGATTGCAAAGGATCAATTCACCGATACCAAAGCATATTATATCAAGGAAATGGTTATTATTACAAGAAGCTTTCATGATAGGATCTACATCGTGTCCATGGGCATGAACACAAAGTTCAAGGTCGACTCCCACTTCTCCAATGCATAACCTTTCTTTCACTTCTCGTCTTCGAAGAAGTTGCAGTGTTGAAATTTTGATCTGGCGAAGCACCAGAAGAGTATGACTCGTGAAAACTTTTGGGTTCACACGGTTTTAGAGAAGGTATAGGTTCAACCCATCGGGGCATCTTAGAAAAATATACCACAAGCTTCAAGAGTAAATATCACCAACTCGAAAGCAGAGCAAGGTTGAGAAAGTAGAGGATACAATTTACAAAAGGCATTATGTATCCGAGGGAAGGCTCACAAGGTTATTGAATATGAAGGACGTTGTCGGATAAAATCCATTAAAGGATTTGCCGCTCCATAACAGAGCTAATGTGAGCATCGGCACACAACCTGAGGAAGTAACAATGCAAAGGCATTGGATTATAGAAACAACTGATTAATCCAGAGCTCAAATGCAAAGGAATTGTGATTTTGAAATCAAGGGATCAGAAGCAATGTTCTGATTAGGGATGGATAAGTTGAATAGCCTTAGGGGTACAATCGACGACAATTGGATTGGTTGAGAACCAGCTCATGTTTAAAATGACGTATGAGCCGGAAAGATAATTTAAAAGGATCAACTGATGATTGCGTGCATTCGCACTCATGTTGAATCAATAGGATCAAAATGACGGTGCCTAAGGATACTAACAAATATTGGCAGACATATGGAAAGCATCCATAATGCAAGTAGACAAGTATTGCAGAGCAATACGCTACTAAGGATTTTTGGAGGATCGAATAGTATTTCGAAGACCTCTGAGAAACACATGAACAACTGGTGATTAGTGGATACTGGTATGCGCGAGGAATTGGTAGGGGTATTAATGCAGAACAGAGCTGCAAAGCGGTGGGCACAAAGGATTCTCGGATTATAGGAGAATTTTTCAGGGTATCAAGTAATAATAAGGGCAACTCGAAACGAAGGTATGAACGACAAGTGCAAGTGGTTATCCATAAGGGTTTATCGATGGTCGGGAATAGCAAAAGCGGTGGGCACAGAGTATCGAGAGAATATCGGAGAGTATCTTCGGAAGCTTCTGGTGCAGCAGGCGATCATCTGAAGTGAGGGGCTCTCTAGGAGAAGTATTTTCGAGAACCTAAGTTAGTTTTGTTTTTAGCAAAATCATTTAACCCGAATAGAAGAGAGATCAGAGTCCCGGAGTAAAGATCGAGGAGTAAAAGATCCTAATACCACCCAATGGAGACGTGGGCCCATGGGCCGCACAGCCATGTTAGTAAAACGGTTTTCATCGACTAGACTCAACTTCGGCCAAGGAGTATGGAAGGGGGATTCCTACAGGCAGTCGGCTCTGATACCAACTTGTTACGCCCCGATTCAATCGTACACTAATCATACACGCAAACGTGTACGATCAAGATCAGGGACTCATGGGAAGATATCACAACACAACTCTAAAAATAAAATAAGTCATACAAGCATCATAATACAAGCCAGGGGCCTCGAGGGCTTGAATACAAGTGCTCAATCATAGACGAGTCAGCGGAAGCAACAATATCTGAGTACAGACATAAGTTAAACAAGTTTGCCTTAAGAAGGCTAGCACAAACTAGGATACAGATCGAAAGAGGCGCAAACCTCCTGCCTGGGATCCTCCTAAACTACTCCTGGTCGTTGTCAGCAGCCTGCACGTAGTAGTAGGCACCTCCGGTGTAATAGGAGACATCGTCGACGATGGCGTCTGGCTCCTGGGCTCCAGCATCTGGTTGCGACAACCAGGTAGAAGGGAAAGGGGAAAAGAGGGAGAAAAGCAACCGTGAGTACTCATCCAAAGTACTCGCAAGCAAGGAGCTACACTACATATGCATGGGTGTATGTGTAAAGAGGCTATATCGGTGGACTAAACTGCAGAATGCCAGATAAGAGGGGGATAACTAATCCTGTCGAAGACTATGCTTCAGGGAACCTCCATCTTGTAGCATGTAGAAGAGAGTAGATGGTAAGTTCACCAAGTAGCATCACATAGCATAAACCTACCCGGCGAACCTCTCGTCGTCGCCCTGTGTGAGAGCGATCATCGGGTTATATCTGGCACTTGGAAGGGTGTGTTTTATTAAGTATCCGGTTCTATTTGTCATAAGGTCAAGGTACAACTCCAAGTCGTCCTATTACCGAAGATCATGGCTATTCGAATAGATAAACTTCCCTGCAGGGGTGCACGACATAACCCAACACGCTCGATCCCATTTGGCCGGACACACTTTTCTGGGTCATGCCCGGCCGTGGAAGATCAACACGTCGCAACCCCACCTAGGAACAACAGAGAGGTAGCACGCCGGTCTAAATCCTATGCATGCAGGGGTCTGGGCCCATCGCCCATTGCACACCTGCACGTTGCATATGCGGCCGGAGAGCAGATCTAGCAACCTCCATTTCAAAGGAAGTTGCGTTACGCGGTCCAAGCCGGCGCGCGCCGCTCAGTCGCTGACGTCACGAAGGCTTCGGCTGATACCACGACGTCGAGTGCCCATATCTTTCCCACGTAGTTGGTTAGTGCGTATAGACCAAATGGCCAGACTCAGATCAAATACTAAGAACTCGTTAAGTGTTTTTTTAAGTAACCGCGGACGCCGACCAGGGCTAGGCCCACCTCACACCTAGGTAGCCTCAACCTGTCCCGTCGCTCCGCCACAAAGATCCACACAGAGGGCCATTGGGACAAAGGTCCTTTCAGCCCCCAATCCGTGAATCACTCGCGGGTGCTCCACGAGCCGACCCGACTTTAGTCACCACATGTATCATGTATAAAGTATATAGTATATACCCGTGATCACCTCCCGCGTGATCACAGCCCGATAGTATAGCACAGCAGACAGACAAAAATGTAGGGCCACAGATGGAATACTAGCATCCTATACTAAGCATGTAGGATTGCAGGTAAAGGTAACAACAGTAGTAACAAGGACAGGCTATGCAGCAGAATAGGATTAACGGAAAGCAGTAACATGCTACACTACTCTAATGCAAGCAGTACAGAGTAGAATAGGCGATATCTGGTGATCAAGGGGGGGGGGCTTGCCTGGTTGCTCTGGTAAGACGGAGGGGTCGTCAATACCGTAGTCGATCGGGGTACCAGTAGCAACGTCAGTCTCGTAGTCTACCAGAGAGAAGAGGGGGAAGAAACAATGAATACAATGCAAGCAAATGCATATCGATGCACGACATAACAAGTAGCGGTGCCAAGTGTGCCCTAACGCGGTAGAAGGTGATACCGGCGAAGGGGGAAAACATCCGGGAAAGTATTCCCGGTGTTTCGCGTTTTCGGACAGATGAACTGGAGGGGGAAAGTTGCGAGTTCGATAGGTTAGGGATGTATGGCGGACGAATGGGCTATGTATCCGGATTCGTCTCGTCGTTCTGAGCAACTTTCATGTAGAAAACATTTTCATTTGAGCTACGGTTTATTTTCTATGTTTTTCTAAAGTTTTAATCATTTTTTGAATTTATTTATCTATTTAATTCTAACATTATCCAGAATAGTGTAAGCTGACGTCATCATGACATCAGCAGTGAACAGGGGTTGACTGGGTCAACCTGGCGTGTGGGTCCCGTTCGTCATTGACTCAGACTAACTAAACATGATTTATTAGCTTAATTAGTTAATTAGGTTAACTAAGTTTCATTAGTTTAATTAAACATGATTAATTAAGTTAATTAATTCATTAAGTAACTAATTATTTATTTGTTTTAATCACTTTTTCTTTAATGTTTTCTGGGGTGTGGGCCCCCTAGTCAGTGGCTCTCGGGGAGCCATAGCGGGCGCGGGCGTCGGGCACAGCCCGAACAGAGGCGCACCCGACCGGGCGCTGCGGGGCGGTAGGGGAGCTCCGGCGAGGGGGGTACGGCGCGCGGGGCGGGCGAGGGCACCGACGGGGCGAACGGATCCGTGGTGGGAGGAGCAGAGGGGGCGTGGGCGCGGCCAGGGGGCTGTGTAGAGCAACAGCAGGGGGGTCGCGGGCGAGCGGCGCAGGCGGAAGCGGTCGACGAGGGTACAGGGGGCGGCGAAGCTCGGGGATCCAGGGGCGCGTGCCAGGGTGCGCGGGGCATCGGCCAGCGCGGGCAGGGGGTGAGCGCGGTGAGCGACGATGGCTGCAGGGGCATACGCGGGAGCGAGGCGTGCACGCAGACGCGCACCGCGGTGCGGTGCGAAGGGAAAAGGAGGTCAGGGGTGCGGAGCTGCAGCACGGCGAGCACGAGGCGCGCGGCGACGACGGAGTGATGCACGCGGTGAGCGAGCGAGGGCGTGCGTGAGAGAGAGAGGAGGAAGGGCGCGCGCTCACATGGGTCGTAGGGTTCGGGGCAATAGGGCTTGGGGAGGAGGACGAAGACGACGGGACGGAGAGGAGGCAGGCCGGCGGGGGGGGGAGGGCTCTGGGCGGCGAAGGACGGCGACGGGCGATGACGGTGCGGCGTCGTGGCGAGGCGGCACCGGGCGGCGGGGGTGAGCGGTTCCCCTCCTCGATCCCGATCCAATCAGGGGAGAGGGGGGGATACTTCGGGGGGGGGGGAGTGTGGGTGTCGGTGGGCGAGTGGGAGGAGTGGGGGAGGTTATGGGGATGCGGGGGTGGTTGGGCAGACCTGGTGGGGTGGCCGACTGGGCCGGCTGGGTCGAGGCCCAGTGGGGGGTTTCCTTTAATTTATTTATTTATTTATTTTGTTTGTTTCTATTTCATAATTTCTTTTCTTTTTATTTATTTTCTTTTCTGTTTTAAATCATTTTAAATTATCCAGGCATTTTATAAAAATGTGTTTATTACACCATATTTACTTATGCAAAATATGGCACCTCCCGAACATTTTTGTTTTAAATTTTGAAAAACTTTCATTGTTGACATTAATTTGAATTTAAATTTTAAAACGGTTTTGAATCATCGCACGGTTAACAACAGTAAATGTGGTGACGTGGCACCATTAGCGTGGCATCACTGTAGCTTAATTAACCGGGCGTTACACGTTGCCGGAGCTCCAGGGGCCCCACAAAGCCTAGGAGATGCGCCCCTAGAGCTTGTGGCTCGTGGATGGCCCCCCTCTGGTATCTTTTTACCCCAATATTTTTTATTTATTCCACAAAAATTCTCCGTAAAATTTTCAGGTCAATCTGAGAATTTTGATTTCTGCACAAAAATAACACCATAATAATTCTGCTGAAAACAACGTCGGTCCAGGTTAGTTCCATTCAAATCATGCAAATTAGAGTCTAAAGTAAGGGCAAAATAGTTTGGAAAAGTAGATACGATGGAGACGTATCAACCATTTTTCTGGATTCGTTGGCCATGCGCCCAACCCGCAGACGCATCTGTTCCACCACGGCCAGCTGGTGCCCGTATGTATACATTTTTTTGCCACTGGAAACACATTTCTTTTATTTCATCACCGACATTTTGATACATTGGAGTACATTCACCAATTCTTTGCTAGGAGAGGAAGACAAAAGAAAACAAGAACTACAATTAGACATTCAAAAGATATGCAACTTCCATACTGCTCCCACTAATTAAATTAATATCTTCTCTATGTCTTCATTATTGACATGTGGCCTCTCGAGCTTGCACACTTCTTTCTTCTTCGATTCTAAAGACGTAGACGTTGTTTTGCATCTAATCTCATCTCTAGCCTTTACTCTAGCAACGAGTGCACAAGCATCTATCAAATTTCGTGTTATCAATATATCAATATATTCTTTTTTCACCAAAATTTGCATCCATCCTACACACAAATTTGAGTATAAGCAAATCTACCAAAAATGCGCCGAATCCGGAAGCACAAGCGAGTCAAAAGAAGCAGATACCCCATCTTTTTTGCACTTGAAGAACACCCATCCGGAATATTTCAACGTGGTAGAAACGCGGCGCACGACCTGCTGCGGGCAGTCATCGCACATTATGAGCAGCAACGGTGAGCCGACGAGCCGCTGGGCTAGCGCTGAGCCCGGGCAACGTCCGGGCGCGTCTTTGTCGGTGAACCGCCGACACGATAGACTCGAGCGGCTAGAGGCGGAGTCAATACCTGCATGCGGCGCAGATGCCTTGCTGGGACTGTACGGTCCGGTACCCGGCCAATCCGTGGCAAGGCGTAGTTGCCGGCGGCCGGATGCGGCAAATCCGGCGGCTGGATTCGGCAAACCCAGCTGCCACAAATCTACCGGCTGATCGTCGCCGTCGGGGCGATAGAGACACAAATTCAGCGATCGGGCTGGACAACGAGGTGGCTGGGAAAATGGGCGGCGGCGGTTATGGCAGGGTAGGAGGCGATAGGAGGGGGAGGAGAAGACGCAAATTAGAGGTTGGACCTTTATTTTATTTTTTTACGGGTTTGAGGGTTCAGAGGTTCTAGTCTACGACGTTTTTTCGACGAAAACTTAAAAAAACGGTTATTTTTAGGGGTTTGAGGTTTTGAGAGCTCTAGTGGTAATGCTCTTATACCACTTCGATAGATAGCGAGCCCGATCCCCGAAAATGCCTAACGGCGGACGAGCACTATGAGGACTTTATCCCGTCCGTCTGTTTTACATATTGGCCATCTTCATCACGGTATTTGCGGGAGCTGTCCCCCTTAAGACGATTCCAGCCCATGTATTCTGGTTGCCAGCTATGGCGTTGTAGCGGCAGAATCTACTCCCTCCGTTCGGAATTACTTGTCGCAGAAATAGATGTATCTAGACGTATTTTAATTCTAGATACATCCATTTTCAAGACAAGTAATTCCAAACGGAGGGAGTAGCTCTGTGTTGATGTACCAGGTACACTCGAGCATGCGCATGCAGCAAAAAGTGGGTCGCCCATATGGACAGTTGTTCGCCGTCGCACGTGAGCCACTCCATTAATCCCTCGTCACTGCTATGGTTCACTATGTACAGATAATGCTTCATTAACAGCATAGTAGCGCGAGATGGACTAGATTCAATCAAAGACCACCAGCTGTTGATCGACCAGCTTCAATCAAGTAACAGCACTCTTTTGTTTTGCCAACGACTACATCATGTAGTATAATCAAAGGAGTTAGCGGTTGGATAATCACAATAGCCCGCGAACTATCATACTTAATCACAATCAGTCCCCGTTTTAGGCATGGGTTCCACCATGATTTTGTGCCTCGGTAATTAAACATGTTTTTTGTTTTTACCAGCACACCGTGTAATTTGTTGGTTAGGGCCGTGGAGGTCAAGATTCGCGATGGGCCGGATGGAACAGCTGCCATCACACTGTTTTCGTCACGTCTCGACGTGCAAAAAGTTGCCTGATGGCCCATCACACATCAATTCTTATCAGTGGGGTCTAGTCATCTCACGCAATTACTGCATCCGCCGCCCAGTTCTTCTTCTCCAACCATCCTCCACGCCATCTTCAAACTCTTGTTCTGTGACCATGTGATGCACCAGCTTGTGGAATTCACTCTTGAAATCAGACTTCTTGCTCCATAAAAGCCCCATAGATTCCTTTGCTTTCTTCAGCACATGCCATTTACACCATCTGTGAGTGGTGTTAGGCATTTCTGCTTCTATAGCCAACTCCATTGATCGCGCCTGGTCTGCAAATAAATGGATAATTTCATCATGTCAAGAGTCTTACAGCGTGAACATCATTCTAACCTTAAAAAAATTCAGCGTGAACATCATTCTAACCTTAAAAAAATTCAAAACTGTTTTCAACTACAGCCGTACCGGTTAAAATTGTTTGCGGGTGTTTGCCGCCAACCATCCTGATGAATTCACGAAAAACCCACTTGAATGTGTCCTCCTTTTCATTCCTCAACATGACACCTCTAAAAATAATGCTCTGGAAGTGATTGTTTACTCCAACAAACAGTCCAAATGGCATATCATATAGATTTGTCCTGTATGTTTATCGAATGTCATAACATCTCCGAAACACCTACTGTTCTACACTGCGGCCGTTTACCCACATAAGTGTTTTTATTCTGCTCTCATCATCAACCTGGACAGTATAGTTGAATTCTGGATCGTTTGCCTTCATCTCTGCTAGTATGTCCATTGTCTTCCGAGCATCTGAATCAGACTGTTCTTTGTTCAGCTTGCAGCACAGCGTCCTCAGCGACCTTTTTGTAAATGGCACATTGTCTACTGATCCATAAAAACTGCCAACTATGCTAAAAACCTTTCCAAGGCTAACATTATTTTCTCTCAGTTGTCTAACAAGATCTCTAGCGTAGCGATCAATGAGCCTGTGTGAAGGCCAGTGCATTTTCTTGCCACAAGTACTTGACAGAGAGTGGTTGTGAAGCGGCCTATGCTTTGAAATATACCATCCATTGTCATCCGACCTCAGTAGACTGATCCTCGCAGCACAGCCGCACCTAGTTGATCTTGTATTCTCCCTCTCCGGTTTACCCTGCAAATGGACATGGAATGAATTGTCAGTACAAAACATTTTTGTTCGGATAGTACTTCGTGTTTTTTTCTCATGGACAGAAATATTTAGAAACGCACCGCGCATCCACATACAATCTCCTGCATGCACTTGACCCTCTCCACATTTAGCCTGCTTTTCGAATACCTTATGCCAAATCCAACCTCCCACGAATATAGATTGTAGAATTGATACGCCTCATCCAGTGAATCAAATGAAGTGTCGACTGCTGGGTTGACTACATTGCCATCTTGTTTACTTATGAACGCCCTCATGGATAGTTCAAGAGCACTTTTCCTGTTAGGATTTAGCTCTCGCTCCGCAGGGGCTTTCCTGATCCTTACTCTGTCGTGGTCCAATTATAAGTTTAGTTATTCGCACATATTAGAAAAATCAAATCAGCTTTAGAAGTGCAACACACCAAAACAAATCCCCATTGCCTGACTACAAACATGATGCTCATATAAACATCTTCATCAGTCTACAAAAAACTTGTAGAAATTGTGACCGAACAGCCTGGTTAAATTTTAGGAACTAGATAAATCTACCGTAAATTCCTACAGATCATACAGCTAGGCAAGCCTGACATCCAAGCTACACATACGCCAAGCAGATAAACAAAATAAACTAAGTACTAATACCTGTGTGTCCATCCGCTGGTAGCCTCCGAGCACACTTGCAAAAGCCGGTCCTCGCTAGATCCTGCATTTCCGCCGCCGCTGCAGAGGTCTCCGGCATGGCGAATGTCGCCCTCGGCAACGCTGATAGATGCCTGGGATTCCATAGGGCGCCCAAAATCAGTCTCCTCCCCCCATCTGCCCATGGCTAATCCTGCGTGCAAAAAATGCGACCAAGAAATCTTAGGAAACCGCAGCGACATCCAATAACCAAGCGGATCTAATCATACCTTCGCCTAGAGGGAGATTAAGTGGCAGTTTAATTACCTCTTTTCTGAATCACCCTGGGGCGGCACGAACAGGTCCATGGAGCCCTATCCAAGGTCTGGATCCGGAGGAAGAAGACGAGCTGGAGAGAGGAGCAGCAGGCGTCGCTTGGATCTTGGTCGCCCCGTCTCGATCCGGAGGAAGAAGACGAGCTGGACAGAGGAGCAGCAGTCGTCGCTTCGACCTGGGTTGCCACTGACGGACCGACCCTGCTTTTGATTAATGAATAGCTGAACAGTTTGGTGTGGACAAGCTGTCCCACAACCTGGGTCATGTGATCTTGCAAATGCATCAAAGGAGCTGCACCAGTACCACATCGCGCTCCGAATCAACCTGTGGTTGAGTTGGTTAGGTGGACAGTGGTATCCCCAACCCATCAGGGTTCAAATCCTGGTGCTTGCATTATTCCTGGATTTATTTCAGGATTTCCGGCGATGCGCTTTCAGTGGGAGGAGACGTTCCCGTCGACGACGAGGCGCCTACGGTGACTTCGTAAATCTCAAGATGATATGCCGGCTCAGTCTTTCGGAGATGCTCATAGGGATAGGGTATGCGTGTGTGCGTTCATAAGGGTGAGTGTATGCGCGTGTATATGAGCGCTTGTGTCTGTACTGATGCTAAAAAAAAAAACACATCGCGCTGTTCGCTGGTCCAGCCTCAAATCCACCTAACGTTTGTTCCAAATCAATACGCCTAAGGCCACTACCACCTATCCCTATCGATAGAGCATGGGGGGACAGCGACTTCGTTTGCTCATCTCCAAGAATCCACCTGCGGCCAAGATTAAGTCCACACAAGCCCGCGTCCACCGAAAAGTTGCTTCCGCCCGATCCCCATCTTCCTCTGTCCTCACCCGCTCGTCAACCCTAGCCGCCACCGACGGAAGAGGCCATCACGCTGCCGCCATCTACTCGCCGCCGGCCAACTCGTCCGGCGAACCCGCCACTACCCCGTCGACATCCTCAAGCCGCCCCTTCCCCGACACCGTGAGTCCGTCCTCTCCCCTGCCAGCAGCCGGCACCCCACAAGGTTGGCGACGTTGCTCCTCTCCCCCGCCGGCGCCGCTCCAGAAGCTCAAGGTGAGCACGTGCAGATGCACAGCCACGAGCCCTCTCCATTCAGTTCATCTTACATGCAGTCATGCCATTTGGTTCAGATTTTTGGATGTCCAGATGAGGCCATTTGGTTCGGATTTTTGGATGCCCAGATGAGGCCCTTTGGTTTATATTTTTGGATGTCCTCTCCCACCGTTTTTGCCATATTAATTATTTAAGATGACATAGTTGAGGTAGTCCCTGTACCGAGCGGTGTTCCTGTACATATTCTTTCATGTTCACAAATTCAGATGAGGTTCATAAATTCAGATTATATATGAGAGCATACAATCTTTTATAGATTCAGATGACATGGATGAGGTCAGATTTATATATGAGAGCATACAATCTTTAATAGATGAAGTAGTCCCTGTACAGATTTATAAATGAGAGCATACATTTTTTGTAGATGACATTTTTTGGGGGTCAAACTGGAGCCCTCAAAAGAGGACTAGTTTATTTTATTAACAACCCAAGCGTACAAACAGAAGCCTCCCCTTGGGGAGGTTGGTGGCTTCATAGACCAATCTAGAGTTACATCTTGCTCCTTTGCTACAACGGAATTCGCAACCAGGCGCAAACCTATTTTTGCAAGCCTTCTTAGCAAGAGAATGAGCAATCAGATTAAGAGTTACAGGGATGTGAATGATTTTAGGGTGGAAAGAGCGAGGAAGCCAAGAAGAAATCTGCAAGAAGGGGTCTGATGCTCCAGTGACCAGGATTAGAGAGGATGTTCTTGGACTCAACAGCAGGTTCCAATGTTTTGCAATCCGTGAGGAAGTTTATTTCATTCCATCCAAGCTCTTTCACTGTCAAGGCTGCCAAAAGTAATCCAAGAGCTTCAGCATGCAAACAGATTTCACATCCGAAGAAACCGCCTGCATAAAAATGGAGTGATTTGGGGTAGGAATTTTTAAACACTCCAATAGCTGCCACTTTTCCTGCTTGGGAGGGATTAAAGGCTGCATCAACAAAGGCTTTGGGACCTGCAATCTGAAGTTGATTAGAGGGATAGGCAGATTGGTCAGACTTTGATAATGTGTGTTCACTGGAGACTCCCTCCTGAACAATTCCGAAACCTGCATTAAGCAAAGTCTTCGTAGCAAAAAGAACCTGCAAAGGAGACCAAATTTTCTTTTTGAGAAGGAGATCATTATGAGCTTTCCATATATTTCCACATTAAAGAGAATATAAATTTTATATTTAAGACCGGATGGTTCAAATCACTTAAGAGCTTGACGATAGAAGAAGGGTATAGAGTATCAAAGCGATCAGTTCTAATACCTGACATAAACCAAACAGCTCTACTGAAGTTGCAATAAAAGTATATATGAGAATCAGACTCCAAGGAGCTACAACGGCAGGATTCTTTCTTAATATGTTAAGAATACCTGGAAGCACGCAGACCTGAAGGGAGAGCACGCCGAAGAAGGCTGCAAGCTAAGGTTTTCACTCTTGGGACAATGGATTTGTGATGCCAAACCTGATTCAGAATGGATTTTTCCTGCAAAGTAAGAGTCAGCCCCCCTCTCTGGGAAGAAGAAGAATTTGCCTGCAACATGGTTCACATGGTTCTGTAGACACTTTCTGAAGTACATAAAGCGTTAGGACTATGGATCGAACAGAGTTCATCATTCAAATTTGCATTGATGATAGGAATTTGTAAAATTTGGTTTTTGAGATAGCCATCAAAGTACATAGAAATTTTCTCATCATCCTAGGATTTAGAGTTGTTGCACCAACGGTGACTATGATATGGCAAAATGGCATTTGGTTTTACGTGATCACATATATTTCGCCAATCAGGACACCAAGGACTAAACCAAATGCTAGAGTTGGCATTTGCAATTTGCAAAGTGCAAGATTGCGACATATGAGGAAGAATTTTTAAAACAGAAGCCCAAAAGGCAGATTTAGGGGAATTATTGGAGGCTTTCCATATGGACGTGTGATGAAAATATTTAGCTATGAGAATCGCAACCACAAGGGGTGTCTAATAATCCACTAGGTTGCCATGGCAACCATAGATATATTCACAATATGCAAGTCTCTAATACCCAACCGACCTTCATGCATAGGCTTGCAGATTTCCTCCCATGCCCCAAGGCATAGGGGTTTTGAAGAATTGTCGCTATATTCCCGTACACCAGAATTCGCCAATAATGGAAGTGAGCTTTTGAGATAGTCTTTTTGCTTAAAATGATGGAAGACATGTAATATATAGGAATGGAAGCGAAGACGAATATATTTAAGGTTAACCTCCCAGCATGCGAAAGCTTATTAGTCTTGTAACCATTAAGCTTGGCTTTTAAATTTATCAATTATGAAGTTGTAGGCTGCAGATCTGTTCTTCCCAGGAAGCATGAGAGGATGACCAAGGTGTAAAGTATTAAAGTCCATACTAGGAGTAGGAAAAATGTTCTTTACTAAATTGCAAGCATTTTGATCCGTACATTTACTAAATAGGATGGCAGATTTGTTCCAGTTTGGTGTTTGCCCAGAAAGATCACAAAATTTATTGATGATATGCACAATGGTGGTAGTATTATTATTATCCGCCCTGCAACAAACAACCGAATCATCCGCAAACATTAAAGAATGTATGGGAGGACAAGAGGGGCCCACTTGTACACCTTCCAAATGATTCATATTAAAGGCTTCTTGCAAAGAAAGGGACAGTTCATTAACATCAAGAATGAAAAGATATGGCGATAACAGACACCCTTGCCGGATACCTCTAGAACCTAAAAAACAGCCAAAAGGTTAGCCATTAATGTTAACAACAAAAGAAGCTGAGGTCATGCATTCGTAAAATCAAGTTTATGAAATGACCGCCCTTTGCGGCTAAGAGCTTGAACAATAAAGAAAAAGCCTTAGAAAGATCATTTTAACATAGAAGTTTTTTGTTCCCAGGAAGATAATTGGAAAGAATGGGTGATCTCTTGAGCAACAATAGCATTATTAGAGATATTCCTTCCTTGAATAAAAGCTTGTAGAGTTTCATGAATATAATTAGGGAGAATCTCTTTAAGTCTATTGTCCAAGCTTTTAGTATTATCTTGTAAACCACATTGCATAAGCTAATGAGCCTAAAATCCTGAGGGGAGCAAGCATTAGCTTTTTTAGGAATAAGGGCAATGTAGGTCTTGTTGATGTTTATATTAAGCTTACCTTGGTTGTAGAAGTCTTGTAGCAATTTTGTGACATCATCCCCAATCCAGCTCCAAGCAAAGGGAAGAAGGCTGAGCTGAGACGGTCAGGGCCAGGAGATGCATGTCTCTTCATTGTTCATGCCTTTAAGAACCTGCAGGATTTCTTCTTTATCTGGAATAGAAGGGAAAGGAAGAGCTCCCTTGTTTTGCATTTCCAAACTACGCAGATTGGCTAAATTAGGATGAGTAGTGGCAAGCAAACATGAGAAATAATTTATGAAGTAAGAAGCCTGAAGCAGCACAAAGGTTGTGGAGGAGCAACTCCATCTTGTTGCTACAATATGTACAACACAAGTGTTGAAGGAATAACTTCAACGCGCTGCGCTAGATATCGCTCTAGAGGCGAATGTAGGAGCAAGAGTTCAATCCAGAACTCCTAGAGCACAAGATCTACTCCATGATCTTAGAAAAAAATAACAAGTTCTATTATAGGTAGTGGGTACATGGTCTGGTTACAAAGTAGAGGTGAGGGCCTCTATTTATAGGGCTTTTGGAAGCCTTCACATACTTCTACTTATAGTTGGAATACTCTAGAAAACATTATGCAAGTTTCACCATTCTACTCATAGCTACTCACAACTAGAAGACTCTAGAAAACAGTAGGTAGGGTAGAAAAGAAATACTACACCAGTGGAAGCATCTAGAAGTAGCCAAACAAATCTGACATAAGATTTTTTTCATCTAGTGTTCCTCATCATTCTCCCTTGGTTGTCTGGAACTCGCCCTCGAGTTATCTTCATAGAGCGCTTCTTCTGGATGGTAGAGATTCAAGTCGGCAACATTGAAAGTGTTGGATATGCCCATGTCGCTTGGAAATTCAATCACATAAGCATTATCATTTATCTTCCTCATGATAGAGAAGGGCCCATACCTTCGCTGCCTAAACTTCCCCTTAACACCTAAAGGCAGCCTCTCTTTTTGGAGGTAGACCATCACCTTATCACCAACTTGGAATGATTTTGGGCCTCCTTTTGCAATCAGCAAGTTGTTTATATTTCTGATTTTGTGCTTCCAAAACACCATGAATCTCTTCAAATAACTCAGTATAATTATCAGCAAAGGACAATGCTGATTTTGAGTTTCCTGATGGTAGCTTCACCAGGTCCATCACATGTGTTGGAACTTTAGTGTAGACAATGGAAAAAGGACTCCTTCCTGTGGATCCATGCTTGGAGTTATTATAGGAGAACTCTGCAAGAGATAAAGCTAAATCCCAATTGTCCCTTTCTTTCTCCACAAATGCAACGGATCAGATTACCCAAAAACTTGTTCATCACTTCCGTTTGTCCATCTGTTTGTGGATGGGCAGTGCCAGAAAATTTCAATTCTGTGTTGAATTGCTTTCACAAAGTGAGCCAAAATGCAGCAAGAAACTTGCTATCACGGTCTGAGACGATGGACCTTGGAACTCCATGAAGTCTGACCACTTCTCGAAAGAATATGTTTGCCACATGATGAGCATCAGTTGTCTTGCGGCGTGGGATGAAATGAGCCATCTTAGAATCTGTCCACGACCACAAACACAACATCACTCCCTCGTCTTGTTCTTGGCAAGCCCAAGATGAAGTCCATAAAGATGTCCTTCCATGGAGCGACAGGAACATGCAAAGACTTGTATAACCCTGTGTTCTGGACTTGGCCTTTGCAGGTTTGGCATATAGGGCATCGCTCAACAAACTTTCCAGCATCTCTCTTTAGTTATGGCCAAAAGTAGCGAGCTTCCAGGTTAGCGACAGTCTTGTCCCGTCCAACATGGCCACTAAGATCACTTGAATGGAGTTCTCTAATTAGTTTGTCACGTAGAGAACTCCTTGGGATGCGCAGACGGTCAGTTTTGAAGAGATAGCCATTCTGCACCAAATAGTCGTCACCTAATGGCTGGCCCTTGATGTGCTTCACCCAAACATGACCAAAGTCTTTATCATCCTCATACAACTCATTTATTTGATCCATGCCTGGAAGTTCAGCTTCAAAAGAAGTCAAGAGGCATGCACGAGACATGGCCAAAGTCTATCATCCTCATACAACTCATTTATTTGATCAATGCCTCCAAGTTCAGCTTCAAAAGAAGTCAAGAGGCATGCACGACGACTCAAAGCATCGGCCACTCGGTTAGTTGTCCTAGATTTATGCACGATGAGATAGTTAAACCTCTACAGATATGCTGCCCATCTTGCTAGCATGCGGTCAACATGCTTTTGATTTCTAAAATGCTTCAAGGATTGATGGTCACTATATACAATGAACTCTTTAGGCAGCAAATAAACTTCCCAAGTTCTCAAGGCTCTGAAAATGGCATACAATTCTTGCTGATAGGTGCTCCATTTTTGTCTAGCTTCACTTCTCACTAAACAAAGCAATGGGCTTCCTTTCTTGAGATAGAACTACAATGCCTACTCCACTTGCATCACACTCCCAACTCAAAAGTATTGTTGAAATCAGGTAGCAACAAGACATGAGCTTGTGATAGTTTTTTTTAATCTCATTGAAACTAGCTTCAGCTGCTTCTGTCCATTGGAACTTTCCTTTCTTCAAACACTCGGTAATTGGTACCATGATAGTGCTGAAATTCTTCACAAATCGCCTATAGAAAGTTGCAAGGCCATGAAAACTTCTTATCTTAGAAATGGTCTTCGGAGTTGGCCATTCTTGGATTGCTTCAACCTTAGAATCATCAACATGAATACCGTCACATGTTATGACGAATCCTAGGAAAAGAAGTTGTGTTTGCAGGAAAACACATTTCTTCAAGTTGATGTAGAGCTCATTTTCCCTTAGTACTTCTATCACCTTCCGAATGTGATCAAAGTGTTCATCCTCATCCTTGCTATAGATCAAGACGTCATCGAAATAGACCACAACAAAGAGGGATAAGAAGGGTCGAAGGACTTGATTCATTAAGCACATAAAGGTACTTGGTGCATTTGAGAGTCCAAATGGCATGACTAGCCATTCAAACAACCCTTGCTATAGATCAAGATGTCATCGAAATAGACCACAACAAAGTGGGATAAGAAGGGTCGAAGGACTTGATTCATTAAGCACATAAAGGTACTTGGTGCATTTGAGAGTCCAAATGGCATGACCAGCCATTCAAACAACCCTTCCTTTGTCTTGAAGGCCGTTTTCCATTCATCCCCAGGTCTGATACGGATTTGATGATATCCGCTTCTTAAATCTAGCTTTGTGAACACTCTTGCTCCACTAAATTGATCCAATATATCATCAAGACAGGGAATTGGGAATCTATACCTTACGGTGATCTTGTTAATGGCTCTACTGACCGTAAACATGCGCCAAGATCCATCTTTCTTTGGCACGAGTAGGGCTGGTACAACACATGGGCTAATACTTTCTCGAATGTGCTCCTTTTGCAGCAATTCCTCCACTTTCTCCTTTAATATATCATGCTCCTTTGGGCTCATTCGATAGTGTGGAAGATAAGGGAGACTTGCTCCCGGAATTAAGTCAATTCTATGTTGAATTCCTCTCATCGGTGGCAGGCCTTCTGGCTCTCCCAAGTATGTTCTGAAATTTTGCCAATAAATCATGTACCTTTGCTGGAATTTCAACAATCAGGTGCTCTTCTCCTTTTGCAACAAGTGTAGCACACAAATCTGCCTCCTTCAAGTCTTCCATAAACTCATGAGAGGTATGGGAGATAGTTAACATAGTTTCCCCCTCCTCCTTAGAGGTATCACCTTCAGTTTTGTTTGGTAAAATAATGATCTTTCTCTTGTTCCGAATGAAAGAGTAAGAATTTTCCTTGCCCTTGTGTGTAGTATCCACATCAAATTGCCAAGGTCTCCCAAGAAGAACATGGCTAGCGTCCATATCAACTACGTTACACAACACATTTGAGCGATAATGCTTGCCCAAAGAAAGTGGCAGGTTGCATTGTTTGGTGATCCTCATATTCACTTCTTTCTTGATCCACCCAATAGTATAGGGGTTTGGATGATCATGAGTATCAAGCTTTAAATGCTTCACCAACTTCTGGGAGATAAGATTCTCGCAACTGCAACTATCAAACACTAATTTGCATACCTTGCCATTCACTGTGAACTTGCTCTCAAATATTTTCTTCCGTTGTGTGTCATCAGGTTGTGGTGTGGAACATAGGAGACACTGAATCACACATACCATCTTCAACTTCTTGACAAACCTCTTGTCCCTCTACATCTCCAGATTTGTATTCTTCCTCATCACGTCACCATCATGGATAGTTGTGTTAACAAATTTCCTTAGTGGGCAACCGCTGGATATGTGTCCCTCTTCACCACCTATAGCATTTTGGGCCTTCATTGGACTTACCCTTGCCTCTAGTTTGCTTTTGGATGGGTCATTTTGCCTTTGGTGGAGTGGTCTTTTCTTTCACTCTATTAGGTTGACTCCTAGACAAGCCTTCGGTATGAGGATATGGAGGATATGGAGCCTTAGTTGCCTTTCTTGTCCTCATAAACCTCTCGGCCTTTAAGGCTAGAGCTTGTGCTTGATCAATGGACCAGATTTGTTGCATCATCAATCGATCTTGAATAGCATCATTGAGACCATTGATGTACCTTGCAACTTGTTGATCCTTCGTGTAATCTGAAACAATCATATTTCCTTGAGCATAATTTTGAAATTGTATAAATAGGATCTGGTCATAATCAGCGGGCAAAAATCTCCCTTTCAAGAGACCTTTCATTTGCCGCCAAGTTCTTGCACGAGGTTCTCCCCTCTGCCTGCGCTCTTCTTGAACACGATGCCACCATGCATCGGCTCCTCCTTTCAGCTTGTATGCGACCAAAGGAACTCTACGTTCTTCCGGAACCTCCATGACCTCAAAGAAAAAGTCTCCGCTTCATATAACCAATCTAGGCACCCTTCAATATCAACATTTCCATTAAAAGTTGGGATCTCAGCTTTCACCTTGTATGTATCTCTTGCATATGTAGGATTCGGTACTCTCCGATATGCGTAGAGATCTGGTTCTTCAAGGGCATCATCATATTCTTCACCTTCAGAAGCTTCAACATAAATTGGCCTTCTTGAAGCACGTTGAGCAGCATGTTGTTGTGGCGGTCTTGCTCCAAGATTACCTCTCATTCTTCTTTCATGAACATCTTCTTCTTCTTTAGATGAATCTCCTTCATTGGTAGTAGGGGGGAGACACTTTGTTATCATTTCAACCAGCTGGTCAAATCTCCGATTAAGATCTTCACGTAGCTCTTTGATTTGTTGTTCTGCAACATCCATCCTCTTCTCCAATTGCTCCATTGCTTGCTGCAGCTTGCTCTGGATGAAAACAACAAGAACTAGTATGGGTCCACGAGGCTTTGATGCCACCTGAAGCAGCACAAAGGTTGTGGAGGAGCAACTCCACCTTGCTGCTACAATGTGTACAACACAAGTGTTGAAGGCACAACTTCAACGTGCTGCGCTAGATATCGCTCTAGAGGCGAATGTAGGCCGATATGGCAGCAAGAGTTCAATCCGGAACTCCGAGAGCACAAGATCTCTACTCTTATAAAAAACAGAGTTGGTGATGGTGTGCCTGCCATCCTGCAATATAGGCCATCCGATTTATATCCGACGGATAGGAAGGAACTATGGCAATTTTCCAAAAAGATACCCACACCCCTCTCCACATTTGCAAATAAGGCCTTTCCTTGTTCATCCTTTTCTCCCACAAGGTAAACTACTCATACAAATGCATCTTGATGTTCCGTGCAACGCATGGGCATCTTGCTAGTCTACTCCAATATATTAGATAAGAAGAACAAGTTCTATTATAGGTAGTGGGTACATAGTTTGGTTACAAAGTAGAGGTGATAACCTCTATTTATAGGGTTTTGGGAAGCCTTCACATACTTCTACTTATAGCTGGAATACTCTAGAAAACATTATGTAAGTTTCACCATTCTACTCATAGCTACTCACAACTAGAAGACTCTAGAAAACAATGAGTAGGGTAGAAAAGAAATACTACACTAGTGGAAGCATCTAGGAGTAGCCAAACAAATCGGCCATATGATTTTTTTTCATCTAGTGTTCCTCATCATATGTCATCCGGGTTATACATCGAATTATTATTATTAGTCTAAAATGGCACTAATTCTATTTTTTCTATGCCTTTTAAGCATGGCGTTATGAAAGTAAGGTTTTTTTGTCGCTATGAATAGCGCAATGCCTCTTAGCTCCCTGCATGTAAAACTCAGTTTGGACATGGTTTTATCACACTGATCAATAAGGGAGGCTTCCTTATTGTGACCCAGCAAATGAAAAGGGACAGATTGCACAGAGCGTGGATAGAATCTAGCTGCTATTGAAGGGGATGCTAGGATCTGCTCCACTGTTTGAGAGAATCTGCAAGTTTAGAGGTGCGCCTATGGAAAGGTTTGTTGCTGGTATTAGACCAAGCAGCTTGAGTTGGAGCCTGAATCATCTTCAGCCAACCACCAATTTTCAAACTTAAAAGGTCTTTTGGTCTTAACAGTGACGGGTTGGGTGATAGTAATAATAGGAGCATGATACTGTATACGATGGGCAAGTTATAAACAACAGTATTAGGATTTTTTTGGCACCATTCCACATTAGCAAAACCACGATCAAGACATTCATAAGTAGGAATAGATGAAAAACGCTTTTTACACCAAGTATAAGCAGGACGGTGAAAGCCTATATGTATTAAACCACATCGTTTAACATGATGGTTAAAGCTGACCATGTGATGGCGATTGGGTTAAGCATTGCTAGTCTTTTCTACTGGACCAAGGATATCATTGAAGTCTCCCATACAATAACAGGCTTCCCTGGGGAAGATGAGATAAAAGCATCGATATGACTCCAAATATCCTTAGTTTTGCGATGATGGGAATCTCCATAAACACAAACCAGGGACAAACTAAAACCATTGCTGGTATTTACAACTGTTGCACACACTTACCTGACTAAAGTAGGCTATATTTATATTGATGTCGTCCGGCCACATTACCCAAAGACCTCCAGCTTGTCCTTCCGCAGGAACAACAAAACTACTGTGAATAGGAAAACGATTATCTAAGTCCTGTGAATTAAATTTAGAAGAGTTTCCAAAATGAAGGTTACCTTGACATTGGTGGAAGACATCAAATTGGCCAGGTATTGGATCTTATTACTGCCAAGGGTCCTGCCCATCCCTCGGTAGTTCCAGCATATAAGATTCATGGCGCATGGCTGGTGCCATAGCCTTTCCATAAGAACTTGCATTCCTCGTATCATTCCCCTTGCTAGTAGTTGCATCAAGTGTCATCATTACAAATATCTGCGTGAACTTGAGCGACATTGGCATCTTGAGCTGCTGACCAGGGAAGTGACTAACCACCATGAACAACCATATCCACATCGGTGAGGCCATTGGTAGATGATGTGCAACAGCTCGAAGAATTCTTCCTACTCCGTTGTAGTGGCCGAGAATGCCATAACACCCCTAGCCGGATGCAGCAACAACTCCTGAATCGACACCCTGAGGAACAACACCAACAGTCCCAATAGGATGAACACCAAGCACCCCCTCCTCCATCGCCAGGGACATCCTAGCGGCTAGATCGACCTCCGACACTGCGTGCCTGAGCAGATTGAAGCAAGCCGCTGTCTGACGCCGCTATCACGGCGTCAATAAGTGGATCATGTGCCTCCGCGGCCGTGCGGTGAAATCCCGGTCGAGGGTCGTCAAAGTCAAAAGAGCCTGAAGAAACACTAGCTGAGTGGCTTGAAAGCAGTGGAACATCGGTTTCTGCATGGATCGGTTGCAGTGGCGCAACATCAGGACTAGTGATATGAGTCTCTTGTTCTTGCATATTGTTCGGGGATGATGTCAGCTTGTCGTATGGAGGAGTACGGGAGCGATGATGAGTGGCAAATCAAGAAGATAGATTATTCAAAGGTAAGATGGATAGAATTGGGGAGAGACGTGAAGAGGAACAACGTATCAAAGATTAGATTTTGGATGAAGCACTTCTCTAGATTCTTTTGCGGGTGGAGAAGATTTGGGGAAGAAAGAACGGATGGAGGATAATATTTTTTGGGGAAGAGCGGATGAAGGATCGGATTTATTGGGTAAGAATGGGAGGCGGCGGAAATAGATGTCCAATAGATGAGCATATCGCTCTGAATCCACTAGGGAGGCAAGTGGAGAATACTGGAACTTAGGTTTCTGCTTATGTTGTACACGGGCAAGATGAGAGCATATAATCTATTGAAGATGAGATTGTTCTTGTACAGATTGTGACTTGAACTTTAATAGATTAGAGCATACAATCTTTTTTAGCACACACAGTGACATGAACTTTTATGTAGAGTTGTCGAACATGGTGCCGAAATGTCTTTTTCAGCATACAATGGCTACCATGACATCGCACAACTATGTTCGCTTCCATGATAAATTCGATCCCCACTTTGTTTGATGTGATAGTGGTTGGGATTATGTTCCAATAATTCCAGAACAGTATAAGAAGTTTGTTGTTCCTACAAATGCATCGAATACGTCAACTTCCGTGGAAAATGGTGTTGACATGGATCTGATTAGGAGCCAACTTGCTATTGACATTGTACTAGGTTGGTGAAGTTGATGTTAGGAATATGTAACACTTTTGATTTGCAAAACTTACACAAATATTATGCTTTTGTTGTATGGGACATGTGTGCACTTTGTTGATTCTTAAAATATGAGTTGCCAACTCTATTTTCATTCAAAAAGACATTTCGCGATGCAACAACTATAAACCCTTTAGTCCCAAACAATTTGAGGCAGGCTAGAGATGGAATCCATTAGATCTCTCAACCAACTCGTGGTTCTGGCACATGGATAGCTAGCTTCCATGCATCCTTGCCCATGGCTAGTTCTTTGGTAATATCCCAGTTCTTCATATCTCTCTTTACGGACTCCTTTCATGTAATTTTGGTCTAGCCCGACCTCTCTTGACATTATCAACACGCTTTAGCCGTCCGCTATGCACTTGGAGGCCTGCTCTAAATATGCCCAAACCATCTCAAACTACGGTGGACAAGCTTCTCTTCAATCGGTGCCACCCCAACTCTATCATGTATCTCATCATCTAGGATCCGACCCTTCCTTGTGTGGCCACACATCCGTCTCAACATGCACATCTCCGCTACGCCTAACAGTTGAACATGTTGCCTTTTAGTCGGCCAACACTTAGCGCCATACAATATTGTAGGCCGAATCGCCGTCGTATATAATCCGCCTTTTAGCTTCTGTGACACTTTCTTGTCACAGAGAACGTCAAGCTTAGCGCCACTTCATCCATCCGGCTTTGATTTGATAGCTCACATCTTCATCGATATCACCATCCTTCTGCAACATTGACCCCAAATATCAAAAGGTGTCCTTATGAGGTACCACCTGCCCATCAAGGCTAACTCCTCGTGCCTAGTAGCACTAAAACCGCACCTCATGTACTCGGTTTTAGTTTTACTATATCTAAAACCTTTCGATTCCAAGGTTTGTCTCCATAGCTCTATCTTTCTATTAACTCTTGTCCGACTATCGTTGACTGTCACCACATCATTCGCAAAGAGCATACTCTATCTCCTTGTATATCCCTTGTGACCTCATCCATCACCAAAGCAAAAAGATAAGGGCTCAAAGCTGATCCTTC
This sequence comes from Aegilops umbellulata, assembly GCA_032464435.1. Lineage (NCBI taxonomy): Eukaryota > Viridiplantae > Streptophyta > Magnoliopsida > Poales > Poaceae > Aegilops > Aegilops umbellulata. The sequence continues at coordinate 354,616,688 of CP136058.1, forward strand.
GCTCGCCATCACTTGTTCGAACACTTGTCACAACATTATCGTACATGTCCTTGATGAGGGTAATGTACTTTGTTGGAATTTTTGTGTTTCTCCAAGGCCCAACACATGGCATTATGTGGTATCTTGTCGTAGGCCTTCTCCAAGTCAATGAACACCATATGCAGGTCTTCTTTTGCTCCTTGTATCTCTCCATAAGCTGTCGTACCAAGAAAATGGCTTCCATGGTCAACCTCCCTGGCATGAAACCAAACTGATTTTTGTCACGCTTGTCATTCTTCTTAAGCGGTGCTCAATAACTCTCTCCCATAGCTTCATTGTATAGCTCATCAACTTAATTCCACGGTAATTAGTACAGCTTTGAACATCCCCCTTGGTCTTGAAGGTTGGTACTAATATTCTCAATCTCCATTCTTCCGGCGTCTTGTTTGCCCTAAAAATGAGGTTGAAAAACTTAACTAGCCATACTATCACTATGTCTCCGAGGCCTCTCCACACCTCAATGGAGATACAATCAAGGCCCATCGCCTTGCCTCCTTTCATCCTTTTTAGAACCTCCTTGACCTCAGACTCCTAGATTCGCCGCACAAAACGCTCATTGGTATCATCAAGGGAGTCGTCCAGCTCAATAATAGAGCTCTCACTCTCTTCATTGAACAGCTTGTCAAAGTACTCCCGCCATCTATGCTTAATCTCCTCCTTCACCAGGAGCTGATCTGCTCCATCCTTTATGCATTTGACTTGGTTGTCATCCCTCGTTTTCCTCTCTTAGACCTTGGACATCTTATAGATGTCCCTTTCGCCTTCCTTCGGATTTAAGCACTGGTAGAGGTCCTCGTACGCCTGACCCCTTCACTCACAACTCGCTTTGCCACCTTCTTTGTCACCTTGTACTTCTCTATGTTGTCTGCATTCCTATCCAGGTATAGGCGTCTGAAACAATCTTTCTTCTCCTTAATAGCCTTCTAGACATCATCGTTGCATGATCAGGTATCTTTAGCTTCGCTTCTACTTATCTTGGACACTCCAGATTCCTTTGAAGCCACCTTACGAATGCAAGACGCCATCTTCACCCACATATTGTCTGCATCACCTCCTTCCTCCCAAGGCCCTCCTTAATGACCCTCTCCTTCAAAATCCGAGCAATCTCCCCCTTGAGCTTTCACCACTTCGTTCTAGTGATTTTGGCGTGCTTACCCCGCTGGACATGAATCTGAAAGCGGAAGTCAGCCACAAGCTTATGCTGAGTAGACAACACTCTCTCCAGGTATCGCCTTACAATTTAAGCAAGCATGCCTGTCTTCTCTTCTTGAGACGTTGAAATCAATTTGGCTAGAGTGCTGGCTACTACTAAAAGTCACGAGATGTGACTTTCTCTTCTTGAAGAGTGTGGTAGCTACGATCATGTTATAGGCTAGACCAAAGCTTAAGACATCTTCTCCCTCTTGATTCCTGATGCCATAACCAAAGCCCACATGCACCCCTTCAAAACATGTGTTAGATGTACCCACATACCCACGCCAATAGGTACACTCCTAACGAAGTTCTCCAGGCCTTCACAGAACTCCCTGTTGGTATTCTCATTGTGGCTTACTTGCAGGGCATACGCGTTGATTACATTGAGAAGCAAGTCCCCAACTACCAGCTTGACCAGAACAATTCGGTCCCCACGCCTCTTGACGTCTCTGTTTGGTTTCTTGGATGCAAAGGATATCAAGACCTCTCCTCCCCGCTGTATCAACTAGCTCCCGTAGCTTACCTGTGAGGGACCCCACGTTCCAGCTACCTAAGCGGATCCTCCTAGGCTAGGCTAGCTTCCTTTCCCTTCGCACTCGTTGACCAAATGCGAAGACCCTTGCTCATTTTTCACTACACCCGGGCATCGATGTAGCGCGCCACTAAGGACGAGAGAACCCGATCCTTGCTCACTTGCCACTGTATCCAGATCAAGATGCGGCGCGCCACCAATGGGGTGATGGCCCGGCCCTTGCCCATTTGACACCAGAACCGGATTCCAATATGGCGCGTCGCTTAGAGGGTCATGCCCCAACGATGTTCTTCTGGGTTTCATCTCCATAAGAGTGGTTGAGTGTTGACGTTGGCTCGCCAAGCCTATCACAACGCTCCTCCTTTATCCGGGCTTGGGACCGGCGATGTTGAGACAACATAGGTGGAGTTAAAACTTAAAAGACATTTCGGGATGCATTATTCATAATTTGTACACTTGAAAGATTGCAAACTAGACTAAAATTGCTCTCTGTTAGTCAAGGAATGCAGAGAAAATGGGAGAAAAACGCTGCCTCCCAGCGCATTGGGCTAAAAATGCTACAAACTAGGCCTGAGCTAGGCCTTTAGCCTTCTTTCCAGCTACTAGGAACTGGGCCTCACGTGGTTTCCCCCCCAGCCTCCATCTTGGGCTCATTTAGGCCTCTCCTCAGTACCCAATAAGGCCGAATCCCACTGAAAATCTCTGTCAGCCCATGTGTGGCGACCGAAAAGTGGAGCAGAGACGCCGAACATATTACTGATGCGCTCCAGTTGGAAGCTGGCGACTGGAAACAGAAGCCGGATTATAGGATTTACTGGAGTTGGGGAGCTGCAGAACAGGCCCTTACTTACCTTATGAGATGACTGCTCTTTCTTTTTATCACGGTAAAGAACAAATATTTTTCTGCTAGTAATGGGTTTAAGTATCAGGAGTAGACATTATTATTATTATTATTATTATTATTATTATTATTATTATTATTATTTAGATCATCAGGAGGGCTAAAAATCCAACCGGTTCCATTAGATGGCATTTCTTTCAATCGTAATGGTCATTCCATTTACTGTTGTCCGAGTTTGTTTGTCTGGGTTTAGTTTGTGGAAACTGCACTTGCCATTTAGTGACTTACTTTGATGGTCCAAAATATTGAGTTTTAGGATGACGACAGAACTGCTTACGGCTGGTTACTCTTCTGCACATGCTTGTAAAGAGGTAGATGATGATGATGGCCTGATGCTGATGCAGGGTGTTTATCTTGGTGTAGATCTCTTCTGCATTTCGTGCATGATTAATTCCTGCTGTTAGTTAAACAAGAGCTTGGTATCTGGTTATGTATTTCTGCAGCTTGCTTGCATGCCTGCTAGCTATAGATGCTTAGGTTAGTGCAAAACCACAGGTTGGATAATGCTGATGCTGATGCAGTTATTTCTCATTCTGCCCATTTGTTGTGTTGTTGCAAACATATGTTTTTTTAGGCTTGTTGCAACCATATGTGTCTCCAGCTTATTCTGTTGTTCTCTGATTAATTCACAGCTAACCATGCATTAGTTGGTAACTCTCAAAACTGAATATAATTTCCTGTGACACAATTGATTAGTTCCACTAAGTGAACTAATCCTCTGCAACCATGCGAGGCCGGATAGGGGCTGCCTCCTCTCTTTCTCTCTTGCATCTCTCACTCTCCTCTCTCTGCAGCAAGGAAGGCGGCAAGGAAGTAGACACTGCTGGAAGGAAAGGGCGATCAAGCAGACGCGGCTGGAAAGGCAAGCAAGCAGACGTGGCTGGAAAGGAAGGTTGAGCAAAGAGGTGTGGCAACTCTTCTTCCACCCGTGAACTTTGCTGTTTTTCTCCATAAAAAGCTGGGATTTATGCAAATTGTTAATTTGGAGATGCCATGGTTTAATAAATAATGCTCGTAGTTCTTGATGATTTGTAAGTCATGTTATATTGAAGTTATAATTTTGCATTGAAGGTGTATCTGGTTGCCAGCCACCACTCTGTTTGCCCTCCTGCTCACTCAACAATCCTCGGTCTCCCTCCAGCCTTGCCCTCTCCTCTCTGTCCACCCCGGTGTCGGTTCCTCGACTCGTGCAACATAGTAATTTTTATGGCTACCAAGGTGAATGTATGCGTGTTTTTATTCTCTCTTTTTCTTTATATCATTTGATTATTTCCATCCCCCTTTCGTATATGGTGCAGAGGGAGTAGAAGACATTTACTTAATAATTTGTAAAAGAATTTACTAATTTCTCATGTCCTGTCTCATGGATTAGTACTAATAGTGGCTTCTGATTTAAACCTGATGGGGACTACAACATTACATATCAGCAATCTTGTGTGTGGCATAGGCGATTCTCTTCAGATGCTCTTTTATCTTTTCCGTACACCAAAATTTCCTTGTGTATCTTACCATTGTATTATTCTTACTGTTTTCATTTGTTTTAAATTTGAATGCACTGTATATAAAATTCTTTTTGATCAATGTAGCTGTACAATTTTCTTGTGGATATTAACAGGAAGAATTCGATAAGTTGCACAACAAGCTTCGGAGATGTGTTGTTCGCATTGTGCGTGTCAAAGAGGGCGAGAAGTCTGTAATTACTCCCGGCACGATTGCTTCATTGCGTTCCAACAACTGCATTGTAATAGCAGACGCCAGGACCTTCCAGATGGACACTGTAGCTCGCTATGAAGTTGTGTTTCCAGACAGCAACCGAACAACAGTGCTGCTTCAGAAGGAAAATGTAGCAATAGAGAAGGGCATAGCTGCGTTCAATATTCCTAATACTCCATTTGATTCTAGTTTTGTACAGGCTGTTTCTCTTTGTGAGCATGAGGCTTTAGAGAATCAAATTGTTTATAGTCTTGGTTTTAATCAAGATAGAACCATTCCCAGTTATTTATCTGAAGGTTCAGTGATGTGAGTTATCTAAATTCATCCTTAAATACTTGTGGTTTCTTCTCTTATATCTAACTAAAAATTTAATTCAGCACTGCAGTTACGCTACAGTTCATTCACAACTGCTCTCCTGACACTTTCACTCAATTCGCGTCACCGGTTTTCGACGCAAAGGGTTCATTGGTTGGTCTCTCTTCTTCTTCTGATCCTGGTGTCTCAGTTTGTTATAATCTGGAAGCACTTCAAAGCATTCTTACGAATCTTTGTCGAGATGAAAAGGTATGCTGCTTATAACAAGTTCTCTATTTGACTAACTTGTTCTCCTCTCTATTTGATTTTAACTATTCTTACTCCTGTCTATGGCTTGTAATGATATTCGTTGTGTTTTCTCTTTTTTTATTGTTACTATTTTTTGGGGAGAAGCTGTGGAGGATTCCTGCAATGCAGTGGGAAATATTTTGCTTCATTGCTAATGGGAAGTAAGAATTTCATTCTAATAGTTTATAGTTGTACCCTGTTTGAATGCAGGATAGGAAACAAGTAGGAAATGGAACAGAATAGGAAAGGATACCATGTGTAGAACATAGGAATGGTAAACACAGGAAAAACTGCAAGAATGCTGTTTGGAATACAGGAATTGGAATATCATAGGAATTCTAATAGCTCAGTCAAATTAGAGTCAAACACAGGCCGTAAGCCCCACCAGGTCATTGAATCACGCCTAATAGAAAATAATTTTCTGGGTACAACTATATATGTTACACATAGCCAAAAAACAGCCAGCAAGCATCCTTTCTCCACCACACTTTCCTTCTTATCCCCTCAACTTCTATGATTTATTAGAGCTTTTCCTCCGTTTGCTGGTCATCGTGGGAGGTCGAGCGGCTGCTGCAGCTACGGGTGCCTTGATCTTATGTGACGAGATGAAAAAAACGAGGTTGGACTGGATGTTGTATAAGTGAAGGAAACTGATTCCTATCCTCACACTTTTTCTACGACGATTCCTGCGTTAGAAACAGCAAGATTACTGTTGTATAAGTAACCTTAGAGTTTACTTACAGGTCAAAAATGCACATCACACACAATGAATGCCTTACAAGGCATTCACTTCATTACAAGGCATTCACTTCATTACAAGGCCGCAGAACTCTCTTCTGCAACCAAACTGTCTAATTCAAGTTCTTTTCCCAAAGCCTGTGGTGATTCTACTTCCAAAAACACATAGTTGAACCACTTATAGCGGGTGCTAAAGTGGAAACTTCTCATCTTTGATAGAGCTGCAAATATTTATAATGTAAACAGACAAGTGCTACCAGTGACATATGCCGACCTCCAGCAACTTTAGACTACCAAAGCAAGGAAAGCAAACTGAATAACTATTTTTTGGAAACCAATCTGAATAACTTATAGCAAGAGGCATAATTTTCAATGTTAAGCAGTTTCTCATAAATAGATAAAATAAAATTTGGCTACTTTTATTTGCTTTTCTCGATATCACCCAGCTTCCTGAGACTCATGAATCGTGATCTACAGTTTTTATTGATTTCTCGAAGAAATTTTAGCCAGCATTATACAGTCTATAAACCTATCTAGATCCATTTACCCACCACTGTCCCCATTGATTGTTTGCTCGTGGACTGTGGTGCTGGCTGTTAATGTGCGAGTATATTGCACACCTTCCCTAATTGGACGGTGCTGCATGAAACTCGATATGATATCGGAGCCAAGAGGACAATTTTCTGAAAATGATAGCGGCACTTTGATCCCATGTCATAGGATTATAGGACTCTAAACCGCTAAACACGAGGTGGAGCGCCGACAAATGAGTGCTTGAGTATACTGTTCAGCTTCCCTGACCAGCTAAGGCTTTTGGTGCGTGAGACTTGAAACTGGTTAACACTTAACACATCATTTGTGCATTTTGATTATGGCCCAGTACTCCAGTGTCTACTCCCTCCGCCCCATAATATAAGAGCGTTTTTGACACCGTCCCATAACAAAAACGCTCTTGTCAAAAACACTCTAGTATTATGGGACGGAAGGAATAACTGTACATGGAATGTTGTTAGTTGTGGAACACTCAAAAATTACCGCACCGTTGAGCTACTAGGATGCCTATTGCCTATCTAGTACTCCCACAGTCCCCACAATATAAGACGTTTTTGCAAGCTATGCTAGCTTGCAGAAACGTCTTATATTATGAGATGGAGGGAGTATATTGCATGAAATATTTTGTTCATACTCTATCTATTTTATCTGCACTTGGTGGCATGGATATTTGTATGGGATGACATGCCCTTTAACAACCTAATCTTGTCATGGCAGATGCAGATAGTGCGTGCAAGCTCTTGAATGTGGAAGGCCAAAATGGGAACTTCAGTAACAAGATTTTGTTTCTACTAGAAGTGTACTGTCTTGTACTAGTTTATTTAGACTTTGAGCTGAATGTGATAACTTGTTGGTAGTTTTGTGCTCTTTCCGTTTTCAGCTAGATCTGAGCGGGTTTGCTTACGGGTGGTTGTAGCAATGATGTTTTGTTTGTTCTGTCTTTCATGCTGTAGCAGGTAACATGTTTCCGTCGGTTGTTGTTGTGCTTCTCTTAGCATCTTTTCGAATTCTCGTTTTAGAGTTGGATCTGTAGTAGTACCAGATTCTATTTCTGCTCTCATAACATGGCTCTTTACAAAAACAAGTACGTGTGTATGAGATCTACCTGCATATTCATTGGTTGCATTGGTGTGGTATGTGGCATGACGCAGGTCACGAGCCCTAATCAGCAGGTCACTTGGGTTCACAAGGTCAGACATGAGAAATAAGTGTTTTGGTGCTCGAGCCCGTATATTCCTGTATTTATTGAACACCTGGCAGCTGTTGAAGTCTTGTCAGCAGCTAATTAATTGCCTCATTGCTCGTCATTTCTTTTTGAATTGTGCGTCCATAAAAAAAGAAATGCATGGCGAGAAACTTTGTCTAGAATTTTAGCTAACTAGCGCGCAGATTTTTCTGTGATAATGGTAATGCTAATTGACGAACATTTACTGGGAAGGTACTCACAGCGAACACAATCACAACCCATCATTTTGCGAAGAAAACAACATAACTTTGGACAATTTTGAAATCAAGCCAATCGTCTTAATATATATGCCAAAAAAATCCATTATTGGCCCACCATTGATTAGAACTGATGAACAAATGGTGGCATTTTTTTTAAATTGCCTTCATAAAAAACCCGTCATGCTATTGAAACGAGACAAAAGACTTGCCATTTTATTAATCAAGGAGCTATAAGGAGCTATATAAGTGTCTGAAGAAAACAACCATAATATAGCAAAGATAAAGCAACTACTCGCGGGGTAAAATTACATCAAGGCCTTTGGCACCTGCCAACATCCACAATCTTGCTTCATCCAGGATCTTGTCCACGATTATCATTGAAGGTGTAGAGACATTCCAAAAGATTCTAGCATTCCTCTCCTTCCAAAGTTCTCAAGAAATAAGCATAAGTAGGGAGGCCATTCCTTTTCTATCCGGCGAGCGCGCGAGGGTAAGCTCGGTCCACCAATCTCTGACACTGTTCCTTACCGCCCAATCTCCGGTCACGATGTCGCCTAGACCAATCCTTGCCTTAACTACGTTCCAAATCGCAACCAAGTATCGACACTGGGATAGCAGATGTGTAACTGATTCTTGAACTTGGTTGCCCAGTGGGCACATACCACAATTTGGCCATCCTCTCCGGTGTAGTCAGTTAGTCAGACTTTATTGTGAATGATCAGCCAAGTAAAGAACTTGCATTTTGGAGTGGCCCACACCTTCCAGAAGGTCTTTAGCAGTGGTGTGATGGTACGCCCCTCGAACTGCATCATGTAGGTTGATGCCGTGGAGTAGGTGCCGCTTTTCGTTAGCTTTTCCGAGTGATTGTATCTTGCATGTCGTGGTCGAGAATAATCCCATCCAACTTCACCCATAGGGTGACGAACTCCTGTATGTGGCCAGCGGTAATGCACTTTGTCATGTCAATTTGGGAGATCCAGTGGTCATCAATAAGAGCCTTTCCCACAGTACAACCTTTCTTTTTGAGATGTCAAAGATTTTAAGCGCAGTGTCCATTGGCCTTATATCGTTAAGCCAAGATGATACCCAAAAGAGAACCTTAGAGCCATTCCCAATCGTGACCTTTGTCGCTGCTGCAAAAAGGTCTGTGTCAGCATCGTCGCAAGGGTGCCCAGCCCAAGCCACGGCTTTGCCGGCTCCGCCCATTCGCAAAGCCACCTTAGAAGAAGGGCGGAGGCAAATTTGTCCAGATTCAAGACCCCAATCCCGCCCATAGCTTTTGATCGACAAACTCACTCCCAGTTAATCTTACATTTGCCTTCGGTAACCTTGTCGCAACCCGCCCAAAGAAATGCGTGTCTCAAAGCATCGATCCGCTTCAGTACCTCTGCCGGCAAGACAACATAAGTGATGGTGTAGATGGCAAGGGCGGTGAGGACCGCCTTAACATGGAAAACCCTACCAGGCGCGGCCATGAGCTGACCAATCCAAGGGGCGAGCTCGGGAGCATCTTTATCCTCCAACGAAAGGAAGTGCACAACTTTAAACCCCCAGACCGATAGCAGCAGCCCTAGATACGTCTTGGGGAAGTGCGTAATCTTGTCCAGGAAGTGATGGAGGATGTCCTGGAGATCAAGGCATGCACACCGAATTGAAGCCATCATGCTCTTGTTGCAGTTAGTGACCAGGCTGTGACCTCCCCAAAAGCATCCAAGGTGGAGGAAAAAAAGACACATCTTCCTTGACGGGCTTCATGAAAACAACGACATCATCAGGGTATAGGGAGGCACAGAGAGTTGTAGAGTTTCTCCGGATTGGTTGGAGTTTGCCTTGGGCTATGGCCTTATTGAGGATGTGGTGTAGGGGGTCAATGGCGAGCACAAAAATGCAAAGGGTACATCGGGTCTCCCTGTCGCAATCCCTTCCCATGCCGATTAGGGTCTCCAATCGTGCCATTAAGCAACACTCTCAAGGATGCCGGAGTGAGGAGCGCCGAGATCCAACCTCAAAAGCGTGGAGGGAAGCCGAGGTGTTGCAGGTGGTCCATCAAGTAGTCCCACCAGACTGATTCAAAGGCCTTCTTGATATCGAGCTTGAATACCAACATGGGAGTTTTGCTCCGGTGTATCCTTCCAGCAAGGTTGCAGACGTAGATGAAGTTGTCATGAATACTTTGCTTCTTGATAAAGGCACTTTGGGCAGGCGAGACAAGGTCATTCATGTGGATGGAAAGGCATGTCGCCATCATCTTAGCAAAGAGCTTGGCCACGACATGGATTAGGGATATAGGCCTAAAATCTGAAATATCCTTAGCACCATCTCTCTTTGGGATGAGCGCAATGTTGGCTGAGTTTAGCCAATGCAAGTTAGAGGCATGGAGGTTGGAGAAGTGGTTAATCGCAGCCATGAGGTCCACCTTGACAATATCCCAGCACACCTTGAAGAATGCACCCGTGGACCCATCCGGCCTCGGCGCCTTATCATTTGGAGAATCAAACACAGCCCGCCTAGCCTCTTCGATGATGAACGGAGCTCCAATATCACCGAGATCGCATTTCGAGGTGGGAACACAGTGCCAATTTATGTCCAGTTGTCTTCGGGGCCCCTTTCTGATGACGGAGGAGAAGTGTTGACGAATAATAGCCTTCTTGCGGTTATGGTCGGTCACCCAACCCGCATTATGTTTGAGGCGGTGGGTAAAGATTCTTTGATGGAAGAATCTAGTGTTTGCGGTCCCCTCTTTAATGCTCATTATTCTAGCGATTTGCTGCTTCCGGCCTTTTCAAGAACTGCCAAGCAACCACCTTTCTCTTAAGTCTCTTCCTAAGATCAAGCTCTTTCAAGCTCAAAGGTCATGACTCTTGCGCAACATTCGAGACGAAGTATGATCTCCAAAGCCATATGCAACTGAACTTTCACATTGGAGAAGAGAGATTTGCTCCAAGTCTTTAGTCTAGAACTCACTTTCTTGAGCTTGTGGTGGAGCACATGGTATGTCTCACGTGATTGTGGCCCTCACTCCGCACATCTTGGACGGTTGTTAAGAAGCCATGCTTCTTAATCCAGAAGTTATCAAACCGGAAGCACTTTGTGCGATTCGGGCCATTCGTATTCGCAAGCAGAAGCAGGCAGTCGTCATAAACGGAGGATGATAAGGCATGCAGGGTGTGGAGCCAAACTCCAAGTCCCATTCCTCGTTAGAGAAAAATCTATCATGCTTGCTCAAGGTGGGCTCACTCTGGCCATTACTCCAGGTGAACCTCCTATTTTGGAGACGAACCTACTTTAACTCGCACGAGTTCAAAGCGTTACGATAACCTGACAGTGCGGCTCCGATCAACGTTCACACGATTCTTATCCCTACCTCGACAAATTTGGTTAACTTCTCCTGTGACCAGCCACTTGATACCCGAAGGTTGTTTTTTCGAGAACAAGCTCATTAAAGAAAGTATCCTTGAGGTTGCTTCTAGTCGGCCCATAAACGATGGTTAGCTTGAAGGACGTGATTCCAGGACTCTGGGAGCGCAATGTCACGATGGCCGGGAGGGTATATGTCCGGAATTGGACGTCGGAGAGCTGGACCGCATCATCATCCCATAATAGAAGTATGGCACCATGCGTTCCATCAGCAGGGTGCTGGGCAAAGCTCTTTAGTATTTGACCACCAATACAGGCAGCAGTGTAGGCGTCCAAGTTTTCCATTTTGGACTCCTACAGGCAAACAATATGGCAAGGAGTAGTTGCGATGGTCTCATGAACCTTGATGCGACGATCAGGGCAATTCAGGCCTCAGACATTCCAATTCAGAATTGTGAGGTTATGGCAATGCTCTTTCATTTGCAAACGGTGTACACATCATTGATCAGGCCACAAAGGTAGCAACATCAGTCTGAATGAGCTAGAACATGACACAATCCACTAGGCCTCGCCAAGACCTCAGATAACTGCAGCCTCAGACAGTAGCAGCAAACAGGCGTACTAACCTGAAAGTGCTAGTTATCGACTAGAGGGGGGGGGGGTGAATAGGCGATTTTTATGGAAGTCTTCAAAACACGGGGGCTTTGAAGACAAACAGTAGAAATGAACCTATTTCTATGCGGCGGAAGGTAGACTACACTAGACAAGCCATAGTCAAGTAAGCAATGAAGTGAAAACACGAAGACTATCAACATCTAGGTAGTATGGATTAGGATGGAAGATAGTATGAAGCCAAACAACAAACAGTCTTCACACAGTGAAGCCAATCAGATCATGCAAGCAGGCAATGACTTCACGAAGACAAACTGTAAAGTAAAGAGATAGAAAGGATAAAACCAGTTGCTTGGAGAGGACACGGATTTGGTAGACCAGTTCCAGTTGCTGTGACAACTGTACGTCTGGTTAGGGAGGCTGAGATTCAACTCACAAGACTGCGTCTTCACCTTATTCCCCTTGAGCTAATAACACACAGTCCTCGCCCAATGTGACGCCCTCGATTCAATCGTACACTAACCATACACGCAAATGTGTACGGTCAAGATCAGGGACTCATGGGAAGATATCACAAGTTCACAACACAACTCTAGACACAAATTAAAATAATAAAAGCTTTATATTACAAGCCAGGGGCCTCGAGGTATCGAATACATAAGCTCGAATACACAAGAGTCATCGGAAGCAACAATATCTGAGTACATACATGAGTTAGACAATTTTGCCTTAAGAAGGCCAGCACAAAAGCATCTACGATCGAAAAGGCAAGGCCTCCTGCCTGGAAGCCTCCTAACTACTCCTGGTTGTCGGCAGTCTCCACGTAGTAGTAGGCATTGACAGTGGCATCTGGCTCCTGGGCTCAGACATCTGGTTGCATCAACCGGAAAGAAGAAGAAAGGGGGAAAAGGGGGAGCAAAGCAACCGTGAGTACTCATCCAAAGTACTCGCAAGCAAGGATCTACACTACATATGCAACATTATCAAAGGAAGGCTGCATATGTGGACTGGGCTGCAGAAATGCCAGAATAGAGGGGAGAACCTAGTCCTATCAAAGACTAGCATCTTCTGGAAACCACCATCTTGCAGCAACATGAGGGAGTAGAGTAGCATAAAGTAAAGTAGTAGAAGTGTTATCAACCTCGGCCAGAGATCCTTTCTTGACTCCCTGTGAGAAAGCAATCCCAGAGCCATACTATCCATTTCTCATATCCATGTCTCATCTAAAGTATCCAGTTCTAGTTGTACCGATCGGGATACAACTGCAAGTGTCCGTTACCGTAGGACAGGCTATCGATAGTTGTTTTCTTCCATGCAGGGGTGCACCAACTTACCCACCACGCTCGATTAACTCCGGCCGGACACACTTTCGTGGGTCATGCCCGGCCTCGGCCAAACAATACGCCGCAACCCGACCTAGGCTTAATAGAGAGGTCAAGCACGCCGGACTAAACCTATGTCCCCAGGGGTCATGGGCCATCGCCCCGGGAACTCCTGCACGTTGCGTGGGCGGCCGATGAGCAAACCTAGCTACCTCCTTCAAAAAGGCAGGTGCTCACGCAGTCCAACCCGGCGTGCGCCGCTCAGTCGCTGATGTCTATTAAGCTTCGGCTGATGTATACGACGCATAACGCCCATACTATGCCCACGTGATGGTTAGTGCTATCAGGCCAGAGGCCCCTTGGATCAAATATCCAAATCGTAGTGGATTAGGAACGCACGGTAACAAGCAGAGACTCACGAAAGATGTGACCCCGTCGCCCCGTCTCGAGGACTTGAGGCAAGGGCTAAGAATGCCCGGCCACGCCTCGTAATTATCTCGCGGGCACCCTCCAGGTCAACCCGACTCCACATCACTCGCAATTAAGCTCGCGCGGATACCCCTCAGGGCCGACCTATCTTTCCAAGTAACAGTGGTAAAGTCCAAGTATCCGTGTGTCCAAACATCAAGGGGAAAACCCGAGGAATCACCCCCGGTGAATTCCACTCGATGTAATCATCAAGGTGAACGTAAGAGGAACCACCCCCGAGGTTCACACTTGAGGGGTTGCACGACATAGTCGTATCGGAAGTGGTTAAGGCGGAATCACCCTCGATGACCATGACCGAATAGCTACACTACAGGGTTAACATCAGAAGTGCTGTAGAGGTCTCACCCTCGGCACTCGATAGTAACCCAGTAGTGTCGAGCAACTAAGAGGAAAGTGATGTGCGGTGCCGGGGCCTGGTCTTCGGTCCCGTTGATCGGGTCTTCGATGATGAAGCAGGGGCAACAAGGACAAGGTGGGGGTCACTGATGGATCACTAACCAACCTATACTAAGCAGTTTAGGATAAGCGGGTAGGTAACCATTAGCAGGTTACAAAAGCAGGCTATGCATCAAAATAGGAGCAAACAATAACAGTAGCAAAATCTAATGCAAGCATGAGAGAATGGAATGGGCGATATCGGGACGATCAAAGGGGGGCTTGCCTGGTTGCTCAGACAAGAAGGAGGGGTCGTCGGTGATGTAGTCGATCACAGCGGCATCAGCAGCCGCCACGGGGTCTACCGAAGAGAAGAGGGGGAGAAACAGTAAATACATAGCAAGCAAGTGTATAACAAGACAACACGCATAGCTAGACGTGTTCTAACGCAATCCTAGACGTTATAGGTGAAGGGGGAATTCAACCGGGAAGGTGTTTCCGGTTCCGGACCTGTGTCAGACAGATGACCAGAGGGGGAATGTTCCATGTTCAGCATGCTAGGGGCATGTGACAGATGAACGAGCCGCGTGTTCGGATTCGTTGGATTTTTCTGAGCAACTTTCTTATAGAAAACATTTTCATCCGAGTTACGGTTTATTTTATATGATTTTTCAAAGATTAAAGCATCTTCTGGAATTATTAATATTAACAGAAAAGGGAAATTGCATCAGCATGACGTCATAGTGACATCAGCAGTCAGCAGGGCGGCTGACCAGGTCAAACCTGGCCTGTGGGTCCAGTGGGACCCACATGTCAGCCTCTGTTAGTCTAACAGTATATTAAACTAACTAATCTAGGTTAATTAGCTACTGTACCCCACCTGTCATAGACTAATTAGCTAAACTAATTAGTTTTAATTATTAAAACATTTTAGTTAGAAGAATAAGCGGTGGGGCCCGTGTGTCAGTGGCTGGGGCCTGCCCAGTCAGCACAGTTGACCAGGTCAACTGTGTTGGGGAACGTTGCAGAAAATAAAAATTTTCCTACGGTTTCACCAAGATCCATCTATGAGCTCATCTAGCAATGAGTGATCGGATTGCATCTACATACCTTTGTAGATCGCGAGCGGAAGCGTTCAAGGACGTGGATGAGGGAGTCGTACTCGTCGTGATCCAAATCACCGGAGATCCTAGCGCCGAACGGACGGCACCTCCGCGTTCAACACACGTATGGTCAGCGTGACGTCTCCTCCTTCTTGATCCAGCAAGGGGGAAGGAGAGGTTGATGAAGATCCAGCAGCACGACGACGTGGTGGTGGATGCAGCAGTCACCGCAGCAGGGCTTCGCCGAGCTTCTGCGAGAGGGAGAGGTGTAGCAGGGGACAGGGAGGCGCCAAGGCTTAAGGGTGCGGCTGCCCCTCCCTCCCCCTTTATGTAGGCCCCCTGGGGGGGGCCGGCCCTGGAGATTGAATCTCCAAGGGGGGTGGCGGCCAGGGGGTGGAGTACCCCCCAAGGCAAGTGGGGCGCCCCCCACCCTAGGGTTTCAACCCTAGGCGCAGGGGGGTGGGCCAAGGGGGGCGCACCAGCCCACTATGGGATGGTTCCCCTCCCCACTTCAGCCCATGGGGCCCTCCGGGATGGGTGGCCCCACCCGGTGGACCCCCGGGACCCATTCGGTGGTCCCAGTACAATACCGGTGACCCCCCGAATCCTCCCGATGGCCGAAGCTGCACTTCCTATATATAATTCTTTACCTCCGGACCATTCCGGAACTCCTCGTGACGTCCGGGATCTCATCCGGGACTCCGAACAACTTTCGGATTACTGCATACTCATCTCTATACAACCCTAGCGTCACCGAACCTTAAGTGTGTAGACCCTACTGGTTCGGGAGACATGCAGACATGACCGAGACGCCTCTCCGGCCAATAACCAACAACGGGATCTGGATACCCATGTTGGCTCCTACATACTCCTCGATGATCTCATCGGATGAACCACGATGTCGAGGATTCAATCAATCCCGTATACAATTCCCTTTGTCAATCGGTATTTTACTTGCCCGAGATTCGATCGTCGGTATCCCAATACCTCGTTCAATCTCGTCACCGGCAAATCACTTTACTCGTACCGTAATGCATGATCCCGTGATCAAACACTTTGATCACATTGATCTCATTATGATGATGCATTACCGAGTGGGCCTCGTGATACCTCTCCGTCATACGGAGTGACAAATCCCAGTCTCGATCCGTGTCAACCCAACAGACACTTTTGGAGATACCCGTAGTATACCTTTATAGTCACCCAGTTACGTTGTGACGTTTGGCACACCCAAAGAACTCCTACGGTATCCGGGAGTTACACGATCTCATGGTCTAAGGAAAAGATACTTGACATTAGAAAAGCTCTAGCAAACGAACTATACGATCTTGTGCTATGCTTAGGATTGGGTCTTGTCCATCACATCATTCTCCTAATGATGTGATCTCGTTACCAATGACATCCAATGTCCATAGTCAGGAAATCATGACTATCTATTGATCAACGAGCTAGTCAACTAGAGGCTTACTAGGGACTTGTTGGTGTCTATGTATTCACACATGTATTACAATTTCCGGATAACACAATTATAGCATGAATAAAAGACAATTATCATGAACATGGAAATATAATAATAATCCTTTTATTATTGCCTCTAGGGCATTTCCAACAGTCTCCCACTTGCACTAGAGTCAATAATCTAGTTACATTGTGACGAATCGAACACCCATAGAGTTCTGGTGTTGATCATGTTTTGCTCGCGGAAGAGGTCTAGTCAATGGATCTGCGACATTCAAATCCGTATGCACTTTGCAAATTTCTATGTCTCCATCTTGAACATTTTCATGAATGGAGTTGAAGCGACGGTTGATGTGCCTGGTCTTCTTGTGAAACCTGGGCTCCTTGGCAAGTGCAATAGCTCCAGTGTTGTCACAGAAGAGCTTGATCGGCCCCGACGCATTGGGTATGACTCCTAGGTCGGTGATGAACTCCTTCACCCAAATTGCTTCATGCGCTGCCTCCGAGGCTGCCATGTACTCCGCTTCACATGTAGATCCCGCCACGACGCTCTGCTTGCAGCTGCACCAGCTTACTGCCCCACCATTCAACATATACACGTATCCGGTTTGTGACTTAGAGTCATCCAGATCTGTGTCGAAGCTAGCGTCGACGTAACCCTTTACGACGAGCTCTTCGTCACCTCCATAAACAAGAAACATGTCCTTAGTCCTTTTCAGGTACTTCAGGATATTCTTGACCGCTGTCCAGTGTTCCTTGCCGGGATTACTTTGGTACCTTCCTACCAAACTTACGGCAAGGTTTACATCAGGTCTGGTACACAGCATGGCATACATAATAGACCCTATGGCTGAGGCATAGGGGATGACACTCATCTCTTCTATATCTTCTGCCGTGGTCGGACATTGAGCTGAGCTCAATTTCACACCTTGCAACACAGGCAAGAACCCCTTCTTAGACTGATCCATATTGAACTTCTTCAATATCTTATCAAGGTATGTGCTTTGTGAAAGACCTATGAGGCGTCTTGATCTATCTCTATAGATCTTGATGCCTAATATATAAGCAGCTTCTCCAAGGTCCTTCATTGAAAAACTCTTATTCAAGTAGGCCTTAATGCTGTCCAAAAGTTCTATATCATTTCCCATCAAAAGTATGTCATCTACATATAATATGAGAAATGCTACAGAGCTCCCACTCACTTTCTTGTAAACGCAGGCTTCTCCATAAGTCTGCATAAACCCAAACGCTTTGATCATTTCATCAAAGCGAATGTTCCAACTCTGAGATGCTTGCACCAGCCCATAAATGGATCGCTGGAGCTTGCATACCTTGTTAGCATTCTTAGGGTCGACAAAACCTTCCGGCTGCATCATATACAGTTCTTCCTTAAGATAACCGTTTAAGGAATGCCGTTTTGACGTCCATTTGCCATATCTCATAATAATAGTATGCGGCAATTGCTAGCATGATTCGGACGGACTTCAGCTTCGCTACGGGAGAGAAAGTCTCATCGTAGTCAACCCCTTGAACTTGCCGATAACCCTTAGCGACAAGTCGAGCTTTATAGATGGTAACATTACCATCCGCGTCCGTCTTCTTCTTAAAGATCCATTTGTTTTCAATCGCTCGCCGATCATCGGGCAAGTCTGTCAAAGTCCAAACTTTGTTTTCATACATGGATCCTATCTCGGACTGCATGGCTTCAAGCCATTTGTTGGAATCTGGGCCCGCCATCGCTTCTTCATAGTTCGAAGGTTCACCGTTGTCTAACAACATGATTTCCAGGACAGGGTTGCCGTACCACTCTGGTGTGGAACGTGTCCTAGTGGATCTACGAAGTTCAGTAGCAACTTGATTCGAAGTAACTTGATCATCATCATTAATTTCCTCTTCTGTGGATGTAGGCACCACAGGAACATTTTCCTGAGCTGCACTGCTTTCCGGTTCAAGAGGTAGTACTTCATCGAGTTCTACTTTCCTCCCACTTACTCCTTTCGAGAGAAACTCTTTTTCTAGAAAGGATCCGTTCTTGGCAACAAAGATTTTGCCTTCGGATCTAAGGTAGAAGGTATACCCAATGGTTTCCTTAGGGTATCCTATGAAGACGCATTTTTCCGATTTGGGTTCGAGCTTTTCAGGTTGATGTTTCTTGACATAAGCATTGCATCCCCAAACTTTTAGAAACGACAGCTTAGGTTTCTTCCCAAACCATAATTCATACGGTGTCGTCTCAACGGATTTAGACGGTGCCCTATTTAAAGTGAAGGTAGCTGTCTCTAGAGCGTATCCCCAAAATGATAGCGGTAAATCAGTAAGAGACATCATAGATCGCACCATATCCAATAGAGTGCGATTACGACGTTCGGACACACCGTTACGTTGAGGTGTTCCAGGCGGTGTGAGTTGTGAAACTATTCCACATTTCCTTAAGTGTGTGCCAAATTCGTGACTTAAATATTCTCCTCCACGATCTGATCGTAAAAACTTTATTTTTCGGTCACGTTGATTCTCCACCTCATTCTGAAATTCCTTGAACTTTTCAAAGGTCTCAGACTTGTGTTTCATCAAGTAGACATACCCATATCTACTCAAGTCATCAGTAAGAGTGAGAACATAACGATATCCTCCGCGAGCCTCAACACTCATTGGACCGCACACATCAGTATGTATGATTTCCAATAAGTTGGTTGCTCGCTCCATTGTTCCGGAGAACGGAGTCTTGGTCATTTTGCCCATGAGGCATGGTTCGCATGTGTCAAATGATTCATAATCGAGAGACTCTAAAAGTCCATCAGCATGGAGCTTCTTCATGCGCTTGACACCAATGTGACCAAGGCGGTAGTGCCACAAGTATGTGGGACTATCGTTATCAACTTTACATCTTTCGGTATTCACACTATGAATATGTGTAACATCATGTATAAGATTCATTAAGAACAAACCATTGACCATCGGAGCATGACCATAAAACATATCACTCATATAAATAGAACAACCATTATTCTCGGATTTAAATGAGTAGCCATCTCGTATTAAACGAGATCCAGATACAATGTTCATGCTCAAACTTGGCACTAAATAACAATTATTGTGGTTTAAAACTAATCCTGTAGGTAAATGTAGAGGTAGCGTGCCGACGGCGATCACATCGACCTTGGAACCATTCCCGACGCGCATCGTCACCTCGCCCTTCGCCAGTCTCCGCTTATTCCGCAGCTCATGCTTTGAGTTACAAATATGAGCAACGACACTGGTATCAAATACCCAGGAGCTACTACGAGCACTGGTAAGGTACACATCAATTACATGTATATCACATATACCTTTAGTGTTGCCGGCCTTCTTGTCCGCTAAGTATTTGGGGCAGTTTCGCTTCCAGTGACCCTTCCCTTTGCAATAAAAGCACTCAGTCTCAGGCTTGGGTCCATTCTTTGACTTCTTCCCGGCAACTGGCTTACCGGGCGCGGCAACATCCTTGCCGTCCTTCTTGAAGTTCTTCTTACCCTTGCCTTTCTTGAACTTGGTGGTTTTATTGACCATCAACACTTGATGTTCCTTTTTGATTTCTACCTCCGCTGATTTCAGCATTGCAAATACTTCAGGAATGGTCTTTTCCATCCCCTGCATATTGTAGTTCATCACAAAGCTCTTGTAGCTAGGTGGGAGCGACTGCAGGATTTTGTCAATGACCGCCTCGTCTGGGAGGTTAATGTCCAGCTGGGACAAGCGGTTGTGCAACCCAGACATCTTGAGTATGTGCTCACTGACAGAACTATTTTCCTCCATCTTACAACTTTAGAACTTGTCGGAGACTTCATATCTCTCGACCCGGGCATGAGCTTGGAAAACCATTTTCAGCTCTTCGAACATCTCATATGCTCCGTGTTGCTCAAAACGCTTTTGGAGCCCCGGTTCTAAGCTGTAAAGCATGCCACACTGAACGAGGGAGTAATCATCAGCACGCTGCTGCCAAGCGTTCATAACGTCTTGGTTCTCTGGGACGGGTGCATCACCTAGCGGTGCTTCTAGGACATATTGTTTCCTGGCAGCTATGAGGATGATCCTCAGGTTCCGGACCCAGTCCGTATAGTTGCTGCCATCGTCTTTCAGCTTGGTTTTCTCTAGGAACGCGTTGAAGTTGAGGTTGACATTAGCGTTGGCCATTTGATCTACAAGACATTTATGCAAAGATTTTAGACTAAGTTCATGATAATTAAGTTCATCTAATCAAATTATTTAATGAACTCCCACTCAGATTAGACATCCCTCTAGTCAACTAAGTGAAACATGATCCGACTCGACTAGGCCGTGTCCGATCATCATGTGAGACGGACTAGTCATCATCGGTGAACATCTCCATGTTGATCGTATCTTCCATACGACTCATGTTCGACCTTTCGGTCTCTTGTGTTCCGAGGCCATGTATGTACATGCTAGGCTCGTCAAGTTAACCTAAGTGTTTGCATGTGTAAATCTGTCTTACACCCGTTGTATGTGAACGTTGGAATCTATCACACCCGATCATCACGTGGTGCTTCGAAACAACGAACTGTCGCAACGGCGCACAGTTAGGGGGAACACTTTCTTGAAATTATTATGAGGGATCATCTTATTTACTACCGTCGTTCTAAGTAAATAAGATGCAAAAACATGATAAACATCACATGCAATCAAATAATAGTGACATGATATGGCCAATATCACATAGCTCCTTCGATCTCCATCTTGGGGCTCCATGATCATCTTGTCACCGGCATGACACCATGATCTCCATCATCATGATCTCCATCATCGTGTCTCCATGAAGTTGCTCGCCAACTATTACTTCTACTACTAAGGCTAACACGTTTAGCAATAAAGTAAAGTAATTTACATGGCGTTTCTCAATGACACGTAGGCCATACAAAAAATAAAGACAACTCCTATTGCTCCTGCCGGTTGTCATACTCATCGACATGCAAGTCGTGATTCCTATTAGAAGAATATGATCTCATACATCACATATATCATTCATCACAACTTTGGCCATATCACATCACAAAACACTTGCTGCAAAAACAAGTTAGACGTCCTCTAATTGTTGTTGCAAGTTTTGCGTGGCTGCAATAGGGTTCTAGTAAGAATGTTTTCTTACCTACGTAAAAGCCATAACGTGATTTGTCAACTTCTATTTACCCTTCATAAGGACCCTTTTCGTCGAATCCGCTCCAACTAAAGTGGGAGAGACAGACACCCGCCAGCCACCTTATGCAACTAGTGCATGTCAGTCGGTGGAACCAGTCTCACGTAAGCGTACGTGTAAGGTTGGTCCGGGCCGCTTCATCCCACAATACCGCTGAAGCAAAATAAGACTAGTAGCGGCAAGAAAGTTGACAACATCTACGCCCACAACAAATTGTGTTCTACTCGTGCAAACAGAACTACGCATAGACCTAGCTCATGATGCCATTGTTGGGGAACGTTGCAGAAAATAAAATTTTTCCTACGGTTTCACCAAGATCCATCTATGAGTTCATCTAGCAACGAGTGATCGGATTGCATCTACATACCTTTGTAGATTGCGAGCGAAAGCGTTCAAGGACGTGGATGAGGGAGTCGTACTCGTCGTGATCCAAATCACCGGAGATCCTAGCGCCGAACGGACGGCACCTCCGCGTTCAACACACATACGGTCAGCGTGACGTCTCCTCCTTCTTGATCCAGCAAGGGGGAAGGAGAGGTTGATGAAGATCCAGCAGCACGACGGTGTGGTGGTGGATGCAGCAGTCACCGCAGCAGGGCTTCGCCGAGCTTCTGCGAGAGGGAGAGGTGTAGCAGGGGAGAGGGAGGCGCCAAGGCTTAAGGGTGCGGCTGCCCCTCCCTCCCCCATTTATATAGGCCCCCTGGGGGGGGGGCGCCGGCCCTGGAGATTGAATCTCCAAGGGGGCGGCGGCCAGGGGGGTGGAGTACCCCCCAAGGCAAGTGGGGCGCCCCCCACCCTAGGGTTTCAACCCTAGGCGCAGGGGGGTGGGCCAAGGGGGGCGCACCAGCCCACCATGGGCTGGTTCCCCTCCCCACTTCAGCCCATGGGCCCTCCGGGATGGGTGGCCCCACCCGGTGGACCCCCGGGACCCATTCGGTGGTCCCAGTACAATATCGGTGACCCCCCGAATCCTCCCGATGGCCGAAACTGCACTTCCTATATATAATTCTTTACCTCCAGACCATTCCGGAACTCCTCGTGACGTCCGGAATCTCATCCGGGACTCCGAACAACTGTCCGATTACTGCATACTCATCTCTATACAACCATAGCGTCACCGAACCTTAAGTGTGTAGACCCTACGGGTTCGGGAGACATGCAGACATGACCGAGACGCCTCTGTGGCCAATAACCAACAGCGGGATCTGGATACCCATGTTGGCTCTTACATACTCCTCGATGATCTCATCGGATGAACCACGATGTCGAGGATTCAATTAATCCCGTAAACAATTCCCTTTGTCAATCGGTATTTTACTTGCCCGAGATTCGATCGTCGGTATCCCAATAGCTCGTTCAATCTCGTCACCGGCAAATCACTTTACTCGTACCGTAATGCATGATCCCGTGATCAAACACTTTGATCACATTGAGCTCATTATGATGATGCATTATCGAGTGGGCCCCGTGATACCTCTCCGTCATACGGAGTGACAAATCCCAGTCTCGATCCGTGTCAACCCAACAGACACTTTGGGAGATACCCGTAGTATACCTTTATAGTCACCCAGTTACGTTGTGATGTTTGGCACACCCAAAGCACTCCTGCGGTATCCGGGAGTTACACGATCTCATGGTCTAAGGAAAAGATACTTGACATTAGAAAAGCTCTAGCAAACGAACTATACGATCTTGTGCTATGCTTAGGATTGGGTCTTGTCCATCACATCATTCTCCTAATGATGTGATCTCGTTACCAATGACATCCAATGTCCATAGTCAGGAAATCATGACTATCTATTGATCAACGAGCTAGTCAACTAGAGGCTTACTAGGGACTTGTTGGTGTCTATGTATTCACACATGTATTACGATTTCCGGATAACACAATTATAGCATGAATAAAAGACAATTATCATGAACATGGAAATATAATAATAACCTTTTTATTATTGCCTCTAGGGCATATTTCCAACAAACTGGTCATCAGGGAGCTAGGGGCCCCACTGGCAGTGACCCAGGGGGTGGCCCCAGGTGTGCCAGCTCAGCGGGCCGACGGATGAACGTCGGCGAGCACGAAAACGCGGCGGAGGGCAGTCGGCCTCGTCGGGATTCGTCTACAGGGGGTCTACATAGGCGCGGGCGGGCGCGTTCGAACGGGGAGATCGCGCTGCGTCGTGTGGTGAGGCCGACCGGAGCTGGAGCTGGCGGAAATGGCGTCGGCGACAAGTGGAGGCGGTGGTGGCGTTCGGGACCTCGTCGGGATCGCGCTACGGGGGTCGACGAGGTGGGCAAGCAACACGGGCGGCCTCGGCGGGCTGCACTGAGCACGTTCCCGTGCTCAGGCGAGCATGTTCCCGTGCTCAGGCGAGCATGGCAACGACGACGACCAGCTGCTCGGCGGAGCCGAGCTCGGCCATGGCGGCACGGTGGCTACGGTGGCGCACGAGGTCAGGGGAGCGAGGGGAGAAGATGAGGGGCTCACCGAACGGCACACACGGTGGCCCTCGGAGGTTTAGTAGCTGCAGACTTGGGGCGGATCGAACGGCGGCGTAACGGTGGCCGCAGTTGGGGAAGAAGACGCGAGCAACGACGGTGGCGCTCCTCGGGCTCGACTTGGTGACGAATAGGAAGAAGCAGTACACCGTGGACCTCCTAGACACCTCGGAGGGAGGAATGGGCGCCGGTGGCCGCGGTGGAGCGCGGTGCTCGACGGCGACGGAGCTCGGTGGTGATGGATCTGAAGGGAGAGAGGAGAGGAGGAGTAGGCGGAGTGGGTGAGGGGATGTGGGAGTGGAGGTAGGTGAGGGGGAGTGTCGGTGTCAAAACCGGCGGATCTCGGGTAGGGGGTCCCGAACTGTGCGTCAAGGTCAGATGGTAATAGGAGACAAGGGACACTTTATTTTACCCAGGTTCGGGCCCTCTCGGTGGAGGTAAAACCCTACTCCTGCTAGATTAATATTGACGATATGGGTAGTACAAGAGTGGATCTACCACGAGATCAAGGAGGCTAAACCCTAGAAGCTAGCCTATGGTATGATTGTGTATGATGATGGTTGTCCTACGGACTACAACCCTCCGGTTTATATAGACACCGGATAGGGTTAGGGTTACACAGAGTCGGTTACAATGGTAGGAGATCTTGAATATCCGCACGCCTAGCTTGCCTTCCACGCCAAGAAAAGATCCTTCCGGACACGGGACGAAGTCTTCAATCTTGTATCTTCATAGTCCTGGAGTCCGGCTGAAGGTATAGTCCGGCTATCCGAACACCCCCTAATCCAGGACTCCCTCAGTAGCCCCTGAACCAGGCTTCAATGATGATGAGTCCGGCGCGCAGATTGTCTTCGGCATTGCAAGGCGGGTTCCTCCTCCAAGTTCTTCAAGAAGATTACAAACACCAAAATAGTGTCCGGCTCTGCAAAATAAGTTTCCACATATTGCCATATAGAGAATAATATTAACACAAATCAAATCTGCTGACGTATTCCGCAGTGCGTCATAACACTGCGACCAAGCCTTCTATATAAATTGCTTTCATTGTTCCACCTTAGCGCGTTTAGCGAGGCGGTTTCCTTGGCACGTCTAGTCAAAGCATAGATCATGTGCCCCTTTTAACGGGATTCTCATTAATACGGACGTGGATAACCCAATCGCGCCATTTACCACGGCGCTTGGGAGGCAAGTGAGTTTTATTAGGTAGGTGGGGACGCCTAACCGCACCCGCTTATATGAAGGGATAAGGATTCACCTTTTTAACCTACGCCTTCTTCCTCCTTTGCCAATCCATCTCTCGCGCACTCAAGCTACAGCGCCCAAGTCCGCTCTTCCTTCCTCAACCTTCTCCAGCAATGTCCGGAGCGGGAGGCAAGTGGATGGCCTCCTCCGATACGGAGGCTCAAGTAAAAAAGCTAAGGAAAGCCGGATACTTGTCCAAGGACATCCCGCATCGGCTTCCTGAGAAGGGGCAGCTTCCCCCTACCCCAAGGCCCCATGAGAGGGTAGTTTTTCTTCCCCACTTCCTCCGCGGACTGGGCTTTCCACTTCACCCATTTGTTCGGGGGCTCATGTTCTACTACGACCTGGATTTCCATGATCTGGCCCCGAACTTTGTTCTCAACATCTCGGCGTTTATCGTCATGTGTGAGGCCTTTCTCCGCGTCTGCCCCCACTTCGGCCTCTGGCTCAAGACCTTCAACGTCAAGCCCAAGGTGGTGTCCGACACCCAGGCGGAGTGCAGAGGCGCTATGGTCGGCAAGATGGCCAACGTCCTCTGGTTCGATGGCTCCTGCGTGGAGTCCCTAAAGGGGTGGCAGGCCGGATGGTTTTACATCACCAAGCCACGCGATCCTAAATGGGTCGCGGCCCCCGAGTTCAGATCCGGACCCCCCACACGGCTCATGTCCTGGAAAGAGACGGGCCTATCGTGGGGCAACGAGGAAGAAGTGACTGGGTTGCAAACGTGCATCCAGTCCCTGGTGAACAGGCCAATCCGCCTGATCAATGTGATCCAGGTCATGCTCGTTCGCCTGATCCTCCCGTGCCAACAACGGGATTTTACTTTGTGGGAATTTGACCCGGCGCAGCACCAAACCCTCAGTAGGCTCTTCGACACGACGTATGAAGATGTCTGGAAGGTGCTGACCAAAGGCGCCGAGTCCCCCACATCCGCTTCCGAGGACCGCGGATACAGCTCGCAGCGTCATGCCAGCAAGGTGAGCTATCTATACCTTTGACAGGTCTGTTAAGCTCTTCTTCATAGATTAACTCTATGCGGGATCTAAACTCCCTTACCTTTGACAGGCTTGGCTGGCGGTATCCGGACCAATCAACTGTCCGGCTCCCCTGCCCGAAGACCCAGCCCCAGCTCTCTTGGTGAAGCTGATGGCTCCGACACCTTATGTGGTGTCAGAGAAGAAGGCCAAGAAGAAGAAAACCACCGGGACTCGAAAAAGTTCCCGCAACATGGTGGTGTCGGACTCGTCATCTGACGAGTCCGCGACGCTCTCCTCTCGTGAAAACGAGGAGGAGGAACAAGGAAGCTCTCCCCCCCTAGTGAGGGGAGAAAAGAAGAAGAAGGCCGCCCCAACGGGGGAGGCCAAGGGGTCGAGGAAAAGGAAAACCCCTTCGCCGGACTACTCCCACGACACCGAAGAGGGCGGAGAGGAGTGGCTGGACAGAACCAAGCGTCCGGCGACATCGTAAGTATTTACATACCAGAGTGACTCATGATATTTTCTAATGCGTGGCTTTCCCTAATGTTGAACGTAATTTATGCAGCCCGCCCTGGGCCGGACTCGACGATTCGTCGAGCGGCTCCCTGGATTCGTCGGACGTGAACTCTGTTCCGCCCGTGGTCTCCCCCTGCGGGGCGGACGACGCCGAAGTGGCGCCCCGCCAAGCTTCGGGGCAGGAGGAGATGGTCCTGGAGGAGCCGCAAGGCAATCCTCCGGACCCCAGGAGTAAAGGGGATGAAACCCCCAGGGCTCCAAGTCCGGCTTTGTGCCGGACACCGCGCCGGACTCGACAGTCCCGGTCCATGGTGGGCGAACTCCTCCCAAGAGGAGTAAGCCATCTGAGCCGGCGTCCTCCGTCCAACCAGAGGCGCCGGACAATCTGCTGGAGGTGCTTGAGGGCGCCACCATCAACGAGGAGCACCGTACTGTTATGAGTACGGTGATCCAAAGGGTTCAGTCCGCCAAGAGCCGACTGACTGAAGCTTGCGCTAGCCTTCTAATAGGCTTCCATGTAAACAGAAATATGTCAAATTATTTACCGCATAGACAGTAGCCCCTGATGCTCTGTTCGGTGTTCGGAACGAAAAGCCGAATAGAGGATCTAGTAATTTTTGCAGGAGTCTTAACAAAAAAAAAAAGGTCAAATATGCGTATGCAGGCTTTGCTACTGTCCACTGCCGCACTGACTGCGCAGGTGGATGTCCTTAAAAAGGACCTCGGGCAGACCGAGCAAGAGCTCGGCCTTGCCAGATGGCAGCTCGAGGAGAAAGAAGGTAAGAAATACCCTAAAAAAGAAAAAAAGGTGCCTATAGAGAGGCTTGATTGCAGAAAGAAATAACATGATTGTATTGCTTATTGTAGGGGCCGCAACTGAGGTGGCAACCCTAAAGCAGGCGCTGGCTGAGGCCGAAAAGAAAACGGCCGAGGAGCGCGCTGAGCGAGAAAGGCTTGGGGTTCAGGTCGGCGAGGTGCAGCAAGAGCTGCAAGCTCTCATGAAAAAGCATGAGGGTTTGGAGCTTGAGTCAAAAGCGCAAGCATCCGAGCTCGCGTCGGCCATCGAGACCGCCAAGAGTGCCAAGGCCGAAGCCCAAAAGGCCCTCCAAGAGTTGGAGGAGGTGAAAAGATAGCAACGGGTAAGGCATTCTCAATGCAAAGTAGGAATATAAAAGTAAACTACCTATTACTTACCCGAATCCGGAGTTCTCCAGGGGCGTTCGCCGATCTTCCTCGCAGTGTATCCGACGCCGCCGCGTTCTACCGGGCTGAAGAGGGGAGCTCGACGGAGAGTGTGTTCTGGTCTAGTTATTCTGAGGCCGGACACCCTGTGCCCTTAAGCGATCAGCTGAAACAGCTGGTCGAGCTCCACAAGGCGGCCGAACAGGCCATGAAGGGCTTACTAGTTCGGCTGTGGCCTGGAGAGGCCCTGCCTGGGAGCTATTTTGGGCTAGTGCGGCGGCTGGTGGAGGCCTGTCCACGGCTTGAGGTCGTCAAGTGCTTCGTCTGCATCGAAGGTGCCCGGAGGGCCCTTGCCCGTGTAAGGGTACACTGGGGTAAGCTGGACGGAGAGAAGCTGGTGAAGGACGGGCCACCGCAGGGGAAGGAGCATTGCAAGCTCGAGAACTACTACAAGGAAGTTCTTGCCGGAGCCCGCCTTGTCGCGGATGAATGTACCAAAGATGTAATATTTGAATGAACTCGCTCGTTTGTATCCTGTGCGCTGAAAACTTGTTCGTATGCGCTAAGCAATGCTTATTGAATTTAAAATATTATTTTCTGTGCGGCCGTTTATCAAAAATTGAGAGATGGCCAGTCGTCGGCTTCTGCCCCCATGCCACTAGTGCTGGGGTGTTCGGGATATACCTGAGGGCTCTTGTTCCCATAGTTGGGTCCTTCGAGGGAGGCGCTCAGCACAACGAACCAGGCAATCGGACTATAATGCTTGAACACTCTCACTTAGCCATAGAACGTTATAATTTTAAATTTCGGCGAAGCCCCTAGTTCGGAAGGCCGAATTCGGGGCGCTATCCACGCCTTTGGCCGGACATAGCCAGCTCCTCGCTCGAAGCGGCATAAGCCTTTAAGGACTCGAAAAACCTCTCGAACAGCGACCGGTCTCACGCCTTTTCATGACAGTCTGTTTTAGCTTTCTCCACTGAGGTGCTCAACCCACCTGAACTGGGGCACAATCGCAGTGGTTCTCCTAGTGCTACCTTAGCCGATATAGCGGGACGTAAGGCACCAAAACATAGGAGCCGGGCAAACCCAACATGTGACCAAAATCATGACTCGGAGCCGATGCATATAGTGCTATAAGTTCAGGGTGCCGCACTTGTGAAAGTGTACGAACTTCTCACACCAGATAAAAGGGTAATGAAGCCCCTGGCGTGGTTTGCCGTACCATGGTGTACGGGTGTGATCATGTTATGTAATGAACGTATATATTCAAATAGGATAATGCAAAAAAATAGACAAAAAGCTATGCATTGTTTATAAAGAGGCTATTTATCAAAGCCGAACGATACAAGTAGTGCGATAAGCAAAAAAGATATTAGACTATTTAACATGTCCTGACCAGGCGCATGCCGGGGAATTTAAAAACAGATATATCGCTCGAAATAGAGACCACCTGAGAGTTCCGTAATGCGGCGTAGCTTTGTCTGCTTTCCTGGATCTTGCATCGTCTGTGCGGCAACAAGGACGAACAGGTTTTATCCAGAGTGTGGAGTCCTGAAAGTTAAAAAAGAAAAATCCGGCAGCCCCTAGTACGTTTGACGCCGTGTTGTAGGCATGCCGTTAATGTGCCCCTCCCCCTGAGCCCATGGAATTTTAAGGGCGTAATTGTGTACTCGAGGTACTTGCTCCGCTATGTTGCGATGGATGGGGTCGGGGCCGTATTGGTACGCTTGCTCTGAACGTGCCAGGCGGTCTTGTTGCAGGTTACTCCGGGCACGCTTTGCATTGTCCGGCTTTTTACTGGCCGGACTAGAGAGTTGCCTTGAAAGGCTGCTTTGTACTTCCGCTGCGAGGGCCGCCGTGTGCTCCTCTGTACGGATGGAGCATTCTGTGTTTCCGCTGACCGTAATTACTCCTCGAGGGCCTGATATCTTGAGCTTGAGATATGCATAGTGCGGCACCGCATTGAATTTAGCGAATGCGGTTCGGCCGAGTAGGGCGTGATAGCCACTTCGGAACGGGACTATATCGAAGATTAACTCTTCGCTTCGGAAGTTATCCGGAGATCCGAAGACCACATCAAGTGTTATTGAGCCTGTGCAATTGGCCTCTACACCTGGTATGACGCCTTTAAAGGTCGTCCTTGTGGGCTTGATCCTTGATGGATCTATGCCCATTTTCCGCATTGTATCCTGATAAAGCAGGTTTAGGCTACTGCCGCCGTCCATGAGGACTCTTGTGAGATGAAATCCGTCCACGATTGGGGCAAGGACCAGTGCGGCAAAACCGCCGTGACGGATGCTAGTGGGGTGGTCCCTTCGATCGAAAGTGATCGGGCAGGAGGACCATGGGTTGAACTTTGGGGCGACTGGCTCCATCGCGTATACGTCCCGTAGCGCACGCTTCCTCTCCCGCTTGGGAATGTGGGTCGCGTGTATCATGTTCACCGTCCGCACTTGTGGGGGAAACCCCTTCTGTCCATTGTTGTTCGGCGGCCTGGGCTCCTCCTCGTTGTCGCTGTTTAGCCCCTTGTCTTTGTGTTCGGCTCTTAACTTGCCTGCCTGCTTGAACACCCAACAATCCCTGTTGGTGTGATTGGCTGGCCTTTCGGGGGCGCCATGAATCTGGCACGAGCGGTCGAGTATCCGGTCCAAACTGGAAGGGCCCTGGGTATTCTTTTTAAATGGCTTTTTCCACTGACCAGATTTATAGCCTCTGAATCCGGCATTAACTGCCGCATCCTCATTGCTGTCGCTGCTAACGCGGCGCTTTTGATTATTTCGACGTGACCTGCCACATTTGTCCTTGGTATCTGAATTACCAGGCTTCTTCGATAAGTTGTTGCTGCGAGCTAACCAGCTATCTTCGCCCGCGCAAAAGCGGGTCATGAGTGTTGTGAGGGCTGCCATGGTTTTTGGCTTTTCCTGTCCCAGGTGCCGGGCAAGCCACTCGTCGCGGATGTTGTGTTTGAAGGCTGCTAGGGCCTCTGCGTCCGGACAATCGACTATCTGATTTTTCTTTGTCAGGAACCGTGTCCAGAATTGCCTGGCCGATTCTTCCGGCTGCTGAATTATGTGGCTTAGGTCGTCGGCGTCCGGTGGCCGCACATAGGTCCGCTGGAAGTTATCGAGGAATGCGGCTTCCAGGTCCTCCCAAGAACCTATTGAGTCCGCTGGTAGGCTGTTAAGCCAGTGCCGGGCTGGTCCTTTAAGCTTAAGGGGTAGGTATTTGATGGCGTGTAGATTGTCGCCACGTGCCATGTGGATGTGAAGGAGATAATCCTCAATCCATATTGCCGGATCTGTTGTACCATCGTACGACTCGATATTGACGGGTTTGAAACCCTCTGGGATTTTATGATCCATTACTTCGTCTGTGAAGCATAGTGGGTATGCGGCGCCCCTATACTGGGCTATGTCACGACGCAGCTCGGAAGAGCTGTGCCTGCTGTGTTCGGCCCGGCCGGATTTATTGTGTCCGGAGTGAAGATCATCACGTGCTGTCGGGCGTCCGCGCGATCCATAGATCGATCTTGTTTGCCTTGCTTTATCCTCCAGTACGTCTCGCAGGTCTGGCTCGTTTTCCCGTGCCTTAGTTGAACGGCACCGGGGCATGGCTTGTTTAAGGGTTCGACAGGCCTCTCTGTCGCGGCTGCGGGGTGGCCGGTCTGCCATGTCATATGTTTCCCCCTCTGATTGGGGTAGCGGTCTGCGCTTAGGATAATTTTTGGAGGGGCGCCCGAGTTCATACTCTTCGGCCGCAAGGACTTCAGTCCATCTATCAGCTAGCAAATCTTGATCAGCTCTAAGCTGTTGCTGCTTTTTCTTTAGGCTGTTCGCCGTGGCTAGAAGCCTGCGTTGAAAACGCTCTTGTTCGGCGGGGTCTGATGGTACGACGAATTCGTCGTCGTCGAGGCTTGCCTCGTCTTCGGAGGGAGGCATGTAGTTATCATCCTCAACCTCTCGCTCTGCCGCTCTCTCATGAGGGCTGGCTTTTCCATCTTCCTGCGCCGAATCTTGCTGGTTCTGGTGTTCTTCGGCGCTGTCCGGGGTAGTATTATCTCCCGTGCCGGAATCACCGTTTCTGCTGTGGCGGGATTTAGAGCGGCGCCGTTGGCGCCGACGTTTTGGCGGTTTTTTCGAGTTGTCGTCTTCCGCCGTTCCATTGCCAACTGCATCCTTTGGAGCATCCACCATATATATGTCATATGACGAGGTGGCGGTCCAGTGCCCTACAGGTGCTGGTTCTTGTTCGTCTCCTCCTTCGTCGTCCATACCGTCGAAGTCTTCGAAGCCGAAGTCAAGCATGTCGGTTAAATCGTCGACAGTGGCTATTAAGTGGGTTGTGGGTGGGCTTTGAATTTCTTCGTTGTCCGAATCCCAACCTCGCAGACCATAGTCCGGACTGGGCTCTCTTGATAAAGAGAGAGACTTGAGAGAATTCAGGATATCACCGAAAGGTGAGCACTGAAAGATGTCCGCGGCGGTGAACTCCATTACAGGCGCCCAATCAGATTCGATCGGCGGGGGCATGGAAGGCCCGGAGTTCAGAGAAGAATCCGACTCCTTGGAGTCATGGGCCGTGCGGAGTGTGGGGCTGGCGTTCGGCTCGATCGCCTTTGAGATCGCAGCCCCCGAGGTGACGTCCAACCGTTCATCCTCGAAGAGCGCAGCGGGCTCCGAGTCAAAGATCGGGGCCGGAGCGTGTGCGGCCTCCAGGGTACTATTCGGAGGCAGAGCCGTATCATGCCCCTCGAAATAGTGCGGCACGCTTGGCTGTGGCTCGAACCCGTCGAAGATCAAGTCTCCGCGGATATCTGCCGTGTAGTTTAAGATTCCAAACCTGACTTGATGGCCAGGGGCGTAGCTTTCGATCTGCTCCAGATGACCAAGCGAATTGGCCCGCAGAGCGAAGCCGCCGAAGACGAAGATTTGTCCGGGGAGGAAAGTCTCACCCTGGACCTCATCTTGTTGATGTTCAAAGGAGCCATCGGGCCTAAAAGCGACGACACAGAGGAACTCTTAATGAAAGCACCAATGTCGGTGTCAAAACCGGCGGATATCGGGTAGGGGGTCCCGAACTGTGCGTCAAGGTTGGATGGTAACAGGAGACAAGTGACACTTTATTTTACCCAGGTTCGGGCCCTCTCGGTGGAGGTAAAACCCTACTCCTGCTAGATTAATATTGATGATATGGGTAGTACAAGAGTGGATCTACCACGAGATCAAGGAGGCTAAACCCTAGAAGCTAGCCTATGGTATGATTGTGTATGATGATGGTTGTCCTACGGACTACAACCCTCCGGTTTATATAGACACCGGATAGGGTTAGGGTTACACAGAGTCGGTTACAATGGTAGGAGATCTTGAATATCCGCACGCCTAGCTTGCCTTCCACGCCAAGAAAAGATCCTTCCGGACACGGGACGAAGTCTTCAATCTTGTATCTTCATAGTCCTGGAGTCCGGCTGAAGGTATAGTCCGGCTATCCGAACACCCCCTAATCCAGGACTCCCTCAGGGAGGATTCGAGGCGTCGATGGGGCACTCTTACCCCCACCCTCGTTGACGGCGAGGTGGTTCGGCGCCGACGCGCGGGCGCGTGCCCTCGGTCGATTGAATAGGGGGAGGGGAGAGCGACCGGGGAGGTAGGTGGGCCGGCCTGCGCAATGGGCTAAGGCCCAGGAAGGCAGGGGGCTTCTCCTTCTTCTTTTTCTCCTTGCTTTTCCTTTTTCTTTTATTTTAAAGCTTTTCTGTTTTAGCTATTTTAGGCCACTTAGACATTTTGCAAAAATGTTGGTTCACCACCAATATTACCAGAAGAAAATGTTCCATATGAGGAACATTTTGGTTTTCATGTCTGAGCATTTTGAAATTTCACTCATAATTTGAAATTGAATTCAACTGGAATTTGAAAGAGAGAGAGAGAGAGAGGAGACAATGATGATCAAACACTTGTTTAGCAAAATGATTAACTTAACCCCAGGGATTACTGTAGCATCATTACACCAGGGTGTTACACCTAATCACTCTGGTAAGTCTTCAAGGTAGACTTCCAAACCTTCACAGACTTAGTTCACTGGCAATCCACAATGGCTCTTGGATGTTCAGAACGCGACACCTAACTGGCTGGAGGATTCACAGTCCTCAAGTGTAACAAGTCTTCAGATCACGCGGACAGAAATACTTTAGTGATGCCTAACACTCTTTGGCTCTGGGGTGTTTTGGGCTTTGTCCTCGCAAGGATCTCTCTCTCAAATGCTTCGGAGATGGGTTGCTCTCAAACGACAAAAGCCGTGCACTAGCTCTGAGCAGCCACAAATTTATGGTGTAGGGAATGGGCTATTTATAGCCAGGAGCCAACCCGACCCGATTTGTCCGAAATGACCCTGGGTCACTAAGGAACTGACACGTGTCCAACGGTCAGATTTCAAACACACGCGACAGCTTGACTTGGGCTACAAGTAAAGCTGACTCATCCAACTCTGGATAAGATTTGCTCTCATCGTCTTCACTCGAAGACATATGATTTGGTTGAGCATCACATCAGTCACTCTGACTTTGTTCACTTGGACCCCACTTAATAGTACGGTGGTTCCTATGACTGAACAAAGAAGAAAAGGAAACTACGAAACAACTATGTCTTCGTACTCCATAGTCTTCATGTGAATGTCTTCTCATGTCATAATCTTCACTGTGAATATATTCACAGACCACCATTGTCTTCAATGTCATCACACATTTTTAGGGGTCATCTCTGGTAGGTAAACCGAATCAATATGGGACTACTACCTGTGTTATCCTACAATTCTCACAAACACATTAGACCCTCAACCAAGTTTGTCGTTAATACTCCAAAACCAACTAAGGGTGGCACTAGATGCACTTACAATCTCCCCCTTCTCGGTGATTGATGACAAATCGATTGATGTTTTCAATGGGGATAAAAGTATGTGAAGGTTTAAGGATTAAGACATTGTCTTCATAAGTAGCAAAGGCTCCCCCTGAAGATGTGCATATAATTAGTTTGCTTTTGAATGAAAATGCACATGGAAGGTTTTACTTTGTGGAGATCCTCTTCAACTTATTAAGACAATTCATCATGCATATAAAGAGATAACAAAGATAATGACATGCATAATGAAAAATGGACGTCTGCGGAATGGCTTAATGCAGAATTTATCATCGCATCACGAGATAGCAGAAAAAGTAGCAGACAACCATCGAGTTTAAGTGTTACAACTCAAAGAACCAGATGTTTCAAAAGACGAGAGTTTTAAAGACTTGGCACAAATAATGCAACCACCCAATAAGGACCTGCTTGAAGACTATCAACTCATAAGCTTCTCCCCCTTTTGTCAGTGAGGACCAAAAAGGTTTGAAGACATAGAGTATCTATTCGTTCCATCAGGAGTAGATGAAGGAGCAGCTTCGACATTGGAGTTCGGTGGTGTAGACGGGCCTGATGCAGTGTCGTGATGCAGTGCAACCATGGTTGGTGAAGTGGCATCGTCTTCTTCATCGACGACTCTCGCAACAACAGTTGCAGATACTCAGAATCTTCAATTGAGGGAGTGCGGCGCCAGCTTGCATTTTGTGGAGGCCTGGAATCAAACTTGAAGTCCTCAGTGAAGCCACCTTCGCGAAGATCGTCTTCGGGACAGAGCAGTGTGAGACTCTTCCAGGACCGCCGACAGGCTTCATGGGCAACAAACGAGTTCTTGGTGGCCAAGTTTTGAATGCGATTGACATCCACCAAGATACTTTGCATCTGACGCTTTAGCCAGTCATGATGCTTGTGCTGCTTCTGATGCAAGGCCAGAAGAAGTTCTTGGTCATTGAGTACACGAGAACGCTTTCGAGGCCTTTGGGCAACCGTACTGACAGTGGCTTCGGTGTTGGCACGATGGGGCACTCTCATATTGCCATCCAGAGGATACGTGGGAGTTGCAGCATTGGGGACAAGAATTCCCTCCATTGGTTGCGAGAAGCTTTGGTGTTCAGCATTGTGAAGATGTAGAGGCTTCTTGGAAGGCTCTGTGTAGATGGCTTCAATGGACAAATCAACCTTAGGCAGAAAAACAAGATGGTTGCGCGCTGAGGGCTGATAGTCAACAGAAGAATGGAGCTTGATCAGGCGCATCATCCATGGAGCATAAAATTTCAAGCCAAACAGATCAATCCCAGATGCAGCTAATTGTCTGTTGAAGAAATCCTGGGTATTGAATCTGATGCCATTGATGATATGAAATACCAAAGTCTTCATGGCTCCGTCAAGTTTGGGTTCAGAAGAATGTCCCTTGATTGGCCACAAAGTACGCCTCGGAATATGATAAACTGTCCGTAGCAATTACTCGAGGTCCTTGACGAAGAACTCTTTGGAGTATTCGGCATCTTGAGGCAGTGGCTTCATCATACTGAGCATCTCACTCATATTTGGCTCAGCCCTCTGAAAAATACTCTGTAGTTCATTTCTGTGAAGCTGACAACCAGGATCGTACAACTCACCTGGAGTGGGCAGGGAAGTAAGCTCGATGATGTCTTGAGCTTTGTCTTCATGATGCACATCACCTGGCATCCACTTAAGGATCCATGTCTTCAGATCCCTGTTGTAGCCACGAATATGAAGTGTGGCATAGAACTGCAGCAGAAGCTCTTCATTCCAGTGCTCTTTGTCCATTACAGCTGGCAGAAGACCAACCCCTCGAAAGCAGTCAAGAGCTTCTTCAAGACAGGGCAGCCCAACAATAGCTTCACAATCAAGACGCATGCGTGGATAGATTCGCTCTTGATTGTATAGAATGCAAGAGAAATAGCTGCGCTGCTGATGGCTCCAAAATCGATCGGAAGAGATCTTTGGCTTCAAGTAGGGATTCTTGGCATTGTCAAAGAAGGTTTTGTGTGCTCTGAAGCTGTTCACGCTGAAAGAACCCGGTGTAGTCGTAGCACCTAGAAGCCTTGGCAGCCGTGGCTTGGGCTTCTGAACTTGTGGCCTCTGCTCCACATGGTAGTCATACTATGGTCCGGGAGTTGTGGGAGGAACCAAAATGGGTCATCTCACTGTGACAAGCTGGCCATGATCATATGGCTGTTCAATTGTGTGAGGCCTTGGAGGTGGAACAGTGGCTTCATCATCCACATTGGCTTCAGGCACCACATGAGCTTCAGACTCCACATTGTCTTTAGCCATGATAATGTCATCGGCTTCAGTAGCATTGTTTGTGGCAGCCTCAGTGGTTTCAACCTCCGTTTGTTCAATAACCGGACGGTCGGGCACAATCACATTCTCCTCGAGAATGACTGGATCAATAACAGGGGGCGTGTCAACTCTTTCTTCTTCTCTTTCTCCTTGATCTTCATCGGCTGATGCAACCGGAATGTCTTCAACAGCTTTTGCTTCAGACTTAGAGACATTCGTAGTAGGGGTGGCTTCAGGAAACACTTGACGTGCTACTGAGCTTTGGTGCACTTCCCCTTCCGGAATGCTCGACATGGTGACCTGTGGCCTAGGGCCTTTGCGAAGCCTGCGAAATGCAGGCGACGCCTTTGGTGAGGGAGTGGTCTGCACCATGTAGTTATCGTCGTCAAGCACCGGAGTGGTGACTTGAGGTGGTGGTGTTCTGGGTGTCTCATCATGAATGGGGGTATCTTGCTGTGGGTGCTCGGCCCATAAGTTATCCTGAGAAACGGGCGTCAATGGACGACCAATGCTGATTAGTTCACTGCTCGTTGGAGCAGGCAATGATACCGACCGGGGCTCAAGTTGAGGAAGGACTTCATCATCATTAACATTGTCATCATGACCATTGTCTTCAGCTGTGATGGGGTCAACAGCTGGAACTTCTTCATCTTTAGGAGCCTCTGTGGAAGCAGGCTCATGAATGACAAGACGACGCTCTTGGTTGGTTGAGGCTGGAAGAGCAACTGAAATGGGTT
Source organism: Aegilops umbellulata (assembly GCA_032464435.1). NCBI lineage: Eukaryota > Viridiplantae > Streptophyta > Magnoliopsida > Poales > Poaceae > Aegilops > Aegilops umbellulata. The sequence goes on from CP136058.1 coordinate 354,654,651, forward strand.
CAACATTGAGGGGCTCAGAGGCGGCATCACACTCTTTCTTTGAAGACTTTGTCTTCAGTTTCTTCTTGGATGGGGCATCCTCAGAGGCATCCTTGTGCTTGCGCTTCCTGGCTTCAGCTTCAGCTTCCCTTGTCTTCTCCAGCTCTAAAGCTGCTGAGGTGACCTTAGGCTTTGAGCCTGTCATGCTGGCAGGGAAGACAATGCGAGGTTCTTCCTGCCTTGGTGCTTCAGTTTGGGCCACAGCAGACTTCTTCTTTTGCTTGGCAGCCATCTTGGAATCGAGGCCAGGACACCCAAGAGCTTTGTGCTTTTCAGCTTCATTGTGGGCTTGAACACATTTCTGGGCGAAGTACTTCATGCGCTCTCTTGAGCCTTTAGCTTCATTACGCTTCTTGTGGAACTCTTCCTTGAGGTCATGCAACATCTTCTTGAAGATTTGAACATCTGCCACGCTGAGCTTGGCCATGTTTTTCTTGAAGTGAGCCTTCTCATAGTCAATCTTGTTCTTGATTTCAAAAAATTTCTGAGCCAGGGCCACATCATTGGCAATGGCTCCGTGAAACGTGACGCTAATGTCCACGGGCAACTAAAGATCATCAATACTGATGCTTTGGTCATCGAACCACTCATCGATGAAGTTGTTCAGAATGTCAACATCAAAGAGGGGCAAATCGTTGAAGATCTCCGCCTCTTGCTTGCTCTTGATCAGCATCTCAAAGGCATCATCACCAAGATCTTCATCACTTGACAGATCAATGGTGTCATCCTGGTTATGCAGAACGGCAGCAGGAGTCAGTTCATGCCTAGAAATCTTCTTGAGCTTCTTGGATTGCTCGGCCTTCTTGGAGACACGAGACAAATCTTCAGACTGCACACTGGGATCAGGAGGTGCAGTGGTCAACGGCTTCATAGTCGAAGCTTTTGGTGTGGTAGAGGGCTTCGAAGCTTTTGACTTCTTCTTCTGCTTCGGTGGTGCTGGTGCATCTTTAGAATCCACATCATCCGCAGATTGCTCCACAGTGGCCCTTTGAGCAACTATGTGATAGAGAAGCCCATTGAAGCTAGTGAAGGGGCCGATGACATTCGGACTGGCATCGCGTGTGCCATCCGGCCTAGGAGCAGATGGACCAGGGTTGAAGTTGAGTCCAAGATCTTTCTTGTGCTGGCCGTAACTTTACTTAGGGTCTGACTTGTACAATTCATACAGATCCGGAGGCAGATCTAGAGCTGTGTTGCCTCTGTGTTGCCTGCCACCTTTCCTGACTAATTTTTCCATGGCCATTATATTTAGGCTGAACGGCTTCAGAATAGTGAATGGCTTCCTTCTACTGGTCAGACAGGAGTTGGCTTCAGGGGAGTGTATATGATGCTGTAAGAACTCTGCAAATGAATGCATACTATGAGAACCAAGGGATTCTCCCACAAACATGTACCTGTGACAACATTAGAGATGCGAGGGAAGGGGAAGAGGTCATATGCATTCTGAGAAGATTTTGAAGAAAAATCGGTTTGAAGACATTGACCTCATAGAGCAAAGACATTCACTTATTTGAAGAGAGTTGGTTCCAGATTTGTACGAATCCATGAATAAGTACAAGTGAGGAATCTAACTAGTTATGAAGCATAAGTGAATATTCTTAGCATTATATGAGATGCATATAAGGACAGATCCATACTTGGAGTGAAGAAACCACTTTTGGTTATACTGGATGGATTTGACGGATCAAAAAGGCAGTAAAAAGCGAGATTTAATTACCGCAGACGAACTGCTAAACGAGGCAGAGTTAGAAGCCGAGCAGTTCAATCTCTTGCGCCCTAACTTGGCGGCGGGAGACACCTACGGTGGCGGCGGAGAGGACGAGGTCTGCGGCCTGCGTGAGGACGGCGTCGAGCAAGTCGCGACAGCTAAGCGCTTCATCTCCGGCGTCGTCGCGAGCTAGCGGAGGCGCTAGGGTTTGAGCGAGGCGGCAAGGTGGAAGAAGAGATAATGACCGCGGTGAGTGTGTATTTATAAGGAAAGGGACTGCACAGCATAATTATGAAGGCGGCCCTGGCGGTTCACATCTGAAGGACACGTGCCCTGCATGCAACTTATTGGAAGTTGTTCCATGTTCCCACACATGCCTAGATTGTTGGGTGGTCGTTCCGGCTTCTACGGTATTCAGGCAAAAAGGATATGACATTAAAAATAGATTTAAATGCTTGTCTCTTTGTCTTCAACTGACAAGGACTCAGAGAAGACAATTGACAGGTTTCAACAGAGTGCATATGACTTGGATAGATAGAATTTGAGGTAAAAGCATAGAAGAGGTTAGGGTCCGATCACATTCACTTAGATCAAAACAAATTCAAGTATGAAGACATAGCTATAAGTGAATGCTGTAGAGGACAGAACACACACACACATATATATATATATATATATATATTTATATATCAGACCAACTCAACATAGCGAAGATAAACCTCGAAGTCAAATTAATATTGAAGACAAACCAAATGCGAAGACTATGCAATTATGACGCCAAAAGAAACACTCCAATAAGAATTTGGTGGTGGCGTTACCAACCGCATAGGAAGTATTAGACCCAGACACGACACATAATTATCGTGGCGCTCCGAAGTCAAATTCCACGTTAATGTATTAACACTTAGAGTGTATGTCTTCATTGATTGAAGATATACGTTACTTTGTGTGTTGCACATCTAAGTCATCAACATGCATGAGCGTTAGGATGTGTGTCCAATTACAGGACATTTGAGGATTCTAAGATATTTAGCTCACACCGCAACTTGCAAAACCTTTTCTCATCCAAGGGCTTTGTGAAGATATCTGCCAATTTCTCTTCAGTGTTGACATGAATGATATCAATATCTTCCTTCATGACATGATCTCTGAGAAAGTGATGACGAATCTGAATGTGCTTTGTCTTCGAGTGCTGAACTGCGTTGTTGGCAATCTTGATGGCGCTTTCATTGTCGTAGTAGAGTAGCACATGCTTCACGTGGATGCCATAATCCTTGAGAGTTTGCTTCATCCATAGAAGGTGAGCGCAGCAAGATCCAGCAGCAATGTATTTAGATTCAGCAGTGGAGAGGGATACACAGTTCTGCTTCTTTGAAGACCAACAGACAAGAGATCGTCCAAGAAAGTGACATGTGCCTGATGTGGAATTGCAATCAACCTTGTCACCAGCATAATCAACATCTAAGAATCCAACTAGATCAAACTCTGAGCCCTCTGGATACCACAATCCTAGTGTTGGGGTGTAAGCCAAATATCGAAGAATTCGCTTCACAGCTAAGTGATGCGATTTCTTTGGTGCCGCTTGGAATCGGGCACACATGCAAATGCTAAGCATTATATCTGGCCTAGGTGCACATAAATAGAGTAAAGAACCAATCATGGAGCGGTATACCTTTTGATCGAACTCTTTACCATTGTCGTCAGGACCCAATTGACCTTTGGTTGGCATTGGCGTCGTGTATCCTTTGCAATCTTGCATTCCAAACTTCTTTAGGCAATCTTTGAGGTATTTCTCTTGTGATATGAAGATCCCGTTGCTCTATTGACGAATTTGAATACCGAGGAAGAATTTCAGCTCACCCATCATGGACATCTGATATTGCTCTTGCATCATATGTCCAAACTCATCACTGTATTTCTTGTCAGTGCAGCCAAAGATAATGTCATCCACATAGATTTGGCACACGAACAGTTCTCCATCATATGTCTTCGTGAAGAGTGTGGTATCCAGGGAACTAGGTTTGAAGCCTTTGCTCTTCAGGAAGTCTTTGAGCGTGTCATACCAAGCACGAGGGGTTGTTTGAGACCATATAGTGCCTTGTTGAGCTTGTATACCATGTCAGGATGCTTTGGGTCTTCAAAACCAGGTGGTTGTGCAACATACACTTCTTCTTCAATCTTGCCATTGAGAAAGGCACTCTTCACATACATTTGATACAGAAGGATGTTGTGATGGTTGGCATAGGCTAGCAGTATGCGAATGGCTTCAAGCCTAGCCACCGGAGCAAATGTTTCATCAAAGTCAATCCCTTCCACTTGAGTGTAACCTTGAGCAACTAGACGAGCCTTGTTTCCGACGACTTGGCCATGCCCATCTTGTTTGTTCAGATAGATCCATTTGGTGCCTATGATATTGTGCTTGCGAGGATCAGGATGCTTCACTAGTTCCCAAACATTGTTCAGTTCAAACTGTTGAAGCTCTTCTTGCATAGCTTGAATCCATTCAGGTTCCATGAAGGCTTCAACAACTTTCTTGAGTTCAGATATAGAGACAAATGCAAAGTGTCCACAAAAAATTGCTAGCTGTGTTGCTCTTGAACGAGTGAGTATACCATGTGCATTGATGTTATCGATTATCTTCTCAATATGTACTTCATTTGCAACACGAGGATGAACTGGACGAATATTTTGTTCTTGTTGATCATTGTCTTCATTTTTAGCATTGACTTCAGCTTGAGCATTGTCTTCGGATTGGTTAGGTGTAGAAATGATGATTTCTTCTTCTTCAGCCCATTCCTCTGAAGGCATGATTTCTCCAGTACCCATAAGCTCGATAGATTCACTTGGTGAGGCTCATCTAGCACATTTGGCAGGTGATCTCTTTGCGAGCCGTTAGTCTCATCGAACCGCACATCCATAGTTTCAAGCACTTTATAGTGAAAGAGGTTGAAAAATCTGTAGGAGTGCGAATCCTTTCCGTAGCCAAGCATAAAACCTTCATGTGCTTTCGGTGCAAATTTTGAAGTGTGATGCGGGTCCTTGATCCAGCACCTAGCACCAAATACTCTGAAGTAGATGACGTTTGGCTTCTTACCAGTTAGTAGCTCATATGATGTCTTCTTTAGAAGCTTGTGAAGATAAACACGGTTGATGGCGTGACATGCAGTGTCAATGGATTCAGGCCAGAATTTCCTTGGAGTCTTGTACTCATCAAGCATTGTCCGTGCCATCTCAATGAGGGTTTTGTTCTTGCGCTCCATGATGCCATTCTGCTGAGGTGTGTATGGAGCTGAGAACTCATGAGTGATGCCCAATGTATCAAGATAAGTGTCGAGGCCGGTGTTCCTGAATTCTGTGCCACTGTCACTTCTGATGTGCTTGATCTTGATGCCATAGTTCGTCATGGCACGATTGGAGAATCTTTTGAAGACATCCTGCATTTCATTATTATAGAGGATTATGTGCACCCATGTGTATCTTGAGTAATCATCAACAACGACGAAGCCATAGAGGCAAGCAGTGGTAGTAAGTGTAGAGTAGTGAGTAGGGTCGAATAAGTCCATGTGAAGCAGCTCGAAGGGACGTGATGTCGACATGATTGTCTTTGAGGGATGCTTGGCCCTAGTCATCTTTCCAGCTTCACAGGCACCACATAGATGATCATTCTTGAACTTGATGCCCTAGATGCCTACGACGTGCTTCTGCTTCACGAGAGTGTACAAGTTCCTCATGCCCGCATGCCCTAGCCTCCGATGGCAGAGCCAGCACTTTGAAGCTTTAGCTAGAAGACATACGGCTAACTGTGGTCCTGCTGAGAAATCTTCCATGTACAGATCATCTTTTCGATACCCTTCAAAGACTAGAGATTTGTCAGATTCCATGAGCACAAGGCAACAATATTTTCCAAATATCACAATCTTGTTCAGATCACAAAGCATTGAGACAGACATTAAGTTGAAACCAAGGGATTCAACAAGCATCACTTTATCCATGTGCTGATCCTTTGATATTGCAACTCTACCTAGACCCAATACCATGCTTTTACCAGTGTCAGCAAATGTGATGTGACTCTTGTCAGATGGTCGTAGGGTTGAATCCATGAGAAGACTTCGATCACCAGTCATGTGGTTAGTGCATCCACTATCCATAATCCACTCAGAAGCCTTTGGTGTTGTACCCTACAGTATAGTTTGGGGGATAGGCTTCACCAAGGGAAATGTGAAGCATAAACATTTGACGAACAAGCATATTATCAAAGTTCAGATCCTGGTTAGGGTAGATAGGATGATTGTCAAGAAATCCTGAGACGAAATACATAGTAAGACCATTTGGACATTTTATCTTGTGTCCCACAAGATGTTTTAGGTCCCCAGCATAAGCATCAGACGCCTTTGATTTTCGGCTGGAGACCTTTCCCTGCAAAAGAGAGTTAATTTTTCTTAGCCACCCACATCTTCAGGGGTGGCTTAGAAGCAATGAGTCTAAGTGCAGCATCTGAGAACTTCGGCTTTGGAGCCCCAGCAAATAGCCTTGCAGGTGGTGAATAATACTCATAAGAATAAGCAGAATAGTTCTTGGTCTTATGAACATAGCGGTTTGAGGAGACACACTCATATTCATAAGTCTGAGTATGGTTTCCCTGCAAAACATTGGCGTTAGGGTGATCTGGTGAGTCTTCTGTCTGTATGAAGCCTTTGAACCATATGAAGCCTTTGGTCTGGGGTTTGTCTTCTTCCGAGGTGGTGTCATGATGCCATTCACAGGAAGATTCTCAAGACAACTTTTGGGCACCCAAATCTTCTTCAAAGGTGGTCCATTCCTGCAGTTAGTACCAATATACCTGGCAAACACTTCACCATTTTGATTCTTAAACAGTTTATAGTTTGCATCAAAGGATTCATCAATGATAATCGGATTAGCACAAGTGAAGCCAGATAAGGTAGATGGATCCACTGAAGGTACATTTGCAGCAACCCGTGTGGTTTTGGGGTACTGCTTAGGCTTCCAGTAAGAACCACCAACATTCATTTTCCTCTTGAACCCAACACCCTCTTTCCTAGGGTTTCGGTTCAGAATTTGTTTCTTGAGGACATCACATAGTGTCTGATGCTCTATGAGACTTCTATACATTCCTGTCTCAAGCTGGCATTCTCATCAGCAATAGTAGTGGTATCCTCATCAGAGGGGTTAGTTACCACATCAACAGTTGAAGATATTGCAATAGTAGCAGTAGTAGAACATTCACCAACAGAGACAACATTATCACGCTCAAGACATTTTAGACATGGTGGTTCAAATCCTTCCTGAGCGGAACTGATCTGTTGAGCACGGAGTGACTTGTTCTCCTTTTGAAGATCTTCATGACCCGATCTCAATTTCTCAAGCTCTTGCTTCCTTTGAAGATAATCATATGAGAGCTTTTCATGAGTAGTTGAGAGCGTTACATGACGACTTTCGAGTTCCTCATACTTAACATGAAGATTTTTAATGTCTTCAATTAAGGTCTGAGTTCGGGTCATTTCCGCGTCCAACAGGTCATCGCTTTTGTCTAGCAATTTTTGAATATGTTCCATAGCATTTTGTTGTTCAGTTGCAATTTTAGCAAGTGTTTTGTAGCTAGGCTTAGATTCACATTCAGAGTCATCTTCAGTTGATTTTTGAAAGTAAGAATCGCGTGAGTTTACCTTGGCACCACGTGCCATGAAGCAGTAGGTGGGAGTAGAGTCATCCTCATCATTGGCATCAGCGTTGGTGACGGGGCCATTGTCTTCAGTGTTGAAGATGGACTTGGCGACATACGCTGAAGCTAGAGCCAGGCTTGCCACGCCTGAATCAGATTCCTCTTCAAACTCCACCTCAGCCTCCTCAGAAGTAGACTCCTCCTCTGAATCCATCTCCTTGCCAACAAAAGCACGAGACTTGCTTGATGAGCTCTTCTTGTGTGATGAAGACTTCGACGAAGACTTGGAAGAAGACTTCGGGGATTTCTTCTTCTTCTTGTCATCAGAATCATATTCCTTGCTCTTCTTCTTCTTCTTGGTCTCATTGTCCCACTGTGGATATTCAGAGATGTAGTGACCAGGTTTCTTGCATTTGTGACATGTTCTCTTCTTGTGATCACGAGTGGAAGCTTCATCATTTCTAGAGCTGGATCTTGAAGACTCTCTGAAGCCTTTCTTCTTGGTGAACTTCTGGAACTTCTTCACAAGCATAGCAAGCTCCTTTCCAATGTCTTCAGGATCCTCAGAACTGTAGTAAGATTCTTCTTCAGATGAGGAAACAACCTTTGCCTTCAAAGCGCGAGTTCGGCCATAGTTGGGACCATAGATATCTCTTTTCTCAGATAACTGGAACTCATGTGTGTTGAGCCTCTCAAGTATGTCACACGGATCGAGAGTCTTGAAGTCAGGGCATTCTTAAATCATCAGTGCCAGGGTGTCGAATGAGTTGTCAAGTGATCTCAAAAGCTTCTTGGCGATTTCGTGCTTGGTGATCTCAGTGGCGCCGAGTGCACGAAGCTCATTTGTGATATCAGTGAGGCAATCAAATGTGAGCTGGACGTTATCATTGTCGTTTCTCTTGAAGCGGTTGAAGAGGTTGCGAAGAACATCAATCCTTGAGTCTTTCTGGGTTGAGATGCCTTCGTTGACCTTGGAGAGCCAGTCCCAGACTAGCTTTGCAGTTTCCAGAGCACTCACACGGCCATACTGTCCTTTGGTCAGATGACCACAGATGATGTTCTTGGCGATGTAGTCTAGTTGAATGAACCTCTTGACATCAGCAGCGGTGACACCTTCACCGACCTTGGGAACACCGTTCTTTAGGACATACCAGAGGTCGACGTCAATGGCTTCAAGATGCATACGCATCTTATTATTCTAGTAGGGGTAGTCAGTGCCATCGAAGATGGGGCACGCAGCGGAGACCTTGATTATTCCTGCAGTCGACATAGCTAAAACTCCAGGTGGTTAAACCGAATCACACAGAACAAGGGAGCACCTTGCTATGATACCATTTGAAAGTGCTAGTTATCGATTAGAGGGGGGGGGGGGTGAATAGGCGATTTTTATGAAAGTCTTCAAAACACGGGGGTTTTGAAGACAAACAGTAAAAATGAACCTATTTCTATGCAGCGGAAGGTAGACTACACTAGACAAGCCATAGTCAAGTAATCAATGAAGTGAAAGCACGAAGACTATCAACAACTAGGTAATATGGATCAGGATGGAAGATAGTATGAAGCCAAACAGCAAACAGTCTTCACACAGTGAAGCCAATCAGATCATGCAAGCAGGTAGTGACTTCACAAAGACAAACTGTAAAGTAAAGAGATGGGAAGGATAGAACCAGTTGCTTGGAGAGGACACATATTTTGTACACCAGTTCCAGTTGTTGTGACAACTGTACGTCTGGTTAGGGAGGCTGAGATTCAACTCAGAAGACCGCGTCTTCACCTTATTCCCCTTGAGCTAAGAACACACAGTCCTCGCCCAATCACTCTGGTAAGTCTTCAAGGTAGACTTCCAAACCTTCACAAACTTCGTTCACTGGCAATCCACAATGGCTCTTGGATGCTCAGAACGCGACGCCTAACCGGCTGGAGGATTCAGAGTCCTCAAGTGTAACAAGTCTTCAGATCACGCAGACAGAAAGACTTCAGTGATGCCTAACACTCTTTGGCTCTGGGTGTTTTGGGCTTTGTCCTCGCAAGGATCTCTCTCTCAAATGCTTCGAAGGTGGGTTTCTCTCAAACGACAAAAGCCGTGCACTAATTCTGAGTAGCCACCAATTTATGGTGTAGAGGGTGGGCTTTTTATAGCCAGGAGGCAACCCGACCTGATTTGTCCGAAATGACCCTGGGTCACTAAGGAACTGACACGTGTCCAACGGTCAGATTTCAAACACACGCGGCAGCTTGACTTGGGCTACAAGTAAAGCTGACTCATCCAGCTCTAGATAAGATTTGCTCTCATTGTCTTCGCTCGAAGACATACGATTTGGTTGAGCATCACATCAGTCACTCTGACTTTGTTCACTTGGATCCCACTTAACAGTACGGTGGTTCCTATGACTCAACAAAGAAGAAAAGGAAACTACGAAACAGCTATGTCTTCGTACTCCATAGTCTTCATGTGAATGTCTTGTCATGTCATAATCTTCGCTATGAATATCTTCACAGACCACCATTGTCTTCAATGTCATCACACATTTGTAGGGGTCATCTCTGGTAGGTAAACTGAATCAATGTGGGACTACTACCTGTGTTATCCTGCAATTCTCACAAACACATTAGACCCTCAACCAAGTTTGTCGTCAACACTCCAAAACCAACTAAGGGTGGCACTAGATGCACTTACATAACCAAACTAGAAGGCAACCTCGCTAATGCATCACGCAGTTGCAACAAGATGCAATTGCAAATAGACGTCGAATTTTTGGTACATAGCAGTTTTATTAACATAAGAAAAACAAATACATCGGCAAAGCACTAAGTCAGAAGCGAATCAGGTCGTAACCGAAGCCTCCGTATCCTCCTGGGTGCCTAGATTTGGGCCACCCTCGCTTCCATGCTCGATCAAGGCATTCTCCACAACCGACATCAGATCGTAGTCAAGGTTGAACAAGGCTCACAAGACAACAATGGTGATGTCTGGAAGACGTCCTTGGAAGAGATGCACAAATTTGTTGATGGCCGCCTTAGTGGGTTGCTCGCCCTCGTCCACAATGCCCATGCACTGACAGAGAAGCCTCTCAGCCAAAGCCGCGATAGGCAACCGCTTCTTCTTAGCACAGATCCTTGGGCCGTGACAGTTAAGGTTGAAGCCCGTGACGCGCGCCAGTGTCTTGCGCCATGCAAGAGGAGGTCGTGGTGGCATCGAGAAGGTGGCGAGGGTAGCAGGGCTGGCTTGCAGGGGACGGAGATGGGGTAGCTGCATCTTCAGAGGCTATCTCAGCCGTGGTAGACTGCAAGTCCAGCATAGGTGAGACAGCAGCCACCGATGATTCCTCGGAGGCCAGCACAAAACTGGGTGTCGGGGAAGATGCATAGCCCAGGGTCATCTCAGGCGTGCAAGGCAGGCAGGAGCTCTCCGGGGCCGAGCCAGGCGTGGGTAGCAGTAGTAAGGCAGCAACAATCTGCTACTTGTGAGATGCGTTGGGATTTTATCCAAAGAGAAAGGGTGAAACAATATAGTAGATGATAAGTATTTTCCTCGGTGAGAACCAAGGTCTTCGAACCAATAGGAGAATCACACAAAGCCTAGTGAACAACATCTGCACACATAAGAGCAAATACTTGCACCCAACACGGGCAAGAGGGTTGTCAATCCTCTTGAACTCGTTACTTGCAAGGATCAAACCCAATGCAACCACGTTTGCCTTATGGGAAGGTCCTAACTGGGGCTATTTTCATGCCTCTCACCGGTGCCTCCCGCGAGGGAAGGTTATGCGCGGGCGCTACCTTGGCCAGGTAGGACGACATAAGCCTTGTGTGCCCGTGTTTGGTTTTGAGCTCATGTCCCCTTTTGGGACCGTTTTGCCACGACGGTTGCCGTTGGTGCCTTTGGTAGGCACGGGGCCACCCAGGACTTAGCCCAAAGGGGAGTTGGTCAGAGTGGCCGGGAGAGCGTCATGGCAGTAGATCGGTTTTGTTGGAACGCTTTGGTCCACGCAAATGGGAGTGCGAGGCCAGGGTTCCGTGGTGTGGGTACAATGTGCTAACCTCTGCAGAGTGTGTGCGTTAAATCTATCGATAGCCGCGCCCGCAGATAAGGGCCCAGTTCGTGTCGGTCACACTATGGGTCAACAGTAATAATAATAATTTGATTAATAACAACCCTGGTTCGATGATGAAAGAAGTTGGTTGATATTTATGTGATCGTGAGAGGTTCACTGTAGTATCGTGAATACCAACTTGTTGGATATTTGGAATGTTATGCGAGAGTCAAGGGTAAAGGTCAAGCTCCTTGTGATCATAAATGATTGCTATGGTATTGTTAATACCAAGCTTGATTGGATCCTGAGATGACTGTGTGATATCCGTGATGGTAAGTGATACAGGTGATGGTTACGAGGTAACCCGAACAGAGTAAGTTGGTGCATGATAGTTTCGTCATGTTGCATGCTAGTATCATCATGTTCATATGTTTATGCCATGCTCGTATTGTTCTATCTGTATCATCTTGTTCATGCTATGATTGATCTGATAGTATCATGTTAATCCTTGTTAACATGTAATTGCCATGCTGTTGTTTGTCTTGATTGCTTTGGTTGCTGTGAGCTTGCAAGTACATTCAATGTACTGACCTGGCGTGTCATGCCAGCTTACAGGTCATGCCGGATATGATTGCTTGTTTGCCGTGGATTCCTTGTTTGCGAGCTAGGATAGGTGTCGGTGTCAAAACCGGCGGATCTCGGGTAGGGGGTCCCGAACTGTGCGTCAAGGCCGGATGGTAACATGAGACAAGGGACACGATGTTTACCTAGGTTCGGGCCCTCTAGATGGAGGTAAAACCCTACTCCTGCTTGATTAATATTGATGATATGGGTAGTACAAGAGTAGATCTACCACGAGATCAAGGAGGCTAAATCCTAGAAGCTAGCCCATGGTATGATTGTGTATGATGATGGTTCTGTCCTACGGACTACAACCCTCCGGTTTATATAGACACCGGATAGGGTTAGGGTTACACAGAGTCGGTTACAATGGTATGAGATCTTGAGCATCCGCACCGCCTAGCTTGCCTTCCATGCCAAGGGAAGTCCCATCCGGACACGAGACGAAGTCTTCAATCTTGTATCTTCATAGTCCAGGAGTCCGGCGAAGTTATAGTCCGGCTAAGAACACCCCCTAATCCAGGACTCCCTCAGTAGCCCCTGAACCAGGCTTCAATGACGACGAATCCGGCGCGCAGATTGTCTTCGGCATTGCAAGGCGGGTTCCTCCTCCAAGTCCTTCATAGAAGATTGTTAACACCAAAAATAGTGTCCGCCTCTGTGAAATAAGTTTCCACATATTGCCATAGAGAGAATAATATTAACACAAATCAAATCTGCTGACATATTCCACAGTGCGTCATCACACTGCGGCCAAGCTCTTTATACAAATCGTTTTTACTTTTCCACCTCAGCGCGTCTAGCGAGGCGGTTTCCTTGGCACGTCTTGTCAAAGCAGAGATCGTGTGCCCCTTTTAACGGGATCCTCATCAATACGGACGTGGGTAACCCAATCGTGCCGGTTAGCACGTTCCCTCGATTAAAGGCGAGTCCAAAACGGTTACGGGGAGGGCTCTTGGTATTTAGCCTCTTATAAAGAGACTAAGGCCTCACTCCTTTTCTTAATCTCAAACGAGTTCGCCTGTCGCCTCGAGTTCCAACACCCCAAGCTCCAGATTCCAGGCGCTTCGGACCTTCGACAATGTCCGGTTCTGACCTTCAAGGTCGATGGACGCCTTCCTTCATCACGGAGGAGGACGTATTAAGGTTGAGGGAGGCTAAGTTCCTGACCGGCGAGATTTCGCATAGGTTGCCTGTTCAAGGACAGGTTATTCCCAGTCCCCAGCCCGGCGAGAGCGTGGTGTTCACGTCTCACTTCCTCCGAGGGTTAGGCTTCCCCATGGATCCCTTTGTGAGGGGACTGTTGTTTTACTACGGGCTGGATTTTCATGATTTAGCTCCGGAGTCCATCCTCCATATCTCCTCATTTATCGTCGTGTGTGAAGCATTCCTCCATGTTACCCCTCACATCAGATTATGGCTCAAGACCTTCAAAGTGGAGCCGAAGATGATCGAGGGGCGACACGCAGAGTGCGGAGGCGCTGTCATAAGAAAAGATGCTGATGCTCCATGGCCCGAGGGATCTTTTCAAGAGGAGCTTGGCTTGTGGCAACGAGAGTGGTTTTATATCACTGCTCCCCGGGGCACCACATGGGTGGCGCCTCCTGCCTTTTGTAGAAAAATTAGGAGGAACCTACAATTAGAGTCTTATGGGCAAGGACACCCGGGTCCCCCACCACGGCTAGCGTCGTGGATCAACATAGGGTTAGATTGGGGCTTGCCCAAAGACGTACCCTTGCTGCAGGGCCCATTAAGGATCTCTTGGAAGGAGACCTCAACCTGGTCAAGGTGACACAGGTCATGCTGATTCGCCGGACACTGCCCGGCAAACGTCGCCCCCTTCACCTGTGGGACTTCAATCCAGAGGGACCACGAGCTCTCCGGGATTTTATGAGCGCGATGCCCGCGAAGATGTATAAACTGTTCTTCGGATCATAAGAAGTGTGTCCGGATTTGACCGAGGACGCAGGCCTAAGCCGCAATCGCCCGGATACTCAAGTAAGTAACCTTGTGCCCTGACCTTCTATCCGCATAATTATCTTGCCCTTAAAAGAGCTCCCCTTTCAAACAGGAGTGGATAGCGAAGGCGAAGCTGATCAGGTGTCTGGCTCCCCTTCCCGAAACCAGGCCGGACCCGTGCTAGTCAGGATGCTGGAGGTAGTGCCTTCGGAGGGAAGCAAGGGGGAGGACAAGGAAACTACGGCCTCCTCGAAGGAGGCTGCTCCGAAGGGGGGAAAGAAGAGAGCCGACTCTAACGATCCGAAGACTGTGGTCTCGAGGCGGGGGAAAAGATCCTCGTCAGAGGGTCCGGCGCCGGGGAGTTCCTTGGCCGGACTATGTACTCAAGGAGATCAGCCCTCCAGCGAGCCGTAAGTAGAGAAAGATTTTCCTTTCGAGGGATGAGAGAAATCCATGATTTATATCTGAGAAATTTAACTGAATTTTTACCTTGTAGTTCGGACCTCAGCCCTTCTCAGCAGAGCTCGTCTTCGGGGGATCTTCTTCCGGAGATGATGGAGAGCGGGACGCCTTCTTCTGCTAGGCCGCCTAACGAGGTGGGCGACCCTGAGGTGTCATCACGGAGGGTTTCCCCGAGTCCGGCAGGGGCGGAAGATAGCGATGGGGCCCCCCGAAGTTCTCCGTGTCCGGCCTTCGAAAGAGGTCATGGGACGAGTCCGGCACCTTCTGGTGTTCGGCCGGAGGAGCTAAAGGTTCTTCTAGGGCGAGCTTCTATTTCAGAGGAGCACCATGCATTAATAGGCACGGTAATTGAAAAGATTTCGTCCGCAGAGAGCGGATTGCGTGTGGCCGTCGAAAGCTTATTGACGGGTTTTGAGGTACATTAGATAATGTGTACTTTTGTCAGTTGCGCGTAAATAACATGTGCCCTATGTAGATAGTAGCCCCTGAGACTCTGCATGTCGTCAAGAAATGACGACACGCGGAGGATCATAATCCCAAGTCAAAAATGTCGCCTTTTAATGTAGGCTGCAGGGTGTCCGGAATCAAGCCGAACTGCTGGTTTTGCCGAACTAAAGCGGCAACTGGACGTGGCAAATGCCGACATCGCGCTTGTCAACAAGCGGTTGGATGAGGCTCAAGGTATGTGATTCCTCGGGCAGCATTAGGTAAGAAGAGTTTTATGCCAGCGTCTTACGATATGTGTGCTTGGCGCAGATGGTGCGGCCGCCGTGGAGAGTCTTAGGGCAGAACTTGCCCGAGCTAAAGATGAAGCCAGGAGAAGTGACGCGGCTGCCAAGAAGGCCCTTGAAGAGCTGAGAGCCGAACAGGCTGCTCATTGCCGAAGCAAGGAAGAGATGGCCACTATGGCCGAAAAGTTAAAGAGCACTGCAGACCGTTGCAGACTTCTTGAGAAAGAAGACCAGGCGAGACAGGCGGTCCTAGAAAAGGCCGTTGATGATGCCAAGGACGCGCGCTCTGCAATGAGAGCTGCGAAGGAGGAGCTGCGTCAGGCCGAACAGATTGTGGCTGGAAAGCCCTTCATGTTGCGGAGCAAATTTTGCGATCCGAAGTTTGCTCCGTTGGACCGGATGTGGAGTGTGGAGGACACCTATCTGGATTTGGCAGCGAGTGCTGCTGATGCGACCGAACACTTCCGAGATTTGGAAGATCGTGAAGTGGAAAAACTGTTCTGGTCGCAATTTCACAATCCGGAGCGCCACTAGCAGTGGACGATCATTTGGCTCAATGGGCCGAACTTAATAGGTTGTCCGGACTCGGCATGAAGTATGTCATGGGTCATCTATGGCTGGGGAGGTCAGAGCCGAAGAGTTATTTTAGTTTGGTGCAGCAATTCCTTGACACAGTGCCGCGCATTGATGCAATGAAGAGGTCGGCGTGTATAGAGGGTGCAAGGATGGCTCTTGCCCGTGTCAAGACATACTGGGCAGAGATGGAGACCACCGTTATTGCGTCCCGAGATTCGGAGAAAAGCCGAGTATCCTCCGAGCACTATTTTCAGGAATTCCTTGAAGGCGCTCGTGTAATAGAGTCGCAGTGCTCGAAGGATGCTATGTTATTATAGCATATGTAATGGTGAAGTAATATTTTTATAAACTGTAGTGGCCTTTTTATACTTGTGCCTTCAAGTATTGTGAACACCTCCTGTGCGGCCGTTTAAAATATATGTATAAAATCTAAAAGATTGCAGTCGTTGGCTTCAACCCCCACGCACATAGTACGGGGGTGCTCGCAGAAGACGCATTTTCACACTTAACCCAACGTCTTAGTCCTACAAAGGAGGTGATAGCGCAGCGGGCCAGGCAACCGGACTATAATGCTTTAACACTTTCACTTAGCCATAGGAGCTTGACAGTGGGACTATTTAGGTAGCCCATTGGTGGCGACTGCGCTCGCCCGAGTTCGGGGCGCGTATGTGCCTGACTGGGAAGCGACCCTTCGTTAACGCGGAGGAATCCGATAGATTCCAATAGGTCATCGAGTGGCTGACCAGTCTCATGCTACATCATGACAGTCAGTTTTCGGCTTTCTCTACTGAGGTGCTCGCCCGGCCGAACCGGGGCACAATCGCAGTAGTTCTCCTGGTGCTACCTTAGCCGCTAAGCGGAACGTAAGGTAGCCGAACTCAGGAGCCGGGCAACCCAACATTTGACCAAAGACATGATTCGGAGCTGATGCATATAATGCCAAAACTCGCAACGCCGAACACTCCTGTCAGGACCCCGATCCTAAGTCACACCGATCCAGCATGTAACACATCATATCACTTTGTGGCCTCACGCACGGTGTTCCCACGGGTGCCACCTTACCTGGCCCGGGACCGTTTGCGCCTTTTGGATCACGTATATGATAGTGTCGCTAGCATCCATAAGACAGAGAACCCGGGCCGACATGGCTAGTCATGAACCCAAAGCGGCGCTAGCCTATGAGGACAGGCATACATGAATCACATCGAGCATGTCGGTCATCAACGTATTTGTCCGGGCTGTAGCACTGGGCTAACAAGACTCCGGTAACCCGGGCTGTAGCAGGCTAGGCAGGACTCCGGACAATAGCGCGTGACATTTCCCCGAAGGGACAAACACAGGAACGACGTGAAACACATGCCGGCCAGTCAAGTGTTCCGAGCAGTAGTGCTGGGCTAGCAGGACTCCGATGAACCGGGCTGTAGCGGACTACTATCGCTCAGAAGCACTAGACTACATTTCCCCATATGATAGGCTGCCAATGATAGACAACTAGATAGTCGGATCCCACACATACCAAGCATTCCAATCATACACACAATATGCTCGATATGTGTAATTACAACATGGCATCACAACAAGACTCTACGACTCAAGTATTTATTCATTAGGCTCCGAGGAGCGAGATATTACAAACATGGGTCTCATGACCCAACATTCAGAGCACACAAGTCAAACACATACGGAAGCTTAACATGTCTGAGTACAGACATCTACAATTGAAAAAGGCTGAGAAGCCTGACTATCTACCAGATCCTGCCGAGGGCACAAGATCGTAGCTGAGGTAACAAGCTAAACGTCGAAGTCCAAGCGGTACTACTAGCGAGACTGAAGTCTCTCTGCAAAAACATAAAATAGGCAAACGTGAGTACAAATGTACTCAGCAAGACTTACATCAGAACTAACTACATATGCATCAGTATCAAAGGGGGTGGTGGAGTTTAACTGCAGCAAGCCAGCTTTGACTCGGTGGCTATCCTGAACTACGACTGCAAGTAACTCTTTGAGGTGGCGCACACGAGTCCACATATTCACCATCCAATACACCACTATGGATCCACTTCCGTCTCCCTACGAGAAGGCCATCCATAGCACTCACGCTTATCTTGCGTATTTTAGAGTATCCACTTTCACTTGTCTATGAACTGTTATAGGCAACCCAGAAGTCCATAACCGCGGACACGGCTATTCGAATAGATGATGTTAACCCTACAGGGGTGTACTTCTTCACACACGCTCTCACCACTTACCGCCGTTTACACGACATGTACTCGACAACCTTCAAGCGGAAGCCCAGCGAGGGTGTCGGCCACGGCCTACCTAAACACTCAAGTCTCTAGTCCAGGTTTATCGCCTATTCGGGTTCCATCCGCAGGGAGTCCGGCCGAGGTTTCCACTAACGGCCCCGAACGATGTGAACAGGGTTCCCGAGACACCAAACGGGCGCCCGGTACACCGTGCCACGTGCCTACCGCAACACAGCCCACCCCTACGGTCAGCGCTGCGTGCGGCCCCCAGCATACTACAAACACCAGAAACTACTTGCAACTCCTGGACAGAGGACAAGGGTGATTAAGAAGCCGAGAGAGTCAATTAAGGATCCCAATGTGTGGTAGTAACTGTTTCATGGATCACAAACACAGAACTCAGTTCCTGAGGACGGCTTCAATGAGACAACCCACCATGTACTCCTACATGGCCTCTCACCAATACCTTTACCAAATCGTGTTCACACACTTAGCTCACACACAGTAGGACATGTTCATCACCATTCCAATTCATTCCCGATGAATCAGACCCGACTCAACTCTAAGCAGTAGTAGGCATGACAAACAAACATAAATGAGTAGGCACATCAGGGCTCAAACAACTCCTACTCATGCTAGTGGGTTTCATCTATTTACTGTGGAATGACAGGTCATGCAAAGGATAAAGGGGTTCAGCTACCGCAGCAAGTAACACATGAATCGTTGTTGTCCTAATGCAATAAAGGAGAGCAGGAGCGAGAGAGTGGGATTTTATCGGAATGAACAAGGGGGTTTTGCTTGCCTGGCACTTCTGAAGATATTATAGCTCTTCATCGGTGTCATCGAACTCATCGTCGGGATACGCCTACCGAGAGGGAACAAATACCGGCAAACAAAGAGGAACACAATCAATGCAATGCAACAAATATGATGCATGATAATGTCATGGCAATATGATGTGATTTGAGCTGATGCAGCTAGCAACCAGATTAAATGAAGCTGGTTTGAACCAAATATTCAAATTCAACTCCATATGTGATTATTCAAATGCCATTCACTTAGTTTGCCCTAAACAGCAGCCGTAGGTTGTTCTAACATGCATGAAAATGGTACAGATGGATAGATTGAACTTTTCTGATAATTTTTCATATATAATTTATTTCATTTGGAGTTACGGTTGATTTGATATGAATTTTTGAAGTTAGCACTATTTTCTGGAATTTCCTATATAAGATTAAATCCAGAAAACACTTATTACGTCAGCATGACGTCGGGGTGACGTCAGCAGGTCAAAGGCGCCAGCCCAGGTCAAACCTGACGGCTGGGACCCACATGTCGGTGAAACAACTAACTAACAGAGTTAGTTAGTGTTAGGTTAGCACTAACCTAGGTTAGTTAGGGTCTGGGCCCACTGGTCAGTGTCTAAACTAACTGTCAGGGTTAATTAGCACTAATCTAAAACTTAAACAAAGGTTAACAGAGACGGGCCCGCATGTCAGTTACCCTGGGTGGTCAAACCCCAGGTCAAACGAGTCAACCTCGCCGGGCTTGGTCCACGGCTCGTCGCCGGCGACCAAAAACACGGCGGTGGCTCGCCGGAAATGCTCGGGTTTCGCGTACAGGCTGCGGTTTAAGCCGCGGTTGGTCTCTACGGGTAGCTGGAGAAGTGGCGCATCCACTGGTGGCAGCGACTGGGGCTGGGGTGGCCGGTGGCGGTGGGGGCGGCGAGCGAGGCGGCGGCCGGAGTGCGGTGGTGACGCAAGCGCGGGGTTAGAGCAAGCGGGCGAGCAAAACGAGTAGCGGAGCAGCAACTACGATGCTCCAGGAGCACAATGGTGCAACGCGTTCGAGCAGAGAAGCTCGAGAGCGTCGAGCTCGTCGGCAATGGCGGACGGCGGCTTCGGGTGCTCGCGAGGCGGTGCTACGGCATGCGAGCGAGGAAATTAAGAGGGGGAACCGAGGCATGGGCTCACAGCGGTTGAAGTGGCCGTCGACGGCGAGCTCGGGGACAGCCGGATGGTGACGTGAGGGCGGTGGAGATCTGCGGCGGCCGGCGATGAAGAAGACGACGGTGGCGACGATGGAGGCCGTCCGGAGGTGCGTGGCTCGGCGAGGAGGGAGAGGGGATCGCGGAGGAGCTGTGGAGCGCGTCGGGGATGCGAGGTCGTGGCTCTGGCGATGACTACGGCGAACGGCGGCGATGGTGGCGCTCGGCCATGGGGAGGAACGAGAGAGGGAGGCGAGGGGGAGAGTGAACGAGGGTCCAGGGGGTGCGGGGCGTCGTGGCGACGCGCGGGGCATCCAGAGCGACGAGGGGGAGCCAGGCAGGCAGCTGCGTGCCGACGTGCACGGCGTCGGGCACCGCTTCCCCTCTGCCTACTGGCAAGAGGAGGAAGACGGCTCTGCCCCTGGTGGGCTGGGCCAGAACAGGAACGGGCCGGCCAGGTAGGTGCCAGGTAAGTGGCTGGGTCCTTTCTCTCTCTCCTTTTCTAAATATTTCAGTTTTCTATTATTCTGTAAATTTCAGGGCTTTATTAAAAATACCAGGGCATTACCAAAAATCATGAAACTAATCATGGCTACTGTTTAGAATATATCAAACAGCAAACATTTTAGTTTATGATTATTTGAGCATTTAAAATAATTTATAGCATTTAAATGCCCAAATGTAAATAAAGTATGATTTAAATCAGTGACCAAATATGTCATGGAAAAATGTGCAACACTTCTGGTTATGGTTTTAGCATTTTCCAGAAATGATGAACATTTTTAAAAGCCATTTGGATTACTGAAAATATTTTAGGTGAACCTAGTTGAATTTCTTTTGGTGCTAGGGTTTGAACATCCCCAATTCAACTTTCAAAGAAAATTAGACATGATACATGGATGCTTGTGCAAATATTTACAAACAATTCTAGGGCTGTGACAACTCACCCCCACTAAACAAGAATCTCGCCCCGAGATTCAAGACGTGAGGTAAGAAGACAGAGGGGGCACAAGCTAACACGATCTTCATGATCCCACTTGCACTTCACAAGGTTGTTGATTCGTGGCATACGTTGATCGTGACATCCTCGCTTGAGGTCTTCATCCACGCGATGACGACAGAAAGAAACTATACTAGAATTGATCTTCTCAAAGATCGAGCTATACAATCTCAACTCGCGGAATGAGATGTTGAAACATCTCGAGTTGAGACGCAAAACACATCGAGAGGAATGGAAGAACAAATGACGGGGTTTGATTTGGTGGGCAACAATCCCACACTTAGAAAGATGGTGGGTGCTGTCAAGGTGGCGAGGAAAAAGTTGCTGTGATCCCGTAACGGGGCACCTTGGAAAGGTGACTCATTGGGCTGTTCCCTTAAGTGGCAAAAAGAATTACTTTTGATCCATAGATCATTGAAACTCGTTATACCAGCCTAAGGCAACCCACAACAATCGATAGTTTGGCGGGGTTCGAATGGAGGAGGTGGACTACCTTGTTGAAGACAACGCAATGGATGATTTTGCTTATCATCGGAAATGGATGGGACCATGACAAGTCCACTCTTGAATATGATCCTGGACAACAACTATTGAGGTGCAAGCTGGGAACAAAATGCAAATGCTGGGAATGATTCTGGTAACTGGGAGATAACTCAACAGTCGAGAGCAATTCCATTGTTGGAATGGTTATAGCATAATCGAGGAATACTAATAGCACAAGGATCCCTAAGTAACAACTTCTAAAATAAGTCGCACGAGATCCTCATGGAGAAGATGGTCAACTAGTTCAATCAAGATACTACCATGATAGCTCTTCTGGCTAGGTGTGTCGGCCAGACATCAACCTTGTCGGGACCTACGTAATAGATCTTAGAAAAGTTCCAACCATCACATCTGCCTGAGATTCAGATCTGGTTGGTAACAGGATATTTCAGACAGCATGTCCGGAAAAGGAAGTTTGCAACACAAACCGACGAGATGACGTTGCGAGATTCTCAGGAAATGAACTACGATAGCAAGCTCCAAAACATGAGCAGGTTCTGCTACAAACCTGTGAACACACTGTCTTAGACAAGCATGACCACATGGTAGTCTTATAATAAAACACTACCGAGTTCTGGTTGGGAACCATCATCGAGGATAACGAAGTCCTAACATAAGTCATGACTAGTTGTTATGAAGGAACTCCTTCTCCTAGACAAATCAATCAGTGGCTTGATGTGCTAGGAACACATATGGAGTGGAGGTAATTAATCTACCAAACCATAGAATACTTCGCACGTATGCATGACTAATTTGGGATGATTCCAAGGAATACAAAACAAACCTTTCTCAAACTCACGGCGGCAACTTGCACCAAGTGCACATGAATTCGAGCAAGTCACTTCTTCCATCCAAGCATAAGCTTCATGAGCGGAACATGAAGACATTGCTTACAAAGTTTTCAACACTAGGTTGATGTCCAACATGAATCATGGGGGAGACAAAATGCTGCTGATGGGCTCAACAACAACTCATCGGAAATACCATATCACTGGACTTCCACCATCATGTGAACACGGTGATAGCATTGGTCAGACCAAAGATGTAATGGTGTATGCTCGAGGGATCAACCCCGAGTAAGACAACATTACGAACATCGTTGGTTCTGATTTGATTTGACGATAGCCCATACTCAAATCAAAGATTGGTTAAGACGATAGGTTCAACAACTGACCACGAGGATCAATCGGGGAAGATATCATCTTTCTTCAACACACACACACAAGATATCCCTTAATGATGAACTAAGTCGGACAAGCTTCCATCTTCCAACTCTCCAAGTTGTTGTTTAGCTTAACCAACTAGCTCAGGGGGTATCCAACACAGATTCTTGGAGAAAGGGTGGTTTACAAAAAACCAACTTGATCACGAGCTCAACATAACAGTCTGGGGACAACCTGGTAATACTTCCGAGAAGATATTCGGAAAATCACGAACCACCGATATGATACTAAGCTTGAGATCAATCTTGCTTTTCAGGGCAAGACGATATGATCAAATAAACAAGGGATTGAACAATCCTTACTCATTGATCGAAGAGTGCACCAGAAATAAGGACTAGGTAGCACGATCAATCTTAGGATGATGATTTAGTAACCAACACGCTAAGAATGAGAATATTGTCCATTTACTACAAAGCAACGAGTTGCTCAGAGTATTGATTTCACACATCACGAATCACTTGTCGGCATTCCGGTAGCAACAACACGAAACCGAGGAATGAACAATGATGGCAAGAAGTATTACTGCGTCAAGAATTCATAAGAGGTGGTGCCATTCTCATGACATTCTTGACATAAAGATGGTGACACTCCAAGGTAGAACAGAACAAAAGCTGGATTGGCATTTTGATCTGTGGTATACAACTGCTTTGACCCAATCCTGGATATGGATGAGGTACTGGAGTTTGTTTCTCCTAGTCATTCCGGAATAGAACAACTTGACGGGCCACAAGAATAATAGGCATCGATAACACGAATGCTCAACTACTCTTGACCAACAATTGACAGACGAAGGCCAGGAAATAGCTAAAGAGAACAACTCAAGGAACATATCACTTTCTGAGTTGTGGATGCATAGATTAGTATATCGAGCAAAGCTCAACATTTCTTCCGGATAACCCATGCAGAAGAGGAAGAACTGGCAGAGTCACAATATAGAATGAAGAACTCATCAAGAGCACTCTAGTTGTGATTTTTGGTTCAACAATGAACTTCTGCCATAACTAGTTCATGGTATTGGAAGAAGGATTTACCATGGACCTCGAGGACTAAGGCAAAGGTTACTACTATCCTAATGGAACTAGCAAACACTATCAACAGGAAGTGAGTAGAGTGAATCTCGGGTTCGGAAATCCAGGAGTAGGATACCTACTACTAATTAGCATCACGGAATGCTTTCGAGAATGGTGGCCAGATTCATCACACTGAGAACACAAAACATTGCTAGATTACTAGGTGATACTCTAGACACCAAGGGTCATAATAATAGCTCCAACAAATATGTCGAGGCAACAGAGTACCTCAACTTACCGATTAGTGTGGTTAAACTGGCCCAAAAGGACATCGGGAACTGGGAGGAAGGATTTGCAAATGCATCAGATTATTTAGAAACCTGGGATGACTCGGACAGCATAACGGCTGTAAATACTCAAAATGATTTGAGACATCCTGCAAAAAGTGGTGGCATAGCCACTCAACATCACAATATCAAGGTTCTGAGGCCAACTAAGAACACATGGAAGTAGTAGGAACCGAACTGTGGCTTGAACTCAACAATTCTAGGCAACTATGGTTAGTAACACGTCATCCTGAGAGATAGAAGAGAAGGCCTAGTTCTTTAAACCCCGTAGAAGAGAAGAGGATGACTCAGATCAGAAGGCCATGAGGTATAAGGAGTAAAAAGAGCCTTACGTTCCCTTCCACAATCAATTCCCTTACATAACTAAAGCATTTCTAGACACAACTTCGACCAGTTTGGCTTGGTAATCCTACAAGCAGTCAGGCTCTGATACCAACGCTGTCAGGACCCCGATCCTAAGTCACACCGATCCAGCATGTAACACATCATATCACTTTGTGGCCTCACGCACGGTGTTCCCACGGGTGCCACCTTACCTGGCCCGGGACCGTTTGCGCCTTTTGGATCACGTATATGATAGTGTCGCTAGCATCCATATGACAGAGAACCCGGGCCGACATGGCTAGTCATGAACCCAAAGCGGCGCTAGCCTATGAGGACAGGCATACATGAATCACATCGAGCATGTCGGTCATCAACGTATTTGTCCGGGCTGTAGCACTGGGCTAACAAGACTCCGGTAACCCGGGCTGTAGTAGGCTAGGCAGGACTCCGGACAATAGCGCGTGACATTTCCCCGAAGGGACAGACACAGGAACGACGTGAAACACATGCCGGCCAGTCAAGTGTTCCGAGCAGTAGTGCTGGGCTAGCAGGACTCCGATGAACCGGGCTGTAGCGGACTACTATCGCTCAGAAGCACTAGACTACATTTCCCCATATGATAGGCTGCCAAGGATAGACAACTAGATAGTCGGATCCCACACATACCAAGCATTCCAATCATACACACAATATGCTCGATATGTGTAATTACAACATGGCATCACAACAAGACTCTACGACTCAAGTATTTATTCATTAGGCTCCGAGGAGCGAGATATTACAAACATGGGTCTCATGACCCAACATTCAGAGCACACAAGTCAAACACATACGGAAGCTTAACATGTCTGAGTACAGACATCTACAATTGAAAAAGGCTGAGAAGCCTGACTATCTACCAGATCCTGCCGAGGGCACAAGATCGTAGCTGAGGTAACAAGCTAAACGTCGAAGTCCAAGCGGTACTACTAGCGAGACTGAAGTCTCTCTGCAAAAACATAAAATAGGCAAACGTGAGTACAAATGTACTCAGCAAGACTTACATCAGAACTAACTACATATGCATCAGTATCAAAGGGGGTGGTGGAGTTTAACTGCAGCAAGCCAGCTTTGACTCGGTGGCTATCCTGAACTACGACTGCAAGTAACTCTTTGAGGTGGCGCACACGAGTCCACATATTCACCATCCAATACACCACTATGGATCCACTTCCGTCTCCCTACGAGAAGGCCATCCATAGCACTCACGCTTATCTTGCGTATTTTAGAGTATCCACTTTCACTTGTCTATGAACTGTTATAGGCAACCCAGAAGTCCATAACCGCGGACACGGCTATTCGAATAGATGATGTTAACCCTGCAGGGGTGTACTTCTTCACACACGCTCTCACCACTTACCGTCGTTTACACGACATGTACTCGACAACCTTCAAGCGGAAGCCCAGCGAGGGTGTCGGCCACGGCCTACCTAAACACTCAAGTCTCTAGTCCAGGTTTATCGCCTATTCGGGTTCCATCCGCAGGGAGTCCGGCCGAGGTTTCCACTAACGGCCCCGAACGATGTGAACAGGGTTCCCGAGACACCAAACGGGCGCCCGGTACACCGTGCCACGTGCCTACCGCAACACAGCCCACCCCTACGGTCAGCGCTGCGTGCGGCCCCCAGCATACTACAAACACCAGAAACTACTTGCAACTCTTGGACAGAGGACAAGGGTGATTAAGAAGCCGAGAGAGTCAATTAAGGATCCCAATGTGTGGTAGTAACTGTTTCATGGATCACAAACACAGAACTCAGTTCCTGAGGACGGCTTCAATGAGACAACCCACCATGTACTCCTACATGGCCTCTCACCAATACCTTTACCAAATCGTGTTCACACACTTAGCTCACACACAGTAGGACATGTTCATCACCATTCCAATTCATTCCCGATGAATCAGACCCGACTCAACTCTAAGCAGTAGCAGGCATGACAAACAAACATAAATGAGTAGGCACATCAGGCCTCAAACAACTCCTACTCATGCTAGTGGGTTTCATCTATTTACTGTGGAATGACAGGTCATGCAAAGGATAAAGGGGTTCAGCTACCGCAGCAAGTAACACATGAATCGTTGTTGTCCTAATGCAATAAAGGAGAGCAGGAGCGAGAGAGTGGGATTTTATCGGAATGAACAAGGGGGTTTTGCTTGCCTGGCACTTCTGAAGATATTATAGCTCTTCATCGGTGTCATCGAACTCATCGTCGGGATACGCCTACCGAGAGGGAACAAATACCGGCAAACAAAGAGGAACACAATCAATGCAATGCAACAAATATGATGCATGATAATGTCATGGCAATATGATGTGATTTGAGCTGATGCAGCTAGCAACCAGATTAAATGAAGCTGGTTTGAACCAAAGATTCAAATTCAACTCCATATGTGATTATTCAAATGCCATTCACTTAGTTTGTCCTAAACAGCAGCCATAGGTTGTTCTAACATGCATGAAAATGGTACAGATGGATAGATTGGATTTTTCTGATAATTTTTCATATATAATTTATTTCATTTGGAGTTACGGTTGATTTGATATGAATTTTTGAAGTTAGCACTATTTTCTGGAATTTCCTATATAAGATTAAATCCAGAAAACACTTATTACGTCAGCATGACGTCGGGGTGACGTCAGCAGGTCAAAGGCGCCAGCCCAGGTCAAACCTGACGGCTGGGACCCACATGTCGGTGAAACAACTAACTAACAGAGTTAGTTAGTGTTAGGTTAGCACTAACCTAGGTTAGTTAGGGTCTGGGCCCACTGGTCAGTGTCTAAACTAACTGTCAGGGTTAATTAGCACTAATCTAAAACTTAAACAAAGGTTAACAGAGATGGGCCCGCATGTCAGTTACCCTGGGTGGTCAAACCCCAGGTCAAACGAGTCAACCTCGCCGGGCTTGGTCCACGGCTCGTCGCCGGCGACCAAAAACACGGCGGTGGCTCGCCGGAAATGCTCGGGTTTCGCGTACAGGCTGCGGTTTAAGCCGCGGTTGGTCTCTACGGGTAGCTGGAGAAGTGGCGCATCCACTGGTGGCAGCGACTGGGGCTGGGGTGGCCTGTGGCGGTGGGGGCGGCGAGCGAGGCGGCGGCCGGAGTGCGGTGGTGACGCAAGCGCGGGGTTAGAGCAAGCGGGCGAGCAAAACGAGTAGCGGAGCAGCAACTACGATGCTCCAGGAGCACAATGGTGCAACGCGTTCGAGCAGAGAAGCTCGAGAGCGTCGAGCTCGTCGGCAATGGCGGACGGCGGCTTCGGGTGCTCGCGAGGCGGTGCTACGGCATGCGAGCGAGGAAATTAAGAGGGGGAACCGAGGCATGGGCTCACAGCGGTTGAAGTGGCCGTCGACGGCGAGCTCGGGGACAGCCGGACGGCGACGTGAGGGCGGTGGAGATCTGCGGCGGCCGGCGATGAAGAAGATGACGGTGGCGACGATGGAGGCCGTCCGGAGGTGTGTGGCTCAGCGAGGAGGGAGAGGGGATCGCGGAGGAGCTGTGGAGCGCGTCGGGGATGCGAGGTCGTGGCTCTGGCGATGACTACGGCGAACGGCGGCGATGGTGGCGCTCGGCCATGGGGAGGAACGAGAGAGGGAGGCGAGGGGGAGAGTGAACGAGGGTCCAGGGGGTGCGGGGCGTCGTGGCGACGCGCGGGGCATCCAGAGCGATGAGGGGGAGCCAGGCAGGCAGCTGCGTGCCGACGTGCACGGCGTCGGGCACCGCTTCCCCTCTGCCTACTGGCAAGAGGAGGAAGACGGCTCTGCCCCTGGTGGGCTGGGCCAGAACAGGAACGGGCCGGCCAGGTAGGTGCCAGGTAAGTGGCTGGGTCCTTTCTCTCTCTCCTTTTCTAAATATTTCAGTTTTCTATTATTCTGTAAATTTCAGGGCTTTATTAAAAATACCAGGGCATTACCAAAAATCATGAAACTAATCATGGCTACTGTTTAGAATATATCAAACAGCAAACATTTTAGTTTATGATTATTTGAGCATTTAAAATAATTTATAGCATTTAAATGCCCAAATGTAAATAAAGTATGATTTAAATCAGTGACCAAATATGTCATGGAAAAATGTGCAACACTTCTGGTTATGGTTTTAGCATTTTCCAGAAATGATGAACATTTTTAAAAGCCATTTGGATTACTGAAAATATTTTAGGTGAACCTAGTTGAATTTCTTTTGGTGCTAGGGTTTGAACATCCCCAATTCAACTTTCAAAGAAAATTAGACATGATACATGGATGCTTGTGCAAATATTTACAAACAATTCTAGGGCTGTGACAACTCCCTAAGGTGTTCGGTCTTTATGAGTGCGGGCTAAACAACACTCTTTGCTAAAAAAAGCCCCTAGTGTCCAGGTACGTGCAAAAAATTCTGACGTGGCCACATGCCAAGACGCCAGCCTCCTCCTTGGTCATATCGGAAAGAACCAGGGGATGTATTGCAGAGACAGTAAAAAAGGTTTACGCAGGGTCTTAATCTGAAAAGAATCCTTTAGGACGGGTCCCTACTGCACGTCTGCGCCTGTGTCTCCGTTGTGCCGTATCCTGGACGGGCGTCGCACGACGTTCATCTGTAAAAGAGAGGAACTAAACTAAAAACGGGTCGTGCCGAGCAAAAGGTTTTCAAAATAAATGAAGTATAAAGTAAAATGTAAAATTGAGCTTTATTGTCTCTGCGTATAGCCCCTAGTACGAGGGGATATAGCCTCTAAGCCTGCATTGATGATGGACTTGTGCCGAACTCGTTTATTCCGGGTCCGTGGCCTTTAATGACCTATGTCGAAAAGTTTTTTGGCTGGTGAGGCCATTTTATTGTGCAGTTGTTTAAGCGGCCGCATAGTCCTCCGCTTGGGGGAGGCGCACTCTAGTGCGTCCCCTTCAAAGAGATGATGCCTCGTGGACCGGGCATCTTAAGCGTGAGAGATGCATAGTGCAGTATTGCATTAAAGCGAGCGAAAGCTTCGCATCCCAGTAGTGCTTGATAGCGATTTGAAAACTGGACGACATGGAAGGTCAGCTTTCCGCGACGGAAGTTATCGGCAGAGCCGAATATAACTTCGAGCCGGAGAAAACCCATACAATGGGTGTCCGGACCAGGTGCTACCCCTTGAAAGGAGGTTTTGCTGCGGCGGATTCTTGCTGGGTTTATCCCCATGTGATGGATTGTATCCTGATATATCAGGTTTAGTCTACTGCCGCCGTCCATAAGGACATTTGTAAACTGGAATCCGCCAATTATAGGGTCGAGTATCAGGGCAGTCCAGCCTGCGTGTTTGACATTTCTAGAATAGTCTAGCTGATCAAAAGTGATTGGTTTTAATAACCAGTGGCGGGACCCCTTGGGGATAGGTCGTATTGTGCGTACCTTTATGGGTGCCACACATTTTGTTACGTGAAGTAAGTTCACTGTTTTTACTTCTTGTGGGAAGTTCTTTTGTTTCCTGGTGCTCTGCTTCTGGGGTTCGTCCTCGTCTTCGCTTGGTGTGTCGAGCCCCTTGTGTTCGGCATTGAGTCTTTCGGATTGTTTAAAAACCCAACAATCTCTGTGGGTATGGTTAGCAGGCTTCCCAGGAGCACTGTGTATCTGACATATCCTGTCCAGGATTCTGTTTAAGTTGGACAGATCATCCCTATTATCCTGGAGGGGTGGTCTTGTCTGATTTTGTCGCGAGCCTTTGAATCCGGCATTGACTGCCGTGCTCTTCGGATTTTTTTCTTTAGTTCGGCAACGATCCTTGTTGCGTCGCAGTTTTCCGTTTCCATCCCTGATTTCGGATGTAGTTGGGTCGCTGGGGCTGCATCTTGCCAACCAGCTGTCCTCTCCTGTGCAAAAGCGGGTCATGAGGCTTGTGAGTGCGTCCATTGTTCTTGGCTTTTCCTGGCCGAGGTGTCTGGCGAGCCATTCGTCTCGGACATTATGCCTGAAAGCTGCTAAGGCTTCGGCATCCGGACAGTCGACTATCTGATTCTTTTTAGTAAGGAATCTATTCTAGAACTGCCGAGCTGATTCTCCGGGCTGTTGAGTTATGTGACTGAGATCGTCTGCATCCGGAGGGCGGACATAGGTCCCTTGAAAATTTGCTCAGAAAGCATCCTCGAGCTCTTCCCAACTTCCAATTGTGTTTTCAGGAAGGCTTTTAAGCCAATGCCGGGCTGGCCCTTTGAGCTTAAGTGGTAAATATTTGATGGCGTGAAGATCATCTCCTCTAGCCATATGTATGTGGAGGATATAATCCTCGAACCAGACTCCGGGGTCTGTTGTTCCATCATACGCCTCTATGTTGACGGGTTTGAATCCCTTCGGAAATTCATAGTCCAGAACCTCATCGGTGAAGCATAGGGGGTGTGCGGCGCCCCTGTATTTGGGTGTGCCGGATTCTGATGATGGCTTTTTTGCATTGCTTGCAAGAGCTTGCTTTCTTGGCCCATAAATGGACCTGGCTGGGCCATGATGCGACTCCTTAGGTGGATCGCATACCGATTTGAGTGTGATGCCACTTGCCGCCTTATTGGGTCGTCTATCCGACCGTATGGCTTTTTTATTTTTTGAGTGCGAGGGCTCTAGGGCCTCTTCGTCGAATTCGGGCAGTAGCTTTCTCTTTGGATAGCTTTTAGTACGGCGACCGTTGCCGTATCTGTCTGCGGTGTTGATTACTTTGTTCCATTTAATACGGAGTGCATCTTCCGCTGTCTTTAGCTTCCGCTTCTGCTTTTTCAGGCTTCGTGCAGTTGCAACGAGCCTCTTGTGGAGACTTTTCTGCTCCATGGATTTATCCGGCGTAAGGTTGTCCGGAATGCTGTCTTCGCCGGGGGAGGGAGTTTCGGTTTGTCTATCCGTATTGCCCTGTTCGGACGGCTGCTCTAAGGCTTGCTCGTCGTCTACCGACTTGTCCTGCTCTATGGCTGGGTTTTTATCGAGGCGGGGCTTGGGTCGGCGTTTATGCCGACGCTTTGATTGCTTTCCGGGGGGTCTATCTCCCGTTCCATCCCCTTTTTCCTCGTTATCGTTTCCCTTAGGGGTATCCACCATGTACACATCATGAGATGGGTTCAATTTCCAGTGCCCTATGAGCGTTTTTTTTGAATCGGGCTTTATACCCCTTTCCATTGCAAAGAACGGAAATACAACCAGTTCAGACTAGAAGGACAGGAGGAGGGAAAGAGGTATAGCGAGTTCTAGCACTACCAGGAAACCCACCATACTCGCTCGCCGTCGAAACGAATATCATGGGGCGAAAACCTGGATAGCACAAAATAACGTCTAACCTATTACATTCTCAAAAGATCAGATCAAAGTATCAGGACATAGTCGCACGAAACTTGGGAGGGGGGGGGGAGCAATGTTGTTACGCGCCCGTCATCACCCCATCCG
Organism: Aegilops umbellulata; assembly: GCA_032464435.1. Lineage (NCBI taxonomy): Eukaryota > Viridiplantae > Streptophyta > Magnoliopsida > Poales > Poaceae > Aegilops > Aegilops umbellulata. The sequence goes on from CP136058.1 coordinate 354,686,556, forward strand.
GCGCATCTTCAGCGAGCATCAGGCACCTTGGATTGGTTGCTTGATAGCACCACACATCTTCATCAGCTGCATCGTCCCGGCCCTGATCATCTCAGCCCCGGCGTGAAGATCCCTGGCGTCCTCTCCTTGTTGAAGCCCTGTCCTGTAGAGTAGAAAAGAGCAGAGAGAAAACACAATCTCAAAAGGAGTCTTAATCTGTTTCTTTTCAAAAGTAGCTCGATTTCGTGCCAACCAAATGGCCCAACACACGGCCGCCAAGCCCACTGTATAAAATTTTTGCTTCCCAGGAAGAAATTTGTGGCACCAAACGAAATATTGCCAGTAGCCTGATGGGCATCTATCAGTGCCAAGGGTCACTCCAATGGATCGCCAGATAATTCTGGCCACAGGGCAAGTAAAGAACAAGTGCTGCACCGTTTCCACCTATTTGCAAAAAGAGCAGCAGGGATTCCCTGTCCATTTTCTTTTGCTCATCACTTGTCTAGTAAGGACTGCGTCCTGCGACATTTGCCACATGAAGATCTTGATTTTAAGAGGGATCTTGGCTTTCCAAATCCATCTATAATGTCACCCGCTCAGGGGTTTCTCCAGCATCTTGTATACTGACTTAGTAGTGAACTTGCCATCCTGGTTAAGTCCCCAGAAGATGCGATCATCCATCTTAGTAAGGTTAATTTTACTGACTACCCCACGCATATCATCCCATTGTTTGAGCAACTCAGGGGTAAGCCTACGTCTGAACATAGAAGCGTCATTAAGTACATCTCTTTTATCCAGGGTGTTTGTTGGGTGATTACAGATTTCAAACAGGCGCGGATATTGATCTTGAAATGGGGCCAGCCCATTTATAGGATCTTTCCAAAGCCTAATCAAGTTCCCAGCACCAGTTTCAATCTTCCTGCCCATCATATAAATATCTTTAACCTTGAGCAGAGCTTTCCAACAAGGTGAATCAGAGAATTTGGGAGAAACTTCAGCAACAGAGGTGTTGCAAAGATATCTGGCTCGGATTATATCCTGCCATAGCCCGTTTTGCGTCTCTAGTTTCCACCACCATTTGACCATGAGACTAATGTTTTGTTTTCTAAGATCTTTTATACCCAAACCCCCTTTGTCTTTGGATCTACATATCTTGCTCCATTTAACAAGATAGTATCTCCTTTTTTTGTTGCACCCTTGCCAGAAAAACCTACGCCTATGCTTATCCAACCTCTCTATGAAAGTCTTATTCATGAGCCACATAGACATGTGGTAGAGGGATATCTGTGTGACGACGGAATCAAGCAGCGTGTGCCTCCCTCCCATCGAGGCAGCGTTACCAATCCAGGCCTCGAATCTCTTTAGGTACTTACCAACAATAAACTCCCAATCGAAGGATTTGAGGTTAGCATAACTCACAGGCATTCCCAAGTATTTGAGTGGGAAACTGCCAACCTCACAGTCAAAGATTTCTGCATATTTTTTCACCGTATTTTCATCTCCACCCACAGTGAGGATCTCACTTTTCTGAAAATTAACTTTCAGGCCAGACATCATTTCAAACATATATAGCAGCAACTTCAGGTTGACAGCTTGATCGACATCATCTTTGATACAAATAATTGTATCATCTGCATATTGTAGAACCGCCACCCCATCAAGGATAAGGTCTACGGCCAGGCCCACAATAAGTTTGTTTTTCTGGGCATTTTTGATCATTTTAGTGAGACATTCAACTGCTAAGTTAAACAGGAAAGGGGAGTGTGGATCCCCCTGTCTAACCCCTTTTTTGCTTTGAAAGTATGGCCCAACACTACCATTTAGTTTGATGCTCACCGTCCCATTGTGTAAAATCTTTTTAATCCAACCGCACCAGGTTTCATTAAAGCCCCTCATCTTGTGGCATTCTAGGAGGAAGTCCCAATTCACCTTATCATACGCTTTTTCAAAGTCCAACTTAAGGACGATCCCCACTTTCTTCTTAACATAAGTATAGTTAAGGATTTCATGAAGGGACAGGATCCCATCCATGATATTTCTCCCTTTTACAAAGGCGTTTTGAGTTGTACTGATGTCGGGGGAAATCGGCCTCCTCGAGCACCTATGGGGACGGAGCCCCTTTTCGGTTCGGCGGGGGGCGGAGGTTGCACAAAGAGCAGATCGAGGCAACACGCACACAACGATTTTACCCAGCTTCGGGCCGCACGGATGCGTAAAACCCTACTGCTGCTTGTCTGGTTGATTCGGGTTCTTGCTCTGGAGCGCAAGAAGCTACAGTAAGTTGGAGCTGGACGTAGACGAGGGTATGCTGGGTGTCCTCCCCCCTTCCTACGTGCGCATGGGCCTCCTTTTATATGCTAAGGGGTTACCCACAGGTAGCGACGCAGGTAAGGGCAAAAATGGCAAGAAACTGTGCGCACAGTGGTCGCACAGTGCTATCGCACCTAACTCTGACGGCAGGGGACAAAGGCATTGAATGCCCGTCTGGATCGCCTGAACAGTGCCGAAGCGGACCGTTAGGGCGTCTCTGCTCGCCACGGGGGCGACTTTGTCAACGTCGCTTGCCACCGCGCACCTCAGGATGCGTGGTGCCTTGCCACGTGCCTCTGGGAAAGCCCCGGGGTGACGCGTGGGCAAGGTGAGCTGGAGCGCAGGCCTGAGGTGGTGGTTTGGCGCGGCAAGTGGCTTGCCGCGGCGGCCGTCTTGCCGCGCCTGGGAGCTTGCCGCTAGCCAGGCCTTGCCGGGGCGCGCGATGCGCCGCGGCAGGCTTCTCTTGGGGTGTCTTGGCTTGGCTGTCCCGACGAGCTCCTCCCGCCAGGGCCTTGGTGCTTCGGCTTAGTCGTCCCGGCAAGCTCCTCTTGCCGGGGCCTTGTCGCCTTGGCCCGGCAAGCTCCTCTTGCCGGACCTCGCCTTCTTGGCCCGGCAAGCTCCTCTTGCCGGGGCCTGGTCTTCTAGGCTCGATCACTTGGCCTTCGTCCGGCCCAGAAAGGGCCGTGGAGACTCTTGCCGCTCCCCTGGCAAGCCTTGCCGCGGGACGCTACTACTGCCCGTGCACAAGTTCGGGGTACTAAGGTACCCCTACTTTAGTACACCGACAGGAGCCCCCGGGTCTGGGCCATACACGGTGCCGAGCGTTGTTGGGCCAGGCCCTAACAGTGCACGGGCACGCGTGGCCTGGGTTGCGCTGCTCCTTAACTTCGTGCCCGTCGCGCCGTCTGCGTCGACCACCCTGCCAAGGGAGAAATCTCCGGCAAGGGAGGAGCTCCCGGCAAGGGAGACATCTCCGGCAAGGGAGGAGCCCCCGGCAAGGGAGACCTCTCCGGCAAGGGAGGGATCCCCGGCAAGGGAGACCTCTCCGGCAAAGGAGGGATCTCCGATGAGGGACACGGCCAACGATCCCGAGGCTGCGGCTACGGACCCTGCCACCGGTAAGCCCCCCTGCACGGAGAACTTCCCCTGGTTCTTCTTTCCTCATGAGCCTCTTGTCGGCTGTTCGGTTGACTCTTCTCCCGTCTTCCGGCCATCAGACCCGCCCACCGCGGACCCGATGGAGACCGAGGCCGCCGTCGGGGAGGGCGCACGCGGCGACGCCGACGACGTCGTCATCATCGAGGAGGCGGCCGGCACCGATGACCCCGCAGGCGGCGGGGAGGCCGAAGCCGCCAAGGCCGCCGCGGCGGCAGACAGCGAGGGGACCAGCGACCGTGCCGACGGCCCCGGGGAGGCAGGGGTGTCAAGCACTCCGCCGTCCGGCGATCCCGCCGCTGCCGCCACGTCGGGCCCCGAGGAGCCCCCGGCGGGCGCCTACCTGAAGGCCGGCGATGGCGTCTTCATCAGGCTCCCCTGGGAGCCTGGCTCCAGGGCGCCGGTCGAGGGAGAGGCCTTGGACGGAGAGGTGCTCGCCTCCGTCGGGCTAACCGTGGTCGACGCGCCAAGCACCATCGGCGATGAGCCCGAGGAGGAGCAGCTGCTCCGGAAGCTCGTGTCGCTCTACCGCACCCGGCAGGCTAAGGTGGAGCGCCAGGAGGCGCTCGTCGCGAAGGCCGGCGCGGACATGGAGAGGCGCGCCCGGGAGCTCCGGGAGCTCAACCTGGAGGCTCTCCAGTCCCTAGCGAAGGAGCGGAGGTTGCTCGACGAGGCGCGGACGGCCTTTCTCCTCGAGAAGGCAGAGGCCGAAGAGCAACAGAGGCTTGCCGCTGCGGGGCTATCCGCGCGGGAAAGCGAACTGGTGAAGCAGAAGGCCAGCCTCGCCAGCCATGAGGAGGAGGTTGCCGTGCGCGAGCAGGCGCTTGGCGGGGCCCTGCGGAAAGCGCAGGACGCTGCTGCGGCCGCCGAGACCGCCAAAGGGGAGCTGGAGACGAGGGTGGCGCAGCTCGTCAGCGACCTCAAGGCGAGCGGCGAAGAGCTTGCCGCGCTCAAATAGGAGCGCGAGAAGGGCGCTCACACCCTTGGCGAGCTGCAGGGCCGCTTCGCCGAGAAGATCAGGGAGCTCGACGCCGCCAAGGATTCCAAGGCCGACCTCGAGCTAAAGCTGGACGCCCTGGCCAAGGCGTTGGAGAGCGCCAAGGGGCAGGAAGCGACCTTGCGGAAGGAGGTTGCTGGCAACGAGGAGCTATTGAAGCGCGCCGCCATTACCCAGAACGCCTTCCAGGAGACGGTGGAGGGGTGGACCGAGGGCCTCGCCGACATCGCCACCGCCATCGACGAGGAGCTGAAGCTGCTGGGGGCGGAGGGCCACGAGTACCCCTCCGGCGAGAACGTCTCGCCGAGCGCCAAGCTCACTTCCTTCTTCAAGGGCTTGGTGGGGGTGCTCCGGCACCTCCGGGAATCGATCCCAGAACAGCTGGCCGAGGAGACGCGGGAAGCCGTCTCCGGGGCCCTCGAGAGGGTGTTGGTGAAGATCGTCTTCCGCAACCCCACCATCAGGCTTACCAACGTCCTCAGGCACCTGCCGGAAGACACCGACCTGACGGAGATCAAGGCCCTCGTCACCCCTATTGTGGAAAGGGTGGCGGGGATCAGGCGGGTCGAGGGCGACCGCGTGGATTAGGCCACCCACCTCTTTCTTTTCTTCCCTTGTCGCTGCTGAGCATGTCATAGAAACAGCTGATTAGAGCAGCGGCAAGTCATTTTGTAATATAACTTTTATCTTAGGCAGTTCATTGCGCTGTTATCCCCCTCGTTCGACTTTGTGCTTCGTACGTTCGCGCCCTACGCTTCCAGGAACTTGTCGGCGCAAGCCTCCACCTTGCCACGGGTGCCGAGTGCGGGACATCAGCAACCCGCTGACGGAGCCTCCACCAGCAAGAAACCTTGCCGCGGCTGGCGCAACTCACTTAAATGTTGAGCAGGCTCTGGGCGAGGTAAGCGTGGCGCCTGCAGTTGCAGCACACTCAAGCTGCCGAGCGAGCTTGAAACAAGTAAGGACGCCACTCTAGATGTAGCACACTTAAGTCGTTGAGCGGACTCGAAACGAAATAAGGGCGCAACCAGCTACGAGCCGGCCCCTCCGCGCACAGGTTTCCCATACGAAGCTCGGTCGTTCGAGGAAGATAACTTAAGGATAAAAAAGGAGCTTAATCGCTCAAGCTTTGGCGACTTAGCTTCTCTGTTGTTTGCAGTCCGGCAAGGCACAACTTCCTCAGGCGACGCCCAGCCCACCTTGTCATCTCCCCTTCCTGAGGTAAGGGAATAACAAGGGCTCAGGGCCTCGCGGCCCGCTATCGCTTGCCGGAGTCAAGTGCTGCACAATGTGTCAGATGATACGCGCGCAAAGCGGAGAGGCGCGAAACCGACAAGATGTGCGGGGCACACAAGCTATGCTTGGGATCTGCGCTCGTCTCTGCGCCAAGGATTACATGCAACTGCGGCAAGACTTGGGCAGAGAAGATGGTCGACGGGACGGGTCCCGACGACTGCGCTGGCAAGATCCCTCCCACAGTCGGCGTCGACTCGTTTGGATCTTGGCGGCCTGGGCGCGCCGAAGAACGAGGTCGCCTTTCTCGCACCCTCCGGCACCAACTTCTGCGGCTATGGGAGCGGCGCAGAGTTCGCTGGAAGCGAGAGATTCGCTCAGCGGCCGGGAGGCGGTCCTCCTCAAGGAGCAGCTGCTCTTGCCCGAGCTTGGCGTGAGTGGGTACTCGAGGAGGGCCGTGCACGAGTCCGTGAGGAGGAATGCCTCCGCTCCGCGGGTTGGAGCGGAAACGTACCTGGCCATACCTGAACTTACCTGTGGTCGCCAAATCTGGTTCGCACAACCTCGACGCACCCCCTACCTGGCGTGCCAGAGATGTCGGGGGAAATCGGCCTCCTCGAGCACCTATGGGGACGGAGCCCCTTTTCGATTCGGCGGGGGGCGGAAGTTGCACAAAGAGCAGATCGAGGCGACACGCACACAACGATTTTACCCAGCTTCGGGCCGCACGGATGCGTAAAACCCTACTGCTGCTTGTCTGGTTGATTCGGGTTCTTGCTCTGGAGCGCAAGAAGCTACAGTAAGTTGGAGCTGGACGTAGACGAGGGTATGCTGGGTGTCCTCCCCCCTTCCTACGTGCGCATGGGCCTCCTTTTATATGCTAAGGGGTTACCCACAGGTAGCGACGCAGGTAAGGGCAAAAATGGCAAGAAACTGTGCGCACAGTGGTCGCACAGTGCTATCGCACCTAACTCTGACGGCAGGGGACAAAGGCATTGAATGCCCGTCTGGATCTCCTGAACAGTGCCGAAGCGGACCGTTAGGGCGTATTTGCTCGCCACGGGGGCGACTCTGTCAACGTCGCTTGCCACCGCGCACCTCAGGATGCGTGGTGCCTTGCCACGTGCCTCTGGGAAAGCCCCGGGGTGACGCGTGGGCAAGGTGAGCTGGAGCGCAGGCCTGAGGTGGTGGTTTGCCGCGGCGGCCGTCTTGCCGCGCCTGGGAGCTTGCCGCTCGCCAGGCCTTGCCGGGGTGCGCGATGCGCCGCGGCGGGCTTCTCTTGGGGCGTCTTGGCTTGGCCGTCCCGGCGAGCTCCTCCCGCCGGGGCCTTGGTGCTTCGGCTTAGTCGTCCCGGCAAGCTCCTCTTGCCGGGGCCTTGTCGCCTTGGCCCGGCAAGCTCCTCTTGCCGGACCTCGCCTTCTTGGCCCGGCAAGCTCCTCTTGCCGGACCTCGCCTTCTTGGCCCGGCAAGCTCCTCTTGCCGGGGCCTGGTCTTCTAGGCTCGATCACTTGGCCTTCGTCCGGCCCAGAAAGGGCCGTGGAGACTCTTGCCGCTCCCCTGGCAAGCCTTGCCGCGGGACGCTACTACTGCCCGTGCACAAGTTCGGGGTACTAAGGTACCCCTACTTTAGTACACCGACAACTGATAAGTTTGTTTGCATAAATGGCAACTCTGCGGTCCAGAACTTTGGTGATCAATTTATATGGGCATCTCAACAGGCAGATAGGTCTGTATTGTTGAATTTTCTCGGCTTCAGAAACCTTAGGAAGTAAAGTAATGAATCCATAATTAAGCCGCTGGACATCCAGTGTCCCTTGGTGGAAAGCTTTGAAAAGGGCCATAATGTCATCCTTGACTACATCCCAGCACACCTGATAGAACTCAGCAGGGATATTATCAGGCCCAGGGGCTCTATTAGGGGCCATGTCGAAAAGAGCCTCTTTAACCTCTTGTTCTGTAAATTCTCGACAAAGATCCTTATTATCTCTTTCATCTAGTTTCTCTTCATGGGACCAGGTTCCGGGGTCGAGATGAACCCGGTTACCAGGGGCTGGTCCAAACAGTTCTTTGTAGAACTCAGTGGCGTGTGCAATTAAGTTGTCCGTGCCTTCAATCACTGTTTCCCCCACTTTAAGTGAATGAATTGTATTTTTACGCTTCCGACCGTTAGCAATTTTATGATAATAGTCGGTGTTAAGGTCTCCTTTGAGCAGCCAGCGCTCGTGGGACTGTTGTAGCCAAAATATTTCCTCATTAACCAGGAGCTCATGGAGCTCAGCGTTAACATCCATTTTCCTACTATATAAGTCAGGAGGCAACATATCTTGTTCTTCCAGTTCCTCAAGCATAGCTAATTCCATACGTAGGTCCTCTTTTCTTTTCTTATCGTGCCCATACTTATCTGAGCCCCAACCTTTAAAATAAGTTTTGATTCTTTTCAGTTTGACGTTCAAGACATCAATTGGGTCTGATGAGGCGACCCTTCTGGCCCAAATTCTCCGAACAGTGGGCAAGAAATTGTCCTCGTTGATCCAGGACAGGTTAAAACGAAATTCACGAGGTTTCGGGGCTTCGTGCGCCTCCTCTCCGGAGGACAACAGAAGTGGATTATGATCAGAAAGTTCCCGGACTAATTTCCTCACTGAGACCAGTGGAAATATATCTTCCCAGCCCTCAGACATGAGGATTCGGTCAAGTTTTTCCAACGTGGGATGAGTCTGGTTGTTAGTCCAGGTATGTTTCCCCCCATTGATGTGAATCTCCCTAAGAGCTAGGGTATTGATAATGGAGTTAAACAGGTCAGTGGCTTTATTGTTCACCATTTTCTTATTCTTCTCTCCCGAGTGTCTCAGGATGTTGAAGTCTCCTCCCACTATGTAGGGTATGGTCATGCCACTACAAAGGGATGCTAGCCCTACCAGGAAATCATTTTTGAACTCATCATGCGCCGACCCATAAACTACCAGCAGCCCCCATTGTGTCTTCTTCTGTTTGTCATACAACACAAGTTGTAGAACATATTTGCCTTTAGCACAGGAAACAATATCAAAAGTGTCTTTCCTCACACCACATAAAATGCCCCCAGATTTTCCTAGAGAGGGTACCCAGTTCCACTGGAATGTGTCAAAAGGATCAATTCTTCTCAAACACTTGGGTGTGAATTCTTTCTTTATGGTTTCTTGTAGACCCAGGAAGTCAAGGGAATGGTCACTGATCATGTTTGAGAGGCAGGTGGCCATTCCTCTCTTGCCTACCCCCCAACAGTTCCAAATGAGGCCTCTCATTTGGAACGTTTTTTGTGAAATTTATTTCGAGTAACCCTACCAGGAGACGGGGCAGGGTTACATGACAATTCTTCCTCAGCATTGTTTCTTTTTTGACTCCTAGTCACAGGCCTAGGAATCTTGATATTAGATTTATTATGCTTTTTCCTCTTAGGCTTCACAGAGGAGATCTGCTCAAAAATATGCTCTTCCTGGTCTAACCATTCTAAATTTACAGGGGTGTTCCTGCCTAGGCCATCTATCACAGTCATATTATCCTGCTCTTTATCAGCACAGTTATCTTCTTTTTATCATCTAATTCTTTTCGCGCGCATTCAAGCTCTCTAATAATGTCAACAACAACAAAATCATCATTGGGTATTTCCACCCCTATCTTATTAGCTCTGCTAACTAGCTCATTATCAGAAAGCACATCAAATGAATTCTTGGAAGCAGGAAAATTGTTACCTTCCAAATTTCTCTTGCTAGCTAGTTTCTTGGCCTTGTCCTCCACCTTGTCCTGCATTCCAGATAGGTTACGCTTGCTGAATCTCAGTGGGGCTTCAGTTGCTAGTGGAGGAGTGAGGATGATCTCTTCAGTGTTTTCAGGGGGCGGGAGTTGTACCACATAGCTGCATGAAGTCTTGATCCCAGGGTCCACCTCACCAGTCACCTCCACAATCTGAGAGAGGTTAGGAACAGTTCTACAAGAGGAAGTAGAATCATTAAGTACAGTTGTCTTCACCTGAATATCTTGAGCAGTTTCCTCCACAACCACAGTATTTCTGGGGATAATCCAGTTGGCAGAAACTGCCTCACCATCATTCATTTTCTCCTCAATCTCTCTCTGTAAAGTTTCAATGAGCAGAGAATTATCCCCATCACTTTCAGTAGAAGGAGATTCCTCTTTCTCATCGTAGAGCAGGCGACAGGCCTTGCCACCACGGTAGGAGTCCCCAATATTGCCATGTCCAGCAGACTGAGGCTGCGGCAACCCTTTTTCATGTTCAGTACGTTTCCTCTTGGGGGTTTGGTCTGGCTTGGTCCTTTCATCAGGAATAGGATCAACAGTTTCTGTGTCCACATGGTTTTTAACCAAAATCTCCTCAACCTCATAAGTAAACCTGTAGAAACGTCCTGCAAGCACCCCTTCAGCAGTGGCAGGGAGTTGAGCTATCGATCTACAGCCAATTTTAGCTCTGACAGAGGATGGGCGATTTATGGTAGACATATCAACTTCCAAGGTAATGCCAACAAGGCCTCCCACATAGGCCACAGTTCACATCTCTTGTTGGGTGGAATTTTTCCGACCTTTACCCAGGTGATCTCTAACAGTCCCTCAGAATCGATATACTCAAACCAAGGAGAAAACTTAACACTGACCCCGCATTTTTTCAGTTTAATATTTTCAACAAACAGAGCTCTGTCAACCTCTCTAGGGTTTGGCATCCTCATGACAAACTTTTGTGGGGCGAAGAATCTAGCAGAACAACGCCATCCCTGGCCAACGTAGACACTCAATTCATGCTCGATATCTTTGGTCTGAGCATACCCATCAATGATAGTGACAATAATGTTGAAAATATTATCCCTACTCTGCCTATCCACGCTATAATCGGGAATGTAAAAGAAGCCCTGACCCTTGGTTTGAAAAGCACACATCACAGGTGTGTGATCCCAAGGAAAGAACTCATTGCAGACAAAAGACAGATGACCTCTCTTCTTACATCTATCGCACAGAGCCTGGGGACACCTAACAGTGAAGTGCCCAGGAAGATGGCAGATCTGACAAGTATCACAAGGAGGAGCAATGGTACCAGAGGAGGAGTACTCGCGGTTGGCAGCAGCGGTGGTGTTCTTGTCGATGGTGTGGGGCGCCTTGTCACTTCCAGTGTCACCCCCACGCGGCTCCTGGCGATGGGGGGGAGGAGCTTGCTGCCCCTCGGTCGCCGCCAGCACCTAGGAGTCCTGCAGGTCGCCGCCATCCCCATCCAAGCGGGATTGACGGGTTCGGTTCGCCTGCAGGTCACCGGCCGCCTGATCCCACTTGTCGTTGGTGGTGGAGGAACTCCCCATCTCCGTCTTGCGTTTCCAGACGTTGGAGTCGAAGCCGCGACCATGACCGCGGTCGAAGCGCCCTGCGCCGCGCCCATGGCGGCCCGCACCAAATCCATCCCCTCTCATCTCAGCAGGCGGCTTCTCTTTGGATCTAGTAGTAGGATTCGCGGGGGATCTCGTAGGTGGCTTCTCTTTGGATCCGGCAAGGGGTATGGGAGATTGAGAGGCAACTACTTGGGCAAAAGAACGCAGATCACCATGAATTTTGCCTTCCCACCAAGCAAAGTTAGGACGAACCCTAGATCTGGCGAGAGGCGCAACGCTCCAGAAGTGGGCGAGCCCCTCGTCGAGATCCAGAATGGGAGGAGGGGTAGCGGCCGCGCGCTTTATACCCGCAGCGCCCCCAGAAACCCTAACTCCATCGCACTCATGGCGGTCGGATCTCCCCTCGTCTACGTGTCGCGCATCCGTCCCATGGCGGACCGGTCCGCGCCCCAGGACTCCGGGTCCATCCGTCATACGTGGCGCACGGTGGTGCATGTCCCGGTCCGCGCGCACGCTCCCGTGTACCGCGAGCCCACGCGGTGGATCACGCGTTGGTGCATCCTCGCCGGAAATCCCTCCGTTCGTCGGAGATCTATCACAAACCCTATCAAAATGGCAAGGAAAAGCGACGATGTCCCCGATATCAATCCACTCACCAGGGCGAAGGTAGCGTGCATCCACCGTGTGCCCTCTAGCATCAAGCAACACGATCCGGAGAGCCTCCCCGCGGAGCCATAGTTCGCCGTCGTCGAATGTGACGTGGCGTGCGGTCACCAGGTCCGCCGTGAAACGGACCCTCTAGCGAACGTCACCAGCCATCAGCTCCCTCACCGTCTTGATGTTTCAGTTCCGATAACTTTTTCTGCCCTATGAGCGTTGGTTCATCGGTATCTCCTGCATCGTCATCCATGCTGTCGATGTCTGCGGAGTCGAAGTTGAGCACGTCGTTTAGGCTGTCGATGGTGGCTACAAAGTGGGTGGTGGGTGGGATTTGAATTTCTTCATCATCCGTATCCCATCCTTGCTGACCGTAATTCGTCTAGGGCTCTCCTGATACAGAGAGAGACTTGAGAGAGTTCAAGATGTCGCCAAGAGGCGAGTGCTGAAAGATGTCCGCGGCGGTGAACTCCATTATGGGTGCCCAATCGGATTCGGTTGGCAGGGGCACGGGGGGTTCGAAGTCCGGATAGGAGTCCGGACCCTCGGAGTCACGGGCCGTGCGGAGTGCGGGGCTGGCGTTCGGCTCAATTGCCTTTGAGATCGCAGCCCCCGAGGTGGTGTTCAACCGCTCATCCTCGATAGGTGTAATAGGCTCCGAGTCTAAGGTCGGAACCGGTGCATGTGCGGCCTCCAAGACAGTTCGGAGGCAGAGCTAGATCCTGCCCCTCGAGATAGTGCGACGCGCTTGGCTATGGCTCCAACCCGTCGAAGATCAAGTGTCCGCGGATATCAGCCGTGTAGTTAAAGCTTCCAAACTGACTTGATGGCCAGGGGCGTAGGTTTCGATCTGCTCTAGATGACTAAGCGAATTGGCCCGCAGAGCGAAGCCGCCGAAGACGAAGATCTGTCCGGGGAGAAAAGTCTCACCCTGGACCTCATCGTTGTTGACGATCAGAGGAGCAATCGGGCCTAAAGGCGACGACACAGAGGAACTCTCAATGAAAGCACCAATGTCGGTGTCAAAACTGGCGGATCTCGGGTAGGGGGTCCCGAACTGTGCGTCAAGGCCGGATGGTAACAGGAGACAAGGGACACGATGTTTACCCAGGTTCGGGCCCTCTCGATGGAGGTAAAACCCTACTCCTAATTGATTAATATTGATGATATGGGTAGTACAAGAGTAGATCTACCACGAGATCAAGGAGGCTAAACCCTAGAAGCTAGCCCATGGTATGATTGTGTATGATGATGGTTCTGTCCTACGGACTACAACCCTCCGGTTTATATAGACACCGGATAGGGTTAGGGTTACACAGAGTCGTTACAATGGTATGAGATCTTGAGCATCCGCACCGCCTAGCTTGCCTTCCACGCCAAGGAAAGTCCCATCCGGACACGGGACGAAGTCTTCAATCTTGTATCTTCATATTCCAGGAGTTCGGCGAAGTTATAGTCCGGCTACCCGAACACCCCCTAATCCAGGACTCCCTCAATAGGCGTTCTAGCCAGAGTCCCTGCGGAGTGGAGTTCACCACCATCGTCGCTTTTCCTCTACCAGTAGTCATTCCGCTGCATCGTGTTATTCTGCTGCTTGCATGGAGCAACCGTGGCAAGCGTAGTGTCATCGTGCCGATGTAATCCCCTTGTACCCCAATAGATGGCAATAAAGAGCTGGTTTGTTCTATGCTAAGCAGTGCCGTATTCCAGAAGACTTCTCCTCGATCTCTGGGCTGGATTACAGGGCGTTCCGGTTTCTCTGAGCCGGGGTGCCAAAGAAACTCCGGGCCGTAGTAGAGGCGGCGGTTTAACGCAGCCGTGACGGCGGAATCCTTCGTAGAGAGGCGGAGGCCAGCCGCGGCCAGAGGTGGCCGCGAGGCCGGGCAGCTCACGACCGGAGCGACTCAGCAGACATGGCGATGAGGCCAAGGCGGAAGCAGAGTCCATGGGCAACTCAGAGGTGCCTTGTTCAACCGTGGAACATTTGGATTCTTCCCTCCATACGTGATGAATAGGAATTGATCTTGTTCTGTTTAGAGCTCTAGAAGTAGCAGTAGTACTACTCCAAAATTAAAACAATCTCACAATCCGTGCAACTACTAGCACTTGGCCATGATTGTTAGTGCAACAGCAACAATAATCGATGATGGATTTTGCTTGGAGTCAACTCGAAGCAGCGACAGCTTTGACCAAAAAACTCTCAGTAGCGAATCCGTGTCATAATAGCCATTTGTCTTGTGGCCTGTAGCTGTATTAGAAACACCGGCTCCTTTGGAGTTTCCAAACTTGTCGGTTTCCGGTGACTTAAAACCCACCAGATAAATCGCAGGACGGCATCAACGAACAGATTGTAACCCTAATTACTTGAAAACCGGCTATTCTTCATTCGGAAAATTATGAACTTCTCAACCCCGGTGAAAGATCCCTCCAAGAACTCAACACCACCGTGTGCAGGCCCCACGGTGGGCGCCAACTGTCGTGGATTTGTCACGGCAGATGTCCTAGTGTGAGGACTTAGTGTGAGGCCAACGCATCTATATGGTAGCTTGAGAGGGGTTGATCGGGACGAGAGACGCGAGGCGGATCAACACACAAGACAAGGATTTAAATAGCTTTGGGCCCCGGGAAACATCATTCGGTAATAGCCCTACATGCTGTTTGTGGCTAGGTCTCATTACGCTCATGAGGGAGTCGCCGTAAACCGGCTCTCCTAATTGTGTCTAGCCTTAAAGATTATTTTGCTTCTTCCCTCCCCCTCTTGGGGTGCCTCGTCCCTCCTTATATAAGTTGAAGGGGCGGGTTACTTGTAGAGTCAAACTCGGAATGGACTTAACCTATTCCGACGTCTTACTATGGGCTTCTTAACGTCTTGGGCTTCTTAACGTCTGCCGGCTTATCAATATCTGCCGACTTAAAATCTGACTTACAATCTGTCTTACCATCTGGCTTACGATCTGCCAGCTTACCATCTGGCTTACCTTCTGGTTTACCATCTGGCTTACCATCTGCCGGCTTACCATCTGGCTTACCATCTGCCGGCTTATAATCTGTCCGCCGGCTTACAATCTGGCTTAACTGTCCGCCGGCTTATAATCTGGCTTAACTGTCCGCCAGCTTACAATCTGGCTTACCATATGCCGGCTTATAATCTACCGGGTCAGCAATGAAGCACCAAGTCCCACCCGGGTCATATCTCCGGCCGGGTCACACCGCGGGGTATATCCCCGACAGTAGGGAATAAAATAGGGCATGAATAATTCACATTTATGTTGTCTAACCAAATAGGATAGCATGACACAATTTCACATAGATGATGGCTAACTAAACATGATAGCATGATACAATTTCACATATAAAATGTCTAAATAAAGAGGATAGAATGACATAATTCAAATATAATGACTATGTAAACAGGATGACATGATATAACTATACGATGTGTCTATTAAAGTGGTTGGCATGGCATAATTCACATACATGCCATCGATGGAAACATGATGGCATGATATAATTCACGGATAGAATGACATGATTGAAAATACAATGACTATGTAAACAGGATGAGATGACATAACTATATTATGTCTTCAGAAAATGGGTTGGCATGCCATAATTCAGATACATGCTATCTATGTAAACATCATGGCATGATATAATTCAAATATATGATTGATATACTAAGCAAGTAAGTAGAGGGCAATCACATATATGATGTCTAAACTAAGCAGATGGCATTCAATATTGTGTGTATGATGTAAAACTAAGCACTGCAAGACAACATATGCATGATATGAGTAATATAACCCTGCCAAGTTTGAGCATACACCTCAGGGGGAAAACAGGACTGGTCATATGTCTTCGAGTCCTCCTCCGAGGAGCTATCCGTAACTAGCAAGATATCCACTCCAGCAGGTATGATCGTCTGCCTTGAAGGCCTTGTTTTCACCCCAGATTTTTCCATCACCGATTAAAATGGCTGATGCACAGGAAGAGTGGTTGAATGTACAAACATTGTTGACGAATGGAATATGTAATACGAAAAAATGATGGCATGATATAATTCACATATATAATGCTTGGCTAAACATCATGACATTTCATAATTCACATATATAATGCCTTGCAACAAGATAACATTGCATAATTCACATATATAATGTCTTGCTACAAGATGGTATTGCATAATTCACATATATGGTAATTAGACACTAAACATGTGGCATTCACACAAAGCAAGTCTAAATTAAGAAAATGACAAAGCAATGCAAGGCACCATATGAACAATATGAGCAATATAACCCTACCAAGTTAGAGCATGCACATCGGGGGGGGGGGATAGGACTGCTCATCTGTCTCTAAATCCTCCTCTGAGGAGCTATCCGTAATCAACAAGACATGCGCTTCGTCAGATATCATTGTCTGCTATGAAGACCTTGTTTTCACTCCAGATTTTCCATGACCTTGACAAATGGTTGATGCACATGAAGAGTAATTAAATGTACTAACATTGTTGACAAATTTAATACGTAATAAAAAAAGGATGACATGATATAATTCACATATAAGCCAGGTTGGCATTGCAAAATTCACATATACGATGCCTGGCTGAACAAGATGGCATTGTGTCGTGGGATATCACGATCACCTATAGGGCCACTGGCCCCTTTGTGGTTCGGAAAGGGGAGATCACGTTGCACAAAGAGAGGAGACCATGATGCAACACGACGATGGGACTCTAGTGGTTTTTACCCAGGTTCGGGCCGATGGGAAGCGTAAAACCCTACTGCTGCTTTGGTGGATTGGATGGAGGAACACAAATAAAACACAACGCTCAAGCCCGGCAAGGTTGCCTCGGGGAGAGCTGCTACACGTGTGAAGTGTGCCAGGGTTCGAATCCGTCTCTAGGTTGCCTTGGACCTCCTTTTATAGGCCAAGGGGTAACCATAGTGGCAAAACAGACATTATCTCGTGATTAGATAGCTAACAGTGCTATCATACCTAACTCTGGCACTTAGGACAAAATGCCATAAATGCTACCTTAGGTGGCATGAGGAGGTGCATCCCCGACAAGATATGCCACCGCTTAGTCATCTTCTGCTGATCATCTTGACAGGCCTCTGGACGGGTGTCAAATGGGCGTGATCTGTTTCCCAACAAGCTGCCACAGGCTTACTGATGCCACTTAATTACTTGGAGGGCTCGACACCGCACTTACAAGTGACCGGCGTCGAGGTGCGGTGGCAACTTGGTGGGGCCCCCCTGACGGAACGAGTCTTGGCGGGGGATATAGTCTTGGCGACCCCGGCAAACCTGCCGGGGTTATCCTAGATTTACTTCCAGGGAAGTCTCGACCTGGCCGAGCTCTCCTACTCGGCAAGGGAGGCCTTCCCAACATGATATCTGGCTGCCTTGATATTCTTGATGTGCCCATTGATCTTTCGAAGAGCGGCTTCTCTGGCTTGGCGTTGCTTTGTATGGTTGCGTTGGATGTACGATCGTTAACACGTCTGTGTATGAGTTTGGTCAACGAACATGGATGTTCGTTGCACCGACACGAGCGCCCGGACCTAGCCCATACGTGCCGCTGGGCATCATTGGGGTAGGCCCCAACAAATACATAGACATTCACGTCGTTCAGGCCACAGCAGGATCCGTATCCTCTTTCTCTTTTTTTTGATATCTACTTTGCTTCTTCATTAACCTGGGAGTGAATCAGTTCCCGATTTTTCTGCGAGCCGTGCTAAACAATGTGGGGCTACCCATGTTATGGCCCATGAACCACCTATATTCACGGGGAGGTAACTTCCATTTTACCCATCCCACTATCCCTGCCGTTTCTGCCATGTATGTTGCATGCATTCTGCAGGGTTGGTGGCGGATGCATCGGGCGCGGGAATGAGTGCCATGGTAGAAAGCTCGACGCCGTGGATAGGCATAGGAGGACTGTTGGTGATCTTGGATGCTTCCACTGACGTAGGCGTACTATATTGGCAGAGCGTGGTGGTTGACATGGGGTAGTGGGGAGCCAACCCTCTGTCGCACCCCGCTATAAAAAGGGAGTGCAGAGGTGGGCGAAAAGGACTCACCCACGCATCTCTTCCTTCTTCTAGCGCCCCTCTTCAACCAGGGTGAGGGTGAGAGGCCGAGGTCGAGCCCCAGCAGCAGCGACAAGGGCTTCCTCCAGGCACCATGTCTCTTCCTCTGTTGGTGTTGTGGGGGCATGATACGTCTCCGTCGTATCTATAATTTTTGATTGTTCCATGCCAATGTTATTAAACTTTCATATACTTTTTGGCAACTTTTTATACTATTTTTGGGACTAACATATTGATCCAGTGCCGAGTGCCAGTTCCTGTTTGTTGCATGTTTTATGTTTCACAGAATATCCATATCAAACGGAATCCAAACGGGATAAAAACGGACGAAGCTTATTTTTGGAATATTTGGAAAATTGCGGAAGAAAAATCCACGCGAGACGGTGCCCGAGGTGGCCACAAGGTAGGGGGGAGCCCCTGCCCCCCTAGGGCGCGCCCCTGACCCTCATGGGCCACCCGTAAGGCGGTTGAGGACCTTCTTCGGCCGCAAGAAAGCTAATTGTTGGTAAAAAATCATGGCAAACGTTTCAATCCAATCGGAGTTACGGATCTCCATATATATACGAAACAGTGAAAGGGAACCAGAGGAGAACGCAAAAACAGAGAGAGACAGAGAAATAGATCCAATCTTGGAGGGGCTCTCGCCCCTCCCACGCCATGGAGGCCAAGGACCAGAGGGGAAACCGTTCTCCCATCTAGGGAGGAGGTCAAGGAAGAAGAAGACGAAGGGCCCCCCTCTCCCCTTCTCTTCCGGTGGCGCCGGAACGCTGCCGTGGCCATCATCATCATCACCGCGATCTTCACCAACACCTCCGCCATCTTCACCAACATCTCCATCACCTTCCCCCCTCTATCTACAGCGGTCCACTCTCCCGCAACCCGCTGTACCCTCTACTTGAACATGGTGCTTTATGCTTCATATTATTATCCAATGATGTGTTGCCATCCTATGATGTCAGAGTAGATTTTCGTTGTCCTATCGGTGGTTGATGAGTTGCTATGATTGATTTAATTTTCTTGTGGTTATGTTGTTGTCCTTTGGTGCCCATCATATGAGCGCGCGCGTGGATCACACCATAGGGTTAGTTGTATGTTGATAGGACTATGTATTGGGGGGCAAGGGTGACAGAAGCTTCAGCCTAGCATAGAAATTGATGCATACAGGATTGAAGGGGGACCAATATATCTGAATGTTATGGTTGGGTTTTACCTTAATGAACATTAGTAGTTGCGGATGCTTGCTAATAGTTCCAATCATAAGTGCATAGAATTCCAAGTAAGGGATGACATGCTAGCAGTGTCCTCTCCCACATGAAACTTGCTATCGGTCTAGTAAAGTAGTCAATTGCTTAGGGACAATTTCACAACTCCTACCACCACTTTTCCACACTCGCTATATTTATTTTATTGCTTCTTTACTTACAACAGCCCCTAGCCTTTATTTACGCTCTCTTTATTTTCTTGCAAGCCTATCCGAAAACTCCTACAAAGTACTTCCAGTTTCATACTTGTTCTAGGTAAAGCGAACGTCAAGCGTGCGTAGAGTTGTATCGGTGGTCGATAGAACTTTAGGGAATATTTGTTCTACCTTTAGCTCCTCGTTGGGTTCTACACTCTTACTTATCGAAAGAGGCTACAATTGATCCCCTATACTTGTGGGTTATCAAGACCTTTTTCTGGCGCCGTTGCCGGGGAGGCATAGCGTGGGGTGAATATTCTCGTGTGTGCTTGTTTGCTTTATCACTAAGTAATTTTTATTTGTTGTTCTTAGTTGTTCTTTATCTTTAGTTATGGATATGGAACACGAAATACCAAAAAAATTAGGTGTACTTGCTACTGATGGAGATGGGGAACCTCCTAAAACCCTCGATGCTCAATATGTGAAAAATATTATGTACCACTTTGATAATCCTAAGAAAACCTCATTCAATTTGGTAATGGGAGTAACATTGGATCAATGTGATTACTTTAGGGATTATCGCTTGACACAAAAAGGGAAACTATTATGGGATCAAATTTATATATTGAAGTGGTAAGCTCGGCAAGTGTGCTTGAGTTATGACTATACTTGTTGCTCTAGGATGAAGGCTCCACACCTTCCCTTTTCATGCAAATTTAATAATAATAAAACCTTAGCTTCTTATGCTAATGGTATATATGATTACTATGATGTGGAACAAATAGAAGAATTTGTTGCTTTTAAGGGTGCTTATGAAATTGAATCTTTGTTTGAAAAGTATGAAGCTTTTGATGATGATGTTTATAGGCCTGAAAATCTAGCTATCCTAAAATATTGCTATGATAATTATGAATATAATTTCTATATTAATGCGCTTATTTAGAAAGTGTCCACTGTCCAAGAAGAGACTAATATTTTGCAGGAATCTATGGAAGAAGAAACTGATTAAACTGTGAGCTCATTGGATGAAAAAGATGAGGAGGAGAGCGAAGAACAAAAGGATGAAGAGCAGATTGATCACCCGTGCCCACCTTCTAATGAGAGTAACTCTTCAACTCATACATTGTTTAATTCCCCTTCGTGCTTACCGAAGGATGATTGCTATGATGACTGTTATGATCCCTTTGATTCTTTTGAAATATCCCTTTTTGATGATGCCTGCTATGCTTGTGGCCAAGATGCCAATATGAATTGTTCTTATTAATATGAACTTTCTATAGTTCCTTATGTTAAACATGAAATTGTTGCTATTGCACCCACGCATGATAGTCCTATTATCCTTTTGAATTCTCCCGACTACACTATATCGGAGAAGTTTGCTCTTATTAAGGATTACATTGATGGGTTGCCTTTTACCGTTGCACATGATGATTTTGATGAATATAATATGCATGTGCTTTCTGCTCCTACTTGCAATTATTATGAGAGAGGAACTATATCTCCACCTCTCTATGTTTCCAACACGATAAAATTGCAAGAAACTGTTTATACTATGCATTGCCCTTTACTTTGTGTGCATGAATTGTTCTTTTATGACATGCCGATGCATAGGAAGAGAGTTAGACTTCGTTGTTGCATGATATATGTTACTTTGTGCTCACTACTAAATTACAAATCATTGCTAATTAAAATTGGCTTTGATATACCTTGGGATCCGGGTGGATCCATTACTTGAGCACAATATGCCTAGCTTAATGGCTTTAAAGAAAGCGCTGCCAGGGAGACAACCCGGAAGTTTTAGAGAGTCATTTATTTTTGTTGAGTGCTTTCATATTGTTTAAAAACAACAAAAATAAAGAGGGGAACCCAAAACTTTTTCAAAAAGGAAAGTGGAAGTGAGAAAGACAAGCATTGTTGAAGTGGGAGAGCTCCTTGAACTTTGTTCATGCTCATGGAAACTTTGTGAATCTTGATTACAGAAACTTTTCAACAAAAATAATTATCCCCTTGTACAATTCCATTGTATTATAAAAATAATGTGCCAAGGTTTGCCTTTAGGATGTTTACAATGCTTGTTGGTTTGTGCGGTGCAGGACAGAAACTTTGGCTGTAGTGTGCGAATTTTAATTTTTTACTGGAACGTCAAATGGTTCTGATTATTTCTGCACTGTCTTGCTGTAATTTTTTTATTTTTCCTAATTTTGGCAGAATTTTTCAAGTATCATAAGTATGGTGAATGTTCAGATTGTTACAGACTGTTCTGTTTTTGACGCATAGTTTGCTTGTTTTGATGAAACTATCAATTTATATCAGTGGATTAAGCCATGAAAAAGTTATATTACAGTAGACACAATGCAAAAATAAAATATGAATTGGTTTGCAACAGTACTTAGAGTGGTTATTTGCTTAAATATACTAACGGATCTTACCGAGTGTTCTGTTGAAGTTTTGTGTGGATGAAGTGTTCGATGATCGAGAAGGTTTCGATGTGAGAAGAAGGAAGAGAGGCAAGTGCTCAAGCTTGGGGATGCCCGAGGCACCCCAAGTAAATATTCAAGGAGACTCAAGCGTCTAAGATTGGGGATGCCCCGGAAGGCATCCCCTCTTTCTTCAACAAGTATCAGTACGTTTTCGGATTCGTTTCGTTCATGCGATATGTGCAAATCTTGGAGCGTCTTTTGCATTTAGTTTTCATTTTTTCTTTTATGCACCATGCTGGTATGAGATAGTCTTTGGTTGATTTATAGAATGCTCTTTGCACTTCGCTTATATCTTTTGAGTATGGCTTTATAGAATGCTTAATGTGCTTCACTTATATCATTTGAAGTTTGGATTGCCTGTTTCTCTTTACATAGACAACCGCCATATGTAGAATGCTCTTTTGCTTCACTTATAATTGTTAGAGCGTGGGCATATCTTTTGTAGAAAGAATTAAACTCTCTTGCTTCACTTATATCTATTTAGAGAGATGACAGGAACTGGTCATTCACATGGTTAGTCATAAAATCCTACATAAACTTGTAGATCACTGAATATGATCTGTTTGATTCCTTGCAATAGTTTTGCGATATAAAGATGGTGATATTAGAATGATGCTAGTGGGTGGTTGTGGATTGTAGAAATACTTGTGTTGAGGTTTGTGATTCCCATAGCATGCACGTATGGTGAACCGTTACGTAACGAAGTTGGAGCATGAGGTATTTATTGATTGTCTTCCTTATGAGTGGCAGTCGGGGACGAGCGATGGTCTTTTCCTACCAATCTATCCCCCTAGGAGCATGCGCGTAGTACTTTGTTTTGATGACTAATATATTTTTGCAATAAGTATGTGAGTTCTATATGACTAATGTTGAGTCCATGGATTATACGCACTCTCACCCTTCCATCATTGCTAGCCTCTTCGGTACCGTGCATTGCCCTTTCTCACCTCGAGAGTTGGTGCAAACTTCGCCAGTGCATCCAAACCCCGTGATACGATACACTCTATCACACATAAACCTCCTTATATGTTCCTCAAAACAACCACCATACCTACCTATTATGGCATTTCCATAGCCATTTCGAGTATATTGCCATGCAACTTCCATCATCATCATATACATGACTTGAGCATTTATTGTCATATTGCTTTGCATGATCGTAAGATAGCTAGCATGATGTTTTCATGGCTTGTCCATTTTTTGATGTCATTGCTACGCTAGATCATTGCACATCCCGGTACACAGCCGGAGGCATTCATATAGAGTCATATCTTTGTTCTAGTATCGAGTTGTAATATTGAGTTGTAAGTAAATAAAAGTGTGATGATCATCATTATTAGAGCATTGCCCCATTGAGGAAAGGATGATGGAGACGATGATTCCCCCACAAGTCGGGATGAGACTCCGGACGAAAAAAATAAAAAAAATAAAAAAGAGAGACAGGCCAAAAAAAAGAGAAGGCCCAAAAAAAGAAAAAAAAGAAAAAAATGAGAGAAAAAGAGAGAAGGGGCAATGTTACTATCCTTTTACCACACTTGTGCTTCAAAGTAGCACCATGTTCTTCATATAGAGAGTCTCTTGAGTTATCACTTCCATATACTATTGGGAATTTTCATTATAGAACTTGGCTTATATATTCCAACGATGGGCTTCCTCAAATGCCCTAGGTCTTCATGAGCAAGCAAGTTGGATGCACACTCACTTAGTTTCAGTTTGAGCTTTCATACACTTATAGCTCTAGTGCATCCGTTGCATGGCAATCCCTACTCCTCACATTGACATCAATTGATGGGCATCTCCATAACCCGTTGATTAGCCGCGTCGATGTGATACTTTCTCCTTTTTTGTCTCATCCACATAACCCCCATCATCATATTCTATTCCACCTATAGTGCTATGTCCATGGCTCACGCTCATGTACTGCATGAAAGTTGAAATGATTTGAGAACGTCAAAAGTATGAAATAATTGCTTGGCTTGTCATCGGGGTTGTGCATGATGTGAATATTTTGTGTGGTGAAGATGGAGCAAAGCCAGACTATATGATTTTGTAGGGATGAGCTTTCTTTGGCTATGTTATTTCAATAAGACATAATTGCTTGGTTGGTATGCTTGAAGTATTATTGTTTTTATGTCAAAGGATAGACTATTGCTTTGAATCGCTCGTGTCTTAATATTCATGCCATGATTAGATACATGATCAAGATTATGCTAGGTAGCATTCCACATAAAAAATTATCCTTTTTATCATTTACCTACTCGAGGACGAGCAGGAATTAAGCTTGGGGATGCTGATACGTCTCCGTCATATCTATAGTTTTTTATTGTTCCATGCCAATATTATTCAACTTTCATATACTTTCGGCAACTTTTTATACTATTTTTGGGACTAACATATTGATCCAGTGCCCAGTGGTAGTTCCTGTTTGTTGCATGTTTTATGTTTCGCAGAATATCCATATCAAACGGAATCAAAACGGGATAAAAACGGACTGAGCTTATTTTTGGAATATTTGGAAAATTCCGGAAGAAAAATCCACGCGAGACGGTGCCCGAGGTAGGGGCGCTCCCCTGCCCCCCCAGGGTGCGCCCCTGACCCTCGTGGGCCACCCATAAGGCGGTTGATGCCCTTCGTCGGCCGCAAGAAAGCTAATTTTTGGTAAAAAATCACGGCGAAGGTTTCAGTCCAATCGGAGTTACGGATCTCCATATATATACGAAACGGTGCAAGGGAACCGGAGGAGAACACAGAAACAGAGAGAGACAGAGAAATAGATCCAATCTCGGAGGGGCTCTCGCCCCTCCCATGCCTTGGAGGCCAAGGACCAGAGGGGAAACCCTTCTCCCATCTAGGGAGGAGGTCAAGGAAGAAGAAGACGAAGGGCCCCACGCTCCCCTTCTCTTCCGGTGGCGCCCGAACACTGTCGTGGCCATCAACATCATCACCGCGATCTTCACCAACACCTCCGCCATCTTCACCAACATCTCCATCACCTTCCCCCCTATATCTACAGCGGTCCACTCTCCCACAACACGCTGTACCCTCTACTTGAACATGGTGCTTTATGCTTCATATTATTATCCAATGACGTGTTGCCATCCTATGATGTCTGAGTAGATTTTCGTTGTCCTATCGGTGGTTGATGAGTTGCTATGATTGATTTAATTTGCTTGTGGTTATGTTGCTGTCCTTTGGTGCCCATCATATGAGCACGCGCGTGGAACACACCATAGGGTTATTTGTATGTTTATAGGACTATGTATTGGAGGGCAAGGGTGATAGAAGCTTCAGCCTAGCATAGAAATTGATGCATACGGGATTGAAGGGGGACCAATATATCTTAATGCTATGGTTGGGTTTTACCTTAATGAACGTTAGTAGTTGCGGATGCTTGCTAATAGTTCCAATCATAAGTGCATAGAATTCCAAGTAAGGGATGACATGCTAGCAGTGGCCTCTCCCACATGAAACTTGCCATCGGTCTAGTAAAGTAGTCAATTGCTTAGGGACAATTTCGCAACTCCTACCACCACTTTTCCACACTCACTATATTTATTTTATTGCTTCTTTACTTACAACAGCCCCTAGCCTTTATTTACGTTCTCTTTATTTTCTTGCAAGCCTATCCGAAAACTCCTACAAAGTACTTCTACTTTCATACTTGTTCTAGGTAAAGCGAACGTCAAGCGTGCGTAGAGTTGTATCGGTGGTCGATAGAACTTTAGGGAATATTTGTTCTACCTTTAGCTCCTCGTTGGGTTCAACACTCTTACTTATCGAAAGAGGCTACAATTGATCCCCTATACTTGTGGGTTATCAGGGCAGGGTCCAGTGTGCATGGCGGAGCTGCATGACATGGTCGTGGCCGGTATTGCGCTCAGGGCCGAGGGGGACGTGGTGGTGGCGCGACTACTCCTGCTCCCGCTTCCTCTGCTCCGATGGACGACCATGTTGGGGACATGCCATTGGAGTTTATCGTTAGGCTGTGCGAGGCCCCGCGCTGCCATCTTTGTCTTCCCACTCCTTTTGCAAGAGTGATGGAGGTTGAACAGCCACACGTGCTGAAGTTGCACATGAGGGGTTGCTGTAATGGCAACATGCGGATGGACGTGGAGTTCCCCGCACATCATGTCATGCTTCTCCGGCGTGGCTGGAAAACCTTTGCTCGTGCTCATCGCTTGGTGGAGGGGCACGTCCTCCATTTCAAATTGATGGAGGCCGACCTGCTCTCCATCAAGGTTTTTGGGTGTTCGGGTGCTCATTTAGGGTGCTGCACAAAGAGCTTGTGTCACCCCGGCTCAGAGCGACCAATTTACCATGCATTGCCAGCCCAGAGACCATGTCTTCTGGCAACAGACAACATCTTGGTATAGAAAACAACCGCTTTATTGATGCTAGCGGAACAGAGTTTATATTACAACAGCTGTCGAGGCCAAGCAGCAC
The DNA here is from genome assembly GCA_032464435.1 of Aegilops umbellulata. NCBI lineage: Eukaryota > Viridiplantae > Streptophyta > Magnoliopsida > Poales > Poaceae > Aegilops > Aegilops umbellulata. The sequence goes on from CP136058.1 coordinate 354,712,670, forward strand.
ACCCGGTGCGGCTGAACAATATGTACATTATTTAGTGAACATAAAGGGGCCTCGATCAGAACAACTACGCATCAGCGGAATAATGTCGTAGCGGAAGCTCCATATCACAGGGACACCGATGTGGACATGATCTAGACTCGAGAAGGGCTCCTCTCCAACGAGACTTTCCTGAAATCTGGCATGACACGCCAGGTCAGTACTGAATGTACTTGCAAGCTCACAACAGGCATAATCATAATGGCAAACAATATCATGATACTTAACCAATTAATAATAATGCAACACTATATGTCCAACATGCTGTCATCATGCTAAAACGTGCCTCAGGACGAACTTACCAACCGTGATCATTCTCAGATCACAAACAAACCACCAACATGGTCTTAACAAGAGTAACTCGTGATCCTTACGGCGATCACAACCACGACCAAAATTTGGTCCCGAACATCTCGATGGCCCTTCCGCCATCATCAACAGTGCCAAGTTCATAACTTAGTGTGCAAATTTTTATTAAACGTTGACTCATGGTGGGACCTACTACGAGGTGTCCGTGACCGTGGACTCGACTATCGATAGATTATACACTCTGCAGAGGTAGCACACTATACCCAAACCACAGAACCCATGGCCTCGCACTCCCATTCGGGTGGACCAACGACATTCCGAAGAAACCCTTCCATTGCCATGACACTCTCCCAGCCACTCCGACCCAATCCCCAACGGGCTAGTCTTGGGTGGCCCCGTGTCTACCAAATACACACCGACCACCGTCGTGGCCAAAACGATCCAGCTCGGGGACCCGGTACCATAATCTCAACAACGGGCACACAAGGTTATGCCTACTTACCGGGCCAGGGTAAGCACGACGTAACCTTCCCTAGTTGGAGGCACGGACCAGAGGCAATGTCAATGGACCGAATCAAGGCCTTCCCACAAAGGCAAATGTAGTTACACTGGGAAAAACTCGATTCAGCGGCACCATGGCCCAGTCAACGATATATTCAAGTTAAGTTATATTCAGGTTCAACTTAAAATGAAAATGACCGGTGTCATAGCATGCCATGAAATGCAAAACTACACATGCATCACTTAATAGCGAAAATGACCGATGTCATCCATGTTCACACTAAGCATAAACCTCAACAACTCATATTACTATGCTGATCAGGGTAACTCACATTTTAAACAAAATAGTTTACAACTAGTTTAATTATCTTCTCAAGCCAAAAAAAAATAACTCCGATTAATTTCTCACATGCATAACAAAGATTATACCACAAAGAAATCCTAATTTCTTTACCAACCAAGTTAAGTTCAAACATTCTGCAAGTCAAATAAAATGACTAAGCAAGTACATAACAGAATATTTTCTAGCAAATTTTTACCATTTTAGTTATGTAAGAAAACAACTTTAAGTAATTACTAACATGCATAACAAAATTATTTTTATCATCACCACAAATAGACCTTAGCTTTACTTCACCAACTAAGCTAGTTTCAACATACTGCAAATCAAGAATAATAACTAACAAACACTTAACAGAATATAAATAACACAATAGTTATTTAAATGCACCATGAAAATCATAAATATTGAAATGGCACAATGAAAATGTTGCTGTGGCTTGCCTTAGTGCAGATGAGGTTCACAAGCCTTCTGGTGATCCTCAAGACAAGCCTCACCCTCTGAAAATAATTTTAAACACAAAAAGAAAACATCAAGAACTCTTCTAAAAATCACCAGAAATTCTAAACAGCTCAGAAAAATCTCATCTTTGGTGAGCTTTTAGATTTCTTTGCAAAGAACAACGAGCAAAAAGAATCAATTCATTTGGACTTTTGGTTGAAGAGTTATGGATGTTTGAAGTGTTCTGTAAATTCAAATGAATTTGAATAAAAATAAACAGCCTGGGGGGGGGGGCGGTGACGTCGAAGGCGTAAAGCCCAGGGGCGCCACCACTCGTACCTCTTCGCGCGCGTACAGAGTGGCTGACTAGCGGGCCCCGCTAGTCGGGTGAGGAGGAGGGGAGAAAGAAACAGAGGGAGTCGCAACTCCGCCGGAGCTATCGCCGTCGATGAGGGCTCCTTGGCCAAAACGAAAGGGAGGGATGGCAAGAGGGGACGGTGGTGCACCTGCCTATACCCGTAGCGTAGCTAGGGGCGGTCAGACGGTGTAGGAATCTTCCTCACAAGCGGAGGCAGAGGGCGGTGGTCGCCGGAGATGAGGAAGACGACGTGCAGAGGCTACTCCAGGGGCTCCAGAGGGGCGGAGGCCCTGGAAGGGTCGCTCTAGCCTGGGAGGGGCTGGAGCTACCGTGGCGACCAGAGGGGATCGCCAGCGAGCTCGAGCTCGAGGACGGCAGCCCGCGGCTTGCCCGGCCGGGCTACGGCTTCCTACTCTCTTGTGGGGTGTGTGGGAGTGCTGGATGGTGCTCGGCGAGGTTGGGGGCGGCTCTTTGTAGGCGAGCGGCGAGGTGGTTTCGGGCTCCGCCGGTGGACACCTGTCCACGGCGCCCGATGATGAGCGGCATCAGTGAGAGGGGGAGAAGGCGACGCAACTCACGCGACAACTGTAGGCGGACGAAGACGAGCACATGAACGAGTAGATGGCGACGAGCACAGTGCACACCGCACTGTTGGGTTGGCCGGACCGTGCCCGTGCTCGCTGCAGCGAGATCCAGCGTCAGCGAGCGCCAGGGAGGAATTAATGACGTTGAGACGATGATGGTGGCGAGGTTTGGCACGGTTAGGCAGGCGGGGAAGCGAGCACGCGAGCAACAGAGGCTCGGGTGCGTCGGAGAGCATATCGGCTGCATGCCAGCACGCCTGGACCAACGCGGTCACCGCATGAACTATGACATCAGGACAAGCTAAGCCTAAACTTCATGTTTGGCGTGTTGTTTGTGGTAGTTTTGAATGTTACCATGATTTGGTTTGGATCCAGGTGCAGTAGAGAAGTTTTTACATGCCAAGTAAGTTTCTGGTCAGTAACTTTGAGCAGTTACTGAGGTCAAACGGCTGGGAGTTGGAGGCTGTGCTTTGGAGGTTAGCCAAGAGTTACTAAGGTGAAAATGCACAAGAAAACCTAGGCACAATGGAGCAAGTAAAATGGTAGTTGCTATAGAAACCACCATTTCTGTCTAGAACAGAAAATATTTTCTGTAGCAAAAATATTCGAAAAAGTGATGAAATATTTTTGTTCAGGAAGGTGCCCTAGGGTTCAAAGAATATTTTTGAATTTTCTCAGATTTTTCTGGGCCATAAAAATTGGTGTTGCTTTGGAGCACACTGATCTGGCTAGGGTTTTTGAGAGAAAAATGAATATTTTTCATTTAAGAAAAATATTCCAAAGATTATTTTGGGGTGGATCAAAAGGGGAATTATGCTTAGGGAGGGAAATGAAGCACTTGGGTGAAAGCCAAGGGTACCCAAGTGTTTAAGTCCATATGAAAAGATTCAAAAACTCCAAATTTCAAAATGACTTCAAATGAAAATCAAGCAGATGAGAGAGGGCAAAAACCAGGCTGTCACAAACCTCCCCCACTTAGAATGAATCTCGTCCTCGAGATTCGGTTGCTTGGGAAAACCACTCTGGATAATGTGACTGTAGAAATTCTTCCCGCTCCCAAGTTGATTCTGACTGTGTGTGATGCTCCCACTGAACTTTGTAAAATTTCCTTACTTTATTGCGAGTGACCCTTTCCATCTGATCCAAAATTCTAAATGGTCTCTCTTCATAAGTTAAATCATTTGCCATCTCTACCTCAGCCATAGCAGTCCTTTTCTCAGGCGGGGATATGCATCGTCTCAATTGTGAAACATGAAACACATTGTGCACATCTGACAATTCAGCGGGTAGTTCCAATTGATATGCAATGGTACCCACTCGAGACATAACTGGAAATGGACCAATAAATCTGGGGGCCAACTTTCCACGAGTCTGAAATCTCTTGACTCCTTTCATAGGAGTGACTCGGAGGTATACGTGTTCTCCAGGTTCAAAACTGATCTGTCGGTGCTTTGCATCATAATAACTCTTCTATTGAGATTTGGCCAATTGCAATCTGTCTCTGATTTCCTTGACTTGTTTCTCAGCTTCCATCATGAGATCTGTTCCGAAGATGCGGCTATCTCCAGTTTGAGACCAATTTAAAGGAGTGCGGCACTTACGGCCATACAGAGCCTCATACGGTGACATATTTAGACTGGTCTGGAAACTGTTGTTATAGGAGAACTCGGCATATGGCAAACAGTCTTCCCATTTAGGCCCTTGGGCTAAAGCACAGGCTCGCAACATATCTTCGAGTATTTGATTTACCCGTTATGTCTGTCCATCCGTCTGGGGATGATAAGCAGTACTATATTTTAGTGTTGTCCCCAAGGCTTGATGGAGGCGTGACCAAAAAGCGGGGGTAAACAGGGAACCTCGGTCGGAAGTGATAGTTTGGGATACTCCATGCAGACTGACTATTCTGGATACATACAGCTGTGCAAGTTGATCTGCCCTCTATCTGGTGCTGATCGAAATGAAGTGAGCGACCTTGGTTAGGGTGTCCACTATGACCCAGATTGCATCATTGCCTCGCTGAGTCTTGGGCAATCCCGTAATGAAATCCATACAAACATCATCCCATTTCCATTGGGAAACTGGCAGCAGTTGGAGGATTCCGGCTGGCTTCTGATGCTCTGCCTTTACCTTGTTACATTTGTCGCAACAGGCTACAAAATAGGCAATGTCTTTCTTCATTCCATCCCACCAGAATATTTGTCTAAGGTCCTCATACATTTTCATACCTCCCGGGTGAATGGAATATGAGGACTCATGTGCTTCTGACAGGATTTTCTTCCTTAAGTCCGGTTGATTGGGTACACAAATCCATCCACGGAATCGGAGGGTACTGAGTTTGTCCTTGGAGAAATCTGAGGTCTGTTCTGCCATATGGGCCTTGGCACGTCTTTGCAGCTCGATGTCATCTGACTGGGCCTTGCAGATCTCTATCTCAAGTGTGGGGGTAACTTCCAAAATATTAGCGAGCCCAACAACCACTATGACCAAGTTGAGCTGAGCGATATCCTCTTGGAGTTCGAGAGGCAAGGATTTCAATATGACATTCAAGCTGACGGGCTTTCAACTGAGTGCATCGGCAACCACGTTGGCCTTACCCGGGTGGTAATTTATTCCAAGGTCATAATCCTTGACCAACTCTAGCCATCTTCGCTGACGGAGGTTTAAATCTGGCTGAGTGAAGATGTATTTGAGACTTTTGTGGTCGGTAAAAATTTGGCACCTTTTTCCAATGAGGTAGTGTCTCCAAATTTTTAGCGCATGAACCACCACAACCAATTCCAAATCATGAGTGGGATAATTTCCCTCATGGGGTTGTAGCTGTCGCGATGCATATGCTACTACCTTGCTGTCTTGCATAAGTACGCAACCAATGCCTTGCGTGGAGGTGTCACAATACACATCAAAACTGCGATAAATGTCTGGAAGAGACAATACGGGTGCGGTTGTCAGCCGTATCTTTAGCTCATTAAAACTTTTCTCACAGTCCTCCATCCATTCAAACTTCTTATCCTTTTTGAGCAGCTCTGTCATGGGTTTAGCAATCTTGGAAAACCCTTCAACGAAACGACGGTAGTATCCAGCTAATCCGAGAAAACTCTAGATCTGCGTCCCAGTCGTGGGCGGCACCCAATCAAGCACATCCTTCACTTTGCTCGGGTCCACGGCAATACCTTCAGCGGATAGTACATGTCCGAGAAACCCAACTTGCTTGAGCCAAAATTCGCATTTACTGAATTTGGCGTATAGACGATAGTCGCGGAGTCGCTGTAGCACTGCTCGGAGGTGATCCTTGTGCTCTTCTTCACCCTTGGAGTAAATGAGGATGTTATCGATGAAGACTACCACAAATTTGTCGAGGAAGTCCATGAATACTTTGTTCATCATATGCATGAAGAAAGCAGGGGCATTGGTGAGACCAAAGGACATCACGGTATATTCATAAAGACCGTACCGAGTAGTGAATGCAGTCTTAGGAATATCCTCCTTTTTAATCTTGAGCTGATGATATCCGGTCCATAAATCGATCTTAGAGAATACTTTAGCCCCACTGAGCTGATCAAACAGATCATCAATCCTTGGTAGCAGATATTTATTTTTGATGGTGACCTCATTCAGCTGGCGATAATCTACACACGTGCGGAGACTGCCATCCTTTTTGTCCACGAAAATAGCACGTGATCCCCATGGTGAAGAGCTGGGACGATTATATCCTTTCTGGAGCAATTCATCAAGCTATTTCTTTAGCTCCACTAATTCTGATGAGGGCATCCGGTAGTACTTCTTGTATAACGGTGCAGTCCTGGGCACAAGATCTATTGCAAATTCCAGTTCCCGATCTGGTCGCATGCCTAGCAGTTCTTCTGGAAATACATCAGGGTACTCGCTGACCACAGGAATAAATTCCAATTCAGCCACAGCGGTGCAAACTAATTCTTGCTTGGGTATATTCTTGCGAGTATAGAATTTGGTAGTCTGCCCATTCAGACTGGTCAAAGTGACTTCTCGGGTTGCGCAGTTTATGCAAACTTGATATTTGGTCAACCAATTCATACCCAATATAATATCCAACTTTTCAGACTCAATGATTATCAGAGAGGTTGGAAAGTAGACTCCGTTGATATTGATTTCCAGATCACGGAAGACCAGATTGCTCTTGATTATAGATCCCGGGGTTTGTACCAGCATATTTTTGCCCAAAAGCGTGCAAGGAAAGTTGTTTTGGGTAGAAAAACTCCGAGAAATAAAAGAATGGGAAGCCCTAGAGTCAAATAAAATTACGGCAGGTATGTCATTAATAGAAAACATACCAATGACGACTTCTGGCTCCTCTTGGGCTTCATCGGCAGAGATATGATGCACGTGCCCAGTGAAGTTTTGCTGGGTCGGCCATGACTCCATAAAGTTGACTTGTGGCTTGATTAGGGCATTCGCCTTGTTGTTCTTGGGGCACTGTCTGGCATAATGTCCGTTCTGCCCACAATTGAAGCAAGAATTATTGCGCTGATGCTCCTCATGCGTTGGGTTGGTCACGACATTCTTGACTTGAGTGGTGGTCTTGTTAACATTCTGCTGCCAATTTGGCTTGTATTACACCTGAGTCTACTGCCAGGTACGAGCCGTTTGCACTGGTTGCCCATCCTTCTTTTGCTCAAACTTACGCTTGTTGTCATTTTTAATAGGCCTATTATCTGCTATAAGCTTGTGCTCCCGTTCAGCAATGAAAGCCTTGTCCACCAGAGTTTGGAAATCTGGGAAATCAAGTATACTGAGAGTACACCAGAGTTGCGGATTTAGGCCTCCAAGAAACCTGTCAATCTTCCTTTCTTCGGTGGCCACGTCATAAAGAGAGTAACGGGCCAGATGATTGAATTTTTGCAAATATTCACCCACAGACTAATTTCCTTGGACAAGTGCGAGAAATTCTCGCTGCTTGGTCTTCATAACTCCAGTAGGGATATGATATTTTCGGAACTGATCCTTAAACTTTTCCCAGGTGATTTCCTCATCAACTGGCCACATGGCTTTTGTATTTTCCCACCATATGGCAGCTGCGCCTTCAAGGTAATGAGTTGCAAATGGAACTTTATCATTTTCTTCAGTACGAGCAATCTCAAGCTTTTTCTCAATGGTGCACAACCAATCGTCTGCATCCAATGGGTCAATAGTCTGACTGAAACTGGGTGGCTTGGTCCTTTGAAAATCTGACAGCTTTGAGTGATGACCGTTCTGATTTCCATTCTATCCAACCATAGATTGCACAATTCTTAATATTTCAATCAGACCATTGTTCCTTTTGTCCTCAAACATACACATAATTTGCTCGGTGGAGGGCGGATTTGGCGGTGGAGGTGGTGGCGGAACGTACGGCTCAGGAGAATGTCGTGCCTATCATGCAGAACGACGAACAGGAGTTCCCTCATGAATGTTGCTACTGCTGCCTCCCCACGTCATCCTATTGTTGATTTTTTCCAAGACAATGCAATCGAGATGAGAAACATCCAACAATGAATTTGGGGAAAAGCCAACAACAAATCCCGGAAGAAACCAAAAGAGCGAAGAAAATACGGTGAATAAAGTCCCAACATAATTATACATAGACTCATACATGAAAGATAAACAACATGCCAGGTTCAACTACTCTCATACATGCAAGGAAACATCATGACTCGTACGACTACATCCGTACATCATCCGAACAACTGCGAATACTCAAAGATACTACTACTCTGCTGGTGCTGCGGTGTCCTCCCCTGAAGCGGTCTCGGATCCTGAACTGGCGTGGTTAACGAAAACCTCCGAGTTAAAGGTAACACGAGACGCTGTCTCGAGGGCTCTCCCTCAGGGGCAGGGGTAGGATGAAGCATCGGGGCTACAGGAGTAGTGAGAAGTGAAACCCACTCGGCAGGAGTACTGAGAGGGTTCACGGCCAAGACACCCGTGCTACTCGGAGGAGTAACCGGTGAAATAGGGGAACTAGAACTGGCTGGAATATAAGGGGTAAATCCCAGAGAAGAAGGAGTAGTGGCAGATCTACTAGTGACTAAAGCAGCGGCTAAAGCAGTACGGGCACGAGTCAGCTCACGGGCTAGCTCGTGGATCATAAGGTAGCTAGCAGTGACATAACAAGCTAGGTGGCTAGCAACACTATCAGACTCCGGATCAATCATAGGGAAACGGACACGACCATTGTCGTGTAGAGAAGGGTAGTAATAGAAACCTGGGTGGTTCTGCATTTGGACCTCGTTGTAGCGAAGCTCAACAAGGACCTCGAATGCAGGAAACTGGACAACCTGAGAAGCGGTGGAGGCATAACTGCTCCGAGAAGTACGAGTGTAAGAGCTGGAATCAGAACTAGTGCGCAGGGTGACCACTGCGTGATACTCATATACTAATCAACTAGATGTTCCCGTACACACGATAGACTGGGCCATCTCCGAGAGGGTACAACAGATGCCACACATTGCGAAGGAGGTGCGGTGACGTGTACGGCATTAGCTGCAACTGGCACGGATATGGCACCGAAGCCATCTACACCCACAACCATTAGTAGGTTAGCATAAAAATTTATAAACCACATGCATGCAATGCAACAACCAGCTAAAATTGCTACCGGCACTCAACTTAGACTCGTATCTAATGTCCAGTTAACACGTCGCAGTCTAGCATGGCCTACAGTTAGCGCCGCTCCGTTACCAAGCGTTGTGGCACCCCGACTCAAAGCGACCGGTTTACCATGCATTGCCAACCCAGAGACCATGTGTTCCGGCAAGACACAACATCTTGGTACAGAAAACAACCGCTTTATTGATGCTAGCGGAACAGAGTTTATATTACAACAGCTGTCGAGGCCAAGCGGCACACTCGGTGCGGCTGAACAATATGTACATTATTTAGTGAACATAAAGGGGCCTCGATCAGAACAACTACGCGGCAACGGAATAATGTCGTAGCGGAAGCTCCATATCATAGGGACACCAATGTGGACACGATCTAGACTCGATCAGGGCTCCTCTCCAACGAGACTTTCCTGAAATCTGGCATGACACGCCAGGTCAGTACATTGAATGTACTTGCAAGCTCACAACAGGCATAATCATAATGGCAAACAATATCATGATACTTAACCAATTAATAATAATGCAACACTATATGTCCAACATGCTGTCATCATGCTCGAACGTACCTCGGGACGAACTTACCAACCGTGATCATTCTCAGATCACAAACAAACCACCAACATGGTCTTAACAAGAGTAACTCGTGATCCTTACGGCGATCACAACCATGACCAAAATTTGGTCCCGAACATCTCGATGGCCCTTCCGCCATCATCAACAGTGCCAAGTTCATAGCATAGTGTGCAAATTTTTATTAAGTGTCGAATCATGGTGGGACCTACTACGAGGTGTCCGTGACCGTGGACTCGGCTATCGTTAGATTATACACTCTGCAGAGGTAGCACACTGTACCCACACCACGGAACCCATGGCCTCGCACTCCCATTCGGGTGGACCAACAACATTCTGAAGAAACCCTTCCATTGCCATGACACTCTCCCGGCTACTCCGACCCAATCCCCAATGGGCTAGTCCTGGGTGGCCCCGTGTTACCAAAGATACACTGACCACCGTCGTGGCCAAAACGATCCCACTCGGGGACCCGGTACCATAATCTCAACAACGGGCACACAAGGTTATGCCTACTTACCGGGCCAGGGTAAGCACGACGTAACCTTCCCTAGTTGGAGGCACCGACCAGAGGCAATGTCAATGGACCGAATCAAGGCCTTCCCACAAAGGCAAATGTGGTTGCACTGGGAAAAACTCGATTCAGCGGCACCATGACCCAGTCAACGATATATTCAAGTTAAGTTATATTCAGGTTCAACTTAAAATGAAAATGACCGGTGTCATAGCATGCCATGAAATGCAAAACTACACATGCATCACTTAATAGCGAAAATGACCGATGTCATCCATGTTCACACTAAGCATAAACCTCAACAACTCATATTACTATGCTGATCAGGGTAACTCACATTTTAAACAAAATAGTTTACAACAATTTTAATTATCTTCTCATGCACAAAAAATAACTCCGATTAATTTCTCACATGCATAGCAAAGATTATACCACAAAGAAATCCTAGTTTCTGTACCAACCAAGTTAAGTTCAAACATTCTGCAAGTCAAATAAAATGACTAAACAAGTACTTAACATAATATTTTCTAGCATTTTTTTACCATTTTATTTATGTAAGAAAATAACTTTAAGTAATTACTAACATGCATAACAAAATTATTTTTATCATCACCACAAATAGGCCTTAGCTTTACTTCACCAACTAAGCTAGTTTCAACATACTGTAAATCAAGAATAATAACTAACAAACACTTAACAAAATATAAATAACACAATAGTTATTTAAATGCATGGATTAATCATTTCATTCAAGTAAGAAAATCGTAAATATTGAAATGGCATCATGAAAATGTTGCTGTGGCTTGCCTTAGTGCAGATGAGGTTCACAAGCTTACTGGTGATCCTCAAGACAAGCCTCACCCTCTGAAAATAATTTTAAACACAAAAAGAAAACATCAAGAACTCTTCTGAAAATCACCGGAAATTCTAAACAGCTCAGAAAAATCTCATCTTCGATGAGCTATTAGATTTCTTTGCAGAGAACAAAATGCAAAAAGAATCAATTCATTTGGACTTATGGTTGAAGAGTTATGGTTGTTTGAAGTGTTCTGTAAATTCAAATGAATTTGAATAAAAATAAACAGATTGGGGGGGGGGGGTGACGTCGAAGGCGTAAAGCCCAGGGGCACCACCAGTCATACCACTTCGCGCGCGTACAGAGTGGCTGACTAGCGGGCCCCGCTAGTCAGGTGAGGAGGAGGGGAGAAATAAACAGAGGGAGTCGCAGCTCCGCCGGAGCTCTCGCCGACGAAGAGGGCTCCTTGGCCAAAATGAAAGGGAGGGATGGCAAGAGGGGACGGTGGCGCACCTATCCATACCCGTAGCGTAGCTAGGGGTGGTCTGACGGTGTCGGAATCTTCCTCACAAGCGGAGGCAGAGGGCGGTGGTCGCCGGAGATGAGGAAGACGGCGAGCGGAGGCTACTCCAGGGGCTCCAGAGGGGCGGGACGGCTTCACCGGAGGCCCTGGAAGGGCCGCCTTGGCCTGGGAGGGGCTGGAGCTACTGCGCAGACCAGAGGGGATCGCCAGCGAGCTCGAGCTCGAGGACGGCGGCCCGTGGCCTGCCCGGCCGGGCTACGGCTTCCTACTCGCTTGTGGGGTGTGTGGGAGTGCTGGATGGTGCTCGAGGAGGCTCGGGCGGCTCTATTTATAGGCGAGCGGCGAGGGGGTTTCGGGCTCCACCGGTGGACACCTGTCCACGGTGCCCAATGACGAGCGGCATCAGTGAGAGAGGGAGAAGGCGACGCAACTCACGCGGCAACTGTAGGCGGACGAAGACGAGCACATGAACAAGGAGAAGGTGACGAGCACAGTGCGCACCGCATTGTTGGGTTGGCCGGACCATGCCCGTGCTCGCTGCAGCGAGCTCTGGCATCGGCGAATGCCAGGGAGGAGTTAATGACGTTGAAATGATGATGGTGGCGAGGTTTGGCACGGTTAGGCAGGCGGGGAAGCGAGCACGCGAAAAACAGAGGCTCGGGCGCGTCGCAGAGTGCGTCGGCTACATGCCAACACCAGGCTGGATCAGAAGGGGATTATTCCAAAGATTATTTTGGGGTGGATCAGAAGGGGAATGATGCTTAGGGAGGGAAATGAAGCACTTGCGTGAAAGCCAAGGGTACCCAAGTGTTTAGGCCCATATGAAAAATTCAAAAACTCCAAATTTCAAAATGACTTCAAAGGAAAATCAAGCAAATGAGAGAGGGCAAAAACCAGGCTGTCACAGAGCTCGACCGACGACGAAAGATCCTCCTCGAGCAGCAACGATGAGGACACTGACGACAAAGACGATGATGTAGAGCGAGAGGACGGCGACTCAGATTCCAGCTCAGCGCCGGACGCACTGTGACCGCCAGCTAGGCGCTGGCAGCACCATCATCTGCACCTAGTCCTCTCCCTAGTAGAGTGATTTGTTGGGGGTGCTAGACATGGATGCCTTTGCCTTCGCCTCTGCAACTGGACCCCGACATGCTTCCCCATTGACTCCGGCTTTGTCTTTCTTGCCGGCGTCCCTTCTTCTGCGTTCTTCAGGTGCTGGCGGTAGTGACAAGGGCCTCGCCTAGTTGCTCCCTCCATCCTCGTCTTCGTCCCCTCCTTCCGGGGCGTAGCCCTCCCTATCTTGTCAGGCTGCGTCTCGCAGGCCCTGACGGGGTCAGGATGGGCTTCTGCCCAGGCACTCCTTTAGCCCCTTCACTTCCCACTGTAGTTCCTAGGAGTAGAGGGACAAGAAAGGCATTACGGGGCACTTATCCTTTTTCAATTTAAAACATGTAGGCATCTGCCAAGCTTTAGCTCGAATTATGTAACTTTCCATCCATGTTTGTATCTTGTATGATCTGTACTTATTCTGCATCAATGGAAAAGATGTTTGCCGAGCGCTTGTGTACGTGTTTTTCAACACTCTAAGGGAAAAGTCCCTTAGTACTTTCTAGTAAACAAAAACCCTCTCGGCAAGACATCCCACCAGCCTCTCGATCATAGATTCTACTGGGCCTCACTGCCGGGCCAAGAGCAAGGATGAGGGGTGGCTCTCTCCTCTCCGCCAACTCCCCACAAATGTCACTACGGCCATCTTGGAAAAAATGGGAGCACACATGGTAGGAGTGGCAAAGGTTTTCCATTCACATAAGTCTTTCATACATTGAACACAACATGGAGGGGAAGACAAACTTATCTGTTTTGGTTGTCTTTCTTATTGCTCCGACAAGAAGGAGCTGCCAGGGGATCGTTATGCTAGGCTGCTCCCACTTTTTCCTTGCGAGGGGTTTATCTGCGACAGGAGCCTGTTGATAGTGCAAAGGGGAGAAAACAACAGCATACGATCCACCTTTAGATGGACGGGTTATCATGGCAGAATCATGCTTAAGAAAATATGCATGCAAGTTTTAGATGCCAGCGCTTCATTTTATTATCTTTGCGCAGGGTCTGCGCCTGACTTTGTACAAAGGGTTACACGCTAAGTAGCGATGCTTGTACAAAAGGTGGTTGCCGGGAGTGGGGCCCGGCAGCCGCGCCTTACGCGTAGAACTTACGAAGATGCTCAATATTCCATGAGTTTTGCACTTGGGTACCATCTTCGGTCTCTAGGTGGACTACGCCAGGTCTGGTGACTCATACTACTCGGTAAGGGCCTTCCCACTTTAGGTCAACTTGTTGGAACCTTTGGCGGACTAAACACGCCTAAGGACAAGGTCGCCTTCCTCAAGGCTCCGGGCATGCACGCTGCGGCTATGATAGTGGTGCAGGGCTTGCTGGTAGCCTGCAGCACGCACAACGGCCTGGAGATGATCTTCCTCGAGGAGCATGGCATTGTCATGCCGTACCTGCTCTTGCTCTACCTCATCATAGGCAAGTACTCGAGGTGACCCGTACATGAGTTTTGTAGGTGATGACCCACAAGTATATGGGATCTATCATAGTCCTTTCGATAAGTAATAGTGTTGAACCCAACGAGGAGCAGAAGAAAATGACAAGCGGTTTCAGCAATGTATTTTTTGCAAGCACGGAAATTATCGGTGACAGATAGTTTTGTGATCAGATAATTCGTAACGGGTAACAAGTGACAAGTGTAACAAAGGTGCAGAAAGGTGGACCAATCCTTTTTATAGCAAAGGACAAGCCTGGATAAATTCCTATATAAAGCAAAGAGCTCCCGAGGACACATGGGAATTACTGTCAAGTTAGTTTTCATCATGCTCATATGATTCATGTTCATTACTTTGATAATCTGATATGTGGGTGGACCAGTGCCTGGGTGTTGTCCTTACTTGGACAAGCCTCCCACTTATGATTAACCCATCTCGTAAGGATTCACAACTACAAAAGAAGAATTAAGATAAATCTAACCATAGCATGAAACATGTGGATCCAAATCAGCCCCTTACGAAGCAACACATAAACTAGGGTTTAAGCTTCTGTCACTCTAGCAACCAATCATCTACTTATTGAAGGAAATATGCCCTAGAGGCAATAATAAAGTTATTATTTATTTCCTTACATATCATGATAAATGTTTATTATTCATGCTAGAATTGTATTAACCGGAAACATAATACATGTGTGAATACATAGACAAACAGAGTGTCACTAGTATGCCTCTACTTGACTAGCTCATTAATCAAAGATGGTTATGTTTCCTAACCATGAACAAAGAGTTGTTATTTGATTAACGGGATCACATCATTAGTTGAATGATCTGATTGACATGACCCATTCCATTAGCTTAGCACCCGATCGTTTAGTATGTTGCTATTGCTTTTATCCATGACTTATACATGTTCCTTTAACTATGATATTATGCAACTCACGTTTACCGTAGGAACACTTTGTGTGCTACCAAACGTCACAACGTAACTGGGTGATTATAAAGGTGCTCTACAGGTGTCTCCGAAAGTATTTGTTGGGTTGGCGTATTTCGAGATTAGGATTTGTCACTCCGAATGTCGGAGAGGTATCTCAGGGCCTTCTCGGTAATGCACATCACATAAGACTTGCAAGCATTGCAACCAATGAGTTAGTTGCGAGATGATGTATTACGGAACGAGTAAAGAGACTTGCCGGTAACGAGATTGAACTAGGTATTGGATACCGACGATCGAATCTCGGGCAAGTAACATACCGATGACAAAGGGAACAACGTATGTTGTTATGCGGTCTGACCGATAAAGATCTTCGTAGAATATGTAGGAGCCAATATGGGCATCCAGGTCCCGCTATTGGTTATTGGCCGGAGATATGTCTCGGTCATGTCTACATTGTTCTCGAACCGTAGGGTCCGCACGCTTAACATTACGATGACAGTTATTATGAGTTTATGCATTTTGATGTACCGAAGGTTGTTCGGAGTCCCGGATGTGATCACGGACATGACGAGGAGTCTCGAAATGGTCGAGACGTAAAGATTGATATATTGGAAGCCTATGTTTGGACATCGGAAGTGTTCCAGGTGAAATCGGGATTTTACCAGAATACCGGGACGGTTACCGGAATCCCCCGGGAGCCAAATGGGCCAACATGGGCCTTGGTGGAAAGGTGAGAGGGCTGCCCTCATGGGCTGCGCGCCTCCCCCCTTCCCCTAGTCCTATTAGGACTAGGAGAGGTGGCCGGCCCCCCTCTCTCTCTCCCCCCTTGAGGAATCCTAGTCCAACTAGGATTGGGGGGGGAATCCTACTCCCGGAGGGAGTAGGACTCTCCTGGCGCGCCAGGCTTGGCCGGCCAGCCCCTCCCCCTTGGCTCCTTTATATACGGGGGCAGGGGGCACCCCATAGACACACAATTGATCTTTGAGATCTTTCCTTAGCCGTGTGCGGTGCCCCCTGCCACCAAATTCCACCTCGGTCATATTGTCGCAGTGCTTAGGCGAAGCCCTGCGTCGGTAGTACATCAAGATCATCACCACGCCGTCGTGCTGACGGAACTCCTCCCCGAAGCTTTGCTGGATCGAAGCCCGGGGATCGTCATCGAGCTGAACGTGTGCTAAGAACTCGGAGGTGCCGGAGTAACGGTGCTTGGATCGGTCGGATCGGGAAGACGTACGACTACTTCCTCTACATTGCGTCAGCGCTTCCGCTTCGGTCTACGAGGGTACGTAGACAACACTCTCCCCTCTCGTTGCTATGCATCACCATGATCTTGCGTGTGAGTAGGAATTTTTTTGAAATTACTACTGTAACGCCCTCGATGTGGCTATATCTCCCACGTGTCGAGGCACGACTTAGAGGCATAACCGCATTGAAAGCAATGTCGCAAGTGAGGTAATCTTTACACAATCCATGTAATAAATAAAGGGAAAGATACATAGTTGGCTTACAATCGCCACTTCACACAAGTACATAAATAAGCATTCATCATCCAGATTACACTCAAGGTTCGGCTACGGTACCAAAATGAAAGAAGAATACCCCAAATGCTAAACAGATCCCCGGATCACCCCAACTGGGCTCCACTACTGATCATCTGGAAAAGACACATAGTAACGGCCACGTTCCTCGTCGAACTCCCAAGTGAGCTCGGTCGCGCCATCTGCACTGGCATCATTGGTACCTGCATCTGTTGTGATAGAATCTGTGAGTCACGGGGACTCAGCAATCTCACACCCGCGAGATCAAGACTATTTAAGCTTATAGGTAGGGAAGGGTAGTGAGGTGGAGCTGCAGCAAGCGACTAGCATATGGTGGCTACAACGCCAAAAGAGAGCGAGAAGAGAGAGAGCAAAGCACGGTCGTGAAACTAGAAGTGATCAAGAAGTGATCCTGAAACAACCTACATCAGGCATAACTCCAACAACCGTGTTCACTTCCCGGACCCCGCCGAGAAGAGACCATCACGGTTACACACGCGGTTGATGTGTTTTAGTTAAGGTCAGCTTTGGGTTTTCTACAACCGGACATCAACAAATTCCCATCTGCCTCATAACCGCGGGCACGGCTTTCGAAAGATAATACCCTGCAGGGGTGTCCCAACTTAGCCCATGATAAGCTCTCACGGTCAACGAAGGATATTCCTTCTACCGGGAAGACCCGATCAATCTCGGAATCCCGGACTACAAGACATTTCGACAGCAACAAAACAAGTCCAGCAAAGCCGCCCGATTGTGCCGACAAATCCTGATAGGAGCTGCACATATCTCGGTCTCAGGGCACATCCGGATGAGCAGTCCATACAACTAAAACCAAGTCTCGAGTAGCCCCGAGATGGCGCTGCAAAGGGCTCTAGTTTGGACCAGCAATCGAAGGAGAACTGGCCCGGGGGTTTAAAATAAAGATGACCCTTGAGTCTGCAGAACCCAAGGGAAAAAGGCTAGGTGGCAAATGGTAAAACCAATGTTGGGCCTTGCTGGAAGAGTCTTATTCAAAGCGAACTGTCAAGGGGGTCCCATAAATCACCCAACCGTGTAAGGAACGCAAACTCCGGGAACATAACACCGGTATGACGGAAACTAGGGTGGCAAGAGTGGAACAAAACACCAGGCATAAGGCCGAGCCTTCCACCCTTTACCAAGTATATAGATGCATTAATAAAATAAGAGGTATTGTGATATCCCAACAAGTAAACATGTTCCAACAAGGAACAACAAGACCATGTTCCAACAAGGAACAAACTTCCACTTCACCTGCAACTAGCAACGCTATAAGAGGGGCTGAGCAAAGCGGTAACATAGCCAAACAACGGTTTTGCTAGGACATGGATGGTTAGGGGCTGACATGGCAATATAGGAGGCATGATATAGCAAGTGGTAGGTATCGCAGCATAGGCATAGCAAAAGAGCGAGCAATCTAGCAAGCAAAGATAGAAGTGATTTCGAGGGTACGGTCATCTTGCCTGCAAGAGTTTCAGAGTTGTCGAGAGCTGGGTCCTCGTAAGCGTTCTCAACGGAATCCTCGTTCACGTACTCGTCTCCCGGCTCTACCCAAGACAAGAGAACAATCAAAGGAACCAATATCAATCACGATGCAATGCGCAAGCAACATGATGCAAAACATGGCATGATATGCGAGAGGGGATATGCAATGCGTATGCAAGCTACGGAAGGACAAGGATGAACAAGGCATAATCTTGGCAAACCAAGCATGCCACTGGATAGATGAGTTGATTTCGGGTGAAAACGATATAAAGAACACCGGAAACGGATGCACGGTTTGCAAATGGCAAGCAATACAAGAATGACGCGAATCTGCCATAAACAGCATGATTCTACTTAGCAAGCAACAATTAATTAAGCTACTTCAACCAAAAATGGCAACAAAGCATATGACAGTAATCTACACAAGATGCACGATAAAAGATGAACACTGAGCTACGGCTCAATCCCATCATAACAGGTCCAAACAATCATGGCAAAAGTGCAACCCGATAACAAGTTCTCAGACTTAGTGAAATTATCAACATGGCAGAAATTAACATCAGGATGACATGTTCAGAGCAATGAAACAACATGCTAAATGTTCATAAAATAGCAAAGTAAGGCATAGCATGAATCTACACATAGCACTTGACAAAAGACTCTTAATGTCCATAAGCCAAAAGGTATCAGAGAATATGATTACACCCATGTCCAATAAGCAAGTTTCGTTACAGGTTTCAGACTTAGTAGAAAACTGGACATGGCAGAAATTAATAACGACTAGGCATGTTTGTGAGATCGATGCACTCACTACACAGAATTGCATGATAAAATAAGTATACATACATCAAGAAGACATGGCATAGTAACAATACATGGCAAGAACAACATCATAGCAATCAAGGATCAACTACACCAAGCTTGGCAAAATTGAATAACATGTAAACAATCTGCCAGCAACATTTTGAAGCAAAAGTAGAGCTCGATTCACTCGAGCTATGGCACTCCATAATTGAAAACAAAGGCATTAATGGATTAAGCAAATACTCAAGTTCAAAACTCCCTTACTGGTCATGCTCAAAATATGCATGGATCTCTCAAAAACAACATGAATACATGGCACGAAAATTACAGCAGTCAGGGACTTAGTGAAATCACTAAGTCTCTGAAATCAGCAACATCAAGATACCTAGTTTGCATGCTTGTGCTAGTCAGCACATAGATCACAAAAATACATAGTAAAATTCCCTAGATAGGTGACATGGCATATTTCAAAACTCATGTAGGACTCAACTTCATAGGAGGTACACATCAATCATGGCAAAAATGATAAAAGTGCATGTTCAGATAAGATCCAGCCACTAACATCAACTAGCCCTCTTCTCACAGCATTTAGGGCATCTATATGACCTCAAATTAGAATGATGCAATGGGCAAAGTGATGTACCCTTCGGGACGAACAATTTGACATATTATACGCGCGAAACGGAGCTACGGATGCAAAGTTATGGCATGGCAAACATGGCATGATGATGATGAAAAATAAAAGACTTTGAGAAAATTTGGGCTCGGGGAAAGTCAACCCTTGCCGGCACGCGGAACAAGGCGGGGCGGATCTGGCGGATCCGCGCCGGAGTTGGCCGGGGATGGCCGGAGGCGACGCGGGGTGGCCGATCCCGACCGGATCCGGCCGGATCCGGGCCGGAGGAGGGGCGCGGCGGCGAGGGACGGCGAGGCCGCGGGCGGAGGAGCCGGCATGGGGCGGCGCGGGGACTTGCGGGCGCGGCGGCGCGGAGGAGGAGGCGACCGGCTCGGGGTCGCGGCGAGCGGCGGGTGGCGGCGCAAGGGCGGCGGAGCGGCGCAGGGGCGGCGGAGCGCGCGGCTCGGGCGGCGGGCGCGGGGTGCGCAGGCGAGCGGCGACGGCGGGCGGGCCGCGCGGGCCCGACGCGGGCCCCATGGGCCGGCGGCGGCGGGATGCACGCGTGGCGGCTCGGGAGTGGGCGCGGGGGCGGCGGCGATGACGTGGCGGGCGCTGATTCGCCGGGGTGAGGTGGCCGGTGGACGCATCCGGTCCGGGATGGACACGTCCGACGGCGGAAGGACGAAAGGGACTAGGGTTAGGGCGATTTTGACCCGGATTTGGAGGAGGGAGCACATATTTATAGCTAGAGGGGGCTAGGAAGCTCCAAATGGAGTGCGGTTTTCGGCCACGCGATCGTGATCGAACGGCGGAGGACATGGGAGTGTCTTAGATGAGTTGTTGGGCTGTTTTGAAGGGGTGTTGGGCTGCAACACACACGAGGCCTTCACGGTTACCCGGTTAACTGTTGGAGTACCAAACGAACTCCGATTGACCCGAAACTTGACAGGCGGTCTACCGGTGCTATACCGAGGCCACATGTCAAACCTCGGTCCATTCCGAGAATGTTTAATACCCTCTCACGAAGAAATGTAAACGGGGACGCCGGGAGACATAGGAGTGCCGGATTGCAAAACGGACAACGGGAAAGATGCTCGGATTTATGAGACGAACACGTATGCGAATGCGATGCACATGATGACATGATATGAAATGCATGACATGACCAAAATGCAAAACGGAGGGAAACCCAAACATGGATGAAATATCATAACACATAGCCGGAAATGGCAAGAGTTGGATTACAAATATGGCAAGTTACATCTGGGACGTTACAACTACGTTCCCCAACAGTGGTATCAGAGCCTAGGTTTTTATGGTTTGATGTTATTTGCACGAGTAGAACACATGTGAGTTGTGAACGATACAAGTCATACTGCCTACCAGCATGTCATACTTTGGTTCAGCGGTATTGTTGGATGAGACGACCCGGACCAACCTTACGCGTACGCTTACGCGAGACCGGTTCCCTCGACATGCTTTGCACACAGATGGCTTGCGGGAGACTGTCTCACCAACTTTAGTTGAACCAAGTGTGGCTACGCCCGGTCCTTGAGAAGGTTAAAACGGAGTCTATTTGACAAACTATCGTTGTGGTTTTGATGCGTAGGTAAGATGAGTTCTTGCTTAAGCCCGTAGCAGCCACGTAAAACTTGCAACAAACAAAGTAGAGGACGTCTAACTTGTTTTTGCAGGGCATGATATGATGTGATATGGTCAAGATATGATGCTATATTTTATTGTATGAGATGATCATGTTTTGTAACCGAGTTATCGGCAACCGGCAGGAGCCGTATGGTTGTCGCTTTATTGTATGCAATGCAATCGCCCTGTAATGCTTTACTTTATCACTAAGCGGTAGCGATAGTCGTAGAAGCATAAGATTGGCGAGACGACAACGATGCTACGATGGAGATCAAGGTGTCGCGCCGGTGACGATGGTGATCATGACAGTGCTGCGGAGATGGAGATCACAAGCACAAGATGATGATGGCCATATCATATCACTTATATTGATTGCATGTGATGTTTATCTTTTATGCATCTTATCTTGCTTTGTTTGACGGTAGCATTATAAGATGATCTCTCACTAAATTATCATAGTAATAGTGTTCTCCCTGAGTATGCACCGTTGCGAAAGTTCTTCGTGCTGAGACACCACGTGATGATCGGGTGTGATCGGCTCTACGTTCAAATACAACGGGTGCAAAACAGTTGCACATGCGGAATACTCAGGTTTAACTTGACGAGCCTGGCATATAACAGATATGGCCTCGAAACACGGAGACCGAAAGGTCGAACGTGAATCATATAGTAGATATGATCAACATAGTGATGTTCACCATTGAAACTACTCCATCTCACGTGATCACTTAGAGGATTAGAGAGATATCTATCTAAGTGGGAGTTCTTAAGTAATATGATTAATTGAACTTAAATTTATCATGAACTTAGTACCTGATAGTATCTTGCTTGTCTATGTTGTGTAGATAGATGGCTCGTGCTATTGTTCCGTTGAATTTTAATGCGTTCCTTGAGAAAGCAAAGTTGAAAGATGATGGTAGCAATTACACGGACTGGGTCCGTAACTTGAGGATTATCCTCATTGCTGCAAAGAAGAATTACGTCCTGGAAGCGCCGCTAGGTGCCAGGCCTGGTGCAAGGGCTACGCCAGACGTTGTGAACGTCTGGCAAAGCAAAGCTGATGATTACTCTATAGTTCAGTGTGCCATGCTTTACGGCTTAGAACCGGGACTTCAACGACGTTTTGAACACCATGGAGCATATGAGATGTTCCAGGAGTTGAAGTTAATATTTCAAGCAAATGCCCGGATTAAGAGATATGAAGTCTCCAATAAGTTCTATAGCTGTAAGATGGAGGAGAACGGTTCTGTCAGTGAGCATATACTCAGAATGTCTGGGTATAACAATCACTTGATTCAACTGGGAGTTAATCTTCCGGATGATTGCGTCATTGACAGAATTCTCCAATCACTGCCACCAAGCTACAAGAGCTTCGTGATGAACTATAATATGCAAGGGATGACCAAAACTATGCCCGAGCTCTTCGCGATGCTGAAAGCCGCGGAGGTAGAAATCAAAAAGAAGCATCAAGTGTTGATGGTTAACAAAACCACTAGTTTCAAGAAAAAGGGCAAAGGGAAGAAAAAGGGGAACTTCAAAAAGAACAGCAAGCAAGTTGCTAATCAAGAGAAGAAACCCAAGTCTGGACCTAAGCCTGAAACTGAGTGCTTCTATTGCAAGCAGACTGGTCACTGGAAGCGGAATTGCCCCAAGTATTTGGCGGATAAGAAGGATGGCAAGGTTAACAAAGGTATATATGATATACACGTTATTGATGTGTACCTTACTAATTCTCGCAGTAGCACCTGGGTATTTGATACTGGTTCTGTTGCTAATATTTGCAACTCAAAATAGGGGCTACGGATTAAGCGAAGATTGGCTAAGGACGAGGTGACGATGCGCGTGGGAAATGGTTCCAAAGTCGATGTGATCGCGGTCGGCACGCTACCTCTACATCTACCTTCGGGATTAGTATTAGATCTAAATAATTGTTATTTAGTACCAGCGTTGAGCATGAACATTATATCTGGATCTTGTTTGATGCGAGACGGTTATTCATTTAAATCAGAGAATAATGGTTGTTCTATTTATATGAGTAATATCTTTTATGGTCATGCACCATTAAAGAATGGTTTGTTCTTACTTAATCTCGATAGTAGTGATACACATATTCATAATGTTGAAGCCAAAAGATGCAGAGTTGATAATGATAGTGCAACTTATTTGTGGCACTGCCGTTTAGGTCATATCGGTGTAAAACGCATGAAGAAACTCCATACTGATGGACTTTTGGAGTCACTTGATTATGAATCACTTGGCACTTGCGAACCGTGCCTTATGGGCAAGATGACTAAAACGCCGTTCTCCGGTACTATGGAGAGAGCAACAGATTTATTGGAAATCATACATACTGATGTATGTGGTCCAATGAATGTTGAGGCTCGTGGCGGATATCGTTATTTTCTCACCTTCACTGATGATTTAAGCAGATATGGGTATATCTACTTAATGAAACACAAGTCTGAAACATTTGAAAAGTTCAAAGAATTTCAGAGTGAAGTGGAAAATCATCGTAACAAGAAAATAAAGTTTCTATGATCTGATCGTGGAGGAGAATATTTGAGTTACGAGTTTGGTCTACATTTGAAACAATGCGGAATAGTTTCGCAACTCACGCCACCCAGAACACCACAGCGTAATGGTGTGTCCGAACGTCGTAATCGTACTTTACTGGATATGGTGCGATCTATGATGTCTCTTACCGATTTACCACTATCGTTTTGGGGCTATGCTTTAGAGACGGCTGCATTCACGTTAAATAGGGCACCATCTAAATCCGTTGAGACGACGCCTTATCAACTGTGGTTTGGCAAGAAACCAAAGTTGTCGTTTCTTAAAGTTTGGGGCTGCGATGCTTATGTGAAAAAGCTTCAACCTGATAAGCTCGAACCCAAATCGGAAAAATGTGTCTTCATAGGATACCCAAAGGAGACTGTTGGGTACACCTTCTATCACAAATCCGAAGGCAAGATTTTTGTTGCTAAATTCGGAAACTTTCTAGAGAAGGAGTTTCTCTCGAAAGAAGTGAGTGGGAGGAAAGTAGAACTTGATGAGATAACTGTATCTACTCCCTTATTGAGAAGTAGTACGTCACAGAAATCAGTTTCTGGGACACCTACACCAAATAGGGAGGAAGCCAATGATAATGATCATGAAACTTCAGATCAAGTTTCTACCGAACCTCGTAGATCAACCAGAGTAAGATCCGCACCAGAGTGGTACGGTAATCCTATTCTGGAAGTCATGTTACTAAACCATGATGAACCTACGAACTATGAAGAAGCAATGGTGAGCCCAGATTCCGCAAAATGGCTTGAGGCCATGAAATCTGAGATGGGATCCATGTATGAGAACAAAGTGTGGACTTTGGTTGACTTGCCCGATGATCGGCAAGCAATTGAGAATAAATGGATTTTTAAGAAGAAGACTGAGGCTGATGGTAATGTTACTATCTATAAAGCTCGACTTGTTGCAAAAGGTTTTCGACAAGTTCAAGGGATTGACTACGATGAGACCTTCTCACCCGTAGCGATGCTTAAGTCTGTCCGAATAATGTTAGCAGTTGCCGCATTTTATGATTATGAAATTTGGCAAATGGATGTCGAAACTGCATTCCTGAATGGATTTCTGGAAGAAGAGTTGTATATGATGCAACCAGAAGGTTTTGTCGATCCAAAGGGAGCTAACAAAGTGTGCAAGCTCCAGCGATCCATTTATGGACTGGTGCAAGCCTCTCGGAGTTGGAATAAACGCTTTGATAGTGTGATCAAAGCATTTGGTTTTATACAGACTTTTGGAGAAGCCTGTATTTACAAGAAAGTGAGTGGGAGCTCTGTAGCATTTCTAATATTATATGTGGATGACATATTACTGATCGGAAATAATATAGAATTTCTGGATAGCATAAAGGGATACTTGAATAAGAGTTTTTCAATGAAAGACCTCGGTGAAGCTGCTTACATATTGGGCATTAAGATCTATAGAGATAGATCAAGACGCTTAATAGGACTTTCACAAAGCACATACCTTGACAAAGTTTTGAAGAAGTTCAAAATGGATCAGGCAAAGAAAGGGTTCTTGCCTGTGTTACAAGGTGTGAAGTTGAGTAAGACTCAATGCCCGACCACCGCAGAAGATAGAGAGAAAATGAAAGATGTTCCCTATGCTTCAGCCATAGGCTCTATCATGTATGCAATGCTGTGTACCAGACCTGATGTGTGCCTTGCTGTAAGCTTAGCAGGCAGGTACCAAAGTAATCCATGAGTGGATCACTAGACAGCGGTCAAGAACATCCTTAAGTACTTGAGAAGGACTAAGGATATGTTTCTCATTTATGGAGGTAACAAAGAGCTCGTCGTAAACGGTTACGTCGATGCAAGCTTTGACACTGATCCGGACGATTCTAAATCGCAAACCGGATACGTATTTACATTAAAAGGTGGAGCTGTCAGTTGGTGCAGTTCTAAATAAAGCGTCGTGGCGGGATCTACATGTGAAGATGAGTACATAGCTGCTTCGGAAGCAGCTAATGAAGGAGTCTGGATGAAGGAGTTCATATCCGATCTAGGTGTTGTACCTAGCGTATCGGGTCCAATAAAAATCTTTTGTGACAATACTGGTGCAATTGCCTTGGCAAAGGAATCCAGATTTCACAAAAGAACCAAACACATCAAAAGACGCTTCAACTCCATCCGGGATTTAGTCCAGGTGGGAGACATAGAGATATGCAAGATACATACGGATCTGAATGTTGCAGACCCGTTGACAAAGCCTCTTCCACGAGCAAAACATGATCAGCACCAAGACTCCATGGGTGTTAGAATCATTACTTTGTAATCTAGATTATTGACTCTAGTGCAAGTGGGAGACTGAAGGAAATATGCCCTAGAGGCAATAATAAAGTTATTATTTATTTCCTTACATATCATGATAAATGTTTATTATTCATGCTAGAATTGTATTAACCGGAAACATAATACATGTGTGAATACATGGACAAACAGAGTGTCACTAGTATGCCTCTACTTGACTAGCTCATTAATCAAAGATGGTAATGTTTCCTAACCATGAACAAAGAGTTGTTATTTGATTAACGGGATCACATCATTAGTTGAATGATCTGATTGACATGACCCATTCCATTAGCTTAGCACCCGATCGTTTAGTATGTTGCTATTGCTTTTATCCATGACTTATACATGTTCCTTTAACTATGAGATTATGCAACTCCCGTTTACCGTAGGAACACTTTGTGTGCTACCAAACGTCACAACGTAACTGGGTGATTATAAAGGTGCTCTACAGGTGTCTCCGAAAGTATTTGTTGGGTTGGCGTATTTCGAGATTAGGATTTGTCACTCCAAATGTCGGAGAGGTATCTCAGGGCCTTCTCGGTAATGCACATCACATAAGCCTTGCAAGCATTGCAACCAATGAGTTAGTTGCGAGATGATGTATTACGGAACGAGTAAAGAGACTTGCCGGTAACGAGATTGAACTAGGTATTGGATACCGACGATCGAATCTCGGGCAAGTAACATACCGATGACAAAGGGAACAACGTATGTTGTTATGCGGTCTGACCGATAAAGATCTTCGTAGAATATGTAGGAGCCAATATGGGCATCCAGGTCTCGCTATTGGTTATTGACCGGAGATATGTCTCGGTCATGTCTACATTGTTCTCGAACCGTAGGGTCCGCACGCTTAACGTTACGATGCCAGTTATTATGAGTTTATGCATTTTGATGTACCAAGGTTGTTCGGAGTCCCGGATGTGACCACGGACATGACGAGGAGTCTCGAAATGGTCGAGACGTAAAGATTGATATATTGGAAGCCTATGTTTGGACATCGGAAGTGTTCCAGGTGAAATCAGGATTTTACCAGAATACCGGGAGGGTTACCGAAACCCCCCGGGAGCCAAATGGGCCAACATGGGCCTTGGTGGAAAGGTGAGAGGGCTGCCCTCATGCGCTGCGCGCCTCCCCCCTTCCCCTAGTCCTATTAGGACTAGGAGAGGTGGTCGGCCCCCCCTCTCTCTCTCCCCCCTTGAGGAATCCTAGTCCAACTAGGATTGGGGGGGGGGAATCCTACTCCCGGAGGGAGTAGGACTCTCCTGGCGCGCCAGGCTTGGCCGGCCAGCCCCTCCCCCTTGGCTCCTTTATATACGGGGGCAGGGGGCACCCCAAAGACACATAATTGATCTTTGAGATCTTTCCTTAGCCGTGTGCGGTGCCCCTGCCACCAAATTCCACCTCGGTTATATTGTCGCAGTGCTTAGGCGAAGCCCTGCATCGGTAGTACATCAAGATCATCACCACGCCGTCGTGCTGACGGAACTCCTCCCCGAAGCTTTGCTGGATCGAAGCCCGGGGATCGTCATCGAGCTGAACGTGTGCTAAGAACTCGGAGGTGCCGGAGTAACGGTGCTTGGATCGGTCGGATCGGGAAGACGTACGACTACTTCCTCTACATTGCGTCAATGCTTCCTCTTCGGTCTACGAGGTTACGTAGACAACACTCTCCCCTCTTGTTGCTATGCATCACCATGATCTTGCGTGTGCGTAGGATTTTTTTTGAAATTACTACGTTCCCCAACACTTATTACTTCCCAATGCCTTCCCCTAGGCCCAAATCATGGTGAAGTGTCATGTAGTCGACGTTCACATAACACCTGGAGGAAAGAGAACATACATCTCATCAAAATATCGAAGGAATACCAAATTCACATGATTACTTATAACAACACTTCTCCCATGTCCTCAGGAACAAACATATGTACTCACAAAGACTATTCATGTTCAAAATGAGAGGGGTATTGAATATCATTAAGGATCTGAACATTTTATCTTCCACCAAATAAACCAACTAGCATCAACTACAGGGAGCAATCAACACTACTAGCAACCTACATGTACCAATATGAGGTTTTGAGACATAGATCAAACACAAGAGATGAACTAGGGTTTGAGAGGAGATGGTGCTGGTGAAGATGTTGATGGAGATTGACCCCCTCTGGATGAGACGATCGTTGGTGATGACGATGGCTTCGATTGCCCCCTCCGGGAGTGTTGGGGTAAATGACCACGGGTAGCCTAGCTGGCTCCCCTTGGCACTTCAGAAAAAATTACGAGCCGATCCGGTCTCCAAGAAACCAAGACGAGGGGCCGCCTTCCCCCTGCCGGCTGCCTCTCAGGCCGACTGTCGGAAGGCGGCCCGGCCTTAACCCTCATGAAGAAAGCCGCGGGAGGGCCGGCTCCAAGAAGCCGGCCTCGAGAAGGCCGACTCCAAGAAGCCAGCTCCCACGGCGCGGTCAAGATCGTACCCTCGAGGCCCGCAACCCCATAACGGCGATGGGACGGGGCGTGGCTACAGTGGAGCCTGCCACCCCCGAAACCCGGAGCACGCCTGACACAGTGCACCGTACGGGGTAGCCCTGACCCGTCTGGCGCGGCACTGTTGCCATGATGACTACGACGCCATCCACGGCGGGCTGTCAGCGCAGCCCACGGGCGGTGGGCCCCTTTGGGCAGAGAGACACCCAAAGGCGGCCAGGCCTCCCCAGTCGGCCCAAGACATGGCCGGCTTTCCCGAGCCGGCTTGCTCCTTCCCTCGAAGGAGGCGCCCCATTGAGAAGACAAGACGACGTGAGGCTACAGCGATCGCCCGCCAGGCGGCGGCGCTGTAGCCACGCTTACCTCGATAAAACCCTCATCATCAGGATTGAGGCAACATTAATCGGCCGGCGACAGGGCCCTAGGCAGTAGGGCCCGCCGGTCGACCAAGATGCCGGCAGCCGGCGGGCCCCAGCAGCCGGCACGGAAGCCGGCGAGCGTAGACACTGACGGATGGGACCCGCTCCCAGCCGGATTACCATTGTACTCCCGGGGGGTAGGCCTATATAAACCCCCCGGGGCACCCATGCAAAGGGTTGATCTCATCTAGGTTACAACACACATAGAGAGAAGAGTAGAGCTAGCCTTGCCCTTCTTCTTCCTCTCGCCAAACAGCTCAAGGAGCACCTTGTAGCTACTTGTACTTGTTCATCGAGTGATCATGTGGAGACCCCGTAGAGCAGCAGTAGGGGTGTTATCTCCACGGAGAGCCCCGAAGCTGGGTAAGATTCGCCGGCGTGCATGTCTTCGCCTTATCCCGCTTCCAGGCACCGGTGATGTCTTATTGGCTCCCACACAGATAAGCCACCCGTTGGCATATGTCGCACCAACCACCCGACATTTGGCGCCCACCATGGGGCCAGGGGCACCGTCGTCCAGAGACCTATTCTGGACGAGAACCTTCTTCCTCCCCAGCGAGCGTAGCCAGCCCGGCACGCCCGATGGCGCTTGCCACGACGCGCTGCAAGGCGTCACCAACGCTTGCGCAGCAAGCAACCTCGCCGATCCCCTTGGCAAGGCCCTCATCTCCGACGAGCCCGCTTCCGACGCGGGCACCGACCGCCTCGTCGACCTCCTCGGCCCGCTCCACGTCTCCAGCGAGCCTGCCGTGGACCAGGAGTCCGTTGGCTCCACCGATCCAATGCATGTCGACTCCGACACTACCTCGCCTGACGCCTTCCCCACCAATGTCGTGATCTACGACGACCCGCTTCCTCGAGCCGATGGCTGTGACGTTGCCACCGTCGAGGTGATGGTCATCAGCCACGGCGGCGCTTCTGGCGAGAACGCCCACGACGCCCCGCAAGCGGTGATCCATGATCTGTCCGTCCCCCTCCCGGCCGATGCCGACGCCGAAGCACTGGAGGCTCGCCGCCTCGCCCTCCTCGCGGAGGGCCGGAAGCTAGCTTCCGTGAGACGCCTCACCGAGGCCCACCAGCGTGAAGTCGACCGCGCCGCCTTCGGCACGCCACCTCCTGGCGGGCCAAGCCGAGTCGGCGTCGTCAGACAGCGCGGCGCTGTCATCGCCGACTTGCTTGGAGTCGACCGCCCAGTCTATGCCACCCCACTCGAGAACCTGCGCACCGCCCAGGCGGCCGTAGATGAGCTGGATGGACTGGGGGCCGAAGAGCTCCCCTACATGACCAGACGCATCCAGCAGCTAATCGATGCAGCCGCGCAGCGGCACGAAGCTGACGTCCGCGAGGAAAGCCCTCCACCGCGCCGAGAGCATGACGTGACATCCCGGACTCCGACTGCGGGTAGAACCCACGCGCGACATGAGAAAGAGCCGGCTGCCAGCCGAAGCCGAACCCGGATCTCCATCGAGCGAGACGCAGAAGGCCACCCTCGAGCCGTGGAGCGGCGGGACAACCCGCCTCCGCCTCCATCTCGTGGGTAGAGGTATCCCACCCCACCGCCTGTCACGCATCCGACTCTCAGCGGCCGACTAGGTCGCCGCGTAGGAGTCGGCGAGAATGACGCCCGCCATCGGATCGACCGCCTAGCGCGATACCTGGCGCTAGAAGAGGAAGACGATGTCGGCCCGCCTTGTTTCGGCCCCCGCATCCGCGACGAGCCCTTTCCCAAAGGGATCTCGCTCCCAAGAGACACGCCCAAGTACAACAGCTCCGTGAAGCCGGAAGATTGGTTGATCAACTACTCCACCGCAGTACGCATCGCGAATGACAACAGGCACGTTGCCGTGAAGTACGTGCCCCTCATGCTTCAGGGCACGGCGCGGACCTGGCTCAACAGCCTCAAGCCATACAGCGTCAACAGCAGGCTAGACTTCACAGAAGCCTTCGTCCGCAACTTCACCAGCACCTACAAGTGGGCTCCCAAGCCCAGACAGCTCTCCTTGTGCGTACAAGGCCCCGCCGAGTCCACTCGCGACTACCTCACGCGTTGGGCCGAGCTCCGCAACTCTTGCGAAGGAGTGCACGAAGTGCAAGCCATCGAATACTTCACAGCCGGGTGCCGAGAGGGCACCCTCCTCAAGCACAAGCTCCTCTGCGACGAGCCGACTACCCTTGACGAGCTTCTGGTCATAGCGGACAAGTACGCCACCGCTGACTCCTCAATGAAGACTGAACTTCGGGTTGACGCGTCCGGAAAGGTACTCAACCCGGCGCCCAAGACACCGGCTGGGGACTTGGGCCGACGCCCGTACCAAAACGACCACAAGTGCAAGGGCCCCCTGCCGCCTTCCACCAGTCGGCAGGTGGCCACGGTCGAGGGCGAGCAGCCCGAAGGGCGGCCCGCACCCGAGAAGCAGAAAGGCGGCTGGCCGGCTTGGCAGCCGGCCTTCTCCTACGAGCAAACCCTCGACGCCCCATGCAAGTTCCACAGCGGCGCGAAGCCGTTCAACCACACAACCCGGAAGTGCCACTGGCTCACCCGAATCTCCAAAAGCGAAGGGCTCGCGCCGCCTCCACCTGCTGGTCCGCCGCCTCCGGCTCCGCAGCAGCCGGCCGCTCGACCAGCAGTCGGAGCCGTGCACGACGAGTTCACCGACGAGCACGCCGCCTATGTCTTCTTCACCAGCCAGCCTGAAGACTGGCGCAGCAGGCGTCGAGAGCACCAGGAAGTCAACGCAGTTGCCGCCAACCCCTCTGAGCACATGCATTGGTCAGAAAAACCCATCAGCTGGAGCCGGGCCGACCACCCAGAGGTGATGCCATCTCCCGGCTCTTATGCACTGGTTCTGGATGCCACCCTTGCAACCGACAGACGCGCAACCCGTTTCTCCCGCGTGTTGATAGACGGCGGGAGCAGCATCAACATCCTGTACCTTGACACCCTGAAGAAGCTCAACGTCAAGACGAAGCAGCTCACGCCCACCCGGACTGTGTTCCACGTCATCGTACCCAGCCTGTCCTGCTCCCCCGTTGGCAAGATCAAGATTGATGTCCTCCTCGGGGACAAGGATCATTTCCGCAGGGAGGCCATCTGGTTTGAAGTTCTGAACCTTGAGAGCTCTTACCATGCACTGCTTGGCCGACCTGCCTTGGCCAAGTTCATGGCTGTTCCCCACTATGCTTACCTCAAGATGAAGATGCCGAGCACCAAGGGCATCATCACCATAGTCGGCGATTACAAGAAATCGGCTGAGTATGCAGCAGCCAACAGCCGGCTGGCCGAATCCCTTGTGATTGCCGAAGAGAAGAAGAAGTTGGACCGGGTCGTGGCCATGGCTGGCAAGCAGCCGACCCTGTCCCCCGATCCCAAAGAATGTGATGCCCAAGGTTCCTTCCAGCCGGCCAAGGAAACGAAGAAGATACCTCTTGACCCCGAGCACCCGGAAAGGTTTGCCGTCATTGGGGCAAACCTAAACAACAAATTGGAAGGTAAGCTCGCCGATTTCCTCCGTGAGAATCGGGACATCTTTGCATGGTCCCCCAAGGACATGCCGGGTGTTCCGAAGGATTTCGCCGAGCACAATTTACACGTCCGAGAAGGTGCAAAACCAGTCAAGCAACCCCTCCGCCGACTGTCGGAGGAAAAGTGAAGGATTGTAGGAGAAGAGATAGCCCGGCTTCTGGCTGCCGGCTTCATCATGGAAGTGTTCTTTCCGGAGTGGCTCGCCAACCGGGTCCTCGTGCTGAAGAAGAACAACAAGTGGCGCATGTGTATAGACTACACGAGCCTCAACAAGGCCTGCCCCAAGGATCCTTTTGCCCTGCCAAGGATAGATCAAGTGATAGACTCCACAGCCGGATGCGAGCTGCTGAGTTTGTTGGATGCTTACTCCGGGTACCACCAGATAAAGTTGGACCCGGCCGACCGCCTGAAGACCGCCTTCGTCACGCCATTCGGAGCCTTCTGCTACCTGACTATGACATTCGGCTTGAGAAATGCCGGTGCCACCTTGTTGGGGAACGTTGCAGAAAATTAAAATTTTTCCTACGGTTTCACCAAGATCCATCTATGAGTTCATCTAGCAACGAGTATTCAGATTAGATAGCATCTACATACCACTTTGTAGATTGCAACGGAAGCGTTCGAGTGAACGTGGATGAGGTAGTCGTACTTGCCGTGATCCAATTCACCGATGATCTAGTACCGAACGGACGGCACCTCGGCGTTCAACACACGTACGGGACGGGAGACGTCTCCTCCTTCTTGATCCAGCAAGGGGGAAGGAGAGGTTGAGGAAGATCCAGCACGACGGTGTGGTGGTGGATGCAGCAGAACTCCGGCAGGGCTTCGCTAAGCAACTACGGGAGGAGGAGGAGGTGTTGCAGGGAGGAGGGAGGAGCCAGGGCATAGGGTTGGTTTGCTCCTCCTTTTCCCCACTATATATAGGGCCAAGGGAGAGGGGGAGGCGCAGCCCTTGCCCCTTCCTCCAAGGAAGGGTGCGGCCAAGGGTGGGGAGGAGTCCATCCTCCCCAAGGCACCTTGGAGGTGCCTTCCCCTTGTAGGACTCTCCCCCTTTTTTTCTCTCTTGGCGCATGGGCCCTTGGGGCTGGTGCCCTTGGCCCATCTAGGCCAGGGCGCACCCCCTTATAGCCCATGTGCCCCCCCGGGGCAGGTGGACCCCCCGGTGGACCCCCGGGACCCCTCCGGTGGTCCCGGTACAATACCGATAACACCGAAACTTGTCCCGATGGCCAAAATAGCACTTCCTATATATAATTCTTTACCTCCGGACCATTCCGGAACTACTCGTGACGTCCGGGATCTCATACGGGACTCCGAACAACATTCGGGTTACTGCACATACATATCTTCACAACCCTAGCGTCACCGAACCTTAAGTGTGTAGACCCTACGGGTTCGGGAGACATGCAGACATGACCGAGACGGCTCTCGGGCAATAACCAACAGTGGGATCTGGATACCCATGTTGGCTCCCACATACTCCACGATGATCTCATCGGATGAACCACGATGTCAAGGATTCAATTAATCCCGTATACGATTCCCTTTGTCAATCGGTATTTTACTTGCCCGAGATTCGATCGTCGGTATACCAATACCTCGTTCAATCTCGTTACAGGCAAGTCACTTTTCTTGTACCGTAATGCATGATCCCGTGATCAAACACTTTGGTCACATTGAGCTCATTGTGATGATGCATTACCGAGAGGGCCCGGTGATACCTCTCCATCAAGCGGAGTGACAAATCCCAGTCTCGATCCATGTCAACCCAACAGACACTTTCAAAGATACCCGTAGCATACCTTTATAGTCACCCAGTTACGTTGTGACGTTTGGCACACCCAAAGCACTCCTACGGTATCCGGGAGTTACACGATCTCATGGTCTAAGGAAAGGATACTTGACATTGGAAAACTCTAGCAAACGAACTAAGCGATCTTATGCTATGTTTAGAATTGGGTCTTGTCCATCACATCATTCTCCTAATGATGTGATCCCGTTATCGATGACATCCAATGTCCATAGTCAGGAAACCATGACTATCTGTCGATCAACGAGCTAGTCAACTAGAGGCTCACTAGGGACATGTTGTTGTCTGTTATTCACACATGTATTACGATTTCCGGTTAACACAATTATAGCACGAATAAAGACAATTATCATGAATAAGGAAATATAATAATAATGCTTTTATTATTGCCTCTAGGGCATATTTCCAACAGTTTCCCACTTGCACTAGAGTCAATAATCTAGTTACATTGTGATGAATCGAACACCCATAGAGTTCTGGTGCTGATCATGTTTTGCCTTAGGGAGAGGTTTAGTCAACGGATCTGCGACATTCAGATCCGTGTGCACTTTACAAATCTCTATGTCTCCATCTTGAACATTTTCACGAATGGAGTTGAAGCGACGCTTGATGTGCCTAGTCTTCTTGTGAAACCTGGGCTCCATTGCAAGTGCAATAGCTCCAGTGTTGTCATAGAAGAGCTTGATTGGCCCCGACGCATTGGGTATGACTCCGAGGTCGGTGATGAACTCCTTCACCCAAATTGCTTCATGTGCTGCCTCCGAGGCTGCCATGTACTTCGCTTCACATGTAGATCCCGCCACGACGCTCTGCTTGCAACTGCACCAGCTTACTGCCCCACCATTCAAAATATACACGTATCCGGTTTGTGACTTAGAGTCATCCAGATCTGTGTCGAAGCTAGCATCGACGTAACCTTTTACGATGAGCTCTTCGTCACCTCCATAAACGAGAAACATTTCCTTAGTCCTTTTCAGGTACTTCAGGATATTCTTGACCGCTGTCCAGTGTTCCTTGCCGGGATTACTTTGGTACCTACCTACCAAACTTACGGCAAGGTTTACATCAGGTCTGGTACACAGCATGGCATACATAATAGAACCTATGGCTGAGGCATAGGGGATGACACTCATCTCTTCTATATCTTCTGCCGTGGTCGGACATTGAGCTGAGCTCAATTTCACACCTTGTAACACAGGTAAGAACCCCTTCTTAGATTGATCCATATTGAACTTCTTCAATATCTTATCAAGGTATGTGCTTTGTGAAAGACCTATGAGGCGTCTCGATCTATCTCTATAGATCTTGATGCCTAATATATAAGCAGCTTCTCCAAGGTCCTTCATTGAAAAACTCTTATTCAAGTAGGCCTTGATGCTGTCCAAAAGTTCTATATCATTTCCCATCAAAAGTATGTCGTCTACATATAATATGAGAAATGCTACGGAGCTCCCACTCACTTTCTTGTAAACACAGGCTTCTCCATAAGTCTGTGTAAACCCAAACGCTTTAATCATCTCATCAAAGCGAATGTTCCAACTCCGAGATGCTTGCACCAGCCCATAAATCGAGCATTGGAGCTTGCACACCTTGTCAGCATTCTTAGGATCGACAAAACCTTCCGGCTGCATCATATACAATTCTTCCTTAAGGAAACCATTAAGGAATGCCGTTTTGACGTCCATTTGCCATATCTCATAATCATAGTATGCGGCAATTGCTAACATGATTCGGACGGACTTCAGCTTCGCTACCGGTGAGAAAGTCTCATCGTAGTCAACCCCTTGAACTTGTCGATAACCCTTAGCGACAAGCCGAGCTTTATAGATGGTCACATTACCATCCGCGTCTGTCTTCTTCTTAAAGATCCATTTATTTTCTATGGCTCGCCATTCAACGGGCAAGTCAGTCAAAGTCCATACTTCATTTTCATACATGGATCCTATCTCGGATTTCATGGCTTCCAGCCATTTGTCGGAATCCGGGCCCGCCATTGCTTCCTCATAGTTCGAAGGTTCACCGTTGTCTAACAACATGATTTCCAAGACAGGGTTACCGTACCACTCTGGTGCGGAACGTGTCCTTGTGGACCTTCGAATTTCAGTAGGAGCTTGATCAGAAGCATCTTGATCATCATTATTAATTTCCTCTCTAGTCGGTGCAGGCACCTCAGAAACGTTTTCTTGAGTTTCGCCATTTTCCGGTTCAAGAGGTAACACTTCATCAAGTTCTACTTTCCTCCCACTTACTTCTTTCGAGAGAAACTCTTTCTCCAGAAAGGATCCATTCTTGGCTACAAAGATCTTGCCTTCGGATCTGAGGTAGAAGGTATACCCAATAGTTTCTTTAGGGTAGCCTATGAAGTCGCATTTTTCCGACTTGGGTTCGAGCTTTTCAGGTTGAAGTTTCTTCACATAAGCATCGCATCCCCAAACTTTTAGAAACGACAGCTTAGGTTTCTTCCCAAACCATAATTCATACGGTGTCATCTCAACGGATTTCGACGAAGCCCTATTTAAAGTGAATGCGGCAGTCTCTAAAGCATAGCCCCAAAAAGATAGCGGTAAGTCGGTAAGAGACATCATAGATCGCACCATATCTAATAGAGTGCGATTACGACGTTCGGACACACCATTACGCTGAGGTGTTCCAGGCGGCGTGAGTTGTGAAACTATTCCACATTTTCTCAAGTGTGTGCCAAATTCGTGACTCAAGTATTCTCCTCCACGATCTGATCGTAGAAACTTGATCTTTCTATCACGTTGATTTTCAACCTCACTCTGAAATTCCTTGAACTTTTCAAAGGTCTCAGACTTGTGTTTCATTAAGTAGATATACCCATATCTACTCAAGTCATCAGTGAGGGTGAGAACATAACGATAGCCACCGCAAGCCTCAACACTCATTGGACCGCACACATCGGTATGTATGATTTCCAATAAGTTGGTTGCTCGCTCCATTGTTCCTGAGAACGAAGTCTTGGTCATTTTCCCCATGAGGCATGGTTCGCACGTGTCAAATGATTCATAATCAAGAGGCTCTAAAAGTCCATCCGCGTGGAGCTTCTTCATGCGTTTGACACCTATGTGACCAAGGCGGCAGTGCCACAAATATGTGAGACTATTGTTATCAACTTTCACTCTTTTGGTATTCACACTATGAATATGTGTATCATCACGTACGAGATTCATTAAGAATAAACCATTAACCATCAGAGCATGACCATAAAACATATCTCTCATATAAATAGAACAACCATTATTCTCGGATTTAAATGAGTAGCCATCTCGAATTAAGCGAGATCCAGATACAATGTTCATGCTCAAACTTGGCACTAAATAACAATTATTGAGGTTTAAAACTAATCCCGTAGGTAAATGTAGAGGCAGCGTGCCGACGGCGATCACATCGACCTTGGAACCATTCCCGACGCGCATCGTCACCTCGTCCCTCGCCAGTCTCCGTTTATTCCGCAGCTCCTGCTTTGAGTTACAAATGTGAGCAACTGCACCGGTATCAAATACCCAAGAGCTACTACGAGTACTGGTAAGGTACACATCAATTACATGTATATCACATATACCTTTGGTTTTGCCGGCCTTCTTGTCCGCTAAGTATTTGGGGCAGTTCCGCTTCCAGTGACCACTTCCCTTGCAATAAAAGCACTCAGTTTCGGGCTTGGGTCCATTCTTTGGCTTCTTCCCGGCAACTTGCTTACCGGGCGCGGCAACTTCCTTGCCGTCCTTCTTGAAGTTCTTTTTACCCTTGCCCTTCTTGAACTTAGTGGTTTTATTCACCATCAAAACTTGATGCTCCTTCTTGATTTCTACCTCTGCTGATTTCAGCATAGCATATACCTCAGGAATGGTCTTTACCATCCCCTGCATATTATAGTTCATCACAAAGCTCTTGTAGCTAGGTGGAAGCGACTGGAGGATTCTGTCAATGACCGCTTCATCTGGGAGATTAACTTCCAGTTGAGTCATGCGGTTGTGCAACCCAGACATTTTGAGTATATGTTCACTGACAGAACTATTTTCCTCCATCTTACAGCTAAAGAATTTGTCGGAGACTTCATATCTCTCGACCCGGGCATGAGCTTGGAAAACCATTTTCAGCTCTTCGAACATCTCATATGCTCCATGTCTCTCAAAATGCTTTTGGAGTCCCGGCTCTAAGCTGTAAAGCATGCCGCACTGAACGAGGGAGTAATCATCGCAGCGTGACTGCCAAGCGTTCATAACGTCTTGTTCTGCAGGGAGAATAGGTGCGTCACCCAGCGGTGCTCTTAGGACATAATCTTTCTTGGCAGCTATGAGGATAATCCTCAGGTTCCGGACCCAGTCCGTATAGTTGCTACCATCGTCTTTCAGCTTGGTTTTCTCTAGGAACGCGTTGAAGTTGAGGACTACGTTGGCCATTTGATCTACAAGACATATTGTAAATATTTAGACTAAGTTCATGATAATAAAGTTCATTTAATCAAATTATTTAATGAACTCCCACTTAGATAGACATCCCTCTTCTAGTCATCTAAGTATTACATGATCCGAGTCAACTAGGCCGTGTCCGATCATCACGTGAGACGGACTAGTCAACATCGGTGAACATCTTCATGTTGATCGTATCTTCTATACGACTCATGCTCGACCTTTCGGTCTTCTGTGTTCCGAGGCCATGTCTGTACATGCTAGGCTCGTCAAGTCAACCTAAGTGTTTTGCGTGTGTAAATCTGTCTTACACCCGTTGTATGCGAACGTAAGGACCTATCACACCCGATCATCACGTGGTGCTTCGGAACGACGAACCTTAGCAACGGTGCACAGTTAGGGTGAACACTTGCTTGAAATTATTATGAGGGATCATCTTATTTACTACCGTCATTCTAAGTAAACAAGATGCAAAACATGATAAACATCACATGCAATCAAATAATAAACGTGACATGATATGGCCAATATCACATAGCTCCTTCGATCTCCATCTTGGGGCTCCATGATCATCTTGTCACCGGCTTGACACCATGATCTTCATCATCATGATCTTCATCATCGTGTCTCCATGAAGTTGCTCGCCAACTATTACTTCTACTACTATGGCTAACGCGTTTAGCAATAAAGTAAAGTAATTTACATGGCGATTCTCAATGACACGCAGGTCATACAAAAAATAAAGACAACTCCTATGGCTCCTGCCGGTTGTCATACTCATCGACATGCAAGTCGTGATTCCTATTACAATAGCATGAACATCTCATACATCACATATAGATCATTCATCATTCATCACAACTTTGGCCATATCATATCACAAAGAACTTGCTGCAAAAACAAGTTAGACGTCCTCTAATTGTTGTTGCAAGTTTTACGTGGCTGAATTAGGGTTCTAGCAAGAACGTTTTCTTACCTACGTTCAAACCACAACGTGATTTGTCAATCTCTATTTACCCTTCATAAGGACCCTGTTCATCAAATCCGATCCAACTAAAGTAGGAGAGACAGACACCCGCCAGCCACCTTATGCAACTAGTGCATGTTAGTCGGTGGAACCGGTCTCACGTAAGCGTACGTGTAAGGTTGGTCCGGGCCGCTTCATCCCACAATACCGCTGAATCAAGATTGACTAGTAACGGCAAGAAGAATTGACAACATCTACGCCCACAACAAATTGTGTTCTACTCGCACAAGAAGAACTATGCATAGACCTAGCTCATGATGCCACTGTTGGGGAACGTTGCAGAAAATTAAAATTTTTCCTACGGTTTCACCAAGATCCATCTATGAGTTCATCTAGCAACGAGTATTCAGATAAGATAGCATCTACATACCACTTTGTAGATCGCAACGGAAGCGTTCGAGTGAACGTGGATGAGGTAGTCGTACTTGCCGTGATCCAATTCACCGATGATCTAGTACCGAACGGACGGCACCTCCGCGTTCAACACACGTACGGGACGGGAGACGTCTCCTCCTTCTTGATCCAGCAAGGGGGAAGGAGAGGTTGAGGAAGATCCAGCACGACGGTGTGGTGGTGGATGCAGCAGAACTCCGGCAGGGCTTCGCTAAGCAACTACGGGAGGAGGAGGAGGTGTTGCAGGGAGGAGGGAGGAGCCAGGGCATAGGGTTGGTTTGCTCCTCCTTTTCCCCACTATATATAGGGCCAAGGGAGAGGGGGAGGCGCAGCCCTTGCCCCTTCCTCCAAGGAAGGGTGCGGCCAAGGGTGGGGAGGAGTCCATCCTCCCCAAGGCACCTCGGAGGTGCCTTCCCCTTGTAGGACTCTCCCCCTTTTTTTCTCTCT
Organism: Aegilops umbellulata; assembly: GCA_032464435.1. Taxonomy (NCBI): domain Eukaryota; kingdom Viridiplantae; phylum Streptophyta; class Magnoliopsida; order Poales; family Poaceae; genus Aegilops; species Aegilops umbellulata. The sequence continues at coordinate 354,753,232 of CP136058.1, forward strand.
TGGCGCATGGGCCCTTGGGGCTGGTGCCCTTGGCCCATGTAGGCCAGGGCGCACCCCCTTATAGCCCATGTGGCCCCCCGGGGCAGGTGGACCCGCCCGGTGGACCGCCGGGACCCCTCCGGTGGTCCCGGTACAATACCGATAACACCGAAACTTGTCCCGATGGCCAAAATAGCACTTCCTATATATAATTCTTTACCTCCGGACCATTCCGGAACTACTCGTGACGTCCGGGATCTCATCCGAGACTCCTAACAACATTCGGGTTACTGCACATACATATCTTCACAACCCTAGCGTCACCGAACCTTAAGTGTGTAGACCCTACGGGTTCGGGAGACATGCAGACATGACCGAGACAGCTCTCGGGCAATAACCAACAGCGGGATCTGGATACCCATGTTGGCTCCCACATACTCCACGATGATCTCATCGGATGAACCACGATGTCAAGGATTCAATTAATCCCGTATACGATTCCCTTTGTCAATCGGTATTTTACTTGCCTGAGATTCGATCGTCGGTATACCAATACCTCGTTCAATCTCGTTACAGGCAAGTCACTTTTCTCGTACCGTAATGCATGATCCCGTGATCAAACACTTTGGTCACATTGAGCTCATTGTGATGATGCATTACCGAGAGGGCCCGGTGATACCTCTCCATCAAGCGGAGTGACAAATCCCAGTCTCGATCCATGTCAACCCAACAGACACTTTCAGAGATACCCGTAGCATACCTTTATAGTCACCCAGTTACGTTGTGACGTTTGGCACACCCAAAGCACTCCTACGGTATCCGGGAGTTACACGATCTCATGGTCTAAGGAAAGGATACTTGACATTGGAAAACTCTAGCAAACGAACTAAGCGATCTTATGCTATGTTTAGAATTGGGTCTTGTCCATCACATCATTCTCCTAATGATGTGATCCCGTTATCGATGACATCCAATGTCCATAGTCAGGAAACCATGACTATCTGTCGATCAACGAGCTAGTCAACTAGAGGCTCACTAGGGACATGTTGTTGTCTGTTATTCACACATGTATTACGATTTCCGGTTAACACAATTATAGCACGAATAAAGACAATTATCATGAATAAGGAAATATAATAATAATGCTTTTATTATTGCCTCTAGGGCATATTTCCAACAGTCTCCCACTTGCACTAGAGTCAATAATCTAGTTACATTGTGATGAATCGAACACCCATAGAGTTCTGGTGCTGATCATGTTTTGCCTTAGGGAGAGGTTTAGTCAACGGATCTGCGACATTCAGATCCGTGTGCACTTTACAAATCTCTATGTCTCCATCTTGAACATTTTCACGAATGGAGTTGAAGCGACGCTTGATGTGCCTAGTCTTCTTGTGAAACCTGGGCTCCTTTGCAAGTGCAATAGCTCCAGTGTTGTCATAGAAGAGCTTGATTGGCCCCGACGCATTGGGTATGACTCCGAGGTCGGTGATGAACTCCTTCACCCAAATTGCTTCATGTGCTGCCTCCAAGGCTGCCATGTACTCCGCTTCACATGTAGATCCCGCCACGACGCTCTGCTTGCAACTGCACCAGCTTACTGCCCCACCATTCAAAATATACACGTATCCCGTTTGTGACTTAGAGCCATCTAGATCTGTGTCGAAGCTAGCATCGACGTAACCTTTTACGATGAGCTCTTCGTCACCTCCATAAACGAGAAACATTTCCTTAGTCCTTTTCAGGTACTTCAGGATATTCTTGACCGCTGTCCAGTGTTCCTTGCCGGGATTACTTTGGTACCTACCTACCAAACTTACGGCAAGGTTTACATCACGTCTGGTACACAGCATGGCATACATAATAGAACCTATTGCTGAGGCATAGGGGATGACACTCATCTCTTCTATATCTTCTGCCGTGGTCGGACATTGAGCTGAGCTCAATTTCACACCTTGTAACACAGGTAAGAACCCCTTCTTAGATTGATCCATATTGAACTTCTTCAATATCTTATCAAGGTATGTGCTTTGTGAAAGACCTATGAGGCGTCTCGATCTATCTCTATAGATCTTGATGCCTAATATATAAGCAGCTTCTCTAAGGTCCTTCATTGAAAAACTCTTATTCAAGTAGGCCTTGATGCTGTCCAAAAGTTCTATATCATTTCCCATCAAAAGTATGTCGTCTACATATAATATGAGAAATGCTACGGAGCTCCCACTCACTTTCTTGTAAACACAGGCTTCTCCATAAGTCTGTGTAAACCCAAACGCTTTGATCATCTCATCAAAGCGAATGTTCCAACTCCGAGATGCTTGCACCAGCCCATAAATCGAGCATTGGAGCTTGCACACCTTGTCAGCATTCTTAGGATCGACAAAACCTTCCGGCTGCATCATATACAATTCTTCCTTCAGGAAACCATTAAGGAATGCCGTTTTGACGTCCATTTGCCATATCTCATAATCATAGTATGCGGCAATTGCTAACATGATTCGGACAGACTTCAGCTTCGCTACCGGTGAGAAAGTCTCATCGTAGTCAACCCCTTGAACTTGTCGATAACCCTTAGCGACAAGCCGAGCTTTATAGATGGTCACATTACCATCCGCGTCTGTCTTCTTCTTAAAGATCCATTTATTTTCTATGGCTCGCCGTTCAACGGGCAAGTCAGTCAAAGTCCATACTTCGTTTTCATACATGGATCCTATCTCGGATTTCATGGCTTCCAGCCATTTGTCGGAATCCGGGCCCGCCATTGCTTCCTCATAGTTTGAAGGTTCACCGTTGTCTAACAACATGATTTCCAAGACAGGGTTACCGTACCACTCTGGTGCGGAACGTGTCCTTGTGGACCTTCGAATTTCAGTAGGAGCTTGATCAGAAGCATCTTGATCATCATCATTAATTTCCTCTCTAGTCGGTGCAGGCACCTCAGAAACGTTTTCTTGAGTTTCGCCATTTTCCGGTTCAAGAGGTAACACTTCATCAAGTTCTACTTTCCTCCCACTTACTTCTTTCGAGAGAAACTCTTTCTCCAGAAAGGATCCATTCTTGGCTACAAATATCTTGCCTTCGGATCTGAGGTAGAAGGTATACCCAACAGTTTCTTTAGGGTATCCTATGAAGTCGCATTTTTCCGACTTGGGTTCGAGCTTTTCAGGTTGAAGTTTCTTCACATAAGCATCGCATCCCCAAACTTTTAGAAACGACAGCTTAGGTTTCTTCCCAAACCATAATTCATACGGTGTCATCTCAACGGATTTCGACGAAGCCCTATTTAAAGTGAATGCGGCAGTCTCTAAAGCATAGCCCCAAAAAGATAGCGGTAAGTCGGTAAGAGACATCATAGATCGCACCATATCTAATAGAGTGCGATTACGACGTTCGGACACACCATTACGCTGAGGTGTTCCAGGCGGCGTGAGTTGTGAAACTATTCCACATTTTCTCAAGTGTGTGCCAAATTCGTGACTCAAGTATTCTCCTCCACGATCTGATCGTAGAAACTTGATCTTTCTATCACGTTGATTTTCAACCTCACTCTGAAATTCCTTGAACTTTTCAAAGGTCTCAGACTTGTGTTTCATTAAGTAGATATACCCATATCTACTCAAGTCATCAGTGAGGGTGAGAACATAACGATAGCCACCGCGAGCCTCAACACTCATTGGACCGCACACATCGGTATGTATGATTTCCAATAAGTTGGTTGCTCGCTCCATTGTTCCTGAGAACGGAGTCTTGGTCATTTTTCCCATGAGGCATGGTTCGCACGTGTCAAATGATTCATAATCAAGAGACTCTAAAAGTCCATCCGCGTGGAGCTTCTTCATGCGTTTGACACCTATGTGACCAAGGCGGCAGTGCCACAAATATGTGAGACTATTGTTATCAACTTTCACTCTTTTGGTATTCACACTATGAATATGTGTATCATCACGTACGAGATTCATTAAGAATAAACCATTAACCATCGGAGCATGACCATAAAACATATCTCTCATATAAATAGAACAACCATTATTCTCGGATTTAAATGAGTAGCCATCTCGAATTAAGCGAGATCCAGATACAATGTTCATGCTCAAACTACGTCGTCGATTGGGCCGAGACCCAGTACCTGCCGCCGGCTCTGGACCCCACTCACTTGCGCCTGCACTTTAACGGGTCCAAGATGCTTACCGGCTTGGGAGCCGGCGTCATCCTCACCTCTCCCAAAGGCGACAAGCTCAGATACACGCTGCAAGTTCACTTTGCCGCCTCCAACAACGTGGCCGAGTATGAGGCGCTCGTACACGGGCTCCGGCTTGCCAAAGAACTCGGCATACGCCGGATCCTGTGTTACGGCGACTCAGACTTGATAGTCCAGCAGTCATCCGGCGATTGGGACGCCAAGGACGCAAACATGGCAAGCTACCGCTTCCTTGTCCAGTAGATCAGCGGGTACTTTGAAGGATGCGAGTTCCTCCACGTACCACGAGCCGACAATGGGCCAGCAGATGCCCTGGCTTGATTAGGCTCCACTCGGCAGGCAATACCAACCAGCGTCTCTCTGCAACGCCTCCTCAAGCCGTCTATAAAACCGTCTCCAGAGTCCGATTCCATCTTCGTGCCGCCTAGCCCCGATGCAGCTGGATCCGGCTTGAAGAGCCAAGCAGGCAGCCCGGGGACTTCGATAGGCGGCGCGGGGACTTCAGCAGGCGGCTCGGGGACTTCCGTAGTCGCACCCGACCCGGGGACTTCTGAACCCGGCTCGGGGACTGCGGTAGTCGGCCCGGGGACTGCACCAGCACCATAGGCGGCGGCCGACCCCAGCATTTCACAACCCAGCCCGCCCACCCTGGTTGCAGTAGCCGCGTTGGCAATAGAAGAAGTCACAGCTCCATCATGTGCCCAGCCCATCCTCAACTTCCTGACAAACCAAGAACTGCCGGCTGACGAGACAGAGGCAAGTGAAGTCCAACACCGAGCCGGAGCATACACAATCATCAACAGAGAGCTCGTCACGCGCAGCGTCACTGGAATCTTCCAGCGATGCGTTGAACAAGAGAAGGGCATAGCAATCCTCAGAGACATTCACCAAGGTGAATGCGGTCACCATGCGGCCTCAAGATCACTAGTCGCCAAAGCTTTCCGCCATGGATTCTTTTGGCCGACTGCTTTGGACGACGCCAACGAACTAGTCAAGAATTGCAAAGGGTGCCATGTCTTCAGCTCCAAGCAACACCTGCCGGCTTTGGCACTCAAGACCATTCCCCTCACTTGGCCCTTTGCTGTTTGGGGTCTGGACATGGTGGGCCCATTCAAGACGGCGCGCGGCGGCATGACACATCTGCTTGTCGCCGTGGACGAGTTCACCAAGTGGATCGGCAAAGCCGATCAAGAAGCTGAATGGGTCGACTGCCGTGACATTCATCGCAGATATAACAACTCGGTACGGCATGCCGCACATCATCATCACCGACAACGGCACAAATTTTGCCAAGGGAGCCTTGGCACGTTTCTGCGCGACGCAGGGCATCCGACTGGACTTAGCGTCCGTTTCCCACCCGCAGTCAAACGGCCAAGTTGAACGAGCCAACGGCCTCATCCTTTCCGGCATCAAGCCCCGACTGGTCGTGCCACTGGAGCGTTCGGCCGGCTACTGGCTCGATGAGCTGCCGGCCGTCCTCTGGAGTCTGCGCACTACCCCAAACAGGTCAACCGGCTTCACTCCTTTCTTCCTCGTATATGGTGCCGAGGCGGTCATCCCAACCGACATCGAGTTCGACTCGCCTCGGGTGACCATGTACACGGAAGCTGTCGTGGACTTGTCACGGCAGATGTCCTAGCGAAAGGACTTAGTCGTGGAGCCATCGCAACGGGTTAACTTGAAGGGGTTAAAGCGGACGCAAGGACGCGGTGTTTATACTAGTTCGGCCCCTTCAATGAAGGTAAAAGCCTATGTCTAGTTGTGATGGGATTGATGGGTTTCGAGGGCTTAGGGAGCGATAAGCTTCGCCTAAACCTCGAGTTCTTGTTCTCTGTCCTTAAACCGCCGTCGGGTCGTCCCCTTATATACACGGGTGACGCCCGTCGGTCTGTAAAGTTCCAACCCCCGGTTCATAAACGTGCCCGGGTCGGTCTCTCTATTCCTAACTTACAATGCAAGTTTACCTCAGAGGTTTACGCCGTAAACCTCTAAACCGATTATAGGCTTCGGGCCCTTCTATTTCTCCTTGGGCTTTAACATCTCGGGTCCATTGACTGAGCTAACCCGGGCCCTATAGGCCGGTTTACCCCAACTAGCAATATCCCCAACATTAGGCCCCAGATTGATTTGAACGGGTTCATGTCAATCCTTAATAAGAATTTCTGTCTTCAACTGTCTTCCAGTAACTGTTAAACCGCCGTTTCTTCGTCTCCTTTTGCTGCGGTAAGCCGATATGACGTCAGCGCAAAGTTACCATCTCCTTTTACTAATCCGCAATAAACAGGGCGACGGCTGGGCTCCCGAAATCACCGGCCCCTGGATTCGCGCGCCTGGCACGTGCGCCGCGCCTTATAAATAGGACTTGAAGGCCATCTTCCTTTCCTCCCTTTCGTCCCCTTCTTCGTCTTCCTCGCAACCCAGACCTCGGAGCTCTGCCGCCGCCGTCAGCTACCGCCTCAACTCCGGCCGCTGCATCACCCTGATCGGACCAGAGTACCGCGGCGACCTTCCACATCCGTTTGGACTCCGGTAAGGCTCCTGTTCTTCTTGCTGTAGATCTGTTCTAGGGTTCGTCCTCGTACCACTGTTCCTTGTTCATCTTCATAACAGCATTTGCGAACAGATGATGATACCTATATTGTGATTTGTAGTCCCTCTCAGTATTCGCCATAAATCTGTATTCATCTCCTTAGATCCCACTCATTTCCCTGCTTGTCGAACTTATGTTGTTCTGCTGCGAGCCAAACCTCATATTTTTATTTCTTTTTCGCCCTAGCTGTAGATCCATTGTTTTGAAAGAATCCGTACGGGATCTGTTTCTGCTTTCATATTCACAACTGTTAGATCTGGTCGGTTTAACTTGTAGCAGAGCGAGCACTCCAATCCATATATCCGTTAGTCCCCTTGATGAACCGCTAGATGATATCATTGTAGATAACCTCACTCTATATAAGAGCATCTTCGGTTTACAATCACACTTGTTCTCAAACCGGAATACCTTTGTCTTGTAGATTTCCTCATGGCAAAACAGGTGTACGAATGCAACTGGGTTCCCTCTCGCATCACTGAGACCCAATTAAACAACTTAGTTCTGACTGGCGCTTTGAGTAGCAAAAATGCCATCCATTGGAGGGTTCCAGGGGATGAATGTCCTCCTACCCCACAGGAGGGAGAAGTGGTGGTGTTTGCGGATCACCTGGCCCGGGGCTTTAATCCACCCGGTTCAAAATTTTACCGGGACGTCCTGGCTAACTTTAAGTTGAGCCCACAAGATGTTGGTCCAAACTCAGTCACGAATATCTGCCATTTTCAAGTGCTTTGTGAGGTGTACTTCCAGGAGGAACCTACTGTAGAGCTGTTCCGAGACTGTTTTCATTTGAACCGACGTACTGAATTCACCGACGGCCCTAATATGGAACTGGGTGGTATGGCGATTCAAAAGAGGAAAGAAGTGACCTGTCCTCATGCCAAGTTGCATAGTCATCCGCAAGAATGGAATCACACTTGGTTCTCTTGCAAGGATACTTCTCCTGCTGAAGAAAATCCTCTGCCTGGCTTTCATCCAGAGAGACTTAGCAATACACACCCCTTCCCCCCAAGACTAACCGCCAAAGAGAGGAGTAAGTATGCCCCTCAGCTGTCCAAGCTCAGAGCCTTCATGGCCAACGGTTTAACGGGGGTGGATCTTGCCCGTTGCTGGATTTCATGGAGCATCCTGCCCCTTAGCATTCGCTCCGGTTTAATGTGCCAATACACGGGCCGGGTTGATGATCCCTTGAGGCACTGCAACATTCAGCTGACGGAAGACGAAGTTACTGAAGCTGTGAAAAAGATGCTGAATGAACCGGAATACGTTTGCGCCCGAACTGGCCTGCTTCCCTTTTGTGCTATAAACAAACCACCTGCTGTAAGCATCTCACCTCTGTTTGTTATAGAAGTTATGATCTCCTTATATACATTTTGTCAACTCCAGTCCTTTCTGAGACAGGGAGATGATCCGTTTTGGAGCAAGAAGTTTCAAGAGCCGACCGAAAAGGTAACCCGACCCAAAACGAGGGTGAAGAAGCCCGCTCAGAAGAAAAGGAACACTGCTTCCTCTACCCCGGATTTAGAGGAGGATGATGTGGGTAATCCGGACCTTGGGGTAGACCTTGATTCAGTTGGCTTACTTTTTATACGTCTTATTGACGATGATATTTGTCAGGACGACGCTGAAGCGAGTAATGCTGAAGGCCCAGAGGTAACTATTCTTTCTTCTAATGCAGTTCCTTTGCCTTTGAAAAGATCTCGCCAAGCAAACCGGAAAATTAGATTTTCTCATCCTCTTGCTTACTTGGATCCCAAATTTCTTGTGAAGACCCAGCAACATGAAGCTCGACGCACCACCCGGCATAGCGGCCAGGTAGTTACCTCCGCCGGTTTACCGAACAGCCCGGTTCGGAAACGCCGCTCAGAGGTCTCCGATTTATGCGCTAGCTTTCCTCCTAAAGCAGGTTTAACTCGTCAGCCTCTTAATCCATCTGACTCCGATTATCAGGTCACTTCCCATTCCTCTTCTGGTGAATCTTCAGCCACTCAACTGCCACCGCTAAAGACAGTTATTGGGTAAGTTGGACCGATCACAACACATTTCTATATGGTTTTCTTAATCCATCTTATACCGTTTTTTCAATCTTTGGGTCTTTCCCAGGGCTAAACCTAGACCGAGCAAGAAAGCTCGTCTGGATAACCCGGCCGAAGGAACTGCCGCTCCTGAACCGGAGAGAACTCCTGGTGCTGATGCTCTGTGTCGTGAAAACATTCAGAATTATCTACCTCCACAAGACGACGCCTATGCTGAAGCAAGGCCTACCGATCCTGCCAGCCGTACTGATCAGCCTGCTAGTCCTGTTCGGGTTGAGGAATCCATCCCCCCTTCTGGAACTAGTGATAAACCGACAGCGCCAATGCAGAGCAGCGACTCCAAAGATGATGATGTTGTAATTACCGGCATTGGTCGCTCTGAACCGGGGAATTCCGCTATTCTGGCCAAGCATACTGCCAAGGAAGAAATCTCGGCCATAAAGGGCAAATGGGACGTTGATTCCTCCACGTATGCCGCTTTGAGCGCCCCAGATCTTTATTCTGGGTACCTGAACCGACTGTAAACCAGTCGTGATTATGAAGCCGGCATGATCAGGATGATGAAGGAGAAACTTGAGGTAACTTTCTCGTGCTTCATTCCATTGCAACTTAGCTTATCAATTTTTCCAAACCGAGATGGTAATCCGAATCAGGCTGCCTTGACAACTAAGGTCCGGTTTAAAAACCCCGGGCTTCCACATAGGTCGTAACCAGAAAGCATTATCAAATACCTATTAGCCCCCAAGTACCAAGTTTAAATACTTGTATAAACCCTGGGACTTTGCAATTGAAAACATGCATTAAGATCAAGTACGCATTAGCCCCCAAGTATCGAGCACATAACTTGCTTGTGTGGTTGATACTTCTAAACCGTGCAATATTTTCTGAACACTGCTGATGACCTGCTGCAGGGGGATCTGAAGACCAAAGAGAAACAAGTCTCGGACCTTCAGGAAACTCTAAAAACCCAGCAGGCTGAAACTGCAAAAGCGAAGGAGGAATTGACTAATGCCTTAACCGTTATGGAACAGCTGAAAGAAAGCCACAAAAAGGAACAAGCTGATTGGGCTACTGAAAAAGCTCTTTTGACGAAGAGGGCTGAAAATGCCGAAGCTGCTCTCAAACCGGTGGTTGATGAATTATCCACCGTGAAGCGACAAATACACTCCATGACCTCTGCCATCTTTGGTAAATTTCTTTCGATGCCCTTCTTCCAATTTGCACCTTGTCTGCTATATCCTATGTCCGGTTTGTAATCCATCCTGAAACACTGCAGGCACACGTATTGGACACTTGGGTTCTGATGTGCGGATGAAACTCAAAGCCGCCTATACCCTGATTGAACAGTTGTACACCGGAGCACAGAGAGCTATCACCACTGCATCGCATAACAACCCTGCACCGTCTCTGATTCAAGACACGTTAAAAAGGCTATCCATGCTTCCAGCCCGGATTGAAGAGTTGAAAAGATCAGCTGCTCGAACTGGAGCCATCACTGCTCTGATCCGGGCCAAAGCGTGGGTACCAGATTTCGATCCTGTCGAAGCGGCCCAAGGATATCCCAGCTTGAAAGAAGATGGTTCAGATTTTGGCGAAAATGACTTGAGGGCGATAAACCGGGCGGTGCGCCCCCTAGCTTGTCAATTGGCTGAAGAGGCAGATCTGACACATTACCAGGCCCAATATGATAACCAGAACAAACGAGTAGCTGCCCCGGTCCCTGAAGCGGAAAACCTCATTCCTCCAATCCGTAAGCATACCTACGCCCCTGACATTGAACCGTCTTTGCTGATCCACGAAGAAGCTGTCTTTCAAGCGCTAATGGGAATCGACTGGACCACTGCTGATTTCCAGCCAATGGGTAGCCAAGATAAAGCTGAAGCGGCGCAAGATGATCCACAGCCTTCGAACCGAGGCGGCGAACGGGCGTAATCAACGCTCCGGTTCACCTTAATTGGCGACGTTTAATTCGTCAAAAAACAATATATTCAGGCACTACGCTGCCTTGTAATAAGATAGTTTAATACCTCTGCGTTTGAATGCACCTTTGCGCACGGGTACTGATGCCCTTTCCAACGACTTTTTCCAACCTATGTTTCCTGTCTTTACTGAGTACACAAGACGATCTTTCGGCCATCTGAATCGTGCTGCGCCTTTGCCAAACCGGGCAACTTGCCTCCGGGTTAGAAAACGGATCAGGCTGTGTCAGCTGAATCGGTTTAAAAGTACTTGACGTTCCGAAGAACAAAAAACACCACAGTAAAGGCAGAAAACAAAAACCAAATACGAGAGGACAACGCGATAGTAAAACGCATGCAAATAGTGGTTGCTATGAACCGTTCAGAAGGCGTGACCGTCGTCAAGACAAAAGAAACCAAGCCCCCAAGAGGTGTAGCTACGGTTCAGGTCGACTAGGTTCCTAACTGAATCGTGGCAAATATGCCGGTCAAATGGCATTGCATTGGTTCGGATTCGACCAAGCCCCCAAGTGACTCTGTGGCCAAGGGCCGATCAAGTGACATTGCGTTGGTTCGGACACGACCAAGCCCCCAAATGATTCATTGGCTAAAAGCCGATCAGAAGGCATTACCATCATCAAGACATGACCGAGCTCCCATAAGGTGTAACTACGGTTCAAGTCGATTAGGTCCCCAACTGATTCAGTGGCAAATGTGCCAGCCAGAAGGCATTACCGTCGTCAAGGCATGACTAAGCTCCCCGTAGGTGTAGCTACGGTTCAGGCCGACTAGGTCCCCAACTGACTTTATAAGGATAGCTATGTTCTCTTTGGTTCGAATACGACCTATGTTTGAACAGGAAGCCCCATGTTTGAGCCGTGCATCATGTCAGCAGGTCCTCTTCTTGAACCGGGATCTTGAACCGGATATTTAAGAGCTTCACAGCTTTGTGGGAGACATCTTCCCTTGAACCGACTTTTAAACCGGAATCTTTACTTTGATCTTTTGTGAAGCGACCTCAAAGGGTAAATACGCATGATGTGAAGAACAGCAGAGACCCCGCTTTACTCGAGGCTCCGGTTTATTGTATTAATCATAATATCTATATGGTCATGATATGTACATAAACAGAGCCCAAGGCTCATGTATAATAGGGTCGAAGGTGAGCTATGTTCCACGGCCTGCTGGTCTCCTCCTCTGAAGTGCGTGAATCCTTGCGCTCTCGAATATCAATTAGGTAGTACGACCCATTATTCAGATTCTTGCTGACCACAAAAGGCCCCTCCCAAGGCGGGGATAATTTATGCTGATCAGACTGATCCTGGATGAGCCGAAGCACCAAATCCCCCTCCTGAAAGGTTCTGGTCCTAACCCGACGGCTGTGGTAACGACGAAGATCTTGCTGGTAAATCGCTGAACGGGCAGCCGCTAAGTCACGTTCCTCATCCAACAAGTCAAGAGCGTTCTGCCGTGCCTGCTCGTTGTCCGCTTCAACATACGCTGCCACACGAGGTGAGTCATGTCGTATATCACTTGAGAGAACCGCCTCTGCTCCATAGACCATAAAAAACGGCGTAAACCCCGTGGACCTGTTAGGCGTGGTGTTGATGCTCCATAATACAGACGGTAGCTCCTCCACCCAACAACCCGGCGTCCTTTGCAAAGGGACCAGGAGCCGGGGTTTGATACCTCTCAAGATTTCTTGATTTGCTCGTTCCGCCTGACCATTAGATTGTGGGTGAGCTACCGAGGAAACATCAAGCCGTATATGCTCACGTGCGCAGAACTCTTTCATGGCCCCCTTGGATAGATTGGTACCATTATCTGTGATGATGCTGTGTGGAAAGTCAAAACGGAAGATCACCTTCTTTATAAACCGAACCGCCGTGGCCGCATCACATTTACTGACCGGTTCTGCCTCCACCCACTTTGTAAATTTGTCAACCGCCACCAGTAGGTGGGTCTTCTTATCTTTGGAACGCTTAAAAGGCCCAACGATATCGAGCCCCCAAGTCGCAAACGGCCAAGTGATTGGAATCATCCGCAATTCTTGAGCCGGTATGTGCGCTCGTCTAGAAAATTTCTGGCAACCATCACATAACCTGACCAGGTCCTCTGCATCAGCATGAGCAGTTAACCAGTAGAAACCGTGGCGGAACGCTTTAGCCACCAATGATTTTGAACCGGCGTGGTGGCCGCAATCCCCTTCATGTATTTCACGTAATATCTCGCACCCCTCCTCAGGGGATACGCACCGTTGTAGTGCTCCTGACACGCTGCGATGATGTAGCTCCCCTTTGAGGATGGTCATAGACTTGGACCGCCGTACTATCTGTCGAGCCAAGCTTTCGTCTTCTGGCAACTCACCCCGGTTCATATATGCCAGATAAGGGAGCGTCCAATCCGGGGTGACGTGAAGAGTCGCTACTAATTGAGCCTCCGGATCCGGAACAGCCAACTCCAGCTCACCGGGTAACTGTACCGATGGGTGATACAATACATCCAAGAAAACATTGGGTGGGACCGGTTTACGCTGAGAGCCCAGGCGGCTTAAAGCGTCCGCTGCCTCATTCTTTCTGCGGTCCACATGGTCCACTTGATAGCCTTTGAAATGCCCGGCTACCATATCTACTTCACGTCGGTATGCAGCCATGAGCGGGTCCTTAGAATCCCAGGTGCCAGATACCTGCTGAGCCACCAGATCCGAATAACCAAAGCACCTAACTCTGCTCAGATTCATCTCTTTAGACATCCGAAGACCATGCAGCAAAGCTTCATACTCAGCCGCATTATTTGTACAGGGGAACATTAAACGGAGGACATAACAAAACTTATCACCTCGTGGGGAAGTTAAAACGACTCCAGCCCCCGACCCGTCAAAATGAATGGTCCAATAGGTGTTATCTGGCTTCTCCTCAGGCGCTTGTAACTCTGTCCAATCGTTTATGAAGTCAACAAGTGCTTGTGACTTTATGGCCGTCCGGGGTACGTATCTTAAATCGTGCGGCCCGAGCTCGATAGCCCACTTGGCAATCCGACCGGTCGCCTCCCGGTTCTGTATGATGTCACCCAAAGGAGCAGAACTGACCACCGTGATGGGGTGTCCTTGAAAATATTGCCTCAGCTTCCGGCTTGCCATAAAGACACCATATACCAGCTTCTGCCAATGTGGATACCTTTGTTTGGACTCGATAAGCACTTCACTGATATAGTAAACCGGTCGCTGAACCGGATGTTCCTTTCCAGCCTCCTTTCGTTCTACCACCATCGCCACACTAACCGCTCTGGCATTCGCAGCAACATATAACAGGAGTGGCTCTTTATCTACAGGGGCTGCCAACACTGGCGGATTGACTAGCTGTCGCTTCAAGTCCTCAAACGCTTTATCAGCCTCCGGACTCCAGACAAATTGATCCGTCTTCTTGAGCATTTGATACAAGGGGATCGCCTTTTCACCGAGGCGACTGATAAACCGGCTTAACGCTGCAATCCGCCCGGCCATGCGCTGAACATCATTGACGCATTTCGGTTTGGCCAGGGAGGTGATGGCTGTGATCTTTTCCGGATTGGCCTCAATTCCTCTATGGGACACTAAAAATCCCAACAACTTGCCTGCAGGCACACCAAAAACACATTTAGCTGGGTTGAGCATCATTTGGTACACTCTCAAGTTATCGAAAGTCTCCTTCAAATCGTCAACCAGGGTCTCCTTCTTTCGTGACTTGACCACAATATCATCCACATAAGCATGCACATTACGACCAATCTGCTCGTGGAGGCAATTTTGCACACCTCGTTGATAAGTAGCCTGCGCACTCTTAAGCCCGAAGGGCATAGACATATAGCAGAAGGCTCCAAAGGGAGTAATGAACGTCGTCTTCTCCTGGTCCTTAACTGCCATCTTGATCTGATGATAACCCGAATAAGCATCCAAAAAACTCAAACGCTCGCAACCTGCCGTAGCATCAATGATCTGATCAATCCGGGGGAGAGCAAAAGGATCCGCTGGACAAGCTTTATTCAAGTCTGTGTAATCCACACACATGCGCCAGGTGCCGTTTTTCTTAAGAACCAGCACCGGATTAGCAAGCCATTCGGGATGAAAAACCTCAATGATAAACCCAGCTGCCAGGAGCCTGGCCACTTCCTCACCAATCGCTTTACGTCTCTCTTCGTTAAACCGGCGTAGGAACTGCTTTACCGGTTTATACTTAGGATCCACATTAAGGGTGTGCTCAGCGAGTCGCCTCGGTACACCAGGCATGTCAGACGGCTTCCATGCAAAGATGTCCCGATTCTCACGGATGAACTCGATGAGCGCGCTTTCCTATTTTGGATCCAGGTTTGCACTGATGCTGAACTGCTTGGACGAATCGCCAGGTACGAAGTCAACAAGCTTAGTTTCGGCAGCCGATTTGAACTTCAAGGCCGGATCGTGGTCCGTGGTTGGCTTCTTCAACGAAGTCATGTCCTCCGGGTCAACACTGTCTTTGTACTGCTTTAGCTCCTCCGTAGCACAAACCGATTCTGCATAAGTCGCATCCCCTTCCTCGCATTCCAAAGCGATTCGACGACTCCCATGAACCGTTATAGTGCCCTTGTAACCCGGCATCTTGAGTTGCAGATATACATAGCAGGGCCGTGCCATAAATTTTGCATAGGCTGGCCGTCCGAACAAAGCGTGGTATGGACTTTGGATTTTAACCACTTCGAACGTCAGCGTCTCTGATCTGGAATCATGACTATCGCCGAAGACCACTTCAAGGGCTATCTTACCAACCGGGTACGCAGACTTGCCAGGCACCACCCCGTGGAACACTGTATTGGTCGGTTTGAGATCCTTGTCTACCAGTCCCATGCGGCGGAAGGTCTCATAATACAAAATGTTAATGCTGCTCCCTCCATCCATGAGCACCTTGCTGAGCTTATAACCTCCCACTTGAGGCGCCACCACCAATGCCAACTGACACGGATTATAAACCCTGGGAGGGTGATCTTCTCGGCTCCATATGATAGGCTGTTCCGACCAGCGCAGATAATGAGGCGTGGCCGGTTCGATAGCACTAACTGCCCGTCTCTGAAGCTTTCTATCCCGTTTATCCAAGCTTGTAGTAAAGACATGATACTGTCCACCGCTCAACTGTTTCGGGTTGTTCTGATAACCTGATTGCTGCTGTCCGTAACCGCTTTGATTACTTTGATTATTTTGGCTGTCCTGTCCGCCCGGATTACCATGGAACCCTGGACCGGAATTTCCGCCACCGTATCCTGATCCGGAACCTGAACCGCCGCCGGAGCTGTGATCATACTGGAAAGTGTTTGAGCTTTTGAATTCCTTCATGATATAACAATCCTTCCAAAGATGGGTTGCTGGTTCCTCTTTTGTTCCGTGCTTCGGGCAGGGCTGGTTTAAGAAAAAATTCAAACGCTCCGGATTAGGACCGGGATTTGCGCGGAAACTTGGCTGTTTCCCCTTACGCCGCTGGCCCTTATTCTGTGCACTTGTGTTGGCCACAAAATCCATGCTCCCGTCCAGTTTACGCTTACCTCCGCCTCCATTACCTGTCGGTCGATGTTGCTGGCCTTTGGTGTTGCTATTCTTCTTTCCCTTCCCTGCTTTGTCATCACCAGAGTGGGGGTCCTTGGTACTGTCAGAATCCGCATACTTCACTAAAGCGGTCATGAGCGTTCCTATATCTGTACAATCACGCTTCATCCGGCCTAACTTTAGCTTCAAAGGGCCAAACCGACAGTTACTTTCCAACAGCACCACGGCGGTATCTGCGTTGATGCGATCTGACGAGTGCAAAACTTCTGATACCCGCCGTACCCAATGGGTAGTTGACTCCCCTTCTTGCTGAACGCAGGCTGCTAGGTCAACTATCGACATTGGCTGTTTGCACGTGTCCTTGAAATTCTTGATAAACCGGGCGCTCAATTGGGCCCACGAACTAATAGAATTAGGCGGTAAGCTCTTTAGCCAAGTCCGGGCCGTTCCTTCTAACATCATAGTGAAATACTTGGCACACGCCGTGTCATCCACATCCAGCATCTCCATAGCCATCTCATAGCTCTCCACCCATGTCTCCGGAGGCTGATCTGCCGTGTAGTTTGGTACCTTGCGAGGGCCTTTGAAGTCTTTGGGCAGGCGTACGTTGCGCAAAGCGGGAACAAGGCACGGTACTCCCAAAGAACTGGAGACCACCCCCGGTTCAACCGTAGCCGCTGGGAAGATAGGTGTAAACCGACGAGCCTGATGTTGCGCTGCTAATCCGGCCTCCCGCGCAGGGGTGCGATCCACATTCTCCTGAGCATTGTCGACGCCCGCCGGATTGTTGCCGCGGAGTGCTTCACGCCTGGCATTACTTGAAACAGCCGGCTCCTCCATGCGCCTACTATAGCTCCCGCTGGGGCGAGGGGTGGAGTGAATTCGATCACGGCTTTGCGAATATGCTTCTTGTTGGGCCAACGCGGTCCTAAGGAGCTCCTTGACCCGGCGTGTCTCTACATCCTGCGGTGAATCGCCTTCGATCGGAATGGCTTCCAACCGAGCTGCCGCCGCGACGAGGTTATCCATCGGGTTGGAATAATGACCTGACGGTGTTGGCACGGCCTGCGGTGTACCAGTGTCGTGACGGGGCAGGTTTATTATCCGGTGCTGAATCGGGGCGCCGGCTGTCGCCTCCGCACGGTTTACCCCCGGGGTGTTGAAGAGATTTCGGGCGTTGAGGGCTGCGGGCAATCGAGATCGGAATTTCCTCTTCAGGACTTCCTGAGACGCATTCTGGTCCATCATGAGCCTGTAAGCCTGTGCATCTAAAGAGGCGCGCTCTGCCGTCATCCTGATCTCTTCTGCCGCCAGCTCCGCTTTAGCTTGAGTGATCTGCTCTCTCACTTTGGCAATCTCAGCATTGTGAACCTCCTGATCCACCGGGTTGGCCTCCGCCATGAGCGCTGCCAGTGCGTCAAACAGGTCTGACAAAATTTGGGCTGGTGAATCCGCAGGACCTCCTGCCCGCGCAGCTGTTGCCGCTGCCGATCCGGAGATCGCCGCTGCTGCAGTTGATGAACGTGGCGCCGCCTGTGTTCCAGCCATGAAGATCCCAACCCGATAGGGCAGATCAGAGGGGTCCGGAATACTGTTGCCATCGGAGCCGCCCCCAATCCGATCATCTTGCAGCTGGTAAAGAGATTCGGTTTCCCTGGTTGACGTTTCATCGCCGGAGTAGATGGCGGTTTCGTCACCTGATTCGGATCCTTCCTCGTAGCTTCCTCCGTGGATGACTCCCACGAAGGCGCGCTTCCTGGTCGGTTTAGCCAGGGTCGATCTCGTGCACTGAGCTGTCTCGACGAGGTCAGTGCAGACGCCTAGCTCGGGGCCTGGTTCACCGATCTTGCCGATGAAAACATGGATGCCGCCAAAGGGGACCCGGTACCCGTACTCGATCGAGCCAGCGTCGGGGCCCCAGCCTGTGCTGTCGATGTAGAGTTTTCCGCGACGGCTCTTGGTCATCCGACCCACAGCATAACCCTCGAGTCCTTCAAAGCGGCCCTCCAAAAACTTGAAACCATCTCGCGATAGCCCCACGGTGGGCGCCAACTGTCGTGGACTTGTCACGGCAGATGTCCTAGCGAAAGGACTTAGTCGTGGAGCCATCGCAACAGGTTAACTTGAAGGGGTTAAAGCGGACGCAAGGACGCGGTGTTTATACTAGTTCGGCCCCTTCAATGAAGGTAAAAGCCTACGTCTAGTTGTGATGGGATTGATGGGTTTCGAGGGCTTAGGGAGCGATAAGCTTCGCCTAAACCTCGAGTTCTTGTTCTCTGTCCTTAAACCGCCGTCGGGTCGTCCCCTTATATACACGGGTGACGCCCGTCGGTCTGTAAAGTTCCAACCCCCGGTTCATAAACGTGCCCGGGTCGGTCTCTCTATTCCTAACTTACAATGCAATTTTACCTTAGAGGTTTACGCCGTAAACCTCTAAACCGATTATAGGCTTCGGGCCCTTCTATTTCTCCTTGGGCTTTAACATCTCGGGTCCATTGAATGAGCTAACCCGGGCCCTATAGGCCGGTTTACCCCAACTAGCAATATCCCCAACAGAAGCGGAGGCCAAGGAAGCACGAGAAGACGGCGTCGACCTGCTGGAAGAAAGTTGACTGTTAGCCCTCAGCCGGTCAGCCATCTAACAGCAGGGTCTGCGCCGCTACCACAGCCGGAAGGTCAAGCCAAGATCCTTCCAAGAGGGCGACCTTGTGCTCCGGCTGATCCAGCGAACAGCCGGCCAACACAAACTGTCGGCCCCTTGGGAAGGCCCCTTCGTCATCAGCAGAGCGCTAGGAAACGACTCCTACTACCTGATCGATGCACAGAAGCCGAAGGCACGAAAAAGAGACGACTCCGGCAAGGAGTCGGAATGACCATGGAACGCCAACCTCCTCCGAAGATTTTACAGTTGAAATGCAGTATGTATCACGCTAACTTTTGTACTATGTACGAGACAATAGGCTCCCCGAGGAGAACTCGGGGACTGCCATCTTTCATCTATGAATGAAGATCATGCTTATGATTATGTCATTACATTTACTTCTCTCGTCCGGCACCGGGTTCGACTAGTCGGCCCGGGGACTGGCCGCCTTATGTTATATTACAAGTCCTACCCGCGGTCAGACAAGTAGTGTGCCGGCTCCAAAGCCCTCTCTTGCCAAAAGTCGCAGTTCGAAGAATCGGCTGTCCGGCTGGTAAGAGCCAAAGGCAGGAAAGGATGCCCACACGAAAAACGGCTAGGGACTAATGGACTAATATAACAAAAGCCGGTTTTTTCCCACCGTTGACCGACTACAAGAGTAGCCGGCTGGCCGGTTTCCATTCACTTCGCCACAATCTAAGAAAGCTCGAGTACTTGCCTTCCCCAAAAAAGATAGCCGAGTCCTTCCTTAGCCACAGACTGCAGAGCAGCTGCCGACTGGGAAGGCAGCAATCAGGGGAAGGCGGCAAAGGAAACAGCCTAAGGATAAAAAGCATACGAGAATGGAAGCCAAACACATGCATGATTATATTTACACAAAAGGCCTCGAAAAAGCCAACATTCAACATAGTTTGAATACACCCCCAGTGGGTGGAACTGCGCAAACTTAATAAAAATTGTTCAAAGAGTAACAAACAGGAAAAACAAAGATGGCATATCAAGCCATGGGAGCGACTGGCGTGTCGGGTTAGTCGGCTGAGACAGTAGCGCCGGCTGGAGGAGTGGCCGGCTGGTGAACCTCGGCGTGATGAACGCCTCCCGTAGAGGGCGCGCTAGCACGCGCCTCGTTGCTGGAGGTACGGTCATGCTAAGGCTGGCTGGTTGCTTCACCGGCCGGCTCGACGTGTTCGCCCTCCTCCCCTTCTTCGTCTTCACCTTCATCGCTGGAGGCGATCTCCTCCGCCGAGTCTTCACCCTCCGCCGGGTTCAGCCCGAACCACTCGTCCGGCTGGGCGACGTCGTTGCCGTCCACCTCAGGAGCGAAGACACTGGTGTCGGTAAAATCGGCAAGAGCTGAAGCACGCCGGATGATAGACGGCCGCACCTCCACCAGCTCTTCATCAGCCTCCTCCCGCCAAGTCCTCAGCTGCTCCAAATTCAGCCCGGGTTACCAGGCCCGGACGAACTCCAGCGCCCGCCTGGCGCCAGATCGGGCAGCAGAGGCCTTCTAGGCCTCGAAGCGGCCAACTGCCACCTCCAGCCAGTCGGCAGTCTGGCTCGGGGTGCAGGGAATCGCCTCGCTTGGCCAGAGGGCGGCCAGCACCTGCGCTCCAGCACGTTGGAGGCGGCGGAGCATGCCGTGTGCCGGCTGCAGCCGGGCTTGGATCGCCAAGAGCTGTTCCTCAAGTGTCTGGCTCGCGTCCGGCGCGATCTCAACCCCCGCCTACCGGCGTGCCTCGCGGTAGGCCTCGATGGCCTGGGTGGCCGCGACGGAGTGGCGTGGGAAGTAGTCTGCGCAGAGAGCAAAAACAACGCAAATCAAAAGACAAATCAGAGGGCAAGGGGGCGAGCAAAGAGTAAGGGAGGCGGCTTACCGTCGATCAGATCCTCGATCCGGCTGTAACCCTCGCTCAGTGCTTGCTTTGCCTCAGCCCAGCTCGCCGCTTCGGTCTCAAACTCAGCTTTGAGGGCGGCCTCGCTATCTCGCGCCTCCTTCAGGGCTGCCTTGTGGCTCTCCTCCTGGTCGGCCAACTTCTTGGCCAGGCGGTCGCACTCCTAGACTAAGGCGTTGAGCTCGGCCTCCTTGGCGTGAAGGGCGGTCTGGGCCCTGCCGAGCTGCTCCCTCAAGTCGGCATTGGCCCCTGCAAGCATGAAGATGAAGGAAGAAACAATAAGGAAGAAGTCGTCGGGGAAGATCCGACCCGACTGCTCAGCAGTCGGCCCGGATCTCGGGGACTACACCCAGTAGGTGCGCTAACGCACCCCCACAGGATATGAAGAAAACGGAGCATGCACTCCGGCTGTTGGTCAGATCCTCGCTCTTCTGGCGCAGCTCCCGAGCCTGGGAGTCGAAGGCGGCATCACTCTGGTTATGGTACTCCTGGAAGATCAGACATGATGCAAGAATAAGATAACTATCAGGACCTAGTAAGTTCCAAGCCGCCTGCTCAGCAGCCGACTCGGAACTCGGGGACTACACCTAGTGGGTGCGCTGACGCGCCCCCACAGAAGAAATCAAAAAGGTAAAGTAGCCAAGGCCAGAAGACTCACCCGAACGATGGCCCGCGTCGCAAGGAAATCGCGAGTATATCGCTGCAGCGCGGTGGCATGAGCCTGAAGCCGGTTCCGGACCTCCTGGGCCGACGCGTTCAGTTCGCCCGTCTCCTCGTTGGGCGCCCACTCGGACGTGCTGGAGCTGGTCGCCTCCAAGGCCCCCACCGTCTGGCTGGCGGTCGCAGCTCTGTCTGGCTCCGGCACGAAGGTGGCTTCCCCCGCGCGCCGGCGTGATGAAGGCTACACCACCAGGTCGGCTCCTGCTGCCGGCTCGCTCCCGGTCGGCTGCACCGGAACCGCAGCCGGCTGGCCGCCCTGGCCCGCTCCAGTCGGCGCCGTCCGCGGCACCTCCTCCAAGACAACCACATTGTCCTCCCTCCGCTCCGCCGCCGCCTGGCCGCGGTCGGCTTCCTCAGACGGAGGCACAGGGGCGTTGGGAGCCACACTCCGCAGGGGGATGACGAGCTGTGGAGGCCGGTTGCGCGAGACCTTCGCCTCCCTCTCCGCGGCCGTCGCCTCCGCCTGGGCCTTGGCCGTCGCGTCGGCCTGCTCCTTCGCCGCCTGGGCAGCTCTCCGCTCCGACGCTTCCCGCTCCTCCTGCCCCTCCTGCGTGTTCCGCGCCATAGCCTCCATGAGGTCGGCGCGGGGGTCCACGCGGCGGGAGCTCAAAGACCCTCCGGCTGAGTCAATCACAGAGCCGGCAGGACCCCGTTCAAGGGAAAGCGGCGCCCTGGCCGGTCGACCACGAAAGGATTTATAAAAGAACTTCAATCAAAGAGCACGACAAGAATGCAAGATGATTGACACTTACGCCGAAACCGCCTGCGGCTGCTTCACGACCTTCTAGAAGCGGGCCGCCTTCGCGGCCGCCTTGTCCTGCTTGGTTGCCGCGGCGGTGCCCCTGGGCTTCTTCGGCCGGCTGCCGAAGTAAATCGACACGGCCCGGCGCTTCGGCGCGGCGCCACGGGCGGCCGGCGCGGCAGGAGAGCCCGCGCCTTGAGGATCCGACGCCGGCTGGCGGTGCGGGACGACTTCGACCTCGTTGTCGTCCGCCCAGTCCTGGAGGCCGGCTCCGAGCCCCACGCCGCCTACCTCGCCACCTTTCCCCGCGGCGGCATCCTCCATAGCGGCCGCTCCCAGGTCCGGATCGTTGACGTCATCTACCGTACGGTCGGGGAGAAACAGGCGCTCCGCCCCTGCGGCCCCGGCCGCTGGCGGAAGAAGAGGATTCTGCAGAAGACAAGCCGGCTGGTCAGAAGCCGGCTACCAAGCGGCCGACTACAAAAAGAAAAACAAGGAAGAAATACGTACGGCCGGCGGAGGTTTGGCGCGAGAGTACGGCTCCTTGCCGAATCGCCAATCCTCGGCGAGCTTGCAGTTGGCGATGTAGTTCACCAGGTAGGACACCTCGGCATGAGGCATCTCCCTGGTGCTCAGCCGGCACGGGTCGAAGCGGTCGCTCATCTGGCAGATCATGTGCGGCCGACCTTGGAGCGGGAGTACCCGGCGCTCCACGAAGGCGGCCACCAGTTCGGCTCCGACCAGGCCCTCCGACTGGACCATCACCCGGAGGCGGGCGACGGCGGCGTTCCCGGCCTGGGACAGCGTCCTGGCCCGGTAGCTCCATGAGGCCGGCCTCGAAGCCGGCGGGCCGGCTACGTAAGCCGGCAGATTGACAAAGTCACCTTGCGGGGCGACGTTCCTCACGTAGAAGTAGGACTTCTGCCAGAGCTTCACCGACTGGATCAGCGGGATGGATGGGAACGGATTGTTCTCACCCGTCCGTCTCATGGCGATGTAAGTTCCGCATGGGGCGGGCACGCCCGCGACGATGGTGCCGAGTTTGCTTTGAAATAACTCTCCCCAGAGCTCTATGGTGGGGAGGACGCCAAGGAAACCCTTGCAGAGGGTGACGAAGGCCGACAGCAGCATCACGGCGTTGGGGGTGAGGTGATGCGGCTGAAGGTGGTAGAACTCGAGGAACGAGCGGAGGAATCCGCTCGTCGGGAGGCCGAAGCCGCGTATGCAGTGCGAGCGGAAAACCACCCGCTCGCCCTCCTCCGGCGCCGGCGAGATCTCCAACTCCGGCGCGCGCCGGACCCGCACGTAGTTCTCGCCGGGCAGACGCCGCGTCCGGCGGAGGAACTTGACGTGCTCGTCGAGGACGTTGGAGCCGTCCCACGAGCTCGACAGCGCCATTGGAGCGGCGCGGTGAGAAGCAAGACGCGGTGGCGGCGGAACGACACGGCGAAGAGGTGCTGCGAGGGAGAGCGTGCGAGCCTCTGCCGAAGCCGAGGAGGCGTGGTGTGGGGGACGTGGGATTAACTGTGCCCACTCCCCCACGTCCCGCAATTACTGCGCCTTGACGGCGTGGCAAAACTGCCACAGGAAGGCAAACCGTCCACCCTGGGCCGCAGAAGATCCGCGCCTGGGCTGAGGCCGGGCGTGGCGGGCCCGTGCCTGCGGCGGCGTCCCGTCGCGCACGCGCCATGGCAGGCCTTTTCTGCCACGTGACACGCTGGGAGGCACGCGGTCAGCGCGCGAGTTGAACCACATTCCCGTTGACGAGACCACGGCGCCCATCCAAGGCGGCGCGCTTAAGCAGAGCCGGCTCCCAGTTGCCAGCTCCTCAAGATAGGAAGCTGACCGAGCTTCTCGTTCCCCTTGTCGACCTCGAAGCGCGACCAGCTTCGGGGACTACTGTCGGGGTAAATGACCACGGGTAGCCTAGACGGCTCCCCTTGGCACTTCAGAAAAAATTACGAGCCGATCCGGTATCCAAGAAACCAAGACGAGGGGCGCCTTCCCCCTGCCGGCTGCCTCTCAGGCCGACTGTCGGAAGGCGGCCCGGCCTTAACCCTCATGAAGAAAGCCGCGGGAGGAGCCGGCCTCGAGAAGGCCGACTCCAAGAAGCTGGCTCCCACCGCGCGGTCAAGATCGTACCCTCGAGGCCCGCAACCCCATAACGGCGATGGGACGGGGCGTGGCTACAGTGGAGCCTGCCACCCCCGAAACCCGGAGCACGCCTGGCACAGTGCGCCGTACAGGGTAGCCCTGACCCGTCCGGCGCGACACTATTGCCATGATGACTACGGCGCCATCCACGGCGGGCTGTCAGCGCAGCCCACGGGCGGTGGGCCCCTTTGGGCAGAGAGACACCCGAAGGCGGCCAGGCCTCCCCCAGTCGGCCCAAGACATGGCCGGCTTTCCCGAGCCGGCTTGCTCCTTCCCTCGAAGGAGGCGCCCCATTGAGAAGACAAGACGACGTGAGGCTACAGCGATCGCCCGCCAGGCGGCGGCGCTGTAGCCACGCTTACCTCGACGAAACCCTCATCATCAGGATTGAGGCAACAGTAATCGGACGCCGACAGGGCCCTAGGCAGTAGGGCCTGCCTGTCGACCAAGATGGCAGCAGCCGGCGGGCCCCAGCAGCCGGCGCGGAAGCCGGCGAGCGTAGACACTGACGGCTGGGACCCGCTCCCAGCCGGATTACCATTGTACCCCCGGGGGGTAGGCCTATATAAACCCCCCGGGCCACCCATGCAAAGGGTTGATCTCATCTAGGTTACAAGAGACATAGGGAGAAGAGTAGAGCTAGCCTTGCCCTTCTTCTTCCTCTCGCCAAACAGCTCAAGGAGCACCTTGTAGCAACTTGTACTTGTTCATCGAGTGATCATTCGTGGACCCCGCAGAGCAGCAGTAGGGGTGTTATCTCCACGGAGAGCCCCGAAGCTGGGTAATATTCACCGGTGTGCATGTCTTCGCCTTATCCCGCTTCCAGGCACCGGCGACGTCTTATTGGCTCCCACACAGATAAGCCACCCGTTGGCATATGTCGCACCAACCACCCGACAGGGAGGGAAGTTTCCCCGGCAGAATCGCTCTTTCTGAGCTCTAGATTGCTCCTGCCTAGGTACCACCTCGAGATGGCGGCGCTTCATCTCAAAAGGTCTCTTCATATTTTTTCTTTGTCAAAACCCTCCATATAGCCAAAGATGGGTACCGGAGGCCTGCCAGGGGCCCCACAAGCCCTGGAGGCATGCCGAAGGGGGTAGGGAGCGCGCCCCAGGCTTGTGGCCACCTAGTGGGTCCCCTCTGGTATTTTCCTCGCCCAATATTTTTCATTTATTCCAAAATAATTCTCCATAAATTTTCAGGACTTTTGGAGTTGTGCAGAATAGGTCTCTCAGATTTGCTTCTTTCCGGTCCAGAATTCCAGCTGCCGGCATTCTCCCGCTTCATGTAAATCTTGTAAAATAAGAGAGAAAAGCAATAAGTATTGTACCATAATGTGAAGTAATAGTCCATAATGCAATAAATATTGATATAAAAACATGATGCAAAATGGACGTATCAACTCCCCCAAGCTTCGACCTTGCTTGTCCTCAAGCGAAAGCCGAGATCGATAATCATGTCCACATGCTTAGAGATAGAGGTGTCCATAAAATAAAATATGGACATGAAGGCATCATGATCATATTTAGGACAAATATATTGTAATATAACTTCTCATGCTAAAGTGACAATTAATTCACAAGGTAAAGTATAACTAGAAACTTTATTGAAAACCAACAAACTATGATCGGTCATTGAAGCAATTGTAATTTTTCATAACATCAGAAAGAGTCAATATAAGAGCTTGTCTAGCAACTCCACATACTCAATCATCTTTTGGTCTTTCAGAATTGTTAATACCACAACTGCAGGATGCTGCTAATGCGACACTACGATCGGAGACACTTTGACGAAACTGTGTTCAGTGCATTAATCACAAACGGTGATGTAAAATAACCGTCAAAACAGATTGTCAGGACCCTGATCCTAAGTCACACCGATCTAGCATGTAGCACATCATATCACTTTGCGGCCTCACGCACGGTATTCCCACGGGTGCCACCTTACCTGGCCCGGGACCGTTTGCGCCTTCTGGCTCACGTATATGATAGTGTCGCTAGCATCCATATGACAGAGAACCCGGGCCGATATGGCTAGTCGTGAACCCAAAGCGGCACTAACCCATGGGGACAGGCATACATGAATCAACTTCGAGCATGTCGGTCAGCAGCGTGTGAATCCGGGCTGTAGCACTGGGCTAACAGGACTCCGGTAACCCGGGCTGTAGCAGGCTAGGCAGGACTCCGGATGTAAC
The DNA here is from genome assembly GCA_032464435.1 of Aegilops umbellulata. Lineage (NCBI taxonomy): Eukaryota > Viridiplantae > Streptophyta > Magnoliopsida > Poales > Poaceae > Aegilops > Aegilops umbellulata. The sequence goes on from CP136058.1 coordinate 354,779,881, forward strand.
CGCGTGACATTTCCCCGAAGGGACAGACATAGGAACAAAGAGAAACACATGCCGGCCAGTCAAGTGTCCTGAGCAGTAGTGCTGGGCTAGCAGGACTCCGGTGAACCGGGCTGTAGCGGACTACTATGGCTCAAGGAGGCACTAGACTACATTTCCCCATAAGAGAGGCTGCCAAGGATAAACAACTAGATTGTCGGATCCCACACATAGCAAGCATTTCAATCATACACACAATATGCTTGATATGTGTAAATACAACATGGCATCACAACATAACTCTACGACTCCAATATTTATTCATTAGGCTCCGAGGAGCGAGATATTACAAACATGGGTCTCATGACCCAACATTCAGAGCATACAAGCAACAGGCACATGCGGAAGCTTAACATGTCTGAGTACAGACATCTACAAATGAAAAAGGCTTGAGAAGCCTGGCTATCCACTAGATCCTGCCGAGGGCACAAGATCGTAGCTGAGGTAACAAGCTAAATGTCGAAGTCCAAGCGGTACTACTAGCGAGACTGAAATCTCTCTGCAAAAACATAAAATAGGCAAACATGAGTACAAATGTACCCAGCAAGACTTACATCAGATCTAGCTACATATGCATCGGTATCAACAAAGGGGGTGGTGGAGTTTGACTGCAGCAAGCCAGCTTTGACTCAGTGGCTATCCTAAACTATGACTGCAAGTAACTCTTTTGAGGTGGCGCACACGAGTCCACATATTCACCATATCAATAAACCACTATGGATCCGCTTCCGTCTCCCTACGAGAAGGCCATCCATAGCACTCACGCTTATCTTGTGCATTTTAGAGTATCCACTTTCACTTGTCTATGAAATGTTATAGGCAACCCAGAAGTCCTTTACCGCGGACACACTATTCGAATAGATCATATTAACCCTGCAGGGGTGTACTTCTTCACACGCACTCTCGCCACTTACCACCATGTACACGTCGTGTATCTCGGCAACCTTCAAGCGGAAGCCTGGCGAGGGAGTCGGCCACGACCTGACTAACCACACAAGTCTCTAGTCCAGGTTTATCGCCTATTCGGGTTCCATCCGCGAGGAGATCCGGCCAGAGTTTCGCTCACAGCCCCAAACGATGTGTGTAGGGTTCCCGAGACACCAAACGGGCGCCCGGTACACCATGCCACGTGCCTACCGCAACACAGCCCACCCCTATGGTCAGCGCTGCGTGCGGCCCCCAGCATACTACAAACACCAAAAACTACTTGCAACTCCTGGACAGAAGACAAGGGCAGTTAATAAGTCGAGAGGGTCCATTGGTTTCGGGCCCAATGCATGGTAGTAACTGTTTCATGGATCACAAACACAGAACTCAGTTCCTGAGGACGGCTTCAATGAGACAACCCACCATGTACTCCTACATGGCCTCTCACCGCTACCTTTACCAAATCGTGTTCACACACTTAGCTCACACACAGTAGGACATGTTCATCACTGTTCCAATTCATCCCCGATGAATCAGACCTGGCACAACTCTAAGCATAGCAGGCATGACAAACAAGCATGAATGAGTAGGCACATCAGGGCTCAAACAACTCCTACTCATGCTAGTGGGTTTCATCTATTTACTGTGGCAATGACAGGTCATGCAAAGGATAAAGGGGTTCAGCTACCGCAGCAAGTAGCAGATGAATCGTTGTTGTCCTAATGCAGTAAAAGAGAGCAGGAGCGAGAGAGTGGGATTGTATCGGAATGAACAAGGGGGTTTTGCTTGCCTGGCACTTCTGAAGATAATATAGTTCTTCATCGGTGTCATCGAACAATCGTCGGAGCCACGTCTATCGAGAGGGGACAATTACCGGCAAACAAAGAGGAACACAATCAATGTAATGCAACAATTATGATGCATGATGATGTCATGGCAATATGTTGTTGATTGAGCTAATGCATCTAGCAACCATATTAAATGAAGTTGGTTTGAACCAAGGGTTCAAATTCAAACTCCATATGTGCTTATTTAAATGTCAATCATGCAAATTGTTCTGTACAGCAACCCTAGGTTGTTCAAACATGCATGAAAATGCCATAAACAGATTCCTTGATTTTTTCTGATAATTTTTCATATATAACTTGTTTGATTTGGAGCTACGGTTGAATTTCTATGATTTTTAGAAATTTAGGCAATTTTCTGGATTTTCTAATTATTTAGAATTAACTAATTCCAGAAAATGAATTATTGCGTCAGCACTGCATCATGCTAACCTCAGCAGGTCAACTGATCTGGTCCAGGTCAAACCTGACCAGTGGGACCCACTAGTCAGTAGTTAGTTAACTAACTAAAGTTAGTTTGTGTTAAACTAATACTAATCTAGTGTAGTTAGTGGCCTGGGGGCCCACATGTTAGTGAGTCAGGGGAAAAGTCAAACCCCGGTCAAGCTGGGTCAAACCCGCCGGACCAGGTCAACGGCTCGTCGCCGGCGACGACAGAGGCGGGGGAGGGCTTCAGATTTGGTCCTCCGGTGACTAAATCGCCAGTGGAGACGTGTTACGCGTAGCTGGGGAGCTGCTGCATCCAGTGGTGCAAGTGGTTGGACACGGGGACGCCGGAGACGACGCCGGCGAGCTTGACATCGGCGACCGGAGTTCAGACGGGGTTGGGATCGACACTACGGTGCACGGGAGAAGGAGCTGGTGGTGGCTACGGGCTCCTGGTGCTGCGCTAAGCACAACGGTGAGCTTGGCTTTGAGCCACTGTAGCTCTAGCCACGACGGCGCCATGGCCGGCGGCGGGAAGCTTTCGGGTGCGGTGGAAATGGCGACTACAGAGGCCAAACGAGCACGGGAGCTAGGGGGATAGGAAGAGGAGCTCACAGCGGGGTCGGAGAGGGGGTCAGCGAGCTCGGGGAGGTCCTGGCGGCGCCGAATCGACCGGAGACGGCTCGGGTGCCCGAGGTTGAAGACGAGGGCGAAGACGGCGTTCGGCGGCGTTTGGAGTCGCGTGGGTCAGCGGAGAGGTCTAGGGCGACGAGGCGGAGCTCATGAGCCAGTTAGGGAAGCGTGGGGGAGGCGGTGGCCGCGGTGGTGCTCGGCGGCGCGTTGCAGTGCGCGAGGCGGAGAGAGAGTAGAGGAGGGGGAAGAGGTCGGGAGAGAGGGAGGGGTCAAGCGGTTCGGGACGACGTCGGGCGTTCACCCACGCGTCCAGGGGCTCGGCGGCAAGCAGGAGGAGGCGTGGCGCCTCGCGCGCGCGTGCGCTGTCCTGCCTCTGCCTACTGGTAGAGGTTGAAGACGACTGGCACTTGCCAGGTGGGCTGGGCCGGCTGGAGGAGCTAGGCCAGGTGGGGCGCCAGGTAAGTTTGGGCCAGGTGGTTTCCCTCTCTTCTGTCTTCTATTTTTTTTTGTTTTCTAATATTCTGTACACTTTAGGGCTTTATTAAAAATGCGAGGGCATTACCAAAAATCATGAAACTAATCATGGCTACTGTTTAGAATATATCCAACAGCAAACATTTTAGTTTATGATTATTTGAGCATTTAAAATATTTTATAGCATTTAAATGCCCAAATGCAAATACAATATGAATTAATTCAAAAATCCAGAATGGCCTAGAAATATGTGCATGACTTTTGGCAGAGGTTTTCACCTTTAACAAAAATCATGAACTTTTCTAAAGGGCATTTGGGATTATTGAAAATATTTTTATTTTACCTAGTTGAAATCATTTGGTGCTAGGGTTACAACAATCCCCATTTCAAGTTTCTGAGAAAAATAAACATGATGATATGATGATCATGCAAGGACAAGCAAAGGCTAAGCTAGGGATGTGACAACTCACCCCCACTAAACAAGAATCTCGTCCCGAGATTCAAGACATGAGGTAAGAAGCCAGAGGGACACAAGCTAACACAATCTTCATGATCCAGATGTCTTTCTCGAGGATGTGGGTCCATTGCATCACCTTGATCTCGACATCTTGCTTATCACTGGAAATGGATGGGACCATGACAGGACCACTTTTGAAAATGATCCTAAACAACAATTATCGAGAAGGCCAACCCATGGGAAATTGACACAATGGCGGTGCAAGATGGGAACGAAATGCAAATGCTAGGAATGATTCAAGTAACTGGGGAAGAAAAACACAACAGTTGAGAGTGATTCCCCTGTTTGAGTGGTTATAGGGTAATCGAAGAAACTGAGAGCACGAGAATTCCTAGGGAGCAACTTCTACAATAAGTCGCACAAAATCCACATGGAGAAGATGGTCAAATAGTTCAATCAAGATACTACCATGATAGATCTTCCGGCTAGGTGTGTCGGCCAGACATCAACCTTGTTGGGACCTACATAATAGATCTTGGAAAAGTTCCAACCATCATATCTGCCTGAGATTCAAATCTGGTTGGTAACGAAATATTTCAGACAGCCTGTCTGGAAAAGAAAGTTTACAACACAAATCGACGAGATGACGTTGCGAAATTCTCGGGAAATGAACTACGATAGCAAGCTCCAAAACATGAGCTTGTTCTTCTACAAACATGTGAACATGCTGCCCAGGACAAGCATGACCACGTGGTAGTCTTATAATAAAACACTACCAAGTTCAGGTGGGGAACCATCATCGAGGATATCGAAGTCCTTGCGTAAGTCTAGCTCTTAAGAAGAAACTTCTACTCCTTGAACAAATCAATCAGTGGCTTGGTGTGCTAGGAACACATACATAATGGAGGCGGCCAACCTATTCAAACCATAGAGTACTTCGCACATATGCGTGACTAATTTGGGCTGATTCCAGGGGAAGCAAAACTAATCTTTCTTGAACTCACGGCGGCAACTTGCACCAAATGCACATGAATTCGAGGAAGTCACTTCTTCCATCCAAGCATAAGCTTCATGAACGGAACATGAAGATAATGCTTACAAAAGTTCCAATACTAGCTTGATGTTCAACATGAATAATGGAGGAGACAAAATGCCGCTGATGGGCTCAACAGCAACTCATCGGAATTTCCATATCACTGGACTTCCACCATCATGTGAACATGGTGATAGCATTAGTCAGACCAAAAGATGTAATGGTGTATGCTCGAGGGATGAACCACGAGTAAGACAACATTACGAACATCGTTGGTTCTGATTTGACTTGACGATAGCCCATACTCAAGTCAAAGTTTTGACAAGGCAATAGATCGAACAACTGATCACGAGGACCAATCGATGGAGATATCATCTTTCTTCAACACACACACACACACACACACACAAAAAGATATCCCTTAATATGAACTAAATCAGACAAGCTTTTATCTTCCAACTCTCCAAGTTGTTGTCTAGCTCATCCAACTAGCTCAGGGATATCCAATACAGATTCTTGGAGAAGGGGTGATTTATAAGAAAACCAACTTGACCACGAACTCAACATAGCGGTCAAGTGACAACCAGGTAATACTTCCGAGAAGATCTTCGGAAAATCACGAACCACCGATATGTTACTAAGCTCGAGAACAACCTTGCTTTTCAGGGCAAGACGATATGATCAAAAGAGTAAGGGATTGACACAATCCTAACTCATTGATCGAGGAGTGCACCAGAAATGAGGACAAGGTAGCACAGTTAATCTTAGGATGATGATTTAATAACCAACACGCTAAGAATGAGAATAGTGTCCATTAACTACCAAGCAACACAGTTGCTAGGAGTATTGATTGCACACAACATGATTCATTTGTCAGCATTCCGGTTGCGGTAACACAACACCGAGGAATGAATAATGATGACAAGAGGTATCACTATATCAAGAATTCATAAGAGTTGGTGCAATTCTCATGACGCTCCTGACACAAAGTGGGTAATACTTCAGGGTAGTACAGAACCAAAAGCTGGTTGCATTTTGATCTGCGGAATACAACTGCTTTGACCCAATCCTGGATATGGATGAGGTACTGGAGTTTGTTTCTCCTAGTCATTCTGAAATAGAACGGCTTGGCAAACCACAAGAATATTAGACATTGATGAACACGAATGCACACATACTCCTGACTATCAATTGATAGACGAAGGTCAGAAAACAACTAAAGAGGGACAACTCAAGGAACATATAACTTTCTGAGTTGTGGATGCATAGATTAACATGTCGAACGAGTTCAACATATTTCTTCCGGATAACCCATGCAGAAAGGAAGAACTGGCAGAGTCACAATATGAATGGAGTACTCCTCAAGAGCACCCTGGTTGTGATATTTCGGTTCAAAGAACATCTGCCTTAATGGTTCATGGTATTTGGAAGAAGGAAATACCACGGACCTCGAGGACTATCACAAAGGTTACTAATATCCTAAAGGTACAAGCAACACTATCGACACGAGGTAAGTAGAGTGAATCTTGGGTCAAGAACCCAAGAGTAGAATACCTACTACTAAATGGCATCACGGGATGCTTTCGAGAATGGTGGCCAGAATCATCACACCGGGAACACAAAGCATTGCTAGATTACTAGGTGACTCCCTAAGACACCTGGGGTCATAATAATAGCTCCAACATATATGTCGAGGTAATAGAGTACCTCAACTAACCGATTAGTGTGATTAATCTGGCCCAAATGGACATCAGGAACATGGAGGAATGATTGCAAGTGCATCAGACTATCTAGAAACCTGGGATGACTCGGACAGCATAACGGCTGTAAATGCTCAGAAAAGATTTGAGACATTCACAACAGTTTGCAAAACCACTCAACAACACAATATCAATGTTCTGAGATCAACTGAGAAGACACTAAAAGTAGTAGAAACTGAACTGGGCTTGAATCCATCAGTCATATAAGTCTATGGATTAGAAACACGTCATCCTGATAGATAGATGAGAAGGCCTAGTTCTTAATCCCCGTAGAAGAGAAGAGGTAAACTCAGATCAGAAGGCCATGGGGTAAAGGAGTAAAAAGAGCCTTACGTACCCTTCCACAATCAATTCCCCTGCATAACTAAAGCATTTCTAGACACAACTTCGACCAGTTTGGCTTGGTAATCCTATAGGCAGTTAGGCTCCGATACCAACGCTGTCAGGACCCTGATCCTAAGTCACACCGATCTAGCATGTAACACATCATATCACTTTGCGGCCTCACGCACGGTATTCCCACGGGTGCCACCTTACCTGGCCCGGGACCGTTTGCGCCTTCTGGCTCACGTATATCATAGTGTCGCTAGCATCCATATGACAGAGAACGCGGGCCGATATGGCTAGTCGTGAACCCAAAGCGGCACTAACCCATGGGGACAGGCATACATGAATCAACTTCGAGCATGTCAGTCAGCAGCGTGTGAATCCGGGCTGTAGCACTGGGCTAACAGGACTCCGGTAACCCGGGCTGTAGCAGGCTAGGCAGGACTCCGGATGTAACCGCGTGACATTTCCCCGAAGGGACAGACATAGGAACGAAGAGAAACACATGCCGGCCAGTCAAGTGTCCTTAGCAGTAGTGCTGGGCTAGCAGGACTCCGGTGAACCGGGCTGTAGCGGACTACTATGGCTCAAGGAGGCACTAGACTACATTTCCCCATAAGAGAGGCTGCCAAGGATAAACAACTAGATTGTCGGATCCCACACATAGCAAGCATTTCAATCATACACACAATATGCTTGATATGTGTAAATACAACATGGCATCACAACATAACTCTACGACTCCAATATTTATTCATTAGGCTCCGAGGAGCGAGATATTACAAACATGGGTCTCATGACCCAACATTCAGAGCATACAAGCAACAGGCACATGCAGAAGCTTAACATGTCTGAGTACAGACATCTACAAATGAAAAAGGCTTGAGAAGCCTGGCTATCCACTAGATCCTGCCGAGGGCACAAGATCGTAGCTGAGGTAACAAGGTAAATGTCGAAGTCCAAGTGGTACTACTAGCGAGACTGAAATCTCTCTGCAAAAACATAAAATAGGCAAACGTGAGTACAAATGTACCCAACAAGACTTACATTAGATCTAGCTACATATGCATCGGTATCAACAAAGGGGGTGGTGGAGTTTGACTGCAGCAAGCCAGCTTTGACTCAGTGGCTATCCTAAACTACGACGGCAAGTAACTCTTTTGAGGTGGCGCACACGAGTCCACATATTCACCATATCAATAAACCACTATGGATCTGCTTCCGTCTCCCTACGAGACGGCCATCCATAGCACTCACGCTTATCTTGTGCATTTTAGAGTATCCACTTTCACTTGTCTATGAAATGTTATAGGCAACCCAGAAGTCCTTTACCGCGGACACAGCTATTCGAATAGATCATATTAACCCTGCAGGGGTGTACTTCTTCACACGCGCTCTCGCCACTTACCACCATGTACACGTCGTGTATCTCGGCAACCTTCAAGCGGAAGCCTGGCGAGGGAGTCGGCCATGACCTGACTAACCACACAAGTCTCTAGTCCAGGTTTATCGCCTATTCGGGTTCCATCCGCGAGGAGATCCGGCCGGAGTTTCGCTCACAGCCCCAAACGATGTGTGCAGGGTTCCCGAGACACCAAACGGGCGCCCGGTACACCATGCCACGTGCCTACCGCAACACAGCCCACCCCTATGGTCAGCGCTGCATGCGGCCCCCAGCATACTACAAACACCAAAAACTACTTGCAACTCCTGGACAGAGGACAAGGGCAGTTAATAAGTCGAGAGGGTCCATTGGTTTCGGGCCCAATGCATGGTAGTAACTGTTTCATGGATCACAAACACAGAACTCAGTTCCTGAGGACGGCTTCAATGAGACAACCCACCATGTACTCCTACATGGCCTCTCACCGCTACCTTTACCAAATCGTGTTCACACACTTAGCTCACACACAGTAGGACATGTTCATCACTGTTCCAATTCATCCCCGATGAATCAGACCTGGCACAACTCTAAGCATAGCAGGCATGACAAACAAGCATGAATGAGTAGGCACATCAGGGATCAAACAACTCCTACTCATGCTAGTGGGTTTCATCTATTTACTGTGGCAATGACAGGTCATGCAAAGGATAAAGGGGTTCAGCTACCGCAGCAAGTAGCAGATGAATCGTTGTTGTCCTAATGCAGTAAAAGAGAGCAGGAGCGAGAGAGTGGGATTGTATCGGAATGAACAAGGGGGTTTTGCTTGCCTGGCACTTCTGAAGATAATATAGTTCTTCATCGGTGTCATCGAACAATCGTCGGAACCACGTCTATCGAGAGGGGACAATTACCGGCAAACAAAGAGGAACACAATCAATGTAATGCAACAATTATGATGCATGATGATGTCATGGCAATATGTTGTTGATTGAGCTAATGCATCTAGCAACCATATTAAATGAAGTTGGTTTGAACCAAGGCTTCAAATTCAAACTCCATATGTGCTTATTTAAATGTCAATCATGCAAATTGTTCCGTACAGCAACCCTAGGTTGTTCAAACATGCATGAAAATGCCATAAACAGATTCCTTGATTTTTTCTGATAATTTTTCATATATAACTTGTTTGATTTGGAGCTACGGTTGAATTTCTATGATTTTTAGAAATTTAGGCAATTTTCTGGATTTTGAAATTATTTAGAATTAACTAATTCCAGAAAATGAATTATTGCGTCAGCACTGCATCATGCTGACCTCAGCAGGTCAACTGATCTGGTCCAGGTCAAACCTGACCAGTGGGACCCACTGGTCAGTAGTTAGTTAACTAACTAAAGTTAGTTTGTGTTAAACTGATACTAATCCTAGTTTAGTTAGTGGCCTGGGGGCCCACATGTCAGTGAGTCAGGGGAAAAGTCAAACCCCGGTCAAGCTGGGTCAAACCCGCCGGACCAGGTCAACGGCTCGTCGCCGGCGACGACCGAGACGGTGGAGGGCTTCGGATTTGGTCCTCCGGTGACCAAATCGCCGGTGGAGACGTGCTACGCGTAGCTGGGGAGCTGCCGCATCCAGTGGTGCAAGTGGTTGGACACGGGGACGCCGGAAACGACGCCGACAAGCTCGACAGCGGAGGCCGGAGTTGGGACGGGGTTGGGTTCGACGCTACGGTGCACGGGAGAAGGAGCTGCTGGTGGCTACGGGCTCCTGGTGCTGCGCTGAGCACAACGGTGAGCTTGGCTTCGAGCCACTGTGGCTCTAGCCACAACGGCGCCATGGCCGGCGGCGGGGACCTTTCGGGTGCGGTGGAAATGGCGACTACAGAGGCCAAACGAGCACAGGAGCTAGGGGGAGAGGAAGAGGAGCTCACAGCAGGGTCGCAGAGCTGGTCAGCGAGCTCGGGGAGGTCCTGGCGGCGCCGAATCGACCGAAGACGACTCGGGTGCCCGAGGTTGAAGACGAGGGCGAAGACTGCGTTCGGCGGCGTTTGGAGTCGCGTGGGGCAGCGGAGAGGTCCAGGGCGACGAGGCGGAGCTCTTGAGCCAGTCAGGGAAGCGAGGGGGAGGCGATGGCCGTGGTGGTGCTCGGCGGCGCGCTGCGGTGCGCGAGGGGGAAAGAGTAGAGGAGGGGGAAGAGGCCGGGAGAGAGGGAGGGGTCGAGCGGTTCGGGACGACGCCGGGCGTTCACCCACGCGTCCAGGGGCTCGGCGGCAAGCAGGAGGAGGCGTGGCGCCTCGCGCGCGCGTCCGTTGTCCTGCCTCTGCCTACTGGCAGAGGTTGAAGACGACTGGCACTTGCTAGGTGGGCTGGGCCGGCTGGAGGAGCTGGGCTAGGTGGGGCGCCAGGTAAGTTTGGGCCAGGTGGTTTCCCTCTCTTTTGTCTTCTAATTTTGTTTTTGTTTTCTAATATTCTGTACACTTTAGGGCTTTATTAAAAATGCCAGGGCATTACCAAAAATCATGAAACTAATCATGGCTACTGTTTAGAATATATCCAACAGCAAACATTTTAGTTTATGATTATTTGAGCATTTAAAATATTTTATAGCATTTAAATGCCCAAATGCAAATACAATATGAATTAATTCAAAAATCCAGAATGGCCTAGAAATATGTGCATGACTTTTGGCAGAGGTTTTCACCTTTAACAAAAATCATGAACTTTTCTAAAGGGCATTTGGGATTATTGAAAATATTTTTATTTTACCTAGTTGAAATCATTTGGTGCTAGGGTTACAACAATCCCCATTTCAAGTTTCTGAGAAAAATAAACATGATGATATGATGATCATGCAAGGACAAGCAAAGGCTAAGCTAGGGCTGTGACACAGATGCAAAATGTTTACGATGATGGATACATCAAACATGGTTCATATTTTAGTTGCGTGTGCGATGAGGGGCATACGGTTCAGTTTAATGAACTATTTGCGATGAGGCAGAACAAAAGAAACGGGCAGCTATATGAAGGCGTGTGCGATATACGTCATACATTTCACTCAGATAAACTGTTTGTGATGAGGCGTAACAACATAAACAGGCAGCCAAATGAAGGTGTGTGCGATATACGGCATACAGTTCACTCGGTTGAACTGTTTGCGTTGAGCCAAGAGAACAGAAACGGTTCAACTTCACAAGATGTGTGTGATACGCGGCAAATAGGTCTGTAATCAGAAATGTGTGGGAATACCAATAACAACACAGACAATTCCTATTAACAAGCCATGTGTGTTGTGAGCAAACAATTGCTAGTATACAATTGTCAGTGATTGATGTAATCATCACCGACGGGTTCCATTGTTTAGTCCGTGTGCGATTTGATTTGCTCTGTGAACAGAGCATCAACATATATACTTAAAAAGACAACATCGCAAAACCAAATTAAGCTTACAATTACACAAGTGACTACACACATAACATTTCCACGTACCAAAGTAAGCAATTACATGCATACTAAACTAGGAGAAACGAGGATCTAATCATCTACTTATTGTTGCGACGACGCTTGACATTGCTCTGCTTTCGGCTGGATCCCTGGCCGTTTTGGGGAAGGAGGCACTTCCTCATGTCAAGGATCCGCCTGTACATCTTGTAGCTCGTGTACGCCTCCTTTGCCTCGTACACGACATGAGCTTTGTCGAGTTTCTCCATCCAGGCCGAGTGCCAGGCACGCTTGTCCTTGTTGCAGGAATCCTTAACGTCTCTGTAGTAGGGGCCGATGATGGCCTCAACAAGGTGAACCAGTGAGTCCTTCTCATGCTCATTACTGCCCCAGATCTTGTATTGGCCCTGGATGTCGACAACATTCTGGCAGGCGATGGCCGAATTCTTGAGCACCTTTACATCGTTGGTGATGTCCACCGTAGAGAACATGTAGTGGGGGCTGTTGACAGACCTGGTGAAACACTTGCAAGGCTTTGTGGCCAGGAAGTAGTGGTAGATGAGGACGTGGTTGCGCACACACATCTGGGCGACAACGACCTTGGGACGAGACCCGACACGAGCACGGGTGTACTCGAGGTCGTACCCAACCACCTTGTACTTCTCCTCGGCAAGCAACAACTCCATGATGTGGATGGAGTGCTCCACCTAGACCGGGTTGTTGGTGAAGGAAATATGCCCTAGAGGCAATAATAAAGTTATTATTTATTTCCTTATTTCATGATAAATGTTTATTATTCATGCTAGAATTGTATTAAACGGAAACATAATACATGTGTGAATACATAGACAAACAGAGTGTCACTAGTATGCCTCTAGTTGACTAGCTCGTTGATCAAAGATGGTTAAGTTTCCTAGCCATAGACATGAGTTGTCATTTGATTAACGGGATCACATCATTAGGAGAATGATGTGATTGACATGACCCATTCCGTTAGCTTAGCACCCGATCGTTTAAGTATGTTGCTATTGCTTTCTTCATGACTTATACATGTTCCTATGACTATGAGATTATGCAACTCCCGTTCACCGGAGGAACACTTTGTGTGCTACCAAACGTCACAACGTAACTGGGTGATTACAAAGGTGCTCTACAGGTGTCTCCGAAGGCACTTGTTGGGTTGGCGTATTTCGAGATTAGGATTTGTCACTCCGAATGTCGGAGAGGTATCTCTGGGCCCTCTCGGTAATGCACATCACTTAAGCCTTGCAAGCAATGCAACTAATGAGTTAGTTGCGAGATGATGTATTACGGAACGAGTAAAGAGACCTGCCGGTAACGATATTGAACTAGGTATTGAGATACCGACGATCGAATCTCGGGCAAGTAACGTACCGATGACAAAGGGAACAACGTATGTTGTTATGCGGTCTGACCGATAAAGATCTTCCTAGAATATGTAGGAGCAAATATGAGCATCCAGGTTCCGCTATTGGTTATTGACCGGAGACGTGTCTCGGTCATGTCTACATTGTTCTCGAACCCGTAGGGTCCGCACGCTTAAGGTTTCGATGACAGTTATATTATGAGTTTATGAGTTTTGATGTACCGAAGGAGTTAGGAGTCCCGGATGAGATCAGGGACATGACGAGGAGTCTCTAAATGGTCGAGACGTAAAGATCGATATATTGGACGACTATATTCGGACTTCGGAAAGGTTCTGAGTGGTTCGGGTATTTTTTGGAGTACCGGGGAGTTACGGGAATACGGGGGAGAAGTATTGGGCCTTATTGGGCCATACGGGAAAGAGAGAGGGGCTGCCTAGGGCAGGCCGCGCGCCCCCCAAGGCCTAGTCCGAATTGGACTAGGGGGAGGGGCTGCGCCCCCTCCTTCCTTCCCTTCTCCTTTCCCCTTCCTTGTCTCCTACTCCTACTACATGGAAGGACTCCTAGTTGGACTAGGAAAGGGGGAATCCTACTCCCGGTGGGAGTAGGACTCCTTAGGGCGCGCCATAGAGAGGGCCGGCCCTCCCCTCCTCCACTCCTTTATATACGGGGGCAGGGGGCACCCCATAGACACAGAAGTTGATCTTCGTGATTGTTCCTTAGCCGTGTGCGGTGCCCCCCTCCACGATATTACACCTCGGTCATATTGTAGTGGTGCTTAGGCGAAGCCCTGCGACGGTTGAACATCAAGATCGTCACCACGCCGTCGTGCTGACGGAACTCCTCCCCGAAGCTTTGCTGGATCGGAGCCCAGGGAGCGTCATCGAGCTGAACATGTGCCAAGAACTCGGAGGTGCCGGAGTAACGGTGCTTGGATCGGTTGGACCGGGAAGACGTACGACTACTTCCTCCATGTTGCGTCAACGCTTCTGCTTCGGTCTACGAGGGTACGTAGACAACACTCTCCCCTCTCGTTGCTATGCATCACCATGATCTTGCGTGTGCGTAGGAAAATTTTGAAATTACTACGTTCCCCAACTGTTGGTGTACACCACTCAGAGATCCATGAACCTTCTGTGGGTGTCCACCATGGCATGCATGGTGAATTGCTGCTCGTCGTCGACAGCCGCTCGGAGCGCCATTGGAGCCATACAGGATACCCACTAATAATTTTTCGTGGTGGGTGTGCTTCTTGCAATGGTGGGGCACGGTCAAAAAGTTGAAGAGACACAAGGGTTAAATGGCCGCTATAATAAATGGGGGTCGGCCGGCCTGTAATCATCACGTCCTGTCACCGCGTTCATAGCAGAGGATTTGTCAGGACCCCGATTCCAAGTCACATCGATCTAGCCGGTAACACCTCATATCACTTTGCGGCCTCACGCACGGTATTCCCACGAGTGTCGCCTTACCATGGCCCGGGACCGTTTGCGTCTTTTGGCTCACGTATATGATAGTGTCGCTAGCATCCATATGACAGAGAACCCGGGCCGACATGGCTAGTCGTGAACCCAAAGCGGCACTAACCCATGGGGACAGGCATACATGAATCAACTTCGAGCATGTCGGTCAGCAGCGTGTGAATCCGGGCTGTAGCACTGGGCTAACAGGACTCCGGGAACCCGGGCTGTAGCAGGCTAGGCAGGACTCCGGATGTCACCGCGTGACATTTCCCCGAAGGGACAGACACAAGAACGAAGTGAATCACATGCCGGCTAGTCAAGTGTTCCGGAGCAGTAGTGCTGGGCTAGCAGGACTCCGGTGAACCGGGCTGTAGCGGACTACTATGGCTCATGGAAGCACAAGACTACATTTCCCCATAAGAGAGGCTACCAAGGATAAACAACTAGGTTGTCGGATCCCACACGTACCAAGCATTTCAATCATACACACAATATGCTTGATATGTGTAAATACAACATGGCATCACAACAAGACTCTACGACTCAAAGTGTTTATCATTAGGCTCCGAGGAGCGAGATATTACAAACATGGGTCTCATGACCCAACATTCAGAGCATACAAGTCAAAGCACATGCGGAAGCTTAACATGTCTGAGTACAGACAACTACAAATGAAAAAGGTTGAGAAGCCCGACTATCTACCAGATCCTGCCAAGGGCACAAGATCGTAGCTGAGGTATCAAGCTAAATGTCGGAGTCCACACGAAACTACTAGCGAGACTGACGTCTCTCTGCAAAAACATAAAATAGTCAAACATGAGTACAAATGTACCCAACAAGACTTACATCAGAACTAACTACATATGCATCGGTATCAACAAAGGGGTAGTGGAGTTTTAACTGCGGCAAGCCAGCTTTGACTCAGTGGCTAACCTGAACTACGACTGCAAGCAACTCTTTTGAGGTGGCGCACACGAGTCCACATATTCACCATATAAATACACCACTATGGATCTGCTCCCGTCTTCCTAGGAGAACGCCATCCATAGCACTCACACTTATCTTGCGCATTTTAGAGTATCCACTTTCACTTGTCTATGAACTGTACAGGCAACCCAGAAGTCCTTTACCGCGGACACGGCTATTCGAATAGATGATGTTAACCCTGCAGGGGTGTACTTCTTCACACACGCTCTCACTACTTACCGCCGTTTACACGACATGTACTCGGCAACCTTCAAGCGGAAGCCCAACGAGGGTGTTGGCCACGACCTACCTAAACACTCAAGTCTCTAGTCCAGGTTTATCGCCTATTCAGGTTCCATCCGCAGGGAGTCCGGCCGAGGTTTCCACATATGGCCCCGAACGATGTGTACAGGGATCCGAGACACAAAACGGGCGCCCGCCATGCCCGGCCACGTGCCTACCGCATCACAGCCCACCCCTCGGGTTAGCGCTGCCCACGGCCTCCAACATACTGTTGGGGATCGTGGCAGAAATTTAAAATTTTCTACGCATCACCAAGATCATTATATGGAGTAATCTAGCAATGAGGGGAAGGAGAGTGCATCTACATACCCTTGTAGATCGCTAAGCGGAAGCATTGCAAGAACGCGGATGAAGGAGTCGTACTCGTAGCGATTCAGATCGCGGTTGATTCCGATCTAAGCGCCGAACAACGGCGCCTCCGCGTTCAACACACGTGCAACCCGGTGACGTCTCCCATGCCTTTATCTAGTAAGGAGAGAGGGAGAGGTTGGGGAAGACTCCGTCCAGCAGCAGCACGACGGCGTGGTGGTGAAGTAGGAGCGTGGCAATCCTGCAGGGCTTCACCAAGCGTCGCGGGAGAGGAGAAGGACTTGGGAGAGGGGGAGGGCTGCGCCAGAACATTGGTGCGGCTTCCCTCCCACCCCCTTCATATATATAGGGGCAAGGGAGAGTGGCCGGCCCCCTCAGTTCCAATCTGAGGAGGGGGCGGCGGCCAGGGGGGTGGCCTTGCCCCCAAGGCAAGGGGGCGCCCCCCTTTAGGGTTCCCCCAAACCCTAGGCGCATGGGCCCTAGGGGGGAGGCGCCCAGCCCACTAAGGGGCTGGTCCCTCTCCACATGCAGCCCATAGGGCCCTCCGGGGCAGGTGGACCCTCCCGGTGGACCCCCGGAACCCCTTCGGTGGCCCCGATACAATACCTGTAACCCCCGAATTATTCCGGTGACCGTATGATGACTTCCCATATATAAATCTTTACCTCCGGACCATTCCGGAACTCCTCATGACGTCCGGGATCTCATCCGGGACTCAGAACATCATTCGTTAACCACGTACATCTATTCCCTATAACCCTAGCATCATCGAACCTTAAGTGTGTAGACCCTACGGGCTCGGGAGTCATGCAGACATGGCCGAGACAACTCTCCGGTCAATAACCAACAGCGGGATCTGGATACCCATGTTGTCTCCCACATGCTCCACGATGATCTCATCGGATGAACCACGATGTCAAGCATTCAATCAATCCCGTATACAATTCCCTTTGTCTACCGGTATAGCACTTTCCCGAGATTCGATCGTCGGTATCCCGATACCTTGTTCAATCTCATTACCAGCAAGTCTCTTTACTTGTTCCGTAACACATCATGCCGTGATCAACTCCTTGGTCACATTGTGCACATTATGATGATGTCCTACCGAGTGGGCCCAGAGACACCTCTCCGTTACACGGAGTGACAAATCCCAGTCTCGATTCGTGCCAACCCAACAGACACTTTCGGAGATACCCGTAGTGCACCTTTATAGCCACCCAGTTACGTTGTGACGTTTGGCACACCCAAAGCACTCCTACGGTATCCGGGAGTTGCACAATATTATGGTCTAAGGAAATGATACTTGACATTTGAAAAGCTTTAGCATACGAACTACACGATCTTGTGCTAGGCTTAGGATTGGGTCTTGTCCATCACATCATTCTCCTAATGATGTGATCCCATTATCAACGACATCCAATGTCCATGGTCAGGAATCCGTAACCATCCATTGATCAACGAGCTAGTCAACTAGAGGCTTACTAGGGACATGGTGTTGTCTATGTATCCACACATGTAGTTTTCTATCAATACAATTATAGCATGGATAATAAATGATTATCATGAACAAGGAAATATAATAATAACCAATTTATTATTGCCTCTAGGGCATATTTCCAACAGTCTCCCACTTGCACTAGAGTCAATAATCTAGTTTACATCGCCATGTGATTAACACTCACAGGTCACATCGCCATGTGACCAACATCCAAAGAGTTTACTAGAGTCAATAATCTAGTTCACATCACTATGTGATTAACACTCAATGAGTTCTGGGTTTGATCATGTTATGCTTGTGAGAGATATTGTAGTCTACGGGTCTGCAACATTCAGATTCGTATGTATGTCATCTTGTGGATGCAGCTACTACACTATATTTGGAGCCATTTCAAATAACTGTTCTACTATACGAGTCCGGTATCTCTACTCAGAGCTATCCGGATAGGTGTTAAGCTTGCATCGATGTAACTCTTTATGTCGAACTCTTTATCACCTCCATAACCGAGAAACATATCCTTATTCCTCTAAGGATAATTTTGACCGATATCTGGTGATCTACTCCTAGATCATCTTTGTACCCTCTTGCCAGACATGTGGCAAGGCACACATCAGCTGCGGTACTCAGCATGGCATACCGTATAGAGCCTATGACAAAAGCATAGGGGGCGACCTTCGTCCTTCCTCTTTCTTCTGCCGTGGTCGAACTTTAAGTCTTAACTTCATACCTTACAACTCAGGCAAGAACTCCTTCTTTGACTGATCCGTCTTGAACACCTTCAAGATCATGTCAAGGTATGTGCTCATTTGAAAGTACCATTAAGCGGTTTTTGATCTATCCTTATAGATCTTGATGTTCAATGTTTAAGTAGCTTAATCTAGGTTTTCCAATGAAAAACACTTTTCAAATAACCCTATGTGCTTTCCAGAAATTCTACATCATTTCTGATCAACCATATGTTCACAACATATACTCATAAAAAATTATATAGTGCTCCCACTCACTTCTTTGGAAATACAAGTTTCTCATAAACTTTGTATAAACCCAAATCTTTGATCATCTCATCAAAGCGTACATTCCAACTCCGAGATGCTTACTCCAGTCCTTAGAAGGATTGCTGGAGCTTTGCATACTTGTTAGCATCTTTCAGGATTGACGAAAATCTTCTGGTTGTATCACATACAACCTTTCCTCAAGAAAATCATCATGGAAACAATATTTTGACATCCTATCTGCAAGATTTCATAAATAATGCAGTACCTGCTAATATAATTCCAACAGACTCTTAGCATCGCTACGAGTGAGAAAGTCTCATCGTAGTCAACTCCTTGAACTTGTTAGAAAACATCTTAACGACAAGTCGAGCTTTCCTAATGGTGATACTTACCATCATTGTCTGTCTTCCTTTTAAAATCCATATGTACCTAACAGCCTTACGACCATCAAGTAGTTCTTCCAAAGTCTACACTTTGTTTTCATACATGGATCCTCTCTCGGATTTTATGGCCTCGAGCCATTTTTCGGAATCCGGGCCCACCATCGCTTCTCCATAGCTCGTAGGTTCATTGTTGTCTAGCAACATGACTCCCAAGACAGGACTACGTACAAATCTGAAGTAGCACGCATCCTTGTCGTCCTACGAGGTTTGGTAGTGACTTGATCCGAAGCTTCATGATCACTATCATAAGCTTCTACTTCAATTGGTGTAGGTGCCACAGGAACAACTCCCTGTGCCCTGCTACACTCTAGTTGAAGTGACGGTTCAATAACCTCATCAAGTCTCCACCATCCTCCCACTCAATTCTTTCGAGAGAAACTTTCCCTCGAGAAAGGACCCGATTTCAGAAAAAATCCATATTGCTTTCGGATCTGAGATAGGAGGTATACCCAACTGTTTTTGGTGTCCTATGAAGATGCATTTATCCGCTTTGGGTTCGAGCTTATCAGCCTGAAACTTTTTCACATAAGCGTCGTAGCCCCAAACTTTTAAGAAACAACATCTTAGGTTTCTCTAAACCATAGTTCATATGGTGTCGTCTCAACGGATTTGTGTGGTTCCCTATTTAAAGTGAATGCGCTTGTCTCTAATGCCTAACCCATAAACGATAGTGGTAATTCGATAAGAGACATCATGGTATGTACCATATCCAATAGGGTGCAGTTATGATGTTCGGAGACACCATCACACTATGGTGTTCCAGGCGGCATTAGTCGTGAAACAATTTCCACAATGTCTTAATTGTGCGCCAAACTCGTAACTCAGATATTCAACTCTATGATCGTATCATAGACATTTTATCCTCTTGTCACGATGATCTTCAACTTCACTCTAAAATTACTTGAACCTTTCAATAATTCAGACTTTTGTTTCATCAAGTAAATATACTCAGCATCTACTCAAATCTTCTATGAAGTAAGAACATAACGATATCCACTACATGCCTCAGCACTCATTGGACTGCACACATCAAAATGTATTACTTCCAACAAGTTGCTTTCTTGTTCCATCTTACTGAAACGAGGCCTTTCAGTCATCTTTCCCATGTGGTATGATTTTCATGTCTCAAGTGATTCAAAATCAAGTGAGCCCAAATGATCCATCTGTATGGAGTTTCTTCATGCATATATACCAATATGATTCAAATTGCAGTGCCACAAGTATGTGGTGCTATCATTACTATCTTATAACTTTTGGCATGAACATGTGTATCACCACGATCGGGATTCAATAAACTATTCATTTTAGGTGTAAGACCATTGAAGGTATTATTCAAATAAACAGAGTAACCATTATTCTCCTTAAATGAATAACCGTATTGCGATAAACATAATCAAATCATGTCTACGCTCAACGCATACACCAAATAATAATTATTTAGGTTTTAATACCAATCTTGATGGTAGAGGGAGCGTACGATATTTAATTACATCAAACTTGGAAACACTTCCAACACATATCGTCATCTCAACTTTAGCTAGTCTCCATTTATTCCGTAGCCTTTTATTTCGAGTTACTAACACTTAGCAACCGAACCGGTATCTAATACCCTGGTGCTACTAGGAGTACTAGTAAAGTACACATTAATATAATGTATATCCAATATACTTTTGTTGATCTTTCCAGCCTTTCTCATCTACCAAGTATCTAGGATGGTTCTGCTTCAGTGACCGTTCCCCTTATTACATAAGCACTTAGTCTCGGGCTTGGGTTCAACTTTGGGTTTCTTCACTGGAGCAGCAACTGATTTGTTGTTTCATGAAGTATCCCTTTCTTGCCCCTGCCCTTCTTGAAACTATTGGTTTTACTAACCATCAACAATTGATGCTCCCTTTTGATTTCTACTTTCGCGGTGTCGCGAATAGCTCAAGGATCATATCTATCCCTGATATGTTATAGTTCATCACGAAGCTCTAGTAGCTTGGTGACAGTGACTTTGGAGAACCATCACTATCTCATCTGGAAGTTTAACTCCCACTCGATTCAAGCGATTGTAGTACTCATACAATCTGAGCACATGCTCAATGATTGAGCTTTTCTCCTTAGTTTGCAGGCTTAGGAAACTTGTCAGAGGTCTCATACCTCTTGACGCGGGCACTAGCCTGAAATCCCAATTTCAGTCCTTGGAACATCTCATATGTTCTGTGATGTTTCAAAAAACGTCTTTGGCGCCTCAATTCTAAACCATACGCACTGAACTATCATGTAGTCATCAAAACGTGTATGTCAGATGTTCACAAAATCTACAACTGACGCTTGAGGTTCAGCTTACTGAGCGGTGCATTAAGGACATAAACCTTCTGCGCAGCAATGAGGACAATCCTCAGTATACGGACCCAGTCCGCATAATTGCTACTATCAACTTTCAACTAAATATTCTCTAGGACCGTATCTAAAACAGTAGAACTAAAGCGTAAGCTATGACATAATTTGCAAAGTCCTTTTGACTATGTTCATGATAATTGAGTTCATCTGATTATTTCATGAACTCCCACTCAGATAGACATCCCTCTAGTCATCTAAGTGATACATGATCTGAATCAACTAGGCCGTGTCCGATCATCATGTGAGACGGACTAGTCATCATCGGTGAACATCTTCATGTTGATCGTATCTTCTATACGACTCATGTTCGACCTTTCGGTCCTCCATGTTCCGAGGCCATGTCTGTACATGATAGGGTCGTCAAGTCAACCTAAGTGTTTCACATGTGTTCCGAGGCCATGTTTGTACATGCTAGGCTCGTCAACACCCGTTGTATTCGAACATTAGAATCTATCACACCCGATCATCACGTGGTGCTTCGAAACAACGAACCTTCGCAACGGTGCATAGTTAGGGAGAACACTTTTTTTGAAATTTTAGTGAGGGATCATCTTATTTAAGCTACCGTCGTTCTAAGAAAATAAGATGTAAAACATGATAAACATCACATGCAATCAAATAGTGACATGATATGGCCATCATCACTTTGCTCCTTTTGATCTCCATCTTCGGGGCTCCATGATCATCATCGTCACCGGCATGATACTATGATATCCATCATCATGATCTCCATCATCGTGTCTTCATGAAGTTGTCTCGCCAACTATTACTTCTACTACTACAACTAACGGTTAGCTATAAAGTAAAGTAATTACATGACGTTTATGTTGACACGCAGGTCATAAATAAATTAAGACAACTCCTATGGCTCCTGCCGGTTGTCATACTCATCGACATGCAAGTCATGATTCCTATTACAAGAACATGATCAATCTCATACATCACATATCATTCATCACATTCTTTTTGGCCACATCACATCACATAGCATACCCTGCAAAAACAAGTTAGACGTCCTCTAATTGTTGTTGCATGTTTTTACGTGGCTGCTATGGGTTTCTAGCAAGAACGTTTCTTACCTACGCAAAACCACAACGTGATATGCCAATTTCTATTTACCCTTCATAAGGACCCTTTTCATCGAAACCAATCCGACTAAAGTGGGAGAGACAGACACCCGCTAGCCACCTTATGCAACTAGTGCATGTCAGTCGGTGGAACCTGTCTCACGTAAGAGTACGTGTAAGGTCGGTCCGGGCCGCTTCATCCCACGATGCCGCCGAATCAAGATAAGACTAGTAACGACAAGTAAATTGACAAAATCGACGCCCACAATAACTTGTGTTCTACTCGTGCATAGAAACTACGCATAGACCTAGCTCATGATGCCACTGTTGGGGATCGTAGCAGAAATTTAAAATTTTCTACGCATCACCAAGATCAATCTATGGAGTAATCTAGCAACGAGGGGAAGGAGAGTGCATCTACATACCCTTGTAGATCGCTAAGCGGAAGCGTTGCAAGAACGCGGATGAAGGAGTCGTACTCGTAGCGATTCAGATCGCGGTTGATTCCGATCTAAGCGCCGAACAACAGCGCCCCCGCGTTCAACACACGTGCATCCCGGTGACGTCTCCCATGCCTTGATCCAGCAAGGAGAGAGGGAGAGGTTGGGGAAGACTCCGTCCAGCAGCAGCACGACGGCGTGGTGGTGAAGGAGGAGCGTGGCAATCCTGCAGGGCTTCGCCAAGCGCCGCGGGAGAGGAGAAAGACTTGGGAGAGGGGGAGGGCTGTGCCAGAACATTGGTGCGGTTGCCCTCCCACCCCCTTCATATATATAGGGCCAAGGGAGAGGGGGGCCGGCCCCCTCAGATCCAATCTGAGGAGGGGGCGGCGGCCAGGGGGGTTGCCTTGCCCCCCAAGGCAAGGGGCGCCCCCCTTTAGGGTTCCCCCCAAACCCTAGGCGCATGGGCCCTAGGGGGGAGGCGCCCAGCCCACTAAGGGGCTGGTCCCTCTCCACACACAACCCATAGGGCCCTCCGGGGTAGGTGGACCCTCCCGGTGGATCCCCGGAACCCCTTCGGTGGCCCCGGTACAATACCGGTAACCCCCGAATTATTCCGGTGACCGTATGATGACTTCCCATATATAAATCTTTACCTCCGGACCATTCCAGAAGTCCTTGTGACGTCTGGGATCTCATCCGGGACTCTGAACAACATCCAGTAACCACGTACATCTATTCCCTATAACCCTAGCGTCATCGAACCTTAAGTGTGTAGACCCTACGGGCTCGGGAGTCATGCAGACATGGCCGAGACAACTCTACGGTCAATAACCAACAGCGGGATCCGGATACCCATGTTGGCTCCCACATGCTCCACGATGATCTCATCGGATGAACCACGATGTCAAGGATTCAATCAATCACATATACAATTCCCTTTGTCTACCGGTATAGCACTTGCTCGAGATTCGATCGTCGGTATCCCGATACCTTGTTAAATCTCATTACCGGCAATTCTCTTTACTCGTTCCGTAACACATCATCCCGTGATCAACTCCTTGGTCACATTGTGCACATTATGATGATGTCCTACCGAGTGGGCCCAGAGACACCTCTCCGTTACACGGAGTGACAAATCCCAGTCTCGATTCGTGCCAACCCAACAGACACTTTCGGAGATACCCGTAGTGCACCTTTATAGCCACCCAGTTACGTTGTGACATTTCGCACACCCAAAGCACTCCTACGGTATCCGAGAGTTCCACAATCTCATGGTCTAAGGAAATGATACTTGACATTTGAAAAGCTTTAACATACGAACTACACTATCTTGTGCTAGGCTTAGGATTGGGTCTTGTCCATCACATCATTCTCCTAATGATGTGATCCCGTTATCAATGACATCCAATGTCCATGGTCAGGAAACCGTAACCATCTACTGATCAACGAGCTAGTCAACTAGAGGCTTACTAGGGACATGGTGTTGTCTATGTATGCACACATGTATCTGAGTTTTCTGTCAATACAGTTATAGCATGGATAATAAACGATTATCATGAACAGGGGAATATAATAATAACCAATTTATTATTGCCTCGAGGGCATATTTCCAACACATACTACAAACACCAGAAACTACTTGCAACTCCTGGACAGAGGACAAGGGTGATCAAGAAGCCGAGAGGGTCCATTGGTTTCGGGCCCAATGTGTGGTAGTAACTGTTTCATGGATCACAAACACAGAACTCAGTTCCTGAGGACGGCTTCAATGAGACAACCCACGATGTACTCCTACATGGCCTCTCACCGCTAACTTTACCAAATCATGTTCACACACTTAGCTCACACACAGCAGGACATGTTCATCACTGTTCCAATTCATCCCCGATGAATCAGACCTGACACACCTCTAAGCATAGCAGGCATGACAAACAAGCATGAATGAGTAGGCACAACAGGGCTCAAACAGCTCCTACTCATGCTAGTGGGTTTCATCTATTTACAGTGGCAATGACAGGTCATGCAAAGGATAAAGGGGTTCAGCTACCGCAGCAAGTAACAGATGAATCGTTGTTGTCCTAATGCAGTAAAAGAGAGCAGGAGCGAGAGAGTGGGATTGTAACGGAATGAACAAGGGGTTTTTTCTTGCCTGGTACTTTTGAAGATAATATAGTTCTTCATCAGTGTCATCGAACTCATCGTCGGAAGCACGTCTATCGAGAGGGGACAAATACCGGCAACAGAGAAGGAAAACACAATCAATGCAGTGCACAATATGATGCATGATCATGACATGTCAATATGCTATGTTTTGAGCTAATGCAACTAGCACCATGTTAGATGGAGTTGGTTTGAACCCTAGGTTCAAATTCAAACTCCATATGTGAGAGTTTAAATTCCATTTATATGATTTGGCCTAAACAACAGCCATAATTTGTTGTTCTAACATGCATGAAAATGGTACCAATGGATAGATTGGATTTCTCTGACCAATTTTCATATATAATTTGTTTGATTTGGAGCTACGGTTGATTTTCTATGATTTTTAGAAGTTTCGACTATTTTCTGGAATTTCCTGTAAAATAATAAATACTGAAAAAGAGTTACTGCATCAGCACTACGTCACTGTGACGTCAGCAGGTCAACGGGCGGTCCAGGTCAAACTGACCAGTGGGTCCCAGGTGTCAGCAGTTAGTTAAACTAACTAAATTTAATTAGCATTAAACTAACACTAACCTAGTTTAGTTAGTGGCCTCGGGCCCACACGTCAGTGAGTCAGGGGGGAAGTCAAACCCCTGGTTAACCGGGGCTAAACCACCGGCGTTTAGCCGCCGGCGATGACCAGACGTGGCGGAGGGCCGCGGGAACGGGTTCTGGGCCCCATTCACAGCGTGGTTGGGCTCGTTCGAGAGCCCAGGCTAGCGCGTCGGACGGTGGCGCCAGCCGGGCCTGGGGCAGCCGGAGGCGACGGCGGGGAGCTCGGCCGCGGTGGCCGGAGCTCGGGCGTGATCGGATTCGGCGCTGGGATGCACAATTGGGGCGTGGAGAGGGGCTACGGCCTCCTGGGAGTGTGGCAAACGCGGTGACGCGCTCGGTTTTGAGCCCGCGTTGCTGTGGCCACGACAGCAGCGTCGCCGGCAGAGCAGAGCGCTCGGGCTCGGTGGAGATGATGGCTAGGGGGCGCAACCGAGGCATAGAGGAGGGGGGTTAGGGGAAGGGGCTCATGGTGGATGTAGTGGAGCGGATGGCGACATCGGAGGAGGTCGGAGCGGAACGAGGCGGCGAGAGGATCTCCGGCGACGAGAGGTCGAGGACGAGTTTGGTGAGGGCGGAGGAGCGCGTCCAGCGACGTGTGGCGACGCGAGGATGTCGAAGACGTCGAGGCGGAGCTCGAAGGCACGGCGAGGGGTTCGGGAGGAAGGCGGTGCCGTCAACTACGGCGGCTTACGGGCGCGTCTGGCATAGCGGGAGAGGACGAGGGAGAGAGCGAAGGTGGGAGAGTGGTGTCCAGGGGGTCGAGGCGGCGCTGGGGAGAAGACGCGAGGCGTCGCGGTGGCCAGGCGACGCAGGCAGGCAGCATAGTGGCGTCGCGCCCGCGCGCGCGCCGTGTGCTGTCCCTCCTCTGCCTACTGGCAGAGGTGGGTGACGACTGGCATAGGCCAGGTGGGCCGGCCCAGCCGGGTAAGTGGACCTGGGGTCCTTCCTCTCTCTCTCTTTTCTGTTTTCTATTTATTTCCTCTGTTTTGATTTAGTTTTAAAACTAAACCATTTTTGTTGCTTCTGTAAATTATTGTATGGACTAGATATATTACTCTAGAGCCCCACAATAATTTCCAAAATTATTGGACATGTATTTCTTTTATAACAGAGATAAAGCCAATTCAAATACATTATGGTTTAATTCAAAATGCCCAAATTAATTACCCTTAATGCCCTAAAATATTGGTTTGGATTTTTACCTCTTGCCAATATTTTCAGGGATTAAACTGAACATTTCCTTGGGCTCATTTGAAGAAATTTTTAACTTGCTCATTTTCAAAAGATTTCTGAGGCTTTGGGAATTCCCTCAATTCAATTTTCCTTGAATTTAAATATGGTGGAACAACCAAGATAGTCCAAAGGCCAAGGTAAAGCTAGGGATGTGACCACTCACCCCCACTAAACAAGAATCTCGTCCCGAGACTCGAGACGTGAGGTAAGAAGAAAGGAGGTCACAAACTATCACAATCGTCTCGATCCAACTTGCACTGCTTTTAGAACGTTGATTCGATCACCATCATTGTCTCGATGTCTTGCTCTGAGAACTCCAACCAACATGGCAACATGAGGGAAGGGGAAACTCTAGAGGGATCGATCTTCTCAAAGATCGGATAACTCAGGATCAACTCACAGAGTTAGACATAGCAACATCTCTCGAGCTGAGACACGAAGTACACATCCAAAGAGATGGAGTGGAACAGATAATGAAGGTTCACTAGGTAGGCAACAATTTCACGCTTAAGAAGGTGGTGAACGGTTGTCAACGTAGCGAGGAGTTGAGTTGCCATGATACCATAACGAGACATTAAGGAAGGTGACTCGCAGAAATATCCCTTAAGTGGCAAAAAGAATTACTTTTGATTCATAGATCATTGAGACTCTTTATACCAACCTAAAGCAATCACAACCGATCATTTGAAGGAGTTCAAAAGAATGACATACTCGAACTAGAATGGATGATGTGGACTACCTTGTTGAAGACAACGCAATGGATAATTTTGCTTATCATCGGAATTTGATGGGACCCATGGTAAGTCCACTTTGGAAGATGATCTTGGACAGCAACTGCTGAGAAGGGCAGCCCATGGGGAATTGGCACAATGGTGGTGCAAGCTGGGAACAAAATGCAACTGTTGGGAATGTTCCAACCATCATATCTGCCTGAGATTCAGATCCGATTGGTGATAGGATAATTCAGACTCAGCATGTCTGAAAAAAAGTTTGCAACACAAATCGACGAGATGACGTTGCGAGATTCTCGGGAGATGGACTACGGTAGTAAGGTCCAAAACATGAGCTGGTTCTGCTACAAACATGTGAACACACTGTCCTAGACAAGCATGACCACGTAGTTGTCTTATAATAAAACACTACCGAGTTCAAGTGGGGAACCATCATTGCGGATAACGAAGTCCTTGATTAAGCCCGGGTTAGCTCTTAAAAAGGAACTTCTTCTCCTTGAACAAATCAATCAGTGGCTTGGTGTGCTAGGGACACATATAGAATGAAGGTTGCAAGTCTCCAAACCACAGAATACTTCGCACGTATGCATGACTGATTTGGGATGATTCCAGAGGAGGCAAAACAAACTTTCTCTAATTCATGGCAGCAACTTGCATCAAATGCATGTGAACTTAGAGGAAGTCACTACTTTCGTTCAAACATAAACTTCGTGAGGTAGCATGAAGAAGATGCTTTCAAAAGTTTCCAACACTAACTTAGATGTTCAACATGAATCATGGACAAGATGAAGATGTTGTCAATGGGCTCAACAACAATCCATCCAGGCTTCCATATAGATGGAATTCCACAATTAAGTGAACACGGGGATAGCATTGGTCAGACCAAAAGATGTAATGGTGTATGCTTGAGGGATCAACCATGAGTAAGACAACATTATGAACATCGTTGGTTCTGATTTGACTTGACGATAGCCCATACTCAAGTCAAAGTTTTGACAAGGCAATAGATCCAACAACTGATCACTAGGACCAACCGATGGAGATATCATCTTTCTTAAACACACACACACACAAGGATATCCTTTAGTGATGAACGAAGTCGGACAAGCTTTCATCTTCCAACTCTCCAAGTTGTTGTTTAGCTTAACCAACTAGCTTAGGGGTATCCAACACAGATTCATGGAGAATGGCTGGTTTAGAGGAAGACCAACTTGATCACGAGCTCAACATAACAATGAGGGGACAACCTGGTAATACTTCCGAGAAGATATTCGAAAAGTCATGAACCACCGATATGTTACTAAGCTCGAGAACAACCTTTCTTTTCAGGGCAAGATGATATGATCAAAATAGTGAGGGATTGACACAATCCTAACTCATTGATCGAGGAGTGCACCAGAATAAGGACTAGGTAGCACGATCAATCTTAGGATGATGATTTAATAACCAACACGCTAAGAATGAGAATGTTGTCCATTGACTACCAAGCAACACAGTAGCTAGGAGTATAGATTTCACACATCATGGTTCACTTGTCGGCATTCCGGTTACAACAACACGTGACCGAGGAATGAATAAAGAAGGAGAGAAATATCACTACATCAAGAATTCATAAGAGTTGGTGCAATTATCATGACATTCCTGACAT
The DNA here is from genome assembly GCA_032464435.1 of Aegilops umbellulata. Lineage (NCBI taxonomy): Eukaryota > Viridiplantae > Streptophyta > Magnoliopsida > Poales > Poaceae > Aegilops > Aegilops umbellulata. Next base: position 354,809,237 of record CP136058.1, read on the forward strand.
CAAGAGGGCAATACTTCAGGGTGGAACAGAACAAAAGATGGATTGACATTTTGATCTGTGGGGTACAACTACTTTGACCCAATCCTAGAAATGGATGAGGTACTGGAGTTCGTTTCTCCTAGTCATTCCGAAATAGAATGGCCTGACGGCCACCAGAATAGAAGGCATCGATGAACACAAATGCACACATACTCTTGGCTATCAATTGATAGCCGAGGGTCCGGATACAACTAAAGAGGGACAACTCAAGGAACATATAACTTTCTGAGTTGTGGATGCATAGATTAGTATGTCAAATCAAGTTCAACATGTTTCTTCCAGATAACCCCTGTAGAAAGGTAGAACTGGTAGAATCACAATTATGAATGGGGAACTCATTGAGGGCATTCCCGTTGTGATCTTTTGATCCAACAAACTTCTGCCATAAGTGGTTCATAGTATTTGGAAGAAGGAAATACCACGGACCTCGAGGACTAATGCAAAGGTTACTAATAACCCAAAGGGACGAGCAAACACTATCAACATGAAGTAAGTAGGGTGAATCTCGGGTTCAAGAACCCAGGAATAGAATACCTACTACTAAATGGCATCATGGGATGCTCTCGAGATTGGTGGCCAGAATCATCACATTGGGAATACAAGACATGGCTAGATTACTAGATGACTCCCTAAAACACCTAGGGTCATTGTCGGTGTCAAAACCGGCGGATCTCGGGTAGGGGGTCCCAAACTGTGCGTCAAGGTTGGATGGTAACAGGAGACAAGGGACACGATGTTTACCCAGGTTCGGCCCCTCTCGATGGAGGTAAAACCCTACCCCTGCTTGATTAATATTGATGATATGGGTAGTACAAGAGTGGATCTACCACGAGATCAAGGAGGCTAAACCCTAGAAGCTAGCCTATGGTATGATTGTGTATGATGATGGTTCTGTCCTACGGACTACAACCCTCCAGTTTATATAGACACCGGATAGGGTTAGGGTTACACGGAGTCGGTTACAATGGTAGGAGATCTTGAGTATCCGCACCGCCTAGCTTGCCTTCCACGCCAAGGAAAGTTCCTTCCGGACACGGGACGAAGTCTTCAATCTTGTATCTTCATGGTCCTGGAGTCCGGCGAAGGTATAGTCCGGCTATCCGAACACCCCCTAATCCAGGACTCCCTCAGTAGCCCCTGAACCAGGCTTCAATGACGATGAGTCCGGCGCGCAGATTGTCTTCGGCATTGCAAGGCGGGTTCCTCCTCCAAGTCCTGCATAGAAGATTGTAAACACCAAAAATAGTGTCCGGCTCTGCAAAATAAGTTTCCACATATTGCCATAGAGAGAATACCATTAACACAAATCAAATCTGCTGACGTATTCCGCAGTGCGTCATAACACTGCGGCCAAGCTCTTTATACAAATTGTTTTCACTTTTCCACCTCAGCGCGTTTAGCGAGGCGGTTTCCTTGGCACGTCTTGTCAAAGCAGAGACCGTGTGCCACTTTTAACGGGATTCTCATCAATACGGACGTGGGTAACCCAACCGCGCCATTTACCACGGCGCTTGGGAGGCAAGCGAGTTTTATTAGGTAGGTGGGGACGCATAACCGCATCCGCCCATATAAGGGGATAAGGATCCACCTTTTTTTACCTACGCCTTCTTCCTCCTTTGCCAATCCATCTCTCGCGCACTCAAGCTCCAGCGCCCAAGCTCGCTCTTCCCACCTCAACCTTCTCCAGCAATGTCCGGAGCGGGAGGCAAGTGGATGGTCTCCTCCGTTATGGAGGTTCAAGTAAAAAAGCTAAGGAAAGACGGATACCTGTCCAAGGACATCCCGCACTGGCTTCCTGAGGAGGGGCAGCTTCTCCCAACCCCAAGGCCCCATGAGAGGGTAGTTTTCCTTCCCCACTTCCTCCGCGGACTGGGTTTTCCACTTCACCCATTCGTCCGGGGACTCATGTTCTACTATGGCCTAGATTTCCACGATCTGGCCCCGAACTTCATCCTCAACATCTCGGCGTTTATTGTCGTGTGTGAGGCCTTCCTCCGCATCCGCCCCCATTTCGGCCTTTGGCTCAAGACCTTCAACGTCAAGCCCAAGGTGGTGTGCGGCAGCCAAGCGGAGTGCGGAGGCGCTATGGCTGGCAAGACAGCCAATGTCCTCTGGTTCGAGGGCTCCTTTGTGGAGACCTTAAAGGGGTGGCAAGCCGGGTGGTTTTACATCACCGAGCCACGCGATTCGGAATGGGTCCCAGCCCCCGAGTTCAGATCCGGACCCCCCATGCGGCTTACGTCCTGGAAAGAGACAGGCCTGTCGTGGGGCAACAAGGAAGAGGTGACCGGACTGAAGACCTGCATCCAGTCCCTGGTAGACAAGCCAATCCGGCTGGTCAATATAGTCCAGGTCATGCTCGTTCGTCTGATCCTCCCGTGCCAACGAAGGGATTTCAATTTGTGGGAGTTCGACCCGGCGCAGCACCGAACCCTCAACAGGCTCTTCGACACGTCGTATGAAGACGTCTGGAAGGTGCTAATCAAAGGCGCCGGGGCTCCCGCATCCGCTTCCGAGGACCGCGGATACAGCACACAGCGTCACACTAGCGAGGTAAGCTATCTATGCCTTTGACAGGATTGTTAAGCTCTTTTTCATAGATTAACTCTATGCGGGATCTAAACTCCCTTACCTTTGATAGTCTTGGCAGGCGATATCCGGACCAATTAGCTGTCCGGCTCCCCTGCACGAAGACCCAGCCCCAGCTCTCCTAGTGAAGCTGCTGACTCCGGCACCTTACGTGGTGCCGAAAAAGAAGGTCAAGAAGAAGAAGACCATCGGGACTCGAAAGAGTGCCCGTTACTTGGTGGTGTCGGACACGTCGTCTGACGAGTCCGAGGCGCCCTCCTCTCGTGAAAACGAGGAGGAGGAAGAAGAAAGCTCTCCCCCCCAGTGGGGGGGAGAAAAGAAGAAGAAGGCCGCCCCATCGGGGGAGGCCGAGGGGTCTAGGAAAAGGAAGACCCCTCCGCCGGACTGCTCCCACGATGCCGAAGAGAGCGGAGAGGAGTGGCTGGACAGGGCCAAGCGTCCGGCGAAATCGTAAGTATTCGTATACCAGAGTAACTCATGATATTCCTTTAATGCGCAGCTTTCCCTAATGTCGAGTGTGATTTATGCAGCCCGCCCCGGGCCGAACTCGAAATTTCATCGAGCGGCTCCCTGGATACGTCGGACGTGAACTCAGTTCCGCCCGCTGTCTCCCCCCGCACTACAGACGACGCCGAAGTGGCGTCGCGACAAGCTTCGCGGCAGGAGGAGGTGGTCCTGGAAGAGCCGAAAGGCGACCTCCCGGACCCCAGGAATAAAGGGGACAAGAGCCCCCAGGGCTCCGAGTCCGGCTTTGTGCCGGACGCCGCGCCGGACTCTTCAACAGTTCCAGTTCGTGGTAGGCGAACTCCTTCCAAGAGGAGCAAGCCTTCTGAGCCGGCGGCCTTCGTCCAGCCGGAGGTGCCGGACAATCTGCTGGAGGTGCTTGACGGCGCCTCCATCGACGAGGAACACCGTACTATTATGAGTACGGTGATCCGAAGGGTTTAGTCCGCCAAGAGCGGACTGACTGAAGCTTGCGCTAGCCTTCTGACAGGCTTCGAGGTAAGTAGAAATATGTCAAAATATGACCGCATAGACAATAGCCCCTGATGCTTTGTTCGGAGTTCGCAAAGAAAAGCCAAATAGAGGATCTATTAATTTTCACAGGAGTCTGACAATAAAGAGTCAATATGCGTATGCAGGCTTCGCTGCTGTCCACCGCTGCACTGACTGCACAAGTGGAAGTCCTAAAAAAGGACCTCGGGCGGACCGAGCAAGAGCTCGGCCTTGCCAAACGGCAGCTCGAGGAAAAAGAGGGTAACAAATACCCTACAAAGAAAAAAGGTGCCTATAGAGAGGCGTGATTGCAAAGAATAACAGGATCGTACTTGCTTATTATAGGGGCCACAACTGAGGTGGCGACCCTCAAGCAGGCGCTATCTGAGGCCGGAAAGAAAACGGCTGAGGAGCGCACCGAGCGAGAGAGGCTTGGGGCTCAGGTTGGCGAGGTGCAGTAAGAGCTGCAGGCTCTCATGAAAAAACATGAGAGCTTGGAGCTTGAGTCAAAGGCGCAAGCATCCGAGCTCGCGTCAGCCCTCGAGACCGCCAAGGGTGCCAAGGACGAAGCCCAAAAGGCCCTCCAAGAGTTGGAGGAGATGAAAAAGATAGCAGCGGGTAAGGCATTCTTAATGCAAAGTAGGAATATAAAAGTAAACTACTTGTCACTAACCCGAATCAGGAGTTCTCCAGGGGCGTTCACAGATCTTCCCCGCAGCGTATCCGACGCCGCTGCATTCTACCGAGCTGAAGAGGGCAGCTCGACGGAGAGTGTGTTCTGGTCTCAGTATTCTGAGGCCGGACACCCTGTGCCTTTGAGCGACCAGCTGAAACAGCTGGTCAAGCTCAACAAGGCGGCCGAACAAGCCATGAAGGGCTTCCTAGTTCGGCTGTGGCCCAGAGAGGCCCTGTCTGGGAGCTACTTCGGGCTGGTGCGGCGGCTGGTGGAGGCCTGTCCAAGGCTTGAGGTCATCAAGCGTTCCGTCTGCATCGAGGGTGCCCGGAGGGCCCTTGCCCGTGCAAAGGTGCACTGGGGTAAGCTTGACGGAGAGAAGCTGGTGAAGGACGGGCCGCCGCAGGGGAAGGAGCATCGCAAGCCCGAGAACTACTACAAGGATGTTCTTGCCGGTGCCCGGCTTATTGTGGATGAATGTATTAAAGATGTAATTTTTTAATGAACTCGCTCGTTTTTATCCTGTGCGTTGAAAACTTGTTCATATGCGCTAGGCAATGCTTATTGAATTTAAAATATTATTTTCTATGCGGTCGTTTATCAAAAATTGAGAGATGGCCAGTCGTCGGCTTCTGCCCCCATGCCGCTAGTGCTAGGGTGTTCGAGATAAACCTGAGCGCTCTTTTTCCCATGGTTGGGTCCTTCGAGGGAGGCGCTCAGCACAACGAACCAGGCAATCGGACTATAATGCTTGAACACTCTCACTTAGCCATAGAACTTTATAATTTTAAATTTCGGCGAAGCCCCTAGTTCGGAAGACCGAATTCGGGGCGCTATCCACGCCTTTGTCCGGACAAAGCCAGCTCCTCGCTTGAAGCGGCATAAGCCTTTAAGGACTCGAAAAACCTCTCGAACAGCGACCGGTCTCTCGCCTTATCATGACAGTCAGTTTTAGCTTTCTCCACTGAGGTGCTTAACCCAGCTGAACCGGGGCACAATCGCAGTGGTTCTCCTAGTGCTACCTTAGCCGATATAGCGGAACGTAAGGCGCCAAAACATAGGAGCTGGGCAAACCCAACTATTGACCCAAATCATGATTCAGAGCCGATGCATATAGTGCTATAAGTTCGGGGTGCCGCACTTGTGAAAGTGTACGGACTTGTCACGCCAGATCGAAGGGTACTGAAGCCCCTGGCGTGTTTGCCGTACCATGGTGTACGGGTGCGATCATGTTATTTAATAAACATATATATTAAAAGAAAATAATGCAAAAAATAGGAAAAAAGCTATGCATAGTTTATAAAGAGGCTATTTATCAAAGCCGAACGATACAAGTAGTGCGATAAGCAAAAATATATTAGATTATTTAACATGTCCTGACCAGGGGCAGGCCGCGGAATTGTGTTCGAAAGAGATATACCGCTCGTAATAGAGACCACCTGAGAGTTCCATAATGCAGCGTAGCTTTGTCTGGTTCCCTGGATCGTGCATCGTTTGTACGGCAGTCGAATTGCCGAACAGGTCGTCCAAAGTGTGAAGTCCTGAAAGTAAAAAAGAATCCGGCAACCCCTAGTACGTTTTAAGCCGTATTGCGGGCATGCTGTTACTGTGCCCCTTCCCCTGTGCCCATGGTATTTCAAGGGCGTAATTATGTACGCGAGGTACTAGCTCCGCTATGTCGCGATGGCTGGGGTTGGGGCCGCATTGCTACGCCTGCTCAGAACGGGCCAGGCGGTCTTATTGTAGGTTACTCCGGGCGCGCTTGGCAGTGTCTGGCTTTTTAACGGCCGGACTGGAGAGTTGCCTAAAAAGGCTGCTTTGTACTTCCGCTGCGAGAGTCGTCGTGTGCTCCTCCGTACGGACGGAGCGGTCGGTGTTTCCGTTGACCGTGATTACTCCTCGAGGGCCTGGCATCTTGAGCTTGAGGTATGCGTAGTGCGGCACTACATTGAATTTGGCAAATGTGGTTCGTCCGAGCAGGGCGTGATAGCCACTACGGAACGGGACTATGTCGAAGATTAACTCTTCGCTTCGGAAGTTATCCGGAGATCCGAAGACCACATCAAGTTTTACGGAGCCTATACAGTTGGCTTCTACACCTGGTATAACGCCTTTAAAGGTCATCCTTGTGGGCTTAATCCTTGATGGATCTATGCCCATTTTCCGCACTGTATCCTGATAAAGCAGGTTCAGGCTACTTCCGCCGTCCATTAGGACTCTTGTGAGATGAAATCCGTCGATGATTGGGTCGAGAACCAATGCGGCAAAGCCGCCATTGTAACGTCCTCGATGCGGCTATATCTCCCACGTGTCGAGGCACGACTTAGAGGCATAACCGCATTGAAAGCAATGTCGCAAGTGAGGTAATCTTCACACAACCCATGTAATACATAAGGGAAAGAGATACATAGTTCGCTTACAGTCGCCACTTCACACAATACATAAATAAACATTCATCATCCAGATTACACTCAAGGTCCGACTACGGAACCAAAATGAAAGAAGACTACCCCAAATGCTACATAGATCCCCGAATCACCCCAACTGGGCTCCACTACTGATCATCAGGAAAAGACACATAGTAACGGCCACGTTCCTCGTCGAACTCCCACGTGAGTTCGGTCGCGTCATCTGCACTGGCATCGTTGGCACCTGCAACTGTATTGGTAGAATCTGTGAGTCACGGGGACTCAGCAATCTCACACCCGCGAGATCAAGACTATTTAAGCTTATAGGTAGAAAAGGGTTGTGAGGTGGAGCTACAGCAAGCGACTAGGATATATGGTGGCTAACAATGCAAAAGAGAGCGAGAAGAGAAGCAAAGCACAGTCGTGAAGCTAGAAGTGATCAAGAAGTGATCCTAGAACAACCTACGTCAAACATAACTCCAACCCCGTGTTCACTTCCCGGACCCCGCCGAGAAGAGACCATCACGGTTACACACGCGGTTGATGTGTTTTAGTTAAGGTCAACTTCGGGTTTTCTACAACCGGACATTAACAAATTCCCATCTGGCTCATAACCGCGGGCACGGCTTTCGAAAGATATTACCCTGCAGGGGTGTCCCAACTTAGCCCATTATAAGCTCTCACGGTCAACGAAGGATATTCCTTCTATCGGGAAGACCCGATCAGTCTCGGAATCCCGGACTACAAGACATTCCGGTAGTAATAAAACAAGTCCAGCAAAGCCGCCCGATTGTGCCGACAAATCCTGATTGGAGCTGCACATATCTCGGTGTCACGACACATCCGGATAAGTCAAGCTACGAGTAAAACCAAGTCTCGAGTTTCCACGAGGTGGCCCCGCAGGTTGCTCGGTTCGGACCAACACTCGAAGGAGTACTGGCCCGGGGAGGCTAAAAATAAAGATGACCCTCGGGCTCGCGAAAACCCGGGGGAAAAGGAGTAGGTGGTAGGCAAATGGTAAAACCAATGTTGGGCCTTGCTGGAAGAGTCTTATTCAAAGCGAACTGTCAAGGGGGTCCCATAAATCACCCAACCGTGTAAGGAACACAAAAATCAAGGAACATAACACCGGTATGACGGAAACTAGGGTGGCAAGAGTGGAATAAAACACCAGGCATAAGGCCGAGCCTTCCACCCTTTACCAAGTATATAGATGCATTAATTAAATAATAGGTATTGTGATATCCCAACAAGTGGACATGTTCCAACAAGGAACAACATCTCCATGTTCCAACAAGGAACAAACTTCATCTTCACCTGCAACTAACAACGCTATAAGAGGGGCTGAGCAAAGCGGTAACATAGCCAAACAACGGTTTGCTAGGACATGGATGGTTAGAGGTTGACATGGCAATATGGGTGGCATGATATATCAAGTGGTAGGTATCGCAGCATAGGCATAGCAAAAGAGTGAGCATCTAGCAAGCAAAGATAGAACTGATTTCGAGGGTATGGTCATCTTGCCTACAAGGTTCTCAGAGTTGTCGAAGGCTTGATCCTCGTAAGCGTTCTCAACAGGTTCCTCGTTCACGTACTCATCTCCCGGCTCTACCCAAAACAAGAGCACAAGCAAAGGAACAACTATCAACCACGATGCAATGCGCGAGCAACATGATGCAAAACATGGCATGATATGCGAGATGTGGTATGCAATGCATATGCGTGCTTCGGAAGGACAAAGATGAACAAGGCATAATCTTGGCAAAGCAAGTATGCCACTGGAAAGGTGAGGTGATTTCGGTTGAAATCGAAATAAAGATCACCGGAATCGGATGCACGGTTTGCAAATGACAAGCAAAACAAGAATGACAATAATCTGCCATTAACAGCATGATGCTACTTAGCAAGCAACAAGAAATTAAGCTACTGCACCCAAACATATCAAAACAGCATATGACACTAATCTACTCAAGATGCTTGACAAAAGATGAACACTGAGCTACGGCTAAATCACATCATAACAGGTTCAAACAAGCATGGCAAAAGTGCAAAAGATAACAGGTTCACAGACTTGGTGAAAATAACATGCCAGAAATTAACATCAGGATGACATGATTAGAGCAAGCAAACAACATGGTACAGGAACATGACATAGCAAAATAAGGCATGGCATGAATCTACTCAAAGCACTTAACAAAAGTCCCTTACTGACCATGAGCCAAAAAGGATCAGAAAATATAATAACCCCCATGTCAATTAAGCAAGTTTCGCTACAGATTTCAGACTTAGCAGAAAAACTGCACATGTCAAAAACAGATAACAAGTAGGCATGTTCGTGAGCTCGATGCATTGACTACAGAGCATTGCATGATAAACTAAGCATACAACCATCAAGAAGACATGGCATAGAAGCTATACATGGAAAGAATAACATCATAACATGCAAGGAACAACTACAACAAGCTTGGCAAAATCGAATAACATGTAAACAATCTGCCAGTAACATTTTATAGCAAAAGTAGAGCTCGATTGACTCAAGCTATGGCTCTCCATAATTTCAAAAAACGGCATGGATGGATAGAGCAAAACCATATGCTCAAAACACTCTTACTGATCATGCTCAAAAGAGGCATAGATCTCTCAGAAACAACATGAACACATGGCATAAAAATAACAGCAGAACATGACAGCGAAAATACTAAGTCTCTGAAATCAGCAACATTATGTACCCTAGTTTGCATGCTTGTGCTAGTCACCACAAAGAGCACAAAAATACATGGCACACCCCCTGGAAAGATAGCATGGCATATTTCAAAACACATGTAGGACTCAACTTCATAGGATGCACATATCAATCATGGCAAAAATGACAAAAGTGCATGTTCTGAAACAGATCTGAAACTAACATCACATAGCCCTCTTCCAACAGCATTTCGGGCATCAATATGAGCTCAAATTAAAATGATGCAATGAGATGAAATGATGTACTCATCGAGGCAAACAATTTGACATATTACACGCACGAAACGGAGCAATATACATCAAGTTATGATGTGATGAACATGCGACAATTATGCAATATTTTTAGGACTTGGAGGAATTTCGGGGAGGGGAAAGTCAACCCTAGGCTCTCAGATCTGGATCCAGGGCGCACGGGGCCCGAAGTGGCGGCGGACGGCGGCGGCCGGCGGAGGCGCGGCGCGGGCCGCGGGGCGCGCGGCGAACGGGCGGCGGCCGGCGGAGACGCGGCGAGGACGGCGGGGCACGGGAGGCGCGCGGGGCGCGGGGCGCGGTGGAGCACGGCGGCGGCGGCGCGGCTAGGGAGGCGCGGGCGGCGGAGACTGGGCCTCGCGGGGGCCCGCGGCGGGCCGAGCGGGCCGGCGCGGTGGGAGGTGGCGGCGGGCCACATGGCGGCGCGGGAGTGGCTGAGGCGACGGGGATGGTGACGTGGCGGGCGCTTATTGGCCCGAGTGAGGTGGCCGGTGGACACGTCCGGCGCGGTGCGGACGCGTCCGGCGGCGCGGAGGAGCGGGGCTAGGGTTTGGACTGCGATTTGGACGGTGGAGGCACGTATTTATAGATAGGAGGAGCTAGGGAGCACCAAATGGAGTGCGGTTTTCAGCCACGCGATCGTGATCGAACGGCGATGGACATGGGAGTGTCTTAGATGGGTTATTGGGCTGTTTTGGAGGGGTGTTGGGCTGCAACACACACGAGGCCTTCACGGTTACCCGGTTAACCGTTGGAGTATCAAACGACCTCCGAATGACCCGAAACTTGACAGGCGGTCTACCGGTGCTATACCAAGGCCGCTTGACAAACCTCGGTCCATTCCGAGAAGGTTTAATACCCGCTCACGGAAAAAGGTAAAAGGGGACGCCGGAGGACGTAGGAGCGCCGGATTGCAAAACGGACAACGGGTAAAACGCTCGGATGCATAAGACGAACATGTATGCAAATGCGATGCACATGATGACATGATATGAAATGCATGACGAGGACAAAATGCAAAAAGAAGGGAAACCCAACCACGGAGGGAAAATCATATCACATTGCCGAAAAAGGCAAGAGTTGGAGTTACAAATATGGCAAGTTACATCCGGGGTGTTATAACACTCCACCACTACGAGTGGATCTCGTCCCGAGATCTAGGACTGAAAGAACTCCGGATATTTGGAACGGAGGTGGTCCTCGCGCTCCTAGGTGGTTTCTCGGTCTGAATGGTGTGACCATTTCACTTTCAGGAATTTGATTGACTTGTTGCGAGTCTTGCGCTCAGTTTCTTCAAGAATAGCCACGGGATGCTCATGATAGGACAAAACTTCTCGAAGATCAATCTCTTCTAAGTTGATGGTGCGCTCAGGCGTCTTGAAGCACTTGCGAAGCTGTGACACGTGGAAGACATCATGCACATTTGCAAAGTTGGGGGGGAGCTCAAGTTGATAGGCGAGATCGCCTCGTTTGCCGATGATCTTGAAAGGACCCACGTATCTAGGGGCAAGTTTCCCCTTGATACCGAAGCGACGAGTCCCTTTCATTGGAGAGACGCGGAGGTAGACATGGTCTCCGATCTCGAATGCCAAATCCCGGTGTTTGCTATCGTAATAGCTCTTCTGGCGCGATTGTGCGGCTTTGAGGTTCTCACGAATGACCTTGCACATTGCCTCAGCCTCTGAGATCAAATCGTTGCCAAGCAGTTGGCGTTCACCCGTCTCAGACCAGTTGAGAGGAGTACGGCACTTTCTGCCATAGAGAATCTCGAATGGGGCTTTGCCCGAGCTGGCTTGAAAGTTGTTGTTGTAAGAGAAGTCAGCATAAGGAAGACAATCCTCCCACTTCATGCCGAAAGAGATAACACAAGCCCTGAGCATATCTTCAAGAATTTGGTTGACACGCTCGACTTGTCCACTAGTTTGAGGGTGGAAAGCTGTGCTGAAGCGAATATTTGTGCCAATGGCCTTCTGAAAAGAATCCCAAAACTTGGAGGTAAAGATGCTGCCACGGTCTGAAGAGATCAATTGTGGAATGCCGTGCAAGGAGACAATCCTGGAGGTGTAGAGCTCTGCCAGCTGCGCTGCTGTGATAGACTCTTTGATAGGAAGAAAATGAGCCACTTTAGTGAGCTTGTCGATGACGACGAAGATAGCATCATTTCCACGCTTGGACTTAGGAAACCCAGTCACGAACTCCATTTCGATATGATTAAACTTCCATTCTGGAATAGCAAGAGGTTGGAGAAGACCAGCTGGTCGTTGGTGTTCTGCTTTCACCCTTCTGCAGACATCACATTCATTCACGAATTGAGCAATCTCTCGCTTCATTCGAGTCCACCAATACGACTGCTTGAGGTCATGGTACATCTTCGTACTTCCAGGATGAATTGACAGAAGAGAATTGTGCGCCTCGTTCATAATGACTTTACGAACATCACCCTTAGGAACCACGATCCGGTCCTCGAAGAAAAGAGTATCTCTGTCATCAACTCGATAGCATTTGTATTTGGAAATGCCCTTGTCAATACCACGTTTCACCTTCTTCACCATGGTATCCAACAGTTGTGCCTCACGAATTTGATCTTCCAAAGTAGGAGAGACGATGAGGTTGGCAAGGAAACCTTGAGGGACAACTTGGAGATTCAACTTGCGGAAAGCTTCACAAAGATATGGTTGAAAGGGCTTGAGGATTAAGCTATTGCAGTAAGCCTTCCTGCTCAAAGCGTCTGCAATCACGTTAGCCTTGCCTGGAGTATATTCAATACTCGGATTATACTCTTGAATCATTTCGACCCATCGAGTTTGCCTGAGGTTGAGGTTGGGCTGAGTGAAGATGTACTTGAGACTCTTGTGATCGGTGAATATGTCCACTTTCCTTCCCAACAGGAGATGTCTCCATGTTATTAGTGCGTGGACAACTGCCGCCAACTCAAGATCGTGAGTGGAGTAGTTCTTTTCGTTGGGCTTCAACTGACGAGAGGTATACGCCACAACCTTCTTCTCTTGCATTAACACGGCACCGAGGCCTTGAAGAGAAGCATCACAGAAAACTTCATAAGGCTTGTCTTCGTCAGGAGGAGTCAAAACTGGAGCAGTGACGAGTTTCTCTTTGATAGTGTTGAAAGCCACGTCACACTCAGGAGACCATACATACTTCACATGCTTCTGGAGGAGGTTGGAAAGAGGCTTTGCAATCTTTGAGAAATTCTCAACGAATCTTCGGCAATAGCTTGCAAGTCCAAGAAAACTGCGAAGCTGCTTGACATTCCGAGGAGGTTCCCAATTCAAAACTGCAGACACCCTCTCTGGATTAATAGCAATGCCCTTGGCAGAGATGATATGCCCAAGGTAAAGAACTTCATCAAGCCAGAATTCACATTTGGAGAACTTCGCATAGAATTTATACTCTCTGAGCCTGTCGAGCACCAATCGCAAATGTTTGGCATGATCCTTCTTATTCTTGGAGAAGACCAATATATCATCGAGATAGACCAAGACGAATTCATTGGTGTAGGGGTTGAAGATGAAGTTCATCATGCGAGAGAAAGTTGGAGGAGCATTGACAAGGCCGAAAGACATGACAGTATATTCATAAGAACCAAAGCTTGTTCTGAATGATGTCTTGGGAATATCTTCTTCACGAATGCGAACTTGATGATAACCCATACGAAGGTCAAGCTTGGAGAACACCTTAGCACCTTTAACTTGCTCAAAAAGCTCATTGATGTTGGGAAGTGGATACTTGTTCTTGATTGTCTTCTTGTTCAATGGACGGTAATCGACGCAAAGTCGGTCCGTGCCATCCTTCTTCTGGACAAAAAGAACACCACAACCCCAAGGAGAAGAACTCGGTCTGATCAGACCCAGACGCTCTTGTTCATCGAGTTGTTTCTTCAATTCCTTCAACTCTTTAGGTCCAAGCTTGTAAGGACGCTTGCAAACGGGTTCCGTGCCAGGCTCAAGATCGATAACGAATTCGACTGGCCGGTGAGGAGGCATACCCGGAAGCTCTTCTGGAAAGACATCTTGGTACTCACAAACGACTGGAATCTGAGAGATAGCATCCAATTCGCCCTTCTCATTGAGAGAAAACAACCGAATGGTATCATCACGAGCGGCATAGATGATCACATCGTCAGAAGAGTGAGTTAATTGAATTTCCCTGGCAGCACAATCAAGCTGAGCCTTGTGCTTAGAAAGCCAGTCCATCCCGAGAATAAGATCAATATCAGAGTCACCAAGAACAGTTGGTTTAGCCAGAAATCTATAGTCGCCCATCTTGATACCGACATTCGGAACCACCAAACTAGAGCTCAAGCGTTTACCAGGAGAAATGACAGCCATGGGTCTATCCAAATTAGAAGACGTGAAATCATGCTTGGCAAAAAACGGTCTTGACATGAAACAATGCGAAGCACCAGTATCAAATAAGATTTTGCAGGAATATCATTAACTGAGAGATTACCCATGATCACTTCAGAAGAATCCTCCGCTTGAGTTGCGTTCATCATGTTCACCTTGGCATGCTTAGGATTATGCTTGACCACCGCATTGCTGGAAGATCTCACAGGAGGAGGAGGCGGAAGGCGCCTTTGATTAAAGCACTTGTCCGCATGGTGACCCTTTTGCTGACATTTCCTGCAAGTCACCTCTGAGAGCGGACAATGATAAGGAGCATTTGGTCTTGGAGCTTGATTCTGAGACTTGTTCTGATAGCCAGGGTTGGGTGGGTGGGAAGATCCACGACCACCTGAGTTCTTTTGCTGATAAGGCCGACGAAACGGAGGAGGAGGAGGCAACCAGAACTTCTGTTGCTTAGCTGCCACAAGTGAGGAAGAAGAAGACTGAACTGCGTCCCTGACTCTCTTCTTAGATGCCTCACACTTGAGCTGAGCAGCTTCTTGTTTCAGCGCCATGTTGTAGAATTCATCATACTTTAACTGCTCAAAAAGCACGAGAGCTAGTTGCAAATCTTCTCTGAGACCACGCCTGAATTGGTAGATCATACTCTTTTCATCAGGGATGTCTTGCCTCGCAAAACGAGAGAGCTTCTGGAACTGAGTGTTGTATTGATACACGGACATGTTGCCTTGCTTGAGATTGCGGAATTCCTCACGCTTACTCTCAACAACACTTTCTGGAATGTGGTGAGCTTTGAAGTCATGGCGGAAATCATCCCAGGTAATCACACGACCTCCTATGGAATCTTTGTATTGTTGGAACCACTCAGCAGCTTGATCCTTGAGTTGAAAAGAGGCAAACTTGACAAAGTCCTCAGGTCTAACATTGCTGCACTCGAAATGCTTGTTGATATCCACTAGCCAATCATCGGCGTATGTGGCCTCGACACAGTAGCTGAAGGTCTTTGGCTGATTAGCAAGGAACTGATTGAGTGAAGCGAAGTGCGGCTGATTGTTGCCTTGGCCTTGATTTCCTTGATTACCTTGCCCTTGGTTGCAATCTTGCAAGAGCTGAATCAGTATCTGGGCGTTGGCATTTGTGGCAGTCATCAGGGCTTGCCATGCCTCCGGAGGCGGAGGTGGTGGCGGAGGGTTAGCCTAACTTCCTTCATTGCGTTCCGGATTCTGACGCGTTGGCGGAGCCATCCTGAAGAGGGTGACATCCATTAGCATCTTGAAAAAAAATATATTCAAGCTGAATCAAAGGATTGAAATTGCAACATATAGTCTTCACAATAAACATTCGAACAAGAATGAACGAATGAATTCCAAAGTAAATCATCACACTTCCATAAGTTGAGAAGCCACTTAGAAAAAGGTATGGAATAAAATCAACAAGGTACGGATGTGAACAAATACTTGGTAAGGATTACCCAATCACGAACCAAATATCTGCGGGAAGAAATACTAGAGCTACATGAATTCCCACTTATAAACTCCCGAAACTTTCTGGTTATGCAATCAGGTGTTGGGGATACAGGGGACACAAAATATATCACCCAAACTAACAATACCTAGGTCCAGTTGTATCCATCCTTCAACACATAACCAAGAAACCTTCGGAAATCGTCTACCTCAACCTTCGAAAAGCATCCGTTATACGAGTTATGGCAATACTCCCGCACTCACCCCAGTACTGGGCTATCAGGGTTATCTCACCAACAACTGTACAAAAGAGATTTTCAATGTCGGCGTACTAAACTCAGGTATTCCAGAACTGCAACGATAAAATTATAACGACAACACCTCGGAGCTCAACTCCCCGGGACACCTCCACTAAAACCTCTGCTGACGGGAGGCAACCAAGACAATGTTGTCATCATAAAACCATCGGAACGATTCTAAGATACCCGCGTGATCCTAAATTTTTTTTTCGTGAAATTTGAGAAGAGAAGAGTCAAAACTCTACGTCAGCATGCCTTACCAGAGCGACGAGGAGACTGGGAAGTAAAAAGAATTCCTAAACTCTCCGATATGTAATTCCTAGATGACTCAAAACATTTTTCTAGACACAACTTGGCCGCTAAAAACGATCAATCAGTGGGGGCTCCTAAGGTCGGGGAAGGCTCTGATTACCAACTTGTAACGTCCTCGATGCGGCTATCTCTCCCACGGGTCAAGGCACGACTTAGAGGCATAACCGCATTGAAAGCAATGTCGCAAGTGAGGTAATCTTCACACAACCCATGTAATACATAAGGGAAAGAGATACATAGTTGGCTTACAGTCGCCACTTCACACAATACATAAATAAACATTCATCATCCAGATTACACTCAAGGTCCGACTACGGAACCAAAATGAAAGAAGACTACCCCAAATGCTACACAGATCCCCGAATCACCCCAACTGGGCTCCACTACTGATCATCAGGAAAAGACACATAGTAACGGCCACGTTCCTCGTCGAACTCCCACGTGAGTTCGGTCGCGTCATCTGCACTGGCATCGTTGGCACCTGCAACTGTATTGGTAGAATCTGTGAGTCACGGGGACTCAGCAATCTCACACCCGCGAGATCAAGACTATTTAAGCTTATAGGTAGAAAAGGGTTGTGAGGTGGAGCTGCAGCAAGCGACTAGCATATATGGTGGCTAACAACGCAAAAGAGAGCGAGAAGAGAAGCAAAGCACGGTCGTGAAGCTAGAAGTGATCAAGAAGTGATCCTAGAACAACCTACGTCAAACATAACTCCAACCCCGTGTTCACTTCCCGGACCCCGCCGAGAAGAGACCATCACGGTTACACACGCGGTTGATGTGTTTTAGTTAAGGTCAACTTCGGGTTTTCTACAACCGGACATTAACAAATTCCCATCTGCCTCATAACCGCGGGCACGGCTTTCGAAAGATATTACCCTGTAGGGGTGTCCCAACTTAGCCCATTATAAGCTCTCACGGTCAACAAAGGATATTTCTTCTACCGGGAAGACCCGATCAGTCTCGGAATCCCGGACTACAAGACATTCCGGTAGTAATAAAACAAGTCCAGCAAAGCCGCCCGATTGTGCCGACAAATCCTGACAGGAGCTGCACATATCTCGGTCTCAGGGCACATCCAGATAAGTCAAGCTATGAGTAAAACCAAGTCTCGAGTTTCCACGAGGTGGCCCCGCAGGTTGCTCGGTTCGTACCAACACTCGAAGGAGTAATGGCCCGGGGGGGCTAAAAATAAAGATGACCCTCGGGCTCGCGAAAACCCGGGGGAAAAGGAGTAGGTGGTAGGCAAATGGTAAAACCAATGTTGGGCCTTGCTGGAAGAGTCTTATTCAAAGCAAACTGTCAAGGGGGTCCGATAAATCACCCAACCATGTAAGGAACGCAAAAATCAAGGAACATAACACCGGTATGACGGAAACTAGGGTGGCAAGAGTGGAACAAAACACCAGGCATAAGGCCGAGCCTTCCACCCTTTACCAAGTATATAGATGCATTAATTAAATAAGAGGTATTGTGATATCCCAACAAGTGAACATGTTCCAACAAGGAACAACATCTCCATGTTCCAACAAGGAACAAACTTCATCTTCACCTGCAACTAACAACGCTATAAGAGGGGCTGAGCAAAGCGGTAATATAGCCAAACAATGGTTTGCTAGGACATGGATGGTTAGAGGCTGACATGGCAATATGGGTGGCATGATATAGCAAGTGGTAGGTATCGCAGCATAGGCATAGCAAAAGAGCGAGCATCTAGCAAGCAAAGATAGAAGTGATTTCGAGGGTATGGTCATCTTGCCTGCAAGGTTCTCAGAGTTGTCGAAGGCTTGATCCTCGTAAGCGTTCTCAACAGGTTCCTCGTTCACGTACTCGTCTCCCGGCTCTACCCAAAACAAGAGCACAAGCAAAGGAACAACTATCAACCACGATGCAATGCGCGAGCAACATGATGCAAAACATGGCATGATATGCGAGATGTGGTATGCAATGCATATGCGTGCTTCGGAAGGACAAAGATGAACAAGGCATAATCTTGGAAAACCAAGTATGCCACTGGAAAGGTGAGGTGATTTCGGTTGAAATCGAAATAAAGATCACCGGAATCGGATGCACGGTTTGCAAATGACAAGCAAAACAAGAATGACAATAATCTGCCATTAACAGCATGATGCTACTTAGCAAGCAACAAGAAATTAAGCTACTTCACCCAAACATATCAAAACAGCATATGACAGTAATCTACTCAAGATGCTTGACAAAAGATGAACACTGAGCTACGGCTAAATCACATCATAACAGGTTCAAACAAGCATGGCAAAAGTGCAAAAGATAACAGGTTCACCGACTTAGTGAAAATAACATGCCAGAAATTAACATCAGGATGACATGATTAGAGCAAGCAAACAACATGGTACAGGAACAGGACATAGCAAAATAAGGCATGGCATGAATCTACTCAAAGCACTTAACAAAAGTCCCTTACTGACCATGAGCCAAAAAGGATCAGAAAATATAATAACCCCCATGTCAATTAAGCAAATTTCGTTACAGATTTCAGACTTAAAACTGCACATGTCAAAAACAGATAACAAGTAGGCATGTTCGTGAGCTCGATGCACTGACTATAGAGCATTGCATGATAAACTAAGCATACACCCATCAAGAAGACATGGCATAGAAGCTATACATGGCAAGAATAACATCATAACATGCAAGGAACAACTACAACAAGCTTGGCAAAATCGAATAACATGTAAACAATCTGCCAGTAACATTTTATAGCAAAACTAGAGCTCGATTGACTCAAGCTATGGCACTCCATAATTTCAAACAACGGCATGGATGGATAGAGCAAAACCATAGTCTCAAAACACTCTTACTGGTCATGCTCAAAAGAGGCATAGATCTCTCAGAAACAACATGAACACATGGCATAAAAATAACAGCAGAACATGACAGTGAAAATACTAAGTCTCTGAAATCAGCAACATTATGTACCCTAGTTTGCATGCTTGTGCTAGTCACCACAAAGATCACAAAAATACATGGCATACACCACTATAAAGATAGCATGGCATATTTCAAAACACATGTAGGACTCAACTTCATAGGATGCACACATCAATCATGGCAAAAATGACAAAAGTGCATGTTCTGAAATAGATCTGAAACTAACATCACATAGCCCTCTTCCAACAGCATTTCGGGCATCAATATGAGCTCAAATGAAAATGATGCAATGAGATGAAATGATGTACTCATCGAGACGAACAATTTGACATATTACACGCGCGAAACGGAGCAATATACAACAAGTTATGATGCGATGAACATGCGACAATTATGCAATATTTTTAGGCTCTCAGATCTGGATCCAGGGCGCACGGGGCCCGAGGTGGCGGCGGACGGCGGCGGCCGGCGGAGGCGTGGCGCGGGCGGCGGGGCGCGCGGCGAACGGCGGCGGCCGGCGGAGACGCGGCGCGGACGTCGGGGCACGGGAGGCGCGCGGGGCGCGGGCGAAGCCGGGCGGCACGGCGCGGGGCGCGGCGGAGCGCTGCGGCGGCGGCGCGGCTGGGGAGGCGCGGGCGGCGGAGACTGGGCCTCGCGGGGGCCGCGGCGGGCCGAGCAAGCCGGCGCGGTGGGAGGTGGCGGCGGGCCATGTGGCGGCGCGGGAGTGGCTGAGGCGGCGAGGATGGTGACGTGGCGGGCGCTGATTGGCCGGAGTGAGGTGGCCGGTGGACACGTCCGGCGCGGTGCGGACGCGTCCGGCGGCGCGGAGGAGCGGGACTAGGGTTTGGACTGCGATTTGGACGGGGGAGGCACGTATTTATAGATAGGAGGAGCTAGGGAGCTCCAAATGGAGTGCGGTTTTCGGCCACACGATCGTGATCGAATGGCGATGGACATGGGAGTGTCTTAGATGGGTTATTGGGCTGTTTTGGAGTAATGTTGGGCTGCAACACACATGAGGCCTTCACGGTTACCCGGTTAACCGTTGGAGTATCAAACGACCTCCGAATGACCCGAAACTTGACAGGCGGTCTACCGGTGCTATACCAAGGCCGCTTGACAAACCTCGGTCCATTCCGAGAAGGTTTAATACCTGCTCACAGAAAAAGGTAAAAGGGGACGCCGGAGGACGTAGGAGTGCCGGATTGCAAAACGGACAACGGGGAAAATGCTCGGATGCATAAGACGAACACGTATGCAAATGCGATGCACATGATGACATGATATGAAATGCATGACGAGGACAAAATGCAAAAAGAAGGGAAACCCAACCACGGAGGGAATATCATATCACATTGCCGAAAAAGGCAAGAGTTGGAGTTACAAATATGGCAAGTTACATCCGGGGTGTTACAGCCATGACGGATGCTAGTGGGGTGGTCCCTTCGATCAAAAGTGATCGGGCAAGAGGACCATGGGTTGAACTTTGGGGTGACTGGCTCCATCGCGTATACGTCCCGTAGCGCACGCTTCCGCTCCTTCTTAGGAATGTGGGTTGCGTATATCATGTTCACCGTCCGCACTTGTGGGGGAAACCCCTTCTGTCCATTGTTGTTCGGAGGCCTGGGCTCCTCCTCGTCATCGCTATGCAGTCCCTTGTCTTTGTTTTCGGCTCTTAACTTGCCTGCCTGCTTGAACACCCAACAGTCCCTGTTGGTGTGATTGGCTGGCCTTTCGGGGGTGCCATGGATCTGGCACAAGCGGTCGAGTATTCGGTCCAAACTGGACGGGCCCTAAGTATTCTTTTTAAATGGCTTTTTTCGCTGACCGGATTTATAGCCTCTGACTCCGGCGTTGACTGTCGTATCTTCATTGTTGTCGCTGCTAACGCGGTGCTTTTGCTTATTTCGATGTGTCCTGCCACTTTTGTCCTTGGTATCCGAATTACCAGGGTTCTTTGATAAGTTGTTGCTGCGAGCTAGCCAGCTATCTTCGCCCACGCAAAAGCGGGTCATGAGTGTCGTGAGGGCTGCCATGGATTTCGGCTTTTCCTGTCCCAGGTGCCGGGCAAGCCACTCATCGCAGATGTTATGTTTGAAGGCTGCTAGGGCCTCTGCGTCCGGACAGTCGACTATCTGGTTTTTCTTTGTTAGGAACCATGTCCAGAATTGCCTGGCCGATTCCTCTGGCTGCTGAATTATGTGGCTCAGGTCGTCGGCGTCCGGTGGTCGCACATAAGTGCCCTGGAACTTGTTGCGGAATGCGGCTTCCAGGTCCTCCCAAGAACCGATTGAGTCTGCTGGCAGGCTGTTAAGCCAGTGCCGGGCCGGTCCTTTGAGTTTGATGGCGTGTAGATCATCGCCACGTGCCATGTGGATGTGAAGGAGATAATCCTCAATCCATACCGCCGGATTTGTCATGCCATCGTATTATTCGATGTTTACGGGTTTGAAACCCTCTGGGATTTTATGATCCATTACTTCATCTGTGAAGCATAGTGGGTGTGCGGCGCCCCTGTACTGGGCTATGTCACGACGCAGCTCGGAAGAGCTATGTCTGTTGTGTCCGGCCCGGCCGGATTTATTGTGTCCGGAGTGAAGATCATCGTCACGTGTTGTCGGGCGCCTGCGCGATCCGTAGATCGATCTTGTTTGCCTTGCTTTATCCTCCATTACATCTCGAAGGTCTGGCACGTTTTCCCGTGCCTTGGTTGAGCGGCGTCGGGGCATGGCTTGGGTGGAGGTTCGACAGGCCTCTCTGTCGCGGCCGCGAGGTGACCGGTCTGCCATGTCGTGCACTGGTGATGTAGGCGCTTCCTCCTCTAATCGGGGTAGCGGCCTGCGCTTAGGATAATTCTTGGAGGGGCGCTCGAGTTCGTACTCTTCGGCCGCAAGGACTTCAGTCCATCTGTCAGCTAGCAAGTCTTGATCAGCTCTAAGCTGTTGCTGCTTTTTATTAGGCTATTCGCCGTGGCTAAAAGCCTGCTTTTGAAACGCTCTTGTTCGGCGGGGTCTGATGGTACGATGAATTTGTCGTCATCGAGGCTTGCCTCGTCTTCGGAGGGAGGCATATAGTTATCATCCTCAACCTCTCGTACTGCCGCTCTCTCATGAGGGTTGGCTTCTCCATCTTCCTGCGCAGAATCTTGCTGGGTTGGGTGTTCTTCGGCGCTATCCGGGGTAGTATTATCTCCCGTGCCGGAAGCACTGTTTTTGCTTTGGCGGGATTTAGAGCGGCGCCGCTGACGTCACCACTTTGGCAGTTTCTTGGAGGTGTCATCCCCCGCTGTTCCATCGCCATCTCCATCTTTCGGAGTATCCACCATATATACGTCATATGACGAGGTGGCCGTCCAGCGCCCTACAGGTGCTGGTTCCTGTTCGTCTCCTACTTCGTCATCCATACCGTCGAAGTCTTCGGAGCCGAAGTCAAGCATGTCGGTGAAATCGTCGACAGTGGCTATCAATTGGGTGGTGGGAGGGCTTTGAATTTCTTCATCGTCCGTATCCCATCCTCGCTGACCGTAATCCGGCCAGGGCTCTCCTTACAAAGAGAGAGACTTGAGAGAATTCAAGATGTCGCCAAAAGGCGAGTGCTGAAAGATGTCCGCGGCGGTGAACTCCATTATCGGCGCCCAATCGGCTTCAACTGGCAGGGGCGCGGGGGGTCGGAGTTCGGAGAGGAGTCAGGACCCTCGGGATCACGGGTCACGCGGAGTGTGGGGCTGGCGTTCGGCTTGATCGCCTTTGAGATCGCAGCCCCCGAGGTGACGTCCAACCGCTCATCCTCAATTGGCGCAATAGGCTCCGAGTTAAGGGTCAGAACCGGTGCGTGCGCGGCCTCTAGGACACTGTTCGGAGGCAGAGCTAGATCATTCCCCTTGAGATAGTGCGGCGCGCTTGGCTGTGGCTCGAACCCGTCGAAGATCAAGTCTCCGCGGATATCAGCCGTGTAGTTTAAGCTACCAAACCTGACTTGATGGCCAGGGGCGTAGCTTTCGATCTGCTCCAGATGACCAAGCGAGTTGGCCCATAGAGCGAAGCCGCCGAAGACGAAGATCTGTCCGGGGAGAAAAGTCTCACCCTGGACCTCATCGTTATTGATGATGAGAGGAGCCATCGGGCCTAAAGGCGACGACACAGAGGAACTCTCAATGAAAGCACCAATGTCGGTGTCAAAACCGGCGGATCTCTGCTAGGGGGTCCCGAACTGTGCGTCAAGGTCGGATGGTAACAGGAGACAAGGGACACGATGTTTACCCAGGTTCGGGCCCTCTCGATGGAGGTAAAACCCTACTCCTGCTTGATTATTATTGATGATATGGGTAGTACAAGAGTGGATCTACCACGAGATCAAGGAGGCTAAACCCTAGAAGCTAGCCTATGGTATGATTGTGTATGATGATGGTTCTGTCCTACGGACTACAACCCTCCGGTTTATATAGACACCGGATAGGGTTAGGGTTACACGGAGTCGGTTACAATGGTAGGAGATCTTGAGTATCCGCACCACCTAGCTTGCCTTCCACACCAAGGAAAGTTCCTTCCGGACACGGGACGAAGTCTTCAATCTTGTATCTTCATGGTCCTGGAGTCCGGCGAAGGTATAGTCCGGCTATCCGAACACCCCCTAATCCAGGACTCCCTCAGTCATAATAATAGCTCCAACATATATGTCAAGGCAACAGAGTACCTCAACTCACCGATTAGTGTGATTAACCTAGCCTAAAGGAACATCGAGAACGGAAAGAAGAGGTTTGCAAATGCATCAGATTATTTAGAAACCTAGGATGACTCGAACAACATAACGGCTGTAAAATGCTCAAAAAGATTTGACACATCATGCAAAATGGTGGCATAACCACTTAGTATCATCATATCAAGGTTCTGGTTCAGCTGACAACATACTAAAAGTAGTAGAAACTGAACTGGGCTTGAATCCAACAATCCTATAAGTCTACGGATTAGTAACACGTGAACCTGATAGAAAATGAGAAGCCTAATTCTTAATCCCCGTAGAAGAGAAGAGGATGACTCAGATCAGAAAGGCATAAGGTAAAGGAGTAAAAAGAGCCTTACATGCCATCCCACAATCAATTCCCTTATATAACTAAAGCATTTCTAGACTCAACTTTGACCAGTTTGGCTTGGTAATCCTACAGGCAGTCAGGCTCTGATACCAATGCTGTCAGGACCCCGATTCCAAGTCACATCGATCTAGTCGGTAACACCTCATATCACTTTGCGGCCTCACGCACGGTATTCCGACGGGTGTCGCCTAACCATGGCCCGGGACAGTTTGCGTATTTTGGCTCACATATATGATAGTGTCGCTAGCATCCATATGACATTGAACCCGGGCCGACATGGCTAGTCGTGAACCCAAAGCGGCACTAACCCATGGGGACAGGCATACATGAATCAACTTCGAGCATGTCGGTCAGCAGTGTGTGAATCCGGGCTGTAGCACTGGGCTAACATAACTCCAAGAACCCGGGCTGTAGCAGGCTAGGCAGGACTCCGGATGTCACCGTGTGACATTTCCCCGAAGGGACAGACACAGGAACGAAGTGAATCACATGCCGGCCAGTCAAGTGTTCCGGAGCAGTAGTGCTGGGCTAGCAGGACTCCGGTGAACCGAGCTGTAGCGGACTACTATGGCTCATGGAAGCACAAGACTACATTTCCCCATAAGAGAGGCTACCAAGGATAAACAACTAGGTTGTCGGATCCCACACATACCAAGCATTTCAATCATACACACAATATGCTCGATATGTGTAAATACAACATGGCATCACAACAAGACTCTACGACTCAAAGTGTTTATCATTAGGCTCCGAGGAGCGAGATATTACAACATGGGTCTCATGACCCAACATTCAAAGCATACAAGTCAAAGCACATGCGGAAGCTTAACATGTCTGAGTACAGACAACTACAAATAAAAAAGACTGAGAAGCCCGACTATCTACCAGATCCTGCCGAGGGCACAAGATCGTAGCTGAGGTATCAAGCTAAACATCGGAGTCCACACGAAACTACTAGTGAGACTAACGTCTCTCTGCAAAAACATAAAATAGGCAAACATGAGTACAAATGTACCCAGCAAGACTTATATCAGAACTAACTACTGTAAGTGCATCTAGTGCCCCTTAGTGATTTTGGTGTATTGAAGACTTATAGGTTAAGTATCTAATGTGTTTTTGAGTGTACACAGGTCTATAAATCTATGAGCAGTTTAATATTTCCAGAGAAAGTCGACCCCTAAAAATGAAGTTCTTCGACTGAAGACTTTGATACTCTGAAGACTTTCTGAAGACTTTGAAAGTGAAGAAATTGGTGTGACCTTGAAGACTTGGTATTCATTCGAGAAACATGAAGCGTGAAGACTTCTATTTTCGTAGTTTCATTTTATCTTTCTTGAGTGTTAGGAAACACCGTACTGTTAAAGGGGGTCGAGGAAATACTAAGGAGAAAATTTCCATGTGATGCTCAACTCAAATCCTACACCAACCAATCCCTTCGAGTGAATCCATTGGAAATCTCATACAGTCTAGTCAATTTCTTCAGTGACAGAGACGCAGTTCTTTTGGTCACTGAGGACTTTGCTCTGACTGAGGAGTTAGGAATTCGCTAGTGCGAATTGCCTACACTATGAGGTACATGATAGCCCTGAGGAATTTGTATCTCAAATTTCCGATCGTTGCTGTGCTACGCGCCAGCTGTCCCAAAATATCCTATCCATCCAACGGTCATATCATTGAAGGGCATTTATGTCTTATCATGTCGGGTTGCTCCCTAGGCTATAAATAGCCGCCCCCTACAACCTCTAGCTGGTTGGCTACTCCGCGAGAACTTGACACTTGTCATTTGAGAGCAACCCATCCTCCGAGGACTTTGAGCGAAAATCACCAAGTGAGGAAAATCCAAAACCCAAACCCAAACACCTACAAACCCAAAGTGATTGAGCATCACTGAAGAGATTGATCCTGTGTGGATCCGACGCTTGTTACCTTTGAAGACTGTGCTTCTTCCAGACGGTTAGGCGTCAAGGTCTAGAGCATCCAAGAGGAATTGTGGATCGCCAAGTGACCAAGTCTGTGAAGGTTTGGAAGTCACCTGAAGACTTACCACGAGTGATTGTGCGAGGACTGTGTGTCCTTAGCTCAAGGAGAATAAGGTGAGGACTGTGTGTCCGGGACTAGGTGTCCTTGAGTTTAAATACTCAGCCGCTCCAACCAGATGTACAACTGAGACAGCAGTTGGAACTGGTCTACCAAATCATTGTCTTCACCAAGCTTATTGGTTCTATTTCCTCAACACTTTCATTTCCTCATTACTGTGTTGTGTGTTTGTTCATATCTGTGTTTGAAGACTTTGACTGAAGACTTTCTCAATTTCTTAGTTCAATTTCTTCAGTCTGTTTTGTCTTCATCTTGTGCTATCCTGTGTTTACGCTTTCTGTACTCTGTGTTTGTCTTCATTTAATCATGATGACCATGTGTGTATTCTGTTATGTTTACTTCTGAGTACTTATTCCACTGCTAGTAGTTCTTCACTAAGAAATTTCCTCACTAGAAAATTCCTCAGTGAAGAATTTCATAAAAATCGCCTATTCACCCCCCTCTAGCCGATATAACGCACTTTCAATTGGTATCAGAGCAAGGTACTCCCTTGTTCTGCGTGATTTTGGTTTAACCGACTGGAGTTTTAGTTATGTCGACCGCAGGTATGATCAAGGTCTCTGCTGGGTGTCCTACCTTCGATGGGACGGACTATCCCTACTAGAAGAATAAGATGCGAATGCATCTTGAGGCAATTGATAACAATCTCTGGTACGTTGTGGAAAATGGTGTTCCCTCCGTCTCACCTTCACTGAACGCTACCGATGTGAAGAGATTCAAGGAACTCGACTCTCAAGCAAAGAATATCATATGTGGCCATCTGAGCAAAGGACAGTATGGTAGAGTGAAACTGCTAAGCTTATCTGGGATAGGCTGTCCAAGGTCAATGAAGGAGTTTCAACTCAGCGTGACTCTCGAGTTGATGTTCTTCGCAATCTCTTCAATCGCTTCAAAAGACTCGACAATGAAAATGTTCAGCAAACCTTCGATCGCCTCACTGACATCTCAAATGAGCTTCAAGCACTTGGTGCCACTGACATCACCGACCATGAGGTGGTGAAGAAATTGCTGAGATCGCTTGATTCCTCATTTGATACTCTGGCACTGATGATACAAGAGCGTGCTGATTACAAGTCACTTGACCCCGCTTATATCCTCGAGAGGCTAAACACTCATGAGTTCTAGCTTGCTGAGAAGAGAGATCTCTATGGTTCGAGCTATGGCAGATCACGTGCACTGAAGGCCAAGGTAGTATCCGAGTCCGAAGATGAAGACTCTGGTAGCAGTCTTGGTGACCCCGAAGAACAGAGTCATGACCTAGCACTGCTAGTGAAGAAATTCCAGAAGTTCTCAAGACGTGGTCGCTTTGGAAAACCTTCAAGGAGCAATGATTCCTCATCCAGTGACTACAAGAAGAGGCTTTGTCACAAGTGCAAGAAACCAGGACATTACATTCCAGGTTGTCCTAAGTGGGAAAAGGAATCAAAGAAGAAGAAATACCAGGATTACAGTTCTGATGATGCGAAGAAAAAGAAGAAATCCTCAAAATCTTCATAATCAAAATCCTCGAAGTCTTCCTCTCACAAGAAGAGCAACTCCAAGAAGGCTCGGGCATTTATTGGCAAGGAAATGGACTCTGAGGCTGAATCTGAAGAAAATGAGGAAGAGGAACAATCTGAAGACTCCGAGTCTGGTGTGGCAAGCCTAGCCCTCGCTACCGCATTTGTCAGCAAATCCATCTTCAACGATGAAGAAAGTGATCTCACCAAGGCTGATGAAGGCAGTGATGACTACGCTCCCACCTATTGCTTCATGGCAAAGGGTGCCAAGGTACTCAAATACGCCTCCTCTGAATCTAGTGAGGATGAATCTGATGAAAACCTTAAGCCTAGATACTCTAAACTTGCTAAGATTGTTGTGCAACAACAAAAGGCTTTTGAAAAGGTTCAAAACATGCTAGACAAAAGTGATGATATGTTGGGTGAAGAAATGGATCGCACTAAAGCCTTAACTGAAAATCTTCAGAGACTTCAGACCAGGTTTGATAACCTTCAAGGTCATCATAACACTCTCTTATCTGATCATGAGAAGCTTTCTTATGAATATCTTCAAAAGAAGCAAGATCTTGAGAAGCTAAGAGTGAATTATGAAGATCTTCAGAAGGAGCACGATTCATTACTTGCTCAACAAATCAGCGCTGCTCAGGAAGAATTTATTCCTCCATGTTTAAAATGCATTGAACGAGAATCTGCTAATTCCTCACCTGAATGTTCAAATGCTTCTAATGTTAAAAATTCTTCACCTGTCTCTGCTATCACTAATTCCTCATCTGAGGACATTGCTAGTATCACTGACGATGCAGGGCTGAAGGAATTGTACATGACAGGCATGTACAAAAGCCTCAAAGCGCATCAGACTCTTTGTGATGTGCTTAAAAAGCAGATCCTCAACAGAAACCCTAGGAAAGAGGGTATTGACTTTGAGAGGAAACTCAATGCTGATGGTACATATTGGAAGCCTGAGCAGTACCCCAAAACCTCATGGGTTGCTGCAAAGGGACCTCCAGTTGACCCATCTAATTTATCTGGCTATACATGTGAATCTTCTCATTCTTCTGATGAGTCATTTGACTCCAACTACAAACTGTTCAAAAATCAGAATGGTGAAGTATTTGCTAGATATGTTGGCACTAACTGCAGGAATGGTTCCCCTATGAAGAAAATATGGGTTCCCAAAAGGTGCCTTGAAAGTCTTCAGGTGAATGTCCTCATGACACCACCTGTGAAGAATAGGAACCCCAGATCAAATTCTTCATATGGACCAAATTCTTCATATGGATCCAAGTCCCCATACGGACCAAATTCCTCAAGGGGATCAAATTCCTCACATGGATCAAAGTCCTCACATGAACATCATCGTGCTAACAACTCTGTTTTGCAGGGAAGAGCCAAGGGCTATGAATATGAGCATTATTCTTCAAATTATTATGTTCATAAGTCATCGAAGAATTTCTCTGCTTATTCATATGCTTACCCTAACCACTCTTATGTGAAACGTAATGGTTTGGCCGCTATGCCACCATTCTCATATGGAGCTCGTAGAGTGATGAACTCTTTGCCACCCCTTCAGATGTGGGTGGTGAATAAAAAGAACTAATCTCTTCTGCAGGGTCAGGTCTCCAGACGTACTGCAATGTCTGAAGAATTTGCTGGGGACCTGACAAAATTCCTGAAAGGACGCAGGCTAACCATGATGAAATGAACTTTCATTTCACACGCCCTCCCTCTGTTTTATCTGTCCTACTAATTGATGAATTTGATATGATGAATTGTGATATCGTATTCTTCACTGCTGAAGTATATGAGGTCATAAGTTGCACTAATTCATCTGCAGGATGATCAACCCAAAGCCACTGAGTGGGTGCTTGATAGTGGATGTACAAATCACATCACTGGTGACAAGAATCTCTTGATGGATGCTCCCTTATCATCGTCACATATGAAGCATATCATCTTCGCTGATAAAAGCAAAATTCAGGTATTCGGTCTAGGTAAAGTTGCTATCACAAAGGATCGACACATGGACAAAGTCATGCTTGTTGACTCCTTAGGATACAACCTTATGTCTGTCTCAATGCTTTGTGATCTTGATATGGTTGTTGTCTTTGGCAAGTATCGTTGTGTTGTGATTATGGAAGCTAACAATTCCAAAGTCTTCGAAGGCTTTAGGAGAGGAGACTTGTATATTGTTGATTTCTCTGCAGATTCACAACCAGCCGTGTGCCTACTTGCAAAAGCTTCAGAAGGATGGCTACGGCATCGACGACTTGGTCATGCAGGCATGAGGAATTTGCACACGCTTGCGAAGAAGAAGCATGTCATTGGCATTGAGAATGTCAAATTCCTCAAGGATCACTTATGCGGTGCCTGTGAAGCTGGAAAGATGACAAAGGCCAAGCATCCAGCAAAGACCATCATGACCACCACTCGTCCATTTGAATTGCTTCACATGGATCTCTTCGGTCCTAATCATTATTCTTCTGTTTCAAATGAAGCATCTCAATATGGCTTTGTTATTGTTGATGATTACTCTCGTTACACATGGGTACACCTTGTCTCTTACAAACATGAAGTGCAGGAAGTCTTCAAACGATTTTCCTCGAGGGCTTCAACCAACTTTGGTGTGAAGATCAAGCACATCAGAAGTGACAATGGCACTAAGTTCAAGAATTCGGGTCTAAATGAATATCTTGATGAACTTGGTATTACTCATGAGTTATCTGCTCCTTATACTCCTCAACAGAATGGCGTCGTGGAGCGCAAGAACAGGACTCTTGCTGAGATGGCTCGCACTATGCTTGATGAGTACAAAACCCCTCGTCGTTTCTGGGTTGACGCAATCGATACTGCGTGCCACATCATCAACAGAGTATATCTTCACAAATTCTTCAAAAAGACTGCCTATGAACTCCTCACTGACAAGAAACCCAATGTGAGTTATTTCAAAGTCTTCGGTGCTAAATGCTGGATTAGAGATCCTCATCACAACTCTAAATTTGCACCGAAAGCACATGAAGGTTTTATGCTTGGTTACGGAAAGGACTCGCACACCTACAGAGTCTTCAACAATAGATGTGCGGTTCGATGTGCAGTTCGATGAGACTAATGGCTCGCAAAGAGAGCACCTACCTTCTGTGTTAGATGAACCAGCACCTGAGGATTCTATCAAGCACAAGGCTACTGAAGATGTCATTCCTACTGAAGAATCTGCTGAAGAAGTCATTCCAGAAAGTGAAGAACGTCGAGCTGATGCACCTGAAGAAAATGCTGAGGAAATTGATGCTGAAGAAAATGCTGATCAAATTCCTCAACGACAACCAGTTCATCCTCGCGTTGCAAAAGAAGTGCAAGTGGAGAAAATCATTGATGACATTAGAGCACCAGGTCCTATCACACGCTCAAAAGCTTCACATCTATCTAACTTTTGTGGGCACCTTGCTTTTGTCTCTATCACAGAGCCCGCTAAGGTAGATGAAGCATTTCTGGAGCCTGAGTGGATTCAGGCCATGCAAGAAGAATTACATCAGTTCAAGCTCAACAACGTCTGGGAACTAGTCAATCGTCCCGATCCTCGCAAGCATAACATCATTGGCACAAAGTGGATCTATCGCAAAAAGCAAGATGAAAATGGTGTTGTGGTGAGGAATAAGGCACGACTAGTAGCTCAAGGCTACACACAGGTTGAAGGAGTTGATTTCGATAAAACTTTTGCACCTGTTGCTAGACTTGAGGCTATTTGCATATTGCTTGCTTATGCTAACCATCATGATACCATCTTATATCAAATCGATGTAAAAAGTGCATTCCTCAATGGTAAGCTTGAGGAAGAAGTATATGTTGCTCAACCCTCAGGTTTTGAAGATCCAAGACATCCTGACAAAGTCTTCAGACTTAATAAGTCCCTCTATGGCCTCAAGCAGGTCCCACGGGCGTGGTATGATACATTGAAGGAATTCTTCATGAAGAAAGGCTTCACACCCGGTTCACTCGATCCCACTCTCTTTACTAAATCTTATGATGGCGAACTGTTTGTGTGCCAAATATATGTTGATGATATCATCTTTGGCTGTACTGACCAACGTTATAGTGATGAATTTGCCTATATGATGAGTGAAGAATATCAAATGTCTATGATGGGAGAGTTGAAATTCTTCTTAGGTCTTCAAATTCGTCAACAGCACAATGGCATATTCATATCTCAGGAGAAATACCTCAAGGATGTCCTGAAGAAATTCGGCATGCAAGATTGCAAAGGCATCAAAATTCCTATGCCCACAAATGGTCATCTATGCACTGATGAAAATGGTACTGACTTCGATCATAAGGTATACCGCTCCATGATTGGCTCTTTATTGTACTTATGTGCATCTAGGCCAGATATAATGCTTAGTGTTTGCATGTGTGCACGATTTCAAGCTGCACCGAAGGAATCACACCATAAGGCTGTGAAGCATATTCTTCGATATCTAGCTCACACACCAACACTTGGATTATGGTATCCCAAGGGCTCGGATTTTGATCTCATCGGATATTCTGACTCTGACTATGCCGGTGACCGTGTGGACCGCAAGTCAACATCTGGTACATGTCATTTCCTTGGATGATCCTTGGTCTGTTGGTCCTCGAAGAAACAGAACTACGTATCACTGTCTACTGATGAAGATGAGTACATTGCTGCTGGTTCTTGCTGTGCTCAACTGCTATGGATGAAGCAAACACTCAAGGACTACGGCGTCAACATGAAGAATGTGCCTCTCCTCTGTGACAATGAGTGTGCCATCAACATTGCTCACAACCCAGTTCAGCACTCGAAGACAAAGCACATTCAGATTCGTCATCATTTTCTTCATGATCATGTGTTGAAGGGCGACATTTCTATTGAGCATGTGAAGACTGAAGAACATCTAGCTGATATCTTCACTAAGCCCTTGAGAAGAGATTTAGCAAGTTGCGGTGTGAGCTAAATATCTTAGAGTCTTCGAATGTACTTTGAAAAGGCACTCATCCTAACACTTATGCAAAATTGATGACTTAGATGTGCAACACATGAAGAAACGTTTTTCTTCAATCAATGAAGAATAACACTCTAAGTGTGAAGAAATTAATGAAGAATTTGATTCTCAGAACCCTACAACAATTGTACGCGGTGTCTGAAATCATCATTCTTATACGGTGGGTCACGCCACCACAAAAGTTGAAAATCTTCAATTTGAGTTTTTCCTCAACTTTTGAAATTCCTCAGTTGTTCAAATTCTTCAACTTGCAAAATCTTCACTTGTGCCGTCGTTTTTCTTCATTGGCTATATATATGAGTTTATGTCCTCTACAACATTCACTTATAGCTATTTCTCCAAGTTGATTTTTCTGCTAAGTGAATGTGATCGGACCCTTCCCCCTCTATGCTATACTCAATCTAATCTGTTCACAAATTCTTCATGTGTGTTCTATTTGAAACTCGTTCAAAATCTTCACTGTGTCCTTGTCAGCTGAAGAATTTGCGAACGGAACGTTAAAACAGATCTTATCCAAATTTTCGGTTTTGCCGCTCAAACCGTTCCGCATCCCACGATGCATTATTTTACTCACCCATGATCTTAAACGATCTCCACTACACAGTACGTGGGTGACACATGTCGTGAGAAGGAGAACGGTCAGGGGCACGTTCGTCCTAAATCTTCGGGCGAACAGATTTTCACTGCCTCTATAAATACCCCTCTCCCCTTCCTCACTTCTTTTACTCCGCTCGATCTCTCTCTCCCGCTCGAGCTTCTCAAACCCTAGCGCCGCCGCTACTCCATCGTCGCCGGTGAGGAAGAGTTTCACTTCCTCGACCTCGTCGCCGTCGTACTCGCGCCGACCGCGGAAATCTTCACCTCCGCCGCCGCCGTAGACATCTTCCTCCGCCGAGTTAGGCCATGGAAGATCTACATCGACGAACCTCACTGTTTCATCTCACTGTTCGTCGTGTTCTTCGTTCAGGGTAATTAAAAGTTACTTTTACTGCCCTCTTTGATTCGAAATGTTTCTACAAAATCTTCAAAGGTGTTTTATTCTTCAAATCCTCACACACAAAACACCTCACATGTTATCTGTTCTTGATTCATTTCCCTAAGCATCATTTTCTTCAAGATTCCTCAATTGTGTGGATCTTCGATCTATACAACTCTGGAACCTGAGATATAGCGCGCTTAGTGAAATTCTTCAAGACGAATCTGGTCAAATTCCTCAAACCTGTTCTTTTTTGAAAAACCCTCTAAGAACGCATATGACCTCTCCAAATTCCTCGCAACTATACTCTGTTCATAGGTACACATGTACGCTGCTGAATCATTAGGTTCTCATCAACTTAACTCGTTTGCAGCGTTCCTCGAAGAAAAGTTGCACACTTCTTCAGAGAATTCAATTGTTCAAATTCCTCAACTGAAGAAAATGGCTGACGGTAAAAGGCCTCAGAAAGGAGGAAAGAAGCATGAGGTCATGACTGCTTTTGAAATCCCTGAGGACATCTATAAAGATTACTGCATGCCTGATGAAGCCAAGTTTGGCAAAGAAGATAAAAATCAGCGCAAGGTGTGCATTCAGAGGATTGAACGGAGATGGGCACGTGAATGGAGGGAGTACAGGTATGTCACTCCAAAGTACATGAAGAAATTTGCTCTCAACCCTCCATGCCCAAGACTTCCACTGTCACCTGGCCAAGTGGCTGATCCCACTAGCGTCAAACGCGGTGAGGATTTTCCTAAAGAATGGGCCAAGCGCCAAGCCAAGTTGGCAAGACAAGCCAAAGAAGCAGTGAGGAAATTTAATGAAGATTCTGCTGCTGCTGCTGCCACTGAGGCCTCTGTCAAGCCGAGGAAATCGATGCTCAAGAAGCCCGCTCGCAAGCCAAGTGCTTCACCAGCAATGCCCTCACGGCCAAGTTCCTCAGCTGCGCCCTCACGGCCCGAAACTTCAAAATCTTCAAGGCAAATTCCTCAAGCTGCCCCTGCTCCTCCAAAATCCTCAGCACCTCCTCCAAAGTCCTCAGCAGTTTCGCCAAAGTCCTCAGCACCTGCGCATCTTGCCACGTGTCAAAGGACTGTAGGCGTCTCTATTGCCTCTGGTGTCTCAGCAAGTTCCTCAGCTGCACCAAGTTCCTCAGCTGGACCCTCTCTGCTGAAGAAAAAGGCTACTGCTGGACGCGGTTCTCGCCCAAGTCCTCAGAACAAGCAGGTAGTCTTCAATGTACCATCTGACGAAGATGAAGCCGATGAAGAAGAACTTGCAGAAATCATCAGGGACCGACAAGAAAGGGCCGCTAGAGCCAAAGGCACACTTGTGCCGCTGCTGTTGGATCCAAGGGCGATCCTCGATTACATTGATCTCTGACATAAGGATCCCAACACACCTATGCCTAACTTCAAGCTGACACCTGGCCAAAGTCTCATGCAGACTCACTTCATCCAAGAGCAGAAGTGGAAATATGATAGGGCCAGAGAGATCAAGAAATCGCAGTACAGAAAAGAGAAACTGCTGAAGAAAAATGTTGTCAAGATGACAACTAAAGAACTTATCAAGATGCAGGCTGAAATCAAAGCCCTCAGCGACAAATTTGACTCCTACTATGCTGATTGGACGGGAGCCAAAGTCAGATTTGTGAAACTGACTGAAAATTTCACCAATGTTGCAGCCCCATCGCAACAAGAAATTCCTCAAGCAGAAGCTTCAGTACAGCCCACTAAAGAACACGCCAGCACTGCTAATGACTTTCCGGCTACTGAAGGAAATGCCAGTTCCGGGGCTGATGACTCAATTCCAGCTACTGAAGAAATTGTCAGGGAATCCACTAGTGGTGCGCCTGAAGAAACTGAAGAAGTCAGGGCAACTGCATCAGTTGCGCCTGAGGAAACTCAACCAGATTCCTCAGCTCCACTTGCGCCTACACCAACTCCTATCCTTCCATCTGCATCAGATGTGAAGAAGACCAAGGCTGCAGAGCGAGCTGCAGTGAAGAAAAGGAAAGCATCAAAAGCTTCAGAATCTTCAGTTCCAAAGAAGATGAAGCCCATGACCAGCTCATTCAAAAATCCCATTGATGCTGTTCCGATCTCCACCAATGCCATCAAAGGACCTTGTTCCTTTTGATGAAGAGTATGTGATCCCAAGCGGATCTGATGAAGAAACTCAATCTGCTGCTTCGTCAGAGCAGATTGATGAAGAAATTGAAGTGGATGCAATCCCTCCAACTCCAGTTGTCTCATCACCAATGCCTCAGTTTACTGCTGAAGAGGCTGGTGTTGAAGAAATTGATGATGAAGATGTGGACACTGGAAGCACAACTCCAGTGATGAATGACGACTTCTGGGAATGTCAGCATCCCAATTCTCCACTCTTCACCCCACTGCAGCAAATCCCTCACTCTCTTGCACCAACAGTTCAATTGGGCTTTGAAGAAACTCATCCCACTACATCTGTGCATGAAGAAATTCCAGCCACTAGCGCTGAAGAAACTACTGCTGCTGATGAAAAGGTGACTGCACCTGAGGAAGAACCTGAAATTCCTCAGCCTGAAGAACCTAAGATCACGATTCCTGAGGTAGTGATGCAACTCACTGACACTCCTCTGCCCAAGCCAAAGGATCCGTTCTCAAGGAAGCAAAAGTTCAAGGCTGAAGACTTCTTTGGCGAGCACGTGTTCTTCACCGAGTATAATCCATATGACTCTGCTCGCATAAGGAAGAGGCGTTTCTGGACTGCAAGTCAAGCCAACTTCTATTCCTCAGTGCTTTTCAACAAAGACAAAGTCTTCGACCATGCACATATTCCTCACGTGGATATGGAGTCCATGCCGTGCTTCACTCCAGTCCTCAGTGTTCTTCACGACGCTGGGCTGCTCAATTTTTGCACTGACATATGCGATTGGAATGAAGAACTCATTCTTCAGTTCTACGCAACGCTGCACATCACTGGCCACTCTAAAGATGTGAACTCATGGGTTCTGGACTGGATGACTGAGAACACACATTACAAGGCACCAGCATCTGAATTGCTTCGTGCCCTTCCTCTGAGTCCACCCCTTGAAGATGCACGTTGTGTTTACAACGAACCTGAGCTTTCAAATCACTATATGCAAGTGCTGATGAAGCCTTTGAAGCCAGGGCAGGCTTCTCGAACCAAATTCCTCGTCAAGGAATTGTTGTATGTGCCTCGGACTGTCTATCGCATTCTGACGAAGACAATGAGTCCTATCAAAGGCCACGACCCTGATGATGAAGAAGTCGTTGGCATCATGAAGAATATGCTTTTCAACATCATTCATGGCGTTCCCGTCAACTTCCACGATTTCTTCATGAGGACTCTGGCCAACATTGCTATGTCGCCATTTGAGCTGAAGCCTTACGAGCCATGGAATATGAGATTCATCAGGACAAGGTCTTCACTCAATTACAAAGCTGAAACTCTGAACCACTGCAGCTACCTGCCTCCTATTGAAGTCCTCAAAAGGTCATTTTCCTCAGCTGAAGAAAAAGGCAAGGCTACTGCTGTGATAGATGAAGGCATTCGTCCATTGGATGGTCAATTTTGCAAGGCTGCATCTTATTCCACCAATGATGACTCTGCCACCCATGACACTGCCGCCTACAATGCCAAGCCAAATCCTCAAGCCACATCACCCAGGGTGATGACTTATCGTGAGGTACTCCTCAGTCTTCATCAGAAGGTTGATCGCAATCACAAATGGGTCAAGCGTCAGTTTGGTTCAATTCTTCACAACATGACTTCAACACACAATGCAGTGAAGAAAAACCACTACTACCTTCATGAAACCCTCAACCGCACCTGGGCTGTTTTATCTCAAGTCTACAACGCAGATGATCTAAAGAAAATGGGTATCAACGAAGAATTTGCCTGGTCTGCACCTCCTCCGAAGAAATACAAGAAGGTCCCAGTTCCTTCTTTGGTGGCCAGCTCCTATTCTTCATCGCGTGACACTGATGAACATGAAGACTTGGACGACACTGCGGCAGGCCCTACTTCAACAACCGACCCGAACAACGCTGGCGCTCCTTCATCAACTTGATTATCTTCAGGGGCGTTAGTCCTCAGTTTCGATCCTTTTGGTCATTCGATGACAAAGGGGGAGAAATCTGAGTTAGTCTTCAAGCGGGTCTATAATAAAGGGCATTTTTTCTGCTAAGTTACAACTCTCGTTCTTCCGAAACTTTTCTTGGATCGAGTTGTAATCTTAAACCCGATGGTGCTCTGATACTTTTGATGCACTATGCTCTGATTTGATACACTAGTCTGCATGCTTATTCCTCACTAATATTATTGTATGCATGCCGAAATACATCAGGCACCATATTTCATCATGCATTTCAAATTCTTCATATTATATATCAAATGCGTGTATGAATTACAAGATATAGGGGGAGATCTCCATGATTCATCTCTTCAAGTGTGCATTGCTTCAAAAGCAAATTCCTCACTATGAACAACTTCAGGGGGAGTTCTTCTATATCTTGCAATCAAATTCCTCAATATCAGTATTTACACTTCATATATTTATCCCCGTTGAAAACTTAACCTATGTTGTCATCAATCACCAAAAAGGGGGAGATTGTAAGTGCATCTAGTGCCCCTTAGTGATTTTGGTGTATTGAAGACTTATAGGTTAAGTATCTAATGTGTTTTTGAGTGTACACAGGTCTATAAGTCTATGGGGAGTTTAATATTTACAGAGAAAGTAGGCCCCTAAAAATGAAGTTCTTCGACTGAAGACTTTGATACTCTGAAGACTTTCTGAAGACTTTGAAAGTGAAGAAATTGGTGTGACCTTGAAGACTTGGTATTCATTCGAGGAACATGAAGCGTGAAGACTTTTATTTTCGTAGTTTCATTTTCTCTTTCTTGAGTCTTAGGAAACACCGTACTGTTAAAGGGGGTCGAGGAAATACTAAAGAGAAAATTTCCATGTGATGCTCAACTCAAATCCTACACCTACCAATCCCTTCGAGTGAAGCCATTGGAAATCTCATACAGTCCAATCAATTTCTTCAGTGACAGAGACGCAGTTCTTCTGATCACTGAGGACTTTGCTCTGACTGAGGAGATAGGAATTTGCCAGTGCGAATTGCCTACACTTTGAGGAACATGATAGCCCTGAGGAATTTGTATATCAAATTTCCGACCGTTGCTGTTGTGACACTCCAAAAATTTTCCTTTGGTTTTCAACCAAAACTTTGTTTGTTTTTGAAAAGAGGCCATTTAAATTTTTTCCAGAAACCTCTCTCATAAAAACTTTCACCCTTGGCAAGGATTTTATTTTTTCTTCAACTCTGGTGTTTGAATTATGAAAACTTTTCTTCTGTTTCTTTCCCTCTCAAATGTATTTTTGATTTTTATTATTTTCTTTTTTAAAAAAGAAAACCCTAGAAGTTTTTGGGACTTCTTTCATTTTTAAACCACCCATGTTTCTTATCTTGCCTCACATGATAAAACCTCTCAAGACCTCTTCTTCCTCCTTGGAGCAACCTAAGTTCTCTGTTCCAACAAATCCAAGCCATTTTTAAATTTTATTTCAATTATTCTCCCTCCCAAAACAATTCTGTCTTTTATTATGAGCCAAGGCAATTTTCAAAGCAAGTACCTTATTGCCTTTGAGTTTTGATCTCAAACCAACTCCTCTGGATTGTCCTTAGCATCCACAGCCTAGAACCATCTTGATCCACTCCTCCTCTTTTCAAATTTTTCATATTTCAGCCTCTGCAAATTTGGACCAGATTTGCCAAATTTGGTGAAATTCATATCTCCTCTTCTCCAATTCTACCAAAATTAAGGCAGCCTCCTGGTGCAATGAGAGGCCACCCCACCAAGTTTCAGCTCAAGGAGAACCTCCTACATGCCAGAAACATTATGTCGAACACCTGGCCAGCACTGTTACTTTGCATTTTCAGTGAAATTCAGAAAGTTCAGAGAAGTTCAATGTCGTTTCTTCGTCAGAGAACGGTCACTTGTCAACAGTGCGCCTTGGCGCGATGCACGCAGCCCCTCCTCTCTGTCCAGAGCGCCGCACGCGCGCTTGGCTGGTTCCCGGCGTCGGTGGCACCCTGGCCCGCCTGCGCCGGTGTCTTCTACGGCGGCAACGCCACCCGTGGCGGCCGACGAGGGACAGCGCCTGCCCGCAACGCCGTTCGGCGCCACCCAACGCTCCCTGGCTCTCCGCGTGGCCTCATGCATGCCAGCTCACCTCGCTGCACCGTCGCCGTGGCTCGACAAGCACAGGGCGCGCTCTCTGTCGCCGACGGGCCCGCGCCGCTCCGCTCCGTCGAAACCCACCCCAAGCTCCTAATCCGAGTCCGTTTAACATCTGAATGGAGCCAGTGGACCTCCACGTTGATGCCCAACCTCCTAAACGCCTCGACCAAACACTGCACCGCCGTAATCCATCGCCGGAGAACTCCGTTCACGGCCACCGCCTCGGATTGCCTATAAAAGGGGACCCCGAGCTCACCCTCGAGCACGCACCACCACTGCATCTCACCAACACCCCGCCAGGCCACTAGGGGGACCTCGAGGAGGTCTCCTCCCCCGACTCCGTCCGCCCCGTTCCGCCTCGGCCTCCACCTCGATTCACTCCGGTGAGGCCGTCCCCGGCGCAGCACTCTCCGACGAGGCCTACGACCACCCGAACCACCGTCCGCCGGAGCAGGAGCCGCCATCGACGTGGTACTCGCCGGCGACCACCACCACCACCAACCGATGCGGAATGACGCCCTGAACACGTAGGTACCCTCCGATCCCCCTGCCTCGCCGTGGATCGTCGCCGGCGACCACCGCGGCTCTCGGGCACCGTCGAGCTTTGCCGCCTCTTTTGAAATTTCAAACCTGACGGGCGGGACCCGCCTGTCAGCCTCTCTCTCCTTTTCTAAATGAACCGTTTCCCGAAAACGTCTTCTGCCAAAATATGTTTTCCCTCTGGGCCGGCGTATTCCCTATCGAATCGTTTTCTATTTTAATAAGTTAGCCCCTGGAAACTTTCTGTTTCATTACAGATGAGTCCCTAGACTAAAACCTTTATAACTTTTAAACAGTAGAGTATTTTTGATTGATTCTTTTTCTGTCCTCTTTGAAATTTTGTTTAGTTTTTTATCAGATTTATTAGAAAAATATTTGGAGTAATTTTTGCGCACCTCACGGTATTTACGTTAGCGCGTATGTTTTCTTTATACCGTAGATACCGAGGGAGGTGACGGAGCCGCGAACTTCTCCGAGCTAGGCTCCGACTACTCTGAACCAGGCAAGCATGTTTGAACTTTTGATATGATGAGTGTTTTGGCATGTTTGCATTAAGTAGTTTCATGGCATGTTTATGAGCATACCGATAAATGTCATGTTACATGCAAAGTTGAGACAAGTGAAGTTTCGAAAATCCATAAGTGGATGGATGTGAGTTTGCATGGCCATGTGTTGGCTTGAGAATGGGTAAGACGACAGTGTTGTACCATGCCAGACTTCTTGACTTCAGTGTCAACCCGTATCGATCCAGTTCCATCCGTTTTCCTTCCCTGTACTACCACATGCCTTCCGCAAGGAATATGGCGTAGTAAGTTGCAAACCGCTTTCCTGGTACACACCAAAAGGAGAGGCCGTGATGATGGTTCCATGGCCCTGGATTAAAGCCAGTCATCCGGTCAGGGGGCATGGGTGTTTCCGGTTGGGACCGAGAGGGGGGCACCCCTTAGAGCGCGCGTATATAAATTTGATCCCATGCTAATCGAGATTGTGATCTCCCCATCTCAAAAGTTTTTCTTGGACGATGTCTAGGGTGATTCCTGGCATCGAGAGGTTGGATGGGTGTGTACTGGTTAGCTGTGTTTCCTCCGAAATACCGTAAACGGAACTAGTCCTTCGTGACTACGGAAATCCGTTGGCTGTGGGAAATTTTTGTACAAACTCTGCAGAGTCATATATTCCTGTGAATCATCTATTCCATGTCCAAGTCTGGTATTATCTTATCCTGACAAGTGTCAGTTTTGGTGACACATACTCCGGTGAATCACATGAGTGCTAAGTCCGGTTAAATGATTATTCCTATGGATGGACTAACCCGTTTATTATCATGAGTTGATTATTTATTATGAGTATTATTTTCCTTGTGAATATAAGCCCCTTCTGTGATGTCGCTCAGACGTCCGACTGCGGCAGTGCTGTTATTTACTTTTAGTATAAGCCCTTTCTGTGATGTCGCTCCGACGTCCGACTGTGGCATTGCTATTTACTTTCAATATAAGCCCTTTCTGTGATGTCGCTCCGACGTCCGACTGTGGCATTGGTATTTACTTTCAATATAAGCCCTTTCTGTGATGTCGCCCCGACGTTCGACTGTGGCACGCATACCTTTTATTTTCAGTTTAAGCCCTTTACGTGGTGTCGCTTAGACGCCCGACTATGGCATGATCTTTATTTATTTGTTTACCTTTCGAGGCGTCGCTTTAGACACCCGATCGGTTTCCTATTATTTTTGTTGGGTTTTCAGGCGGACTACCGCCGATTCCCTTTTTATTTACCTTGTTTACTAAATTGAATGTGCATTGGTAAATTTAATCATGACGCATTCATGCATGCATTTGTTATATCTTACGTCTGAACTGTCTTGCGAGTACTTTCAAAGTACTGACCTGGCTTGTTGATTTGGCCAGATGCTGACGAAGGCGATCTCATGGATGAAGAGTTCGATAGCGAGTCCGACGCCTAGAGGAGTCCCAGTCAGTCTCGTGCGACCCTGGATTTGGTCACTGTATTATAACCGCTTCCGCTACCCGAATAAATTCATCGAGCCTCACCGCGACGCTCGATGAGATGCTAGTTTAAGAGCAGTGTTATTCCACCATCACTTTATTCTCGAGTCAGTAGTAAACCACCACTCCACTGTGTCATATCCGCCATTATGTATAATTATTGGCGCGCTTGTAATAATTGGTTGAGCAACCTCAGCTCGACCCTGTAATATATTTTATGCTACTGGCTTATTGTATCAAGAGATTTGTTTACCAGTAAGGAGGATTTTTCCTCATACTGGACTCAATAGATCAGTTTATCAATAAATATTTTTATTGGAAAACCGGTGGTGACAAGCTTGGTACCAGAGCCAGGCTGACTGTAGGAAGCCACTAGGTGCGATCGCTAATCGGTTATTAGCATGATAGAGCTAATTTATATTTTTACAAATTGTAGTCATTATTCTGACAGTCAGCATATATTTATGATCTAACCATTCAGAATTTTTGCCTACTTTTGTAGATGGCCGACAACAGCTGCGAGTCTCGGACCTTCGCCAACGTGCCCGATGGGTTCGTCAAGCTTCTCTCCTTCATCGTTCAGGTCGCGATGGGGCCATCTGTGCGCCCAGTCTTATCACTCTGCCAGCATAGAGTCAACGACAGTCTGACGATGCACCAGGCCGCGGTGCAGTTCAAGGGAGGGCGTGGTGAGTTACGCCGCTTCCGGTTCGTGGGAAGAG
Organism: Aegilops umbellulata; assembly: GCA_032464435.1. NCBI lineage: Eukaryota > Viridiplantae > Streptophyta > Magnoliopsida > Poales > Poaceae > Aegilops > Aegilops umbellulata. The sequence goes on from CP136058.1 coordinate 354,852,470, forward strand.
CCATGCCTACGGAGAGGCATGCTATCCAGATGGCAGCCCGTGAGGCGATAGCTCGTCTTAGGGATGTCCTTCCCGTGATGAAGGCTCATCATTACCGCTATCTTCCATGCCATGTGCCCTACACCTGTCACTACGCATTCTCCTGCCCTAGAGGGGAACGAGATGAGGCTTTTGAGATGCTTATTGAGTATCTCCGGGCTCTGGAGGTAGCCTTCGACAACCTGGTGGACGACTTTGTGGCTACCCGCATCGACTCAGTCCATGGCTGTGCCGCCAACAGGAGGGAGCTCCTGCCCACTGCACCGCCACTGACTTTTGTCTCGTCCTCAGCATCTTATGCACCTACTCGCCGCCTGCCTTCTACCGAAGAGTTCAACCGAATCACTGCGCCCACTCCAGCGCGCACGGCACCACCCTTCGCGCCCACTCCTGTTCGTGTTGTTCCGCCCCTGGCACCCGCTCCATCTACTCGGCGCAGCACTACGCGTATGGAGCCTATTAGCGAGGAGGAAGTCGAGTCCCCAGCCTCGCTGCGCCTCACCCTTGGCAGGGCCAAGGAAATCATCAACATCTCCGACTGAGTACGCTTAGCCGTCCTGCAATGTACCGCCTTATGAGATATGTACTTAGGCTCTGAGAAGTAGCTTGTTTGCGCATCATGTAGGAACGGGAGAAGTGCACTAGCCTAAATAACATGTCAGGATTATGTACGCATATCCTGAGTGATGTACTGTATCGCCCGCGTGTAAGATATGTAATGAGCAGTCCTTCTCCGTGCGCATTCGATTTGTTTTTCCAAGCAATCTTGGTCTTTTAAATTATTTGCCATCCTTGTGCGTTTATGGGTTTATTTTTGCGATCCCTTTTTCATTCTCCTTATGGGTTTTGCAAAATATATCCCCAGAGTGAAAAATGTCTCGTCCTTGGACTCGCTCCATGCCAGCTCCGCCAGAGGAAAATTATGACACTCAACCGGGCAACAATTTCACACAAGGGCAGTCAAGTCAATATTATGGCACTCAACCAGGCAACAATTTCACGCAAGGGCAGTCGAGTCAACAGGACAGTGAAACGGCACTTTCCCAAATGTGCCGCCTTTATGAACAGAGTCAGCAACAACATCGGGAAATGATGAACCAAGTCATCAACATGGGAAATCACCATGGGCAGTATCAGCAGCATTCCAAGTTATCTGAACTACAGAAGACACGTCCCCAAACATTTTCTCATACTGACAAGCCTCTTGAAGCCGAGGACTGGCTTCGAGATATGGAGAGAAAATTAATTATTGCGAAATGTTCAGACCCCGAGAAAGTACTTTATGCTCCGCACTATCTCAGAGGAGCAGCTGCATCTTGGTGGGAGAATTTCCTGCACATGCATCCCAACGAAAATGATATAACCTGGGATGATTTCAAGGAAGGTTTCCGTGGCGCACACATTCCTAAGAGTATTATGAAAATCAAGAAGAGAGAGTTCGATGACCTCAAACAAAGGAACATGACAGTGTCAGATTACAACGGTCAATTTACTCTACTGTCCCGCTACGCCAATGAAGAGCGTATGACTGAAAGCAAGAAGATGGAGAAATTCCTTGACGGTCTGGCTCCCGCGCTTAAATGCCAACTGGTCGTGCACACTTTTCTAGATTTTAAAACACTAGTGGACAAAGCCATTACTCTGGAAAATGAGAGACGCAGCTTGGAAGATTTCCGCAAGCGAAAAAGGGACCAGACTAACCATACTCGCAATCACCGAAGCAAGATAGATTTTCAAAAGGGTGGGACTCACAAATCCTCGTCCAACGTCTCACGCCCAATCAAGAATTTTCATGCAAGGGACAAGGAGTTCACATATCGCCCCGGCGTTACTTGTTACGCCTGTGGAGAAGAAGGGCACTATGCCAAGTAGTGTCCCAAGCCTAGGAACTCAGCCCCAAAGCCGAACAACGGCGGCAATAATTCAGCGCCCAAGCGAAACAATTTCAATCCCAACAACAACCACAGGAAGGGTCATCTGAACTACGCAACCAAAGAGGAGGCACAAAATGCTCCGGATATCGTACTCGGTACGTTTCCTGTCAACACAATACCTGCAATGGTTTTGTTTGATTCTGGAGCTTCTCACTCTTTCATTTCGAAAAGTTTTTCTTTGCAAAATAATTTTTCGATGCTTCCTTTGGAAAAATCCATGATCATCAAGTCCCCTGGGATTCAGCAAGTCACTTAGAGTTACTGTCAAGATGTGGTTATTGAGTTCGAAGGATTGGAGTTTCATGCCAATCTTATTGTGTTGGAAAATAAAGGACTGGATGTCATCCTAGGGATGAACTGGCTAACCACCAACAAGGGTTTTATTGACTGCTTCAACCAGACCGTAATTCTCACACACCACCATGGGAAGACAATAAGAGTGTCAGCCAAAGAAAGAAAAATACCCCGGCAACCGAGATTGAATAAGGTGGACGTTTCTGAGCTAAACAAGGTTCTAGTAGTGTGTGAATTTCCAGACGTATTCCCCGAAGAACTACCAGGCATGCCACCAGATCGAGAGATTGAGTTCAGCATTGAGGTAGCACCAGGGACCACCCCCATATACAAGAAACCATACCGAATGGCACCATCCGAGTTGGTTGAGTTGAAGAAACAAATAAAGGAGTTGCTCGACAAAGGATACATTCGAGCCAGCTCCTCACCTTAGGGATCACCAATTTTATTTGCCAAAAAGAAGGATGGAACACTGAGATTGTGCATAGACTATCGAGCACTTAACATGGTCACAATCAAGAACAAATACCCGATGCCATGGATAAACGATTTGTTTGATCAACTCGCTGAGGCCAAGGTATTCTGAAAAATTGACTTAAGGTCAGGATACCATCAATTAAAAGTGCGAACAGAAGATATCCCCAAAACAGCATTCACCTCCAGATATGGACTATATGAGTTTACAGTAATGCCATTTGGATTAACGAACGCCCCCGCATATTTTGTTCACCTCATGAACAAAGTATTTATGAAGTTTATGGACAAGTTCGTTGTGGTATTCATCGACGATATTCTGGTACACTCCAAGACACCAGAAGAGCACGCGGAACATCTCAGAATTGTGCTAGGAGAACTCAGGAAACACCAATTGTATGCCAAGTTCAGCAAGTGCGAATTTTGGCTAAGACAAGTAGGCTTTCTAGGCCACGTACTGACCCAAGACGGTATCGCAGTGGACCCGGAGAAAGTCAGGGCCGTACTTGGCTGGAAGTCACCAGCCAGCGTAACAGACATACGTAGTTTCTTGGGAATGGCAGGATATTACCGCAGATTTATTGAAGGATTCTCCACGATAGCCAAGCCAATGACGTAGTTACTCAAGAAAGACAAGAAGTTTGAATGGACAGAAGCCTGCGAGAAAAGTTTCCAAGAGCTAAAACGGAAATTAACAACAGCCCCGGTATTAATTGTGCCAGACGTACACAAGAATTTTGAAGTGTATTGTGACGCGTCTAGAAAGGGTCTCGGATGCGTGTTAATGGAAGAAGGCAAGGTTGTCGCATACGCTTCAAGACAACTTCGCAAGCATGAGGAAAATTATCCCACTCATGACTTAGAAATGGCAGCTGTCATTCATGCACTCAAGGAATGGAGGCATTTCTTACTTGGAAATCGATGTGAAATATATACGGACCATAAAAGTCTTAAATATATTTTCATGCAGCTAGAACTAAACTTATGACAACGACGCTGGTTGGAATTGGTAAAGGATTATGATGTTGGTATCCACTACCATCCAGGAAAAGCAAATGTAGTGGCCGATGCTCTTAGTCGGAACCCCAGCTCCGACGAAAACAGTCTGCAAAGATTGAGACCCGAATTCCAACAAGAATTTGCCAAACTCAACTTGTTAATGGTCGCATAAGGCACCATAACAAACTTGGAAATACAACCCAACCTTGTGGAGAGAATTAAAGAAGCTCAGCCTGGTCACCCCAGCATCGAAGGCATCAAAAGAAAGGTGAGTATGGGCAAGGCCTCGGAGTTCATCATAGACGAAGAAGGAATATTATGGTACGGAGACAAACTCTGCGTGCCAAATATAAAGGACCTCAAACAGCAAATTCTATCTGAAGCCCACATCGCCCCATATTCGATCCACCCTGGAGGAACCAAAATGTATAAGGATATTCAGGAAAGATTTTGGTGGCACGGTATGAAAAGGGACATAGCCACATTCATTGCATGTTGCGAGTCTTGTCAGCGCATAAAAGCTGAGCACCAGAGGCCAGCCGGACTACTGCAACCAAACAAAATACCTGAGTAAAAATGGGATGAAATAGGAATGGATTTCATTGTTGGACTACCTCGGTCACGACACGGGAATGATGCCATATGGGTCATCACCGACAGGTTAACTAAGGTGGCACACTTTATCCAAGTAAAGACGACCCACACCACTCAGAGGCTTGCCAGGATTTATCTCTCCCGCATAGTTTATCTACATGGAGTTCCGAAGACTATAATATCCGACAGAGGCACCCAGTTCGTCTCGAGGTTCTGGGATCATCTACAAGAGGCTCTGGGAACTCAACTGGCCTTCAGTACAGCATACCACCCCAGACTGATGGGCAAACAGAACGAGTGAACCAAGTTTTAGAGGACATGCTGAGAGCATGTGTCCTCACCTATGGAACCAGTTGGGAAGAAAGCCTGCCATATGCCGAGTTCGCATACAACAACAGTTACCAGGCCAGCCTGCAAATGGTACCATTTGAAGCTTTATACGGACGGAGATGTCGTACCCCGCTAAATTGGTCAGAGACCGGAGACAGCCGCATTTTCGGCCCAGACATGCTCAAAGAAGCCAAGGAAAAGGTCAAACTAATCAGAGACCGACCTAAGACCGCTCAAAGTCGACAGAAGAGTTATTACGATCAAAAACATCGTGGGGTCAGCTTCGAACCCGATGATTATGTGTACCTATGGGTATCCCCTATGAGGGGCCTGCAACGGTTCAGGATTAAGGGAAAGCTAGCACCGAGATTCGTCAGACCATTCTGTAAGTGGCACGAAGAGGCACGGTAGCCTACCAGCTAGACTTACCCGAGGAATTATCCGATGTCCACGACGTGTTCCAAGTCTCGCAATTAAGGAAGTGCGTAAGCAACCCAGAGAAACAAGTACCCCATGAGGACATAGACGTACAACCAGACCTCACCTACCGGGAACATCCAGTAAAAATATTAGAGGAGTCTAAAAGGAGGACCAGACAGAAAACCATCAGGTTTTTCAAAGTTCAGTGGAGCAATCACACCGAAAGTGAAGCAACTTGGGAAAGAGAGGGTTTTCTTCGGGCAGAGCATCCACACTTATTTAAGGATCAGCTGAAATCTCGGGGACCAGATTTTTCCTAAGGGGGTAGGTGTTGTGACACTCCAAAAATTTTCCTTTGGTTTTCAACAAAAACTTTGTTTGTTTTTGAGAAGAGGCCATTTAAAATTTTTCCAGAAAACCTCTCTCATAAAAACTTTCACCCTTGGCAAGGATTTTCTTTTTTCTTCAACTCTGGTGTTTGAATTATGAAAACTTTTCTTCTGTTTCTTTCCCTCTCAAATGTATTTTTGATTTTTATTATTTTCTTTTTTAAAAAAGAAAACCCTAGAAGTTTTTGGGACTTCTTTCATTTTTAAACCACCCATGTTTCTTATCTTGCCTCACATGATAAAACCTCTCAAGACCTCTTCTTCCTCCTTGGAGCAACCTAAGTTCTCTATTCCAACAAATCCAAGCCATTTTTAAATTTTATTTCAATTTTTCTCCCTCCTAAAACAATTATGTCTTTTATTATGAGCCAAGGCAATTTTCAAAGCAAGTACCTTATTGCCTTTGAGTTTTGATATCCAACCAACTCCTCTGGATTGTCCTTAGCATCCATAGCCTAGAACCATCTTGATCCACTCCTCCTCTTTTCAAATTTTTCATATTTCAGCCTCTGCAAATTTGGACCAGATTTGCCAAATTTTGGTGAAATTCATATCTCCTCTTCTCCAAAAATTCTACCAAAATTAAGGCAGCCTCCTGGTGCAATGAGAGGCCACCCCACCAAGTTTCAGCTCAAGGAGAACCTCCTACATGCCAGAAACATTTTGTCGAACACCTGGCCAGCACTGTTACTTTGCATTTTCAGTGAAATTCAGAAAGTTCAGAGAAGTTCAGTGTCGTTTCTTCGTCAGAGAACGGTCACTTGTCTACAATGCGCCTTGGCGCGATTCGCGCAGCCCCTCCTCTCTGTCCAGAGCGCCGCACGCGTGCTTGGCTGGTTCCCGGCGTCGGTGGCACCCTGGCCCGCCTGGGCCGGCGTCTTCTACGGCGGCAACGCCACCCGTGGCGGCCAACGGGGGACAGCGCCTACCCGCAACGCCGTTCGGCGCCGCCCAATGCTCCTTGGCTCTCCGCGTGGCCTCATGCACGCCAGCTCACCTCGCTGCACCGTCGCCGTGGCCCGGCAAGCACAGGGCGCGCTCTCTGCCGCCTACGGGCCCGTGCCGCCCCGTTCCGTCGAAACCCACCCCAAGCTCCTAATCCAAGCCCGTTTAACATCTGAATGGAGCCAGTGGACCTCCACGTTGATGCCCAACCTCCTAAACGCCCCGACCAAATACTGCACCGCCGTAATCCATCGCCGGAGAACTCCGTTCACGGCCACCGCCTCGGATCGCCTATAAAAGGGGACCCCGAGCTCACCCTCGAGCACGCACCACCACTGCATCTCACCAACACCCCGCCAGGCCACTAGGGGGACCTCGAGGAGGTCTCCTCCCCCGACTCCGGCCGCCCCGTTCCGCCTCGGCCTCCACCTCGATTCACTCCGGTGAGGCCGTCCCCGGTGCCCAAAACCTCTTCAGTAACCTCCTCTAGCTACCAGAGGTCTAACCCCCTCCTCAATTTGCCCTCCGCAACACTCTCCGACGAGGCCTACGACCACCCGAACCACCGTCCGCCAGAGCAGGAGCCGCCGTCGACGTGGTACTTGCCGGCGACCACCACCACCACCAACCGACGCGGAATGACGCCCTGAACACGTATGTACCCTCCGATCCCCCTGCCTCGACGTGGATCACCGCCGGCGACCACCGCGGCTCTCGGGCACCGTCGAGCTCTGCCGCCTCTTTTGAAATTTCAAACCTGACGGGCGGGACCCGCCTGTCAGCCTCTCTGTCCTTTTCTAAACGAACCGTTTTCCGAAAACGTCTTCTACCAAAATACGTTTTCCCTCTGGGCCGGCGTATTCCCTATCGAATCGTTTTCTGTTTTTATAAGTTATCCCCTGGAAACTTTCTGTTTTCATTATAGATGAGTCCCTAGACTAAAACCTTTATAACTTTTAAACAGAAGAATATTTTTGATTGATTCTTTCGCTGTCCTCTTTGAAATTTTGTCTTGTTTTTATCAGATTTATTTGAAAAATATTTGGAGTAATTTTTGTGCACCTCATGGTATTTACGTTAGCGCGTATGTTTTCTTTATACCGTAGATACCGAGGGAGGTGACGGAGCCGCGAACTTCACCGAGCTAGGCTCCGACTACTCTGAACCAGGCAAGCATGTTTGAACTTTTGATATGATGAGTGTTTTGGCATGTTTGCATTAAGTAGTTTCATGGCATGTTTATGAGCATACCGATAAATGTCATGTTACATGCAAAGTTGAGACAAGTGAACTTTCGAAAATCCATAAGTGGATGGATGTGAGTTTGCATGGCCATGTGTTGGCTTGAGAATGGGTAAGATGGCAGTGTTGTAGCATGCCAGTCTTATGCCAGACTGCTTGACTTCAGTGCCAACCCGTATCGATCCAGTTCCATCCGTTTTCCTTCCCTGTACTACCACATGCCTTCCGCAAGGAATATGGCGTAGTAAGTTGCAAACCGCTTTCCTGGTACACACCAAAAGGAGAGGCCGTGATGATGGTTCCATGGCCCTGGATTAAAGCCAGTCATCCGGTCAGGGGGCATGGGTGTTTCCGGTTGGGACCGAGAGGGGGGCACGCCTTAGAGCGCGCATATATCAATTTGATCCCACGCTAATCGAGATTGTGATCTCCCCGTCTCAAAAGTTTTTCTTGGACGATGTCTAGGGTGATTCCTGGCATCGAGAGGTTGGATGGGTGTGTACTGGTTAGCTGTGTTTCCTCCGAAATACCGTAAACGGGACTAGTCCTTCGTGACTATGGAAATCTGTTGGCTGTGGGAAATTTTTGTACAAACTCTGCAGAGTCATATATTCCTGTGAATCATCTATTCCATGTCCAAGTCCGGTATTATCTTATCCTGACAAGTGTCAGTTTTGGTGACAGATAATCCGGTGAATCACATGAGTGCTAAGTCCGGTTAAATGAGTATTCCTATGGATGGACTAACCCATTTATTATCATGAGTTGATTATTTATTATGAGTATTATTTTCCTTGTGAATATAAGCCCCTTCTGTGATGTCGCTCAGATGTCCAACTGCGGCAGTGTTGTTATTTACTTTCAGTATAAGCCCTTTCTGTGATGTCGCTCCGACGTCCGACTGTGGCATTATTATTTACTTTCAATATAAGCCCTTTCTGTGATGTCGCTCCGACGTCCGACTATGGCATTGTTATTTACTTTCAATATAAGCCCTTTCTGTGATGTCGCCCCGATGTCCGACTGTGGCACGCATACCTTTTATTTTCAGTTTAAGCCCTTTACGTGGTGTCGCTTAGACGCCCGACTGTGGCATGATCTTTATTTATTTGTTTACCTTTCGAGGCGTCGCTTCAGACACCCAATCGGTTTCCTATTATTTTTGTTGGGATTTCAGGCGGACTACCGCCGATTCCCTTTTTATTTACCTTGTTTACTAAATTGAATGTGCATTGGTAAATTTAATCATGACGCATTCATGCATGCATTTGTTATATCTTACGTCCGAACTGTCTTGCGAGTACTTTCAAAGTACTCACCTGGCTTGTTGATTTGGCCAGATGCTAACGAAGGCGATCTCATGGATGAAGAGTTCGATAGCGAGTCCGACGCCTAGAGGAGTCCCAGTCAGTCTCGTGCGACCCTGGATTTGGTCACTGTATTATAACCGCTTCCGCTACCCGAATAAATTCATCGAGCCTCACCTCGATGCTCGATGAGATGCTAGTTTAAGAGCAGTGTTATTCCACCATCACTTTATTCTCGAGTCAGTAGTAAACCACCACTCCACTGTGTCATATCCGCCATTATGTATAATTATTGGCGCGCTTGTAATAATTGGTTGAGCAACCTCAGCTCGACCTTGTAATATATTTTATGCTACTGGCTTATTGTATCAAGAGATTTGTCTACCAGTAAGGAGGATTTTTCCTCATACTGGACTCAATAGATCAGTTTCTCAATAAATATTTTTATTGGAAAACCGGTCGTGACAGCTGTGCTACGCGCCAGCTGTCCCAAAATATCCTATCCATCCAACGGTTATATCATTGAAGGGCATTTATGTCTTATCATGTCGGGCTGCTCCCTAGGCTATAAATAGCCGCCCCCTACAACCACTAGCTGGTTGGCTGCTCCGCGAGAACTTGACACTTGTCATTTGAGAGCAACCCATCCTCCGAGGACTTTGAGCGAAAATCATCAAGTGAGGAAAATCCGAAACCCAAACCCAAACACCTACAAACCCAAAGTGATTGAGCATCACTGAGGAGATTGATCCTGCGTGGATCCGACGCTTGTTACCTTTGAAGACTGTGCTTCTTCTAGACGGTTAGGCGTCAAGGTCTAGAGCATCCAAGAGGAATTGTGGATCGCCGAGTGACCAAGTCTGTGAAGGTTTGGAAGTCACCTGAAGACTTACCACGAGTGATTGGGCGAGGACTGTGTGTCCTTAGCTCAAGGAGAATACAGTGAGGACTATGTGTCCGGGACTGGGTGTCCTCGAGCTTAAATACTCAGCCGCTCCAACCAGATGTACAACTAAGACAACAGTTGGAACTGGTCTACCAAATCATTGTCTTCACCAAGCTTACTGGTTCTATTTCCGCAACACTTTCATTTCCTCATTACCGTGTTGTGTGTTTGTTCATATCTGTGTTTGAAGAATTTGACTGAAGACTTTCTCAATTTCCTCAGTTCAATTTGTTCAGCCTGTTTTGTCTTCATCTTGTGCTATCCTGTGTTTACGCTTTCTGTACTCTATGTTTGTCTTCATTTCATCATGATGACCATGCGTGTATTCTATTATGTTTACTTCTGAGCACTTATTCCGCTACTAGTAGTTCTTTGCTATGGAATTTCCTCACTAGCAAATTCCTCGGTGAAGAATTTCATAAAAATCGCCTATTCACCCCCCCTCTAGTCGATATAACGCACTTTCAACTACACATGCATTAGTATCAACAAAGGGGTAGTGGAGTTTTAACTGCAGCAAGCCAGCTTTGACTCAGTGGCTAACCTGAACTACGACTGCAAGCAACTCTTTTGAGGTGGCGCACACGAGTCCACATATTCACCATATAAATACACCACTATGGATCCACTCCCGTCTTCCTACGAGAACGCCATCCATAGCACTCACGCTTATCTTGCGCATTTTAGAGTATCCACTTTCACTTGTCTATGAACTGTACAGGCAACCCAGAAGTCCTTTACCACGGACACGGCTATTCGAATAGATGATGTTAACCCTGCAGGGGTGTACTTCTTCACACACGCTCTCACCACTTACCGTCGTTTACACGACATGTACTCGGCAACCTTCAAGCGAAAGCCCAATTAGGGTGTCGGCCACGACCTACCTAAACACTCAAGTCTCTAGTCCAGGTTTATGGCCCATTCAGGTTCCATCCGCACGGAGTCCGGCCGAGGTTTCCACATACGGCCCTGAACGATGTGTACAGGGTTCCAAGAAACCAAACGGGCGCCCGGCATGCCCGGCCACGTGCCTACCGCATCACAGCCCACCCCTCGGGTCAGCGCTTCCCACGGCCTCCAGCATACTACAAACACCAGAAACTACTTGCAACTCCTAGACAAAGGACAAGGGTGATCAAGAAGCCGAGAGGGTCCATTGGTTTTGGGCCCAATACGTGGTAGTAACTGTTTCATGGATCACAAACACAGAACACAGTTCCTGAGGACGGCTTCAATGAGACAACCCACGATGTACTCCTACATGGCCTATCACCGCTACCTTTACCAAATCGTGTTCACACACTTAGCTCACACACAACAGGACATGTTCATCACTGTTCTAATTCATCCCCGATGAATCAGACCTGACACACCTGTAAGCATAGCAGGCATGACAAACAAGCATGAATGAGTAGGCACAACAGGGCTCAAACAACTCCTACTCATGCTAGTGGGTTTCATCTATTTACTGTGGCAATGATAGGTCATGCAAAGGATAAAGGGGTTCAACTACCGCAGCAAGTAACAGATGAATCGTTGTTGTCCTAATGTAGTAAAAGAGAGCAGGAGCGAGAGAGTGGGATTTTATCGGAATGAACAAGGGGTTTTTGCTTGCCTGGCACTATTGAAGATAATATAGTTCTTCATCGGTGTCATCAAACTCATCGTCGGAAGCACGTCTATCGAGAGGGGACAAATACCGGCAACAGAGAAGGAAAACACAATCAATGCAGTGCACAATATGATGCATGATCATGACATGTCAATATGCTGTGTTTTGAGCTAATGCAACTAGCACATTGTTAAATGGAGTTGGTTTGAACCCTAGGTTCAAATTCAAACTCCATATGTGAGAGTTTAAATTCCATTTATATGATTTGGCCTAAACATCAGCCATAAGTTGTTGTTCTAACATGCATGAAAACGGTACCGATGGATAGATTAGATTTTTCTCATCAATTTTCATATATAATTTGTTTGATTTGGAGCTACGGTTGATTTTCTATGATTTTGAGAAGTTTCGACTATTTTCTGGAATCTCATGTAAAAGAATAAATCCAGAAAAAGAGTTACTGCATCAGCACTACGTCACTGTGACGTCATCAGGTCAACGAGGCGGTCCAGGTCAAACTGACCAGTGGGTCCCAGGTGTCAGCAGTTAGTTAAACTAATTAAATTAATTAGCGTTAAACTAACACTAACCTAGTTTAGTTAGTGGCCTCGAGCCCACACGTCTGTGAGTCAGGGGGGAAGTCAAACCCCTGGTCAACCGGGGCTAAACCACCGGCGTTAAGCCGCCGGCGATGACCAGACGCGGCGGAGGGCTGCGGGAACGTGCTCTGGGGCCCCGTTCGCAGCGTGGTTGGGCTCGTTCGAGAGCCCAGGCCAGCGCGCGTCGGACGGTGGCGCCAGCCGGGCCTGGGGCAGCCAAAGGCGACGGCGGGGAGCTCGACTGCGGCGGCCGGAGCTCGGGCGTTCTCGGTTTCGGCGCTGGGATTCACAACAGGGGCGTGGAGAGGGGCTACGACCTCCTGGGAGTGTGGCAAACGCGGTGACACGCTCGGTTTTGAGCCCGCGTGGTTGTGGCCACGACGGCAGCATCGCCGGCGGAGCAGAGCACTCGGGCTCGGTGGAGATGACGGCTAGGGGGCGCAAGTGAGGCGTAGAGGAGGGGGGTTAGGGGCAGGGGCTCACGGTGGATGTAGTGGAGCGGACGGCGAGCTCGGTGGAGGTCGGAGCGGAACGAGGCGGCGAGAGGGATCTCCGGCGACGAGAGGTCGAGGACGAGGTTGGTGAGGGCGAAGGAGCGCGTCCGGCGACGTGTGGCGACGTGAGGAGGTCGAGACGTCGAGGCGAAGCTCGAAGGCACGGCGAGGGGTTCGGGGGTAGGCGATGCTGTCAACTACGGCGGCGGCGGCTTACGGGCGCGTCGGCGATAGCGTGAGAGGACGAGGGAGAGAGCAAAGGGGGGTGAGTGGTGTCCAGGGGGGTCAAGGCGGCGCTGGGGAGAAGACGCGAGGCGTCGCAGTGGCCAGGCGACGCAGGCAGGCAGCCTGGTGGCATGGGGCCCGCGCGCGCGCCGTGTGCTGTCCCTCCTCTGCCTACTGGCAGAGGTGGGTGACGACTGGCATAGGCCAGGTGGGCCAGCCCAGCCGGGTAAGTGGACCTGGGGTCCTTCCTCTCTCTCTCTCTCTCTCTCTCTCTCTCTCTCTTTTCTGTTTTCTATTTATTTCCTCTGTTTTGATTTAGTTTTAAAACTAAACCATTTTTGTTGCTTCTGCAAAATATTGTATGGACTAGATATATTACTCTAGAGCCCCACAATAATTTCCAAAATTATTGGACATGTATTTCTTTTATAACAGAGATAAATCCAATTCAAATACATTATGGTTTAATTCAAAATGCCCAAATTAATTACCCTTATTGCCCTAAAATATTGGTTTGGATTTTTACCTCTTGCCAATATTTTCAGGGATTAAAGTGAACATTTCCTTCGGCTCATTTGAAGAAATTTTTTAACTTGCTCATTTTCAAAAGATTTTTGAGGCTTTGGGAATTCCTCAATTCAATTTTCCTTGAATTTAAATATGATGCAACAACCAAGATAGTCCAAAGGCCAAGGTAGAGCTAGGTATGTGACAGGATTCCAGTGAACGGTTGACAACACCGCACTGCACGTGTTTCATTTGACCACACATGGGCTCGAAGAGGCGCCAAATATATCGTCGGTGAGCCTATTCCTGCGCTCTCGCGCAGTTTGCCGTGCAAGCTTTCCGCACGGCTAGTTTGGCCACATGTCGGCTAGAAGAGGGACAAATCATGGGCGTTTATTGGTAAAAAGCTTAAAAACGAAGTGTGTGGAATGACTTCGGTCATACGTTTACCCGTGGGTGATGAGGTCAAAGTTACACAGAAGTGTGATGATGGACACTCGAGTGCAATAATTAATTCTGTGCTCTACAGGGAAAACGGTTGAAGAAACCAACTATGTGCAATAATGTCGAAGATCACAGTCGAGTTAGCAATACAGATCGTGTGCTATGATATCGACAAGGTAAACAGATTCGAGAATGGTTAATAAAATCTATGTCCATTGCACATTAAGGTCAAAATAGTGCTACTAATATACAAGTCTCATACAATGCCTTTTCAACGATTGTACCACAAAAGCTCAAAATTTCACAAGGTTCAAATTCTAGAGTTATATGGCTGAAATTTGAAGATTACAAGGTTCAAACTGATATTAGAAATGAAATTCAGCTCATCAGCTGCAAACGCTCGCGCTGATCCCATGAACACGAATATTAGTGAGGTTCAAACTAATATTACCACTTATAAGTCTAGTTTCGAAACCTCATAATTTTTGCAAAGGGGTCAGCCACTGAGAAGTCATGTATGGGGTTGACACGATGACTTTCAATGACTCTGTCATCTGAAGTTCCAAAATAAAATTCAACATTTTCAGAGCCTATTCCTTTCTACCGCAGCTTCTGACGCTGATCAACAGACCATTCATTTTTGCGAAATAAATGTAGGGAAAACCTTATTACCTTCAGCACCCTTGCTCTGACAACAAAGAACCTGGCGAATATAATCTCTGGTAAGGTGAGAGATGCAGATCTAGGCATTCGATGTGATTGTCATATTGTATCACATTATCCACCACCGAGCCTAATCTTATCTGCAAAAGAAGAAAACGTGTTAGTGCCTACATGCATTTTTGAACACTACTACAGGCCTATTTGGTTTGCAGGATTTGTAAAATGCACTAACATGCCATCTTCGATCCGACATGATTAACATGGGCATTTGTTTACAATCTAGAAAAATGTATCCTTCTTCACAAGAGGTTGTAACCATATGGAAGAAAAGTTCCCTAAGAAAACTAGTACAAATGAATGCAAAGGAGAAATGCTTATGGATTGTAACCATATGGATCAAGCAACCAATATGGGGGGGGGCATGTATGTACTGAAATCCTCCAAAAAATCCTTCAGAAATCATAGTACATTGTCATTGTAAACTTGGAAAAAGGTGTCACAAATTGAACTCCCTTATGGTTAAATTTAACAGGAAAGGAACATCACCTCGATATATAGCTTCTCCAGGCACGGAAAGCATATCAGGAAACTGACAACTTGCTCTAGGTTGTGGGCGATAGATTTCTAGTGCCAAGACCTTCATTGGGCGCAGTTTCGGGGTCAAGCTTGTCGGAATCATTTTCTGGATGACAGACGAACATCTTCAAATTAGAAATAATGTTAATCTCTAGAAGGAGTGGTAGAAGGTGGCTGTTGTACCTGAATGGGTGTGGATCCAATAACAAGTTCGGAGTATTTGTCAGACGAGTAGCCCACCACTGCAATTTTTGGCGCAGAAATGACATTGATTCTTGTTGGACCTTCTTGATCAACTACAAGTAATCTCTCAAGTGAAGGTGTGTGTCCTCAATGACCATACCGTGGTACACATCTTGTGATGTCTTCTATCCGCACCAGCAACACATCAATAGTCGGGAGAGTCATGGAGGTGATGTGGAAGCTACTCAACCCATTGATCGCCCAAAGATGAAGGTACTCGAGTGCAGTACAACCACAAAGAAGGATCTCCATGTCACCGTTTGGGAGGCAGACGACGACGAGCTCGAGGTGCTTCAGTCGTGGTAGAATAAAAGCGGGCGCGTCATTAAGGGGGATGGCAGTTCCTAAACTTGGCGACGCGCAGCATGGGCGCGAGGCAGAGTGCGGACGTTGGCAGCGAGCGCATATACCCATCATCAAAAGTGAGCTCCTCGAGCTGATCTAGGGCGGGGGATCGGAACCAGTCGCCAAGCTTGGGTCGTTCCTTGTCGTTGGAATGGAACTTGCCCATGCTAAGGCCTTTGGTTGGGCCAGGGTGACTGCCGAGGATCTTGGAGAACGCATTCAGGCTTTTGCGATAGCCATGGAAGAGCTCGTGTGTGTCGATGAAGTCGAGAGGGGTGGAGTTCCATAGGGGGTGCCACCATCGGGAAAGGACGGCTGTTCACGTCCCATATTTGATTGGGAGGAGGGAGATGATGACTGTCAACATATCATCGGGGAGGCTACTGATGAAGTCTAGGCCTGCTGGAGTCGCTTGCAGTTCTTGCTCGACCCGCCTCCGCTTGTTGGCAGCCCCGTTCTCCACCTCCAGAGTTTCCTTGTTAGTAGCGCTTTCTGATAGAAGTGGGACTACAGGGAATATTTATAGGGCAATAGAAAAGTGTATTCGTAACTAGAAGTTAGTAGGTAGGAATAGAGTAAGAAAATGGACTAACAATTGGTTGCTTAAATACTACACAATTCATTTGATATTGCTGGGTAAGTCAACATGCAGACACTTGAAAAGAACACTTACTTCGAACAAAGTCTGGACGGATGATATCGTCGGGGAAGTTAGCATATATCTCATGACTAGGCTCTTTTATGTGCAGTGCAATTTTAGTGCCAGCTTTCAGTACGTAAAACTTAGAAATTTCTTTCCAAAGGCCAGTGCCAAAATAGGAATCACCACGTTCATCAAGTCTTATAGTAGCAACGATTGTAAATCCATGGTTTGTGTTCAGTATGACATCCCTGCAGTCTTGATTTATGTAAAGGGAAAGATTGCGTACTATAGATTCTTTTGCATAGCAAGGGATGCGCTGCAGAAAATGGTAGGATTGTTAAAGAAAATATGGTAACATGAAAATATGGGCCCAAATTGAAAGAACTATATAATAGTTGAAATCGAAGGACAAAAATCTATAATTAAACAGATAGGGTAACAAGATGTCATGGAAATATGAGAGTCATCGAAAGAGCAATACATCATTAATTTTCCTATTACAGAAAGAAGAGGAAAAAAACCTTTGATGTATATGGTGCATGTGGCACCTTTTATCCAAATGTAGCAATATTTAGTATAAGTTCAGGAAAGTAGGCCATGCCAACCAATTTAGGGTGAGACTGAACATACCGCGCGCATCCTCAAGTCATTTGGTATGGTGAGATGGAACTCCATGGATGTCTGGCGGAGGCCGCAAAGTCCTGATGTGTCCGTGCACTGTACACTCTATGAATGAAAGAAAACCCTCAAATCAGCTCAAGTAAAAATGAATTCACGACAATTTCGGCCGGGTGATTAAAGGAGGTATATGAACTAGGATAAGAGATGAGATAATATCTCATTAAATTAGTTACCTTGTCCATGAGAAAAAACCGTCAGTACGGCGGATTCCCCAACCGGGTGGAGCTGGGTCGACCGCGAGCAGCGTCGAGAAAGTCGATGGCGATATGCGGCAGCAAGCGGAAGTGGCAAAATGTGGTGGGGTTTGCCGGCAGCCTGGCGGCGGCGGCAGGCGTCAAGCTAAGTGGTTGCCGCCACGATAGGCGGTGCCATGCATCGACGCGGAGGAGCTTGTGCAGGTGTGAATGGGAACCAGAGGGGGTGTCGGGCGGGGTGAGGGTTTTTATGATGTGGGATTGGTGAGGGTTTTCTTTTTTCTTTTTTGAATTGGGTGGTGAGGGTTTTTTGTCGCACAAAGAGTTTTAGAGGCAACGGTTGGCAGAGCCAACCATGTGTGATTGACGTAACATGCAAAATGGAAGTCATTGCACATGGTTCCAATTTTGGGAACCATGTGCGATTGACGTACAACCTCTGTCCTGGTTTATTGGTCCCCTTTGTAATTTCTACCAAAATTTGACCAAATATTTAACTAACAAATGTTTATGCATGTCACAAAAAATTATATCATTGAACACTATGTTCAAATACGCATCCAACGATATAATTTTGCTGACATGCACTAACATTTTGTCAGTTAAATCTTTGGTCAAAATTTAACACAAATTACAAAGGGGACCAATAAACCAGGACAGAGGTAGATTCCATCAACCGAACAGATTGCATCCATATCCCACATTTAGACATAAGTAAACATAGATTAAACATACTCAGACATAGATAATAAGCGTACACAAGCATAGTTCAACCATAAGTACATAGTTCAACCGTCATTAATCATACTCAAGCATACATAGTTCGATCCCACATCTCATCTCATTTGCCGGCACGATCCCGACGCTTCTCCAGGTACTCAGCGTACGTGGCGTGTGCCACCCTGCAAGAATACTTCTACTTGAAGGAGCCAACGGCTCGTCCTCTTGCATGCGCCAGAACACTTTCATACGCGTCACGAAGCTTTTGGTTGCAAAATGGGCGTAGATAGCCATCATCCCAGGTCCTGATATGCCTGTTATGCATTCCCGCATAAAGCTCCCTCAGGATTTGCCTCTTGTACCTCCTCTATCCATCTTCATCCTTGCTGTCCACATCGTTAGACAACACCTATACAAATAGTAAAAAAATGTGGCATCAAATTAATGTTTACAAAATAATCTCTAGTGAACATTTGGCAGTTGCCAGAATTTGGCATCAAATCAAAGGTTACACGCCATGAAGTAGGATTAGGAATTTATGGCTATTTTTCATACATATCCAGATATTATGGTTCGATTTTTAAGCACAGTCGTCTATGTACAGACCAATCTTGAAGAAAATAATGGCACAAACATATATGTAGGTCATTCAAAGTCAATTGTCAAGTCCTGGCTAGGAATTATTAGCAAGAACACTAACCCTAGTCGGATTACTAGCAGAAATCATTTACACAGATGAAACAACTAATCACTTATCACTTGTAAAATTCAAACAATCAATACACTACACAGATCTAACGAAACTTACTCAGATTTCATGGATTGTAAGAACATAACCATATGATTTCTATTCCAAAAAGGGGGAGGCGGGAGTAACCAGAGAAACCCTAGGATCTATTGACACATAAATGGGTATAGATGACTAACCAGTTGTCCGTCGTCGTCGGAGTCATCACCAGAGTGGTCGTCGGAGTCATCGCCGGGGTCGTCGCCCGAGTCGTCACCGGGGACGGTGTGGAACTCCGCCTCCGGCTGTGGAAGCTCGACGATGTCAAGGTGCAGCGATACCTCACTGGCGGTGACGGCAACCTCTGTCTCCATCTCCACGCCATGCTCCAGTGCTTCAGCAACCCCGGCATCGCCACTCCCTCCGATGGGGCGTTTCAACGACATCCTCATGCACTGACGGCTTTGAGGACTGAGAGCGGCATTGAGGATGCAAGTGGAGAGAGAGGATTGTGTGTGTGTGTCGAGGATGGGGGGTGCGGCCGCTCAGGCGCGCCATTAATATGGAGTAGTGGGAGAGAGGCGGGCGACGGTCAAACGGCTGGCTCGCCTCCTGGTGAGCCTGTGCACCAAACTGATGGCATGCCTACTATCGTTTCGCACAACTACTCGCACGCCTCCCGAGGACACTACACAGCGAGCATGCCTCCCGTCAATTCACACACCTGCACGCATGCCTCCTGGCCTGCCTGCACGGCGGACTGCTCGCATGCGTCCCGTCAACTCACACCTGCTCGCACAACACACGGGTCGCGTGGTGGTACATATATTGTTTTTCTATTTGGATGATTAATGTTGCTGCTTTATTGCTTAACCGAAGCATGGCACGTATCCACTGTTGGTCTAGCGCTCACGGTTCGAATAAATAATCCGTTTGGGATATTGGTTGCCAATTATTAATAATCCCCCGTTTGTAAGAAGATAAAGATTACATCAAAATTGATCTCAAATTTGACAAAAAAGTACAATGCCACTTTGTATTGGTGTCCATATGACATTACGATAAGTTTCATGAATTTCAAATAAGTTTTGGATGTACTAGAATTTAAAAATCAAGGTTCTCAATGTTTGAAATTTCTTGCACGGGGAGTAAACATGCACCCAGTGAGACACATGTGTTTTTGCAATCCATTTAGGTGCACTGTCACGTGTGCATGTAGCTCAAATTTGATTTTTGCACATTATACCCCTAGAAAATCAATCAATGTACTAAAATGTCTTAATGATCTCTATTTTTTTTCAAAATTAAAATGTCCCTCCTTTTGTAACATATGTTCACGGCGAGATAATTTAACATGCATCATAGTTGCGGTGGATTCGCGGTGTGTGTGTGTGTGTGCGTCTGGGGCTGGCGGGTGGCTGGCAGTACACTATGAGTCGTGAGCCACCGTGTGGGGTGGCCATTTTGTGAGGCAGGTGCCACATCAGAGTCGTGAAGTTGTTATTTAAAACATTACACAACCCTTTCATACATACATGTTTTGGCCACATGCAGTCGATGGTTGTCCTACACGACACTCGATACTCGCGTGTGACGTTTTCTGTGGGCCTGCGAGGTCGTCGTCCATCACTTTGACGAACAACCAACAGAGAGGTTAATTTGACCAGCAAGGTAGAATCTTTTTTGTTGTGTTATGGTGGGAGTATATGGTATGCATCGAAGAGGTGGGAGGGGACTAGCATATATACTATACGTACGCGTCCGTGAACAAGTACACCTCACTCATTGTCGGGACTTTTCAGTTTCCGAGGCACGTGCCACATCAAAGTTGTGAAATTGGCTATTCAAACATCACACAACACCTCTTTGGGCCACATGCATGCAGGCATGATACGTCTCCAATGTATCTATAATTTTTTATTGTTCCATGTTGTTATATTATCATTCTTGAATGTTTTACAATCATTTTATAGCAACTTTATATCATTTTTTGGGACTAACCTATTGACATAGTGCCTAATGCCAGTTGATGGTTTTTGCTTGTTTTTTACTTTGCATAAAATAAATACCAAACGGAGTCCAAACGCAGCAAAACTTTTTGGAGAATTTTTCTGGACCAGAAGACACAAGATGGGTTGAAGAAGTACCAAAGGGGTGTCCCTGAGGGGGGCACAACCCACCTGGGCATGCCTGGGGGCCCAGGCATGCCCTGGTGGGTTGTGCCCACCTCGGTGGCCTCCCGCACCGCCTCTTTGCTCTATAAATACCCCAATATTCGAGAAACCCTAGGGGAGTCGACGAAAATCGATTCCAGCCACAGCAAGTTCCAGAACCACCAGATCCAATCTAGACACTATCACGGAGGGGTTCATCATCGTCATTGGTGACTCTCCGATGATGCGTGAGTACTTCATTGTAGACCTACGGGTCCGTAGTTAGTAGCTAGATGGCTTCCCCTCTCTCTCTTTTGATTCTCAATACAATGGTCTCTTGGAGATCTATTTGATGTAACTCTTTTTGCGGTGTGTTTGTTGGGATCCGATGAACTTTGAGTTTATGATCAGATCTATGTTTTTGTCCATGAAAGTTATTTGAGTCTTTTGATCTCTTATATGCATGATTACTTATAGCCTCGTATTTCTTCTTCGAATTTTTGGTTTAGTTAGGCCAAGTAGATCGATTTTTGTTGCCATGGGAAGAGGCGCTTTGTGATGGGTTCGATCTTACGGTGCTTGATCCCAGTGACAGAAGGGGAACCGACACGTATGCATTGTTGCTATTAAGGATAACAAGATGGGGTCTATTTCTACATAAATAGATCATGTCTACATGATGTCATTGTTCGTATTGCATTACCCTGTTTCTTCATGAACTTAATACACTAGATGCATGCTGGAAAGCGGTCGATGTGTGGAGTAATAGTAGTAGATGCAGGCAGGAGTCGGTCTACTAATCTTGGATGTGATGCCTATATAATGATCTTGCCTAGATATCGTCATGATTATTTGAAGTTCTATCAATTGCCCAACAGTAATTTGTTTACCCACCGTATGCTATTTTTCTCGAGAGAAGACACTAGTGAAATCTACGGGCCCCGAGTCTCTTCTTCATCATATTTGCCATCGAGTCTATTTCTATTCGCTATACATTGCAGCATTTCATTTTATTTTGCATTTATTTGTGATCTATTTATCCAATCTATTATATTTTTACCCCGTCAACTCGACAATTTATGGCACCATTACCCGAAAAGGATTGACAACCCCTTTAACACGCGGGGTTGCAATTATTTGTTCTTTGTGTGCAGGTACTGTTTATGTAGTGTTGCGTGATTCTCCTACCGGTTCAGTAACCTTGATCTCATCACTGAGAGAAATACCTACCGTCGTTGTGCTGCATCATCCCTTCCTCTTTGAGGAAATACCGACGTAGTTCAATCCGCATCAAAAGGAATTTCTGGCGCCGTTACCGGGGAGACATCATCAACACCTACCAGTTTCCTAATCACAAATATCATCTCCTTGCAATTTACATTATTTTCCATTTGCCTCTCGTTTTCATCTCCCCTACTTCACAAAAATTTTCAGTTTTATTTGCCCTCTTTTTCGTTCATCGTTTTTCTTGTCAGATCTGTTTTTGAGTGCAATCTTGTTGCGTAATCACGATGACTCAAGAAAACAACAAGTTGTGTGATTTCTCCAATACCAACAATAATGATTTTATTAGCACTCCGATTGCTCCTCCCACCACTAGTGCGGAGTCTTGTGATATTAATGCCGCTTTGTTAAATCTCGTTATGAAAGATCAATTTTTGGGTACTCCTAATGAGGATGCCGCGTCCCATCTTAACACATTCGTGGAATTATGACATATGCAAAATAAAAAAGATGTGGACAATTATATTGTGAAGTTGAAATTATTCCCGTTTTCTTTGCGAGATCGTGCAAAATTTTGGTTTTCTTCTGTGCCTCGCAATAGTATCGATTCTTGGGATAAGTGCAAAGATGCTTTTATTACTAACTTTTTTCCGCCCACGAAAATTATTTCTCTTAGGACGCAAATCATGAATTTTAAGCAACTTGAGCATGAAGATGTTGTGCAATCTTGGGAAAGAATGAAATTGATGCTAAGAAATTGTCCTACTCATGGTTTAAATCTTTAGATGACCATACAAATTTTTTATGCGGGATTGAATTTTTTTCTAGAAATCTTTTAGATTCCACCGCGGGTGGTACTTTTATGGAAATTACTTTGGGTGAAGCTACTAAATTTCTTGATAATATTATGGAAAATTATTCACAATGGCATACCAAAAGAGTTCCTACTAGTAAAAAGGTTAACTAGGTAGAAGAAATAAATTCTTTGAGTGAAAAAGTTGATTCTCTTATGAAGTTGGTTTCTAAAAAAATGATCCTATTGATCTTAATGATGTGCCTTTGTCTACTTTGATTGAGCAAAATAGTGATGCCATAGATGTGAATTTTGTTTCTCGAAACAATTTTAGTAACAATGCTTATAGAGGTAGTTTTAATCCTAGACCTTTTCCAGGAAATTCCACTAATAATTATGGTAATTCCTATGGTAATCCTTCTTATAATAAAAATAGGAACACCTCTCATCTTGAGAATAATATTAAAGAATTTATTAATGCTGAATAGAATTTTAATACTAGGATATAAGAAAAGTTGAGTAAGATTGATGATATGTCTAGAAGCATTGATAGAATTTCTCATGATGTAGAAAATTTCAAGATGAAAATTTTCATGCCTAAGGTTGAGGAATCGATTAAAGCTTTATATTTTTCTATGGATGAAAGTAAGAAAAGAACAGCTATGCTTAGACCTGAAAGAGAATTTTTAGGAAAAACATTTTCTTGCAATTGCTTTCATAAAAATGACGAAGATCTTAAAATGATTGGTGTTTCTTCTATTGATTCTTTGTTTAGTAAAATTAAGATTGATGGATAAGGGACTGAAGTAGAGTCAACTTTAGTTAAAAGGCGTCCCGATAATTTGGAGGGTGAAAATCTTGTTGAGAAAATTGATAAAAGTTAGTTTGGAGAGGTCAAAACTTTAACTAGTGATGTGCCCACTCTTTTGGATTACAAAGACTTTAATTATGATAATTGCTCTTTGATTGGTTGTATTTCTTTGTTGAAATCCATGATAAATTCACCCCATGTGTATGAACAAAATAAAACTTTTACTGAATATATTGTTGATGCTATGATGAAAGCTTTGTAAGAAAAGTTAGAATTAGAGATTTCAATTCCTAGAAAATTACATGATGAATGGGAACCTACCATCAAAGTCAAGATTAAAAATTATGAGTGTTTTGCTTTGTGTGACTTAGGTGCTAGTGTTTCTACAATTCCAAAATCTTTATGTGATGTGCTTGGTCTTACCAATATTGAAGAATGTTCTTTAAATTTGCACTTGGAGGATTCTACAATTAAAAAGCCTATGGGAAGAATTAATGATGTTCTTATTCTTTCAAATAGGAATTATGTGCCCATATATTTTATTGTTCTTGATATTGATTGCAATCCATCTTGTCCAATTATTCTTTGTAGACCGTTTTTAAGTACTATTGGTGCCGTGATTGATATGAAAGAAGGCAATATTAAATTTCAATTTCCACTAAGGAAGGGTATGGAACACTTCCCTACACTACAAAAAAAGACACATCCGTGACATTTTGGGCCAAATGAATTTTTTTTCTGTCATACATATGACACTTCTGTGATGATAATTGTGACAAAACCCGGTATCATCATAGATGTGGTGGGCTCCTACTTCTATGACAAAAAATCATGACAAAAAATGGGCTTTTCGTCCTGGGCGGTCCGGAGACGCAGCTGCATGACATTCTTCGGGCCGTCCATGATGGAAAAAACCGTGGTAGAAGCGAGGGGGAGGAAAATTTCAAGGAGTTCCCGGTTACGGTGGGAGGTCGGGGGCTGAGCGATGTGCGTTTCTCTCGTACACGTACGCGCGTGTGTGCGAGGCGTTGGCTCTAACTGAAACCGAGCGAGGCGTTGGGATCTAACTGAACCCGAGCGATTGCACTGCAGGCTACGCGTTACTGAACCCGAGCGATCGATCAATGGCTGTTAACTGAACCCAATCGAGCGATTCCTTGGCTACTGCTGCTAACTGAAGCCGATCGATGCTGCCTCTGGATGAACAGTGAGTGTTGCGGTGTGTGTGTGTGGGGGGGGGTGGATGAACAGTTCCCGATGGGGGTGGATGAACAGGACCCCGTGGTGTTGCCTCTGGATGGACAGGACCCCGATCGATCGAGCCGGTTGGGGCTGGATGAACAGGACCCCGTGGAGGGGTGGATGAACAGGACCACCCCGTGGAGGGCAGGATGGACAGTAGATGGTGGAGGGGTGCCCGTGGAGGGGTGGTTGAACAGGACCCCGTGGTGTGGAGGGCTGTATGAAAAATAGACGGTGGAGGGATGGTTGAACTCTAGCCGGTGGAGTAGCGCGCGGTGGAGGCTGGATGAACAGGAGCCCGTGGAGGCTGGAGGAGGTCGACGGTGGATGAATAGTAGCTCGTGGAGGCTGGAGGGGGTCAACGGTGGAGATGAACAGTATCTCGTGGAGTCCCGTTTTGCGGTACGCCACATCCCTCCCAATGAACAGGACCCCCGTTTCGACTGTAGCGCTCCAACACAAGTCAGTTTCCTCCGTTTTGCGGTTCGCCACACCCCTCCCGATCAACAGGACCCCCGTTTCGACCGTAGGAGGTTCGTTTCCTCCGTTTTGCGGTACGCCACACCCCTCCCGATCAACAGGACCCCCGTTTCGACCGCAGGAGGTCCGTTTCCTCCGTTTTGTGGTACGCCAGACCCCTCCCGATGAACAGGATCTCGTTTCGAACGTGCCCGGTCTGTTTCCTCCGTTCTGCGGTACGCTAGGCCTCATTTCCATCGCCTGTTCCGTCCAAGCCCTCCCGATGAACACGACACATTCCGTTGCCTCCCCATGAACACGACGCATTCCGTTGCCTCCCCATGAACAGGACGACGACACTGTTTCTCCGTTCTGACCCATCCATGTACACGTGCCCTCGCCGTACGTATGCGCGAGTAGGCGTTCGAGATCCCGCCCGTATGTACACATACGTGGCCGTATTTTCTTTCTTGCACCCTGGCCACTGTACGTACGTGTACATGCTACGTGCGCGCCTCTACTACGACACGTGCGCGCCTCTACATCGACAAGTATGTACGTACACGTTCGCGACCAGAATGACAACGCTACGTACGCTTCGACCAGGTGGGTCCCAACTGTCAGGCAGTTCCTTGCCTGCGAAGATGTAGCTAGTGGGTCCCAGCAGTCAGGGGGGCGAAATACGGTGGCCCGTCCGGTGGATCCTCGCTCTCAGGTGGAGGAATAATTATTTTGCACGTAATAAGGAGGCACTTCCTTGCTGCGGCCATGGACCCAACTATCAGCCTCTCCACGTACAGTCCACGTCCGATGGAAGCCGTTCCTTGACCAAATTGACCACGCCGCGCTGAGAGCACCAGGGCGGTGGACGACGACGATGAAGGAAATATGCCCTAGAGGCAATAATAAAGTTATTATTTATTTCCTTAGATATCATGATAAATGTTTATTATTCATGCTAGAATTGTATTAACCGGAAACATAATACATGTGTGAATACATAGACAAACAGAGTGTCACTAGTATGCCTCTACTTGACTAGCTCGTTAATCAAAGATGGTTATGTTTCCTAACCATGAACAAAGAGTTGTTATTTGATTAACGGGATCACATGATTAGTTGAATGATCTGATTGACATGACCCATTCCATTAGCTTAGCACCCGATCCGTTTAGTATGTTGCTATTGCTTTTATCCATGACTTATACATGTTCCTATGACTATGAGATTATGCAACTCCCGTTTGCCGGAGGAACACTTTGTGTGCTACCAAACATCACAACGTAACTGGGTGATTGTAAAGGAGCTCTACAGGTGTCTCCAAAGGTAGATGTTGGGTTGGCGTATTTCGAGATTAGGATTTGTCACTCCGAATGTCGGAGAGGTATCTCTGGGCCCTCTCAGTAATGCACATCACATAAGCCTTGCAAGCATTGCAACTAATGAGTTAGTTGCGAGATGATGTATTACAGAACGAGTAAAGAGACTTGCCGGTAACGAGATTGAACTAGGTATTGAGATACCGACGATCGAATCTCAGGCAAATAACATACCGATGACAAAGGGAACAACGTATGTTGTTTTGCGGTCTGACCGATAAAGATCTTCGTAGAATATGTAGGAGCCAATATGGGCATCCAGGTCCCGCTATTGGTTATTGACCGGAGATGTGTCTCGGTCATGTCTACATTGTTCTCGAACCGTAGGGTCCGCACGCTTAAGGTTTCGATGATAGTTATATTATGAGTTTATGAGTTTTGATGTACCAAAGGAGTTCGGAGTCCCGGATGAGATCGGGGACATGACGAGGAGTCTCGAAATGGTCGAGACATAAAGATCGATATATTGGACGACTATATTCGGACTTCGGAAAGGTTCTGAGTGATTCGGGTATTTTCGGGAGTACCGGGGAGTTACGGGATTACGGGAGAAGTAATGGGCCTTGATGGGCTTTAGTGGGAAGAGTAAAAAGGCTGCTGCGCCCCCCTCCCCTCTAGTCCGAATTGGACTAGGGAAAAGGGGGTCGGCCACCTTTCCTACTCCTCCACTTCCTTCTCCCTTCCTCCCCTCTTGATGGACTCCTACTAGGACTTGGAGTCCTAGTAGGACTCCCATCCTGGCCGCACCAATAGCCTTGGCCGGCCTCCTCCTCCTCCATCCTTTATATACTGAGGCAGGGGGCACCCCATAGACACACAAGTTGATCCTTGATATCGTTCCTTAGCCGTGTGCGGTGCCCCCCTCCACCATATTCCACCTCGGTCATATTGTCGCAGTGCTTAGGCAAAGCCCTGCGTCGGTAGTACATCAAGATTGTCACCACGCCGTCGTGCTGACGAAACTCTTCCCCGAGAGCTTTGCTGGATCGGAGCCCGGAGTTCGTCATCGAGCTGAACGTGTGCTAAGAACTCGGAGGTGCCGGAGTAACGGTGCTTGGATCGGTCGGATCGAGAAGACGTACGACTACTTCCACTATGTTGCGTCAACGCTTCCGCTTCGGTCTACGAGGGTACGTAGACAACACTCTCCCCTCTCGTTGCTATGCATCACCATGATCTTGCGTGTGCGTAGGAATTTTTTTTGAAATTACTACGTTCCCCAACAGTGGCATCCGAGCCTAGGTTTTTATGGTTTGATGTTATTTGCACGAGTAGAACACAAGTGAGTTGTGGACGATACAAGTCATACTGCCTACCAGCATGTCATACTTTGGTTCAGCGGTATTGTTGGATGAGACGACCCGGACCAACCTTACGCGTACGCTTACGCGAGACCGGTTCCCTCGACGTGCTTTGCACACAGATGGCTTGCGGGAGACTGTCTCACCAACTTTAGTTGAACCAAGTGTGGCTACGCCCGGTCCTTGAGAAGGTTAAAGCGGAGTCTATTTGACAAACTATCGTTGTGGTTTTGATGCGTAGGTGAGATTGGTTCTTGCTTAAGCCCGTAGCAGCCACGTAAAATTTGCAACAAACAAAGTAGAGGACGTCTAACTTGTTTTTGTAGGGCATGTTGTGATGTGATATGGTCAGGACATGATGCTAAATTTTATTGTATGAGATGATCATGTTTTGTAACCGAGTTATCGGCAACCGGCAGGAGCCGTATGGTTGTCGCTTTATTGTATGCAATGCAATCGCCCTGTAATGCTTTACTTTATCACTAAGCGGTAGCGATAGTCGTAGAAGCATAAGATTGGCGAGACGACAACGATGCTACGATGGAGATCAAGGTGTCGCGCCGGTGACGATGGTGATCATGATGGTGCTGCAGAGATGGAGATCACAAGCACAAGATGATGATGGCCATATCATATCACTTATATTGATTGCATGTGATGTTTATCTTTTTATGCATCTTATCTTGCTTTGATTGACGGTAGCATTATAAGATGATCTCTCACTAAATTATCATAGTAATAGTGTTCTCCCTGAGTATGCACCGTTGCGAAAGTTCTTCGTGCTGAGACACCACGTGATGATCGGGTGTGATAGGCTCTACGTTCAAATACAACGGGTGCAAAACAGTTGCACACGCGGAATACTCAGGTTTAACTTGACGAGCCTAGCATATAACAGATATGGCCTCGGAACACGGAGACCGAAAGGTCGAGCGTGAATCATATAGTAGATATGATCAACATATTGATGTTCACCGTTGAAACTACTCCATCTCACGTGATGATCGGACATGGTTTAGTTGATATGGATCACGTGATCACTTAGAGGATTAGAGGGATGTCTATCTAAGTGGGAGTTCTTAAGTAATATGATTAATTGAACTTTAATTTATCATGAACTTAGTCCTGGTAGTATTAGCATATCTATGTTGTAGATCAATAGCTCGCGTTGTTGCTTTCATATGTTTATTTTGATATGTTCCTAGAGAAAATTGTGTTGAAAAATGTTAGTAGCAATGATGCGGATTGGATCTGTGTTCTGAGGTTTATCCTCATTGCTGCACAGAAGAATTATGTCCTTGATGCACCGCTAGGTGACGGACCTATTGCAGGAGCAGATGCAGACGTTATGAACGTTTGGCTAGCTCAATATGATGACTACTTAATAGTTTAGTGCACCATGCTTAACGGCTTAGAATCGGGACTTCAAAGACGTTTTGAACGTCATGGACCATATGAGATGTTCCAGGAATTGAAGTTAATATTTCAAGCAAATACCCGAGTTGAGAGATATGAAGTCTCCAACAAGTTCAATAGCTAAAAGATGGAGGAGAATCGCTCAACTAGTGAGCATGTGCTCAGATTGTCTGGGTACTACAATCGCTTGAATCAAGTGGGAGTTTATCTTCCAGATAAGATAGTGATTGACAGAATTCTCTAGTCACCATCACCAAGTTAGTAGAACTTCGTGATGAACTATAGTATGCAAGGGATGACGAAAACGACTCCCGAGCTTTTCATAGTGATGAAATCGATGAAGGTAGAAATCAAGAAAAGAGCATCAAGCGTTGATGGTTGACAAGATCACTAGTTTCAAGTAAAGGGCAAAGGGAAGAAGGGGAACTTCAAAAGAACAGCAAGCAAGTTGCTGCTCAAGTGAAGAAACCCAAGTCTGGTCCTAAGCCTGAGACTAAGTGCTTCTACTGCAAAGGGATTGGTCATTGGAAGCGGAACTACCCCAAGTGTTTGGTAGATAAGAAAAGATGGCAAAGTAAACAAAAGTATATTTGATATACATGTTATTGATGTGTACTTTACTAGTGTTCATAGCAACCCCTCAGTATTTGGTACTAGTTCAGTTGCTAAGATTAGTAACTCGAAACGGGAGTTGCAGAATGAACAGAGACTAGTTAAGGGTGAAGTGACGATGAAAGTTGGAAGTAGTTCCAAGATTGATATGATCATCATCGCACACTCCCTATACTTTCGGGATTAGTGTGGAACCTAAATAAGTGTTATTTGGTGTTGAGCATGAATATGATTTGATCATGTTTATTGCAATACGGTTATTCATTTAAATAAGAGAATAAATTGTTGTTCTGTTTACATGAATAAAACCTTCTATGGTTATACACACCAACGAAATGGTTTGTTGGATCTCGATCGTAGTAATACACATATTCATAAAACTGAAGCCAAAAGATGCAAAGTTAATAATGATGGTGCAACTTATTTGTGGCACTGCCGTTTAAGTCATATTGGTGTAAAGCGCATGAAAAAACTCCATGCTGATGGGACTTTGGAATCACTTGATGCTTGCGAACCATGTCTCTTGGGCAAGATGACTAAAACGCCGTTCTCCGGAACAATGGAGAGAGCAACAGATTTGTTGGAAATCATACATACTGATGTATGTGGTCCGATGAATATTAAGGCTCGCGACAAGTATCATTATTTTCTAACCTTCTCAGATGATTTGAGCAGATATGGGTATATCTACTTGATGAAACATAAGTCTGAAACATTTGAAAAGTTCAAAGAGTTTCAGAGTGAAGTGGAAAATCATCGTGACAAGAAAATAAAGTTTCTACGATCTGATCGCGGAGACGAATATTTGAGTTACGAGTTTGGTCTTCAGTTAAAACAATGTGAAATAGTTTCACTACTCACGCCACCTGGAACACCACAGCATAATGGTGCGTCCGAACGTCATAACCGTACTTTATTGGATATAGTACAATCTATGATGTCTCTTACCGATCTACCACTATCGTTTTGGGGGTTATGCATTAAAGACAGCTGCATTCACGTTAAAAAGGGCACCATCTAAGTCCGATAAGACGACACAATCTGAACTATGGTTTGGCAAGAAACCAAAGTTGTCGTTTCTTAAAATTTGGGGTTGCGATGCTTATGTGAAAAAGTTTCAACATGATAAGCTCAAACCCAAATCGGAGAAATATGTCTTCATAGGATACCCAAAGAGTCAGTTGGGTACACCTTCTATCACAGATCCAAAGGCAAGACATTCATTGCTAAGAATGGATCCTTTCTAGAAAAGGAGTTTCTCTCGAAAGAAGTGAGTGGGAGGAAAGTAGAAAACTTGATAAGGTAATTGTACCTTCTCCCTTATTGGAAAGGAGTTCATCACAGAAATCTGTTCTTGTGAGTACTACACCAATTAGTGAGGAAGCTAATGATGATGATCATGTAACTTCAGATCAAGTTACTACAGAATCTCGTAGGTAAACCAGAGTGAGATCCGCACCAGAGTGGTACGGTAATCCTGTTCTAGAAGTCATGTTACTTGACCATGACGAACCTACGAACTATGAGGAAGCGATGATGAGCCAGATTCCGCAAAATGGTTTGAGGCCATGAAATCTGAGATGGGATCCATGTATGAGAACAAAGTATGGACTTTGGTTGACTTGCCCGATGATCGGCAAGCAATTGAGAATAAATGGATCTTCAAGAGGTAGACGGACACTGATAGTATTATTACTATCTACAAAGCTAGAATTGTCGCAAAAGGTTTTTGACAAGTTCAAGGTGTTGACTACGATAAGAGTTTCTCACTCGTATCTATGCTTAAGACTATCTGAATCATGTTAGCAATTGCCGCATTTATGAGATCTGGCAAATAGATAAACAAAACTGCATTCCTTAATGGGTTTATTGAAGAAGAGTTGTATATGATGCAACCAGAAGGTTTTGTCAATCCTAAAGGTGCTAATAAAATATGCAAGCTCCAGCGATCCATCTATGGACTGGTGCAAGCATCTCAGAGTTGGAATATATGCTTTGATAAGTTGATCAAGGCATATAGTTTTATACAGACTTGCGGTGAAGCCTGTATTTACAAGAAAGTGAGTGGGAGCACTACAACATTTCTGATAAGTATATGTGTATGACATATTGTTGATCGGAAATAATGTAGAATTATTCTGCAAAGCATAAAGGAGTGTTTGAAAGGAGTTTTTCAAAGAAAGACCTCGGTGAAGCTGCTTACATATTGGGCATCAAGATCTATAGAGATAGATCAAGACGCTTAATTGGACTTTCACAAAGCACATACCTTGACAAAGTTTTGAAGAAGTTCAAAATGGATCGAGCAAAGAAAGGGTTCTTGCCTGTGTTACAAGGTGTGAAGTTGAGTAAGACTCAATGCCCGACCACTGCAGAAGATAGAGAGAAAATGAAAGATGTTCCCTATGCTTCAGCCATAGGCTCTATCATGTATGCAATGCTGTGTACCAGATCCATTGTAGACCCTACACTGAGTTAAGCAAGGGAGTACAATGGTGATCTAGGAGTAGATCACTGGACAGCGGTCAAAAATTATCCTTAGTGGAATAAGGATATGTTTCTCGATTATGGACGTGACAGAAAGGTTCGCCTTAAAGGGTTACGTCGATGCAAGTTTTGACACTGATCTGGATGACTCTAAGTCTCGATCTAGATACATATTGAAAGTGGGAGCAATTAGCTAAGTAGCTCTGTGCGGAGTATTGTAGACATAGAATTCGCAAAATACTTACGGATCTGTATGTGACAGACCCGTTGACTAAAATTATCTCACAAGCAAAACATGATCACACCTTAGTACTCTTTGGGTGTTAATCACATAGCGATGTGAACTAGATTACTGACTCTAGTAAACCCTTTGGGTGTTGGTCACATATCGATGTGAACTATGGGTGTTAATCACATGGTGATGTGAACTATTGCTGGTAAATCACATGGCGATGTGTACTAGATTATTGACTCTAGTGCAAGTGGGAGACTGAAGGAAATATGCCCTAGAGGCAATAATAAAGTTATTATTTATTTCCTTACATATCATGATAAATGTTTATTATTCATGCTATAATTGTATTAACCGGAAACATAATACATGTGTGAATACATAGACAAACAGAGTGTCACTAGTATGCCTCTACTTGACTAGATCGTTAATCAAAGATGGTTATGTTTCCTAACCATGAACAAAGAGTTGTTATTTGATTAACGGGATCACATCATTAGTTGAATGATCTGATTGACATGACCCATTCCATTAGCTTAGCACCCGATCGTTTAGTATGTTGCTATTGCTTTTATCCATGACTTATACATGTTCCTATGACTATGAGATTATGCAACTCCCGTTTGCCGGAGGAACACTTTGTGTGCTACCAAACGTCACAACGTAACTGGGTGATTATAAAGGAGCTCTACAAGTGTCTCCAAAGGTAGATGTTGGGTTGGCGTATTTCGAGATTAGGATTTGTCACTCCGAATGTCGGAGAGGTATCTCTGGGCCCTCTCGGTAATGCACATCACATAAGCCTTGCAAGCATTGCAACTAATGAGTTAGTTGCGAGATGATGTATTACAGAACGAGTAAAGAGACTTGCCGGTAACGAGATTGAACTAGGTATTGAGATACCGACGATCGAATCTCGGGCAAGTAACATACCGATGACAAAGGGAACAACGTATGTTGTTATGCGGTCTGACCGATAAAGATCTTCGTAGAATATGTAGGAGCCAATATGGGCATCCAGGTCCCGCTATTGGTTATTGACAGGATACGTGTTTCGGTCATGTCTACATTGTTCTCGAACCGTAGGGTCCGCACGCTTAAGGTTTCGATGACAGTTATATTATGAGTTTATGAGTTTTGATGTACCGAAGGAGTTCGGAGTCCCGGATGAGATCGGGGACATGACGAGGAGTCTCGAAATGGTCGGGACGTAAAGATCGATATATTGGACGACTATATTCAGACTTCGGAAAGGTTCTGAGTGATTCGGGTATTTTCGGGAGTACCGGGGAGTTACGGGATTACGGGAGAAGTAATGGGCCTTGATGGGCTTTAGTGGGAAGAGTAAAAAGGCTGCTGCGCCCCCCCCCCTCCCCTCTAGTCCGAATTGGACTAGGGAAAAGGGGGCCGGCCACCTTTCCTACTCCTCCACTTCCTTCTCCCTTCCTCCCCTCTTGATGGACTCCTACTAGGACTTGGAGTCCTAGTAGGACTCCCATCCTGGCCGCACCAATAGCCTTGGCCGGCCTCCTCCTCCTCCATCCTTTATATACTGAGGCAGGGGGCACCCCATAGACACACAAGTTGATCCTTGAGATCGTTCCTTAGCCGTGTGCGGTGCCCCCCTCCACCATATTCCACCTCGGTCATATTGTCGCAGTGCTTAGGCAAAGCCCTGCGTTGGTAGTACATCAAGATTGTCACCACGCCGTCGTGCTGACGAAACTCTTCCCCGAGAGCTTTGCTGGATCGGAGCCCGGAGTTCGTCATCGAGCTGAACGTGTGCTAAGAACTCGGAGGTGCCGGAGTAACAGTGCTTGGATCGGTCGGATCGAGAAGACGTACGACTACTTCCACTACGTTGCGTCAACGCTTCCGCTTCGGTCTACGAGGGTACGTAGACAACACTCTCCCCTCTCATTGCTATGCATCACCATGATCTTGCGTGTGCGTAGGAAATTTTTTGAAATTACTACGTTCCCCAACAGACGAGGCCTAGGAAGGGGACGACGCGGAGCCGGTGAAGACGCAGCAGTGGATGCCCCACTGAGAGGAGTATGAGGGTTCACTCGTTCGGCTGCGGTGTGAGGCTGCCGTCGCCGCAGGGCCTGCCCAGCGGTGGGAATAGTAGAGGCCGGTGAGGCCTCCGCGGCAGCACAGCCGGCCATGGGAGGCTGGAGCAGGCGGCACGATCGGCGCTGCTTTGGGCGGCTGGAGCAAGAAGACCAGAGGTTGAAGAAGCACTACGGCCGTTGGATGGACATCGTATGGTCACTTGAGCTAGAATCATGCATATTGACTAAGTTGACAAAGCCCTCCGTCCCCGTCAACTTAGTAGGCCCACAAGTCAGCCTCCCACCAAGGTGGGTCCCAGCTAGCAGGGGGTATTCATTTTTTTGTGCGTAATAAGGAGGCACTTCTGGTGGGTCCGAGCTGACAGCAGGGGGAACGATTTTTCGTGAAATATGGTGGCCCGTTGGGTGGGTCCCAGCAGTCAGGGGCAAACGTTTTTTTCGCGATACACTGGTGGGCGTCCGGTGGGTCCCTACTATCAGGTGGAGGGATAATTATTTTCCGTGTAATAAGGAGGCACTTCCTTGCGGCTGCCGTGGACCCAGCTGTCAGCCTCTCCACGTACAGTATTCTTCCGATTGAATTCGGTCGTTGACCACATTGACCATGCCGCGCCGACAGCACCACGATGGTGGACGACGGCGAGGCCTAGGAAAGGGACGAGGGAGAGCCGGGGAAGACGTGGCAGTGGATTCCCACGCGGAGAGGAGTACGCGGGTTCACTGGTTCAGCTGCGCTGCCGTCGCTGCAGAATAATAGGGGGTGTGGGTGAGTGGAGTGGAGGGATGGCCTGGCCAGTGGTGGGAGTAGTATGGGGGCGGTGAGGCCTCCGCGGCAGCACAGCCGGCCAGGGAAGGCAGGAGCAGGCGGCACGACCGGCGCTGGTTTGGGCGGCTGGAGCAAGAAGACCAGAGGTTGAAGAAGCACTATGGCTGTTGGATGGACATCGTACGGTCAGTCGAGCTAGAATCGTGCATATTGACTAAGTTGACAAAGCCCTTCGTCCCCGTCAACTTAGTAGGCCCACTATACTGGGTCCCATCTAGCAGGGGGAGTATTCATTTTTTTGTGCGTAATAAGGAGGCACTTCCTTGCGTGCGAAGATATAGCTGGTGGGTCCGAGATGTCAGTGGCGGTAATGTTTTTTCCGCGAAATACAGAGGCCGTTTCGGTGGATCCCAGATGTCAGGTGGAGGAAATCATTATTTTGCGCGTAATAAGGAGGCATTTCCTTGCGTGCGGCCGTGGACCCAGCTGTCAGCCTCTCCACGTACAGTCCACTTCAGATGCATGTCGGTCGTTGACCACGCTGACCACGCCAGGCCGACAGCACCAGGGCGGTGGACGACGGTGAAGCCTAGGAAGGGAACGACACGGAGGCAGGGAAGACTCGGCCGTTGTTTTTGTTTCCCACGTGGAGAGGAGTACGACTGTACGAGGGTTTACTGGTTCGTCTGCCGTCGCCGGAGAATAACAGCAGGTGTGGGTGAGTAGCGGGATGGCTAGGCCAGCGATGGGAGTACGGTGGGGCAGTGAGGCCTGCGCGGCAGCACAGCCGGCCGCGGGGAGGAGGGAGCAGGCAGTCCCGCCGGCGCTTGTTTGAGCGGCTGGAGCAGGTAGAGCAGAGATTGAAGAAGCACGACGGCCGTTGGATGGACATCCAACAATCACTACTTGTGCGTCAACCGTTTTTAGGAAAGCCTCAAATATGTGGAAAACAACACACAACCCATCTGCCATTATTTCTAATAATTTTCAGCCCATTTGCTAATTCTTAAGGTTTTTTTTGGAGCCCATATTCTTTTTGTTAGCATTACAGCCCAAATTGTGGCCACGGTGGCCACGGTTAAAAAATTATACGAAATTTTGCATATTTCGGTGCGGTCCGAACTGTTTTTGATCCCGAAATTTTGACTCACATTCAAACTGATTTTAAAAATAAATGTATATCAATATAAAATCCAAAAAAATCTCCACGCATAAAAATTAATGTAATTTAAAATCTTTAAATGAAAAAAAAAGATATTTGAAACTAATTGCCGTTTTGATGTGTTTTAAAAATGTACAACCCATTTCTCATTACTGATGGGCCATTTTCTCGGCCAGCCGAATGAAAGCTCTCCTCGTCTTGAAAGATTTGCAGCCCAACAGGCCTGACAAAGCGACTTGCTTGGAAAATAAGAAAAAAACTGGGCTGTGGCCATGGACCCAGCTGTCAGCCTCTCCACGTACAGTACTTTTCCGATGAAAGTCGTTCCTTGACCACGTTGACCACGCCGCGCGGAGAACACCACGGCGGTGGACGACGACGAGGCCTAGGAAGGGGACGGCGCGGAGCCGGGGAAGACGCGGCAGTGGAAGCCCGCGCGGAGAGGAGTACGAGGGTTCACTGGTTCGGCTCCTGTGTGAGGCTGCCATCGCCGCAGGGCCTGGCTAGCGGTGGGAATAGTAGGGGGCGGTGAGGCCTCCGCGGCAGCACAGCCGGCCACGGGAAGCAGGAGCATGCGACACGACCGACGCTGCTTTAGGCTGCTGGAGCATGAAGACCAGAGGTTGAAGAAGCACTACGGCCGTTGGATGGACATCGTACAATCACTGGAGCTAGAATCGTTCATATTGACTAAGTTGACAAAGCCCTCCGTCCCCGTCAACTTTGTTGGCCCATAGGTCATCCTCCCACTATGGTGGGTCCCAGCTAGCAGGGGGGTATTCATTTTTTTGTGCGTAATAAGGAGGCACTTCCTTGCGTGCGAAGATATAACTGGTGGGTCCGACCTGTCAGCGGGGGGAACGTTTTTTTAGTCCATTTGGTGGGCTGGGTGAAACAATGATGTAGCATCTATGCAGCCCGTTTAAATCCCATTTGCATTTTTCTCGAAATCCGCGGACTTGCTGGGCTGGGTGAAAATAGGATGTTGGGCTAGATGGAGAAATGTTATAAAAACATAAACACATGATTGCACGTCAGTAAAATCTTTGCAAGCTTATGTACGCAATCACTAGGAGTTAACTTGCCAAGTTATATATAAACAATTATTATTATTATTTTGTAAGAACTTTCAACTTACAAAATAAAATATCATTTTAATTTGATGAGTTAATAGTACGTGGGGTATTATTATTTTTTAGGCTGGACGTGGGACAGTTGAGTTGGTTCTAGGGGAAAGTATTGGGAGAAAACTCAGTTTACATCGAAAAAGAAAGTGGGAGAAAATTCACAGACCTGCTGGGTCCACCTGAGGAGGGGAATATGTTGGGAGGAAGGAGATTCAAAGCACGGCAGCCGAGTGAACTAGTTTTTTTTACGGACAAGGGAACTAGTTTACATACATAAGCAAATAGCCACTCAAAAGCAATCAGGTTAATGGGTTCTTAAAAGAAATATTTCGGACAAAACAGATAATTACGACACATAGGGTAATGCATGCAACACTCAGATGATAAAGGTGCTTATAAACAGATAAAGTACACCATCTAGACCTTCCTGGCACGCTTGATCATGATGCTGCGGCTGTCCGTGTACTCGTCGGTTACGGGAAGCAGACACGCCCTCATGTCCAAGATTTGCCTGTACATGTCGTAGCATGCGTATGTGTCCCTGGCCGCGTAGGTCATGTAGGCCAGATTCAGAGGTACCTCCAACGTGTTCAGGTCGTCTTCTTTCATGTTGGCGTATCAGGGGTCGATGATGGTCTCAGCGAGGTCAACCACGGAGTCCTTCTCCTGCCCGTTGCTGATGATCTTGTATTGCTTCTGGATGTCGACAAGCTTGTTGCACCAGATGGCCGAATCGTCGCGTTCTTCCTTCTCTCCCCCGTAGCGAAGGTGCAGTCGGCGCTGCCTATGAAATGGGCGAATGCTCCAGAACCTGGTGCAGCCATAGGACTGAGGCGAGGCAGAGCTTCACCGAGTCCGTATCATGGGTGTACATCACATTCAACTTGGTGCAGCCATAGGACTGAACGGCGAACTGAAAGGGTAACTCCTTGCTGAAGTCCATATCCAACAGGCTCACCCCTCGGATCGCCATTGGAGTCTCTTCGAGTGAACGAGTGTGTAGGCGGCGACAGCAGTTCGTTTTTCAGCTCCTGGGGAACTGGATTCAATAGTAAGCTGAGTGTGTACAGGCGACAACAGTTACTACCCCTCCCTCGTCCGTTTCACGCCCGGCAGAAGATGCACCCTCGGCCACACGTCAGTTCACGAGCGGATCTGTATTGGTACTGTAATAACAGGAGTTAGTGGTCACTTTACGTAAATTTAATTAGCTATAATAGAAATTTATACTTAAAACAAGCAATGCATTCGCTCGTTCTATCAGTGACACAGGATCAACATGCACAACAATTAGAATTATTATTCTCAGGACGCACACGATCAACACATTTGTCGCACTTTCACAAAGATAATACTACCAAGTTTGAACTATTTGTTATGGTTGTTGTCCTCTGCATCATCATGCCGTGTTTCCCAGCTTGCAAGATTCAGAACCAACAAATAAGATCCAAATAATAAGTACAACAAAGATGCCTACACATCTCATTGATTCCCAGCTTGCAAGATTCAGAACCAACAAATAAGATTCAAATAATAAGTACAACAAAGATGCCTACACATCTCACTGATTCCCAGCTTGGAAGATTCAGAACCAACCCATTAGAGCCTTTTGATAAAGTGAATATCGGGATTAAATCCATCTTCGCTAGCCATGTCATACAATCGAAGAACTTGGCGAATGCTCTTGACCGTCACAACATCTGTAGTAGAGTATTCCTGTTTGCATAGCACAAACCAGGAGAGCATGATTTCACTTGAATAGTGGCCTCCTTTACTCAACCTGCAGCTCCACTCAGATGAAGCCTGCCTGGAGTTCCATGATTCAATTCATGCACCTTTTTCTGTAGTTCACCTGAAATGAAGCAAAGATTGCATCATTCAGCTAGCAAGAAGTACTTGCTCTCGTGAGCTAGCAGGTTCTTCTTTAGTAGTTGCACTAAAATTGAGGAACATTAAGGTTGGCTGTCTAGCTCATGTAAGGTGCAACTATAATTTTGTTATCCTTTTGTGTAGTTCCACTAAAATAAAGTGCCATTGTGGTGACAGTGACGACTCATCTTGCAAAGGATAATAAAATGTTGCATGAGATTACTAGCAGAACTAGACGGAGATTTTGGAAACTCCAATGACCATTTTGTGCAGTTCCACCAAAATTGAGAGATGTTGCCCACGTGACATTTTAGTTGAACTGCACAAGACACTCATTCCAAAAAAAAGTGTTTTGTGCAGTTCACCAAAAGGTCACAATAGCAACAAGGTGAAATGGATATCACTATCTGACAAAAAGATAGAAAGTAAACAGTTGCTGGTCAATAAGAATATATGAAACATATACAAAATGAAAAGAAGCATCTTAATTATGTTCATGGCAATCAGGCAAGGACAGTAGAAATTTTAAAACGTCAGCAATGCTTCATGTTACCAGAAGCATTACGATCAACAATGAGATTCTTCAAATATGGGATTACTTTAATGGTGGCATTGCTTGTTTACCAGACACAGTAAATCAACAGCAGCTAAAGAGTTGGTTTAAGGGCATGGGATCGTGGGGACACCAGGACACTCAGCAGCGTAAAGGAGCAACTTACTTATCATACTGGGGAAAACAGCAGGAGTGCCATTTGTAACACAGTTTAATTGCATCTTATCACTGGAGGCATTAGATTAACAGTGTGATCGCTTCATTTTACATGCGCCCTTACATTAACAATAGCAAAAGGTTGGTATAAGGACATGCGACAGTGTACGCATCAGCACAATCTACCTACAAGGAGGCATAAAGTGGTGATGCCGAGTTTGTTCATGCTATGTGAGGGCAGCAAACCTAATTCTGGAGACCTTGTACTATGTGAGGGTAGCAAATCTAATCCTGGAGACCTTTTACTTTGTGAGGGCACCAAATCTAATCCTGGAGACCTTTTACTATGTGACGGCAGCAAATCTAATCCTGAGACCTTTTACTATGTGAGGGCAGAAAATCTAATCCTGAAGACCTTTTACTAGGTGATGGCAGCAAATCTAATCCTGAGACCTTTTACTATGTGAGGGCAGCAAATCTAATCATGAGACCTTTTACTATGTGAGGGCAGCAAATCTAATCCTGGAGACCTTTACTATGTGATGGCAGCAAATCTAATCCTGGACATACTTTGTTGACTTGTCCACCAGCCGCCACTTTCTATCCTTTTTTCAACCAATAATAGATCTGTTCCTTATCCAGTTTGTACTGCGTTTTTCCATTATTTCCCTTTTCAGCCAAGAGACCGGTTGGGTATCCGGTCTCTACTACTTTCACCATATTATTTCCTCTTTGAATAAAGTCCTAGATTCATGCTACAACTTTCCCCCCTTTCTTCGTTGTTTGAACAAAGCCCTAGATTCGAATGCATGAAGTAGGTTTACCTCTAATAATACTAAAAATTTAGGTGGCTTTGGAAGAGCTGATGGGAGTAGAAAAAGATGCACATGCAGACTCGTGGGTAGCTGGGGCAGTAGAGTAAGGCCACTTTCGAAGAACTTATACCTGAGGGTCGCCGGGATGTGGGTGGCGGCAGGTCGGATCTGCGGACAATACGGCAGGGAGGAAGAAGGGTCGGAGGACCTCCCGAGCCGGTGCTGTGTCGGAGAGAATGGCACGGGCAGAGGATCGGGCCCCTCCGGCAGCTGTGGGTTTCCTCCCTTGGCGGCGATGACCGCGTGAATGATGCACCTTTTAGTCCTCTACACACACCGACCGAAGGGATCCGGCCGGATCTGTGACCAGCGGTGAGCAGAGAGAAAATGTCACTACCGATGTCTTGTTTATATCTGGAGAGGATGAGAGAATGAAGACAGCAACCCTAGTAAAGCAAGCACTCAGGCCCCTGCGTCCATATATAGTGGAGTGATTATCTTTTTTCTCTCCACAACAAGCGTTTCAATTTGTGTACGTGGCATTAAAGAAAAGAAACTCTCTATTTAAGGTGATTACTGTACGACTCCTACTTACTACTACTAGTAGTACTACAGTATTGTTCACTTGTGCTCCCCGCCCCTCCATTCATTGAACAACGCCGCGGGTGAATAAACATACAATACTTACTGTATTTATATAGAACGAACAAGCTCGAACTATTTTCGCGTAGTTAAAAGTTGAGGGCGGGGCTTTTCCCGGGCAGTACGCGTGGCAGTTTTCGGGTAGGCGGTTTGACAGAGAGGCGAGGAGGGTGAGTGAGTGGGGCTGTGCGAGTTGACGGCGCGTTACTGCTGGAAAGACTTGTGATATGACCACTCACTATAGTCATGAATTACTGGCGCTCCGACCGGGGTGATGCCCCCTTCCATTCCACGCTCTAATCTGGTGCATGACACGTCGACCCGGATGCTGGCTCTCCCACCTGTCGGAGTAGTAAGAAGGAGCAAAGAATGATGCGGTATATACTAGTACTATACTACTCCCTCCGTTCCTAAATATAAGTCTTTGGAGAGATTTCACTATGGACCACGTACGGAGAAAAATGAGTGAATCTACACATAAAATGCATCTATATACATCCGTATGTGGTCCACAGTGAAATATCTACGAAGACTTATATTTAGGAACGGAGGGTGTACTACTCAGGTCAGAGGAGTGCGAACCACGCAACCCAGTGAACCAGAAGTGCGAACCACGGTAGCCCAGTGAACCAGCAGTAGAAAACAATGTGATATGGCCATAAAAACAATGTGCTACGGTCCAAAGATTCCAGCCGCTGGAAGAAGGCCAACGTCTTTCTATCCTCGCTTGCCTTGTAGTGGCCTATGTAGATGATTTCCTCGTAGACGTGGATGTGCAGGTCGATGGTTTCTTGCATGGCGAGGCGCTACATGGTGCACATTCTTCATCGCGACCTCCGGCACCTGCAGGGCCACCAGGGCTTGAAAGAGTTCGTCACCATGGAGGCTGATGAGGGTGGCAGGCAATGAGGACCCTGGGCGCGCGGGCTGGAGCAGTACGGCAAGGTCGTCCGCGTGCTTCTTAACGGTGATGAACTTGCGGATGGAGTTGACCATCATGTCGTCCATGCGAGAGGCGAAGCCGGCGTTGGCGAGGGCTACGATGCCTGCGGTCGCCAGCACCGTCTGGAAACACTGCACGGTGCGGGGCCGCAGGCCGGCACCTTGGATGATTTGGCACAGCCGACTGCCGCTCGCGTCCATCGCCTCCATAGGTGCTTGTGGCTTCTGGTCACTTGGTCTTGGATTGGAGTGAGCAGTGTTGGGCAGAGACTTGGGAGTCGATGGATTGGAGTGGTGGGGCGCCTTTATTATATGAGAGTCCAAACTCTGTTGCATCACATCGTGCTGGCTCTATTTTGCTTCTCCAATTAATTCCCTCTGCATGTAACTGCGGATGCATCATTGACCGTTCAACGTCTCGGGAACTGCTACCCTCTCCCTCCTTGGCATTGAAGCACCTATGGACCCGTCGACGACGAGGTGCCTATGGTGACTTCGTAAATTTCAAGATGATAGTGCCGTGCGTGTGTGCGCTCATAGGGGTGAGTGTATGTGCGTGTATATGAGCGCTTGCGTCTGTACTGTGTAAAAAAAACGTAAATGCGTGTCAAAAAGAGACTAGTCAGTATACTCAATATTGTGCACCTCGGAGAGGAAAACGATAGAACTAGTACGTACTCCCTCCGTTCCATAATATAAGAACGTTTTTGACACTAGTGTAGTGTCAAAAACGCTCTTATATTATGGGACGGAGGGATTATTTATTTACGGTGCAGATTCACTCATTTTTCTCCATATGTACTCCGCCTCGGTGTAGTCTAGTCACTTGTTGAAATCTCTAGAAGGGCAAATACTCCTTTCTGGTTTACAGGGCTATACTAGCAAGTAGTTGTACGTACTAGTAGTACAATAGTGGGCTCACATAGCAATTTTGTCTCATGCAAGAGCCTGGCTATATGCGTGCTCCAATGTTCGCAACTGCAATGTTCGGTTTGCGCTTGGCTCTTCGCCTCTTCGAGAAGATGAACAATGATGTTACTACTACTGCTTCTACAGTGTCGAATCCACTGCTGCATGTCCGTCCACCGCGAGCGGGATAGATAGCTTGTTGTAGAAGTACTACTAAGTAAAAGCCTCTCCTCGTTTGCGAGCAACCGCGCGCATGGGTGAGGGAGAAGGTGTGTAGTAAAATCAAGCTTCTCCTCGTTGTACGAGTTGACGCGACACATCATAGCACTGGCCCCACATGCTTGCCTCTAAACTTGGCTGAAAGACCCGCAATGTACAATATATTTGCTGCAACCTCTAACATGTACCCACCACAAATTAAAATATATGTGGCCGTATGCATCGTTCTGAAGCAGAGGCCGGGGAGTCCCCCCTTTTGAAGAAAAAAACAAATTAAAATATATATTCCTGTCTTGACCAGATGAGCGTGCAAACTACAATCACCAGGGTGTCAGGTAGGGCCAGAAGACTATTTGAATTTTTTAAAAAAACTTCGAGACGGCCACATAGCATGGAGCCGACCCCAACGATTTTAAGCTTATAGGCACGGTACACGCTATCCTAGACTACTCTACACATGAAA
Organism: Aegilops umbellulata; assembly: GCA_032464435.1. Lineage (NCBI taxonomy): Eukaryota > Viridiplantae > Streptophyta > Magnoliopsida > Poales > Poaceae > Aegilops > Aegilops umbellulata. The sequence goes on from CP136058.1 coordinate 354,896,866, forward strand.
CTGCCACACAAGCGTCTGGGCTGCGCTTGGCTCTTCGCCTCTTCGGGAAGTCGAACAATGATGGAGTACTACTACACTGGAGGAGTACTACAGTACGCTTCTGGCCATCTGACACCGATTGAACTGCTGCACGTCCACCGCGTGCGGAAGGGAGAGCGTGTAGCGAAAGCTTCTCCTAGTCTTGTCAGCCACCACGCTCATGGGCGAGGGAGGGACGCTCCTGCCTTTGCGTGTATGACAGGTGGGCCCGACAGGTGTGTGGCCAACCTGTCATACAGCCAAAGGCAGGTGCAGTTAAGTCGGCGAGGGAGAGGATAATCAAACTTCTCGTTGATGTACGAGTTGACCCGACACATCAAAGCACTACACTCGATATATTTCAATAATTTGCGTTTACCGATGCATTAATTACAACGCATGCATGCATGCCGTGACTCTCCTTCTGATACTTGCATGTGTTGATTTCATGCACCTTGAAGTAGTATAAAATATGTGACGGTAAAGCTTTGTAATACCCCGGCCCAAGTCGAGAGATGGTTGTGCACGAGGAGGGCGAGATCATGCAGACCGAACAGGACCCGACGATGGAGCTCTCTAAGGTCTCGATGGACCTCACCGTGCTCCACTGCCCCTTGTGCCTCCGCCCCTTGATACCTCCAGTGTATGAGGTTTGAATACACCTCGTCCGTTCGGCTGATTGAGCAAGGTGCAGGTTTCTTGATTGATGTGCTGTTCGGTTGATTTCTGCAGTGCAAGGGAGGGCACCTGGCCTGCGCGGACTACTGCGTCGAGCGCCCCGGGAACCAGCGGCAGTGCCAGAAGTGCGAGTGCGGTGGTAGCTTCGACGTGCGAAACACGACGATGGACTCCGTCCTTTCGTCGGTGAGGGTCGAGTGCCCGCACGAAGGCTGTGGGCTCTACGTCACTTACCACAAGCTCGCCGATCACCAGAGCATGTGTCCGCTCGCGCCCTGCAAATGCCCCGTGCCCGTCTGCGGCTACGAAGGCCCGCCGCCGGCGCTCTACCACCACATCAGCACCGCGCATCCCATGCCCATGCACAGGATCCAGTACGGCAAGGTGCTCCAGCTGCAAGTGCCACTGTCAGAGCCACGACTCTTGCTGTTCGCGGAGGAGGACCGCTGCGCGTTTTTCTTGGTCGGTGGCGTGCTCGACATCGGCGCGCCTATCATCGTGTCGGTCGTTTGCATCAGAGCGGGGGCGTCCCCACTGCCGCACTACGTGGCCAAGCTGTGGGTGAACGGCCCGCCGGGGGATCCCAAAGGCACGACCGACGCCGTCAAGGTGGAAATGGAGGTGACAAGCAGCAAGGATCCCTGCGACGTCGACGTGCAGGAGCTGACCTTCTTGACAGTTCCGCCCAAGCTACTGGCCGGGGCTAAGCTTGTGTCCCTCCACATTCAGATTCACAAGCCCACGTCCTAAATGTTTCTACAGTGCCTTCTGTTTATCTTAGTAATATGCTAATATAGGGATTACCTTGGTCTACTTTAGCTTAAGAAATGGTGGGTTTTGGTGGCGATAAAAAATTATGTTTATCAATGCATTAATTTCAATGCATGCATGCATAAAGTACATGCATTGGTCAATTTTCTCTTAATACTTGCATGCAATGATTTAATGTACCTTGGAATCTGAACATGTGTTGGGGAACAACCAAATTGAGCCTTATAAAATGGAAAAACTAAAATTTTGAGATAAGCCCTATAAAACCGGAAAGGAGAGAGTAGAAAAAGAAGTACTCCATCCGGGAATATTGCCGCACTTCGAAACTTGAACCATCAATAAATTTTGAGCTTGCGTCTCGTCACATTCCAAATTACTCCATGCTATATTGAATTGCAAACCTGTTCACACCGATCACAACCTAAACGGTTTCCTACTTAGGAGCGTATTAGTACTCGGTTATAAATACTACTATACTAGTATGCCAAGATGACTGCGCATTCCTCCTCAACTCCTCATCCACAAAAACAAACAAGCCATTCAGCATCCTTCCCTTGCGTCTGCCATGGCCAGCGTGAGTTCTGGGTCGAGAGATTGCCACCAGGGAGAGGCGAGCATGGAAGTGGAAGCACGAGAGATGTCCTGCCTCGCGGCGAGAGCAGCCGGCATGTTCCGCCGCACGGAAGTAGCAGCACAGAGGTCCCGCCGCGCCGCTGAAGCAGCACGGAGGTCCCGCCGCGCCATTGATGCAGCAGACTGGTCCGGCCGCGCCGCGGAAGCACCAGAGATGTCCCGTCGTGCCACGAATGCGGGAGAGATGTCCCGCCGCGCCGCGGCGGCCTGGGAAAATTTCTCGCGGGCAGGCGATGACTGTTACAGGCGCATGCATGCGATCGTCCATGGCCAGATGGATCAGATATCCCGTTTTGTGAGGTTGCAAGACAACATGAAAGCCTCATTTGAACAGCTATTGGCGCACTAAGGGAGGGCAATGAGAGGCTCCGGGCCGAGCGCGACCTGCTGAGGGAGAAGATCGTCCGAAGTGTAGACCAGTAGGAGGAGACCAGTGCCTTGTTGAAGAGGACCAGCGTCATCGTCAAGAAACTTATGGACGAGAATGACATGCTCCGCAATGAGCACCAAAGGCTAGTGGAGGAATCCGTGGATGTTCTCAAGCAGCGTATTGAGTACACGAAAGAGCTCATCGCCGCTCGCCGCGGAGACTAGTTTCCCCGGCCTGCAGCAACGCATCAAGAAAGTAGAGATCAGCGAGCCAGATCCTTGTCTTCCTTCTTCTTTTGCCCTTGTGTATTTCGGGCGTAGCCGCATGTGGCTGTTTTAATTATCTTTCTAATTATGTAAGACAATTAATCATCCTTATCTTTCTATGGAAGATCAATGTTGCGAGGCTGGGATGAACAAAACTCTTGCTGTGGCAACCCTGGCATTGCTGTTCTTCTAGTTGCTGTTGGGCTTCCTTCAGTTTCCTGGTTTCTTTTGATGTAGTAATCGGTTTAGGATGTGGATTGTGTCATCGGTTGTAATGTTGGGTTCTAGCGCGGTTGTTTGGCCTTTGTTGGCCTCTTGGGATGTTGCGATTTCAATCTGGTATCTTTTAGTCCTTCGTGTTAGGCTGGAGTTGTGCTGAACTTCTTGTGAATTGTGGTGGTTTTCAGTAATAAAAATCGGAAGGGACAAGCCCTTCTTTGATAAAAAAAATTAATCGTCCTTATATATTCATCAGTCTTGCTATAAGTCGCAGTAGATGCTATATAGGTCCGTCGGATCTTACATCAAGATCCGTGCTTTCAGATTTTCTTTTTTCTCTCTTAAATCTCAGTCGAGTGAGACATAGCCACGCCATTAAACAGAGGCTCGGGCGCCATTAATGGAGACCTTGGGAGAGAGGTGCACGGCAGATGGAGGTCAAAGGGCTCTCCTCCCGATAAGCATGCGCAGGGGTCTGATCGCACGCCTCTTGTACTACTCAAATAGCTACCCTGCACGGCGCGGCGCCTCCTAGCTAATAAAAAATGGGGACGCGTGGCGGCACGTAAATGGTACTAGTAAGTAGAACACCCACGGTTTCAACAATACCTGTGTTTCCGATTGTAACATGACAACACTTGTTCCAAAATGACTTTGTTGATTGTTAATGTGTGCGCCTTCGCGAATCGGACTGCAAATTTACCACAGCATGTTGGTGTCATGTCATGGCGCCAAGCCAAGTTTCATTATTTTCATGCGTGTTTTGGATTTACAGGAATTAAAAAACTAAGTTTATCAATGTTTCCAACCCAGCCACGACGCCCAGAATTTTGAATTTCATTCCCATTTCTTGCATGTAAGCTAGAAATTTACCCGAGGACACACGTGTGATATTTCAACCAACTTTGGTGCACTGGAACATGTGCTTGTATTTCAAATTTGAATTATGCACACAAAGGTGACACGTTCCCTCCCAGAACCACGAGCCTTCTTGAGAGAAGCTCCGATTTGCAAGAAGCTTATACCAAAATTTATTCCTATTCGGCCAATTTTTTTACCACGGCATGGTAGTACCATCACACGACACCATGCCAAGTTTCATGATTTTAAAACCAAGTTTCTCAATGTTCTCGACCGAGCCACGATGCCCAGATGTTCGAATTTGATTCTTATTTTTTGCATGGGACCTAGAAATTCACCCGAGGACACAAATGTGATTTTTGAACCAACTTTGGTGCACGGGAGCATGTGCTTGTAGTTCAAATTTGAATTATGCACATTAAATGACCAAAAACTCAATTAATGTGTAAATAAGGCCAAACGAAGCCGGAATAATTCCAAAATTTAACAGGGCACTCATGTAGTTCTATGTTGCCTTTGTAAATAAATTCAAGGGGGACAACGTATATCGTTTCGCACTCAAAGGTGGCACGTTCCCTCTCAGAACCACGAGCCTTCTTGAGAGAAGCTTGGGTTTGCAAGAAGCTTATGCCAAATTATGTTCCTATTTGGCCAATTTTTTTACCACAACATGGTAGTACCATGACATGACATCCATGCCAAGTTTCATGATTTTCAGACGTGTTTTGGATTTAGAAGAATTTTAAAACCAAGTTTATCAATGTTCTCGGCCGAGCCACGATGCCCAGATGTTTGAATTTGATTCTCATTTCTTGCATGGGACCAAGAAATTCACCCGAGGACACAAATGTGATTTTTCAACCAACTTTGGTGCACGAGAGCATGTGCTTGTAGTTCAAATTTGACTTATGCACATTAAATGACCAGAAACACAATTAATGTATAAAAACTGACAAAGGAACCCGAAATAATTCCAAAATTTAACAGGGCACTAATGTAGTTCTATGTTGCCTTTGTCAAGAAACTCAAAGGGGGGCAGCGTATATCGTTTCACACTCAAAGGTGGCACGTTCCCTCTTAGAACCACGAGCTTCCAAATCGGCCCAATTTTTTACCACAACATGTTAGTGCCATGACATGACACCATGCCAAGTTTCATGATTTCTAGGCGAGTTTTGGATTTACATGAATTTAAAATCAAATTTTCTCGATGTTCTCGGCCGAGTCATGACGCCCAGATGTTTGAATTTCATTCCTATTTCCTCCATGGGACCTAGAAATTCAACCAAGGACACACATGTGATTTTTCAACCCACTTTGGTGCACTGGAGCATGTGCATGCAATTCATATTTAGATTATGCACATTAAAAGTCCAGAAACTCAATTAATGTATAAAAAGGCCAAATGGACCCGAAATAATTCCAAAATTTAACAGGGCACTCATATAGTTCTATGTTGCCTCTATAAATAAAATCAGGGGGAGGCAGCGTATATCGTTTTGCACACAAAGGTGACACCTTCCCTCTCGGAACCACGAGGCTTGTTGAGAGAATCTCCGGTTTTGCAAGAGGCTTATACGAAAACTTGTCCCAATTTAGCCAAAAATTATACGTATGAAAACAGGGTTTAGATTATCCCAAACATCTCGCTACCTAGACCAATAATGTACTTTGATTTGAATTCAACATGAAATGGATACAAATATTTGAATTGGAGAGCGTATGGTACATGTAGTTCATAGTAAAATATGATTACTGCTATATGTATGTTTTTTGTTATCAAGATAATATTTAAATTATTGTATAACTTGACAACAATCGTATTCAAATAAGGAAAATTGATTCAAATTAGTCCATATGGTAGACGACAATATATATGTTCGCATGGTGGAGTAAAATTTTCATATATGATGGAAGATCAAAATGTACGACTACATCAATTATAAACCGCAAGGTCACCTAACGATATATTCGAATTCAACATAACGTGGATTCAAAAATTGAAATTCGAGATCATGGCATCTGTAATCATATAAAAAGGGACATTACTCTTTCTTTGGTGGGAATTGATTTGTTTTTTGTTCTTGTTGAGGGAAGTGCGAATCGATTTGGTACTATGCAGGGTAATCTTGTTCTCCCGATTTTTTTTAATTTTTCTTGTAGTTTTTTCAATGGCATCTATAGCAATATAGTAAAAGGGGACACGACTCTCTTGTGTCTTGTATGAATTTTTTTTACACGTTAAGTTTGTTCTGCCGAACAAGGAATCCGCACCTTGTGATCCCGAAATTTTCAAGCTCGAGTATCTTTTGTCTCACCTGCTTTGAAACTCCCTCTTCTTCAACCCGCACCACGCCTTTTTATCCCGAAATTTGGACGCGCGCGAGAACTCCCTCCTCATCCGAAATCGCTCCCGCAGCCCAGACACGCGAAATCCCCCTTCTACCCCTCAGCCGGAAATGAAGCTCCACGTCGCGGTGTCAAAACCGGTGGGGGTACGCTGGTAACTTACCCTACATTTTGAACAAGCGCGTCCCTAAGCCTGGATCCCCTCCCCCTTCGCCCCCCCATTCGTACACCGAGGCCGCCAAAACCTGCGAAACCCTACGCTCCTCCGTCGGCCTCCCGACCGCCGCCCAGCCGGAGACTCTTCCCCGACTACGTCGTCCACCGCAACAGCTCGCCGTCCCTCATCCACCGCACCGGACGAGGATCCGTTGTCGATCTCGTCGTCCCACCGGATCAGCCGCCCCGTCCTCCACCTCCAAGGAGCTGCCCCGATGTTTGCCTCGTCTATCGCGCCACCTCAATCCCCACAGCACCGTCTTGACCTGCCCCACCGGAACCGTAGCACCCTCACCAATTCCTCCGATGAAGCCGAGGCCAACTCGGCGCAACCAAGGAGGTTCTGCACTCATCGCTGCATTTTATCATTTATTCGATCTCACGGGGCTGCCAGCGCTCGATACCGAGCAGACATGGCGTGTCTCCATTGACGGCGCCGTCGCCGGCCACATCATCCACGGCGTCTCTCCCTCATGTCGCTGCTTCCTCGGCGGCGACTTCCACAACGGCACTAGCTGCAGCTGCTCCAGCTCTCGCTCGCGCTGCGGCTCTGTTCTTGCTTGTCGGTCACGCTACTACACTGCTCCTGCTTTCGTTCGTGCCGCTGCTCTGCTCTTGCTCTCGCTTGCGCTGCTGCTGCTCCACGACCTCCGGCAGCTACAGGAGTTGCTGCTTTAGCACTCGCTCGCGGTGCTACTTCACGACTTGCTCTCTGATAGTGCATTCCCTGCTCGAGCATCTGCTGATTTCGATCACTGCTTCTCTTCTACTAGTGCTCGAACGCCCTAAACATCTATTGTAATGCTATGTTACTAGTTCAATCAGTTTTGATAGTAAAATTCAGTTTCGACTATGAAGTTCATTTTCTTCAGTTAAGTTCAGAGTGAACAATACTTACAGCATCTGTCGGAGCGGCCGTGGCACGGCTGATGCGTTTTACATCTAGCACTTTTTGGTGTTGTATTTTACATCATCTATTGTAGATGATATTAGGGTCCCACTTCATATTAACGTTGTCTGTCTTGTCATGCTTCAGCCTCGTCGCCGTACACCTTAGCGGAGCTGCTCCAACGACGGAACCGTCCATCACAGCGGAGCAGTACCCTCGGCGCCGTTTCCAGAGGCCTCGGATCTTCTTCCCCGCCTCTGATAGTCACACCAGCATCATCACCATCCTCCACGTCCAACCCAATGATGCTGAGGTCCACAAGGCTATGCCAAAGAGGTTGTACACTCGTCGCATCACTTTGTTTCTCCATTCCTCTGTTCTTCCAATTCATGTGAGCCAAACACACAGTGTCGATGTCAAAACCGGTGGATCTCGGGTAGGGGGTCCTGAACTGTGCGTCTAGGCAGATGGTAACAGGAGTCAGGGGACACGATGTTTTACCCAGGTTTGGGCCCTCTTGATGGAGGTAAAACCCTACGTCCTGCTTGATTAATATTGATGATATGGGTAGTACAAGAGTAGATCTACCACGAGATCAAGGAGGCTAAACCCTAGAAGCTAGCCTATGGTATGATTGTTGTTCTGTCCTACGGACTAAAACCCTCCGGTTTATATAGACACCGGAGAGGGTTAGGGTTACACAGAGTTGGTTACAATGGTAGGAGATGTACATATTCGCATCGCTAAGCTTGCCTTCCACGCCAAGGAAAGTCCCTTCCGAACATGGGACGATGTCTTCAATCTTGTATCTTCATAGTACAGTAGTCCGGCTGAAGGTATAGTCCGGCTATCCGGACACCCCCTAATCCAGGACTCCCTCAGTAGCCCGTGAACCAGGCTTCAATGACGACGAGTACGGCGCACAGATTGTCTTCGACATTGCAAGGCGGGTTCTCCTCCAAATTCCGCGTACCTGTTGAATAATGTTCGGTTTCTTGTGAATGTAGCACTCCTTAGCTTCTACGCCCCATAATGGCCGCCTTCCACGTGTCAAACGAATACGAAAAGTCTGGGTGTTTTTACATTCACACCCCTAGCCGCGTAAATGAGCCGCCTATTAAAGGGCTGAGGATTCAGATCCAAACCACACCTTCTCCCCTCCGCGAGTATTCATCAGAGCGCATCCGACAAAGGTTTGTTCCACCATGGCCAGCCGTCGCGACTCCTCCTCTCGCCCTTCCAGTCCTAAGCCTGGAGATTGCGCTCTATCCCACACAGCGAGCTGGTGACGCTCCAGACCAAGGGATTTCTCCCTCCGGCCTATATGGTCCCGGTTCGAGCCGGACTTGCCACTTATAACGGCGGAGAGCAAGCGGAGAGCACCCCCAATCCCTCCAAAGGAGAGCGGGCATGCCTTGTCCCTTATTTAATAAGAGGTCTCGGATTTCCAATTCATCCGTTTCCCCGGGGGCTCCTGGAGTTCTATGGTCTCCAGCTGCACAACCTCACGCCTGCCTCCATATTGCATATCGCGGGCTTCGTAGCCCTTTGCGAGCTGTTTTTGGGTGTTGAGGCTCATTTCGCGTTGTGGAAGAGGCTATTCTGCCTAGTGCCCCGTTCTCAGGATGGGTCAATATATTAAGTGGGCGGAGCCGGAGTGCGGCGCATCGCCGGGACCGGATATCTATCCGGAACCCCAAAGAAGGCGTCCGAGAATTGGCCTTCGGAATGGTTTTATATAGAGGACGTCCCGCTGCCGGACCCTGTTCGGATCGGCCTTCCTGAGTTCGACACTGCTCCCCTGAAGAAGCGCCTAAGATGGCGTCCACGGAGCCCTCAGAGAGAAAGTGACAGGGACGTCCTTTACCTGATGGGCCGGATAAGGTTATTAGCTCATTCCGGACTAACCATGATAGGAGTCATGGCCGCATGCATCATGCGGGGGGTGCAACCGCTTCAGTATAGAGGCCACCCCATGTGGGACTTCAACAGGGAGGATGACGCCACCCGTCACGGTCGTAAGGGACCGGATTCGGCTGCCTCCCTGACAAAGATCTTGTCCGCTTTATACAAGGGAGAAGAGGAGGAATTTCTCCGCGTCAACCCACAGGGCGGATTTACTATGTACAATCCTCCGAGTTGGGTAAGTGGACACTTTTACTTTCCCATCCGCTTTATATTCCCATCGTTTAAGTATACAGTCTAACGACTTCAACGCAGGAACTGCGCCAGGCTGTTAAAGAAATAAACAGCCCTCCTCCACAGCCCGAGGATCCGGGACAGTCCCTTGACCCGGCCTCCCAAGAGGATCCGGACTTATCTGTGGAGCTGATTGATGGAGTGTTCCATCAATCGAGCAAGGACAACGCCTTGGTGGCCATTACGGCCGATTACCCAGGGCTAATCCCGGCCTCCCAGTTAACTGAGATCGAAGTCCGAGTACCCCGAAAAGGGGTCCACCCTCTCGTGTTTTCAGTTTCCTGATTACGACCGTGCTTTGCAGGGGAGGTTTTTGAGATGGGAGGGCGAACCTGCGATGACAAGCCAACGAGGGGCTGCAGGGCCCCGTGGGCAGAAAGAGGTGCAGCCCGGACTGAGGTGTCAGCGCAAAGGTATAGCGCGCCCTCTTATCCCAGGTGTTATACCTTCAAGGCATATTAACACTCGTGCTCTCTTTAGGCAAAGAGACCTCACCGGACTATATCCTGAGAGGCTGCCAATCGCGCCTCCACCAGCCAGGCACCAAAGCCTGGTCCGGAGGCGGAGGCGAACACGAGGCGCGCACCGGACGCTCCTCCGATGGAGGATGTTGACAGGTTGTCTGCCACTAATTCAGAGGTGGAGAGTGCCCTGAACCACAGTCGTCGCCGGACAGTTCTCCGCGACGCTTGTTTCTCCCAAGAGGCGTTGTATGCCTTCAATTCGGGAGATGCGTGCCTCCGTGCCGCTCAAAATTGTCTAGCCAGAGCCACGGAGCAATATGTAAAAGACATACGGGTGAGAAAATTTAATGGTTATATATATCAGTAGCCCCCGAGACTTGAAACAGTTAGAAGAACTGATTTAAGGATCATTTAATAATGCAGGGTCTTGCGGAAAAGAATACCCAAATGTCCCAGGAGCTAGAAGAGTGCAAAGCCCAACTTGAGGCCGCACTAGCCGCGACAGGGGAGCCCAAGGAGACCCCCGTTGGTAATATATACTTCTAAAAGATAAGTATTTTTGTGAAGTGCGGCATGTGCAAATCTAACAAATGAAATTGCAGATGGCACCGGATTAGATCCGGACAAGCAACAACTCCTACGCCAATTAAAGGCTGGTGAGAGCGTGCTGACAGAGGTGAGGCGGGAGAAGAATGATCTCCAAGATGCCAACACCAAGCTGGGCATTGAACTGAAAGATGTTCGTGCCCAGCTATCGGACTCCGTTAAGGAGAATCAGCGGCTTCGGCGCGGCATATTTAGTAAGTGCTTAAACGAACCTTAAAAAAACAGAGTTTGGCGAGGAAGTCGACTAACAGAGTAATGTCTATAGGTGTGCTAACAGGTCGTCCTGTAGAGGAGATTCCCGGTTCTACGGGTGACCTTCTTCCCGAGCTCTCGCAACTGCACGAGCGAGTTCAGCAGGTGATGCAAGGCGTCGCCCAGGCCTTGTGGCCATCCATCTCCATGCCCGAAAGCCTTGGAGAGCTTGCAGAGAAGCTGAAGGGAGCGCGGTGGCGCTTCCGATTATGGAAGATATTGGCCTGCCGTCAAGGCGCTAGGGAGGCCTGGGCCATGGTGAAGACGCGGTACACGAAGGCTGACCCCAACCACATGGACGAGGTCGGACCTGTGGGGCCCGATGGGAAGGAGATCCCTGTAAGCTTAGTATACGGCCAAGTAGAATTGGCCGCGAAGTATTCCCAGCAGGACTGTAAACTAGACAGCCTGTTAGATGGTATTGAAGAGGAATACAATCAGTCAGAATGACTATGTAGTTTTAATTGACATTTGGAATGCCTTCTAGCCGGATTGTAGATCGTTTGTCATGGCCGACCTTTTCGCTTCAATCTCGGGACCTGACTGTCCGGAGTGTGTCCGAATACCCTCGCGGTTATATAAGAACCGGGGTATGCATGGAGACCAGGCGTAGGGGTCATTAGTGCTTGAACACACAAGTTCCCAACTAGTTATGCTATATTACATGGTTAGTAAGAAACATCTTCCAGGGAGAATAGTTCCGTTAAGGGTTCCTTTCCCTGGGAGGCATTCCCTAAAGTGCATGTCCATTCTGCGAAAAAGACGTAGGAAAAAGCATCTGGGGGCGCATAAATAAATAAGTGAAAAGATCATCTTTTAGGTCACCGACCAAATATTCCCTTAAGAACGCTAGCTTTCGGCTTCACCCAGTCCGAGGTACACATCCGGCTGACCCGGCAGTAACAATCGCAGAGGTGCTCCCTTTACCACCTAGCCGAACAATCGGGGACATAGGGGTAAGCACAGGAGCCAGGCAACCCAGCTTGGCCAAAACTTAAGACATATCGATGCATATAATGGTGAAATAAAAGGTACATGTGGAAGTGTAACACATGTGTTGGGCATAAAGCCCGTATAAATAAGCTTCTGTTAAAAGAAGCCCCCAGGTTTAATGAGTGCGAATAGCGCGTCATTTGATGAGCCTTTAAAGGCTATAAGAGAAAGGAAGGGGATAAGGAGAGAAATGTAAGACATATAGTATACAAAAAATGGACAGAGGAAGGAGACGGACACAGAGTCCGGCGCTAGGCATAGAATCTTCGGAGATGGGCTGCGTTCCATGGGTTCGGCTCGAGTCGGTTATCCGATGCATCTCGCAGGCGGTACGCTCCACCAGTCAGGACTTGGTCAATTATGAAGGGACCTTCCCACTTGGCCTTGAGTTTGTCCTTTTTCTTGTCCGGCAGGCGTAGAACTAATTCGCCAATGTTGTAATTTTTGGCCCGTACTTCTCTGCTTTGGTATCTTCGAGCCTGTTGTTAATAGAATGCGGAACGGGCTTTTGCCACGTCACGCTCCTCCTCCAATGCGTCCAAACTGTCCTGCCAATCGAGCTCGGCTTCTCTTTCCTCGTACATGCGCACTCGAGGTGAGTCATGAATTGTGTCGCAAGGCAAAACTGCCTCTGCGCCGTACACCATGAAGAATGGTGTGTATCCGGTGGTGCGATTCGGCGTGGTTCGCAGCCCCCAGAGTACGGAGTCGAGCTCCTCTACCCAGTGTGGGTTAGATTCCTTGAGGGACCGCACTAATCTGGGTTTGATGCCGCTCATGATAAGACCATTTGCACGTTCGACCTGGCCGTTAGTTTGTGGGTGATAGACGGAAGCATAATCGAGCTTGATGCCCATGTTTTTTCACCAGAGTTTTACCTCATCGGTCGTAAAGTTCGTGTCGTTATCAGTGATGATGCTGTGGGGGACGCCGTAACGGTGTACAACCCCGGATATAAAGTCTATCACCGGTCCGGATTCGGCTGTCTTAACAGGCTTGGCTTCTATCCATTTGGTGAACTTATCCACCATGACCAGTAAGTATTTTTTCTTGAGGGTTCCGCCTTTAAGGGGTCCAACCATGTCAAGCCCCCAGACCGTGAAGGGCCAAGTTATGGGGATCGTTTGGACGGCGGTGGGTGGCATGTGGCTTTGGTTTGCAAAAAGCTGGCAACCGACGCATTGTTGGACTAAGTCCTGAGCGTCTGCCCGGGCAGTCGGCCAATAAAAGCCTGTACGGAAAGCTTTGCTTACGAGGGACCGAGCTGCAGCGTGATGACCACCGAGTCCGGCATGAATTTCAGCCAGCAGGTTCCGCCCTTCCTCTTTGGAGATGCACCTTTAAAGGACTCCGGTAGTGATTTTCTTATAAAGCTCTCCCTCATGGACTTTATAGGCTTTAGATCGCCGCACTATGCAGCGTGCCTCGTTTTGGTCCTCTGGGGGTTCCTGCCTATTAAGGTAGGATAGGAATGGTTCTGTCCACGGGGCGATGACGGCCATTGTTGCGTGGGCTGAAGGTGTAATTTCATTGGCAGAGCCTCCAATTATGTCCGATTGTTCGGTGTCGGGCAGTGCGGTTGGATCCGGGCTGTTATTGTTCGGTTCCCCTTCCCATACTACGGATGGCTTGAACAGCCTTTCCAAGAAGATGTTGGGGGGGACTACATCGCGTTTTGCGCCAATGCGTGCCAGGAGATCTGCCGCCTGATTATTTTCCCGGGCTATATGGTGAAATTCAAGCCCTTCGAACCGAGCTGACATTTTTAAGACGGTGTTGCGGTAAGCTGCCATTTTTGGATCCTTGGCATCAAAGTCTCCATTTATTTGGGATATCGCAAGGTTCGAATCCCCGCGCACCTCTAGGCGTTGAATGCCCATGGATACTGCCATCCGGAGACCATGTAAAAGGGCCTCATATTCGGCTGCATTGTTGGAGTCTGTGTACAAAATCTGGAGTACGTATTGAACTGTGTCTCCTGTGGGGGACGTCAAAACGACGCCAGGCCCTAGACCGGCCAACATCTTGGAGCTGTCGAAATGCATGATCCAATTTGAATATGTGCCGTACTCTTTAGGGAGTTCGGCCTCTGTCCATTCTGCGACGAAGTCGGCCAAAACTTGTGACTTGATAGCTCGCCTTGGCTTATAAGCTATGTCGAACGGGAGGAGCTCAATGGCCCATTTTGCAATCCGGCCCGTTGCGTCACGGTTGTTTATAATATCGTTAAGTGGTACTTCCGAGGCTACTGTTATTGAACACTCTTGAAAGTAGTGTCGCAGCTTCCGGGATGCCATGAATACCGCGTACGCAATCTTTTGATAATGCGGGTACCGCGATTTGCACGGAGTGAGGACAGTGGACACATAATAGACCGACTTTTGAAGGGGGAATTTGTGTCCGTCTGTTTCTCGTTCGACGACGAGCACTGCGCTTACAACCTGATGTGTTGCTGCAATGTACAATAGCATTGGTTCGCCAATGTTTGGCGCGGCCAGGACCGAGTTTGTTGCCAATATGGCTTTTATTTCGTCGAGTCCGGCCGTGGCAGCATCCGTCCACTCGAAGTGTTCGTTGCACCGAAGGAGGCGGTAGAGGGGTAGTGCCTTTTCTCCCAAGCGAGAGATAAAGCGGCTTAGAGCCGCCACACATCTGGTTAATTTTTGTATTTGTTTGAGGTCCTTTGGGATATCCAATTGTGACAGAGCCCGGATCTTGGCTGGATTTGCTTCAATTCCTCTACCGGATACAATGAAGCCCATGAGCTTTCCGGCTGGAACGCCGAAAACGCATTTTTCCGAGTTGAGCTTGGTGTCGTATGTTCGGAGGTTATCAAATGTGAGCCTCAAGTCGTCTACTAGAGATTCGACATATCTTGTTTTGACGACCACATCATCTACATATGCCTCGACTGTTTTGCCGATCTGGTTTGCCAGACATGTCTGAATCATGCGCTGATACGTTGCGCTGGCGTTTTTGAGCCCGAAGGGCATTGTGTTGAAGCAAAATGGGTCGTACGGTGTGATGAATGCCGTTGCGGCTTGGTCTGGCTCTGCCATCTTGATTTGATGGTAGCCGGAATATGCGTCGAGGAAACACAACGGATCGTGTCCTGCGGTAGCGTCGATAATTTTGATCGATGCGGGGGAGGGGAAGGGATCCTTTGGGCAAGCCTTGTTAAGGTCTTTAAAATCAACGCACAGGCGCCAGGATTTGTCCTTCTTTGGTACCATCACCAGGTTTGCTAGCCAGTCCGGTTGTTTTATATCTCTGATGAACCCGGACTCCAATAGCTTTGCTAGCTCCTCTCCCATGGCCTGTCTCTTAGGTTCGGGAAAACGCCGAAGAGCTTGTTTGACAGGTTTGAATCCTTTTAGGATATTTAAGCTGTGCTCGGCTAGCCTGCGTGGGATTCCTGGCATGTCTGAAGGGTGCCAGGCAAAGATGTCCCAGTTTTCACGTAGGAACTCTCGTAGTGTGGCATCTACATCAGGGTTTAATTGTGCCCCGATAGAAGCTGTTTTATTGGGGTCCGTTGGATGGACCTGGAATTTAACTATTTCATCCGCTGGTTTAAAGGAGGTGCACTTGGATCTTTTATCGAGTATCACATCCTCCCTGTTCACCGTGGAGCGCAGCGCACTCAGTTCCTCAGCTGCTAGAGCTTCGGATAGTGCCTCAAGGGCTAGTGTGACTGTCTTGTTTTCGGCGTGGAGTGCTATGTCCGGATCACTAGCGAGAGTATAATTCCGTTCGGCCCGCGCATCTTGAGCTTCATGTACCCGTAATGGGGTATTGCTTGGAAGGTTGTAAATGCTTCCTGCCCTAGCATGGCGTGGTATCCGCTACTGAACGGGGCCACATGGAACGTGACCTCTTCGGACCTGTAATTATCCGGCGTGCCGAACACCACATCTAGTGTGATTTTTCCTGTACAGCGCGCTTCCCGACTGGGGATTATTCCTCTAAAGGTTGTACTGCTTAGTCTATTTCCATTTTTTGAAGGGTTTCCTCATAAATGAGGTTCAATCCGCTGCCTCCATCCATGAGTACCTTGGTGATGCGAAAGTCGTCCACTATTGGACTCAGGACCAATGCGGCTGGTGCTCGGGCTGTTCGGAATTTAGGTTCATCACTGGCATTAAAAGTAATAGCCGTGTCACTCCATGGGTTTATTGTTGCTACTTGGTAGACTTCGGCAAGGCTGCGGAGTGTTCTTTTTCGCATATTATTTGATGCGAAAGTCTCGAAGACTGTTAATACCGTATTGGTGTCCCTGGGGTGGCTTTCTGTGGCCTCCGAAATTAGGAGATCTTCGCCAATTTTGGCCACCTGCCGGAGTATCCAACATGCTCTAAGGGTGAGTTGATGTGGCGCCCTCTGTACAGTGAATTTTACAGGGTCCATTAAGCCATCCTTCTAGTACGATTCCATGCCCTGTAGAGGGTTTTTGCTTTTTGGTGTTTGACCCAGGTGTCTGGCGATGATGCACCCTTTTATTTCGGATTGGGTTTGTATTCAGGGCCGGATCATCCCAAAATTTTATTTCAGTTTTCCAGGCGCTTTCCATCGCACAGTACTTTCGTACTATGGACGCCAAGTCAGCGAAGCGTGTAATATCACGACGACTTATGGCGTTGAGGATTCCCTTGTCCGTGCAATTACTGCAGAAGATTGAGATTGCGTCTTCCTCGCGGCAGTCCTTTACCCTGTTCCTAACCTGGAGGAATCTGGCCTAGTAATGATGTATTTTTTCTTCGGGCTTTTGCCTGATTTGGGATAGATCGCTTATGTTCGGGTGGATGGGTGGAATTAAATCCGAAACCTCACCCAATTTGAGACTCAGAGGCCGAGGAGTTTCCGAACTCGAAAATTTGGATTCTTGGATGTTGTCCAATGAATCCAGCCCGTCGCCTGACTCTAAGTTCAGGTCTTGAGTGATATCCTCCCCTCCGCGGGTATCCGGCTTGGAGGGATCGGGAATCCGGACGTAGCTAGTCCTTAAGATAGATGAAGGGTCGCCGCACTGTCCCTCTACCACGGCAACGTGATGGGTGACTTGGGGAGAATTAATCTCTCTCAGATCAGGTTTAGGCCCAATCTGGTCGTGATCCGTAGCGACTCCCAGGGCGGCGATGCGATCCAAGAGATCGTTTATGGAAGAGAGCTCCATTGGATCTAACTACCCGACGAGTTCCGAGCTGACATGAAGATTGCTTTTGATGGCCCGAGAGGTCATCATCGTCGCAGCAGCCAAAGCTCCCTTAGCAACGGTGCCGTCTTTAAATACGGGATGAGGCATCCTTCCTGATGGCGATGACACAGAGGAACTCTCAATGAAAGCACCAATGTCGGTGTCAAAACCGGCGGATCTCGGGTAGGGGGTCCCGAACTCTGCGTCTAGGCGGATGGTAACAGGAGGTAGGGGACACGATGTTTTACCCAGGTTCGGGCCCTCTTGATGGAGGTAAAACCCTACGTCCTGCTTGATTAATATTGATGATATGGGTAGTACTAGAGTAGATCTACGACGAGATCAAGGAGGCTAAACCCTGGAAGCCAGCCTATGGTATGATTGTTGTTCTGTCCTACAGACTAAAACCCTCCGGTTTATATAGACACCGGAGAGGGTTAGGGTTACACAGAGTCGGTTACAATGGTAGGAGATCTACACATTCGCGTCGCCAAGCTTGCCTTCCACGCCAAGGAAAGTCCCTTCCGAACACGGGACGAAGTCTTCAATCTTGTATCTTCATAGTCCTGGAGTCCGACTGAAGGTATAGTTCGGCTATCCGGACACCCCCTAATCCAGGACTCCCTCACACAGGTTGACTGAAATCCTATGTTTCCAAATGCTCTGTTTTGCACGTGCATTCCTATCCTATTCCTGTGTTTTTCCTGTCCCTGCGTTTATAGAATGCTCCAATTCTAAGGAGCTCTTACAGATTTACTTCATTTTTAGACAGGCGTCAAAGAAAACTCTGTGTGTTATGCCCTGCTCCTGCCGTGGCGTCATCCACCCCACCTGTGGTGCACCATCGACAGAAGCGTTCACTGCAGTAGAGATCCCCCCTGCAGACTTCCTTTCACCGCCTCAGATCATCTTCCCCATTGCCGGCAGCCACGCCAACCGCATTACCATCACCGACTGAGCAGATGAACCTGAGGACTACACGGTTTCGGAAGAGAGGTCACAGTCTTTCGTGTTTTCTTACGTTATACATCGGTTATTATTACATGCTACTTTATCGTTCAATCTTGAGTTTTGAATTGCCCATGGGTCTCATATCGAGCCAGCAACGAATAGTATCTGTCTACTATCTGGTTCATCTGGGGTCTTCTATGTGGTTCATGTTGGGTGGGAAACAAACAATAGATGATCCATTGTCTATCTTTTTAAACTGAAGATATAATCTATGTCGGAGTAATGGGCAATGGGTAGGCTAACCCGAGACCCAGAACCTTTCAAGACATCGGGGCAGGCTTCGCCCCTCAAGGATCCCAAGACGAAGAGCAGACTCTGGGAGTCGGCTGCGGCATCACCGACTACCCACTCACGGCCGAATCCCAGAGTCGGCTACGGCATAAGCCGACTCCCAATTAGTGACTCCAGGGAAGCCGACTATGGGGAGTCGGCCCGCGACTTCACCGCCCTCTGCCTTCGAGAAGAAGGACGAGACCGGGGATGGCCGGAGTATGGCCCTCCCCTACCCTGATTACCAAGGGCAAGTATGGCTACAGTACGTCGTACCAGAGGAGATCTCCATCCAGCGTGGCACTGTTGCCATACTAGCCCTGACGTCTACCCCAGCGGTAAAACCCTGTTCCCATGTTGGCCCGCACGTACGGCCCGGAGACGGCGGGTCCCGCTAGTCAGCGGGGGGGGGGGGGACGAAAGACGGCGAGAGCACCCAAAGACGGACCTCGTGGGAGTCGGCCTCCGGGAGTCGGCCCGCTCCTCCCACGGGCCCCGCACGCCATTAACCAAATAAGACAGGGAGTGGCGACAGTGATCGCCCGCCAGGCGGCGGCACTGTTGCCACGACCCCACGACCAAGCCAACGTCATCAGAGGCGCGGCTACAGTGACCAGGTCAGTCGGCGGGGCCCACCAGCGGTGGGCCCCAGGAGTCGGCGAAGAAGACGGCGACCTAAGAGGCAGACGGCTGGGACCCGCGCCCAGCCAGATTACCATTGTACCCCCGGGGGGTAGGCCTATATAAACCCCCCGGAGCACCCATGCGAAGGGTTCGATCCTTTTAGCACTAGACCAGAAACATAAGAGGGAGAGAGCTAGCCTTGCCCTCTCCTACCTCCAGAACACAGCTCGAGGAGCAACTTTGTACACATATCACCATAGTGATCATGCGGAGACCCCGCAAAGCAGCAGTAGGGGTATTATCTCCTCGGAGAGCCCTCAAGCTGGGTAAGATTCGCCGGCGTGCATGTCTACGCCTCATCCCGCTTCCAGGCACCGGCGACGTTCTACTCGCTCCCACCATGATAAGCCATCCTTTGGCATATGTCGCATTCAACGCCCGACATTTGGCGCCCACCGTGGGGCGAGGTGCACCGTCGTCCGGAGATCTGTTCTGGACGGGAACCCATTTCCTCCCTGGCGAGCGCAGCCAGCCCGGCACGCCAGAAGGAGTCTGCGCCGACGCGCTGCACGGCGCCGAGACCGCCTGTGTGGCCAGCTGCTTCGCCTATCTTGTCGGCGAGGTTCACGTCTCCGACGAGCCTGCATCCGACGCAGGCACCGGCGGCCCCGAGAGCCTTCTCGCGGGCCTCCTCGACGAACTCCACATTGCCAGCGAGCCTGCCGCTGACCCAGAGTCCGTAGGCTCCACCGACCCGATGCTGGTCAACTCCGACACCGCGTCGCTCGACGCCTTTCCCACCAACGTGGTGGTCTACGACGAGCCGCTCCCTCGCGCGGAGAGCGGCAGGAGCACTGTCACAGAAGTGCTCATCATCGGCCATGGCGAGCACTCCGACGGAAGAGCTCGCGACCCACTTGATGCGGCGCTGCAAGACCTGGATGCGCCCATTCCAGAGGACGCTGATGCCGAGACGCTGGAGGCACGCCGCCTGCAGCTCATCGAAGGCGCAAAGAATTTGGCAAGCATGAGACGCTTGTCAGAGGCCTACCAGCGTGAGATGGATCGCGCTGTGGGCGGCTCGCCGGCTCCAACGGGGCCAAGCCGCCTAGGCGCAGTCCGGCAACGCGGCGCGGACATCGCCAGTATGTTCGGGGCCAATCGCCCCGTATACGCCACGCCCGCAGAGAACATTCGAGCCCCCCAGGCAGCGGCAGACGAGTTGGACAACCTCGAGGGCGAAGAACACCGACTGATGACGGAGCGAGTCCAGCAACTCCTCGACGCGGCTGGCACGCAGAACGGACCCACATCACCATCGAGCGTGATCAAGACGGCCGCCCAAGAGCAGTGGAGCGGCGGGACGACTATGTGCCTCCTCCACCCCGCAGAGAAAGGCGAGTGTCCCCGCCGCCCGTTGAGCATCCGACTCTCGGAGGCCGCCTCGGCCGCCGAGAGGGAGTCGGAGAGAATGATGCCCGCCACCGGATCGACCGACTCCACCGATCCCTAGCGCTGGAAGAAGAAGATGAGCTGGGACCGCCGTGTTTCGGCCCCCGCATCCAAGATGAGCCCTTTCCCAAAGGGTTCACTCTCCCTAGAGACACTCCCAAGTACACCGGCTCCGTGAAGCCGGAAGACTGGCTGGTTGACTACTCCACTGCCATCAGCATAGCAAACGGCAACAAGCGTGTTGCCGTGAAGTACGTTCCACTCATGCTCCAGGGCACGACCCGGACATGGTTGAACAGCTTGAAACCCCGCAGCATCAACGGCTGGGCCGACTTCACCGAGGCTTTCGTCCGCAACTTCACGAGCACGTACAAGAGACCTCCCAAGCCTCGCCAGCTCTCCTTGTGCGTGCAAGGCCCCAACGAATCGACTCGCGACTACCTCACGCGTTGGGCCGAGCTCCATAACTCCTGCGAGGGCGTGCACGAGGTGCAGGCCATCGAGTACTTCACCGCCGGGTGCAGAGAAGGCACCCTCCTCAAGCATAAGCTCCTCTGCGACGAGCCAGAGACCCTGGACGAGCTGCTAATCATAGTAGACAAGTACGCCACAGCTGACTCTTCTATGAAGACGGAGATCCAAGTTAGCACAGCCGGCAAATTGGCTCCTCAGGCTCCCAGAACTCCGGCTGGGGACGCAAGTCGGCGGCAACAGCAGAACGATCACAAGCGCAAGGCCCCGCAGCCAGCTTCCAGTAGCCGGCAGGTCGCAACAGTCGAAGATCAGCAGCCGGAAGGGCAGCCTCCACCCAAGCGGCAGAAGGGCAGCAAGTCCAACTGGTTGCCGGCTTTCTCCTACGAGCAGACTCTAGATGGTCCCTGCAAGTTCCACAGTGGCGCGAAGCCGTCGAACCACACCACCAGAAAGTGTCACTGGCTCACCAGGATTGCCAAGGGAGACGGCCTGATGCCTCCTCCGCCTGCTGGGCAGCCGCCTCCGCCTCCACCCCCGCAGCCGGCTGTCAGGCCAGTCAACACAGTACAAGATGAGTACCCGGAAGAGCATGGAGCCTACGTGGTGTTCACCAGTGTGGCAGATGACAAGCGCAGCAAGCGGCTGCAGCGGCAAGAAGTGAACGCAGTGGCGTCAGATACTCCAGAGTTCATGCACTAGTCTGAGAAGCCTATCAGTTGGAGCAGAGCTGATCACCCAGAGGTGATGCCGAATCCAGGTTCCTACGCCCTGGTTCTGGAAGCCACCTTTGCCACTGATAGGCGGGCAGCTCGCTTCTCGCGAGTTCTGATAGATGGAGGTAGCAGTATCAACATCCTGTATAAGGATACCATGGAGAAGTTAGGAATCAAGCAAAGACAGCTCCAGAGCAGCCGGACTGTATTCCATGGGATTGTCCCTGGCCTTTCTTGCTCCCCAATCAGCAAGATTCTGATAGACGTCCTTTTTGGAGATAAGGATCATTTCCGCCGAGAGCCAGTCTGGTTTGAAGTGGTGGACCTTGAGAGCCCGTACCATGCGCTGCTTGGCCGACCTACTTTGGCCAAGTTCATGGCGATCCCCAACTACGCCTACCTCAAGATGAAGATGCCGAGTTCCAAGGGAATTCTGACTGTAGCCGGCGACTACAGGAAGCCCATGCGCCGCCTGTCAGAAGAGAAAAGAAGAGTTGTTGGAGAAGAGATAGCCCGGCTCCTTGCAGCCGGCTTTATCATGGAAGTATTTTTCCCAGAGTGGCTAGCGAACCCAGTTTTAGTACTGAAGAAGAACAAGCAGTGGCGAATGTGTATTGACTACACAAGCCTCAACAAAGCCTGCCGCAAGGATCCGTTTGCTTTGCCGATAATCGATCAGGTGAAAGACTCCACAGACGGATGCGAGCTGTTGAGCTTCTTAGATGCCTATTCAGGTGTGACGCCCCAAGACCGGCGCTTCAGAAGACTTCCATATTTTTCGTGATCACCGTGTGTTTCTTTTGTGCTTGCTCTTTTATTTTTGCTTTGCATCATGCCATCATGCCATCATGTCGTTAATCTTTGCATCATGAGCTTTGCATCATGTCATTTAATTCAACCAATTAGATTGCATGGATCTTCGGTCCATTTAAAACGAGGGAATTCACGTGGTGATTCTCTTTATAACATATCCTCCCAATATTAGGGAGCTATATTAAATATTCCATTAACTGGAGATCACCCATAAACACACTTGCAAATAATCACGTGTCTTTTTCCCGCTTCAGGTTTGGTCCTCAAACTTTGCCCATATTTTTCTTTCATCGCTTTCCCGATCTTCACAAATATTCCGAACATTTTGGACTCTCCAAAAATGTTTTGTTAATTCAAACTTATCTGAATCACATTCAAATGTGTTTGAATGCAATCCTTCCAAGAGGTGTCAAATGCATTTTCCCGGAACGAACTCATTTTTATGAGTCCAGGAAAATTATCCGTGGGTCCAACTTCTTCCCCTAACCTCCCTTTCTTTTCTTTCTTATCTCTTTTTTTTATTTTTTTTAGAGTGAGAGAGAGAGCCCAACCAGCCCAGCCGGCCACTTGGGCCTTCTGTAGCTGCGGCCCAAGGCCCAGCCACGCCCCGCTATAAACCCTAGCCGCTCCCTAATCCGACCCCCTCCTTCCTCGTTTTCCCTTCCGCCGCTGCTACCCACGCACGCATCGAGCACCAAGAGAGCGCCAGCGCCTCCCGATCCGTGCTCCTCCTCCCTCTGCTGCCCAGATCCCGCGCCGGTCCCTCCTTCCATCGCGCCCCGGCCCTCTCCCTCTCGTCTCCTAGCGCCACCGCACGCTTCGCACCAGGGAGAGGAGCTCCCGTGCTCGACGCCGCGCCCGGACCTCCCCTGCGCCTCATCCCCGTGCCCGCAGCCATCTTCCTCCGCGCCCAGCAGGAGCTCCCGCCGGCTCCCGTCGCCTCTGCATCGACCTCCCCTGCGTTCCTCGCCTCTGCACCTCGCGTCCCGTCGCTGCCGCCCCATTGCCGATTCATCCTCCGCCGTCCCCTGCGCGTTCGTCGCCTTCCAGCCGCCGCGGGCCGGCGCCACCGCCCGCCAGCCTCCTCCTCTGCTTCGCCCCCTTCTCTGCTCCCTCAGCCATGGCGCTCCAGCGCCCCTTGTCTCGCCCGCTCTGGCGACCAGCAGCAGGTCGCCGCTCCGCGCCGCCCGCCCCACCTGCAGCTCCTCCACCTCGTCTCTACAGCCTCCCCTTCTGCTCCCCGCATCCGTCCGGCCGTCCGTGTTGCTGCCGCTGGACACCAAGACCGGGAGCTCTTTAGTTGTTGCACATTTGCAGTGCCTCCTCCCGAGCAGGAGCAGTTTGAGTCGATGCCTCCGTGAAGCCCGAGTGGGAATGTTTGTGTGCACCGGTTACGCCAAGACCCGGACCGACAAGTACCACGACATCCGTCGTTTGCCAAGTACCCCTACGCGTGGATAGGCCAAGTTCCTCTTCGACCCGTGAACCACTACCGTCGACCCTCGAAGACTCCATGGACGTCAAGTTCCTCGCCGTCACCCCGAACATCTACGAAACATGAACCACTACTTCCACTACCGCCGTCGCGAGAACGACTACTTCCACTACCGCCGGACCCGAACCGCTCCGAAATGCACGCTTCAAAGGTATAACCGCTGAGAACGACCGCCGTGGACCGAATGCATATGTTGTATGAGTTGCGCCCTTTGTCTGCACCATGTCTGTAGTGTCTCTCGCTTCCATGCCATCGACACGTGGGAACCCGGTAGCCGGGAGCACCCCACCATTTTTCGCATGTTTCGCACATCTCCTGTTGCACCGGTATCTCCATGAGCTACCGGAACCGATATGTTGCCGTGGAACCATTTTCGGATTTGTTGCCGTGGCACCATTTTCGTTCCGCCATGGTGACCAAATGCTTTATAGTATGCTCATGTCAACTTTTTCATAAAATTGCATAAGCTTGCACATGTCATCCGCATCATGATAACAACAATTAAAATGTTTAAAATGTTGTTTGTTTAAATTTGCTTAAATGCCATGTTAAAATGATTTAATTTATAACTAAATAACTGTAACTCGGAATTTAATAATTTATATATGTAAATGGGGTAGAAAAATTCCTAGTTTAACATGTTGCACTTTATTTTCCTGTTTAACAACATTAAAATATGCTTTAGGATAGTACAGTACCAAATCTAATATATGCTCATGAGGTTCTTCCGGACTATGTTGTTTGTTGTTTCCGGCCTCATTAAAATTGCCTAGATAGGTAGTTTTGTTGTGCTCCACCCCTTGCCATGTTAATCAACATTTAATATTGTTGGGTACATAAACAAGATCGAACTAAATAATTGATGTGGTGTTTCGTCAATATGCAACTCGTTGCATATTGAGCTCCACTTAATTTGTAGTATTGTTTGTGCATTTTGCCATGCCCAGCATATTTAAACCGGACATGCATCATACTTCATCGTGCATCATGCCATGTTTATGTGAGGTTTGTTTACTATGTTGCTTGTTTCTTTCCGGGTTGCTTCTCTCGTTAGCTTCGGTTTCGTTCCGGAGTTGTGAGGATTCATTCGTCTTCGTCCGTTTGTCTTCTTCATGGACTCGTTCTTCTTCCTTGCGGGATCTCAGGCAAGATGACCATACCCTCGAAATCACTTCTATCTTTGCTTGCTAGATGCACGCTCTTTTGCTATGCCTATGCCGCGATACCTACCACTTGCTTATCACGCCTCCCATATTGTCAAACCAAACCTCTAACCCACCTTGTCCTAGCAAACCATTGTTTCGCTATGTTACCGCTTTGCTCAGCCCCTCTTATAGCGTTGTTAGTTGCAGGTGAAGATGAAGTTTGTTCCTTGTTGGAACATGGAGATGTTGTTCCTTGTTGGAACATGTTTACTTGTTGGGATATCACAATATCTCTTATTTAATTAATGCATCTATATACTTGGTAAAGGGTGGAAGGCTCGGCCTTATGCCTGGTGTTTTGTTCCACTCTTGCCGCCCTAGTTTCCGTCATATCGGTGTTATGTTCCCGGATTTTGCGTCCCTAACGCGGTCGGGTGATTTATGGGACCCCCTTGACAGTTCGCTTTGAATAAGACTTTTCCAGCGAGGCCCAACCTTGGTTTTACCATTTGCCTCACCACCACCTACTTTTCCCTTGGGAGTCGCTCTCTCGAGGGTCATCTTTATTTAGCCCCCCCGGGCCAATGCTTGTCTAAGTGTTGGCCTGAAACGAGTAGACTGCGGGGCCCCCTCGGGGAAACTCGAGGCTTGGTTTTACTCGTAGGATGTCTCATCCGGATGTGCCCTGAGACCGAGATATGTGCAGCTCCTATCAGGATTTGTTGGCACAATCGGGCGGCTTTGCTGGACTTGTTTTATTACTGTCGAAATGTCTTGTAGCCGGGATTCCGAGACTGATCGGGTCTTCCCGGGGAGAAGGAATATCCTTCGTTGATCGCGAGAGCTTATCATGGGCTAAGTTGGGACACCCCTGCAGGGTTTGAACTTTCGAAAGTCGTGCCCGCGGTTATGTGGCAGATGGGAATTTGTTAATGTCCGGTTGTAGAAAACCCGAAGTTGATCTTAACTAAAATACACCAACCGCGTGTGTAACCGTGATGGTCTTCTCGGCGGGGTCCGGGAAGTGAACACGGTTGTTGGAGTTATGTCTGACGTAAGTAGTTCAGGATCACTTCTTGATCATAGTTGTTCGACCGTGCTTTTGCCTTCTCTTCTCGCTCTCATTTGCGTATGTTAGCCACCATATATGCTAGTCGCTTGCTGCAGCTCCACCTCACTACCCTGTCCTACCTTTAAGCTTAAATAGTCTTGATCTCGCGGGTGTGAGATTGCTGAGTCCTCGTGACTCACCAGATACTTCCAAAACTAGTTTTGCAGATACCGATGAGACCGAGCAGGTGACACACCCGAGCTCAAGGAGGAGCTCGATGAAGACCTTGTTCTTTGTGTTGTTTTGTTTCAGTTGTTCAGCAGTGGAGCCCAGTTGGGGTCGATCGGGGACCTTTGTCGCTTTTGGGGTTTCTTCTTTTATTTTGGTTCCGTAGTCGGACCTTGATTGTATCTGTATGATGTAATGCTTTACTCATGTATTGTGTGAAGTGGCGATTGTAAGCCAACTATGTATCTCTTTCCCTTATGTATTACATGGGTTGTGTGAAGATTACCTCACTTGCGACCTTGCTTTCAATGCGGTTATGCCTCTAAGTCGTGCTTCGACACGTGGGAGATATAGCCGCATTGAGGGTGTTACATCAGGATATCACCAGATCAAGCTGAACCCGGCAGACAGACTGAAGACAGCCTTCATCATGCCGTTTGGAGCCTTGTGCTACCTGACCATGACGTTCGTCTTGAGGAACGCCGGCGCCACCTTTGAGCATTGCATGCAGAAGTGCCTTCTCAAGCAACTCGGTAGAAATGCCCACGTCTACGTGGATGATGCGGTGGTGAAGACGGAAAGGCGCGGAACTCTGCTGGAAGACCTCAAGGAGACCTTTGAGAACCTGCGCCGATTCCAGATCAAGCTCAACCCCGAGAAGTGCGTTTTCGGAGTACCAGCCGGCCAGCTTCTCAGCTTCCTGGTCTCTGAACGCGGCATAGAGTGCAACCCTGTGAAGATCAAGGCCATCGAGAGGATGGAGGCACCTAGCCGACTGTTGGATGTGCAGAAGTTCACTGGCTGTCTGGCATCCATCAGCCGTTTCATCAGTCGGCTGGGCGAGAAAGCTCTCCCCCTGTACCAGCTCATGAAGGACCAATTTTTTTGAGTGGAACCACAAGGCGGATGAGGCCTTTCTGCAGCTGAAGAAGATGTTGGTTACTCCCCCTGTGTTGGCGGCTTCGACTCCCAAAGAGCCCATGCTCCTGTACATCGCCGGCACCAGCCGAGTAGTCAGCACAGTCATCGTAGTTGAGCGCAAGGAGGAAGGCAAGGCACTACCAGTCCAGAGACCGGTATATTACCTGATGAAGTACTGTCGACCTCCAAGCAAAACTACCCCCACTACCAGAAAATATTCTACGGCGTGCACTTCGCCGCCAAGAAGCTGAAGCCTTACTTCCAAGAGCATCCAATCACCGTGGTCTACATAGCCCCATTAGCCGAGATCATTGGAAGCCGAGATGCGTCTGGCCGAGTGGCCAAATGGGCCATAGATTTGGCGCCCTACACGATCTACTATCAGCCCCGCACTGCCATCAACTCACAAGCACTAGCCGACTTCCTCGTCGACTGGGCCGAGACCCAGTACCTGCCGCCAGCGCCCGACTCCACCCATTGGCGGATGCATTTCGACGGCTCCAAGATGCGCACCGGCTTGGGAGTCGGCGTTGTCCTCACCTCTCCTAAAGGCGACAAGCTCCAGTATGCACTGCAGATCCATTTCGCCGCCTCCAACAACGTTGCTGAATACGAGGCGCTCATTCACGGGCTCCGGCTTGCCAAAGAGCTTGGCATTCGCCGGATCCTGTGTTATGGCGACTCCGACTTGGTGGTCCAGCAATCATCTGGCAACTGGGATGCCAAGGGCACAAACATGGCAAGCTACCGCTTCCTCGTGCAGCAACTCAACGGATATTTCGAGGGGTGCGAGTTCCTCCACGTGCCAAGAAACGACAACAGCCTAGCAGATACTTTGGCACGAATCAGCTCCACTTGCCAAGCAATACCATCTGGCGTCGCTCTTCAGCGCCTCCTCAAGCCGTCCATCAAGCCTTCACCAGAGTCAGACTCCATTTTTGTGCCGGCTCCTCCAAAAGAAGTCGGATCCGGCTCCAAAGCCCAAGCAGACGGCACAAAAACCCTTGCAGATGACTCCAAGAACGCCGTAGTCAAAGCCGGCCCGGGGACTTCAGAACTCGGCCCGGGGACTGCGGCGACCAGAGAAAAGACTCCAGAACTCGGCCCGGGGACTGCACCAGTCGGCCCGGGGACTTCATTGATCCAGCAAGGGGCCGCGGACTACAGCCCGCCGCCTCCCAGCCCATCCGCCCTCGTCCAAGTCGCGGTTCTGGCAGTCGAAGAGATAGCAGCACCCTCATGGGCCCAGCCCATCCTCAAATTCTTGGTGAACAAGGAGCTACCAATTGCCGAAACCGTGGCTCGGCAAATACAACGCCGAGCGGCAGCA
The DNA here is from genome assembly GCA_032464435.1 of Aegilops umbellulata. Classification (NCBI taxonomy): domain Eukaryota; kingdom Viridiplantae; phylum Streptophyta; class Magnoliopsida; order Poales; family Poaceae; genus Aegilops; species Aegilops umbellulata. The sequence goes on from CP136058.1 coordinate 354,925,371, forward strand.
TACACCATAATCAACAGAGAGCTGGTCAGGCGTAGCGTCACTGGTGTTTACCAGCGCTGCGTCGAGACGGAGCAAGGCCAAGCAATTCTCAGAGACATCCATCAAGGCGAGTGCGGCCACCATGCGGCTTCGAGGGCACTCGTCGCCAAAGCTTTCCGGCATGGTTTCTTCTGGCCGACTGCCCTCGAAGAGGCCAAAGAGTTGGTACAGAAATGCAAGGGGTGCCAGAAGTTCCGCTCCAAGCCGCATCAGCTAGCTTCAGCACTCAAGACTATCCCCATCGCCTGGCCCTTTGCACTTTGGGGCCTGGATATGGTGGGACCCTTAAAGACGGCACAAGGCGGCCTAACTCACCTACTTGTCGTGGTGGACAAGTTCACCAAGTGGATAGAAGTGAAGCCCATTAAGAAGTTGAATGGTTCGACTGCCGTGACTTTCATCTCAGACATCACGATTCGGTATGGCATACCGCACAGCATCATCACCGACAATGGCATCAACTTTGCCAAAGGCGCTTTGGCCCGTTTCTGCACGACGCAGGGCATCCGACTGGACTTAGCGTCCGTTGCCCATCCGCAGTCAAACGGCCAGGTGGAGCGGGCGAATGGCCTCATCCTGACCGGCATCAAGCCTCGGTTGGTCGAACCACTGGAGCGTTCGGCCAGCTGTTGGCTTGACGAGTTGCCAGCCGTTCTCTGGAGTCTGCGCACGACCCCAAACAAGTCAACCGGCTTCACACCCTTCTTCCTCGTCTATGGTGCTGAAGCCGTCATCCCAACAGATATAGAGTTCGACTCCCCACGAGTCACGATGTACACCGTGGAGGAAGCAGAAGAAGCACGACAAGATGGCGTCGATCTGCTGGAAGAGGGACGGCTGTTGGCACTCAGCCGGTCCAGCATCTACCAGCAGAGACTACGTCGCTACTACAACATGAAGGTCAGGCCGAGATCTTTCCAAGAGCGTGACCTTGTGCTCCGGCTAATCCAGCGAACAGCCGGCCAGCACAAGTTGTCAGCACCTTGGGAAGGCCCCTTCATCATCGGCAAGGTGCTAGGCAACGACTCCTACTACCTGATCGACGCTCAGAAGCCCCGAGCACGCAAGAGGGACGACTCTGCCAAAGAGACGGAGCGACCATGGAACACAAATCTTCTTCTAAGATTTTACAGTTGATGCAGTATGTACCATGCTACCCCTTTGTATTGAAGTACCAAGACTCTGGGCCCCCCGAGACGGAATCGGGGACTGCCCCTTTTGTTATCTGTATGATAAGTATTATGCTTCCGAGTATGCTACTCTTTGTTATGCCGCTTGGCACCGGTCTCGACTAGTCGGCCCGGGGACTCGCCGTCTCGCGCTATGAAAACGCTTCCTGCAGTCGGACAAATAGTGTGTGGCGCCTAAGCCGACTCCTGTCAGAAGCCACAGCTTGCAGAGTGTCTGTCTGGTGGGCAGGAGTAAGGAAGAATGGGCGCCCACATGAAAAATGGCTAAGGACTCAAAGCATAAAGCATAGCTCGAGCCGGCTTTCCAGCCGTTCCTCGCAGAACCGACTCCGAGTAGTCGGCTTCTTGTTTTCCATCCAACTTGCTAAGAAAACTCTAGAATGGCTAAGTACTTGCCTTCCCAAAAGTAGCCAAGTATTTGATCTAGCGGCAGTCCGCGAAGTGGCTGTCCGACTGGCAAAGACGGCGTCCAAGGGAAGGCGGTAAAGGGAAAAAGCCAAAAGAGCAATAAGCAAGAAATGATAGAACCTAGATAAATATTTACATCACAAAGGCCATTGGCCGAATCCTCGAACGGAAGTTCAAAATACACCCGGCGGGTGGAATTGTGCGAATTAACAAAGTTCTTCGAGAAACTACTAAGCAGATAAATAAGACAAGGCAGCGGCCTATGAAGCAGCAGACGGGTTTGGAGGCTCGGAGGAGATGGCGGTGTCGGACGTTGGGGCGGCTGGCTGGGCAGACTCGGCTTGATCACCTCCAGCGGCAGTCGGCGTAGTTGCGCGCGGCTCGTTGTTGGAGGCACGGTCAAGCTGAGGCTGATCGCCCGCTCCGGCTTCTGGCGCCTCCATCTCGTCTCTGGCCTCCACCTCGTCTCCCTCCTCGGCATTGGAGCCGATCACCTCCACCGAGTCCTCGCCGTAGTTCGGGTTCATCCCAAACCACTCCGGCAGCGCCTCCTCGCCGTTGTCAGCTCGCTCAGGAACGAAGACATTGGTGTCGACGTACTCGACGATCCCCATGGCACGCTTGACAAAGTCGTCCTCCATGGCTGCCAGCTCCGGCTAGGCCTTGGCCCGGAGCGTGGCCAGCTGGTCCAGGCTCAGGTCTGGATACCACGCCTTGACGAACTCCAAGGCCCGACGCGCTCCGGCACGTGCCGAGGAGCCTTTCCAAGCCTCCAGACGGCCTGCTGCGACCTCCAGCCAGTCGGCAGTCCGGCTGGGAGTGCGCAAAATCGGCATCTCTGGCCACAAGGCAGCAATCACCTAGGCGCCGACACGTTGAAGCCGGCGCAGCATCCGGTGAGCCGGTCGCAGGTGAGCCTCGATGCTCAGAAGCTGTTCATCAAGAGTCCGGGGGGCGTTGGCAGCAACCTCCTCGCCGTCCGCCCTCCGCGCCTCGCGACCGGCCTCGATGGCTTGAACGGTAGTTTGCGAATGGCCCGGGAAGAAGTCTACCGAGATGAAAAAATAAGAAAATCAGAAAAAGCAAGAGTCGGCACGACGCACAGTCGATGGCTCAAAGAAAGCGAGTAAAAGAAAACTTACCATCAACGATATCCTCAACCTCATGGAAGCCGGAGGTCAGCATCGCCTCCTTATTGGTCCAGGAGGAGCGTTCGGCTTCGAACTCGGCTTGGAGTTCAGTCTCTCTCTCCTTCGCCTCCTCCTGCGCCTTCTTGAGCAGCTCCTTCTGCTCCGCCAGCTGTGCAGCCAGCAGGTCGCGCTCCGTGACGAGCTTGCTGCATTCCGCCTCCTTGGCGCGCAAGGCGGTGTTGGCTTCGCCCAGCTGCTGCTGAAGAACGGCATTGGCCTCTGAAGAAAGAAGAAAAATGACGCAAGTCGTCAGAGAAGCTCGCCAAGAAGATCCGGCCCGACTGCGCAGCAGTCGGCCCGAATCTCGGGGACTACAGCCCGCGGGTGCGCCAGTGCGCCCCCGCGAAGAAGGAAACTCACTCCAGCTCTCCGACAAGTCGGCAGTCCGCTTGCCCAGCTCTTCAACATTACGGTTGAAGACGGTGACTCAGAGGTTGTGGTAGTCCTACGATAAGCATTTCAAACAAGAATAAGCACTCAGAGCTCACCAATAGAGTTCCGACCCGCCTGCTCAGCAGCCGGCCCGGAACTGGGGACTACACCCAGTGGGTGCGCTGGCGCGCCCCCACATAGAAGAGCAAGAAAAAACAAAGTCGGAAGCAACATACCCGGATGGCCGCTTGCGACGCCAGATGCGCCTCGGTGCAGTTCTGGACGGCGTCACTTTCGGCTCACAGCTTCGCCTGGACGTCCAGGAGCGCCTGGTTCAGCGGGCCTGTGCCGCCTCCTCGCATCCACCCGACGGGCGCAGCGCTCATCACCTCGACGTCTGGCACGGCCGAGCTGGCTGCTCCGGTCTCCAGAGGGCGCGGCGCTGAAGTCGCCTTCTCTAGTCGTCGGCGCGTTGGCGAGGCGACTTGGAGAAGCAAATTCACCATGGCTTCGTCCGTAGTCGGCGGCACCGGCGGGTCCGCCGGCTATTCATCTCTCGCGCTTCCCGATGGCGGCGGGGGCGATGGTGGCGGCACCACTGTGTCCGGCCCGGGGATCTCGCTGCCCTCCCTCTCCATGATGGGGTGCTCCCCGCCGACTTCCCCAGATTGCTCCATATAATCCGGAGGCTGCGCGGAGTTCAATGGGACGACGAGCAGCGCCGAATGGCGGTGCGCGGCTTCTTCGGCCCGCTGTTTGGCCACGGCGGCGGCTTCGTCTCCCTCCAGCTCCTTCTGGGTGGAGGCGGCCGCCTTCTCGGCCTCCGCCTTCTCCCGACGGGCGGCTTCGTCCTCGTCGCGCTTCTCCCGCACGTTCCGCTCCGTCGCTTCCCGGAGGTCGGTAGCAGGGTCAATACGCCGAGTCGTGGCCGACGACTCTACCGAGCCCCTGATGGAGGCGGCGACGACCCTCCCAAGGGTCAGAGGAGCTCTGGAACAGGGAAGACATGTAAGGACCCGGACAAAAAACTACGAGAAGATAAAACAGGACGAAGAAATAGAAACGCTTACCCAGAGGATAGCGGTGGCTTCTTCACTTCCTTACGGAAGCGTTGGGCCCTCACGACCGCCGCTTCCCGCTTGGTCGCGGCGGCCGCCCCCTTAAACTTCTTCTCCCGGCCTCCGAGGGAACTCGGCCCGGCACGGCGCTTCCTCGCACCATCTAGCCTCGATTGATGGCGCGGGGCGACTTCCCCATCTTCGACGGCGGGCCAGTCGGCGAAGGTGGCCGAGGGCCTGAGGCCGCCTTCCTCTCCTTCGCCGCCTCCTTCGGCGTCGGCGTCCATCGCCGCTGCCCCCAGGTCGGGGTCGTCGATGTCGCTCTCCGCTCGATCGGGGGCGAACTGGCGGGCCGGCCCCGCGGCGCCGGCCGAGGGCTGGATGAGAGGGTTCTGATTCAAAAAATAAAGATCAGGAGTCGGATTCGGCTGCAAAAAAGAAGAAGAATAATAACAACTTACCACTGGCGGAGGGTTGGCGCGCGAGTACGGCTCCATGCCGAACTGCCAATCCTCCGAGAGGCCGCAGTTCGCGATGTAGTTCACCGTGTTCGCTACCTCCGCGTGGGGCATGTCCTTTGTGCACATCCGACTGGGGTCCCGGTGGCCGCTCATCTGACAAATCAGATGAGGCCGGCTTTGGAGCGGGAGGACTCGGCGCGCCACGAAGGCGGCCAGCAAGTCGGCCCCAGTCAGACCGGCCGACTGCGTCAGCACTCGAAGTCGCGCCACGGCGGCGGCTCCAGCCGGAGTCAGCGTCTTGGCGCGGTAGGACCAGCTGGGCTGCCTCCCAGCCGGCGCGCCGGCTTCGTAAGCCGGCAGATTAACACAGTCGCCGTCTGGGGCGACGTTCTTCGCATAGAAGTAAGAGCGCTGCCACATCTTCACCGACTTGATCAGTTGGATGGCGGGGAACGGGTTGTCGGCCGTCGTCCTCCGTATCGCAATGAAGGTGCCGCACTGGGCTGGCACGCCGGCGACATGCGTGCCGAGCTTGGACTGAAAGAACTCTCCCCACAGCACGATGGTGGGGAGAACGCCGAGGAAGACCTCGCACAAAGCGGTGAAGGCCGCCAGCAGTACCACCGTGTTTGGGGTGAGGTGGTCCGGCTGGAGGCCATGGAACTCCAAGAACGAGCGGAAGAACCCGCTCGCCGGCAGCCCCAGGCCGCGCATGAGGTGGTAGCGGAACACGAGCTGCTCGCCCTCGTCCGGCGCCGGCGTCACCTCCTTAGATGGCGGAGCGCGGGCCTGCACGAGGTGCGCGCCGGGGAGACGATGCGTCTTGCGGAGGAAGTCGATGATGTCGTCGTCAATCTCAGAGCCGTCCCACACGCCGGAGCGAACGGCGGCGGGCACGGCGGCAGAAGATGAGCTCATCGCTGCAAGCGGGGCGCAGTTCGGCGCAGCAGCGGTGGGGGAAAGAAGAAAGAAGAAAGAGCGGAGGGAAACAAAGGAGATCGGGCGCGCGTGCTTCGCCGCCCCGCTCCCTCCGCCTACTTATAGACCGGCGGGCTGAGAAGCCGAGGGTGCGTCATGGGATTAACTGTGCCCACGCCCCCACGACCCCCACGATTTACCACACAAGTTACTGCGCGCATTTACTGCACCGGAAACCCAACCGCCCGCACGGCCACAATGGATCCGTTCGAAGGCCGAGGCGCGGTAATGGCGGGCCCCACCCGCGGGCCTGTCCGGTCGCGCGCGTGGGCTGGCAGACTGGCCCGGCCACGTGGCGCCCCCCGGCAGGTCCGCGGCGGGCGGCGGCCGTGTAGCTTATCAAGCACGCCGTCTGAATCCCGCCACGACTTTCAAACTCTCTAAAGAACAAGACGACCTTCGACAAGTCCGGCTTCCTATAGTCGGCTCGTCGGAGACAGCCTGAGCAAAGATCACCTCCCAATGATCGTCTCGGAGGAAGGCGGCAGGCAAGCCTCAGATCTAACCACTCGAAGGAAGAAACTGTTGAGGCCCCTCGACATGTCTCCCTCGGCGCCTCACCAGCTTCGGGGACTACTGTCGGAGTAATGGGCCACGTGTAGGCTAACCCGAGACCCAGAACCTTTCAAGACATCGGGGCAGGCTTCGCCCCTCAAGGATCCCAAGACGAAGAGGAGACTCTGGGAGTCGGCTGTGGCATCACCGACTACCCACTCACGGCCGAATCCCAGAGTCGGCTACGGCATAAGCCGACTCCCAATTAGTGACTCCAGGGAAGCCGACTATGGGGAGTCGGCCCGCGACTTCACCGCCCTCTGCCTTCGAGAAGAAGGACGAGACCGGGGATGGCCGGAGTACGGCCCTCCCCTACCCTGATTACCAAGGGCAGGTATGGCTACAGTACGTCGTACCAGAGGAGATCTCCGTCCGGCGTGGCACTGTTGCCATACTAGCCCTGACGTCCACCCCAGCGGCAAAACCCTATTCCCACGTTGGCCCGCACATACGGCCTATAGACGGCGGGTCCCGCTAGTCAGCGAGGGGGGGGGGGGAAGAAAGACGGCGAGAGCACCCGAAGACGGACCTCGTGGGAGTCGGCCTCCGGGAGTCGGCCCGCTCCTCCCACGGGCCCCGCACGCTATTAACCAGATAAGACGGGGAGTGGCGACAGTGATCGCCCGCCAGGCGGCGGCACCGTTGCCACGACCCCACGACCAAGCCAACGTCATCAAAGGCGCGGCTACAGTGACCAGGTCAGTCGTCGGGGCCCACCAGCGGCGGGCCACAGGAGTCGGCGGAGAAGACGGCGACCTAACAGATAGACGGCTGGGACTCATGCCCAGCCAGATTACCATTGTACCCCCGGGGGGAAGGCCTATATAAACCCCCTGGAGCACCCATGCAAAGGGTTCGATCCTTTTAGCACTAGACCAGAAACATAAGAGGGAGAGAGCTAGCCTTGCCCTCTCCTACCTCCAGAACACATCTCGAGGAGCAACTTTGTACACATATCACCATAGTGATCATGCGGAGACCCCGCAGAGCAGCAGTAGGGGTATTATCTCCTCGGAGAGCCCTGAAGCTGGGTAAGATTGGCCGGCGTGCATGTCTACGCCTCATCCCGCTTCCAGGCACCGGCGACGTTCTACTCGCTCCCACCATGATAAGCCATCCTTTGGCATATGTCACATCCAACCCCCGACAATCTACCTGGTATCATTAGTTTTGAATCCATCCACTCATTTGCTACCATCAGTCTTGATTTTTGCATGCACCCCTTAGGCCTTACAAAATCTAACTATATTCTTTATTATGCATGTCAGATATTGTACACAATCGTACTGAACATGTAGAGAAAAAGAGAAGACCATTGCATGTGAATATAATGTCATGCAGACGCCGCTCCATGGTGGGCGAAGTGCCCCCCTCCTGCATTTCCAGATTGTATTCCAGAGGAAGATAACTGTTCAGATGGAGATTCAGAAGGAGCCGACCACGCCTGTTTACCACCTGAGGTGTTTGCTCTAACCTGGCATGCTGATGTTGGTCATATCATGCATATGGCGCCTTGCATTGCTTACTGTCGGTGTACAAAAAGGGGGGTACACTTTTTGTACCCCTATAACTGTGCACGGGCAGTCTGAGCCACGAGCGCCGCCACACCAAGCATGGCAAGGGAGGTAAGCCAAGGTAAGGCCGAAGATGAAGGGAAGCAAAACGACGCCAGGACCACAAAGAGAAAAGGGGACAGAGCAGACCCCCCCCCGGCAAGATCTTGCCGGGGGGCAGCTTTAGCTAACCCGGCAAGACCCTTGCCGTGGATGATAGCAGGGGCCGCGGCAAGACCCTTGCCGGGGCCGCGGCAAGACCCTTGCCGGGGCCGCAACAAGGCCCTTGCCAAGGACGTCGTGGGGCCACCATCAGGCCCATGCCAGTCGCGCACCCCCACCGCCGTTCGCATACAGCTGCCGACCCAACCAGTTGGGTAGACACCTACGTGGCGGCGCGCAGATCTTCGTGGAGACCCACCACTGCGCCACCTCAGCTGCCTGCCTGCCTACATGGCACCGCAGACACCGCTGGCCAGGGCGCGTGTCAACGCAAGAGGGAGCGGCGACAGACGAGACGGGGCTCTCCCCCGCCCCCGATAAAGCAAGGACACCTAAGCAAGGCACATTAAATGCGCCTTGTCATGTAATGCGAAGGATAACCTCGCACTACTGTACCATTTCCACCTCATGTGTGCCACTGTGGCAACCCCTTCCTATAAAAGGAGGCCCAAGGCGACCAGGAGGGGGATTCAGCCTTTTGGAGCTCTCGACGCCCCCATAGCTAGCTCAGAAACCCAGATATACAATCCACCAAAGCAGGAGTAGGGTTTTACGCATCCTTGCGGCCCGAACCTGGGTAAAGGAACCGTGTGCTATCTGTTTGATCCGCTCTTTTCACAACCCCGCGCCCCGCAACCATAGTAGGGATTCCTGTGATCCCATAGGTGTCGTTTCCCACCGACATCGTTGGCGCGCCAGGTAGGAGGGGCGCAGTTGTGAGAATCGGCTTTAGCAGTTGGTTCGACGCTTCTTCATCTTCGTGGCCCTCGAAGAAGAAAGAAGGCCAGAAGGTCGACGCTCGAGCGACCGCAAAAAGAAGCTAAGTTGCACCGAACACTTGTATTGTGCTACCTTTCTTATTTGAGGTTATTCCCCCCGGAGATGTTCGCTTTGTATGAAAAAACCTGCACGCCAGGGGGCTTTGCCACGATCGGCAATGCCCTTTCCCTGTTTCAAGTCCACTCAAAAGCTCAAGCGGCTGCGTCGAAAGTGGCAGAGTAGCCTTCCGCGACCAACGACGCCCTCGATCTAGAAATAAAGATGACAACACATAGATCTTTGCGTTATGCCTAGCTAGGGGCGTAAAACGATATCGCTTGTTAGGAGGCAACCCAATGAATAAAATTAATTTTTGTATTTTTCTTTCTGTTCTTGAGTGTTTGCACAATTATGCTACTATTATGATTGTGTCTTCTATGTTTTAATTAGTGTTTGTGCCAAGCAAAGCTTTTGGGATCATGTTGGGTGATAGTTGCTTTCATCTTGCTGAAAAACAGAAACTTTTGCACCCATGAAAACAATTCTCATTTTTAAAAGAAGCGCGATAAAATACTGATTCTTTTTGCAAAAGATCGATATACAAATTTCCCACGTTTACCTATTTTTTCAGAAGTTTTTTAGTTATACAAGTATTGAAAGTTTTCAGATTGCTACAGACTGTTCTGTTGTTGACAGATTCTGTTTTCTTTGCGTTGTGTGCTTATTGATGAATCCATGGACTCTTTGGGGGGGGGGGTGGGGGGTTGAGCCATAGCAAAGTTGGAATACAGTAGATATAATGCAAAAATAAAATATGAGTGGGTTTGCAACAGTACTTATAGTAGTGATTTGCTTTCTTATACTAACGGATGTCACGAAGGTTTTGTTGAGTTTTGTGTGATTGAAGTTTTCAAGTTTTGGGTGAGATCTCGATGGATGAAGGAATAAGGAGTAAGAAGAGCCTACGCTTGGGGATGCCCAGGGAATCCCAAGCTATTATCTAAACAGAAGCAAGCAACTAAGCTTGGGGATGCCCGAGTGGGATCCCCTCTTTCTTCTAATGACCATCGGTATTTTACTTGGAGGTATATTTTTATTCGTCGCATATCATGAGTTTTGCTTGGAGCGTCTTCTATGATATGAGTCTTTGCTTGTTTTTATTTTTATTTTTAGTCTTTAATCCTTGCTGGACACACCTATTTGAGAGAGCCAAAATTATGCTATGACTTGTTAGAATTGCTCTCTATGCTTCACTTAAATATTTTTGAGCTATGGAATTGCTCTAGTGCTTCACTTATATATATTTTTAGCACGGTGTGCTTTAATACTTTTGAAGAAATGCTCTCATGATTCACTTAGATGTATTTGAGAGTTAGTAATTCTTTTTAAGAAATTCTCTCTTGCTTCACTTAAATTATTTTGAGAGAAGAAATTTTTTATGCTCATGTTCTTCACTTATATTTGTATGAGCTATCAAAAGCAACATATGAAATTAGTCCCAAAGTTATAGATATTCAAGAGGGATATAATAAAAACTTTCATGAAGATCACTGAACAAAATAAACTTGATTCCTTGTAATAGTTTTGCAATATGATGATATAATATGCGAGTCATGTTTATGAGTAATTATGCTTTAGTAAGAATCTTGGTGTTAAGGTTTGTGATTCCCTATGTAAGCACAAAAGTCAATAGTTATGCTATGAAATTACATCTTACTTGTGGTGCATTATTAGTTATGCTTAATGCTCGCTTATGAGATTTTTCGTTTATTGGTTGGATGCTTCTTAATCTTTTGCTAGCCTTCATTTGCACTAAGTATGATCACTACTTGTGCATCCAAAATACTTAAACCATTTTTGCCATATGAGTTCACTATACCTACCTATATGCGGTATTGTTTTTCCGTTCTAAGAAAATTTGTGTGTGCCATCTCTAATGTTCAAAATATTTTTTCTTCTTTGTGTGCTCATACTGCTCATGAAACGGTAGGGGGTAGCTGATATATTTCCATGCTAGATGTGTTATTCTCAAGATGATTGTTTATTCTCTTGTCATTGCACGAGAGTACGACAAAGGTATTAGGGATGCCTAGTCCCGAAATGAAAAATGAATTTACTTTATGTTGTCAAATAATAAATTCCTTGGAAAGTGTTGGTATGGAAGGCACCCGTGGATATGGCTAGACATGGAAAGTGAAAGTATGGTGGAAAAAGGAATAACCTTTATTTTCTCTTTGGGAATTGCCTATGATATATCTAGCATGGAAAGTATTGGGAACTACTCGATCGTTTTTGTTGACCGGAAAAGCATGCCACCCAAAATATTTTTATCTTTACCTGTTTTGCTTTAGGCTCTAGCGCCTCTACAAATCCCTACTTCCCTCCGCGAAGGGCCTTTCTATTTACTTTATGCAATATTTATTTTGAGTCTCCATCTTCTCTTTAAAGCACCAACTAAGGGGCACTATGATCGTACTTGAGCATTGGGTGTTGCTAATATGCGAGTATGTTTCATGAATGGATCAATGACTGAGCATAATAGGCTAGGGATAACTTATTTAGTGTTGATATTTTGAAAGACATGGTTGCTTGTTGATGTGCTTGAGTATTTAAATCTTCATGTCAAAACTAGACTATTGCCTTGAATCATATAAAAGTCCAAATATCCATGCTATAAAGAAAAGAATATGTGATGAACATGTTACGCAGCATTCCACATCAAAAATTCTGGTTTTATCATTTACCTACTCGACGACGAGTATGAATTAAACTTGGGGATGTTGATACGTCTCTAATGTATGAATAATTTTTTATTGTTCCATGCTGTTATATTATCATCCTTGGATGTTTTCAATCATTTTATAGCAACTTTATATCATTTTCTGGGACTATGACATAGTGCCCAGTGCCAGTTGTTGTTTTTTTCGCTTATTTTTTACTTTACAGAAAATCAATACCAAACGGAGTCCAAACGCAGCGAAACATTTTGGAGAATTTTTCTGGACCAGAAGACACAAGATGGGTTGAAGAAGTACTAGAGGGGTGCTCTAAGGGGGGTACAACCCACCTGGGCGTGCCTGGGGGCCCAGGCGCACCCTGGTGGGTTGTGCCCACCTCGGTGGCCTCCCGCACCGCCTCTTTGCTCTATAAATACCCCAATATTCTAGAAACCCTAGGGGAGTCACAAAAATCAATTCCAGCCGCCGCAAGTTCTAGAACCACCAGATCCAATCTACACACCATCATGGAGGGGTTCATCATCCTCATTCGTGCCTCTGTGTTGATGCCTGAGTAGTTCATTGTAGACCTACATGTCCGTAGTTAGTAGCTAGATGGCTTCCTCCCTCTCTTTTGATTCTCAATACAATGGTCTCTTGGAGATCTATTTGATGCAAATGTTTTGGCGGTGTGTTTGTTGGGATCCGATGAACTTTGAGTTTATGATTAGATCTATGTTTTTATCCATGGAAGTTATTTGAGTCTTTAGATCTCTTATATGCATGATTACTTATAGCCTCACATTTCTTCTTTGAATCTTTGGTTTAGTTAGGCCAAGTAGATCGATTTTTCTTGCCATGGGAAGAGGTGCTTTGTGATGGGTTCGATCTTACGGTGCTTGATCCCAGTGATAGAATGGGAGGCGACACATATGTATCGTTGCTATTAAGGATAACAAGATGGGGTCAATTTCTACATAAATAGATCTTGTCTACATCATGTCATCGTTCTTATTGGATTACTCCGTTTCTCCATGAACTTAATACACTAGATGCATGCTGGATAGCGGTCGATGTGTGGAGTAATAGTAGTAGATGCATGTAGGAGTTGGTCTACTAATCTTGGACGTGATGCCTATATAATGATCATTGCCTAGATATCGCCATGATTATTTGAAGTTCTATCATTTGCCCAACAGTAACTTGTTTACCCACGGTATGCTATTTTTCTCTAGAGAAGCCACTAGTGAAATGTACGACCCCCAGGTCTCTTCTTTATCACATTTGCCTTCGAGATCTATTTCTATTCGCTTTTACTTTCAGATCTATATTTCCAAAAACCCAAAACACCTTGCTGCACTTTATTTTATTTTGCATTTATTCGCGATCTATTTATCCAATCTATTATATTTTTATCCCATCGACTTGACATTTTCTGGCACCGTTACCCGAAAGGGATTGACAACCCCTTTAACACGTCGGGTTGCAAGTATTTGTTATTTGTGTGCAGCTACCATTTACGTAGTGTTGTGTGATTCTCCTACTGGTTCGATAACCTTGGTCTCATCACTGAGGGATATACCTACCATTGTTGTGCTGCATCATCCCTTCCTCTTTGTGGAAATACCGACGTAGTTCAAGCCGGATCAAGGCAGTGGTTATCCTAGGACATTCACGTGTGACGCTTCCATCTGTGGCCCACGAGGCCATCGTCAATGCATGCATCACTTTGACCTACATCGAGAGAGGTTAATTAATTTCACCATCAAGGAGGATTCTTTTTGGGTTGTATTACGGTAGGAGCATATAGTATGCGTCAAAGAGGGGGAAGGGGACCATCATATGTGTACGCTTCATGAACCTCACTCTGTGTGGGGACTTAACAGTTTTCGAGGAATGTGCCACATCAAAATTGTGCATTTTGGGTATTCAACATATGTTTGGCCCACATGCACCCACTTAAGCGGTTATCAGCGATATCGATGCTTTCCATCTTTGGGCCCGCTTGGTCCATCACTACTTTGCCTGACAACGAGAGAGGTTGTCGACGTTCTGGGAACGGGGGTCCCCAGACTTGCCTGCCTGCGGCCCACAGCGTGGCCAAGCAGCAGGCCGTACGTCCCATCTTCGTCAACAAGGCACCCAAGACCCCCGCGAGAGTCCAACCCTCGCGAGACGGACGACGCAAGATCTCCTCTGGAGTGGCCTAGCCAGGCAGGTTCACGAGGAGTGGAGATATCAAGGCAAGGAAAACCTCACGAGGCTCTCGTGACATGAGCCATGACGAACGATACCAGGAGGGTGCCAGGCGGGCGCCGGTGCACGCAGCGTCCTTATTTCCTCTTTGGTGCTAAGGAGGCCAGTGCGGGTGAAGAGTACCGAGGCATCAGGCAAAGGTTGCCATATTGGTGCAATGAGACCAAGACCAGGAGGACGGAAAGGCGGAGGTCATGGTGGAGCCCAAGACGGCGTCACCCTAGGGCTTTTCGCAGGCGAAGACCGCTTTTGTCCAGATAGCTTGTACTAGTTGTCCCCCTTCAAATTTGCCCGCCGTTGTTGGCTCCCTTCCCGCTCGATATTTGGGAAGAGGACCAGGGCGTCTATAAATAGGACTAGCCACCACAGTAGGAGGGAACGGATCCTGAACCAGTTTAGATCATCCTCAACTATACAAGCACAAGAACACCTCAACCTGAGGAGGCTGTTCTTCCCTTGTACTGTTCATCATCAGCCCAAGAGGCAATCCAGCACCACCACACTGGAGTAGGGTATTACACCACAACAGTGGCCCGAACCAGTATAAACCCCGTGTCTTTCTGTGTTGCGAGTTTGTCGAGTTCGTCTGCAAGATCTTAGCAAGCTAGAGCGTAGATCGGTAGGAGGGAGAGACTTCGCGCGCACCCCAGTGTTCAAACCTTAAGGGTTTGCCGGAACCCCACATCCGACATTTGGCGCGCTAGATAGGGGTGCGCCATAGTTTCCCTTCCATCAGTTCGTTGTTCCATCTCTCCGGCGTTTCCATGGCGGACGCTCACCGTGCTCAAGCTGAGCGTCGGGCTGCCCTCTCCGCCCGTTTCGCTTAGACGGCTCCCGTAGGCGGGCCACCTCGTCGTTCTTCGTCTCCCGCCGCCAACGCTGCCACCGGCCTGGCGGGGAATGAGCAGCAGGCGTCGTCGCTGCATCCTTCGGTCCGGCAAGACGGACGCACCGCTACTCCATCACTTACCCCTACTGGTTCTTCATCTCACGTGCACCGCGCTCCCATGGAGGCATGGGCCGCGCTCATCGCGGCGAACGAGCTCCTGCGTTACCGCCCCGTCGACGACCTCTATGAGGAGTGGCTCGACCGCGTCGCCGAGCTCGTCCGTGCCGCAGGGGGCTCGCCGGCGCCGTCCCACTCTCTGCCTCCCCCTCAACCAGCTACGAGCGATGGGGCTCATTGCATGCCTCCACCACCTCAACCCCAAGACGGTGCCTTGGCACCAAGGCGCGCGCCTCCGCGGCATGATCCACCGCGCCCGGCGCCCACGCGTGAAGAAAGAAGCTGCCAAGAAATCCCGCGGCCGCGAGAAGCTGCGCCGGCGCTCCCCGCGTCACCTCGTCAAGACCGCGTACCGCCTGCAGTGGCACAGCGCGGACCTCGCCAAGACCAAGCTCCACCTCAGAAGCGGCTCCGGCAACCACGGCCGGCTGCTGTGCCTTCACCCCCGAACTGCGTAGCGTCACCTGGCCAGGCAAGTTCAAGCCAGATCTGCCTCCTTGCTATGACGGCACCGCCGACCTCGCGGAGTTCCTGCAGGTCTATGTGCTGAGCATCGACATGGCCAACAGCGACGAAAAAGTCATGGCGAACTGGTTTCCCATGGCTCTCAAGGATGGGGCTCGCTCCTGGCTCCTGAACCTGCAGCACAGCTTGATCTCCTCCTGGGACGAGATGCGCGACCGCTTCGTCGCCAACTTCCAGGGCACTCGCGACCGCCCATCGGCCGCGGATGATCTACGCCGCATCAAGCAACAACCAGGAGAGACCCTCCAGAAGTACATCTAGCGCTTCAACAACACCCGCCTCAAGATCCCCAAGGTCACAGACGAAGCCATCATCTCCGTGTTCTCAGACGGCGTCCGTGACGTCAAGATGAAGGAAGAGCTCGCTATCCACGAGGAGCTTTGCACATCTCAGGAGCTGTTCAACCTGGCGACCAAGTGCGCAAGAGCTGAGGAGGGGTGCCTCTCTCTCCTTGAGCTGCCAGCTGCAGGAGAGGAGGAGAAGAAGGACAAGGCCAAGGACGTGAAGCGCAAAGAGGCAGTAGTGCTCGCAGCGGAGCCCGACACCAAGCGATGCAGAGATCAGCCCGAGTCATCCAAGAACGGTTGACCGTTCTGCGCCTTCCACAACCTGAACACCCACAACACCAGGAATTGCCAAGAGCTCAGAGCCATACGGGAAGGATGCTACGGTCGACGCCCCGAGCGCAACGACCGGGGCTACGGCCGCGGAGGAGGACGTGGAGGCGGACGCTGGGATGACCGTGGCCCGTGCCAGGAGTGTGGCGACCGGCCACGTGAGGACCACTGGCAGGACCAACCTTGCGAGGGCACCTAGAGGGACCTGCCTCGTGAGGATCGCCCCCAGGGCAACGCCGGTCTTCCCCCGCTGCCGCCACCAAGAAGGAACGACGACCACCACCAGGACGAGGGGGCTGGGGGCTTCCAGGAGCCGCATGCGATCGCCTGCATCTTGGGCGGTGCCCAGGCCCCAGCCTCTCAGCGCATCTTCAAACAGTTCGCTTGCGAGGTGAATGCGGTGCTCCCCAAGCTCGAGGCAACGCGCCCGCTCAGGTGGTCCCAATGTGCCATCACCTTCAAATCGGCAGACCAGCTCAAGTGCGCAGCCACCACTGGCGCCCTCCCTATGCTGTGCTCCCCAGTCATCAACAATGTGCAAGTCACCAAGACTCTCATCGACGGCGGCGCAGGGCTCAACGTCCTATCCGTCGACACATTCGACAACCTCCATGTGCCATATGAGCAAATCCAGCCAACCAAGCCTTTCTCAGGAGAGACCGACGGTTCCACCACACCGATAGGGCAGGTCCGCCTGCCTGTCACCTTTAGGGAGCACAAGAACTAACGCACCAAGCTCATCGACTTCGACATCGCACACATCCGCTTGCCGTACAATGCCATCCTCGGGTATCCAGCCCTGGCCAAGTTCATGGCAGTCACTCATCACGGCTACAATGTTCTTAAGATGCCAGGAAGCGGAGGAATCATCACAGTCCCGTGTGAAGAGAGGGATGCGGTGTGCTCCCTTGAGCGCGCCTTTCAAGACGCAGCAATCGACAATCCCGACAGCAGAAGTGAAGGCCCTCCGGAGACCATCCCCAAGAAGAAGATGTTGCACCGCACAGGACCCCAAGAAGATGGCGTCGCGGGAGGAGCCTCGTCAGGATCAGCGCCCGCTCCAGGGGCGCCTCTCTCCACCGCATTGGAAAGCGCGCCCGACGCCCTCCTCGGGTAGGGCTCGGGGGCTCTCCGACCATGCCAACCTGACGAGGGAGGCGCTTGGGCACCACTTGGAAGCGTGCCTCACGGCACAGTTTCCTCAGGAGAGCACAGGGCAAGGAGTGCCCACCACCCAGGAGTTCATCACCAAGACCACCCAGGAACTGCAAGAAGCTAGAGCCATGCGCGGCCACAGCCGCTCGCAAGGCGCAGCTTCCCATCCAGGCGAGGATGCCAGGCTGCGTGTCTGCGTCGACGTCCCAGGGCTCAACAGGGCCGCATCTCAGGAGCACTTATGGCCATCGCGTGTGGGCCGCTGTGAGGGCCCACCACATAGTTACGTTCGCATGCCCTTCGGCTTGGCAAGCGTGGCGTCGGCCTATCAGCGCAACGTGCGGCAAGTCCTAGCGGCTCAGGAGGCCAGGTTCCACGCTGTCCTGGAGGAGATGGAGACGGTCTTCAGGGGACCTCCTGAACCTTCAGAGCCTCCCGAGGCTTAGGGTCCCGGTGGCTCATGAGGATCCATTCCTTCAACGCGCGGCTTCAGCTGCACCAATTCTACTTCATCTACAGGACCAGGTGATGTCTTCCAAGTTCGTTTAAGCTGGGAGCGCCCCTCGGGCTGCATTATTCCCAGGTCACATGGGTCCGTCCCTATGGCATGTATCCCTTTTGCTTAAGTCCTTAGCTTACCTTGCTGGGGGCGCCCCTCGGGCTGCATCATCCCTAAGCCGCTCGGGCCAGACCCGGTGGCGTGTATCTTCCTGCATTTATCCAAGTCGATCTGCTCTTCATGCTTAACCTGCCAATGGCTATCGCCTGCTCGATTGCCGCCCACCACGGGCCTGTTTGTCCTATGCAATTTGCTTGAATGTTAAAGGGGGGCTCCTGAGCATCGCGACTCAGGAGCTCTTACTGGATCTCCAGCCCTCACCCCCTGGCCTTGACCACGACATCGCGACCTGGCATACCAGCGGTGGCTGAGCTCGCTCGGGGGCCGGGACCTGAGGACGTAGAGTGTTTGCATCTAACTGCCTTGCAGGAACACACAGTCACCAAGACTCAAGACCAGGTGCAACCCGCCTTGAGGTAGGGCCTCGTGAGTCCCGCGCTGGCTCACGAGTGCCCAGATACACCTCGCAGCCCTGCCGTGCAAGCCATGTGTCAGGGCGGGGATGTACATGCCCCGGGGGCTCCTCCCGGAGGGGGCCCCCCATCCCACGCCCAAGTGGAAGCACCATGCTCTGCGCTGGCTGTCGGCACTGCCGAGGAGCGGCTATGCCCGTGCACAAGTGGAAGCACTATGCTCCGCGCTGGTGATAAACAACTGAGGGCGACCCCACGGTCGTGCCAACCTCAGGGAGCCCAGAGCTCAGCGCCCAGCCATACCGCAATGCCTCCCCTCGGGAAAGCCGCGCATGGGGGCTGGGCACGGGGGCTACGCTCGGGTCACGCCCAAGCGCACGCCACCTAACCAGGTCCCCCGGACCTGGGCATCGCGTGCCCGGCGAGGGCAGGTATGCGTATTGTTTGCAACGTCAAGGGGGAATCCTGAGCATCACGACTCAGGAGCCTAAAGGGCCACGTAGCCCCTCACTCCTTGGTCTGTCCTGGTCTCCGATCGGCCCAATGGTGGTTGAGGTATGCGCGGGGCTGGGCCCTGCCGACGTAGAACATTAATCTACCCCACGAACTGTCCCTATATGTTGTTTGCGCGTCAAGGGGGACTCCTGAACATCGCGACTCAGGAGCCTAACAGGTCATGTAGCCCCTCACTCCTTGGTCCGTCCTGGTCTCTGGTCGGCCCAATGGTGGTTGAGGTATGCATGGGCCGGGCTCTGCCAACACAAAACGCAAAGAAAATAGGAGGGAAATCGCGAAATCTCGAAGCAAATATTACAAGCATATTGTCCTCACAGTACCAAATTAAAAAGTCTAAACGCCTCCATGAGGCCTGATACATGTCGCAGGAACGGAATGGGAAGAATGGCCGTGGGTCACCTCTAGACGTCGCCGTCACCTGCGGAAGGCCCTCCCTCGTGAGCGTTTTTGTCTTCACCACCAGCCGCAAGGTCGACGACGCCAGACAGAGGAGATGAAGCCGCGGAACCTCCTCAGCAAGGCCCCCACCTGATCCTGCACGGCCGCGGCAGCCGCCTTGTATTGATCTTCAGCTACATGCTCCAGCAGCTCGTCAAGGCAAGCGTTGGGGTCGCGAAGGTGCAGGTGGCTAAAGACGCGAGTCAGCGCGGCTGAAGACAGGACATGAGCCTCTGCCTCCGCCATGGGACCGAGACCATCAACGACCTGCTCAAGCGCCTTCACCACGAGAGGAAGCAGCTAGGCGGGGCCGTCCTCGTCGTTGTCCAGAGGCTTCTCCAGGCCGTGCTCGTAGAGCGTCTTTAGCGCCTTGCGAGACCTCTTCTCGAGATTGGCAAAGGCCACGCGGTCTTCCGCCCAGACTTGCGCCTTGGCATCAAGATCGGCCTCCCTCGTCCCCATCTTTCGCTCCAACTCTTCAAACCGGTTGCACTCGGTGGCCTGCTTCTTCCCCAGCTCCACCAACTCAGCATCACGGTTCTTGACGGCTTCTTCCCGGGCCTTCATATCCTCCTCTTTCGCTTGGCGGCAGTGCACCTCTTCGGCGTACTTGTCGCAGGCTCTGCAGCTCGCCCTCCAGCACTTGGCGGTGGTCACGGGCGGCCTTGGTGTCCTTTAGCGCCGCATCACGATCGGCTGAAGCGCTGGCGGCTCCTTGCTTCTCCTTCTCGGAAGCCGCAGCAGCCTAGCCCAGCACCGCGGGAACTGCCAGGTCGGAGTGAATCCAGCCAGAGGCCAGCTCCATATACCCGGCCACCAGGCACGGGTCCGCGCTCAGGACATCCGCCTGCAGCTGGGTCATCTCCGAAAGGGCACGCTCCAAGACGGCAGCAGGAGCAGAAGGACCAGGGAGTGGAGATGCAGCAGTGGGAGGAAGCGACTTCATCACCAGGGCTTGGGAGACCGCGGGTTCCGGAGCAGCTGGGACCTCGTCAGCTGCGCCAAATATCGGCACCTCCGGAGCCAGTGGGGCCATGGGGGCTGACTCCACGCGGCGATGCTCCTCTTGGCCCCGCGAGGACGATCAGGCCGGGGAGATGCGGGCGTTGTTGCCTCCTTTCTCCGCGGGAGGCACGACTGCTTCGTCTTCCTTCCTCCTCTTCGCCGAAGATGTCGGCCTGATCAACCAGGGGTGAGCATCAGGAAACAACGAGTACAAACAAGGACAAGGCGAAGCTTAAGACACTTATCGATCCACTGCGATGTATTCACCGACTGCTTGGGAAGCTTGAAGCCTGACAACTTCAGGACCTGAGGAGCAGGCGTTCGGGCTCCGGCAGGGCCAAGCGGAGTAGAGACAGAGCCGGAGCCTACCCCAAGAGGCGCCAGGACGGGGGCGACACCACGGGCTACCAGCGATGACCTACCCTTCATCGGGATGATGGGTTGCTCTCTCCCCTTGGAAGGCATCGGCCTCGACATCATCGGGAAGGGCGCGGAGAATCTCGGCCATGCTCAGGGGGGAAGTCTCCCCCACCTCTTCTAGAGTCTTCTACGAGTCCTCCTCTTCTCCTTCTCCGCGGGAATCACCAGAAGACACCTCCACCGGTTTCTGCGCCGTAGGAACTCCTGGAGGCATTGGCGGCACCAGGCCGCGCGCATCAAAGGTCGCCCTGGATGTGACAAATTCCTCCCAGTCCCTGCGTTGGAACAGGGGAACGAAAGCGCTAGGCGGGTACTCCTGGTTGTCCCCGACTATGAGGCGCAGGACGGCGTCCAATTCATCGCCAGGCAGGTCCCCTGGCCTCAGGCGGGTCTTGTTCTCCTCTTCTTCCAGCTCCTAGAGGGGGCGCGCGCGCGCCTGGAGTGGGGCAACCCGCAGCGTCAGGAACTCCCTCAGGAGCATCGCCCCCGTTACCTTGGCCGCCCTCGCGTTACCCGGGCTCAGGTCGGTCATCATCTGCCCCAACACCAATGATGCCCGCTCATTGACAAGCTCCGCCTTGGGCCACCCCCCGTTGGGAGGGGGCGCCGCTGTTGGCAAGGCCAGACGTGTGTCGGTGCGCTGGGCATCCATCATGACCCATTTGGATCGGATGTTGTTGGCCCTCTTCCCTATGCTCGAGATCGAGTTGGCCTTGCCACATGCAACGAAATTAGCGCACCCGGAGGTGTGCTCGCCGCTGACGCGGAGGAAGAAGAAATGGCGAAGGAGCGCCATAGATGGCATAACGCCCAGGTACGCCTCGCAGTAGTAGGCAAAGATGGACAGGAGGAGGACACAGCTGGGATGGAGATGCAACGCCTGCAGCTCGTAGTGGTCGAGGACTTCATAAAAGAAATCAGAGAAGGGAGGAACCAACCCGACGACGAAGCTGCTCGAGAAGAGGGGGAAGAAGGTGCTCCCCTCAGGCTCTGGCTCATCGGACGCGAGTCGGAGCTCCGTCTTCCCCCACTCATTGCCCTCGCCCGCTATCAGCAGGCGCACAGAGGCGAGGCTCTTCTCCGTGACGGTGGGCGCCTCGAGGGCCGGCTCATACCAAGCTGGTGCTGAGGAAGTCTTGACCTTGCGCGGCGCCATGGGCGGCAGATGCAGAGCGAGGATGGAGCAGATCTAGAGATAGCGGCGGCAAAGAGGGAGAAAGGGGATCTGGAGCGAGGCAAGGAAGAGGCAACGAAGGAAAGAACTGCTCGTGCCAGCCTCTGTCAGGGCAAGCAGTTGTCGAGGCAGCGTGGGGAAGCGGAGACGCCCACATCCAATCAACCGCCATGCATCGACTGAGGCCGCAGGCTTTTGGGGCCCGCGGTGCTCCGAACTTGACCCTTGGCTTTGCCGCGAAGCCAACCCCGAGTGCACCTTGGGTCCGGGGGCTACTGTCGGCATTCTGGGAACGGGGGTCCCCAGACTTGCCTGCCTATGGCCCAAGTGTGGCCATGCAGCAGGCCGTACGGCCCATCTTCGTCAACAAGACACCCAAGACCCCCGCAAGGGTCCAAGCCTCGCGAGGCGGACGACGCAAAACCTCCTCTGGAGTGTCCTAGCCAGGCAGGCTCACGAGGAGCGGAGATATCAAGGCAAGGCAAACCTCACGAGGCTCTCGTGATGTCAGCCATGATGAACGGTACCATGCGGGTGCCAGGCGGGCACCGGTGCGCGCAGCGTCCTTATTTCCTCTTTGGTGCTAAGGAGGCCAGCGTAGGCGAAGAGTACCGAGGCATCAGGCAAAGGTTGCCATATTGGTGCAACGAGACCAAGACCAGGAGGACGGCAAGGCGGAGGTCATCGTGGAGCCCAAGACGGCGTCACCCCAGGGCTTTTCGCAGGCGAAGACTGCTTTTGTCAGGATAGCTTGTACTAGCTGTCCCCCTTCAAATTTGCCCGCCGTTGTTGGCACCCTTCCCGCTCGATATTTGGGAAGAGGACCAGGGCCTCTATAAATAGGACTAGCCACGACAGTAGGAAGGAACGGATCCTGAACCAGTTCAGATCATCCTCAACTACACAAGCACAAGAACACCTCAACCTCAGGAGGCTGTTCTTCTCTTGTACTGTTCATCATCAGCCCAAGAGGCAAACCATCACCACCACACTGGAGTAGGGTATTGAAGGGAATATGCCCTAGAGGCAATAATAAAGTTATTATTTATTTCCTTATATCATGATAAATGTTTATTATTCATGCTAGAATTGTATTAAATGGAAACATAATACATGTGTGAATACATAGACAAACAGAGTGTCACTAGTATGCCTCTACTTGACTAGCTCATTAATCAAAGATGGTTATGTTTCCTAACCATGAACAAAGAGTTGTTATTTGATTAACGAGATCACATCATTAGTTGAATGATCTGATTGACATGACCCTTTCCATTAGCATAGCACTCGATCGTTTAGTATGTTGCTATTGCTTTTTATCCATGACTTATACATGTTCCTTTAACTATGAGATTATGCAACTCCCGTTTATCGTAGGAACACTTTGTGTGCTACCAAACGTCACAACGTAACTGGGTGATTATAAAGGTGCTCTACAGGTGTCTCCAAAGGTACATATTGGGTTGGCGTATTTCGAGATTAGGATTTGTCACTCCGATTGTCGGAGAGGTATCTCTGGGCCCTCTCGGTAATGCACATCACATAAGCCTTGCAAGCATTGCAACTAATGTGTTAGTTGTGAGATGATGTATTACGGAACGAGTAAAGAGACTTGCCGGTAATGAGATTGAACTAGGTATTGGATACCGACGATCGAATCTCGGGCAAGTAACATACCGATGACAAAGGGAACAACGTATGTTGTTATGCGGTCTGACCGATAAAGATCTTCGCAGAATATGTAGGAGCCAATATGGGCATCCAGGTCCCGCTATTGGTTATTGACCGGAGATGTGTCTCGGTCATGTCTACATTGTTCTCGAACCGTAGGGTCCGCACGCTTAAGGTTTCGATGACAGTTATATTATGAGTTTATGAGTTTTGATGTACCGAAGGAGTTCGGAGTCCCGGATGAGATCGGGAACATGACGAGGAGTCTCGAAATGGTCGAGACGTAAAGATCGATATATTGGACAACTATATTCGGACATCGGAAGGGTTCTGAGTGGTTCGGGTATTTTCGGAGGTACCGGTGAGTTACGGGATTACGGGAGAAGTAATGGGCCTTGATGGGCTTTATTGGGAAGAGAAAAAAAAAGGGCTGCTGCGCCCCCCCTCCCCTCTAGTCCGAATTGGACTAGGGAAAAGGGGGCCGGCCACCTTTCCTACTCCTCCTATTCCTTCTCCCTTCCTCCCCTCTTGGTGGACTCCTACTAGGACTTGGAGACCTAGTAGGACTCCACACCCTGGCGCGCCAAACCCTTGGCCGGCCTCCTCCTCCTCCATCCTTTATATACAGGGGCAGGGGGCACCCCATAGAGACACAAGTTGATCTACGGATCGTTCCTTAGCCGTGTGCGGTGCCCCCTTCCACCAAATTCCACCTCGGTCATATCGTTGCAGTGCTTAGGCGAAGCCCTGCGCCGGTAACACATCAAGATCGTCACCACGCCGTCGTGCTGACGGAACTCTTCCCCGATGCTTTGCTGGATCGGAGCCCGGGGATCGTCATCGAGCTGAACGTGTGCCAAGAACTCGGAGGTGCCGGAGTAACGGTGCTGTGATCGGTTGGATCGCGAGGAGAACGTACGACTACTTCCTCTACGTTGTGTCAACGCTTCCGCTTCGGTCTACGAGGGTACGTAGACAACACTCTCCCCTCTCGTTGCTATGCATCACCATGATCTTGCGTGTGCGTAGGAAAATTTTGAAATTACTACGTTCCCCAACAGTGGCATCCGAGCCTAGTTTTTTATGGTTTGATGTTATTTGCACGAGTAGAACACAAGTGAGTTGTGGGCGATACAAGTCATACTGCCTACCAGCATGTCATACTTTGGTTCAGCGGTATTGTTGGACGAGACGATCCGGACCAACCTTACGCGTACGCTTACGCGAGACCGGTTCCCTCGACGTGCTTTGCACATAGATGGCTTGCGGAAGACTGTCTCTCCAACTTTAGTTGAACCGAGTGTGGCTACGCCCGGTCCTTGAGAAGGTTAAAACGGAGTCTATTTGACAAACTATCGTTGTGGTTTTGATGCGTAGGTAAGATGAGTTCTTGCTTAAGCCCGTAGCAGCCACGTAAAACTTGCAACAACAAAGTAGAGGACGTCTAACTTGTTTTTGCAGGGCATGTTGTGATGTGATATGGTCAAGACATGACGCTAAATTTTATTGTATGAGATGATCATGTTTTGTAACCGAGTTATCGGCAACTGGCAGGAGCCATATGGTTGTCGCTTTATTGTATGCAATGCAATCGCGATGTAATGCTTTACTTTATTACTAAGCGGTAGTGATAGTCGTGGAAGCATAAGATTGGCGAGACGACAACGATGCTGCGATGGAGATCAAGGTGTCGCGCCGGTGACGATGGTGATCATGACGGTGCTTCGAAGATGGAGATCACAAGCACGAGATGATGATGGCCATATCATATCACTTATATTGATTGCATGTGATGTTTATCTTTTATGCATCTTATCTTGCTTTGATTGACGGTAGCATTATAAGATGATCTCTCACTAATTATCAAGAAGTGTTCTTCCTGAGTATGCACCGTTGCGAAAGTTCTTCGTGCTGAGACACCACGTGATGATCGGGTGTGATAGGCTCTACGTTCAAATACAACGGGTGCAAAACAGTTGCACACGCGGAATACTCAGGTTATACTTGACGAGCCTAGCATATAACAGATATGGCCTCGGAACACGGAGACCGAAAGGTCGAGCGTGAATCATATAGTAGATATGATCAACATAGTGATGTTCACCATTGAAACTACTCCATCTCACGTGATGATCGGACATGGTTTAGTTGATTTGGATCACGTGATCACTTAGAGGATTAGAGGGATGTCTATCTAAGTGGGAGTTCTTAAGTAATATGATTAATTGAACTTTAAATTTATCATGAACTTAGTCCTGGTAGTATTAGCATATCTATGTTGTAGATCAATAGCTCGCGTTGTCACTTCCCTATGTTTATTTTGATATGTTCCTAGAGAAAATTGTGTTGAAAAATGTTAGTAGCAATGATGCGGATTGGATCCGTGATCTGAGGTTTATCCTCATTGCTGCACAGAAGAATTATGTCCTTGATGCACCGCTAGGTGACGGACCTATTGCAGGAGGAGATGCAGACATTATGAACGTTTTGCTAGCTCAATATGATGACTACTTAATAGTTTAGTGCACCATGCTTAACTGCTTAGAATCGGGACTTCAAAGACGTTTTGAACGTCATGGAGCATATGAGATGTTCTAGGAGTTGAAGTTAATATTTCAAGCAAATACCCGAGTTGAGAGATATGAAGTCTCCAACAAGTTCTATAGCTAAAAGATGGAGGAGAATCGCTCAACAAGTGAGCATGTGCTCAGATTGTCTGGGTACTACAATCGCTTGAATCAAGTGGGAGTTAATCTTCCAGATAAGATAGTGATTGACAGAATTCTCTAGTCACCATCACCAAGTTAGTAGAACTTCGTGATGAACTATAATATGCAAGGGATAACGGAAAATATTCCCAAGCTCTTCGCGATGCCAAATCAGCGAAGGTAGAAATCAAAGAAAAACATCAAGTGTTGATGGTTGACAAGATCACTAGTTTCAAGAAAAGGGCAAAAGGAAAGAAGGGGAACTTCAAGAAGAACGGCAAGCAAGTTGCTGCTCAAGTGAAAAAGCCCAAGTATGGTCCTAAGCCTGAGACTAAGTGCTTCTACTGCAAAGGGACTGGTCACTGGAAGCGGAACTACCCCAAGTGATTGGCGGATAAGAAGGATGGCAAAGTGAACATAAGTATATTTGATATACATGTTATTAATGTGTACTTTACTAGTGTTCATAGCAACCCCTTAGTATTTGGTACTAGTTCAGTTGCTAAAATTTAGTAACTTGAAACGGGAGTTGCAGAATGAACAAAGACTAGTTAAAGGACAAGGTGACGATGTGTGTTGGAAGTGGTTCCAAGATTGATATGATCATTATCACACACTACCTATACTTTCGGGATTAGTGTTGAAACTAAATAAATGTTATTTGGTGTTTGCGTTGAGCATGAATATGATTTGATCATGTTAATTGCAATACAGTTATTCATTTAAGTTAGAGAACAATTGTTGTTCTGTTTACATGAATAAAACCTTCTATGGTCATACACACCAATGAAAATAGTTCATTGGATCTCGATCGCAGTGATACACATATTCATGATATTGAAACCAAAAAGATGCGAAGTTAATAATGATAGTGCAACCTATTTGTGGCACTGCCGTTTAGGTCATATTGGTGTAAAGCGCATGAAGAAACTCCATGCTGATGGGATTTTGGAATCACTTGATTATGAATCACTTGATGCTTGCGAACCATGCCTCTTGGGCAAGATGACTAAAACGCCGTTCTCCGGAACAATGGAGCAAGCAACAGATTTGTTGGAAATCATACATACTGATGTATGTGGTCCGATGAATATTAAGGCTCGCGACAAGTATCATTATTTTCAGAACTTCACAGATGATTTAAGCAGATATGGGTATATCTACTTAATGGAACATAAGTCTGAAACGTTTGAAAAGTTCAAAGAATTTCAGAGTGAAGTGGATAATCATCGTAACAAGAAAATAAAAATTTTCTACGATATGATCGCAGAGGTAAAATATTTGAGTTACGAGTTTTGGCCTTCAGTTAAAACAATGTGGAATAGTTTCACAAATTCATGCCACCTGGAACACCACAGCATAATGGTGTGTCCAAACGTCATAACCGTACTTTATTGGATATAGTACAATCTATGATGTTTCTTACCGATTTACCAATATCATTTTGGGATCATGCATTAGAGACAGCTGCATTCACGTTAAAAGGGGCACCATCTAAAGTCCGTTGAGACGACACAATATGAACTGTGGTTTGGCAAGAAACCAAAGTTGTCGTTTCTTAAAGTTTGGGGTGACGATGCTTATGTGAAAAAGTTTCATCCTGATAAGCTCAAACCCAAATCGGAGAAATGTGTCTTCATAGGTACCCAAAGGAGACTGTTGGGTACACCTTCTATCACAGATCCGAAGGCAAGATATTCGTTGCTGAGAATGGATCCTTTACAGAGAAGGAGTTTCTTTCGAAAGAAGTGAGTGGGAGGAAAGTAGAAAACTTGATAAGGTAATTGTACCTTCTCCCTTATTGGAAAGTAGTTCATCACAGAAATCTGTTCTTGTGACTACTACACCAATTAGTAAGGAAGCTAATGATGATGATCATGTAACTTCAAGATCAAGTTACTACCGAATCTCGTAAGTAAACCAGAGTGAGATCCGCACCAGAGTGGTACGGTAATCCTGTTCTGGAAGTCATGTTACTAGACCATGACGAACTTGCGAACTATGAGGAAGCGATGATGAGCCCAGATTCTGCAAAATGGTTAGAGGCCATGAAATCTGAGATATGATCCATGTATGAGAACAAAGTATGGACTTTGATGGGTTGCCCAATGATCGGCAAGCCAAAGAAAATAAATGGATCTTGAAGAGGAAGACGAACACTGATAGTAGTGTTACTATCTACAAAGCTAGAATTGTCGCAAAAGGTTTTCGACAAGTTCAAGGTGTTGACTACGATGAGAGTTTCTCACTCGTATCTATGCTTAAGTCTGTCCGAATCATGTTAGCAATTGCCGCATTTTATGAAATCCGGCAAATGGATAAACAAAACTACATTCCTTAATGAATTTATTAAAGAAGAGTTGTATACGATGCAACTAGAAGGTTTTGTCGATCCTGAAGGTGTTAACAAAATATGCAAGCTCCAGCGATCCATCTATGGACTGGTGCAAGCATCTCGGAGTTGGAATATACGCTTTGATAAGTTGATCAAAGCATATAGTTTTATACAGACTTGCGGTGAAGCCTGTATTTACAAGAAAGTGAGTGGGAGCACTACAGCATTTCTGATAAGTATATGTAAATGACATATTATTGATCGGAGATAATGTAGAATTATTCTGTAAAGCATAAAGGAGTATTTGAAAGGAGTTTTTCGAAGAAGGACCTCGGGGAAGCTACTTACATATTGAGCATCAAGATCTATAGAGATAGATCAAGACGCTTGATAAGTTTTTCAATAAGTACATACCTTGAAAAGATTTTGAAGTAGTTCAAAATGGAACAGTCAAAGAAAGAGTTCTTGCCTGTATTACAAGGTGTGAAATTGAGTAAGACTCAAAGCCCGACCACGGCAGCAGATAGAAAGAGAATGAAAGTCATTCCCTATGCCTCAGCCATAGGCTCTATGAAGTATGCCATGCTGTGTACCAGATCTATTGCATACCCTACCACTGAGTTTGGCAAGGGAGTACAATAGTGATCTAGGAGTAGATCACTGGACAGCGGTCAAAATTATCCTTAATGGAATAAGGATATGTTTCTCGATTATGGAGGTGACAAAAGGTTCGTCGTAAAAGATTACGTCGATGCAAGTTTGACACTAATCTAGATGACTCTAAGTCTCAATCTAGATACATATTGAAAGTGGGAGCAATTAGCTAAAGTAGCTCCGTGCAGAGTATTGTTGACATAGAAATTTGCAAAATACTTACGGATCTGAATGTGACAGACCCGTGGACTAAAATTATCTCACAAGCAAAACATGATCACACCCTAGTACCCTTTGGGTGTTGGTCACATATCGATGTGAACTATGGGTGTTAATCACATGGTGATGTGAACTATTGCTATTAAATCACATGGCGATGTGAACTAGATTATTGACTCTAGTGCAAGTGGGAGACTGAAGGGAATATGCCCTAGAGGCAATAATAAAGTTATTATTTATTTCCTTATATCATGATAAATGTTTATTATTCATGCTAGAATTGTATTAAATGGAAACATAATACATGTGTGAATACATAGACAAACAGAGTGTCACTAGTATGCCTCTACTTGACTAGCTCATTAATCAAAGATGGTTATGTTTCCTAACCATGAACAAAGAGTTGTTATTTGATTAACGAGATCACATCATTAGTTGAATGATCTGATTGACATGACCCATTCCATTAGCATAGCACTCGATCGTTTAGTATGTTGCTATTGCTTTTTATCCATGACTTATACATGTTCCTTTAACTATGAGATTATGCAACTCCCGTTTATCGTAGGAACACTTTGTGTGCTACCAAACGTCACAACGTAACTGGGTGATTATAAAGGTGCTCTACAGGTGTCTCCAAAGGTACATATTGGGTTGGCGTATTTCGAGATTAGGATTTGTCACTCCGATTGTCGGAGAGGTATCTCTGGGCCCTCTCGGTAATGCACATCACATAAGCCTTGCAAGCATTGCAACTAATGTGTTAGTTGTGAGATGATGTATTACGGAACGAGTAAAGAGACTTGCCGGTAATGAGATTGAACTAGGTATTGGATACCGACGATCGAATCTCGGGCAAGTAACATACCGATGACAAAGGGAACAACGTATGTTGTTATGCGGTCTGACCGATAAAGATCTTCGCAGAATATGTAGGAGCCAATATGGGCATCCAGGTCCCGCTATTGGTTATTGACCGGAGATGTGTCTCGGTCATGTCTACATTGTTCTCGAACCGTAGGGTCCGCACGCTTAAGGTTTCGATGACAGTTATATTATGAGTTTATGAGTTTTGATGTACCGAAGGAGTTCGGAGTCCCGGATGAGATCGGGGACATGACGAGGAGTCTCGAAATGTTCGAGACGTAAAGATCGATATATTGGACGACTATATTCGGACATCGGAAGGGTTCTGAGTGGTTCGGGTATTTTCGGAGGTACCGGTGAGTTACGGGATTACGGGAGAAGTAATGGGCCTTGATGGGCTTTACTGGGAAGAGAAAAAAAAAGGGCTGCTGCGCCCCCCCTCCCCTCTAGTCCGAATTGGACTAGGGAAAAGGGGGCCGGCCACCTTTCCTACTCCTCCTATTCCTTCTCCCTTCCTCCCCTCTTGGTGGACTCCTACTAGGACTTGGAGACCTAGTAGGACTCCACACCCTGGCGCGCCAAACCCTTGGCCGGCCTCCTCCTCCATCCTTTATATACAGGGGCAGGGGGCACCCCATAGAGACACAAGTTGATCTACGGATCGTTCCTTAGCCGTGTGCGGTGCCCCCTTCCACCAAATTCCACCTCGGTCATATCGTTGCAGTGCTTAGGCGAAGCCCTGCGCCGGTAACACATCAAGATCGTCACCACGCCGTCGTGCTGACGGAACTCTTCCCCGATGCTTTGCTGGATCGGAGCCCGGGGATCGTCATCGAGCTGAACGTGTGCCAAGAACTCGGAGGTGCCGGAGTAACGGTGCTGTGATCGGTTGGATCGCGAGGAGAACGTACGACTACTTCCTCTATGTTGTGTCAACGCTTCCGCTTCGGTCTACGAGGGTACGTAGACAACACTCTCCCCTCTCGTTGCTATGCATCACCATGATCTTGCGTGTGCGTAGGAAAATTTTGAAATTACTACGTTCCCCAACAGGTATTACACCACAACGGTGGCCCGAACCAGTATAAACCCCGTGTCTTTCTGTGTTGCGAGTTCGTCGAGTTTGTCCGCAAGATCTTAGCGAGCTAGAGCATAGAACGGTAGGAGGGAGAGACTTCGCGCGCACCCCAGTGTTCGAACCATAAGGGTTTGCCGGAACCCCACATCTGACAGAGGTTAATTTGACTTAGGAGGGGATTATTTTTTGTTTGTAATACGGTATATATGTAGGTCATGCTCTAGGATGACATGATACAGTTTGAGCACACACATGCATGTGTATGCATGAATCCCTTCCATCGAGTTGAAGTGGCTAGTACCACGACATGTCATGAACCGATCTTGCTCTGTGTGGGGACTGTACGATTTTTGACGCACGCGCCACATCAATGTTGTGAAATGGTATTCAAACATGCATGCAAGCATCACCTCCATACATATGCATGTAGTGGTTGTCTTCGAACGATACACTCCCTCGCGTGGTTATCGGCGAGAAGCCTATATATTTGTGGGCTCGCGTGGACATCCATGATCACCTTGACCGACAATAAGGTAGGTTACCATGGGAGGTTCTTCCTTTGGTTCATGTTATCGTAATATAGGTCATGGTGAGATTCAGACCTAATTAAGTTTGAGCGCATACTATGCATGCATGCATGGATGAATCCTCGTCATCGGCTTGAAGTGTGGTGTGACATACATATGCATCGTCAACTAACCCTCACTCAGTGTGGGGATTTCTGGTTCAAAAGCACGGTGCCACATCAAAGTTGTTCCATTGTGTATTCAAACGTACCTCTCCATACATATGTTCGGGCCACACGCAGGCAGTGATTGTCTTCGGGGACTAGCTACTTGCGTGATTATTGGCGAGCTACCCCATCTCCAGGGCCGCATGGACGGCCATCACTTTGACCAACAACAAGAGAGAGGTTGTACGACCAAGGTGGATTATTCTTGGTTTGTTTTATGATCCATCTTGGTGAGATGCCTCTCTGGCCCGCCAACTGAAGTGTGTGTGTGTGTGCAGGGGGGGGGACTGCTGCTTCGCACTTTGCTAGGTGAACCTCCGTGGGGGGGGATGCATTCATAGCTTAGGATTCCCTTCTTGCCGACACGAGGGGGGCAGGCAATACCGTGCGCTTTGCGAGATAGATGCCACATCGAAGTTGCATTTGGTATTTGAACATCAAACCACCCTTTTCATACATATATTTGGTGCACATGCAAGTGTGTTCGTGTTCTGACCCTCTCCCGCGTCAATTTCACCAAATTTATGAACATTAGACAAGTCGAACGAGGCACCAGACACGGCTCACTCACACAAACCGTGTGCCACGCCGGTGCCCCTATCACGCACATCCGCACAGTACATTGGGATCCACGAGGCTTCCCCGCTAAAAAATATCTACCCGCCTGCAGCTTTTTTTCTGTTTGATAACACATGGTTATTATGTTTCGACCGTGTGTGATGTTTCTTGTTCCCGCTCCCGCCCGCATCCCTCGAAAATATCTGTCTGCCTCAAGGGTTTTTCTGTTTCATAACACACGGTTGTTATTTCCGACCATCATCCAAATTTTCAATAGCCACGGCATTTCACTCCCGCGTAGTAAATTTTTAGTAGCTGCGTCATTTCCTCAAACACACTCCGCCCCCCTCCACAAACACACACACACAAAAAAACCTCCTCGGGCGCACGCGAGGGCGCACACACACCCCTCCCTCGCTCGAAACCCTAGCAAGGTCATCGCCGCTGCCGCAAGGCCTCCATTATCAACATCTGCTTGTTTGCCCGTGCAGCTTACCCACCGATCTTCATACCCGGGCCGCCCTGAGTTTCTTAGATGACACCTGCCAAACACCCCTTTCCCACAGATCCCCATCCCCATCCCCATCCCCCACTCAAGAGCGTCACATCTTGTAGTTAACACGCCTTTCCATTTTTATTTAACAATAACCAGTGTACTTAGACCGGCACAATAGCAGTTTGAATGACTATGTTTTCTTGTTGTTAAATGTTAGGCATGTTGCAGTTAACACACCTCTCCACTTGTTTTGCTTTACTAGTGTGCTTAAACCTGCACATTGAAGCTATCTTTTGGAGATTATTTTTTCTGCCATGGATATATTTGGTTGATGTTTATCATTTTGTGCTTAACATGCCTCTCGATGTACCTACACAAGACAATTTTGGGAACGACTGTTGTTTTCCATCGAGGTTAGTTTCATCCCATGGCATATATATACTCACTATTCATGATATCGGTAGCTGGTACCGTATAGGCTGGGGGCTGATAAGGGACTAATCGGTGAATCGGACTTTTAACTGAATATATTTGTAGCCCATTTATCGTTAGGTTAACTAGGGTCATATGTAATATATCTGAGGCTACAGAGCAACATGCACCGTACTTAATGTCTAAATCTGCAATCCTAGGCTACATAGCAACAAGGAAGAGTGTTACCTTAATGTTCTGATGATGTCTAGATATACATAGAAGAGCAGCAGCAACAACAACAACACAACCCTGTTTGGATACTCAACTTAGCTAGAGGTTAGAGTTAGTTTCATACTCATGACTAATGCTGAACTAACTCCATCCAAAGAGGTGTTTGGATGACATGGTTAGATTGACAATAAATGTACTAGGAGAATTAGCTCCAATTAGCACCTCTTGGGTGGGATAGTTTTTTTGGGTGGGTTAGATGCAACTAGCTCAAACTAACCCTCATGTTTGGATATACTTTAGAGCTATTTGAGCCTGAACTAGCTCAAACTAACTCTAACCATGGATACAACAGCAGTTAATCAGCCGATAATTTGTAAAAAATAAAATAAAATCCTTTCGGCCCATAATATATGATGTTAATTCATCTAATGTGTGAGTATATTGGAGGTTATAAGATATTATAAAAGAGTGTTGTACTACATCATTGTGCAATTGTTGTTTAGCTTCTAATATTAACTTGGTGCTTTTAGGTACATATGTCATTGGTAAAGATCCGCGCTTCGACCCTTTCTGCATATGGGGCAATGAGATATTGATCAACCAACATCAAGTGAGGAAGCTGATAAAGATTGTTAGTAAAATGGGTCAAACGATGGCAATTAAACTATTTATTTACACTTTATCCAAGACAACAGCGAACTGCAGGATGGTAATTAAGAACTCTGCAGCCTTATTTTCACTGCCCATAATGAGTTGTGTTAGATGACAATGTGTAGGATCGGAAGTATGTCTAGAGGGGGGTGATTAGACTACTTGACCAAATAAAAACTTAACCTTTTCCCAATTTTAGTTCTTGGCAGATTTTAGCAACTTTAGGACAAGTCAAGCAATCATCACACAATTCAAGCAAGCATGCAAAGAGTATATAGGCAGCGGAAAGTAAAGCATGCAACTTGCAAGAATGTAAAGGGAAGGGTTTGGAGAATTCAAACGCTATTGGAGACACGGATGTTTTTCCCGTGGTTCGGATAGGTGGTGCTATCCTACATCCACGTTGATGGAGACTTCAACCCACGAAGGGTAATGGTTGCGCGAGTCCACGGAGGGCTCCACCCATGAAGGGTCCACGAAGAAGAAACCTTGTCTATCCCACCATGGCCATCGCCCACGAAGGACTTGCCTCACTAGCGGTAGATCTTCACGAAGTAGGCGATCTCCTTGCCCTTACAAACTCCTTGGTTCAACTCCACAATCTTGTCGGAGGCTCCCAAGTGACACCTAGCCAATCTAGGATACACCACTCTCCAAGAAGTAACAAATGGTGTGTTGATGATGAACTCCTTGCTCTTGTGCTTCAAATGATAGTCTCCCCAACACTCAACTCTCTCTCACGGGATTTGGATTTGGTAGAAAGAAGATTTCAGTGTAAAGCAACTTGGGGAAGGCTAGAGATCAAGATTCATATGGTAGGAATGGAATATCTTGGCCTCAACACAAGGGTAGGTGGTTCTCTCTCAGAACATGTTGGTTGGAAGTGTAAATGTGTTCTGATGGCTCTCTCCACGAATGAAGAGGAGGTGGAGGGGTATATATAGCCTCCACTAAAAATCCAACCGTTACACACAATTTACCAATCTCGGTGGGACCGAATCAACAAACTCGGTCGGACCGAAAAGGTAAACCTAGTGACCGTTAGAGATTTTCGGTGGGACTGACATGCATCTCGGTAGGACCGATATGGTTAGGGTTAGGGCATAACGTAATCTTGCTGAGATCGATTACATAAACTCGGTGAGACCGATTTGGTAATTAGCTAACCAGAGAGTTGGTCAGGCAAACTCGGTGGGACCGATTTGCTCTTTCGATGAGACCAAAAAGTTACAAAAGGGAAACAGAGAGTTTGCATTGCAATCTCGGTGGGACCGATCCACTCTTTCAGTGAGACTAAAAAGTTATGAAAAGGAAACAGAGAGGTTGCAATCCCATCTCGGTGGGACCGAGATCCCTATCGGTGAAACCGATTTGCTAGGGTTTTGGCAATGGCTTATGACATATGAAACTCGGTGGCGCCGGATAGAAAGAATCGGTATGACCGAGTTTGGCTTAGGGTTTAGGTCATTTGTGGAAGTGGGAAAGTAGTTGAGGATTTTGGAGCATACCATTAAGCACATAAAGCAAAGGGCTCATTAAGCAACACCACATCCCTCCTTGATAGTATTGGCTTTTCCTATGGACTCAATGTGATCTTGGATCACTAAAATGTAAAATGAAGAGTCTTGAGCTTTTGAGCTTGAGCCAATCCTTTGTCCTTAGAATTTTGAGGGTTCCACTTTCACCATTCCAGCCATGCCAATCATTGAGCTTTCCTGAAATAGTTATCTTGGAATAGCATTAGCTCAATGAGCTATATGTTGTTATGAATTACCAAACCACCTAGGGATAGTTGCACTTTCAATCTCCCCCTTTTTGGTAATTGATGACAACATATAGATCAAAGCTTCGACACATGATAATAAGAATGAATTACATCGTCGCTTTGAGAAGTATGTGATAAGTAAGAGCTCCCCCTAAATTTGTGCATATATAAAATTTGCTTTGGACTGCAAATGCACAAGAAGTTAGAATTATGGGTTACTCTTCCATGTCACATACATCTTGGTGGAGCGCTCAAAATGATTAATAATGAAATACATGCACTCATCACCAAGGCAAAGTGAATGACCACATAAGATAGATAAGATATATCAAGCATGCATAAGTGTAGCTTATGATCAAACACATGATCATCAATGTCTCACAAGCATATCAAAGTATCACGACCAAAAGCAAACAATGTTTGAAAAACCACCAAATAATAGCAAGAGAGAAAAGCAACACTCTCTCTCTCTCTCGAAGCCTATGATCTATACATTTTCTCCCCCTTTGGCAACAAGTTACCAAAAAGTTCCTAGAAAACGCATAGTGCTAAATCGACACTCAGGCTTGATCTTCAAGTGGTGGTGGAGTCCGGATCACTCCAAGGACGAAGGCTTCCGTAGATGTGGTTGGAGTTGGAGCTGAAGTGGATGCTGGAGCAGGTTGGGTTGGTGCTGCGGCTGGAGCTGAGGCGGTTGCTCTTGTGTAAGGAACTGGCACTGCAGACGACCTCGGACCTCGTGGCACTCTGGCAAATGCATCAGTGGTTGTCTTCCCTTTCCTCTCCTGCATATCATCTTGGAGCTGCTCCACTGCAGTCTGAATCTCTGTCACCTTGATATCCAAGTCATAGAACTTTTGTTCTACGATTCTCTCTAAGCTTGCCTGGTTCTGAGTTAGGGTGGCTAGTCCTTTCTCAATCCGCAGGGTGGATGCAATCAGGTAACTAAGCTGCTCTTGCTTGTTCTTCAAGAAGTACTCAGATGCCTCCTCTTGAGTTGGCATCTTAGCAGCTTTCTCCTTCTTTGCCTTCTCCTTCTTGGCTTGTGCATGGGCTGAAGATGGTTCATCTTTGGTCATCACAACTTGGTTGTCCTCAAAATCTGGATAGATAGGCAAATGTTCCTTGTCCAACAAGTATGTGTCTGTGCCCATCCTTGAGTTAATCAACATCTGGATCTGAGGGGCATAACCACAACTCCTCTTCTGATCTGATGCAGTCCTCTTGATAGTCTCTACTATGAGGCTCATGACCTTGAATTTCCAAGGCACATCAAAGATATGTAGCAAGTTAATGGCATGACCTCTGATCATCCTGTGATCTCCAGACTTGGGCAAAAGTGTGTGCCTAAGGATCCAGTTGATCATAGGAAGACCTGACAGCAAGTGTTTTACAGACCCAAACTGGTGAGTGTCAAGATCATCTGTTGGAATCTCCTTATACATATTTGCCATGGAGTTGTGATCCATCTTTTTCTTGGAATAGACATCCAAGTCATCTCATTCTCCTCTGGGGCATTGATAAGCTGTGCCCACTCAGCAACTGTAGATTGGTACCTTGTACCCTCAGACATCCAAACAATCATTCCATCTGGGTAAAAATGTGATGTGGAGTAGAACTGCATGATAAGCTCCTCATTCCACTTTGTGAGCTTTTTCCCAACAAAGTCTGCTACTCCACATGCCTTGAAGCTGTCCTGCACTCCAGGGTAGTGCTCT
Organism: Aegilops umbellulata; assembly: GCA_032464435.1. Classification (NCBI taxonomy): domain Eukaryota; kingdom Viridiplantae; phylum Streptophyta; class Magnoliopsida; order Poales; family Poaceae; genus Aegilops; species Aegilops umbellulata. The sequence goes on from CP136058.1 coordinate 354,963,115, forward strand.
TCGTTGTCCTTGATATATTTCCAGTTGACCCATCTCATGTCACATACAATTGGCTTCTTGTCTAACAAGACTGTCTCATAGAAGTCTTGTTGTTCCTTAGTGTGGAACCTGTAGTCAACAGCAGTCCTCCTCCTGATAGCATAGGGATCCTCAGATCTCCATTTTCTCAGTCCAGAGTCTCTCTTGATTTTCATATCCTCATCCACAGGATGAGCATCATTGTGGTCTGGGATCTTGGGCTTCAATTTTCTCAGCACTTGGCCTTCCTCTTCTTCAGCAGTTTCAGGCATTGGAGCCTTGTTCTTCTCAGCAGCTGGGATGCTTCTTGTATTCCTCTTGGGTTTTGGCTTTGGAGCTGGCTTAGCCTTGGAAGCACTCTTGGGGGCTTCCTTGGGCTTGGATGCAGCTGCCCCTGATCTTATGGCATCACCCATCAGCTTGGGTGCCTTTGGTGCTGGTGCAACACCCTCCTCTTCCTCTTCTTCTTCTTCATAAGAAGAATGTTGTTAAAATTCAGCCATAGGATCTACTTTCTTGCACCATCTGCCTCTATTCCTCTCTTTCTTCTCTTCAGCAACAACTGGTTCTTTCGGAGTGGGCTTCTCAGGAATCTTGGTTGAGGCTCTGGCCTTTGGCATAAACTGCCTGCCTGCTGGCCTTTTGAGCTTTAAGCCTGGCTTGGTGCTCTGCCTTGAGCCATGCTCTTTCTCCAGCACAACTCTCTTGGAAGTTGCTTCTTCCTCTGCCACATAATCTTCGTCCTCTGAATCTGAGGTTTTCTTCTTTCTCTGTCTTGTGGCAGCTTTTGGCACATTTCTAGGGGTGCTCCTGCTGCCATCATCTGAGGAACTGGAGGGACTAGTGCCCTCACTCATTTGCACTGGCTGCTCTGACAAATTCTGACTATCACTTTGGTCTGACATGATGAACAAGCTGACTGCTGACTGCTGACCCTGTGAATAGTTTATAGATGAGTTAGAGTGGATGAGCATCACAAAATCCAGAGATTTTTGCAAAAGAATGATTCAAAAACTTAGTTTTAGTTTCCCACAGAAAGCATCTCGGATCTATCGATTTTTAAACTCAGTGATACCGAAGCAGTTTTTCGAACCTAAACTAGTGATCTCGGTCAGACCGAGTCACAGTTCGGTGGCACCGAGACTGCTAGGGTTTCACAAAGTTCCAAAATCGGTCTCACCGATTAGTAACACTCGGTCAGACCGAGTCTCACTGTGCAATGGCATAAGCCAAATCGGTGGGACCGAGTTTTTCAACTCGGTGGGTCCGAGATGGTTTCGGCGGAAACCTAACCCTAAAATCTTCGAATCAAACCTAATCTACGAGTTCATTGACTGGATAGAAGTTTATCAAACGTGGCAAGAATCATTATGATCACAATGTGCTAGGAATCGGATTGGGAATAGCACAAAGATCGAGTCCATACCCTAGTTCGGCGGAGACTCGCTACGACGACAACGGCGGGGTTGATTTCCGTTGACGGCGACGGAGACCAGCGACTGGAGACAGCTGGCGGCGAGGAGACGATCCGGAGACCACGTCGGCAGAGCGAGCTATGGCGCGGGCGAAGGGGTTCGAAGAAATTTCCAAAATTTTGCCCGTGTCTATATATAGCCCGACCCTGTCGGTGTGACAAGTGGAACAACTCGGTGGCACCGAGATGCAAAACTATATACAGTTATTGCAACTCGGTGTGACCGAATGGTTCAAATCGGTTGCACCGAGATTGAAAACTTAGATCAACTTAATGATCTCGGTAAGACCGAAAGTGGGGTATCGGTCAGACTGAGAATCACAAAGAGGTTTTGGAAGTTTAAGTCTATGACGAATCGGGGACTCCGAGTGCTCCTCACACAGAGTGGTTCGAATTTGACTTGATCAATTTTGTGATGTAGCATGAATAGAGTTTGAGACGAGAAAAGCATAGATAGCTAGAGGGGGTTCTTAGGCATTCTTTTCCATCCACTTGGCAAATGAAAAGATAAAGCCAAACAATCAAAACAACAAGTGGATGTCCTTGATTGAGTGAAATATGCAACCAACATGCTCACACAATAAAATGGCAATTGAAATATGTGACAAAGCATGCACAACCAATTCTAGCATCTATCAAGCAATTGGCGATGACTAGGTCATCTATATATGAGTATATTGACTTAGGAGTCAAATGAGAGCATTTGATCATAGGTCATACTCATCGTTTAAGCTCAAGTGGGGTTACCACTTTTACATAAAGCATTATTGTGTTCACATCATTAAAGTTGCTTTAGCTCAAGTCTTAGAGTAAAGCTCCCCCTAGATGTGATATCCCCCCTAAGAGGGATGAACTAACCTTGGGTTTTGTCGAAGATGACTTCATGTAGATGTTGAAGATGTGGATTCTCAATGTTGATGTAGATCACTTGGAGCTATCCTTTTGAGTGAATTGCACTTTCAATACCTACATGGGTTAGTCCCACAAGGAACAAACAAATATATCCATAGACATAGAGTGATGCACATACAAGATGATGTCTATGAAAGCTTTTAGGTTACCTTGTCCCTTGACTTACCAACAAGAGGGTTTGTGACTCCTTGAACTAGTGCAAGATGTGGAAGTTGATTGCACTTGTTCTTGCCAAAATGATAAGAGTGAAGTATGTTGGCGGAGTCACCCTCAAGAACTCTCTAGTTCTTCTTTTGGATCCACACCATCTTGATGGGAATCCTTGGAGTTGTAGTCGTACTTGATGAAGTGGAACTTGAAGTAGTATTGGGAATCCACTTGACTAAGGTCTTAGGAGCTTCTTCAAATGCATCTATTTCCTCTTGAAGCTTGTCCTTGCCTTTTTGCTTGTAGTCTTGAGGTGGAAGATCATCTTGAGTTTGTGTCCCCGTGAAAGAAGTAGGATCATACTTCTCTTGTTGAGGAACAAACTTTGTCTTGGGGAATTGATCTTCTTCCCACTCAACTCCATTGGCATTGAACTTTCGTTCAAAACCAACACCTTGATTCTTCCGGTGCCTTCCTTGCTTGCGTACAATCTCCTCGAATTGCTTACTTCCGGCAAGGCTTTTGTACACTCCTTTCTCTATGATTTCCTTCAATATGCTATTTTCTTGCTCAAGTGTAACTTGGCTAAGAGAATCATTAGTGGAATCAAGAGAACTACTAGATGCAACAATATTGGATTTAACATGATCATTGTTACTACTAGAGGAAGAATCTTTCTTGTTCTTGTTACTAGACTTGACTTGAGGCATGTAAGTGGATAAGAGTAAACGTTTGGCAATGTAATAAGAACTTTTCATGCGGAGATCATCATTGATTGCCTTTAAAAGCTCATGCTCTTGCTCAAGATTGAGATTTTCAAAGCGTAACTTCTCATGAGCCCTTAAAAGTTCTCGATGATCTTCGAAGATAGTTTCATGAGCTAACTTAAGAGTGTTTAGTTCTTTAGTTAGAGCCTCAATTTTCTCCTTATCATTGTCATTCGTTTTAGCATGATTAATTGACGTTTCATCATAGGATTCATCACTAGAGTTGTCAACAAGTAAATCATCATCACCTAACAAGTCATCTTCATCACTATTAAAATCAACATACTCAGGGTGAGTTACCTTAAGACCTTTGGCCATGAAGCATCTTCCAATTCCTTCATTTGGTGGGTCAAATATGTCGTAGGAGTTGGTTGACACAAGTGCTAGTCCGGCAACACCTTCATCTTGAGTATATTCGGAGTCGGAGTCATAACTTCTCTTGGAGTGGTTGTCGGAGTCGGAGCCGGATACCCATTCACCAACATGAGCTTGATGTCTTCGTTTTGTGTAGCTTCTTGATGATTTTTCCTTTCTCTCCGAATCCTTGCTTCTTCGTGAGTATCTCCGTTCATAACGGTCATCTCTACTCCTTCTCTCTCTTGATGGTGATTCCTCTCTTTTGCTTCTTCTTTTTGGAGAATCTTCTCTTCTCTTGTAGGGAGCCGTACACTCATTGGAATAGTGTCCGGGTCTTCCACAATTGTAGCAGTTTCTCTCTCGACTAGAAGATCTTTTGTCATTGTAGGACCTTGACTTGGAGCTTCTATCTTTGCTTCTACTCTTGTAGAACTTGTTGAAGTTCTTCACCATTAAGCTCAATTCTTCGTTTAAGTTTTGTTTCTCACTTGATGATGTGGGGGCTTCACATGAGGCTTTGTAAGCACCACTTGATTTGTTGTGAAGTTCCTCTTTATCCTTGAGTGACATCTCATGAGCAACAATTCTTCCAATGACTTCCGTTGTCTTGAGATCTTTGTAATTGGGCATCATTTGGATCAATGTGCACACGGTATCGTATTTTCCATCCAAGGCTCTTAGGATCTTCTTGATGATGAATCTGTCGGTCATCTCTTCACTCCCTAAGCCGGCAATCTCATTTGTGATGAGAGCAAGCCTAGAGTACATTTCAGCGACACCTTCACCATCCTTCATTTTGAACTTGTCAAGTTGACTTTGAAGCACATCCAATTTGGATTCCTTGATGGAGTCGGTACCTTCGTGCATATCAATCAAAGTATCCCAAATTTCCTTTGCATTCTCAAGACGGCTGATTTTGTTGAATTCTTCGGGGCACAATCCATTGAAGAGAATATCACAAGCTTGAGCGTTGTATTGTAGCATCTTCAACTCATCCATGGTAGCTTCACGGTTTGGTTCTTTCCCATCGAAGAAGTCACCTTGCAAACCAACACACACAATAGCCCAAACAGCAGGGTTATGTCCAAGAATATGCATTTTCATTTTATGCTTCCAACTAGCAAAGTTAGTACCATCAAAGTAAGGACCTCTACGGTGATAATTTCCCTCACTAGACGCCATACTCTCCTAGGTTGTGAAACCAAGGCTATGACCACCAAAAGCTATGGGAATCAAAGCAAATGGAGACCAAAGCTCTGATACCACTTGTAGGATCGGAAGTATGTCTAGAGGGGGGAGTGATCAGACTACTTGACCAAATAAAAACTTAACCTTTTCCCAATTTTAGTTCTTGGCAGATTTTAGCAACTTTAGGACAAGTCAAGCAATCATCACACAATTCAAGCAAGCATGCAAAGAGTATATAGGCAGCGGAAAGTAAAGCATGCAACTTGCCAGAATGTAAAGGGAAGGGTTTGGAGAATTCAAACGCTATTGGAGACACGGATGTTTTTCCCGTGGTTTAGATAGGTGGTGCTATCCTACATCCACGTTGATGGAGACTTCAACCCACGAACGGTAACGGTTGCGCGAGTCCACGAAGGGCTCCACCCACGAAGGGTCCACGAAGAAGCAACCTTGTCTATCCCACCATGGCCATCGCCCACGAAGGACTTGCCTCACTAGCGGTAGATCTTCACGAAGTAGGAGATCTCCTTCCCTTACAAACTCCTTGGTTCAACTCCACAATCTTGTCGGAGGCTCCCAAGTGACACCTAGCCAATCTAGGATACACCACTCTCCAAGAAGTAACAAATGGTGTGTTGATGATGAACTCCTTGCTCTTGTGCTTAAAATGATAGTCTCCCCAACACTCAACTCTCTCTCACAGGATTTGGATTTGGTAGAAAGAAGATTTGAGTGGAAAGCAACTTGGGGAAGGCTAGAGATCAAGATTCATATGGTAGGAATGGAATATCTTGGCCTCAACACAAGGGTAGGTGGTTCTCTCTCAGAACATGTAGGTTGGAAGTGTAGATGTGTTCTGATGGCTCTCTCCATGAATGAAGAGGAGGTGGAGGGGTATATATAGCCTCCACTAAAAATCCAACCGTTACACACAATTTACCAATCTCGGTGGGACCGAATCAACAAACTCGGTCGGACCGAAAAGGTAAACCTAGTGACCGTTAGAGATTTTTGGTGGGACTCACATGCATCTCGGTAGGACCGATATGGTTAGGGTTAGGGCATAACGTAATCTCGGTGAGACCGATTACACAAACTCGGTGAGACCGATTTGGTAATTAGCTAACCAGAGAGTTGGTCAGGCAAACTCGGTGGGACCGATTTGCTCTTTCGGTGAGACCGAAAAGTTACAAAAGGGAAACAGAGAGTTTGCATTGCAATCTCGGTGGGACCGATACGCTCTTTCCGTGAGACCGAAAAGTTACGAGAAGGAAACAGAGAGGTTGCAATCCCATCTCGGTGGGACCGAGATCCCTATCGGTGAAACCGATTTGCTAGGGTTTTGGCAGTGGCTTATGACATATGAAACTCGGTGGCGCCATATAGAAAGAATCGGTATGACCGAGTTTGGCTTAGGGTTTAGGTCATTTGTGGAAGTGGGAAAGTAGTTGAGGATTTTGGAGCATACCATTAAGCACATAAAGCAAAGGGCTCATTAAGCAACACCTCATCCCTCCTTGATAGTATTGGCTTTTCCTATGGACTCAATGTGATCTTGGATCACTAAAATGTAAATGAAGAGTCTTGAGCTTTTGAGCTTGAGCCAATCCTTTGTCCTTAGCATTTTGAGGGTTCCACTTTCACCATTCATGCCATGCCAATCATTGAGCTTTCCTGAAATAGTTATCTTGGAATAGCATTAGCTCAATGAGCTATATGTTGTTATGAATTACCAAAACCACCTAGGGATAGTTGCACTTTCACAATGTCTGAATCTTTTTTCCTTTGAAGTGGTTCCCAAAGTAGTTTACTCAAGATTACCTCTCGAACTACATGATTGGTGGGCATGCAAAGGTTAAAGTATTTCTACCAGAACACGATGATTATCTAGATTTTTTCATGAAGACCATGAAGGATGGGCGGTCGGCCATCACAAGGGGTTGGAGTAGAGTCATGTGATATGTCTTCAACCTATCTAATATTTCTGATTGTTCCATGCTATTATATTATCTTCTTTGGATGTTTTATATGCTACTTTATATTATTTTTGGGACTATAACCTAGAGCCCAGTGCCAATTTCTGTTTTTCCTTGTTTTTGAGTTTTATAGAAAAGGAATACCAAACGGAGTCCAAACGAGCTAAAAATTTATGATGATTTTTTATGGACCAAAAGAAGCCCACGGAGTATTGGAGATGGACCAGAGGAGCCACGAGGCATCCATAAGGGTGGAGGGCGCGCCCCCCTAGAGCGCGCCCCCTAACTTGTCGTGGCCTCGTGGACCCCCCTGACTTGTTCCCGACGCCAAAAATTCCTATAAATATAGAAACCCCTAGAAATAAACCTAGATCGGGAGTTCCGTCGCTGCAAGCCTCTGTAGCCATGAAAAACCAATCGGGAGCCTGTTCCGGCACCCTGCCAGAGGGGGAAACCATCACCGGTGGCCATCTTCATCATCCCGGCGGTCTCCATGATGAGGAGGGAGTAGTTCACCCTCGGGGCCGAGGGTATGTACCAGTAGCTACGTGTTAGATCTCTCTCTTTCTCTCTCATGTTCTTGATTTGGCACAATCTTGATGTACCGCGAGCTTTGTTACTATAGTTGAATCATATGGTGTTGCTCCCCCTCTACCTTCTTGTGATGAATTCAGTCTTGCTCTTTGAGGATTTGTTATGTTGGATTGAGTATTGGATTTGAGAACACTTGATGTATGTCTTGCGATGGAATATCTGTGGTGACAATGGGATGCTCTATTGATTCACTTGATGTATGTTTTGGCACTCAACTTGCGGATTCCCGAGGTGACATTCGGGTAACCTAACCTATGCATAGGGGTTGATGCACGTTTTCATCCTACGTTCTCCGATAGAAACTTTGGAGTGACTTTTGTCGCTCGTTGAGGGATTGTTATATGATCCAATTATGTTATCATTGTTGAGAGAACTTGCACAAGTGAAATTATGAACCCTAGGCCTTGTTTTCAAGCATTGCAATACCGTTTTTGCTCGCTTTTGTTACTAGTTACCTTGCTGTTTTTATATTTTCAGATTACAAAAACCTATATCTACCATCACTATCTCTTTGCCGAACTAGTGTACCTATACAATTTACCATTGTATTGGGTGTGTTGGGGACACAAGAGACTCTTATTTATTTGGTTGCAGGGTTGTTTGAGAGAGACCATCTTCATCCTACGCCTCCCACGGATTGATAAACCTTAGGTCATCCACTTGAGGGAAATTTGCTATTGTCCTACAAAACTCTGCGCTTGGAGGCCCAACACGAGTCTACAAGAAGAAGGTTGCGTAGTAGAAATCATCGTGCGTGCCTTCTGCATGGAGGAGGGCACAATATGGGCATTTCGCTTCACCTTGTTCAGCAACTAGCATGTATTTCGCCTCTTTCTTTACCGTCTTTAATAGTACAAGTATACAACTGTGGTTCATCATTCTTTATTTGGTTCTTATGTAATTCTTGAACATATGTACCTATGAATCAAATAATGCATTGGTTGTTTGAACCTGATGGATATGAATAAAGCTATAGCATACATTCAAATTCAAATCCGGTACAATTTGAAATAGCAGCAATTAAATTACGGTGAAATTATGCTCTCCAGGTCATTACGACACACACGGTTGGTAAAACACAAACATTTGCGATACACACCATAATCTGACACGGTCCACAGAGAGGAAACATGTGCAAGCATGCACACAGTTGCCATTTGCAAAGTGTGTGCAATGTCAGACAATATCACATACGGTGCCGGCAAACTAAACGTTTGTGATAGTTGCCTTATCATACACGATTCACAACCATGAACTGTTTCTGATGTGGTATGCATTGTAAACGTTGCATCACAGAATAGTGTGTGTGATAGTTATCATGTATGACGATGTTATGATGGTCCGACGTTTCGTAATCTTGTCCGACACTCGTACAACGATTAGCTAATCTTCTTAATTAGTTAACACATATGGTTTCGAAAAGCGAATGTGTGTGATGGTCTGCTTATCATACACGTTCTATAATCGAGAACCATTTGTGATGGTCCGCGCATCGTAAATGTAGCACCACAGAATACCGACTACGATGGCAATGCAAGCACAAACAAGTTGCAACGGTGCAGCGTCTGGGTGGCTCCCTATCCCAGACGGTTTCTGGGTTGTGTGGGAAGGACCCCCTATCGCTTGGCGACGGTTCTAAATGCCATCATGGAAAGGGGTTAGAAACCGTTTGGGTAGCACCTCGCTGTACTAGTGTACTCACGTGATACTTATGAAATCAAAGCTTCAATCGGACACAGAGAAAGATAGGGGCTTATAGTTTCGCCTCCCAACTATTTACCTCAAGGGTAATGCCAACTATAATAACTCATGATCACCTACATCCAAGGGGATATATGTGTCTAGATCTTTCCCCAACACATGACGCTTGCCAAAAGAGAAAGGCAAAATATAGGAAGTGGTGCAAATCCTCATGACTCTTGTATAAAGGTAAATACTAAAAAGTAAAAGATAGGCCCTTCACAGAGGGAAGCAGAGGTTGTCATGCGCATTTTGTTTGGATGCACGAAATCTTAATGCAACGGAACGTCACTTTGTATTGCCCCTTGTGATAAAGAACTTTATTATGCAGCCCGTCGCTATTATTTCTTCCCCATCACAAGTTCGTATAAAGTTTATTTTCCTCACACTAATAGATCATACACATTTAGAGAGCAATTTTTATTGCTTGCACCGATGACAACTTACTTGAAGGATCCTACTCAATCCATAGGTAGGTATAGAGGACTCTCATGGAATAACTAGATTAATGGTGTTTGGATGCACAAGTAGTATCTCTACTTGGTGCAGAAGTTTTGGCTAGTATGAGGTGGAAGCAAGCGTCACATCTTAGAGGATCCATGACAATATAACTTCTATTCGGAAATAAGCAAACATAACTCATTGTGTTATCTTCCTTGTCCAACATCAACTTCTTAGCATATAATATTTTAATGAGTGCTCACAATCATAAAATATGTCCAAGATAATATATTTATATGTGAACCTCTCTTTCTTCATTACTTGCTTTTAATTACAACAATGACCAACAATATGTTTGTCAACTCACAACATGTTTCAATCCTCATACTTCTTATATGTGAAGTCATCACTTTCCATAAGATCATTATATAATCTCTTATTTCTTTTATTATTTTTCTTCTTTTCTTCAAGAACATAGCAAGAAAGCAAATCCCTCAACTCAAAAGTATTTTTTATTATATAACTCACGGAATCGATTACATAGATAGATCACAAAGCAAAACTAAAAGACTAGATCATACTAAAAACTTTATTCTACTAAACCAAGATATCACCAAAAGGACCAAACTAAGAAAGATGGTAAAAGTAAAGATATGCGTCGGATTTCGGGCTCCGCAAACCCTGGATAGATTCGAAACCGGGGGTGCGTGCGAAGAACTCAACCTCCCCAGTCTGCCTACTCGCCAATCTCATGGCAAAGCTCGATGAACATGAAGGAAATGGGACACAACAGTTTACCCAGGTTCGGGCCACCTTGCGGTGTAAAACTCTACTCCTGCTTTGTGGTGGATTGGACTCGAGGTGGGCTGAGGATGAACTAGTACAGTGGGAGAACAACCTCAGGAGGTGTGTTCTTGATCAGGTGGGGGAGAGGATGATCTCCAGGATTTAGATCTGGTCTATGGTGGTGGCTAGGTCCTATTTGTAGTGGCCTTGGCCCTCTTCCCAAATGAAGGCGGGAAGGGATCCCACAATGGCCAAATTCGAAGGGAGACAACTAGTACATCTTATCATGACAAAAGTAGTCTTCGCCTGCAAAGCCTCTGGTCGTGACGCCGTGGTGGGCTTAGCGATGACCTCTGTCCTACCGCCTGGCGGTCTTGGTCTTGCTGCACGGGAATGGAAATCTGTAGGATCGAAAGTATGTCTAGAGGGGGGTGATTAGACTACTTGACCAAATAAAAATCTAGCCTTTTCCCAATTTTAGTTCTTGGCAGATTTTAGCTATCTTAGCACAAGTCAAGCAATCTCCACACAATTCAAGCAAGCATGCAAAAGAGTATATGAGCAGCGGAAAGTAAAGCATGCAACTTGCAAGAATGTAAAGGGAAGGGTTTGGAGGATTCAAACGCAATTGGAGACACGGATGTTTTTGTCGTGGTTCCGATAGGTGGTGCTATCGTACATCCATGTTGATGGAGACTTCAACCCACGGAGGGTAACGGTTGCGCGAGTACACGGAGGGCTCCACCCATGAAGGGTCCATGAAGAAGCAACCTTGTCTATTCCATCACGGTCGTCGCCCACGAAGGACTTGCCTCACTAGCGGTAGATCTTCACGAAGTAGGCGGTCTCCTTGCCCTTACAAACTCCTTGGTTCAACTCCGCAATCTTGTCGGAGGCTCCCAAGTGACACCTAGCCAATATAGGAGACACCACTCTCCAAGAAGTAACAAATGGTGTGTTGATGATGAACTCCTTGCTCTTGTGCTTCAAATGATAGTCTCCCCAACACTCAACTATCTCTCATAGGATTTGGATTTGGTGGAAAGAAGATTTGAGTGGAAAGCAACTTGGGAAAGGCTAGAGATCAAGATTCATATGGTTGGAATGGAATATCTTGACCTCAACACAAGTGTAGGTGGTTCTCTCTCAGAAAATGTGTATTGGAAGTGTAGGTATGTTCTGATGGCTCTCTCCACGAATGAAGAGTGGGTGGAGGGGTATATATAGCCTCCACACAAAATCTAACCGTTACACACAATTTGCCAAACTCGGTGGGACCGAATGGTTAAACTCGGTCGGACTGATTCAGCAAACCTAGTGACCGTTAGGATTTTCGGTGGGACTGAGATGCAACTCGGTAGGACCGATATGGTTAGGGTTAGGGCATAACGTAATCTCGATGTGACCGATTTGTTGGCGTTCTGGGAATGGGGGTCCCCAGACTTGCCTGCCTGCGGCCTGCGGCCTGCGGCGTGGCTCAAAGGGGGCCCAGCACGGCCCATCTTCATCAACACAAGACCCAAGACCCTTGCGAGGGGCCAAGCCTCACGGGTCGGACGACGCGGTGCTTCCTCGGGCGCGGCCTCATTTGGCTGGCTCATGAGGAGGCGGAGAGATCAAGGCAGGGTACCTCACGACGTGCCCATGGCGCAAGCCATGACGACCAAGGGCGCCAGCCCGCGCAGTGTCCTCCCTTTCCTCTTTGGTGCAAAGGGGGCAAGCACAGGCGAGAGGATCAAGCTAAGGCATCCATTTCGGTGCAACAAGACCAAGACCAGTTCAAAGGTGGGAAGGAGGTCATCGTGGAGCCCAGAACGACGTCAGCACAAGTCCTTTGGCAGGCGAGGACCAACTTTAGTCAGGATAAGTGTACTGGATGTTCCCCTTCAAATTGGCCAGTTGTTGGCGCCCTTCCCGCTCAATATTTGGGGAGAGGCCCTGGGCCCTTGCCTATAATTAGGACTAGCCACCCCCAAGGTAGAGGCATCGAGACGAGGTATTAAGAGTCCGAGTAAGCGGAGACGATCAGAGAAAGAGAGAGAGAGAGAGAGAAGGGCGGCTGAACTCCCTAAGCAGTTCATCGTCCCAACTAGAACAGGCCCTCGCGAGGCTGTTCTCCCTTGTACTGTTCATCATCATTAGCCCAAGAGGCAATCCACCCATCACACTGGAGTAGGGTATTATACCACATCGGTGGCCCAAACCAGTATAAACCCTGTATCTCTTGTGTTGTTCTTTCAGTCGTTAGATCTTTTCGAGACGGAGAGGTAGAGGGCATGATCTCCGCGCGCACCCCAGAGTTCGAACCTCAAGGGTCTGCCGGAACCCGAAATCCGACATTTGGCGCGCCAGGTAGGGGTGCACCGGAATTTATCTTCCATCGCTTCGTTCTCTTCCGACCGTCGCGTCCATGTCTGACGCTCGTCGGGCTCGACCCGAGCGCCGTGCCGTCATCGCCTCCCGCGTCGCCCAGACGGCTCCCGTCGGTGGGCGTCCTCATCGTTCCCCGTTGCCCGCCGTCAACGCCGCCATCGGCCCTGCGGGGAACGAGCAGCAAGCATCATCTCAACACCCGTCTGTGCGGCGAGACGGCCGAACTGCTACTCCGTCGCTCACGCCAGCTTGCTCTTCGTCCCACGCGCTCCGTGCGCCCTTGGAGGCTCGAGCTGCACTCATCGCGGCAAACGATCTCCTGCGCTACCGTCCTGTCGACGACGTCTACGAAGAGTGGCTCGACCGCGTCGCCGAGTTCGTCCGCGCCGCACGGGGCTCTCCTGCACCGTCCGCTCCGTGGCGCCCCACCCCGCCCCGCGTAGGCCATGAAGCTTCGGGGGCGTACCAGCCACCTCCACTCCAAGAAGACGCCATGGCTCCAAGACGCGCGGCCCCTGGGCGGAACCCGCTCCGTCAGGCGCTGGCCCAGCAAGAACGGAGCTGCCAAGAAGTCCCTCGACCCGCAAGAGGCTGCCCGAGCGCTTCCTGCTCCGGCTCGCCGCGACCCTGCTCCAGCTCCGGCACGTCATGGCCCCGCGCTGCTCCCAGCTGCAGCGCATGGGGACCCTCAAGGCCAAGCTCTCCCCCGACCGAAGCCTCCCGTAGCCACGGCCGGCTGCCGCGCCTACACCACCGAGCTGCGCCGCGTCGCGTGGCCCGGCAAGTTCAAGCCAGACCTGCCTCCTCGCTACGACGGCACGACTGACCCCGCCGAGTTCCTCGAGCTCTACGAGCTGGGCATCGAGGCCGCCAGCGGGGACGAAAAGGTCATGGCGAACTGGTTCCCCATGGCTCTCAAGGAAGGGGCTCGTACCTGGCTCCTGAACCTAGCCCCAGGCACGATCTCTTCCTGGGACCAGATGCGCACCCGCTTCATCGCCAACTTCCAAGGTACTCGCGACCGGGCGCCCGCCGTGAGCGACATGCGCCGCATCAAGCAACAACCCGGAGAGACCCTGCAAAAGTACATCCGGCGCTTCAACAGCGCGCGTCTCAAGATCCCCAAGGTGTTCGAGGAAGCCATCATCTCAGCCTTCTCCGACACTGTGCGCGACGTCAAGATGAAGGTAGAGCGGTCGTCAGCGGTTCCCCCGACGACCATGGGTCCTCTGCCAGGGGCAGGCCCTTAGGCGCCTCCCCAGCAGAGGGCCTACCTCCTGAGAACGCCTTGCTCCGAACGCCGCAGTGGTGATGTCGGATCTCTGCCCCTCTCCTGCAGCCCCCTGCGCCCTCCTCCTGAGGGGTAGGAGACTGTGGGAGCGGGGCAGCTGCTCGCTGCGGTGACCTGCACCTCCTACGATCCATGATTAGCGTACGCCTGCTCCTGAGGAATTTGTGGTACCCGATAGTTGTCGCCTCCGCCGTGCCCGATGGAGCCGTCCCGGGGCTCCTGGAAGAGCTCAGCTTCTGGTGTCTCGTCTCGCCAGCTGGGGCTGAGCAGCGAGTCTTGTTCGGCCTCGTGAGCGTGCACTTGGTCCATCATGAGGGGCACGTATTCTTCTGGCGCCGTCATCCCGAAGGCTGTGCTGTAGGGCTCCAGCTGCCACGCAGTGTTGCTTGACGTGCCTACCGCAGGGTGATAGCGCGGCTGCCCGCCGACGCCGTGGGCTGCGCCAAGCCTTTCTCCCTCACGCGCCGGGGGCGGGGGTAGCACTACCGCAAGTCCGGCGCCGACGGATTCGCTGGTGTTGGGGTAGCCCTGAGGCACGCGGGAGCATGCGGGCCCCCCCGCGCGCTACCCTGGGCTTGCGACGGAAGCCGGATGCAGAAGGGGTGAGCCCCCGATGCGGCAAAACCCAGGAGCTCGGCGACCCGCTCCAGCAGCACGTCTCGGCCGACTTCCAGCAACCTACACTGTAGCAGCTCTCGGGCCACCGTGAGCGCGGCCCTCGAGTTCGCTTGCTCCCGGCGGGTGTACGGTGTCGTGGTCGCGGCGTGATTGGAGGCCCTTGCCGCTGACCGCGCTTGCCGTGGCGTGAGGGTCGTTGAAGACTGTCCGCGCCGCCCACGGCCCGCAGCGCCCTGCGGACCACGAGCTGCCTGGGGCGCGGGGTCGCCCGAGGCGGGCGGCTCCGCGCGGGTGGGCCACGCCGCCCATGGATCTTGGTTGCCCGCCTGGTCGCCGGACATGGTGATGACGGTGCGATGAGACGCGGAGCGGTAGAAAGGTGGATTCCGGCGCACCCCTACCCGGCATGCCAAATGTCGGATTAGGGGTTCCGGCAGACCCTTAAGGTTCGAACTCTGGGGTGCGCGCGGAGATTCTGCCCTCTACCTCTCCGTCTCGCAAGGATCTAGCTACTGAAAGAATCGCACAAGGAACACAGAGTTTACACTAGTTCGGGCCACCATTGTGGTGTAATACCCTACTCTAGTTTGTGGTGGGTGGATTGCCTCCTGGGCTGATGATGGTGAACAATACAGGGAAGAACAGCCTCGCGGGGGTCTGTTCTTGGCGAGGGGGATGAACTGCTAGGAGGAGTTCAACCGCCCTTCTCTCTCTCTCTCTCTTGCCCTCTGCTTGCTCGGATTCTGGTTACCAGATACCTGATGCCCTGGGGGTGGCTAGTCCTATTTATAGGGAAGGGCCCTGGGCCTCTTCCCAAATATTGAGCGGGAAGGGCGCCAACAATTGGCCAATTTGAAGGGGAACATCCAGTACACTTATCCTGACTAAAGTTGGTCCTCGCCTGCCAAAGGCCCTGTGGTGATGCCGTCCTGGGCTCCACGATGACCTCCTTCCCACCGTTGGACTGGTCTTGGTCTCGTTGCACCAAAATGGGTACCTTTGCTTGATCCTCTCGCCTGCGCTTGCCCCCTTTGCACCAAAGAGGAAAGGGAGGACACTGCGCGGGCTGGCGCCCACTTGGCGCCCTTGGTCGTCATGGCTTGCGTCATGGGCACCTCGCGAGGTACCCCACCTTGATCTCTCCGCCTCCTCGTGAGCCAGCTTGACGAGGCCGTGCCTGAGGAAGCACCGCGTCGTCCGCCCCGCGAGGCTTGGCCCCTCGCGAGGGTCTTGGGTCTTGTGTTGATGAAGATGGGCCACGCTGGGGCCCCCTTTGAGCCACACCGCAGGCCGCAGGCAGGCAAGTCTGGGGACCCCTATTCCCAGAACACCGACAAAACCCAGGATGCTGGGAAGACCACGGCCCGCGCCAAGGGTGGCGCGATCAACCTCGCGAGGACCGCTGGCGAGACTTGCCTCGCGAGGGGGATTGGCGGGATCAGCCTCGTGAGGATCGCCTGCAGGGCAACGCAGGCCTCCTCCCACTGCCGCCTCAGCCAAGGAGGAACGAGGACCGCCACCAAGACGAGGGAGCTGGGGCTTCCAGGAGCCGCTCGCAATCGCCTACATCCTGGGCGGAGCTCAAGCCCCAGCCTCCCAACACATCTTCAAGCAGTTTGCCCGCGAAGTGAATGCAGCCCTCCCCAGGCTCGAAGCAACACGGCCTCTCAGGTGGTCGGTGTGCACCATCACGTTCAGCTCAGCGGATCAGCTCAAGTGCGCGGCCACAGCCGGGGTCCTCCCGATGCTCTGCTCCCCAGTCATCAGCAACGTACTGGTCACCAGGACCCTCATCGACGGTGGAGCAGGGCTCAACGTCCTGTCCGTGGAAACATTCAACAATCTCCAAGTGCCCTATGACCAGCTTCAGCCAACCAAGCCTTTCTCCGGAGTCACCGACGGTTCCACGATCCCGATCGGGCAAGTCCGCCTCCCTGTCACCTTCGGGGCCCGCAGCAATTACCGCACCGAGCTCATCGACTTCGACATCGCTCACATCCGCCTGGCGTACAACGCATCCTCGGGTACCCAACGCTGGCCAACTTCATGGCCGTAACTCATCATGGCTACAACGTCCTCAAGATGCCAGGAAGTGGCGGAGTCATCACGGTGTCGTGTGAAGAGAGGGATGCAGTGTGCTCCCTGGAGCGAGCCTTTCAGGCCGCGTCACTAGAAGACCCAGATCGCGGAGGCAGGAGGCTTCTCGAAACCACCCCCAAGAAGAAGAAGGCGTCATCCGGACCGGCCCCTCAGGAGGCAGGCCCCTTAGGGCCCGCGTCTGCCCCGGGGGACCCTCCTTCCATCGCATAGGAAAGCGCGCCCGGTGCCCTCCTGAGGCAGGGCTCGGGGGCTCTCACCTGGAGGGCCACCGACCTGGCCAGGGTCACGAGGGAGGCGCTTGGGCACCACGTGGAGGCGTGCTTCGAAGCACATTTCCCTCAAGAAGGAGCGAGGCAAGGAGAGTCAGACCAGCAGGAGTTCGTTAAGCAGGACGTTCAAGAACTACAGGAGTCAAGAATCATGAGAAGTTGCCGCCGCCTACAGGCTGTGGCTCCCCATCCAGGCGAGGATGGTGGGCTGCGTGTCTGCATCGAGGTACCAGGGCTCAATCAGGTTGCCACGACGGAGCGCCTATGGCCCTCACAAGTGGGGCGTTGTGGAGGTCCACCCCACAGCTATGTTCGCATGCCTTACGGCTTGCCGAGCGTGGCTGCTGCGTACCAGCGCCTCATGAGGGGCATCATGGATACTCAGGAAGACAGGCGTTCCGCAGTCCTGGCGAAGATGGAGATGATTTGCGAGGAGCCACCAGCGCCTCCGGAGCCTCCTTAGGCCCCTGGGCCTGGGGGCTCGCGAGGATCGGCTCCCGCAGCCCACCGAGTCTGCTGCACCAACACCACTTCGTCCGCAACAACTCCAGGTGACATCTTTCAAGCTTCATTTCCGGCTGGGAACGCCCTCCCAGGGCTGCTTCATTCCTAGGCCGCGTGGGTCCGTCCCTACGGCATGTATCCATTTTTAGTTTTCGATCATTAGCTTGCTTTGTTGGGGGCGCCCCTCGGGCTGCATCATCCCCAGGCCGCTCGGGCCAGGCCAAGTGGCGTGTATCTTCCTTGCGTTTATTTCCAACTATGCATTTGACTATCATGCTTGATTACTTGATGCCTGTTCACGGCACCTCTTCTTCTCAATGTCGACCACTTGCACGTTAAAGGGGGGGTACCTGAGCATCGCGACTCAGGGCTCTTACTGGCACTCCAGCCCTCACCCTCTGGCCTTGTCCACGACATCACGACCTGGCATACCAGCGACGGCTGAGACAAGCTCGAGGGTCGGGACCTGAGGACGTAGAGTGCCGGCATCTAACCAAATCTGCAGGAACACATCTCAAGATACGGCCCAGTGCCAAGCGCAACCCGCCTAGAGGTAGGGCTCCGTGAGTCCAGCGCTGGCTCACGGGCGCCCAAGTACACCTCACCTGCGCCAACTAGAGCAACTAACGATCGACTGATAGCCATCGTGGCAACCCTTTTTCTCCTTCTGTGATGAGCTTGCAGGATCCCCTGAGGGAATTGCGCAAGCCGAGGCCCTCGCGGAGCTCTCTTCATCCTCGTCCGCGCGAACCGCTTGCGCGTTAAAGGGGGGGGCGCCTGAGCATCGTGACTCAGGGCTCCTACCGGCACTCCAGCCCTCACCCTCTGACCTTGTCCACGGCATCGCGACCTGGCATACCAGCGACGGCTGAGACCAGCTCGAGGGCCGGGACCCGAGGACGCAGAGCAGAAAGGGGAGCAAAGGCGAGGGGGAAGGGGCACGAGGGGACCACGTCAAGCAACTCCGCTCCTGCTGCCGCGCAGAACCGGCAATACACCAAGAGTGATCCCTTATTAACAAGATAAGTCACCGCCCGAAAACATCGGCTACCGTAGCATCGCCCCCGCACCTAACGCAATTCCGTACTAGCGACGCCACCCTCCTTTCTCACCGAGCGACGGCTGCTTGGGCGCCAAAGGGGACCTCCTGAGCATCACGACTCAGGGGCTCTTACCGGACCCCGGGTCGCTCACCTCCTGGCCTTGACCACGGCATCGCGACCTGGCATACCAGCGACGGCTGACGCCGCCTTGGGACTGGGACCTGTCGGCGCAGTATGATTCCTTGCAAGAAACGGATCCTAAGGGATGCTATCTACATGCTCCCCTGCAAACGATGCCATCATCAATAGTGGGCCGTCAGGCACCAGCACCAACCCTATCCAGATCAGAGTTGGCGGCGGCCGAGCGAGCCCGCCCCGCTCCAGGAGCGGCGCTGGCTCGCGGGCTCGTAGCTGTCGTCGCTCGTCTCCGGGGTCGCGAAGATCTCGCTGGGATCGCTGGATCTTCCGGCGCTTCCGTTGCTTGTGGAGCTGTCTAGGGAGCGGTCGGCGGGCCCAACCCTCACCATGGCAGGGTCCTGGCCACCTCTCCTGGGGCAGCACTCCAGCCGGCGCCCGTTCGCGTCGAAGACCTTGAAGAACATCACCGAAGCGCCATCGTACTCCAGGTGGATCGTGAGGGCGCCCCTTGCTCTGCAACCCCGAGCGATCTCGCCCCAGCCGTGAGTCATGAAGACCTCGCTCGAGGCAAGGATCGCGACCTCTGCCTCGGTCGCGGGGGTGCTGCAGTCGGCGTGCTGCAGCCATAACTCCATGAGTCTTTCCTGTGGGAAGACGGAGGCGAAGAAGGGAGGAAAGAGAATCCAAGTTCATGGAGGCATGGCGGCGTGGAGCACGAGCTCGCGGGAGGAGCCCTCGGCGTGGACTCCAGGAGGAACGACCCACACCTTCGTGACCCGTCGGCGCCGGCAACGACGCCGGCCACGGGGATCGGCATCGCCCCCTCCGAGGCCCTTGACATGGGCAAACAAGGGGAGCGGGAACCCTGGCGGAGGCCGCTCGTACCAAGGCCTCGGCAGCACCTGATGGTCTCCCTCGTCTCGGCTGCGAAGGGCAGGTCGCTTCTTCGGCGGGAGTGGGTTTGGTCCCTCTTGAAGAGCCTTTCCCTTCTCCGCTGCAGAAAGCCGGCGGATTGGAGCCATCACAGCAAGGCGGAGCAAGAATCAAGGCGAAGGAGAAAGCAAGGAGGGATGGACTGGAAGGGCACGCGCGGTGCCGTACTTATAGCCGGCGAAGGCTAACCGTCGGCCTCCATGAACACAGGTAATCATGACACGATTTGCATGCAGGGACTTGTCCAATCCGTGCAACCATCGAGGCGTCATGGGGAAGTGGAGACGCTCACGTCCAATCAACCGCCACGTGGCGCCCAAGGCCGCAGGCTGTTAGGGCCCGCGGCGCTTCGCCCTTGCCCTTTCGCCTCTCAGCACGGCCAAGTCCGGGCGCGCCTTGGGCCCGGGGGCTACTGTTGGCGTTCTGGGAACGGGGGTCCCCAGACTTGCCTGCCTGCGGCCTGCGGCATGGCTCAAAGGGGGGCCAGCACGGCCCATCTTCATCAACACAAGACCCAATACCCTCGCGAGGGGCCAAGCCTCGCGGGGCGGATGACGCGGTGCTTCCTCAGGCGTGGCCTCATTAGGCTGGCTCATGAGGAGGCGGAGAGATCAAGGCAGGGTACCTCACGAGGTGCCCATGACGCAAGCCATGACGACCAAGGGCGCCAGGCGGGCGCCAGCCCGCGCAGTGTCCTCCCTTTCCTCTTTGGTGCAAAGGGGGCAAGCGCAGGCGAGAGGATAAAGCAAATGCATCCATTTCGGTGCAACAAGACCAAGACCAGTCCAACGGTGGGAAGGAGGTCATCGTGGAGCCCAGAACGGCGTCACCACAGGGCCTTTGGCAGGCGAGGACCAACTTTAGTCAGGATAAGTGTACTGGATGTTCCCCTTCAAATTGGCCAGTTGTTGTCGCCCTTCCCGCTCAATATTTGGGGAGAGGCCCAGGGCCCTTGCCTATAAATAGGACTAGCCACCCCCAAGGTAGAGGCATCGAGACGAGGTATTAAGAGTCCGAGTAAGCGGAGACGATCAGAGAAAGAGAGAGGGAGAGAGAAGGGCGGCTGAACTCCCTTAGCAGTTCATCATCCCAGCTAGAACAGGCCCTCGCGAGGCTGTTCTCCCTTGTACTGTTCATCATCATCAGCCCAAGAGGCAATCCACCCACCACACTGGAGTAGGGTATTGCACCACATCGGTGGCCCGAACCAGTATAAACCCTGTGTCTCTTGTGTTGTTCTTTCAGTAGTTAGATCTTTTCGAGACGGAGAGGTAGAGGGCACAATCTCCGCGCGCACCCCAGAGTTCGAACCTCAAGGGTCTGCCGGAACCCGAAATCCAACACGATTACACAAACTCGGTGGGACCGATATTGGTAATAAGCTAACCAGAAAGTTGGTCAGGTAAACTCGGTGGGACCGATTCGCTCATCTTGGTGAGACCGAAATGTTACAAAAGGGAAACAAAGAGTTTACATTGCAATCTCGGTGGGATCGATCACTCATATCGGTAAGACCGAAACGTTACGAAGGGAAACAGAGAGATTACAATCCCATCTCGGTGAGACCGAGATCCCTATCGGTTAGACCAATTTGCATAGGGTTTGTGGCAGTGACTATGACATCTGAAACTCGGTGGTGCCGGATAGAAAGAATCGGTGGGGCCGAGTGTGACTTTTGGTTTAGGTCATATGTGGATGTGGGAAGGTAGTTGAGGGTTTTGGAGCATATCACTAAGCACTTTGAGCAAGCAAGCCATTAAGCAACAGCTCATCCCTCCTTGATAGTATTGGCTTTTCCTATAGACTCAGTGTGATCTTGGATCACTAAAATATAAAATGTAGAGTCTTTGAGCTTCAAGCTTGAGCCAAACTTTTTGTCCTTAGAATTTTGAGGGATCCACTTTCCTCATCCATGCCATGCCATTCATTGAGCTTTTCCTGAAATATTAATATTGGAATAATGGTAGCTCAATGAGCTATATGTTGTTAGGAATTATGAAAACCACCCAGGGATAGTTGCACTTTCAATCTCCCCCTTTTTGGTAATTGATGACAACATATAGATCAAAGCTTCGACAAATGATAATAAGAGTGAAAGATATTGTCGCTTTGAGAAGTATGTGAAAAGCAAGAGCTCCCCCAAAATTTGTGCATATCTTAAGATTTGCTTTGGACTGCAAATGCACAATGAGTTAGGATCATGGGTTACTCTTCCATGTCACATACATCTTGGTGGAGCGCTCAAAATGATAAGAATTAAATACATGCACTCATCACCAAGCAAAGTGAATGATCAAATAGGGATAAAATGATAGTATCATCCAACAAGCATTAATGTAGCATATGATCAAACACACATGATCATCCAAGTATCACAAACAAGCATAAAGTATCTCAATCAAGCAAATAAAGTTCAACCACCAAAGCAAGAGAAAATAAAAAGCAACGCTCTCTCTCGAAGCCTATGATCTATACATTTTTCTCCCCCTTTGGCAACAAGTTACCAAAAAGTTCATAGAAAATGCATAGCACTAAAACGTCTCTCAAGCTTGGTCTTCAGGTGGTGGTGTTCGGATAACTCCAAGAACGAAGGCTTCAGTCGAAGTAGATGGAGCTTATGGGGTAGGTGCTGGAGCTGGTGGCACTGAAGCTGTAGCTGGTGTAGATGAAGTGGCTCTAGTGTCTGATACTGGTACTGCAGTTGACCTCTGAGCTCTAGGCACTCTGGCAAATGCCTCAGTTGTTGTCTTGCCCTTCGTCTCCTGCATGTCATCCTGAAGTTGCTCCACAACAGACTGGATCTCAGTTACCTTCACATCCATGTCATAGAACTTCTGCTCCATGATTCTTTCCAAGCTCTCCTGGTTTCGAGTCAGGGTGGCCAGTCCTTTCTCTATCCTTAGAGTGGATGCAATCAAGTAGCCAAGTTGATCTTGCTTGCTCTTTAGAAAATACTGAGATGCCTCTTCCATGGTTGGCATCTTGGCAGCTTTCTCCATCTTTGCCTTCCCCTTCTTTGCTTGTGCTTGCACTGAGGAGGGTTCATCTTCATTCATCACAACTTGGTTGTCCTCGAAGTCTGGGTAGATAGGCAAGTGTTCCTTATCCAACAAGTATGTGCCTGTGCCCATCTTTGAGTTTATCAACTCCTGGATCTGTGGGGCATATCCACAACTTCTTTTCTGGTCAGTAGCAGTCCTCTTGATAGTTTCAACAATGAGACTCATGACCTTGAACTTCTGTGGCACATCAAATATATGTAGCAAGTTAATTGCATGGCCTCTGATCATTCTGTGATCACCAGACTTGGGCAAGAGAGTGTGCCTAAGGATCCAATTGATTGTAGGCAGCCCTGATAGCAAGTGTTTTACTGACCCAAACTGGTGAGTCTCAAGATCATCTTCAGGAATCTCCTTGTACATGTTTGCCATAGAGTTGTGATCCATCTTCTTCTTGGCATAGACATCCTTGTCATCTTCTTCTTCCTTAGGAGCATTGTTCAGATTTGCCCATTCCTCAATAGTTGAGTGGTACCTTGTACCTTCAGACATCCATACTATCCTGCCATCTGGATAGAAGTGTGCTGTGGAGTAGAATTGCGTTATGAGCTCCTCATTCCACTTTGTGAGCTTCTGCCCAACAAAGTCTGCAACTCCATAAGCACTGAAGCTGTCAAACACACTAGGATAGTGTTCCTCATTTTCCTTGATATACTTCCAGTCGACCCACCTCATTTCACACACTATAGGTTTCTTGTCCAACAACACTGTCTCATAGAAGTCGTGCTGTTCCTTTGTGTGGAACCTGTAATCCACAGCAGTTCTTCTTCTGGTAGCATATGGATCAGTCTCTCTCCATTTCCTCAGTCCTGAGTCTCTCCTGATCTTCATGTTCTCAGCCACAGGATGAGTATCATTGTGGTCTGGAATCTTTGGCTTCAATTTTCTCAGAACATGCTCTTCATCTCCTTCTTCTTCAACAGCAGCTGTCTCAGGCACTAGGGCCTTGTTCTTCTCCTCTGCAGGGATGTTTCTAGTGCTCCTCTTGGGTTTTGGATTTGGAGCTGGAGCAGCAGACTTAGCAGCAGCTTTGGGCTTCGATGATGTAGCCCCTGTCCTGATAGCATCACCCATGAGTTTCTGGGCCTTAGTTGCTGGTGCAGCAACCTCTTCCTCTTCTTCTTCTTCTTCTTCTTCTGAATATCTCCTCATAGAGGGTTTGCCAAGAACTCTGGCAGTAGTGGTTCCGACTCTCCTTTTCTTTTTATCTGGCCAACAACTTCCTCTTCTGACTCAATGGTAAACTTTATGGTTTCTCCAGTGGCAACCTTCCTACGTCTTGAAGTGGGAACTCTCCTTGCAGGTGCCTTCTTCTGCATACCTGGCTTTGTGGCTGTAGCTGAGCCATATTCCTTTTTCATCACTTTCTTCTTTGATGTGGCATCATCTTCAGTGGCCACATAGTCTTCATCCTCAGACTCTGAAGTTTTCTTCTTCCTTGTTCTGGTGGCAGCTTTGGGTAAGTTGATGGGAGTTCTCCTGCTTCCATCATCTGAGCTGCTAGAGGGACTAGTGCCCTCACTCATGTGAACCTGCTCCTTTGACTTGTTCTGACTGTCACTCTGATCATACATGATGCAAACACTGACTGCTGACCCTGTGAATAGATTATAGATGAGGTAGAGTGGATAAGCATCACAAAATACAGTGGTTTTTGCAACAGAATGAATCCAAAACTCAGTTTTAGTTTTCCTCCTAAAGCATTTCGGATCAACCGATTTGTAAACTTGATGATACCGAAGCAGCTATTGGAACCAAAACTAGTGAACTCGGTCAGACCGAGTCATAGTTCGGTGGCACCGAGACTGCTAGGGTTTCACAAAGTCCTGAACTCGGTCACACCGATTTTCAATTCTCGGTCAGACCGAGAATCTCATGTGCAATGGCCTGAGCCGAATCGGTGGTACCGAGTTCCACAACTCGGATGGTCCGAGATGGTTTCGGCGGAAATCTAAACCTAAATTTTCAATTCAACTCTAATCTACGGAGTGTTTTGACTGGATAAGATCGTTTCAATCGTGGCAAGATTCATGATGAACATAATGTGCTAGGAATCGGACGGGGATAGCACTGTGATCGAGTCCATACCCTAGTTCGGCGATGAACTCGCTACGGTGGCAACGGTGGGGAAGAATTCCGTTGACGGCGGCGGAGACCAGCGATAGGAGGCGGCTGGCGACGAGGAGGACAATCCGAAGACCCAGG
Source organism: Aegilops umbellulata (assembly GCA_032464435.1). Taxonomy (NCBI): domain Eukaryota; kingdom Viridiplantae; phylum Streptophyta; class Magnoliopsida; order Poales; family Poaceae; genus Aegilops; species Aegilops umbellulata. Next base: position 354,988,048 of record CP136058.1, read on the forward strand.
AGGCAGAGCAGGCTAAGCGCGGGCGAAAAGACTTCGGAGAAATTCCTAAAATTTTGCCCGTGGATATATATAGTCCGACCCTATCGGTGTGACCGAGTGGAACAAGTCGGTGGCACCGAGATTCATAACTGCAAGCGGTTACTGAAACTCGGTGTGACCGAAAGGTTCAAATCGGTTGCACCGAGATTTAAAACCTAGATCGACTTAGTGATCTCGGTATGACCGAAATGGATGAATCGGTCAGACCGAAACACACAAAGAAGTTTTGGAAGTTTAAGTCTATGATGAATCGGGGACTCCGAGTGCTCCTCACACAGAGTGGTTCAAATCTGACTTGATCAAATTTTGTGATGTAGCATGAATAGGGTTTGAGACGAGTAAAGCATAGATAGCTAGAGAAGGTTCTTGGGCATTCTTGTCCATCCACTTGGCCAAAGAAAAAGAAACCAATCAATCAAAACAACAAGTGGACGTCCTCGAATGAGTGAAATATGCAACCAACATGCTCACACAATAAAATGACAAATGATATATGTGGCAAAGCATGCACAACCAATTCTAGAATCTATCAAACAATTTGTGATGACTAGGTCATCTATATATGAGTATATTGACTTAGGAGTCAAATGAGAACATTTGATCATAGGTCATAATCATCGTTTAAGCACAAGTGGGGTTACCACTTTTACATAAAGCATTGTTGTGTTCACACCATTAGAGTTGCTTTAGCTCAATTTTTAGAGAAAAGCTCCCCTAGATGTGATATCCCCCCTAAGAGGGATGAACTAACCTTGGGTTTTGTCGATGATGACTTCATGTAGATGTTGATGATGTGGATGCTCAATGTTGATGTAGATCATTTGGAGCTATCCATTGGAGTGAGTTGTGCTTTCAATGCCTACACGGGTTAGTCCCACAAGGAGCAGACAAGGATATCCATAGACATAAACTGATGCACACACAAGATGATGTCTATGAAAGCTTTTAGGTTACCTTGTCCCTTGTCTTACCAACAAGAGGGTTTGTGACTCCTTGAACTTAGTGCAAGATGTGGGAGTTGATTGCACTTGTTCTTGCCAAGATGATAAGAGTGAAGTATGTTGGTGGAGTCACCCTCAAGAACTCTCTAGTTCTTCTTCTTCAGGATCCACACCATCTTGATGGGAATCCTCGGTGTTGTAGTTGTACTTGATGATGTGGAACTTGAAGTAGTCTTGGGAACCCACTTGACCAAGGCCTTAGGAGCTTCTTCAAATGCATCAATTTCCTCTTGAAGCTTGTCCTTGCCTTTTTGCTTGTGGTCTTGTGGTGGAAGATCATCTTGAGCTTGTGTACCTTTGAAAGAAGTAGGATCATACTTCTCTTGTTGAGGAACAAACTTTGTCTTGGGGTATTGATCTTCTTCCCACTCAACTCCATTGGCATTGGACTTTCGTTCAAAACCAACACCTTGATTCTTCCGGTGCCTTCCTTGCTTGCGTACAATTTCCTCGAATTGCTTACTTCCGGCAAGGCTCTTGTAAACACCTTTCTCTATAATTCTCTTCCATAAGCTATTTTCTGGCTCAAGGGTAACTTGGCTAAGAGAATCATTAGTGAAATCAAGAGAACTACTAGAAGCAACAATATTGGATTTAGCATGATTATTGTTACTACTAGAGGAAGAATCTTTCTTGTTCTTGTTACTAGACTTAACTTGAGGCATGTAAGTGGATAAGAGTAAACGCTTGGCAATGTAAGAAGAACTTTTCTTACGAAGATCATCATTGATTGCTTTTAAGAACTCATGCTCTTGCTCAAGGTTGAGCTTTTCAAAGCGTAATTTCTCATGAGTCCTTCAAAGTTCTCGATGATCTCCTAAGATAGTTTCATGAGCTAACTTAAGAGCGTTTAGTTCTTTAGTTAGAGACTCAATCTTCTCCTTATCATTGTCATTCGTTTTGTCTTGATTAGCATGATTAATTGATGTTTCATCATAGTATTCATCACTAGAGTTGTTAACAAGTAAATCATCATCACCTAACAAGTCATCTTCATCACTATTGAAATCAACATACTCGGGGTGTGATACCTTTGGGCCTTTAGCCATGAAGCATGTTCCAACTCCTTCATTTGGTGAGTCAAATATGTCGTAGGAGTTGGTTGTCACAAGTGCTAGATCGGCAACACCTTCATCTTAAGTATATTCAGAGTCGGAGTGATAGCTTCTCTCGGAGTGGTTGTCGGAGTCGGAGCCGGATACCCATTCACCAACATGAGCTTGATGTCTTTGTTTTGTGTAGCTCCTTGATGACTTGTCCTTTCTTTCCGAATTCTTGCTTCTCCATGAGGGTCTTCATTCATAACGATCATCTCTACTCCTTCTTTCTCTAGATGGTGATTCTTCTCTTCTACTTCTTCTCTTGGGAGAATCTTCTCTTCTCTTGTAGGGGGCCGTACACTCATTGGAATAGTGTCCAGGCCTTCCACAATTGTAGCAGTTTCGCTCTCGACTAGATGATCTTTTGTCATTGTAGGACCTTGACTTGGAGATTCTCTCTTTGCTTCTACTCTTGTAGAACTTGTTGAAGTTCTTCACCATTAAGCTCAATTCTTCATTGAAGGTTTGTTTCTCACTCGATGATGTGGGGGCTTCACATGAGGCTTTGTAAGCACCACTTGATTTGTTGTGAAGTTCCTCTTTATCCTTGAGTGACATCTAATGAGCAACAATTCTTCCAATGACTTCCGTTTGCTTGAGATCTTTGTAATTGGGCATCATTTGGATCAATGTGCACACGGTATCATATTTTCCATCCAAGGCTCTTAGGATCTTCTTGATGATGAATCTATCGGTCATCTCTTCACTCCCTAAGCCGGCAATCTCATTTGTGATAAGAGCAAGCCTAGAGTACATTTCAGCGACACCTTCACCATCCTTCATTTTGAACTTGTCAAGTTGACTTTGAAGCACATCCAATTTGGATTCCTTGACGGAGTCGGCACCTTCATGCATATCAATCAAAGTATCCCAAATTTCCTTTGCATTCTCAAGATGGCTGATTTTGTTGAATTCTTCGGGGCACAATCCGTTGAAGAGGATATCACAAGCTTGAGCGCCGTATTGCAGCATCTTCAACTCTTCCGCGGTGGCTTCACAGTTCAGATCTTTCCCGTCAAAGAATTCACCTTGCAAGCCAACACACACAATAGCCCAAACGGCGGGGTTATGTCCAAGAATATGCATTTTCATCTTATGCTTCCAACTAGCAAAATTAGTACCATCAAAGTACGGACCTCTACGGCGATAATTTCCCTCGCTAGACGCCATACTCTCCTTGGTTGTGAAACCAAGGCTATGACCACCAAAAGCTATGGAAATCAAAGAAAATGGAGACCAAAGCTCTTATACCACTTTGTAGGATCGAAAGTATGTCTAGAGGGGGGGTGATTAGACTACTTGACCAAATAAAAATCTAGCATTTTCCCAATTTTAGTTCTTGGCAGATTTTAGCTATCTTAGCACAGGTCAAGCAATCTCCACACAATTCAAGCAAGCATGCAAAAGAGTATATGAGCAACGGAAAGTAAAGCATGCAACTTGCAAGAATGTAAAGGGAAGGGTTTGGAGGATTCAAACACAATTGGAGACACGGATGTTTTTGTCGTGGTTCCGATAGGTGGTGCTATCTTACATCCACGTTGATGGATACTTCAACCCACGGAGGGTAACGGTTGCGCGAGTCCACAGAGGGCTCCACCCACGAAGGGTCCACAAAGAAGCAACCTTGTCTATTCCATCACGGTCGTCGCCCACGAAGGACTTGCCTCACTAGTGGTAGATATTCACGAAGTAGGCGATCTCCTTGCCCTTACAAACTCCTTGGTTCAACTCCACAATCTTGTCGGAGGCTCCCAAGTGAAACCTAGCCAATCTAGGAGACACCACTCTCCAAGAAGTAACAAATGGTGTGTTGATGATGAACTCCTTGCTCTTGTGCTTCAAATGATAGTCTCCCCAACACTCAACTCTCTCTCACAGGATTTCGATTTGGTGGAAAGAAGATTTGAGTGGAAAGCAACTTGGGAAAGGCTAGAGATCAAGATTCATATGGTTGGAATGGAATATCTTGACCTCAACGCAAGTGTAGGTGGTTCTCTCTCAGAAAATGTGTATTGTAAGTGTAGGTATGTTCTGATGGCTCTCTCCACGAATGAAGAGTGGGTGGAGGGGTATATATAGCCTCCACACAAAATCTAGCCGTTACACACAATTTGCCAAACTCGGTGGGACCGAATGGTTAAACTCGGTCGGACCGATTCAGCAAACCTAGTGACCGTTAGGATTTTCGATGGGACTGAGATGTAACTCGGTAAGACCTATATGGTTAGGGTTAGGGCATAGAGCAATCTCGGTGTGACCGATTACACAAACTCGGTGGGACCGATTTTGGTAATAAGCTAACCAAAGAGTTGGTCAGGTAAACTCGGTGGGACCGATTCTCTCATCTCGGTGAGACCGAAATGTTACAAAAGGGAAGCAGAGAGTTTACATTGCAATTTCGGTGGGACCGATCGCTCATCTCGGTAAGACCGAAACGTTACGACGGAAAACAGAGAGATTACAATCCCATCTCGGTGAGACCGAGATCCCTATCGGTGAGACCGATTTGCCTAGGGTTTGTGGCAGTGACTATGCCATCTGAAACTTGGTGGCGCCGGATAGAAAGAATCGGTGGGGCCGAGTTTGACTTTTGGTTTAGGTCATATGTGGATGTGGGAAGGTAGTTGAGGGTTTTGGAGCATATCACTAAGCACTTTGAGCAAGCAAGCCATTAAGCAACACCTCATCCCTCCTTGATAGTATTGGCTTTTCCTATAGACTCAATGTGATCTTGGATCACTAAAATATAAAATGTAGAGTCTTTGAGATTCAAGCTTGAGCCAAACTTTTTGTCCTTAGAATTTTGAGGGATCCACTTTCCTCATCCATGCCATGCCATTCATTGAGCTTTTCCTGAAATATTAATCTTGGAATAATGTTAGCTCAATGAGATATATGTTGTTAGGAATTACCAAAACCACCCAGGGACAGTTGCACTTTCAAAATCCTTGGCTGATTCCTCGGGACTCCACGCCTGCGCTTGCCTCCTTGACACCAAAGAGGAAACTGCTGTCGTGCGCCCGCTGGCGCCTGCCTCGCCTTGGTCGTCATGGCTCACGTCATCCGAACCTCATGAGGAGAGTCTTGCATAGAAATCTCCGCTCCTCAGGAGCCAGCCTGAGGAGGCCGCTCCTCCTGGAGGTCTTGGTGTCATCCGCCTCGCGAGGCTTGGCCCCTCGCGAGGGTCTTGAGTTGCTGATGCTGAAGGTGGGCTGTACTAGGCCGTCGATGAAGCCATGCCGTGAGCTGCGGGCAGGCAAGTCTGGGTACCCCCATTCTCAGAACGCCAAACAGTAGCCCCCGGGCCCAAGGCGCGCTCAAACCTGGCTTCGAGGGGAAGCCAAAGGGCAAGTGCAGAGCGTCGCGGGCCCTAATCGCCTGCGGCCTTGGTCGACGCGTGGTGATTGAGGGGACGTGGGCGTCTCCGCTTCCCCAAGCTGCCTCAGGAACCGTCCGACTTGGCAAGAGCCTGCTGCATGCAGAGAAAAAATATCATTGCGTGGGATTATGGAGGCTGTCAGTTGGCCTCCCTTGGACTATAAATAAGGGGAGGGGCGGAGCCCCCCTCACTCATCTCCGTCTTATCGCTGCCCGCTCCTTCTTCTTCCTCTCCGTCTTGCCATTTTGTCGGAGCATCCATGGCGCTGGTCAGGAGGTTCTCCATGGCGGAGAAGGGAAAAACGCATCGGGAGGAGTCTGGGCCACTTCCGCCGAAGAAGAGGCTTGGCCGCCCTTGTGACGCCGGCGAGGGGCAGGAGGTGACACAACCTTGGTATGAGCGGCCTCCGCCTGGTTTCTCGATCCCCTTGTATGCCCGCACGCAGTGCTATGGGCAAGGCGGTAGTGCCTAGCGCCGCGCGGTCCGGGATCGCGGCGGACAGGACGAGGCTGTGCCCCTAACCGGCCTGCGAACCCATGCCGAAGGCACCTCGCGCGAGTTCGTGGTGTGGGTGGCGATGTCACCGCGCACGTGGATCCGACTCTCGAGGTTCTTCGCCGAGGAGATCCCGCTGAGGGGGCCACTTAAGCTGTGGCTGCAACATGCCGGTACTACAGCCTGGCCGTGGGGGCAGAAGTTTAGGTCGACCCCCGGGCGACATCTTCATGACTCGAGGGTGGGGCGAGGTCGCCCACACCTGCCGTCCAGAGGGGTCCCTCGCCATCCACTTCGAGTACGATGGCACCTCCACGCTATTCTTCAAGGTCTTTGATGAGGACGGCCAGCGCCTGGAGTGTTGCTACGGGAGAGGCAGTCCACGCGACGCGGCCACGAGCACTGAACTCCCCCTGGCCTTGCCAGCAGCTCCTCCAGCGCCTCTCCGGAGTCCAACGATGACAGCTACGTGCCGCCGAGCTCCTGCCGTGCCCGGAGCGCAGCAGCGGTGTCCACCCGGCATCGTCAGTGATACCCATCGCCCGAGGTCCTTCGAGGTCTTCTTCTTTTGTTTCCCTGCGCGGAATTATGACAAGCCCCCATGGGGGCATGCAAAACCTATAGTTCTTTTGCTCGTATGTTATCCTTCTTAGTATGATGTTGAAATTGCGTATCTCACTCTGGCATGGTTCCCCCTTTTCGTTCTTGCGGTAGCTTAGTGCTCTATGCTGACAGGACCCAGTCCCCAGGTAGGCTCCAACCGTCGCTGGTATGATAGGTCGCGATGCCGTGGTCAAGGCCAGGAGGTGAGCGGCCCGAGGTCTGGTAAGAGCTCCTGAGGAGCGATGCTCAAGAGGTCCCCTTTGGCATGTAAGCAGCTCCTTGATGGGTGAAAAGGAAAGCAGCATTGCCGGAGCGAGATTGCGAGAGTCGAGATATTGGGCCATGAGGTTCACACTAATATGTATGGGTGACTTATCTTGGTGAGCCTGTGTTGATTACCTTGCACGGAGCCTGATCGTTCCTTAGTGGTGACGCTCCTAGGTAGGGCTCACGCCAGTCTCCCCTTTTCCCTCACTCATTTGGATGCTCTATGTCCTCGGGTCCCGTCCCTCGAGCGAGGCTCGGACTCCGCTGGTATGCCAGGTCGTGATGCCGTGTTCAAGGCCAGGGGGTGAGGGCTCGAGAGCTCGTAGGAGCCCTTGAGGCGCGATACTCAGGAGCCCCCCTTTAACGTGCAAGCCAATTGCGTGAAAAAAGGACGGCCGGCGGGGACGCCCTTAGTTAAGTTCTGGAGGTTCCTACGGGTTAGTCCGAGGAGGAGAATATAGCGCACAACCACGCTTGCAGTCCTGCCATTGATCGTTCCGCAAGAAGACGAAGGCACTGAGGATCCGGTGAGGTGACGTGTGCGGGACAGGCCGCGAGCCAGAGCTCGATCTCTCAGATTTGTTAGTGTTGTAGGGACGGACCTAAGCACAAGCGCCGTGCTAGCATGTGTAGCCCCCGTTGTGGAATGAGGAAGAGGCGGGTCAGCAGTGCGGGGAGGCCGCGAGGGGCGATACAGCACGAGGCAAGCAGGTGATAATCATAAAGCAACTCATGACTAAAGGGTAGGGCCAGTTCTAGTAGATGCAAAGAACGATACATGCTGCAGGGACGGACCCACATGGCTTGGGGATGATGCAGCCCGAGGGGCGCCCCCAACTAAACAAACCAACAGATGTCACCTGACACCGTTGCTGAAGAGGTGTTGGAGTAGTTGGAGACGCGTGCTGTAGAAGTTGCTCCTCATGAGCCGACCCGGCCCTAATCCTCATGAGGCTCTGGAGGCTTGGGGGGCTCGCGAGGACCCATCGCCACCTCCGATAGGATCGCCTGCTGCCTGGCCTCACGAGCTACCAGGATGCCCTGCATGTGGTGCTGGAATGTAGCCGCCGTGTTCAGCAAACAGAAAGTCATGCGGATATAGCTGTGAGGCAGGACCTCGCACTAGCCAACATGGGACGGCCAGAAGAGCTCCTGAGACACGGCCCTGTTGAGCCCAGGGATGTTGATGCAGGCCCGTAGCTCGCTGCCCTCGTCGGGGCAAGGAGCTGCGTCGGGTGGTGGGCGACGGTCGCCTCGCATAGCTCTTCCTTCCTGAAGCTCCTCGATTGCGTTGGTGATGAACTCCTGAGCACCTGGCACCTCATGCCCTGCACTTGCTCTATAGAAACGCGCGTTGAAGCAAGCCTCCACATAGTGCCCGAGCGCCTCCCTCGTGATGCTGGCCAGGCCAGAGGCCCTCCAGTGGAGAGCCCCTGTGCCCAGCCTGAGGGGGGCGCCGGGCGTGCCTTCCAATGCGAGAGTGGAAGGCACCCCGTCAGTGGGCACATGGCTTGAGGCAGCGCCGCTCGACAACCCACCCTCCTGAGGTCCTTGGCGGAGCAGCTGCTTCTTCTTCTTGGGGATAGCCTCAGGAGGGTAGACAAAACCCTCGTCATCTGGGTGTTCGACCGCTGCAGCTTGGTAGGCGTGCTTGAGAGAGCACACCACGTCCTTGTCCTTGCAGGAGACCGTGATGATGCCGCAACTTCCTTGCATATTGAGGACATTGTAGCCATGGTGGGTCACAGCCATAAACTTGGCTAGGGCCAGGTACCCGCGGATGGCGTTGTATGGGAGGTTAACATGGGTGATGTCGAAGTCGCTGAGCTCTGTCCGGTAGTTGTCGTGCTTGCCGAAGGTGACAGGGAGGCGGACCTGCCCTATCAGGGTGGTGGAGCCGTCGGTCACTCCTGAGAAGGGCTTGGTAGGCTGAAGCTGGTTGTAGGGCACCTGGAGTCGGTCGAACGTCTTGACGGAGAGTACATGGAGCCACGTACCGCCATCGATGAGCGTCTTGGTGACGAGCACGTTGCTGATGATGGGCGAGCAGAGCATCGGGAGGGCGCCGGCTGTGGCCGCACACTTGAGCTGGTCGGAAGAGTCGAAGGTGATGGCGTACTTCGAGTACCTAGAAGACGCGTCGCCTCAATCTTGAGGACGGCCGCTTCACCTCGCGCGTGAACTGCTTGAAGATGCGATGGGAGGCTGGGGCCTGAGCGCCACCTAGGGTACAAGCAATGGCACGATGCTCTTGGAAGCTCCTCGGCCCCTCATCCTGGTGGTGGTCATCATTCCTTGTTGGCGGTGGTAGCAGTGGAGGAAGGACAATGTTGCCCTGAGGACGGTCCTCGCGAGGCTGGTCCCTCCAGGGTCTCTCACGAGGCTGGCCCTACCAGCGGTCCTCATGAGGCTGATCGCGCCATTTCTGGTGGGGGTCGCGGCCGTCCCAACATCCCCTGCCTCGGCCTCCTCCGCGGTCGTAGCCTCGATCGTTGCGCTCGGGGCAACGACCGAGGCGCCCGTCATGGATGGCCCTGAGCTCCTGGCAGTCATTGGTGTTGTGGTTGTGCATGTTGTGGAAGACGCAGAACGGGCGGCTGCCTTTGGATGACTCCGGGTGGTAGCAGTCGCGCTTCATCTCAGGTTCAGCCGCAAGCACGGCTGGCCCCTTGCATTTCACGTCCTTGGCCTTGGCCTTCTTGTCTTCTGGTTAGCCTCCGGTAGCTCCAGGAGGGAGAGGCGACCTTCCTCAGCTCTCGCACACTTGATTGCCATGTTGAACATATCTAGAGTTGTGCACAGGTCATCGTGTATGGCGAGCTCCTCCTTCATCTTGACGTCGCGGACACCATCAGTGAACATCGAGATGATGGCTTCATCCGACACCTTGGGGATCTTGAGGCGAACACTGTTGAAGTGCTGGATGTACTGCTGCAAGGTCTCTACTGGCTGCTGCTTGATGCGCCACAGGTCACCCACGGCCAGCAGGCGGTCGCGGGTACCCTGGAAGTTGGTGACGAAATGCTCTCGCATCTCAACCCAGGAGGAGATCGATCCCGCAGGGAGGATCAGGAGCCACGAGCGCACACCTCTTTGAGGGCCATGGGAAACCAGTTCGCCATAACCTTCTCGTCGCCGTTGGCCTCTTCGCCGCTGAACTCTTAGAGCCGCATGAACTCGGTAGGGTCGGGGGTGTCGTCATAGCGTGGAGGCAGTCGGGCTTGAACTTCCCTGGACAGACGATTCTGCGCAGCTTCGGAGTGAACGGGCGGCATCCCGTTGTAGTCACGGGAACCCGCCGTAGAGGTGGAGCCTGGTCTTGACGCTCGCGCACCACCACCGCGGGCGGCGCACGGTCTTGGCGTGGCAGTGCTGGGAGCGGACTCGCATCTTCTTGCGGACACTGCACCACCTAGCAGCTTGCCTCGTCGCGCGGGGGCGCCCTGTATGGCAGGTCGTGTCGTGGAGCCTCACGCCTTGGCTCGAGGACAACGTTTGGCCAGGGAGGTGGAGGAGGCGCCCTGGGGCTACGTCACCCTTGGCAGGCGGCGGGTGAGGCAGCGAGCGAGATGGTGCAGGAGACTCCCCGGCGGCGATGCGGTCCAACCAGTCCTCGTAGAGGTCGTCGACCGGGCGATAGCGCATAAGCTCGCGTGCCATGAGCAACGCGGCCTGTGCGTTCGCCGTCCCACGAGCATCAGACGACGAAGCGGCTGAAGTCACCGAAGGGGTGGTGGTGCGCCCGTCTCGCCGCACAGAAGGATGCATCAACGAGGCCTGATGCTCATGGCCCGCGGTGCCGGTGGTGGCGTTCGCCCCTGGCGACGGGGGATGGCGAGGGCAGCCATCGCCCACCGGTGCCGTCTGAGCGATGCGGGCGGCGAGGTTGGCCCGGTACTCAGCATGAGCTCGACGAGCGTCAGCCATGGAAGTGGCGAAGTGGTGGCGAATCGACCGACGGAAGTGAGGCTCCGACGCACCCCTACCCGGCGCGCCAAATGTCGGATTTCCGGCTCCGCAAACCCTGGATAGATCCGAACTTTGTGGTGCGTGCGAAGAGCTCAACCTCCCTAGTCTACCTACTCGCCAATCTCACGACATAGCTCGTTGAACAGGAAGGAAATGGGACACAACAGTTTACCCAGGTTCGGGCCACCTTGCAGTGTAAAACCTGTCGGATTCGGGGTTCCGCAGACCCTTGAGAAGTTCGAACTCTAGGTGCATGCGAAGAACTCTCTCTTCCCTATCTGCCTACCCAACGATTCCACAGCCTAGCTCGATGAACCCAAGGGACAAGGGACACAATAGTTTATCCTGGTTCGTGCCACCTGATACGTCTCCAACGTATCTATAATTTTTGATTGCTCCATGCTATATTATCTACTGTTTTGGACTATATTGGGCTTTATTTTCCACTTTTATATTACTTTTGGGACTAACCTATTAACCGGAGGCCCAGCCTAGAATTGCTGTTTTTTTTGCCTATTTCAGTGTTTCGAAGAAACAAAATATCAAACGGAGTCCAAACGGAATGAACCCTTTGGGAACGTGATTTTCTCATCAGATAAGATCCAGGAGACTTGGGCCCTCCGTCAAGAAAGAGCAGAGGCGGTCACGAGGGTGGAGGGCGCCCCCCTAGGGCGTGCCCCTTGCCTCGTGGGCCCCTCGAAGCTCCACCGACGTACTCCTTCCTCCTATATATACCTACGTACCCCCAAACGATCAGATACGGAGCCAAAAACCTAATTCCACCGTCGCAACCTTCTGTACCCACGAGATCCCATCTTGGGGCCTGTTCTGGAGCTCAGCCAGAAGGGGAATCCACCATGGAGGGCTTCTACATCATCACCATAGCCCCTCCGACGAAGTGTGAGTAGTTTACCTCAGACCTTCTGATCCATAGTTAGTAGCTAGCTGGCTTCTTCTCTCTTTTTGGATCTCAATACAATGTTCTCCCCCTCTCTCGTGGAGATCTATTCGATGTAATCTTCTTTTTGCGGAGTGTTTGTTGAGACCGACGAATTGTGGGTTTATGATCAAGATTATCTATGAGCAATATTTGAATCTTCTATGAATTCTTTTATGTATGTTTGGTTATCTTTGCAACTCTCTTCGAATTATCAGTTTGGTTTGGCCTACTAGATTGGTTTTTCTTGCAATGGGAGAAATGCTTAGCTTTGGTTTCAATCTTGTGGTGTCCTTTCCCAGTGACACTAGGGGCAGCAAGGCACGTATTGTATTGTTGCCATCGAGGATAACAAGATGGGGTATTTATCATATTGCATGAATTTATTCCTCTACATCATGTCATCTTGCTTAAGGCGTTACTCTGTTTTCTTGAAATTAATACTCTAGATGCATGCTGGATAGCGGTCGATGAGTGGAGTAATATTAGTAGATGCAGGCAGGAGTCGGTCTACTTGTCTCGGACGTGATGCCTATATACATGATCATACCTAGATATTCTCATAAATATGCTCAATTCTGTCAATTGCTCAACAGTATTTTGTTCACCCACCGTAGAAATACTTATGCTCTTGAGAGAAGCCACTAGTGAAACCTATGGCCCCCGCGTCTATTCTCATCATATCAATCTCCAATCAGTTTACTATTGCTTTGTTTTCTACTTTGCCTTTTATTTTACTTTGCATCTTTATACCAAAAATACCAAAAATATTATCTATCATCTCTATCAGATCTCATTCCCGTAAGTGACCGTGAAGGGATTAACAACCCCTAATCGCGTTGGTTGCGTTGAGCTATTTGTTTTGTGTAGCTATGAGGGACTCGCGCGTGGCCTAATACTGGATTGATACCTTGGTTCTCAAAAACTGAGGGAAATACTTACTCTACTTTGCTGCATCATCCTCTCCTCTTCGGGGAAATCCAACGTAGTGCTCAAGAGGTAGCAAGAAGAATTTCTGGCGCCGTTGTCGGGGAGTCTACGCAAAAGTCAACATACCAAGTACCCATCACAATCCCTATGTCTCGCACTACATTATTTGCCATTTTCCTCTCGTTTTCCTCTCCCCCACTTCACCCTTGCCGTTTTATTCGCCCTCTCCTTTCCGTTTGCCTTTTTCTCGCTTGCTATTTGTTTGCTCGTGTGTTGGATTGCTTGTTAGTCGCGTTGGCTCAAGATAATACCAAATTGTGCGACTATACCAATACCAACAATAATGATTTCCTTAGCACTCCGATTGCTCCTCTTGCCAATACTAAATCTTGTGAAACCAATACTGCTTTGTTGAATCTTGTTATGAAAGATCAATTCGCCGGCCTTCCTAGTGAAGATGCCGCTACTCATCTAAATAGCTTCGTTGATTTATGTGATATGCCAAAGAAGAAATATGTTGATAATGATATTGTTAAATTGAAGCTATTTCCTTTTTCGCTTAGAGATCGTGCTAAAGCTTGGTTTTCGTCTTTGCCTAAAAATAGTATTGATTCTTGGAACAAGTGCAAAGATGCTTTTATCTCTAAGTATTTTCCTCCCTCTAAGATCATCTCTCTTAGAAATGATATTATGAATTTTAAGCAACTTGATCATGAACATGTTGCACAAGCTTGGGAGAGAATGAAATTAATGATACGTAATTGCCCTACTCATGGTTTAAATTTGTGGATGATTATACAAAAAAATTATGCCGGATTGAATTTTGCTTCTAGAAATCTTTTAGATTCGGCCGCGGCAGGCACTTTTATGGAAATCACTTTAGGAGATGCTACTAAACTCGTAGATAATATTATGGTTAATTATTCTCAATGGCGCACTGAAAGATCTACTAATAAAAAAGTGCGATAGAAGAAATCAATGTTTTGAGTGGAAAGATGGATGAACTTATGAAATTATTTGCTAATAAGAGTGTTTCTTATGATCCTAATGATATGCCTTTGTCTACTTTGATTGAGAATAATAATGAATCTATGGATGTGGATTTTGTTGGTAGGAATAATTTTGGTAACAACGCGTATAGAGGGAATTTTAATCCTAGGCCTTATCCTAGTAATCCTTCTAATAATTATGGAAATTCCAACAACAACTCTTATGGAAATTTTAATAAGATGCCCTCTGAATTTGAGACTAGTGTTAAAGAGTTTATGAATTCACAAAAGAATTTTAATGCTTTGCTTGAAGAGAAATTACTTAAAGTTGATGAATTGGCTAGGAACGTTGATATAATTTCTCTTGATGTTGATTCTTTAAGTTTATATCTATTCCTCCTAAGCATGATATCAATGAGTCTCTCAAAGCCATGAGAATTTCCATTGATGAGTGCAAGGAAAGAACCGCTAGGATGCGTGCTACGAAAGATGCCTTTATTAAAGCGTGTTCTTCCAATTCCTATGAAAATCAAGATGAAGATCTAAAAGTTATTGATGTGTCCCCTATTAAATCTTTGTTTTGCAATATGAATCCTGATGAAACTGAATATGATCCACCCTTACCTAGACGACATTCTAAACATTCGGAGTATTTAGATCTTGATGATGAAATTGCTAAAAGTGGGATTGAAAAGAATAAAACCCTAGATGTTGCTAAACCCAATATTTTGGATTTCAAGGAATTTAATTCTGAAAGTTTCTCTTTAATTGATTGTATTTCCTTGTTGCAATCCGTGCTAAATTTTCCTCATGCTTATATTCAAAATAAAGCGTTTACTAAACATATCATTGACGCCTTGATGCAATCTTATGAAGAAAAACTTGAGTTGGAAGTCTCTATCCCTAGAAAACTTTATGATGAGTGGGAAGCAACTATTAAAATTAATATTAAGGATCATGAATTTTATGCTTTATGTGATTTGGGTGCTAGTGTTTCCACTATTCCCAAAACTTTGTGTGATTTGCTAGATTTGCGTGATTTTGATGATTGCTCTCTAAACTTGCATCTTGCGGATTCCACTATTAAGAAACCTATGGGAAGAATTAATGATGTTCTTATTGTTGCAAATAGGAATTATGTGCCCGTAGATTTTATCGTTCTTGATATAGATTGCAATCCTTCTTGTCCTATTATTCTTGGTACACCTTTCCTTAGAACGATTGGTGCAATTATTGATATGAAGGAAGGGAATATTAGATTCAAATTTCCCTTAATGAAGGGAATGGAACACTTCCCTAGGAAGAAACAAAATTACCATATGAATCTATCATGAGAGCCACTTATGGATTGCCTACCAAAGATGGCAATACCTAGATCTATCCTTGTTTTTATGCCTAGCTAGGGGCGTTAAACGATAGCGCTTGTTGGGAGGCAACCCAATTTTATTTTAGTTTCTTTGTTTTTGCTTCTGTTTAGGAATAAATAATCCATCTACCTTCTGTTTAGATGTGGTTTTATCTTTTAATTAGTGTTTGTGCCAAGTTAAACCTATAGGATCTTCTTGGATGATAGTTGCTGTAACTTCCAGAAACTTTCTGTTCACGAAAACAGTTGTTAAAAATCACCAGAACGTGATAAAATACTGATTACAATGGCTGCTGATCAATAAACAAATTGCCTAGGTCTTCATTGTTTTTCTGATTTTTTTTGAGTTCCAGAAGTTTGCGTTAGTTACAGATTACTACAGATTGTTCTGTTTTTGACAAATTCTGTTTTTCGTGTGTTGTTTGCTTATTTTGATGAATCTATGGCTAGTAAAATAGTTTATAATCCATAGAGAAGTTGGAATACAGTAGGTTTAACACCAATATAAATAAAGAATGAATTCACTACAGTACTTGAAGTGGTCTTTTGTTTTCTTTCGCTAACGGAGCTCACGAGATTTCTATTGAGTTTTGTGTTGTGAAGTTTTCAAGTTTTGGGTGAAATCTTTTGATGGATTATGGAACAAGGAGTGGCAAGAGACTAAGATTGGGGATGCCCATGGCACCCCGAAGATAATCCAAGGACACCAAAAAGTCAAAGCTTGGGGATGCCCCGGAAGGCATCCCCTCTTTCGTCTACTTCCATCGGTAATTTTACTTGAAGCTATATTTTTATTCACCACATGATATGTGTTTTGCTTGGAGCGTCTTGTATGATTTGAGTATTTGCTTTTTAGTTTACCACAATCATCCTTGCTGTACACACCTTTTGAGAGAGCCATGCATGAATTGGAATTTGATAGAATACTCTATGTGCTTCACTTATATCTTTTGAGCTTCATAGTTTTGGTCTAGTGCTTCACTTATGTCTTTTAGAGCACGATGGCGGATTTGTTTTATAGAAACTTTTGATCTCTCATGCTTCACTTAGATTATTTTGAGAGTCTTAAATAGCATGGTAATTTGCTTAATAATAATAATATGCTTGGTATTCAAGATTTGTCAAACTTTCTTTTGAGTGCGTTGAATACTAAGAAAAGTTTGGTGCTTGATAATTGTGTTGAGATATGAAGATGGTGACATTAGGGTCATGCTAGTTGAGATGTTGTGAATTTGAGAAATACTTGTGTTAAAGTTTGTGATTCCCGTAGCATGCACGTATGGTGAACCGTTATGTGATGAAGTCGGAGCATGATTTATTTATTGATTGTCTTCCTTATGAGTGGCGGTCGTGGACGAGCGATGGTCTTTTCCTACCAATCTATCCCCCTAGGAGCATGCGCGTAATACTTTGCTTTGATAACTTCTAAATTTTTGCAATAAGTATACGAGTTCCTTATGACTAATGTTGACTCCATGGATTATACGCATTTTTTCCATCCTTCCACCATTGCTAGCCTCTCTAATATCGCGCACTTTTCGCCGGTATCATACACCCACCATATACCTTCCTCAAAACAGCCACCATACCTACCTATCATGGCATTTCCATAGCCATTCCGAGATATATTGCCATACATCTTTCCACCATTCCGTTTATTATGACACGCTCCATCATTGTCATATTGCTAGCATGATCATGTAGTTGACATCGTATATGTGGCAAAGCCACCATTCATAATTATTTCATACATGTCACTCTTGATTCATTGCATATCCCGGTACACCGCCGGAGGCATTCACATAGAGTCATATTTTGTTCTAAGTATCGAGTTTTAAATGTTGAGTTGTAAGAAAAATAGAAGTGTGATGATCATCATTTTTAGAGCATTATCCCAAGTGAGGAAAGGATGATGGAGACTATGATTCCCCCACAAGTCGGGATGGGACTCCAGACGAAAAAGAAAAAAAGAAAAAAAGAGGCCATAAAAAAGTGAAAAGGCCCAAATAAAAAAATAAAAAAATGAGAGAAAAAGAGAGAAGGGACAATGTTACTATCCTTTTACCACACTTGTGCTTCAAAGTAGCACCATGATCTTCATGGTAGAGAGTCTCTCATTTTGTCACTTTCATATACTAGTGGGAATTTTACATTATAGAACTTGGCTCGTATACTCCAATGATGGGCTTCCTCAAAATGCCCTAGGTCTTCATGAGCAAGCGAGTTGGATGCACACCCACTTAGTTTGTTTTGTTGAGCTTTCATATACTTATAGCTTTAGTGCATTCGTTGCATGGCAATCCCTACTCACTCACATTGATATCTATTGATGGGCATCTCCATAGCCCGTTGATACGCCTAGTTGATGTGAGACTGACTTCCCTTCTTTTTTTCTTCTCCACAACCACCATTCTATTCCACATATAGTGTTATATCCATGGCTCACGCTCATGTATTGCGTGAAGATTGAAAAAGTTTTGAAAATGTTAAAGTATGAAACAATTGCTTGGCTTGTCATCGGGGTTGTGCATGATTTAAATACTTTGTGTGGTGAAGATAGAGCATAGCCAGACTATATGATTTTGTAGGGATAACTTTCTTTGGCCATGTTATTTTGAGAAGACATAATTGCTTTGTTAGTATGCTTGAAGTATTATTATTTTTATGTCAATATGAACTTTTGTCTTGAATCTTTTGGATCTGAATATTCATACCACAATTGAGAAGATTTACATTGAAATTATGACAAGTAGCACTCCGCATCAAAAATTCTCTTTTTATCATTTACCTACTCGAGGACGAGCAGGCATTAAGCTTGGGGATGCCTGATACGTCTCCAACGTATCTATAATTTTTGATTGCTCCATGCTATATTATCTACTGTTTTGGACTATATTAGGCTTTATTTTCCACTTTCATATTACTTTTGGGACTAACCTATTAACCGGAGGCCCAGCCAGAATTGTTGTTTTTTGCCTATTCCAGTGTTTCGAAGAAACGGAATATCAGACAGAGTCCAAACGGAATGAAACCTTCGGGAACGTGATTTTCTCATCAGATAAGATCCAGGAGACTTGGACCCTCCATCAAGAAAGAAGAGAGGCGGTCACGAGGGTGGAGGGCGCGCCCCCCCTAGGGCATGCCCCCTGCCTTGTAGGGCCCTCGAAGCTCCACCGACGTACTCCTTCCTCCTATATAAACCTACGTACCCCCGAACGATCAGATACGGAGCCAAAACCTAATTCCACCGCCACAACCTTCTGTACCCACAAGATCCCGTCTTGGGGCCTGTTTCGGAGCTCAACCGGAAGGGGAATCCACAACGGAGGGCTTCTACATCATCACCATAGCCCCTCCGATGAAGTGTGAGTAGTTTACCTCAGACCTTCGGGTCCATAGTTAGTAGCTAGATGGCTTCTTCTCTCTTTTTGGATCTCAATACAATGTTCTCCCCCTCTCTCGTGGAGATCTATTCGATGTAATCTTCTTTTTGCAGTGTGTTTGTTGAGACCGATGAATTGTGGGTTTATGATCAAGATTATCTATGAGCAATATTTGAATCTTCTCTGAATTCTTTTGTATATGATTGGTTATCTTTGCAAGTCTCTTTGAATTATCAGTTTGGTTTGGCCTACTAGATTGGTTTTTCTTGCAATGGCAGAAGTGCTTAGCTTTGGGTTCAATCTTGCGGTGTCCTTTACAAGTGACAGTAGGGGCAGCAAGGCACGTATTATATTGTTGCCATCAAGGATAACAAGATGGGGTATTTATCATATGGCATGAATTTATTACTCTACATCATGTCATCTTGTTTAAGGCGTTACTCTATTTTCTTGAACTTAATACTCTAGATGCATGCTGGATAGCGGTCGATGAGTGGAGTAATAGTAGTAGATGCAAGCAGGAGTCGGTCTACTTGTCTCGTTCATGATGCCTATATACATGATCATAACTAGATATTCTCATAACTATGTTCAATTCTGTCAATTGCTCAACAGTAATTTGTTCATTCACCGTAGAAATACTTATGTTCTTGAGAGAAGCCACTAGCAAAAACTATGGCCCCCGGGTCTATTCTCATCATATCAATCTCCAATCAGTTTACTATTGCTTTATTTTCTACTTTGGCTTTTATTTTACTTTGCATCTTTATACCAAAAATACCAAAAATATTATCTATCATCTCTAACAGATCTCACTCCCGTAAGTGACCGTGAAGGGATTGACAACCCCTAATTGCGTTGGTTGCGTTGAGCTATTTGTTTTGTGTAGGTACGAGGGAGTCGTGCGTGGCCTCCTACTGGATTGATACCTTGGTTCTCAAAAACTAAGGGAAATACTTACGCTACTTTGCTGCATCATCCTCTCCTCTTCGGGGAAATCCAACGCAGTGCTCAAGAGGTAGCACCACCTTGCGGTGTAATACCCTACTCCAGCTTTGTGGTGGATTGCCTCGAGGGGCTGAGGATGAACTAGTACAGTGTATGAACAGCCTCCGGAGGTGAGGTGTTCTTGAGCTCGATGAACTGGTGAGGTGGTTCGGGTGGAATTGATCCGTCCTCCTCTATGGTTGTGGCTAAGTCCTATGTATAATGGCCTTGGTCCTCTTCCCAAATGTAGGGGGAAGGGATCCCACAACGGCCAAATTTGAAGGGAGACAACTAGTACAAGTTATCCTGACAAAAGTAATCTTCGCCTGCAAAAGACTCTGGTGGTGACGCTGTAGTGGGCTCCGTGGTGACCTCCGTCCTGCCGTCCTGGCGGTCTTGGTCTCGATGTACTAATATTGAAACCTTTAGTTGAATCCTCGGGACTCTGCGCCTGCGGTCCCCTCCTAGGCTCCAAAGAGGAAACTAGTACACTACGTCCGCTGGCGCCCGCCTGGCCTTGGTCATCATGGCTCACGTCATGTGAACCTCGCGAGGCGCACCTTGCATTGATATCTCCGCTCCTCGGGAGCCAACCTAGTGAGGCCACCCTCTAGGAGGTCTTGGTGTCGTCCGCCTCACGAGGCTTGACACCTCGTGAGGGTATTCAGTTGTTGTTGCAGAAGTTGGGCCGTACCGGGACACGTGGCGATTGATGGCACATGGGCCGCAGGCACGCAAGTATGGGCACCCACATTCCCAGGACACCAACAAAACCCTACTCCTGCTTTGTGGTGGATTGGCCTCGAGGTGGGCTGAGGATGAACTAGTACAGTGGGAGAACAACCTCAGGAGGTGTGTTCTTGAGCTGGTGGGGGAGAGGACGATCTCCAGGATTCGGATCTGGTCTATGGTGATGGCTAGGTCCTATTTGTAGTGGCATTGGTCCTCTTCCCAAATGAAGGCGGGAAGGGATCTCACAATGGACAAATTCGAAGGGAGACAACTAGTACATCTTATCCTCACAAAAGTAGTCTTTGCCTGCAAAGTCTCTGGTCGTGACGCCGTGGTGGGCTCGGCGATGACATCAGTCCTGCCGTCCTGGCGGTCTTGGTCTTGTTGCATGGGAATGGAAACCTTTGGCTGATTCCTCAGGACTCCTCCTTAAAACCAAAGAGAAAACTGCTGTCATGCGCCCGGCTAGCCTTGGTCGTCATGGCTCACGTCATCCGAACCTCACGAGGTGAGGCTTGCATAGAAATCTCCGCTCCTTAGGAGCCAGCCTGAGGAGGCCATTCCTCCCAGAGGTCTTGGTGTCGTCTGCCTCGCGAGGCTTGGCCCCTCGCGAGGGTATTGAGTTGCTGATGCTGAAGGTGGGCCGTACCAGGCCAACTATGAAGCCATGCCGTGGGCCATAGGCAGGCAAGTTTGGGTACCCCTGTTCCCAGAACACCGACAGTATGATGGTGATATGATACTGGGACACCTCCCCCAAGCTTGGCACAAGCCAAGGGGAGTGCCCTTACTAGTGTACTCAATTTTCCTTCGGAGGCGTTAATGATGAGGTTGATGATGTGGTAGGCTTGTCCTCCATCTTCCAAGGCATAGGTTCACCATCGTAAAAAGATGAATGAGTCTCCCGGATCCTCAAATCTGCAGCCAAACTCATCCTCTTAAATCTGTATTCATACTTATAGTTTTGGTTTTGTAGGTCATAGATCAGGGCTTGGAGGTGCTAGATTTTCTCATGAAGCTTGAAGATGGCCTCCCCGATGTTCTTGGCATTTATCTTGTGATCACGGGTAAATTCCGTGATCATGGAGTGATTGGCCTTGAGTCCGCATTCCAATATCCCCTGGCACTTGAAGACTTGCTACTCCATCGCTTAAAGCCTTGTCTCCACGCTTCCGGTCTTCTTTGGCCCTTAAACATCCCGGATGTGCAGCACCCCCTCACCCATTTCAATGGTTTGAGGGTGTTCCAGCACCTCCGCGAGGTAGGGGTTGATGACCTTCGCAAAGAACTTGTCCTTCGGAGCGCTTGGGGACGTCATGGCGATCTAGATCTGTAAAAAAACAACTTGAAACAAGAACAGAGGATATTGCCGTGGTACAATGGTCAAAACCTTCAGGAGATTATATAATGAATTTTTACCGACCAAAAGAAGTATCCCACAATAAAGCGGAGTCCGGAGGGCACACGAGGTGGCCACAAGCCTGGGAGGCGCGCCAAGAGGGGTAGGGCGCGCACCAAGGGCTTGTCGCCTCCTCGTGCACATTTCGGACTACTTCTTATTTTCCTAATTTTTTAAATATTCCAAAACAGAGTAAAATTGCTTTTGCAAAAGTTTTGGACTTGGTTTACTTACCATATGACAAACCCGTTCCTTTTCGAAGGTCTGGGGCGTTCTGGAAAGTTTCCCATATGTACTCCTCCAGTGTTATGGTATTAATAATATTGGTTTCAACTTTTATGGGAGCACATGAGATGTAATGTTTGATTCTCTGCCCATTTACCACCTTTGGGTTAGTTCCTTCAGCGTTGTTAATCTTTATGGCACCGGAACGACAAACCTCCTCAATAATGTAAGGCCCTTGACATTTAGAGAGAAGTTTTCCTGCAAAATATCTTAAACGATAATTTTATAGCAAGACATGGTCACCTACATTGAATTCACACTTTTGTGTCCTTCTATCATGCCATCTTTTAACCTTTTCTATAAATAACTTGTCATTTTCATAGGCTTGGGTTCTCCAATAAGCTTTATGTTCTAGTTCAAGAGGTAAGTGACATGCTTTTCCATATACCATTTTGTACAGACACATACCCATAGGGTTTTTATAAGCAGTTCTGTAAGCCCATAATGCATCATCAAGTTTCTTAGACCAGTTCTTCCTGGATCTATTAATAGTCTTTTGCTAGATCAATTTTATTTCTCTATTACTTAAGTCTACTTAACCACTAGATTGAGGGTGATATGGAGATGCAATTCTATGGTTAACATCATACTTAGCAAGAAATTTTTGGAACGCACCATGAATAAAGTGTGAACCACCATCAGTCATCAAATATCTAGGGACTCCTAACCTCGGGAAAATAACTTCTTTAAGCATTTTAATGTTAGTGTTATGATCAACACCACTAGTTGGAATAGCTTCTACCCACTTAGTAACGCAATCAACAACAACTAAAATATGTGTATACCCATTAGAGGAAGGAAACAGTCCCATATAATCAAATCCCCGAACATCAAATGATTCAATAACAAGTGAATAATTCATAGGCATTTCCTGACGTCTACTAATATTACCAATTCTTTTACATTCATCACAAGGCAAGACAAACTTACGAGCATCTTTGAAAAGAGTAGGCCAATAAAAACCAGATTGTAGTACCATGTGTGCAGTTATATCACCAGCATGGTGTATGATACGTCTCCAACGTATCTATAATTTTTGATTGTTTCATGCTATTATATTATTTGTTTTGGATGTTTCATATGCATTATTATGCTATTTTATATTATTTTTGGGAATAACCTATTAACCTAGAGCCCAGTGTTAGTTTATGTTTTTTCCTTGTTTTTGAGTTACGCACAAAAGGAATACCAAACGGAGTCCAAACGGAATAATACCTTCACGATGATTTTTCTTGGACCAGAAGACACTCTGGAGGCTTGGAGTGCAAGTCAGAAGAGCCAAGAGGTGGCCACAAGGGTGGAGGGCGCACCCAGGAGGTAGGACGTGCCCCCTTGCCTTGTGGGCTCCTCGTGACTCCCCTGACCTAATTCTTTTGCATATATATTCAGATATATTCCCAAACTACCAGAAGTATCCACGAAAACACTTTTCCACCGCCGCAACCTTCTGTACCTATGAGATCCCATCTAGGGGCCTTTTCGGCATCCTGCCGGAGGAGGATTCGATCACGGAGGGCTTCTACATCAACTCTATTGCGCTTCCGATGAAGCGTGAGTAGTTTACCACAGACCTATGGGTCCATAGCTAGTAGCTATATGGCTTCTTCTCTCTCTTGATTCTTAAGAGCATCTTCTCCTCGATGTTCTTGGAGATCTATCCGATGTAATCTTCTTTTGCGGTGTGTTTGTCGAGATCCGATGAATTGTGGATTTATAATCAGCTTATCTATGAATATTATTTGAATCTTCCCTGAATTCTTTTATGCATGATTTGACATCTTTGTAATTCTCTTCGAATTATCAAATTGGTTTGGCCAAATAGATTTGTTTTTCTTGCAATGGGAGAAGTGCTTAGCTTTGGGTTCAATCTTGCGGTGTTCTTTCCCAGTGACAGTAGGGGAAGCAAGGCATGTATTGTATTGTTGCCATCGAGGATAAAAAGATGGGGTTTACTTCATATTGCTTGAGTTTTGTCGGTGTACTAAAGTAGGGGTCCCTTAGTACCCCGAACTTGTGCACGGGCAGTAGTAGCGTCCCGCGGCAAGGCTTGCCAGGGGAGCGGCAAGAGTCTCCATGGCCCTTTCTGGCCCGGACGAAGGCCAAGTGATCGAGCCTAGAAGACCAGGCCCCGGCAAGAGGAGCTTGCTGGGCCAAGAAGGCGAGGTCGGGCAAGAGGAGCTTGCCGGGCCAAGGCGACAAGGCCCCGGCAAGAGGAGCTTGCCGGGATGACTAAGCCGAAGCACCAAGGCCCCGGCGGGAGGAGCTCGCCGGGACGGCCAAGCCAAGAAACCCCAAGAGAAGCCCACCACGGCGCATCGCGCGCCCCGGCAAGGCCTGGAGAGCGGCAAGCTCCCAGGCACGGCAAGACGGCCGCCGCGGCAAGCCACTTGCCGTGGCAAACCACCACCTCAGGCCTGCGCTCCAGCTCACCTCGCCCACGCGTCACCCCGGGGCTTTCCCAGAGGCACGTGGCAAGGCACCACGCATCCTGAGGTGCGCGGTGGCAAGCGACGTTGACAGAGTCGCCCCCGTGGCGAGCGGAGACGCCCTAACGGTCCGCTTCGGCACTGTTCAGGCGATCCAGACGGGCATTCAATGCCTTTGTCCCCTGTCGTCAGAGTTAGGTGCGATAGCACTGTGCAACCAGTGTGCGCACAGTTTCTTGCCATTTTTGCCCTTACCTGCGTCGCTACCTGTGGGTAACCCCTTAGCATATAAAAGGAGGCCCATGCGCACGTAGGGGGGAGGAGGACACTCAATATACCCTCGTCTAAGTCCAGCTCCAACTTACTGTAGCTTCTTGCGCTCCAGAGCAAGAACCCGAATCAACCAGACAAGCAGCAGTAGGGTTTTACGCATCCGTGCGGCCCGAAGCTGGGTAAAACCGTTGTGTGTGCGTGTCGCCTCGATCTGCTCTTTGTGCAACCTCCGCCCCCCGCCGAACCGAAAAGGGGCTCCGTCCCCATAGGTGCTCGAGGAGGCCGATTTCCCCCGACATCTCTGGCGCGCCAGGTAGGGGGTGCGTCGAGGTTGTGTGAATCAGATCCGGCGTCCGCGCGAGCCAGACTCTCATCGTTCGCGCCGGCATGGCGCCGAAGAAGAAAGCTCCGGAGGTGACCGGACCGTCAGCGTCGAACCCACCACCCATGGAGCAGACGGGTGGTGGGGAGGACGCCGGCGGAGGAACGGGCGCCGTCGAACCAGTTCTTGGTCCCGCGACGTCCGAGCTCGCCCCGCTCCCCTCTCAGGAGGCGCGAAACCAGCAGCGTCATAGTACCCATGGTACCATACGCTCGCTGGACCCAGACCGTGCTGGTGGGTCCCAAGGCGCTCAGGGCCAGCATGCGATTCAGCGTGCCGGAACGAGCGTCGCGCGGCTGCCTGGACCGGGTGCTGCTCCTTCTAACATAGTTAGGAGTTCGAGCACATCCCGCTCCTCGCGCCGTTCGCCGCCTCTGCCCGCCACCCCAGCGGAAGCTCTCGCGCGAGCTCAGCTACTCCTAGACTACCCTCCGACGCCGGACAAGCTCGACAACTGGAGGGCAACCATCTAGAGCCTCATCGGTTTCGCCAACGGCGACACCCCGCGGCAGCACAGCGCGTCGCAGCCGCGGCCAGTCGCCCAGGCGAGAACCGATGGCGCCAAGACTGGCGGGGGTGCGACCACCGTGCACTCCTCGCCCCAGAAGCCGCGGTCGCCGACTCGCCGGGCTCACCTCGACAACGACTCCACCGCGTCGTCGAACCCGCGAACTCGCCGCGACCAACGCCAAGTCCTTCACGAACGAAGGGAAGAAGACGCTCGAACCCGCATCGAGCGCAGAAGAGAGGCGCGGCGTCAATCAGACCAGCGCGTTGAGCCCTCTGGAGACATGCATGCACCGGGGGAACCAGGCGAACTACCGTATTCCGTAGGCTGCCCCGCGTTCACCCGCGAGCTGCGGCAAGTCCAGTGGCCCAGCACGAAGAACTTCAAGCCCGACGTGCCCGAGAAGTACGACGGCAAGTCGCATCCGTCGGAGTTCCTCAGCATCTACACCATCGCGGTGCAGGCTGCCGGGGGACGGGACGACAAGATCCTTGCCAACTACTTCCCGCTGGTACTCAAGCCCAACGTCAGATCCTGGCTCATGCACTTGCCGGACGGCTCCATCTCCTCCTGGCCAGATTTATGCCATCAGTTCGTTGGCGCCTTCACGGGCGGCCACAAACCCCATGGCCAGGCAAGCGACCTTCACCTGCTTGTTCAGAAGGAGTGGGAGCCTTTGCGCAAGTTCATCCAGAGGTTCAGCCGTGTGCACTACAACATCCCAGACGTCCACCCCGCCGCGGTGATCAGCGCGTTCCACCAGAACGTGCGCAACCGCAGGATGCGGGAGGAGATGGCGATGTGCAAAATCAAGGAGGTCAGCGAGCTTTACGCCCTGGCCGACAAGTGTGCACGCGCTGAGGAGGGGAGGAAGCTCCCCGGAGAAAGTGTTGGAGAAGGAGAATCCGACAGTGAAGGTACCGCCCCGGCAAGGAGAGGCCGGCGGCGGAACTGCAAAAAGAAGAAAAACCCAGAGGTGCTGGTTGTCGAGAAGTCCGGCAGCGAGGGCTCCGCCAAGAAAGCCCAGGCAGGAGGCCCCGGCAAGGAGATTGCCGGGTGCGCCAATTGCCAGGCAGTGGCGGCTGCCGATAAGCGGGACGGTACCGACAAGAAGTACTGCAAGATCCACCGCACCAGGGGCCACGACCTCCAGAATTGCAAACAGGTCGAGCGACTCGTCGAACTGCAGAAGGCCGAGTACGAACGACGCGACAAGGAGAGAGCCCAAGCAGGCGGCGGGGGATCCGGCATGAAGCGTCCCGGCCCGGGGGAGCGCCGCGGCAAGGACAAGCAGCGACAAGCAGACAGACCTCCCCGGGGACGCGACAAGGAAGAAGACGATGCCGACGACGAAGATATGGAAGACCCTGAGACCAGCGAGCAGGAGTTTCAGAAAGCCACTGAGGTCTTGTGTGTGGACGGCGGTGCTTCCCTGCACGCTTCCCACCACCAGCTTAAACGGTGGGTGCGGGAAGTCAATGCAGCGGAGCCACCCGTCGAATCGCGCACACCCCTGAGATGGTCCAGCATGCCTATCATCTTTGATATTGAGGACCACCCTGATCGCACAACCATGGTCGGGTGCTTGCCGATGTTGGTTTCCCCAACGATCCGCAACCTCAAGGTCACTAAGATGCTAGTTGAGGGCAGGGCCGGCTTGAATCTGATCTCCTCCGCTGTTCTCCGGAGGCTCCAGGTTCCCGACGGCGAGCTTGAAGAGACCGGCACATTCCAAGGAATAAACCCAGGAAGGAGCAAGCCGAAGGGAAAGATCACGCTGCCGGTGACATTTGGCAGCGAGCTGAATTTCAGGACTGAGAGGGTCACCTTTGACGTCACCGACCTCCCGTTGCCCTACAACGGGATCCTCGGCCGACCGGCGCTCGCCAAGTTCATGGCGGCCTCTCATTACGCATACAACATACTCAAGATGCCTGGCCCGATAAGCGTCATTTCTGTCCCCAACGACAAGAAGGACGCCCTTATCTGCGCCGACCAAATATACCGGGACGCGACAGCGGCAACGGCCCGCGGCCCACTTGCTGCTGGAGCTCCCGGAGCGAAGAAGAGGTCCGGCAAGTGCTCTGGCGCCCACTCCGGCAAGAGCGCCTCTTCGGAGTGCTGCGCTGCCATCGAGGACGTGCCATCGAGCCCCGCCGGCAAGAAGACCAAGCCCGGCAAGTGCTCTGGCGCCCACTCCGGCAAGCGCGCCTCTTCAGAGTGCTGCGCTACCGTCGAGGACGTGCCATCGAGCCCCGCCGGCAAGAAGACCAAGCCCGGCAAGTGCTCTGGCGCCCCCTCCGGCAAGTGCGCCTCTTCGGAGTGCTGCGCTGCCGTCGAGGACGTGCCATCGAGCCCCGCCGGCAAGAAGGCCAAGCCCGGCAAATGCCCTGGCGCCCACTCCGGCAAGCGCGCCTATTCGGAGTGCTGCGCTGCCGTCGAGGACGCACCATCGAGCCCCGCCGGCAAGCATAAGAAGACGACGGCTGCTCCGCCAGTGACTAAGAAGGTGCCCGCCAAGGAGGACGGCACTGGTGGTACCTTCACCATCAGTGCCACTCTCGACCCCAAATAGGAAAGCGCGCTCGTTGCTTTCCTGCGGGCGAATGTCGATGTGTTTGCCTGGCAGCCATCTGACATCCCCGGAGTTCCCAGGAAAGTAATTGAGCACCACCTTGCCGTCTGTCCTCACGTGCGGCCCGTCAAGCAAAAAGTCAGGAAACAAGCGATGGAGCGCCAAGAGTTTATCGCGGAGGAGATCAGGAAGTTGGAAGCGGCAGGCCTCGTCAGAGGCGTGCTCCATCCGACGTGGTTGGCCAATCCTGTTGTCGTGCGCAAAGCAAACGGGAAGTGGAGGCTTTGCATCGATTTCACCGATGTCAACAGAGATTGCCCTAAAGATCCATTTCCCTTGCCGCGCATCGACCAGATTGTTGACTCCACGGCCGGATGTGACCTGCTTTCATTCCTCGACGCCTACTCCGGGTACCACCAGATTTTCATGGCCGAAGAAGATGAAGAGAAGACTGCGTTCATCACTCCATGCGGCACGTACTGTTTTGTGCGGATGCCCTTTGGACTGAAGAACGCAGGCTCGACGTTTGCGAGGGTTGTCCACACTGCTTTCGAGCCACAGATCCACAGAAATGTGGAGGCCTACATGGATGACATTGTGGTCAAGAGCAGAGACAAGGCAACCTTGGTTCAAGACTTAGAAGAGACCTTTGCGAACTTGCGCAAGATCAGCCTCAAGCTCAACCCCGAGAAGTGCGTGTTCGGAGTTCCCTCCGGCAAGCTTCTCGGGTTCTTCGTGTCTCAGCGTGGGATCGAAGCCAACCCCGACAAGATCAAGGCCATCGAGCAGATTGAAGCACCAACGCGTGTCAAGGACGTGCGAAGACTTGCCGGCTGCGTGGCGGCTCTCAGCAGGTTTATTTCCAGGTCTACGGAACGCGCCCTGCCGTTTTTCAAAATCCTGAAAAGGGCAGGTCCAGTAAAATGGACTCCGGAAGCGGAGGCTGCGCTGCAAGACTTGAAGAGATACCTGTCCTCCGCTTCCATACTTGTCGCGCCTAGACCGCAAGAGAAGTTGCTGCTCTACCTAGCGGCAACCAATCAAGTGGTTAGTGCTGCATTAGTAGCGGAGAGGGAAGCTGATGACGAGCCAGCGACCACGGCAAGCGCGTCCGACGACAAGCGGGGAGCTTCCCCAACAAGCTCTGGCCCCGGCAAAGGCGAATCCGCGCAAGCGCAAGGGGAAGTGCAGAAGAAGAAGATGGTGCACCGCCCAGTTTACTTCGTCAGTTCCCTCCTGCAGGGGGCTAGGTCGAGGTACTCTGGTGTGCAGAAATTGCTCTTCGGCCTCCTCATGGCCTCAAGGAAGCTGCGCCATTACTTCCAAGCACACGAGATCACAGTGGTCACTCGCTTTCCGCTTAAGAGGATATTGCAGAATCCCGAAGCAACAGGCAGGATTGTCGAGTGGGCACTGGAACTGTCAAGCTTTGGCCTCAAGTTCGCGAGCACATCGACCATCCAGAGCAGAGCATTGGCAGAGTTCATAGCAGAGTGGACGCCGACACCGGACAAAGAAATTCCAGAGACGAGCATCCCCGGCAAGGAAGCAACCAAAGAGTGGCTGATGTACTTTGATGGTGCCTTTTTGCTGGAAGGCGCCAGTGCCGGCGTGCTGCTCATCGCGCCCACCGGAGAGCACCTCAAGTACATCGTCCAAATGCACTTTCCCAAGGAGCAAGCGACCAACAATACGGCAGAATATGAAGGCTTGCTCGCCGGTCTCAGGATCGCGGCGGAACTTAGGATCAAGAAGCTCGTTGTCAGGGGTGACTCGCAGCTCGTCGTCCGCCAAGTGAACAAGGACTACCAATGCCCGTTGATGGAGGCTTACGTTGATGAAGTGAGGAAGCTGGAAGAGTGCTTTGACGGCCTGCAAATGGAATACGTTCCAAGAGCAGAGAACGACATCGCCGACGGCCTGTCAAAGTGCGCCGCACTAAAGCTACCTGTGGAACCAGGGACTTTTGTGCTCAAGCTGACTCAGCCATCCGTGACACCATCAACTGGGCCAAGCAAGAAGAAGAAATCGGTCTCCGGCGACTATCTCCCGGCAGAGCTTCCCGAAGCCGCCGCCAAGAGAGTCCCCGAGATCGACGCCAAGAGTGCTGAGGAGCAGCCTGCTCCGGCAAGCCCCAGGGTTTGTCCCGACGAAGCAGGCGCTCCCGGCAAGCCATGCCCCGGCAAGCTTGCCGGGGAACGTCAAGCTCCGGCTGAGCCGCAAATCCTCGCCGTAGAAGCTGATGTTCCCGCAGCCACAGACATGCCTTTAGTCCTCGTCGTCGAGCCGGAGGCTCCGACGTGGGCACAGCAGATCGCCCGTTTCCTCCAGACAGGAGAACTTCCCGAAGAACAAGAAGAAGCGGAAAGAGTAGCCCGGCGGTCCAGTATGTACCAGTTCATCGACAGCGCGCTGTACAGAAGAGGACGCAATGGGGTGAAATTGAAGTGCATTCACCGGGAAGATGGGCAGAAGCTGTTGGCGGAGATACACGGAGGCATATGTGGACACCACATTGGCGCCAGAGCACTTGCCGGCAAAGCGTTCCGGCAAGGCTTCTTCTGGCCCACAGCCCTCCAGGATGCAACTGCACAAGTAACCAAGTGTGAAGCGTGCCAGTTCCATTCCAAGAAGGTACACCAGCCAGCTCAAGCTCTCCAGACGATCCCTTTATCCTGGCCCTTCTCGGTCTGGGGGCTCGATATCCTCGGCCCCTTCCCCCGAGCCGTTGGGGGCTTTGAGTACTTGTTCGTTGCCATCGACAAGTTCACAAAGTGGCCAGAAGTGGAACCAGTGAGGAAGGTGACGACCCAGTCCGCGATCAAATTCTTCAGGTTGATTGTTTGCCGTTTTGGGATCCCCAACAGGATCATCACCGACAACGGTACGCAGTTCACAAGCCACGCCTTCATGCAGTACACCCAAGACCTCGGCACCAAGGTCTGCTTCGCTTCTGTTGCTCATCCCAGGAGCAACGGTCAAGCGGAAAGGGCCAACGCCGAGGTACTGCGCGGGCTCAAGACCAGAAGTTTTGACAAGCTGCTCAAGCGCGGACGGAACTGGATCGAGGAGCTGCCGGCGGTTCTTTGGTCAGTCAGAACGATGCCAAATCGAGCCACCGGCCAGACACCATTTGCTCTAGTCTATGGAGCAGAAGCAGTTACCCCCACGGAACTCGTATACGGGTCACCTCGAGTGCTCGCTTATGATGAGCTTGAGCAAGCGCGGTCGCGTGAAGATGACGCACTGCTCCTCGAGGAAGATCATCTCCAGGCTGCTGTGCGATCCGCTTGCTACCAGCAAGCTCTGCGTCGCTATCATAGGCGCAAAGTTAAAGCCAGGAGCCTCGAGGAAGGCGACCTTGTTCTTCGGCACGTTCAGTCGGCCAAGATACACAACAAGTTGACGCCGAAGTGGGAAGGCGCTTACCGGGTGAAACGAGTCACGAGGCCCGGCGCCGTCCGCCTCGAGACCGAAGATGGCACTCCGGTGAGCAATTCCTGGAACATTGAGCATCTTCGCAAGTTTTACCCGTAAGGCGCGATTGTCGGACCCCGTCCGGCAACCAACTCTTTGTACAAAAGTCTTGCCGCAGTTGCATGTAATCCTTTGTACAAAGCCAGGCGCAGACCCTGGCCGCAATGAAGCGCTGGTGCCCCCAAGTTTTAGCATGCATGCTGAGTCGAGTCTCGTCCTTGGTTAGGGTTGATAGTGCCTAACAGTCGCTAACCCCTAACTTAGAGGCCGAGTCTGCGTCTTTTTCCCATCCTTTCCCTTTGGCTCGCAGGAATTGCATACCCTCGCCGAGCCGCTCAAGGACGAAGAAGGGGAGAAGGGCGAGCCAGCACCCGCGCCCCGGCAAGCCAGGGTTGCCGGGGGCTGCAACCTCAGATAAGTCTTTACATCCCTTATCATGCATTTTCTCGTGAGCTGCGGAATGCGAAAACCTTGCTTCCTCCTAAAAGCTGTCGTGCTCTCTTAAGCGACAAACCCCGGAGCGCGTTCCCGAGGCCCGCTTCTGATAGTAGCCGCGGCGGCAAGGGGAGGGAGCGAGGGGCCAGAACCCGTCTTCTCCCTGCCTCCGCCAAGAGCGTGAGGAGGGCCAAGGGGCGCGAGAAGACGACAGGGCCTGTTGCCGGGCGGGGAAGTGTCTATCTTAGCGATGCAAAGGGTTCGCTCCTTGCCGCGGGATGTACCCGCGAGACAAATGGTCCGGAAAACACTCCCTTTTCATTAAAAACATTCCACTCAGGTACAGTTCAGAGAGGATGAAAAACATGAAAGATGGGATTACAAGATTTAAACGCAACTAAGGCCCGAAGGCTTACAAGATAAAAAGAGATAAGGTGCCCATAATCCCTTTCTTGTCTCTCTCCTCAGGAGGTAGGGCAAGGAGGCGAGAAGGGCAAAAGGGGCGCCTGGACAAGCTACGGGTGGCAGAAGACACCAAGAGAGCGTCCGGGGCTCCGCCCGGGGGCTCCGGAGGCTGGATGGAGACGGCGACGCCGGAGGCGGAGCTCGAAAAGGAGGCGGCGGGACGTCAACACGCTGTCGAGGGCATCTAGCCCTCGTCCTCCGAGTTGACGGCCTTGCCGCCAGCCTCTTCCCCTTCCGCAGCCTCGCCACTCCGGCCGCCCGGGAAGACGAAGCCCCGGCAAGAGGAGCTTGCCGGGCCAGAGAGAAGACCCCGGTGGTCGTCGCCGCGAGCAAGGGTGATGACGGCGTCTGGGGCGAAGCTAGAAGACGAGGCAGCGGCCTTGTTGCCCGTCCTCTTCCTCTTCCGCAGCCTCCCTACGCCAGCCGCCCAAGGAGACGGCCCCGGGGAGTTCACGGCGCCAGCGACGCGGATGATGGGGTCGCCGGTGCCACGCGGAGCTGCGACCGGCGCCTAGTCGGGCCCGTCATCCCGGCGACCGCTCCCCTCGTCGTTGCTGTCGCTCCCCTCCTCGTCACTCTCGCTCGAGGAGGATCTTACGCTGTCGGAGGAGCTATCCACGCAGCACCGGGCCCAGATGTCGAGGTCCCCGAAGACCTTGACGGAGAGGAGATCACCCTCCATCAGCTTGAAATGGAGGGTGAACCCCTCCGTCAAGCTGTGGATCCGGGCGAACGACTTCCACCCTCGGCCAAGATACATCACGCCGGGGGCTCGGGATTCGACGTGGACTCGCATACCACTGATCCCGCAGCCCCTCATGCGCAGTCTCAGCGTCTCGTGTTCCTCCGCCTCCAGGACATCCGCGAAGGGAGCCGGGAGGCGGAGGCGACGGCGAGGCGCCCGGCGCAGCCTGATGATGAACTCGCAGGGGTCGTCCCCGAGATGAACCGCCGGGGGAAACGGAGCCACCGGCGGAGGCGAGGCCGGCGCGCCGCCCCACCCGCCTCGAACGCCTCGGCCTCGTCCACGACCTCGCCCCCTCCCCCTTCCCCTTACGGTTGGCTCTGTCACCACGGGAGCAAGGGGAGGAGGGCGCGCTGCCTGGCGGCAACCCTTGCCGCCACCGAAGAAGGACCGGGGTTCCCTTTCTCCATGACAGTTGGGGAGAGGGGACCAGGGACCTAAGAGAAGAAAGAAGGGAGGGGTGCGGACCCTCATCACCCCCTTCCGCTCCTTATAAAGGGGCGGAGTGGGGGCTCAGCCGCCCCGCCCGACCAATCAAAGCAGAGGAAGGGCAGGCGACGGGGCCGACCCTCTACTTCGACCCGCGTCGGCACGGTTTCCGGCCTCCACCTCCGCGGCCCCGAGTGCATGGAGGCCGCATGGCAGGCGTGCAGGGCCAAGGCGACAGGTGATGCGACCTCTCCCAACCCCGTGATCGTGGGGAGCGGGCGCCCCAAAAGACGCGCCTTGACCCCATTCATTCGCCATGCCACACCTCCGCGTCTCCCCCTCCCCACTTTAAGTGGGAGCGGGAGTTTCGCCTTTTCGAATAAAGGTATCGTGCTCGACGTGACGCGTGCCTGCGGGCCTCAGCCCCGCGCACGCCACCCATGTCACGCACGCCTCGCACGCCTCGCCCCCCACGACGCCGCGGTAAGCGCGCGCCACTTGGGGAAGGCGCGACGGGCACGAAGTTAAGGAGCAGCGCAACCCAGGCCACGCGTGCCCGTGCACTGTTAGGGCCTTGCCCAACAACGCTCGGCACCGTGTATGGTCCAGGCCCGGGGGCTCCGGTCGGTGTACTAAAGTAGGGGTACCTTAGTACCTCGAACTTGTGCACGGGCAGTAGTAGCGTCCCGCGGCAAGGCTTGCCAGGGGAGCGGCAAGAGTCTCCACGGCCCTTTCTGGGCCGGACGAAGACCAAGTGATTGAGCCTAGAAGACCAGGCCCCGGCAAGAGGAGCTTGCCGGGCCAAGAAGGCGAGGTCCGGCAAGAGGAGCTTGCCGGGCCAAGGCGACAAGGCCCCGGCAAGAGGAGCTTGCCGGGATGACTAAGCCGAAGCACCAAGGCCCCGGCGGGAGGAGCTCGCCGGGACGGCCAAGCCAAGAAACCCCAAGAGAAGCCCACCACGGCGCATCGCGCGCCCCGGCAAGGCCTGGAGAGCGGCAAGCTCCCAGGCACGGCAAGACGGCCGCCGCGGCAAGCCACTTGCCGTGGCAAACCACCACCTCAGGCCTGCGCTCCAGCTCACCTCGCCCACGCGTCACCCCGGGGCTTTCCCAGAGGCACGTGGCAAGGCACCACGCATCCTGAGGTGCGCGGTGGCAAGCGACGTTGACAGAGTCGCCCCCGTGGCGAGCGGAGACGCCCTAACGGTCCGCTTCGGCACTGTTCAGGCGATCCAGATGGGCATTCAATGCCTTTGTCCCCTGCCGTCAGAGTTAGGTGCGATAGCACTGTGCAACCACTGTGCGCACAGTTTCTTGCCATTTTTGCCCTTACCTGCGTCGCTACCTGTGGGTAACCCCTTAGCATATAAAAGGAGGCCCATGCGCATGTAGGGGGGAGGAGGACACTCAATATACCCTCATCTACGTCCAGCTCCAACTTACTGTAGCTTCTTGCGCTCCAGAGCAAGAACCCGAATCAACCAGACAAGCAGCAGTAGGGTTTTACACATCCGTGTGGCCCGAAGCTGGGTAAAACCGTTGTGTGTGCGTGTCGCCTCGATCTTCTCTTTGTGCAACCTCCGCTCCCCGCCCAACCGAAAAGGGGCTCCGTCCCCATAGGTGCTCGAGGAGGCCGATTTCCCCCGACAAGTTTATTCCTCTACATCATGTCATCTTACTTAATGCGTTACTCTGTTCTTCATGAACTTAATACGCTAGATGCTGGCAGGAGTCGATCAATGTGTGGAGTAATAGTAGTAGACGCAGAACCGTTTCGGTCTAATTGACATGGACGTGATGCCTATATTTCATAGTCATTGCCATAGATATCATCATGACTTTGCGCTTTTCTATCAATTGCTCGACAGTAATTTTTTCACCCACCGTATTATTTGCTATCTTGAGAGAAGCCTCTAGCGAAACCTATGGCCCCCAGGTTTATTTTCCATCATATAAGTTTCCAGTCTACTATTTTCCATCATATTAGATTCTGATCTACTATTTTGCAATCTTTTAAATTCCGACCTATAAACCAAAAATACTAAAAATATTTACTTTACCTTTTGTTTAGTTTCATCTATCTCTATCAGATCTCACTTTTGCAAGTAACCGTGAAGGGATTGACAACCCCTTTATCGCGGTGGATGCAAGTTGTTTGATTGTTTGTGCAGGTATTGGTGATTTGTGCGTTGTCTCCTACTGGATTGATACCTTGGTTCTCTAATTGAGGGAAATAATTATCTCTACTTTGTTGCATCACCCATTCCTCTTCAAGGGAAAAACCAATGCAAGCTCAAGAAGTAGCAGGAAAAATTTCTGGCGCCATTGTCGGGGAGATCTACGCCAAGTCAAGACATACCAAGTACCCATCATAAACTCTCATCTCTTGCATTACATTATTCGCCATTTGCCTCTCGTTTTCCTCTCCCCCGCTTCTAAAACGATTTTTTAAAAGATTTTCCCTTTTCTTCGCCCGTCTTCCGTTCGTCTTCTTCGTTTTCTTTTGAGTGATCGTGTGTTGGATTGCTTGCTTTATCATGATGGCTCAAGAGAATACCAAATTGTGTGACTTTTCCAATACTAATAACAATGATTTTCTTCATACTCCTATTGCTCCCGCCACTAGTGCAAAATCTTATGAAATTAATGCCGCTTTGCTGAATCCTATTATGAAAGATCAATTTTCCAGCCATCCTCGTGAAGATGCCGCATCCCATCTTAATAATTTCGTTGAGTTGTATGATATGCAAAAGAAAAAAGATGTGGATAACGATATTGTTAAATTGAAGCTATTTCCGTTCTCACTTCAAGATCGTGTTAAAACTTGGTTTTCATCTTTGCCTAAAAATAGTATTGGTTCATGGAATAAGTGTAAAGATGCTTTTATTTACAAGTATTTTCCTCCCGCTAAGATCATCTCCCTTAGGAACGATATTATGAATTTTAAGAAACTTGATCATGAACATGTTGCACAATCTTGGGAGAGGATGAAATTGATGATACAGAATTGCCCTACTCATGGTTTGAATTTGTGGATGATTATACAAAAAAATTATGCCGGATTGAATTTTGCTTCTAGAAATCTTTTAGATTCGCCCGCAGGAGGTACTTTTATGGAAATTACTTTAGGAGAAGCTGCTAAACTCCTAGATAATATTATGGTTAATTATTCTCAATGGCACATCGAAAGATCTTCCACTAGTAAAAAAGTGCATGCGATAGAAGAGATTATTGTTTTGAGTGGAAAGATGGATGAACTTATGAAATTATTTGCTAGCAAGAGTGCTTCTATTGATCCTAATGATACGCCATTGTCTACTTTGATTGAAAATAGCAATGAATCTATGGATGTGAATTTTGTTGGTAGGAACAATTTTGGTAATAATGCATATAGAGGTAATTTTAAACCTAGGCCGTTTCCTAATAATTCCTCTAATAATTATGGTAATTCCTACAACAATTCTTGTGGAAATTATAATAACATGCCCTATGGTTTTGAGAATAGTGTTAGAGAATTTATGAGTTCGCAAAAGAATTTCAATGCTTTGGTTGAAGAAAAATTGCTTAAGATTGATGATTTGGCTAGGAACATGGATATAATTTCTCTTGATGTTGATTCTTTGAAACTTATATCTATTCCACCCAAGCATGATATTAATGAGTCTCTCAAAGCCATGAGAATTTTCATCGATGAGTGCAAATAAAGAACCGCTAAGATGCATGCTAAACGAGATTGGTTTGTAAAAAAACGTGTTCTTCTAGTTTCCGTGAAAATAATGATGAAGATCTTAAAGTGATTGATGTGACTCCTATTGAATCTTTGTTTTCCAATATAAATCTTGATAAATATGGGACTGGAGATGAGTCAACTTTAGTTAAAAGGCATCCCAATGTTTCAGAGTTTTTTGATCTTGATGCAAAAACTCATAAAAGTGGGATTGGAGAGGTCAAAACTTTAAGTAGCAATGAACCCACTATTTTGGATTTCAAGGAATTAAATTATGATAATTTTTCTTTAATAGATTGTATTTCCTTGTTGCAATCCATGTTTAATTCTCCTCATGCTTATAAACCAAACAGAGCTTTTACTAAACATATCATTGATGCTATGATGCAATCTTTTGAAGAAAAGCTTGAATTGGAAGTTTCTACCCGTGGAAAAATTTATAATGAGTGGGAACCTACTATTAAGATTAAGACTAAAGATTATGAGTACCATGTTTTGTGTGATTTGGGTGCTAGTGTTTCCACGATTCCAAAAACATTATGTGACGTGCTAGGTTTTCGTGAATTTGATGATTGCTCTTTAAATTTGCATCTAGCGGATTCCACTATTAAAAAACCTATGGGAAGTATTAATGATGTTATTATTGTTGCAAATAGGAACTATGTGCCCGTAGATTTCATTGTTCTTGATATAGATTGCAATCCTACATGTCCTATTATTCTTGGTAGACCTTTCCTTAGAACGATTGGTGCAATTATTGATATGAAAGAAGGAAACATTATATTTCAATTTCCATTAAGGAAGGGCATGGAAAACTTTCCAAGAAAAAAACTAAATTGCCATATGAATCTATTATGAGAGCTACTTATGGATTGCATACCAAAGATGATTATACCTAGATCTATTTGTGTTTTTATGCCTAGCTAAGGGCGTTAAACAATAGCACTTGTTGGGAGGCAACCCAATTTTATTTTTATTCTTTGCTTTTTGTTCCTGTTTTGCTTTAAATAATTCATCTAGCCTCTGGTTAGATGTGGTTTTGTGTTTTAATTAGTGTTTGTTCCTAGTAAGACCTTTAGGATGGCTTACGGTGATAGTTGATTTGATCTTGCTGAAAAACAAAAACTTTTGCGCTCAGGAAAAAAATTATCATTTTTTACAAAAGTGTGATAAAATGCTGATTCTTTTTGTAGAAAATTAATAAAAAAATTATCAGTTTGTCCTAATTTGTCAGAATTTTTGGAGTTACAGAAGTATTCAAGAGTTACAGATTACTACAAATTGTTCTGCTTTTGACATATTCTGTTTTTATGTCTTGTTTGCTTATTTTGATGAATCTATGGGTAGTATCGGGGGTTATGAAACATGGAAAAGTTGGAACACAGTAGATATCACACCAATATAAATAAAGAATGAGTTCACAACAGTACCAAAAGTGGTGATTTATTTTCTTATACTAACGGAGCTTATGAGATTTTCTATTGAGTTTTGTGTTGTGAAGTTTTTAAGTTTTAGTTAAGCATTTAATGGACTATGGAATAAGGAGTGGCAAGAGCCTAAGCTTGGGGATGCCCAAGGCACGCCAAGGTAATATTCAAGGACAACCAAGAGCCTAAGCTTGGGGATGCCCCGAAAGGCATCCCCTCTTTCGTCTTTGTTGTCGGGGGAAATCGGCCTCCTCGAACACCTATGGGGACGGAGCCCCTTTTCGGTTCGGCGGGGAGCGGAGGCTGCACAAAGAGCAGATCGAGGCGACACACACACAACGATTTTACCCAGCTTCGGGCCGCACGGATGCGTAAAACCCTACTGCTGCTTGTCTGGTTGATTCGGGTTCTTGCTCTAGAACGCAAGGAGCTACAGTAAGCTTGGAGCTGGACGTAGATGAATGTCTACTGGGTGTCCCCCCTCCCCTACGTGCGCATGGGCCTCCTTTTATATGCTCAAGGGGTTACCCACAGGTAGCGACGTAGGTGAAGGCAAAAATGGCAAAAGACTGTGCGTACAGTGGCCGCACAGTGCTATCGTACCTAACTCTGACGGCGGGGGACAAGGGCATTAAATGCCCGTCTGGGTCGCCCGAACAGTGCCGAGGCGGACCGTTAGGGGCGCCTCCGCTTGCCACGGTGGTGAACCTGTCAGCGCTGCATGCCACCGCACGCCCCAGGCTGTGCGGCGCCCTGCCACGTGCCTTTGGGGGAGCCCCAGAGCGACGCGTGGGCAGGTGAGCTGGAGCGCAGGCCTGAGGTGGTGGCTTGCCGCGGCGGTTGTCTTGCCGTGCCTGAGAGCTTGCCGCTCGTCAGGCCTTGCCGGGGCGCGTGGTGCGCCACGGCGAGCTTCTCTTGGGGTGCCTTGGTTTGGCCTTCCCGGCGAGCTCCTCCCGTCGGGGCCTTGGTGCTTCGGCTTGGTCGTCCCGGCAAGCTCCTCTTGCCGGGGCCTCGCCTCTTTGGCCCGGCAAGCTCCTCTTGCCGGGGCCTTGTCTTCTTGGCTCAAACAATTGGTCTTCGTTTGGCCCAGAAGGGGCCGTGGAGATTCTTGACACTCCCCTGGCAAGCCTTGCCGCGGGGTGCTACTACTGCCCGTGCACAAGTTCGGGGTACTAAGGTACCCCTACTTTAGTACACCGACATTCGTCTACCGGTAACGTTACTTGAGGCTATATTTTTATTCACCACATGATATGTGTTTTGCTTGGAGCGTCTTGTATGATATGAGTCTTTGCTTTTTATTTTTCCACAATCATCCTTGCTGTACACACCTTTTGAGAGGGACACGCATGAATCGTGATTTACTAAATACTCTATGTGCTTCACTTATATCTTTTGAGCTGGGCAATTTTGCTCTAGTGCTTCACTTATATCTTTTTAGTGCACGGTGGTGGCTTTATTATATAGAAATTATTGAACTCTCATGCTTCACTTATATTATTTTGAGAGTCTTTAAACAGCATGGTAATCTGCACTGGTTATAAATTTAGTCCTAATACGATAGACATCCAAGAGGGATATAATAAAAACTTTCATATAAAGTGCATTGAATACTATGAGAAGTTTGATTCCTTATGATTGTTTTGAGATATAAAGATGGTGATATTAGAGTCATGCTAGTGAGTAATTGTGGATTGTAGAAATACTTGTGTTAAAGTTTGTGATTCCCGTAGCATGCACGTACGGTGAACCGTTATGTGATGAAGTCGGAGCATGATTTATTTATTGATTGTCTTCCTTATGAGTGGCGTTCGGGGACGAGCGATGGTCTTTTCCTACCAATCTATCCCCCTAGGAGCATGCGCATAATGCTTGGTTTTTGATGACTTGTAGATTTTTGCAATAAGTATGTGAGTTCTTTATGACTAATGTTGAGTCCATGGATTATACGCACTCTCACCCTTCCATCATTGCTAGCCTCTTTGGTACCATGCATTGCCCTTTCTAACATTGAGAGTTGGTGCAAACTTCGCCGGTGCAGCCAAACCCCGTGATATGATACGCTCTTTCATACATAAACCTCCTTATATCTTCCTCAAAACAGCCACCATACCTACCTATTATGGCATTTCCATAGCCATTCCGAGATATATTGCCATGCAATTTTCCACCATTCCGTTTATCATGACACATTCATCATTGTCATATTGCTTAGCATGATCATGTAGTTGACATAGTATTTGTGGCAAAGCCACCGTTCATAATTCTGTCATACATGTCACTCTTGGTTCATTGCATATCCCGGTACACCGCCGGAGGCATTCATATAGAGTCATACTTTGTTCTAGTACTGAGTTATAATCATTGAGTTGTAAATAAATAGAAGTGTGATGATCATCATTTTCTAGAGCATTGTCCCAAGTGAGGAATAAAAAAAAGAAGAGAAAGGTCATAAAATGTAACATCCCAAAATTTCAATTTGGAATGTTATACATTAGATCATTATTGCATATCATATTTTATTTGCTTCTGGTTTTGATCCAAGAAATTCTACGCAACTCAAGGACCCACGGAGAGAGTTGGGGATTTTGTTATTTTCATATTTGCGTTCTCTCAAATTTTGAGAATAGGATCATTTGATTTTTATTATTATAACTTCAGATATTTCTATTACAAAATATGAGATAGGGAATAAAATGACTTTCCCAAAATATAGAAATATTGAGGATTTAAAAATAAAATCAAATAAGATTTTATTTCGGAGTTTTTCGCTCTTTTATTTGAATTTAGGGAAAATATGCGTTTATCAAAATTGCATTTAGGCCCCAAATAAATGTTCACATTGTCCGGCTTGATTTTAGAAGTCGGGAAAATTTATTTCGGGATTTTGGGAGTCTGTTTAGTATTTCTTTTATTTGTTTTTCTAAGCGGAATTAATTTTAAAAAAATCCGAACCGACTCCGGGCCGTACCCGAGCGGGACTCCGCCCGGGGCAGCCTTTAAATAGCGCCGCCCGAGCCCCGCCGAAGCCCACCAGCCGGCACCGGAGCCCACCCGCGCCCTAACCCTAACCCTAGCCGCCGCCCGCGCCGCCTCGACCCGCGCGTCGCAGCCGCCGCCGCCGCCGCTCACCGGAGCTGCTGAGCCGCCCGCGCCGCTGCTGCCGCCGCCCCGCCGCCGAGGTAGCCGCCGTCGCCGGCAACTGCCCGGTTTTTTCTAAGCCGCGGTTTATTTTTTTAGATTCGGTTTTTTTATTAGATCGGTTTTATTTCGGTTTAGTCTATTTAGTGAGCGTTCGCTCGTTCGTTTGTTTTAACGAACGTGTTCGTCGTTTAGATCCAGATAATGAACGTTCGTTCGTTAATCTGTTCATCGTTTTTCTTTTTCTCGGATTTTCCGCGATTATTTTCTGATCACGATTTCTGATCCGATTTTCATTCTAGTATAACTTTTCGCTCGTTTATCGGAATCAGGAGATTCAAGCGCCTCGAGTTTCGTCTCGAAACCCTCTATCCGTTTAACGAGCTTAAACAAGTTTTTGCTTCTGTAAAATTTGACTTAGGTCCAGATTAGTAAAACGAAGTTGTTTTCCTTCGCCGTTTGACTTTCGTTGTTTCGTTTGATTTGATTCTTTTTGCAAACCGGAGTTCTTATGTTGAACTTTCTGGTTAGATTTCTTATTTGAGTTTTACTTGTGCATTATATGAGTACTTATTGTATGCTTGTTTGTTTGATTGTCTGCGATAGAATACCCGGAGTGCGCCGCCTGTTACTTCGAATCTCTAGGTTTCGCGGATCATCAGCAAGGCAAGTAACACTTTGATCATACCTCTTTACTACCCAGTTTTATTGCATTAGATCAATCCTCAAACATTGCATGATTAGGATCTAATTAAATTGTGGGATGGGAAGTAGTTGAGGTAGTACCTATTACCTGTTTTATTATCAAACCTTTGGGAGTTACTTCTACGTTTGCTTTTTATGCCATGCTATGCTAGTAGAGGTGGATTGGGTGAGTGATATCCATGACAGATGTGATATTGTTAATTAATGGTTTATCTAAGGTTGCAACTTAAACACACATCTGGGTGGATTGAGGTACCTAGGTATTCCAGGATTGCCGGGTTTTTTTATGGACCGCCACCCAGGCTCAAAGGGATCATGAGATTATTCATACTACAAAATTCCGTGTGCAGCCACAAGCTACAATGGGCTCTAGCATAGTTGATTTAGTCGTGCGAACTCTTATAGTGGTAGCCTAGCTGATGTAGGGGATGTAGGTTGGTACGTCTACCCGATCGTAAGGTGCTAGCGCTTCAGAAAGACTATTTCTCGGTCATCCGTTTCTCAAACACCATGTAGTGCGAGAAATCCAACGGAGGCGATCGAGTCTTGCGGGGAAAAGTGCGCAAACGTCTGCAGAGTGTACAAACTAATCATGATTAGCCGTGTCCCCGGTTATGGACGTTTTGAGTATCTAGTACTTGGATATCATGTGAATCTCATCATGTTACTATAATTAATGTTGTTGGGTTTTAATGATGATTACTTTAATTGGGATTGAGGATGCTC
The DNA here is from genome assembly GCA_032464435.1 of Aegilops umbellulata. Taxonomy (NCBI): domain Eukaryota; kingdom Viridiplantae; phylum Streptophyta; class Magnoliopsida; order Poales; family Poaceae; genus Aegilops; species Aegilops umbellulata. The sequence goes on from CP136058.1 coordinate 355,031,352, forward strand.
TCAACCATTCTCAATGCTTAACAACCACCATGATAGTTAAATAAAATGTATTCCATTGAAGTAGGGAAAAAGTGGCTTTACGCAAAACTGTAACCATAGAGCTTTCCACCAGCCATATATTCATGTAGTGTAGGCTTAAACTTTCATTACTCTCTATGTGTTACATTGCCAGCATATTCCATGTGCTGACCCGTTTTCGGGCTGCAACGTTTCATGTTGCAGACTTTTCAGACGATGAGTAAGGTGCCTTTAGGTCGTGGTTCTATACTAGGTGATGCCGGGACTTGATGGACTCGCTTATCTTCCAATCCTTCCGCTGTTATCGTTATTAGTTGGCCTTAAGCCATATTTATTGTAATAAGTTCTCTTTTGAGACATTCGATGTAATAAGTGTGTGATTGCTACTCTGTTATAAATCCTTCAAGTACAGTGTGGTGTCAGCATTACTGATCCAGGGATGACACCTGAGCACAGAGATCATACTGTTTGAGGTCTGGACGCTACAAGATGGTATTTGCTCAAAGACCACCCTCACCTATTTTCTAGCCAACCCGAATCTCGAGGGCGAGATTCATCTTAAGGGGGGTAGGTTTGTAACATCCCAAATTTTAAATTTGGAATGTTATACATTAGATCATCATTGCATATCATATTTTATTTGCTTCTTGTTTTGATCCTAGAAATTCTACGCAACTCAAGGACTCACGGAGAGAGTTGGGGATTTCGTTATTTTCATATTTGAGTTCTCTCAAATTTTGAGAATATGATCATTTGATTTTTATTATTTTAACTTCAATTATTTCTATTACAAAATATGAGATAGGGAATAAAATGATTTTCCCAAAATATAGAAATATAGAGGATTTAAAAATAAAATCAAATAAGATTTTATTTCGGAGTTTTTCGCTATTTTATTTGAATTTAGGGAAAGAGTGCGTTTTTCAAAATTGCATTTAGGCCCCAAATAAATGTTCACTTAGTCCGGTTTGATTTTAGAAATCAGGGAAAATTTATTTCGCGATTTTTGGAGTCTGTTTAGTATTTCTTTTATTTGTTTTTTTGAGCGGAATTAATTTTAAAAAAAATCCGAACCGACTCCGGGCCGTACCCGAGGTGGACTCCGCCCGTGGCAGCCTTTAAATAGCGCCGCCCGAGCCCCGCCGAAGCCCACCAGCCGCCACCGCAGCCCACTCGCGCCCTAACCCTAACCCTAGCCGCCGCCCGCGCCGTCTCGACCCGCCCGCTGCAGCCGCCGCCGCCGCCGCTCGCCGGAGCTGCCGAGCCGCCCCGCCCGCTCGCTGGAGCCCCCCCCCCCCGACGCCCACCGGACCCGCCATCGAGGTAGCCGCCGTCGCCGGCGGTTTTCTTTAGAAAACCGCCCGGTTTTTTTCTAAGTCGCGGCTTATTTTTTTTAGATTTGGTTTTTTTATTAGATCGGTTTTATTTCGGTTTAGTCTAGTTAGTCAGCGTTCGCTCGTTCGTTTAATTTAACGAACGTGTTCATTGCTTAGATCCAGATAACGAACGCTCGTTTGTTAATCTGTTCGTCGTTTTTCTTTTTCTCAGATTTTCCGCGATTATTTTCTGATCATGATTTCTGATCCGATTTTCGTTCTAGTATAACTTTTCGCTCGTTTATCGGAATCGGGCGATTCAAGCGCCTCGAGTTTCGTCTCGAAACCCTCTATCCGTTTAACAAACTTACACAAGTTTTTGCTTCTGTAAAATTTGACTTAGGTCCAGATTAGTAAAACGAAACTGTTTTCCTTCGCCGTTTGACTATCGTTGTTCCGTTTGATTTGATTCTTTTTGCAAACCGGAGTTCTTAAGTTGAACTTTCTCGTTAGATTTCTTATTTGACTTTTACATGTGCATTAGATGAATACTTATTGTATTCTTGTTTGTTTGTTTGTCTGCGATAGAATACCCGGAGTGCGCCGCCTGTTACTTCGAATCTCTAGGTTTCGCGGATCATCAGCAAGGCAAGTAACACTTTGATCATACCTCTTTACTACCCAGTTTTATTGCATTAGATCAATCCTCAAACATTGCATGATTAGGATCTAATTAAATTCTGGGATGGGAAGTAGTTGAGGTAGTACCTATTACCTGTTTTATTATCAAACCTTTGGGAGTTACTTCTACGTTTGCTTTTTATGCCATGCTATGCTAGTAGACGTGGATTGGGTGAGTGATATCCATGACAGATTTGAGATTGTTAATTAATGGTTTATCTAAGGTGGTAACTTAAACACACATCTGGGTGGATTGAGGTACCTGGGTATTTCAGGATTGCCGGGTTTTTTTATGGACCGCCACCCAGGCTCAAAGGGATCATGAGATTATTCATACTAGAAAATTCTGTGTGCAGCCACAAGCTACTATGGGCTCTAGCATAGTTGATTTAGTCGTGCGAACTCTTACAGTGGTAGCCTAGCTGATGTAGGGGATGTAGGTTGGTACAGTCTACCCGATCGTAAGGTGCTAGCGCTTCTGAAAGACTATGTCTCGGTCATCCGTTTCTCAAACACCATGTAGTGCGAGAAATCTAACGGAGGCGATCGAGTCTTGTGGGGAAAAGTGCACAAACCTCTGCAGAGTGTACAAACTAATCATGATTAGCCGTGTCCCCGGTTATGGACGTTTTGAGTATCTAGTACTTGGATATCATGTGAATCTCATCATGTTACTATAATTAATGTTGTTGGGTTTTAATGATGATTACTTTAATTGGGATTGAGGATGCTGTCAACCATTCTCAATGTTTAACAACCACCATGATAGTTAAATAAAATTTATTCCTTTGAAGTAGGGAAAAAGTGGCTTTACGCAAAACTGTAACCATAGAGCTTTCCACCAGCCATAAATGCGTGTAGTGTAGGCTTAAACTTTCATTACTCTCTATGTGTTACATTGCCAGCATATTCCATGTGCTGACCCGTTTTTGGGCTGCAACGTTTCATGTTGCAGACTTTTCAGACGACGAGTAAGGTGCCTTTAGTTCGTGGTTCTATACTCAGTGATGCCGCTGGAGTTGATGGACTCTCTTATCTTCCAAGCCTTCTGTTGTTATCGTTATTAGTTGGCCTTAAGCCATATTTATTGTAATAAGTTCTCTTTTGAGATATTCGATGTAATAAGTGTGTGATTGCTACTATGTTATAAATCCTTCAAGTACTGTGTGGTGTCAGCATTACTGATCCAGGGATGACACCTGAGCACAAAGATCAGACTGTTTGAGGTCTGGTCGCTACAAGATGGTATTTGCTCAAAGACCACCCTCACCTATTTTCTAGCCAACCCGAATCTCGAGGGCGAGATTCATCTTAAGGGGGGTAGGTTTGTAACATGCCAAATTTTCGATTTGGAATGTTATACATTAGATCATCATTGCATATCATATTTTATTTGCTTCTTATTTTGATCCTACAATTTCTACGCAACTCAAGGACCCACGGAGAGAGTTGGGGATTTCGTAATTTTCATATTTGAGTTCTCTCAAATTTTGAGAATAGGATCATTTGATTTTTATTATTTTAACTTCAATTATTTCTATTACAAAATATTAGAGAGGGAATGAAATGAATTTCCCAAAATATAGAAATATTGAGGATTTAAAAATAAAATCAAATAAGATTTTATTTCGGAGTTTTCGCTATTTTATTTGAATTTAGAAAAAATATGCATTTTTAAAAATTGCATCTAGGCCCCTAATAAATGTTCACTTTGTCCGGCTTGATTTTAGAAGTCAGGGACAATTTATTTCGAGAGTTTTGGAGTCCGTTTAGTATTTCTTTTATTTATTTTTTGGAGCAGAATTATTTAACAAAAAATCCGAACCGACTCCGGGCCGTACCCGAGCGGGGCTCCGCCCGGGGCAGCCTTTAAATAGCGCCGCCCAAACCCCGCCAAAGCCCACCAGCCGCTGCCGCAGCCCACCCGCGCCCTAACCCTAACCCTAGCCGCCGCCCGCGCCGCCTCGACCCGCGCACCGCCGCTGCTCGCCGCTGCTGCCGCCGCTCGCCGGAGCTGCCGCGCCGCTGCTGCCGCCGCCCCGCCCGCTCGTCGGAGCCGCCCAGCCGCCCGCCGGACCTGCCGCCAAGGTAGCCGCCGTCGCCGGCGGTTTTCTTTTGAAAACCGCCCGGTTTTTTTTCTAAGCCGCGGTTTATTTTTTTAGATTCGTTTTTTGATTAGATCGGTTTTATTTTGGTTTAGTCTATTTAGTGAGCGTTCGCTCGTTCAATTTAACGAACGTGTTCGTCGTTTAGATCCAGATAATGAACGTTCGTTCGTTAATCTGTTCGTCGTTTTTCTTTTTCTCGGATTTCCCGCGATAATTTTCTGATCGCGATTTCTGATCCGATTTTCGTTCTAGTATAACTTCTCGCTCGTTTATCGAAATCAGGCAATTCAAGTGCCTTGAGTTTCGTCTCGAAACCATCTATCCGTTTAATGAACTTAAACAAGTTTTTGCTTCTGTAAAATTTGACTTAGGTCCAGATTAGTAAAACGAAGCTATTTTCCTTCGCCGTTTGACTTTCGTTGTTTCGTTTGATTTGATTCTTTTTCGCAAACCGGAGTTCTTAAGTTGAACTTTCTGGTTAGATTTCTTATTTGAGTTTTACCTGTGCATTAGATGAGTACTTATTGTATTCTTGTTTGTTTGTTTGTCTGCGATAGAATACCCGGAGTGCGCCGCCTGTTACTTCGAATCTCTAGGTTTCGCGGATCATCAGCAAGGCAAGTAACACTTTGATCATACCTCTTTACTACCCAGTTTTATTGCATTAGATCAATCCTCAAACATTGCATGATTAGGATCTAATTAAATTGTGGGATGGGAAGTAGTTGAGGTAGTACCTATTACCTGTTTTATTATCAAACCTTTGGGAGTTACTTCTACGTTTGCTTTTTATGCCATGCTATGCTAGTAGACGTGGATTGGGTGAGTGATATCCATGACAGATGTGAGATTGTTAATTAATGGTTTATCTAAGGTGGCAGCTTAAACACACATCTGGGTAAATTGAGGTACCTGGGTATTCGAGGATTGCCGGGTTTTTTTATGGACCGCCACCCAGGCTCAAAGGGATCATGATATTATTCATACTAGAAAATTCCGTGTGCAGCCACAAGCTACAATGGGCTCTAGCATAGTTGATTAAGTCGTGCGAACTCTTACAGTGGTAGACTAACTGATGTAGGCGATGTAGGTTGGTACGGTCTACCCGATCGTAAGGTGCTAGCGCTTCTGAAAGACTATGTCTCGGTCATCCGTTTCTCAAACACCATGCAGTGCGAGAAATCCAATGGAGGCGATCGAGTCTTGTGGGGAAAAGTGCGCAAACCTCTGCAGAGTGTACAAACTAATCATGATTAGCCGTGTCCCCGGTTATGGACGTTTTGAGTATCTAGTACTTGGATATCATGTGAATCTCATCATGTTACTATAATTAATGTTGTTGGGTTTTAATGATGATTACTTTAATTGGGCTTGAGGATGCTGTCAACCATTATCAATGTTTAACAACCACCATGATAGTTAAATCAAATTTATTCCTTTGCAGTAGGGAAAAATTGGCTTTACGCAAAACTGTAACCATAGAGCTTTCCACCAGCCATATATGCATGTAGTATAGGCTTAAACTTTCATTACTCTCTATGTGTTGCAGTGCGAGCATATTCCATGTGCTGACCCGTTTTCGGGCTGCAACGTTTCATGTTGCAGACTTTTCAGACAACGAGTAAGGTGCCTTTAGGTCGTGGTTCTATACTTAGTGATGCCATTGGAGTTGACGGACTCGCTTATCTTCCAAGCCTTCCGCTGTTATCGTTATTAGTTGGCCTTAAGCCATATTTATTGTAGTAAGTTCTCTTTTGAGACATTCGATGTAATAAGTATGTGATTGCTACTCTGTTATAAATCCTTCAATTACTGTGTGGTGTCAGCATTACTGATCCAGGGATGACACCTGAGCACAGAGATCAGACTGTTTGAGGCCTGGTCGCTACATAAAAAAGAGAAGGCCCAAAAAAATGAGAGAAAAAGAGAGAAGGGACAATGCTTTGCCATACTTGTGCTTCAAAGTAGCACCATAATCTTCATGATAGAGAGTCTCTTGTTTTGTCACTTTCATATACTAGTGGGAATTTTTCATTATGGAACTTGGCTTGTATATTCCAACAATGGTCATCCTCAAGTGCCCTAGGTCTTCGTGAGCAAGCAAGTTGGATGCACACCCACTAAGTTTCTTTTGTTGAGCTCTCATACATTTATAGCTCTAGTGCATCCGTTGCATGGCAATCCCTACTCCTTGCATTAGCATCAATCGATGGGCATCTCCATAGCCCATTGATTAGCCTCGTTGATGTGAGACTTTCTCCTTTTTTGTCTTCTCCACATAACCCCCATCATCATATTCTATTCCACCCATAGTGATATGTCCATGGCTCGCACTCATATATTGCGTGAAAGTTTATAGGTTTGAGATTACTAAAGTATGAAACAATTGCTTGGCTTGTCATTGGGGTTGAGCATGATGAGAGCATTCTTGTGTGACGAAAATGGAGCATGACTAAACTATATGATTTTGTAGGGATGAACTTTCTTTGGCCATGTTATTTTGAGAGGACATAATTGCTTAGTTAGTATGCTTGAACTATTATTACTTTCATGTAAATATGAACTTTTATCTTGAATCTTTTGGATCTAAATATTCATACCACAATTAAGAATAATTACATTGAGATTATGCCTAGTAGCATTCCACATCAAAAATTATGTTTTTATCATTTACCTACTCGAGGATGAGCATGAATTAAGCTTGGGGATGCTGATACATCTCTTACGTATCTATAATATTTGATTGTTCCATGCTATTATATTATCTGTTTTGGATGTTTATGGGCTTTATTAAACACTTTTATATTATTTTTGGGACTAACCTATTGACCCAGAGCCCAGTGCCAGTTCCTGTTTTTTCCCTTGTTTCAGTGTTTCGAAGAAAAGGAATATCAAACGGAGTCAAAACGGAATGAAACCTTCTGGAGAAGTTATTTTTTGGAAGGAAAGCTACCCGATAGACTTGGAGTGCACGTCAGGAAAGAAACGGGGGAGCCACGAGATAGGGGGCGCGCCCTCCACCCTCGTGGGCCCCTCGTGGCTCCCCTGACGTACTTCTTCCTCCTATATATATACCCATATACCCTAAAACGATCGGGGAACATAATAGATCTGGAGTTCCGCCGCCGCAAGCCTCTGTAGCCACCAAAAACCTCTCGGGAGCCCGTTCCGGCACCCTGCCAGAGGGGGGATCCCTCACCGGTGGCCATCTTCATCATCCCTGCGCTCTCCATGACAAGGAGGGAGTAGTTAACCCTCGGGGCTGAGGGTATGTACCAGTAGCTATGTGTTTGATCTCTCTTCTCTCTCGTGTTCTTGAGTTGATACGATCTTGATGTATCGCGAGATTTGCTATTATAGTTGGATCTTATGTTGCTTCTCCCCCTCTACTCTCTTGTAATGGATTGAGTTTTCCCCTTGAAGTAATCTTATCGGATTGAGTCTTTAATGATTTGAGAACACTTGATGTATGTCTTGCCATGCGTATCTGTGGTGACAATGGGATATCACATGATTCACTTGATGTATGTTTTGGTGATCAACTTGCCGGTTCCGCCCATGAACTTATGCATAGGGGTTGGCACACATTTTCATCTTGATTCTCCGGTAGAAACTTTGGGGCCCTCTTTGAGGTTCTATGTGTCGGTTGAATAGATGAATCTAAGATTGTGTGATGCATACCGTATAATCATACTCACAGATACTTGAGGTGACATTGGAGTATCTAGGTGACATTAGGGTATTGGTTGATTTGTGCCTTAAGGTGTTATTCTAGTACGAACTCTAGGGCTGTTTGTGACACTTATAGGAATAGCCCAACGGATTGATTGGAAAGAATAACTTTGAGGTGGTTTCATACCCTACCATAATCTCTTTGTTTGTTCTCCGCTATTAGTAACTTTGGAGTGACTCTTTGTTGCATGTTGAGGGATAGTGAAAGTATTGTTGAGAGAAATTGCACTATTGTTCTTATTGTTGAGAGAACTTGCACTAGTGAAAGTATGAACCCTAGGTCTTGTTTCGTAGCATTGCAATACCGTTTACGCTCACTTTTATCATTAGCTACCTTGCTGTTTTTATATTTTCAGATTACAAAAACCTATATCTACCATCCATATTGCACTTGTGTCACCATCTCTTCGCCGAACTAGTCCAGCTATACAATTTACCATTGTATTGGGTGTGTTGGGGATACAATAGACTCTTTGTTATTTGGTTGCAGGGTTGTTTGAGAGAGACCATCTTAATTCTACGCCTCCCACGGATTGATAAACCTTAGGTCATCCACTTGAGGAAAATTTGCTACTGTCCTACAAACCTCTGCACTTGGAGGCCCAACAACGTCTACAAGAAGAAGGTTGCGTAGTAGACATCAAGCAGTTTCTGGCGTCGTTGCCGGGGAGATGAGTGCTTGAAGGTATATCTTTAGATCTTGCAATCGAATCTTTTAGTTTCTTGTTTTATCACTAGTTTAGTTTATAAAAGAAAACTAAAAAATGGAATTGAGGATGCCTCATATGCTTCATCTTTTTAATATCTTTCGTGAGTATGATGGAAAGAAAATTGTGCTCAAGTACTAGAAGAAGAATTACATAGAATGCTTGGCATAAAATATGTGAATGATGAGCATGATTGCAATGTTGTCAGTATGAATTCTTTGAATACCCATGATGCTAATGATATGCAAAGCCACAAGCTTGGGGAAGTTATGTTGGATGAAGATGATATTTTTTGTCCCCCAAGCTTTGATAAGCAAATTTACTATGATGAAAGCATGCCTTCTACCTATGATGATTATATTGATGAAAGTGGGTTTGGAAGAGTGTCAACTTTAGGAAGTAATGATCCCACTATTTTGGAGGATGTTGAATCTTATAATATTTATGAAAGTGGATTTGGAGAGGTCATGACTTTATTTAGTGATGTACCCACTATTTCGAAAGAGGTTTCAATATATTATGATGAGAACAAAGTTGCTACTTATGATGATTATTGTGATGAAACTTATGCTATAAAAAGTAGAGATTATTATATCTATAAAACTTGTCATGATTATTATTCTCCTTTTTCTGAACATTACTCTTTTAATGTGGAAACAATTTATAGTATTCAAGTCTTTTATGATACTCCTACTATTCCGAACGAGAAGAATTTTGCTTATGTGGAGAGTAGTAAATTTTCTATGCATGTAGATCATGAAAATAATGCTTTAGGTGCTGGTTATTGTTGAATTTATTCATGATGCTACTGAAAATTATTATGAGGGAGGAACATATGCTTGTAGAAATTGCAATAATATCAAGTTTCCTCTCTATGTGCTTAAAGTTTTGAAGTTATACTTGTTTTGCCTCCCTATGCTAGTTGATTATTGTTCCCATAAGTTGTTTTCTCACCAAATCCCTATGCATAGGAAGTGGGTTAGACTTAAATGTGCTAGTTATATTCTTCATGATGCTCTATTTATGTTTCAATTCTTATCTTTTATGTGAGCATCATTGAAATCATCATGCCTACCTAGGGGCGTTAAACGTTAGCGCTTGTTGGGAGGCAACCCAATTTTATTTTAGTTTAGTGATTTTTGGTTCTGTTTAGGAATAAATAATCCATCTATAATTTGTTTAGATGTGGTTTTGTGTTTTAATTAGTGTTTGTTCCAAGTAGAACCTTTGGGAAGACTTGGGTGAAGTCTTTATGATCATGCTGTAAAAAACAGAAACTTTAGCGCTCACGAGATTAGCTAAAACTTTTTACTGGAGAGTGATATTTAGTTGGTTATTTTTGCATATGATTACTAGACAAATTCCTCAGGTCCACCAATTTAGTTTAGAATTTTTGGTGTTCCATAAGTATACGTTTGATACAGATTACTACAGACTGTTCTATTTTTGACAGATTCTGTTTTCATTGTGTTGCTTGCTTATTTTGATGAATCTATGGCTAGTAAAATAGTTTAGGAAACATAGATAAGTTATAATAAAGTAGGTTTAACACCAATATAAATAAAGAATGAGTTAATTGCAGTACCATGAAGTGGTGTTTTGTTTTGTTTCGCTAATGGAGCTCACGAGATTTTCTGTTAAGTTTTGTGTTGTGAAGTTTTCAGGTTTTGGGTAGAGATTCGATGGACTATGGAATAAGGAGTTGGAAGAGCCTAAGATTGGGGATGCCGAAGGCACCCCAAGGTAATATTCAAGGATAACCAAGAGCCTAAGCTTGGGGATGCCCCGGAAGGCATCCCCTCTTTCGTCTACTTCCATCGGTAACTTTACTTGGAGCTATATTTTTATTCACCACATGATATGTGTTTTGCTTGGAGCGTCATTTTATTTTATTTAGCTTTGCTTGCTGTTTGAATAAAATACCAAGATCTGAAATTCTTAAATGGGAGAATCTTCACATAGTTTCATAATTATTCGACTACTCATTGATCTTCACTCATATCTTTTGGAGTAGTTTGTTGTTTGCTCTAGTGCTTCACTTATATCTTTTAGAGCACGATGGTAGTTTTATTTCGAAGAAATAGATGAACTCGCATGCTTCACTTATGTTATTTTGAGAGTCTTAAACAGCATGGTAATTTTCTTAATCCTAATATGCTAGGTATTCAAGACTAGTAAAAACTTTCTTATGAGTGTGTTGAATACTAAGAGAAGTTTGATACTTGATGATTGTTTTGAGATATGGAGGTAGTGATATTAAAGTTGTGCTAGTTGAGTAGTTGTGACTTTGAGAAATACTTGTGTTGAAGTTTGCAATTCCCGTAGCATGCACGTATGGTAAACGTTATGTAACAAATTTGAAACATGAGGTGTTCTTTGATTGTCTTCCTTATGAGTGGCGGTCAGGGATGAGCGATGGTCTTTTCCTACCAATCTATCCCCCTAGGAGCATGCGCGTAATGCTTGGTTTTTGATGACTTGTAGATTTTTGCAATAAGTATGTGAGTTCTTTATGACTAATGTCGAGTCCATGGATTATACGCACTCTCACCCTTCTATCATTGCTAGCCTCTTCGGTACCATGCACTGCCCTTTCTCACATTGAGAGTTGGTGCAAACTTCGCCCGTGCATCCAAACCCCGTGATATGATACGCTCTTTCACACATAAAACTTCTTATATCTTCCTCAAAATAGCCACCATACCTAACTATTATGGCATTTCCATAGCCATTCCGAGATATATTGCCATGCAACTTTCCACCATTCCGTTTATGATGACACATTCATCATTGTCATATTGCTTAGCATGATCATGTAGTTGACATAGTATTTGTGGCAAAGCCACCGTTCATAATTCTTTCATACATGTCACTCTTGGTTCATTGCATATCCCGGTACACCGCCGGAGGCATTCATATAGAGTCATACTTTGTTCTAGTATTTAGTTGTAATCATTGAGTTGTAAATAAATAGAAGTGTGATGATCATCGTTTTCTAGAGCATTGTCCCAAGTGAGGAATAAAAAAGAAGAAGAGAAAAGCCATAAAAAAAGAAGGCCCAAAAAAATGAGAGAAAAAGAGAGAAGGGACAATGCTACTATCCTTTGCCACACTTGTGCTTCAAAGTAGCACCATAATCTTCATGATAGAGAGTCTCTTGTTTTTTCACTTTCATATACTAGTGGGAATTTTTCATTATAGAACTTGGCTTTTATATTCCAACAATGGGCCTCCTCAAGTGCCCTAGGTCTTCGTGAGCAAGCAAGTTGGATGCACACCCACCCAGTTTCTTTTGTTGAGCTTTCATACATTTATAGCTTTAGTGCATCCGTTGCATGGCAATCCTTACTCCTTGCATTAACATCAATCGATGGGCATCTCCATAGCCCATTGATTAGCCTCGTTGATGTGAGACTTTCTCCTTTTTTGTCTTCTCCACATAAACCCCATCATCATATTCTATTCCACCCATAGTGCTATGTCCATGGCTCGCGCTCATATATTGCGTGAAAGTTTATAGGTTTGAGATTACTAAAGTATGAAACAATTCCTTGGCTTGTCATCGGGGTTGTGCATGATGAGAGCATTCTTGTGTGACGAAAATGGAGCATGACTAAACTATATGATTTTGTAGGGATGAACTTTCTTTGGCCAAGTTATTTTGAGAGGACATAATTGCTTAGTTAGTATGCTTGAAGTATTATTACTTTTATGTCAATATGAAATTTTATCTTGAATCTTTCGGATCTGAATATTCATACCATAATTAAGAACAATTACAGATTATGCCTAGTAGCATTCCACATAAAAAATTCTGTTTTTATCATTTACCTACTCGAGGACGAGCATGAATTAAGCTTGGGGATGCTGATACATCTCCAACGTATCTATAATTTTTGATTGTTCCATGCTATTATATTATCTGTTTTGGATGTTTATGGGCTTTATTAAACACTTTTATATTATTTTTGGGACTAACCTATTAACCCAGAGCCCAGTGCCAGTTCCTGTTTTTTTCCCTTGTTTCAGTGTTTCGAAGAAAAGGAATATCAAACGGAGTCGAAACGGAATGAAACCTTCTGGAGAAGTTATTTTTGGAAGGAAAGCTACCCGATAGACTTGGAGTGCACGTCAGGAAAGAATCGGGGGAGCCACAAGGTAGGGGGCATGCCCTCCACCCTCGTGGGCCCCTCGTGGTTCCCCTGACGTACTTCTTCCTCCTATATATACCCATATACCCTAAAACGATCGGGGAAAAGAATAGATCTGGAGTTCCGCCACTTCAAGCCTCTGTAGCCACCAAAAACCTCTCGGGAGCCCGTTTCGGCACCCCGCCGGAGGGGGGATCCCTCACCGGTGGCCATCTTCATCATCCCGGTGCTCCCCATGATGAGGAGGGACTAGTTCACCCTCGGGGCTGAGGGTATGTACCAGTAGCTATGTGTTTGATCTCTCTCTCTCTCTCTCTCTCTCTCTCTCTCTCTCTCTCTTTCTCTCTCTCTCTCTCGTGTTCTTGAGGTGATACGATCTTGATGTATCGCGAGCTTTGCTATTATAGTTGGATCTTATGTTGCTTCTCCCCCTCTACTCTCTTGTAATGGATTGAGTTTTCCCCTTGAAGTAATCTTATCGTATTGAGTCTTTAATGATTTGAGAACACTTGATGTATGTCTTGTCGTGCGTATCTGTGGTGACAATGGGATATCACGTAATTCACTTGATGTATGTTTTGGTGATCAACTTGCGGGTTCCGCCCATGAACTTATGCATAGGGGTTGGCATGCGTTTTCGTCTTGATTCTCCGGTAGAAACTTTGGGGCGCTCTTTGAGGTTCTATGTGTTGGTTGAATAGATGAATCTGAGATTGTGTGATTCATATCGTATAATCATACCCACAAATACTTGAGGTGACATTGGAGTATCTAGGTGACATTAGGGTTTTGGTTGATTTGTGTCTTAAGGTGTTATTCTAGTACGAACTCTAGGGCTATTTGTGACACTTATAGGAATAGCCCAACGGATTGATTGGAAAGAATAACTTTGAGGTGGTTTCGTACCCTACCATAATCTCTTTGTTTGTTCTCCGCTATTAGTGACTTTGGAGTGAATCTTTGTTGCATGTTGAGGGATAGTTATATGATCCAATTATGTTATTATTGTTGAGAGAACTTGCACTAGTGAAAGTATGAACCCTAGGCCTTGTTTCTTAGCATTGCAATACCGTTTACGCTCACTTTTATCATTAGTTACCTTGCTGTTTTTTTATTTTCTGATTAGAAAAACTATATCTACCATCCATATTGCACTTGTATCACCATCTCTTCGCCGAACTAGTGCACCTATACAATTTACCATTGTATTGGGTGTGTTGGGGACACAAGAGACTCTTTGTTATTTGGTTGCAGGGTTGTTTGAGAGAGACCATCTTCATACTACGCCTCCCACGGATTGATAAACCTTAGGTCATCCACTTGAGGGAAATTTGCTACTATCCTACAAACCTCTGCACTTGGAGGCCCAACAACGTCTACAAGAAGAAGGTTGCATAGTAGACATCATTAACGGCCCGTGATGTGATTGGCACAATCATGGGCCGGGGTCTATTTCGGTCTGCTGTCGGCCCATGAGCTGTTTGGCACGTTTCAGGCCCAACCTACTTTTCAACCTACTAAGAGCCCATTGATTTTTCTTGCGAAAATAGGGCCGGTGGTTTACTTGGCTTATTAAAGGGCCAAAACTACTGGTGGGCCAGTTTACATTTAGGCATGTTAATGGACCAAGATGACTCGGCCCATGATGCGGATCATACATGGTGATTTGCATGACGGCCCGGTTATGTATCGTAATTTTATGGTTTGGCCGGTTTACTACGAAGACATGATATATATACAATAAAATAGCTGCAGCATCAACCGCTCAAAAAAACTGCAGCATCGTGAATAAGAAAAAACCTAGACTATACAAAAATAAATTACGGGATATTACATCCACTGGGCATCAAAGTTCGCCACTATGATAATAAAGCACAAGAAGACAACATATTACATACACTGGGTATCAAAGAGCACCACCAGTGCAAATAAACACACCGACAAAATAATATACAAAACTGACATCACTTCAATAGAGTTCAAGAAAGGTTAGCCCTTCTCGGGAGCTACAGCGCAAGCAACTGAATAAGATGATGAGACTGCGCTTGTTTGATGCTTATATCCTCCTCACTCTGAAAGATAAACAAGAAGACAGATGACAGGTTTTGCACATATAAGTATCAATGCTGACAATTCATCACATACTTTATTGACGAATAAAGTGACACAATTTAAAATAGCATTAACACAATATGGTATTGTTCAGGTTAAGACATGGCAGGAAATGACATTGTGAAGGAGTTGGCAGCTTCACGACACTACTAGATTACAGATCAATAACTCATAAGTATCATTGGTTAGTGTTCTGTCAATTTATCCCATTTCAGATTGGCAAATAAAGAGACGGTTTACATAATAGTAGAATGACATGACATTGCTCATAGTTAAACATTGCAGAATATGACATTGTGCTGTAGTGGGTAGGTTCACCACACCACTGGATTATGGATCAAGAACAGAAGCATACGTGCACTGCAAAATAAGATCACTTGCTCTGTATAGTTGAATTTACATGGTATGAAGAAGGAACTTGTTTGTACAACTAAAAACTTAAATTGAGAAGGACAAACTTTTGTTTATGAAATACATAATAAACTTTAAACATGCAATTTGATGCAAACACCAAAAATAAACAACTGTTGCAGTCATGCCTAACCAAATATACACAACAAAGTTTGAAGACTTGAGAAGGACAAACTTACATTAGTGGTGAAGGCAGGCTCTATAAAGCCCTTGTCCATGCTGATGGGGGGGGGGATTCAAGAAGTTTACCACATAATCTTCTTCATAAGCATTGCCTTTATTCTACATTTTGTTAAGAGTAAATATAGATGTGATAATATAAGAAAAAATGGAGAAAATTTAAGACAATATGAAGAGTGATGCTACATAACCAAGTAGCTATAAATGTAAGCACATCGATACATGCAGAAGGTACAACCAAGAGCAATGCAGAGCTAAACTTCTTCAGTACCATCGGTGTTATCCAAACTTATGGTAAGAGTAAATATAAATCTGATGTGTAGAAAATGGAGGGCAAAGGAAAATAAGCTGCAGAGTGATGGAACATGAACAACTAGCTATCAATATAAGTACACTAATAAAGTACATCGGTACTTACAAGAACTATGCAGAGCTAAAGAAATTCATTGGCATTGGATATATTCTACACTAATGTGACCATTCATACATATCAGATAATTTGGAGCGAACAATTGATAAGCAAGCTACCATGCATACTGCTGTCACATAATGAACCAGGTATGAATGCAAGTACAGTGATATAGGACAATACGTACTAACAAGAGCAAAGCAGCAGGCAAGATATTTGCGATATCCTGTTGTACTTTTCAAATCGGAATTCTTCTTCGAGCAGATTTCCTACAAAAGAGATCCGTAAGGCACATGCGGAAAAGTAGAAGTTCAAATTTTCATGTGATATCATCAACAGTACCTCATCCTGGGAATAAGACCAGTGCATAACAAGGTTTTTCCATTCAATGTCTTCTAAATTTAGCATAGGAGACTTCACCAGAAATTCATTTATAGACTTGCCATCAAAGTGTGATTTCCTCAAGTAACACCGATACTGCTGCAATGCTTCCTTGAAAAGTGCAAGCAAGCTTTGCTTGTCATGACTGTCCATATGGACCCTCACATACTTACAACAATGTAATGTAAATCATTGATGTGTTCAATCAGCAGAAATTAGGAAAACAATCACCATCAATAATAGCACTTACAGATAAGCGGGACATGAAGATGTGAAAATGGTGTTTGTCTTCACTATAATCTTTCCATGATGGGAATATACGCACGTAGTCCCTAACAACACTGAAAGCATTGTCTCTTAAACTAGGAATAATTGGAATAGGGTTCCAATCTGCAGGAATTGGCCATCTCTGCAGTTGGGATAGGTCTTCGGCCGGTGGACTTGCTGTACTTTTTGTTGGAGTGGGATTTTTCTGTGGTACGGCTGGTGCTATTACAACCGAAATCAACATACCTTTTGCTGGAGTATAGGTCCTGTGTGGTGGGGCTAGTGGTGTGGCCAGTGAAGTATGGGTACATGAAGGAAATATGCCCTAGAGGCAATAATAAAGTTATTATTTATATTTCGTTATATCATGATAAATGTTTATTATTCATGCTAGAATTGTATTAACCGGAAACTTAGTACATGTGTGAATACATACACAAACAGAGTTTCACTAGTATGCCTCTACTTGACTAGCTCGCTAATCAAAGATGGTTAAGTTTCCTAGCCATAGACATGAGTTGTCATTTGATGAACGGATCACATCATTAGAGAATGATGTGATTGACTTGACCCATCTGTTAGCTTGGCATTATGATCATTTAGTTTATTGTTTTTGCTTTCTTCATAACTTATACATGTTTCTATGACTATGAGATTATGCAACTCCCGAAGGCCAGAGGAACATGTAGTGTGATATCAAACGTCACAACGTAACTGGGTGATTATAAAGATGCTCTACGGGTGTCCCCGATGGTGTTTGTTGAGTTGGCATAGATCGAGATTAGGATTTGACACTTCGATTGTTGGAGAGGTATCTCTGGGCCCTCTCGGTAATGCACATCACTATAAGCCTTGCAAGTAATGTGACTAATGAGTTAGTTACGGGATGATGCATTGCGAAACGAGTAAAGAGACTTGCCGGTAACGATATTGAACTAGGTATGATGATACCGATGATCGAATCTCGGGCAAGTAACATACCAATGACAAAGGGAACAACGTATGTTGTTATGCGGTTTGACCGATAAAGATCTTCATAGAATATGTAGGTGCCAATATGAGCATCCAGGTTTCGCTATTGGTTATTGACCAGAGATGAGTCTCGGTCATGTCTACATAGTTCTCGAACCCGTAGGGTCCGCACGCATAACGTTCGAGGACGATCGGTATTATGAGTTTATGTGTTTTGATGTACCAAAGGTAGTTTAGAGTCTAGGATGAGATCACGGACATGACGGGGAGTCTCGAAATGGTCGAGGCATAAAGATTGATATATTGGATGACTATATTTGGACACCAGAATGGTTCCGAGGTATATCAAGTATTTACCGGAGTACCGGGGGGTTATCGGAACCCTCCCGAGGGGTTAATGGGCCTTCATGGGCCTTAGTGGAACAGAGGAGGAGGCGGCCAGGTGGAGGCGCAAGCCCCCTAAGCCCAATCCGAATTGGGGGGCTTTCCTTCCCTCCCTCTTCCCCTTTCCTTCCCCTCCTAGTTGGACTAAGAAAGGGGGGCATTAACCTACTCCAAGTAGGAGTAGGATTCCCACATTGGGACGCGCCCCATGAGGCTGGCCGGCCCCTCCTCCCCTCCTTTATATATGGGGGAGGGGGCACCCCATAGACACATAAGTTGATTTCTTAGCCGTGTGCGGTGCCCCCTCCAGAGATTTCCACCTCGGTCATATTGTCGTAGTGCTTAGGCGAAGCCCTGCGTCGGTAACTTCATCATCACCGTCAACACGCCGTCGTGCTGAGTAAACTCTCCCTCAGCCTCAGCTGGATCTAGAGTTCGAGGGACGTCACTGAGCTGAACGTGTGTAGATCGCGGAGGTGCCGTGCGTTCGGTAATTGATCGGTTGGATCGCAAAGACGTTCGACTACATCAACCACGTTACTTAATGCTTCCGCTTTCGGTCTACGAGGGTACGTGTACACACTCTCCCCACTCGTTGCTATGCTTCTCCTAGATAGATCTTGCGTGATCGTAGGAAAATTTTGAAATACTACGTTCCCCAATAGTGGCATCCGAGCCAGGTCTATGCGTAGATGTTATATGCACGAGTAGAACACAAAGAGTTGTGGGCGATAATAGTCATACTGCTTACCAGCATGTCATACTTTGATTCGGCGGTATTGTTGGATGAAGCGGCCCAGACCGACATTACATGACTGCGTTCATGAGACTAGTTCTACCAGCGTGCTTCGCACACAGGTGGCTAGTGGGTGTTTGTTTCTCCAACTTTAGCTGAATCGAGTGTGACTACGCCCGGTCCTTGTTGAAGGTTAAAACAACACACTTAAGGAAAAATCATTGTGGTTTTTGATGCGTAGGTAAGAACGGTTCTTGCTAAGCCCGTAGCAGCCACGTAAAACTTGCAACAACAAAGTAGAGGACGTCTAACTTGTTTCTGCAGGGCTTGCTGTGATGCGATATGGTGAAGACGTGATGATATATAATTTGTTGTATGACATGATCATGTTTTGTAACAGTTATCGGCAACTGGCAGGAGCCATATGGTTGTCGCTTTATTATGTGAAATGCAATCGCCATGTAATTGCTTTACTTTATCTCTAAGCAGTAGCGATAGTCGTAGAAGCAACAGTTAGCGAGACGACAGCGATGCTTCGATGAAGATCAAGGTGTCAAGCCGGTGACGATGGTGATCATGACGGTGCTTTGGATATGGATATCAAAGTCACAAGATGATGATGGCCATATCATATCACTTATGTTGATTACATGTGATGTTTATCCTTTATGCATCTTATTTTGCTGAGTACGGCGGTAGTGTCAGGACCCCGATCCTAAGTCACACCTATCTAGCGTGTAACACATATATAACTTTGCGGCCTCACGCATGGTATCCCCATGGGCACCACCTTACCTGGCCCGGGACCGTTTGCGCCTTTTGGCTCATGTATATGATAGTGTCGCTAGCATCCATATGATAGAACCCGGGCCGACAAGACTAGTCGTAAACCCAAGGTTGCACTAACTTAAAAGGAGATGCATACATGACCCAGCAATGAACATGTCGGTAATCAAGGTATGAACCCAAGTCATCGCAAGCTACAAGGACTTAAAGGAACAACATGTGACATTTCCCCGAAGGGACAGACACAGGAACGAAGAAGGACACATGCCGGCCAGCCTAAGTGTTTCGGAGCAGTAGCAAGCTACCTTGGCTCAAAGGAAGCACTAGGAGACATTTCTCGGTGAGAGAGGCTACCAAGAATAAACAACTAGGTTGTCGGATCCCACACATACCAAGCATTTCAATAACATACACACAATATGCTCGATATGTGCAAATACAACATGGCATCACAACAAAACTCTACAACTCAAAGTATTTATTCATTAGGCTCCGAGGAGCCAGATATTACAAACATGGGTCTGATGACCCAGTATTCAAGTCATACAAGAAATAAACACATGCGGAAGCTTAACTTGTCTAAGTACAGACAACTACAAATGAAAAAGGCTGAGAAGCCTGACTCTCTACAAGACCCTGTCGAGGGCACAAGATCGTAGCTGAGGTAACAAGCTAAATGTCGAAGTGCATGCGGAACTATTAGCGAGAATGAAGTCTCTCTGCAAAAACATATATTAAGAAAACGCGAGTACAAATGTACCCAGCAAGACTTACATAAGAACTAGCTACATATGCAACAATATCAACAAAGGGTTGGTGGAGTTTAACCGCAGAAAGCCAGCTTTGACTTAGTGGCTAACCTGAACTACACCTGCAAGTAACTCTTTTGAGGTGGCGCACACGAGTCCACATATTCACCAATCAATACACCACTATGGATCCGCTCCCGTCTTCCTACGAGAACGCCATCCATAGCACTCACGCTTATCTTGTGCATTTTAGAGTATCCACTTTCACTTGTCTATGAACTGTATAGGCAACCCAGAAGTCCTTTACCGCTGACGTGGCTATTTGAATAGATCATGTTAACCCTGCAGGGGTATACTTCTTCGCACACGCTCTCACCACTTATCGCCGTTTACACGACATGTACTCGGCAACATTCAAGCGGAAGCCCAGCGAGGGTGTCGGCCATGACCTGACTAACCACACAAGTCTCTAGTCTAGGTTTATCGCCTATTCGGGTTCCATCTGCAAGGAAATCCGGCCAGGGTGTCCTCAGCGGCCCCAAACGATGTGTACAACGTTCCCGGGTCACCAAACGGGCGGGTCGGTACACCGGGCCACGTGCCTACCGCATCACAGCCCACCCCTCGGGTCAGCGCTGCGCACGGCCTCCAGCATACTACAAGCACCAGAAACTAGTTGCAACTCCTGGACAGAGATCAAGGCGATTAATAAGTCGAGAGGGGCACTTAGGCATTCCAATGCGTGGTAGTAGCTGTTCATGGATCACAAAAATAGAACTCAGTTCCTGAGGACGGTTTCAATGAGACAACTCACCATGTACTCCTGCATGGCCTCTCACCGCTACCTTTACCAAATCGTGTTCACACACTTAGTTCTCAATAGTAGAACATGTTCACCACATTCCAATTCATCCCCGATGAATCAGACCTGACTCAACTCTAAGCAGTAGCAGGCATGACAACAAGCATGAATGAGTAGGCACATCAGGGCTCAAACAACTCCTACTCATGCTAGTGGGTTTCATCTATTTACTGTGGCAATGACAGGTCATGCAGAGGAAAGGGGTTCAACTACCACAACAGGTAACTGTTGAAGCGTTGTTGTCCTAATGCAGTAAAAGAGACCAAAAGTGAGAGAGTGGGATTGTATCGGAATGAACAAGGGGGTTTTGCTTGCCTAGCACTTCTGAAGATAGTATAGTTCTTCATCGGTGTCATCGATCTCATCGGCAGAACCACATCTACTGAGAGGGGAAAAATACCGGCAACAGAGAAGAAACACAATCAATGCAATGCAACAAATATGATGCATGATCATGGCATGGCAATATGATGTGATTTGAGGTAATGCAACTAGCAACCAGATTAAATGAAGTTGGTTTGAATCAAAGATTCAAATTCAAATCCATATGTTAATATTCAAATGACATTTAATTTATTTGACCTGATCAGCAGGTTTATCTTCCTTTTACATGCATGAAACCAGTACCAATTGAAAGATTGGATTTTTCTGATAATTTTTCATATATAAATTATTTCATTTGGAGTTATAGTTTATTTTATATGATTTTTAGAAGTTTTGGGCATTTTCTGAAAATAAATAAATCATTTAGATTTATTTGAATCCCAGAAAAGGCTTTATGACGTGAGAGCGACATCAGCACCATGTCAGCAAGTCAACTGGTCGGTCCTAGTTAAACCTGACCAATGGGGCCCATTGGTCAGTGACCAAGTGTCATTAGTGTCACGGACAGGTGGGTCCGTGATACGTCTCCAATGTATGTACTTTTCCAAACACATTTGCCCTTGTTTTGGACTCTAACTTGCATGATTTGAATGGAACTAACCCAGACTGATGCTGTTTTCAGCAGAACTGCCATGGTGTTATTTTTTTGTAGAAACAAAAGTTCTCGGAATGACCTGAAAATCCACGGAGACACGTTTTGGAATTAATGTAAAATACTGGTGAAAGAATCAGCATCAGGGGGCCCACACCCAGTTCACTAGGGTGCAGGGCGCCCCCTTGGGGCACGCGCCCTGCCTCATGGGCCCCCTGGGACTCCGCCGACCTCAACCCCAACTCCATATATTCATGTTTGGGGAGAAAAAATCAGAGAGAAGGATTCATCGCGTTTTACGATATGGAGCCACCGCCAAGCCCTAATCTTCCTCGGGAGGTCTGATCTGGAGTCCGTTCGGGGCTCCGGAGAGGGGAATCCATCGCCATCGTCATCATGAACCATCCTCCATCACCAATTTCATGATGCTGACCGCCGTGCGTGAGTAATCCCATCGTAGGCTTGCTGGATGGTGATGGGTTGTATGAGATTTACCATGTAATCGAGTTAGTTTTGTGCGTGTTTGATCCCTAGTATCCATTATGTTCTAAGATTGATGTTGCTATGACTTTGCTATGCTTAATGCTTGTCACTAGGGCCCGAGTGTCATGATTTCAGATCTGAACCTATTATGTTTTCATGAATATATGTGAGTTCTTGATCCTATCTTGCAAGTCAATAGTCACCTACTATGTGTTATGATCCGGCAACCCCGAAGTGACAATAATCGGGACCACTCCCGGTGATGACCGTAGTTTGAGGAGTTCATGTATTCATGAAGTGTTAATGCTTTGGTCCGGTACTCTATTAAAAGGAGGCCTTAATATCCCTTAGTTTCCGATAGGACCCTGCTGCCATGGGAGGGTAGGACAAAAGGTGTCATGCAAGTTCTTTTCCATAGGCACGTATGACTATATTCGGAATACATGCCTACATTACATTGATGAACTGGAGCTAGTTCTGTGTCACCCTATGTTCTAACTGTTGCATGAGGAATCACATCCGACATAATTATCCATCATTGATCCATTGCCTACGAGCTTTTCACATATTGATCTTTGCTTAGTTACTTTTCCGTTACCACTGTTATGATTGCTACAACAACTGCTACTGTTACTTTTGGCACCGTTACCATTACTTACATACTACTTTGCTACTAAAACTTTGCTGCAGATATTAAGTATTTTAGGTGTGGTTGAATTGACAACTCAACTGCTAATACTTGAGAATATTCTATGGCTCCCCTTGTGTCGAATCAATAATTTTGGGTTGAATATTCTACCCTCGAAAACTGTTGTGATCCCCTATACTTGTGGCTTATCTGCCCGGTCAACAGCCACGTCAGCAAATTCAATGCTGGCGTGTGGGTCCCACAGGTTTGATTAAATCTAATCTAAACTTAACCCGAGGTTATTTAGTCAGTGGGTCCCTAATGTCAGTGGCTGAGGTGATTAAACTGAACGTGATTAGGCCATAATGATGATGCCACATCATCACCACCGGCGTGTAAACGCCGACGACCAAATCCGCGGCGGAGGGCGTCGGGATTTCTCTACAGGGCCCGATTTGGCACGCGGGGAGCATCTACGGGGAGCTGTCGGAGCGGCGCACCTAGTGGAGGTGGAGGCTGGAGCTGGGGTGGCCTGCAGAGGCACCAGCGACGAGCTTTGCGACGGCCGGAGCTCGGACATGCACGGGTTCGGTGTTTCGGTGCACGGCAGGACCAGCTGGTGGTCAGGGTCGTCTCCTAGGAGCAACCCGAGCACGATGACGCGCCCAGGCGCAAGTTACGACGTTTGTAGCCATGACGGCGATGAAGCACGGCGCCGGTGAGCTTCGGAGCTCATGAGGACGACGTCTACGGTGAGGGATTGACCACGGGGTCAGGGGAAAACGGTGGCAGAGCTTACCGCGGTTCAGATGAGTAGGCCGGCGAGGTAGGGGAAGCACGGACGGCGGCAAATCAACGACGAAGTTGCCGGCGGCCAAAAATTGAGGATGAGCTCGGGGGCGACGCTACAGGGCTCCCACAGTCGAATGGGTTGGTATAGATGATGCAGAAGGCGATGGCGGTTCCTATGGACGCGTCCGCAAGGCGAGGGGGAGGCACTGGCTATGGCAACAGCGAGCGGCGGTGACAACTATGCTCGGACGGCGCTCGGCTGCAAGAGGGAGGGGGCTAGAGGAGGGGACGAGGACGAGCGACGGGTGAGAGGGACTGGGGTGGCGCTTGGCGGCTCCTGGAGCCTCTCATGCGTAGCAGGAGGTGGCCTCACGCGTGGATGTGCGAGCACGCACCCCTCATCCTCCTAGCGGGAGGTTGGGGATGACTGGCTGCTGCGGGTGGGCTGGGCTGCCAGGTGGCTGGACTGCCAGGTGGGCTGCAGGAGGTAACCCAGGTAGGTTTCCTTTCTCTCTCTCTCTCTCTCTCTCTCTCTCTCTCTCTCTTTTATTTTTGTTTCAGTTTTCTATTTGTTTGCTCTGATTTGATTTAGTAAAAATACTAAATCATTTCATTAAATCCTGGAAATATTTGTCGGCACTTGTAGAATTATTTCCAACAGCCCTCAAATGCTTTCAAGATTATTTGGACATTTAAATACTTTATAAAATTTAAATGTCCAAATTCAAATACTTATGATTTAATTCAAAATTCCAGAAATGACCTAGAAATATGTTCGTTATTTTGGCAGAGGTTTTCACCATCAGAACCATGAACATTTTCAAATGGCATTTTGGGTTCATTGAAAAAGATTTTATTTGACCTATTTGAATTGCATTTGTGCTAGGGTTTATCAATCCCCAATTCAAATTTCTTGAATTTAAACATGACGCATGGATGCTGATGCAACTAATTACAAGCAAATTCTAGGGTTGTGACAACGCACCCCCACTAAACAAGAATCTTGTGCCGAGATTCAAGACATAGGGTAAGAGGACAGAGGGGACACAAAGCTAACACGATCTTCATGGTATAGGTTGCACCTCATAAAAACATTGATTCATTGCATCACATTGGTCTTGATGTCTTGCTTTGAGAACTTCATCCAACACGACAATGAGAAGAAAGGGAAACTCTAAAGAGTCGATCTACTCAAAGATCGAGCAACTCAGGATCAACTCATGGAATGAGGCATAGTAACATCTCTTTAGTTGAGCCACAAAACACACATCAGGGTGATGGAAGAAACAACAAAGGTTCAATTTGGTATGCAACAATTCCACGCTAGAGTAGGATGGTGCATGGTTTCAAAGTAGCGAGGAGATAATTTCCATGATTCCATAACGGGACACCTTGGGGGAGGTGACTCGTAGAAATATTCCCTTGAGTGGCAAAAAGAATTACTTTTGATATAGAAATCATTGAAACTCTCTAAACCAGCCCAAGGAAAATCACAAACGATCGTTTGAAGGAGTTCGGAGGAATGACATACTCAGTTTGGAAAGAGAACTAGAGTTATAAGACAACTCGGCAAACGGAAAGCACATTCCAGATGATGTCGAGGATATAACCCAGTGACTGAGCGTGCTCTCAAGAACTTGAGTGTTTCCTTACTCATCAAGGTCTTACCAGCATCCGTAGCGAGGATCCTGGCAACACATCATACTACCATGATGAATAGTGATGGACGATGCAGATGCAAAGGAAGATAACACCTTCTCAGATTTCACCTTAGCGAGGCCAAGGAAACAAAATCTGGATGATAGACCAAGAGACATTTAGCACTCTGCTTCTAATGTTCTCCTTGATGTGCTAGCGTAACCCATTTATAGACATGGTTTGGTATCTAGAACATCAAGTAAAAGGTCGGACTTCTAGAGCACAAGAATCCATAAGGAACAACTACTGGGGTAAAACCTATGAAATCCTTATGGGGAGGTGACTAAATTGCTGAATCAAGATTCTACAATAGTTGGCCTTCTGGCTAGGTGGGGTAGCCACAACATCCACTTTACCTGTTACAGAGAGACCAATATTATAGTTCTTGGAAAATGTTCCAACCATCATATCTGCCTGAGATTCAGATCTGGTTGGTGTCAGGATTTCCAGACTCATCAAGTCTAGAGAGAAAAATGAAAGTTTGCAACACAAATCGACAAGATGGCGTTGCGAGATTCTCAGGAATAAACTACGATAGGAATCTCCAAAACATGAGCGGGTTCTGCTACAAACATGTGAACACGCTGTCCAAGACAAGCATGACCATATAGTAGTCTTACAACGAAATACTACGGAGTCCAGATGGGGAACCATCAACGAGGATATCGAAGTCCTTTTATAAGCCCGGGTTAGCTCTTAAGAATGAGCTTCTTCTCCTTGAAGAAATCAATCAGTAGCTTGGTGTGCTAGGGAATACATATGGAATGAAGATGATCAGTCTATCAGACCATAGACTACTTTGCGCATTCATGACTGACTTGGGATGATTCCATAGGAAACAAAACAAGCTTTCTCGAATTCATGGCGGCAACTTGCTTCGAATGCACATGAATTAGAGGAAGTCACTTCTTTCATCCAAATATATGCTTCATGAGCTAGCATGAATAAATGCTTTCAAAAATTTGCAACACTAGCTTAATGTTCAACATGAATCATGGAGAAGATAAAATGTTGCTGATGGGCTCAACAACAAGTCATCAAGATTCCCATGAAGATGGAATTCCACAACTATGTGAACAAGGCGATAGCATTGGTCAGAACAAAAGATATAATGGAGTATGCTCGAGGAAAAACCACGAGTAAGACGACATTATGAACATCTTTGGCTCTGATTTGATTTGAGGATAGCCCACACTCAAATCAAAGTTTTGATAAGACAATAGGTCCAACAACAGATACGAGGACCAATTGATGAAGATATCATCTTTCTTCAACACACACACACACACACAAAGATATCCCTTAAAATCAACTAAGTCAGACAAGCTTTTATCTTCCAACTCTCCAAGTTGTTGTCTGGCTTAACCAACTAGCTCAGGGGTATCCAACACAGATTCTTGGAGAAGATGGTTTATTGGAAAAACCAACTTGATCACGAACTCAACATATCGGTCAGGGGACAACCTGGCTATACTTCCAAGATATTTGGAAAATCATGAACCACCGACATGTTAGTAAGCTCGAGAACAATCTTGCTTTTCAGGGCGAGATGATATGATCAAATGAGCGAGGATTTGACAAAATCCTAACTCATCAATCGAAGATCGCACCAGGATAGTGGACTAAGTAGCAAGATCAATCTTAGAACAGTGATTCAGTAACCAACACGCTAAGAATGAAATTATCTTCCATTAACTCCCAAGCAACAAGGTTGCTAGGAGT
Source organism: Aegilops umbellulata (assembly GCA_032464435.1). Taxonomy (NCBI): domain Eukaryota; kingdom Viridiplantae; phylum Streptophyta; class Magnoliopsida; order Poales; family Poaceae; genus Aegilops; species Aegilops umbellulata. The sequence goes on from CP136058.1 coordinate 355,058,613, forward strand.
ATTGATTTCACACATCACGGTTCACTTGTCGGTATTCCGGTTGCAGCAACACGGAAACCAATGAATGAACAATGATGGCGAGGAGTATCACTGCATCAAGAGTTCATAAGAGATTGTGCAATTCTCACGTCATTCTTGATATGAAAGAGGGTGACACTCCAAGGTAGAACAGATCAATGGCTAGATTGGCAATTTGATCTGCGGAATACAACTACTTTGAGCTAATTCTAGGAATGGATGAGGTACTAGAGTTTGTTCTCCTAGTCATTCTAAAATAGAATGGCTTGACGAACCACAAGAGTAAAAAGGCATCGGTAAACATGAATGCACACATACCCTTTACTATTAATGATAGACGGAGGTCAGAATACAACTAAAGAGAACAACTCAAAGGAACATATAATTTTCTGAGTTGTGGACGCATAGGTTAGTAGGTTGAGCGAGCTCAACTTATTTCTTCCGGATAACCATGCAGAAAGGTAGGACTGGCAGAGTCTCGGCCATAATGGAGAACTCATCAAGAGCACTTTCGTTATGATCTCTCGGTTCGAGAGAACTCCTGCCATAAGCAGTTCATGGTATTTGGAAGAAGGAGAATACCATGAACCTCGAGGACTATTGCAAAGGTTACTAATATCCTAAAGGAACTAGCAAACACTATCAACATGAAGTAAGTAAAGCGAATCTTGGGTCAAGAACCCAGGAGTAGAATACCTACTACTAAATGGCATCATGGGATGCTTTCGAGAATGATGGCTAGAATCATCACACTGTGGACACAAAACATGGCTGGATTACTAGGTGGTTCTCTAAGATTCCTAGGGCCATAATAATAGCTCCAACATATATGTCGAGGTATAGAATACCTCAACGCACTAGTTAGTGTGGTTAATCTGGCCCAAAGGAACATCTGGAAGGAAAAAAAAGAACTTGCAAATGCATCAGACTATTTTGAAACCTAGGATAACTCAGACAGCATAACGGCTGTAAATGCTCAAAAAGATTTGAGACATCCGGCAAAATGGTAGCATAACCACTCAACAATACAATATCAGGGTTCCGATACCAACTGTTATCACACGAAGTTAGTAGAAACTGAACTAAGACTTGAATCCATCAATCTTATAAGTCTACGGATTAGTAACACGTGCTCCTGATAGAAAGAAGAGAAAGCCTGGTTCCTTAACCCTGTAGGAAAGATAGGATGACTTGGATCAGAAGGCATAAGGTAAAGGAGTAAAAAGAGCCTTACGTTCCCATCCACAATCAATTCTCTTATATAACTAAAGCATTTCTAGACTCAACTTCGACCAGTTTGGCTTCGTAATCCTACAGGCAGTCAGGCTCTGATACCAAAGCTGTCAGGACCCTGATCCTAAGTCACACCGATCTATCATGTAACACATCATATCACTTTGCAACCTCATGCACGGTATCCCCACGGATGCCACCTTAGCTTGCCAGGAACCGTTTGTGCCTTTTGGCTCACGTATATGATAGTGTTGCTAGCATCCATATGACAGAGAAACCGGGCCGACATGACTAGTCATAAACCCAAGGTGGCACTAACTTATAGGGACAGGCATACATGACCCATCAACGAACATGTTAGTCATCAACGGATGAATCCAAGTCGTAGCAAGCTACAAGGACTTAAAGGAACAACGCGTGACATTTCCTCGAAGGGACAGACATAGGAACGAAGAAGGACACATGCCGGCCAGCCTAAGTGTTCTGGAGCAGTAGCAAGCTACCATGGCTCAGTAGAAGCACTAGGAGACATTTCCTGGTAAGAGAGGCTACCAAGAATAAACAACTAGGTTGTTGGATCCCACACATACCAAGCATTTCAATAACATACACACAATATGCTCGATATGTGCAAATACAACATGGCATCACAACAAAACTCTACAACTCAGATATTACCAACATGGGTCTGATGACCCAGCATTCAAGTCATACAAGCAATAAGCACATGCGTAAGCTTAACTTGTCTAAGTACAGACAACTACAAATGAAAAAGGCTGAGAATCCTGACTATCTACAAGACCCTGCCGAGGGCACAAGATCGTAGCTGAGGTAACAAGCTAAACGTTGAAGTCCATGCGGAACTACTAGCGAGACTGAAGTCTCTCTGCAAAAACATATATTAAGAAAACGTGAGTACAAATGTACCCAGCAAGACTTACCTCAGAACTAGCTAGATATGCAACAGTATCAACAAAGGGGTGGTGGAGTTTAACCCCAGCAAGCCAGCTTTGACTCAGTGGCTAACCTGAACTATGACTGCAAGTAACTCTTTTTAGGTGGCGCACGCGAGCCCACAAATTCACCAATCAATACACCACTATGGATCTGCTACCATCTTCCTAAGACAACGCCATCCATAGCACTCACGTTTATCTTGCGCATTTTAGAGTATCCACTTTCACTTGTCTATGAATTGTATAGGTTACCTAGAAGTCCTTTACCGCGGACGCGGCTATTCGAATAGATCATGTTAACCCTGCAGGGGTGTACTTCTTCACACACGCTCTCACCACTTATCGCCGTTTACACGACATGTACTCGGCAACCATCAACCGGAAGCCCGGCGAGGGTGTCGTCCACGACCTGACTAACCACACAAGTCTCTAGTCCAGGTTTATCGCCTATTCATTTTCCATCCGCAAGGAAATCCGGCAGGGGTATCCTCAACGGCCCCAAACGATGTGTACAGGGTTCCCGGGTCACCAAACGGGGGATTCGGTACACCGGGCCACGTGCCTACCGCATCACAGCCCACCCCTTGGGTCAGCGCTGCGCACGACCTCCAGCATACTACAAACACCAGGTACTAGTTGCAACTCCTTGACAGAGATCAAGGTGATTAATAAGTCGAGAGGGGCACTTAAGCATTCCAATGCGTGGTAGTAGCTGTTCATGGATCACAAAAATAGAACTCAGTTCCTGAGGACGGTTTCAATGAGACAACACACCATGTACTCCTACATGGCCTCTCACCGCTACCTTTACCAAATCATGTTCACACACTTAGCTCTCAATAGTAGGACATGTTCACCACATTCCAATTCATCCCCGATGAATCAGACCTAACTCAACTCTAAGAAGTAGCAGGCATGACAACATGCATGAATGGGTAGGCACATCAGGGCTCAAACAACTCCTACTCATGCTAGTGGGTTTCATCTATTTACTGTGGCAATGACAGGTCATGCAGAGGAAAGGGGTTCAACTACCGCAGCATGTAACAATTCAAACGTTGTTGTCCTAATGCAGTAAAAGAGAGCAGAAGCGAGAGAGTGGGATTGTATCGGAATGAACAAGGGGTTTTTGCTTGCCTGGCACTTCTGAAGATAGTATAGTTCTTCATTGGTGTCATCGATCTCATCGGCGGAACCACATATACTGAGAGGGGACAAATACCGGCGACAGGGAAGAAACACAATCAATGCAATGCAACAAATATGATGCATGGTCATGGCATGGCAATATGATGTGATTTGAGGTAATGCAACTAGCAACCAGATTAAATGAAGTTGGTTTGAATCAAATATTCAAATTCAACTCCATATGTTAATATTCAAATGACATTTAATTGATTTGACCTGATCAGCAGGTTTAACTTGCTTTAACATGCATGAAACTAGTACCAATGGAAAGATTGGATTTTTATGATAATTTTTCATATATAAATTATTTCATTTGGAGTTACAGTTTATTTTATATGATTTTTAGAAGTTTTGGGCATTTTCTGAAAATAAGTAAATCATTTAGATTTATTTGAATTCCAGAAAAGGCTTTATGACGTCAGAGTGACATCAGTACCATGTCAGCAAGTCAACTGGTCGGTCTCGGTCAAACCTGACCAATAGGGCCCATTGGTTAGTGACCCAGTGCCATTAGTGTCACGGACAGGTTGGTCCGGTCAACAGCCACATCAGCAAAGTCAATGCTGGCATGTGGGTCCCACGGGTTTGATTAAATCTAATCTAAACTTAACGCAAGGTTATTTAGTCAGTGGGTCCCTAATGTCAGTGGCTGAGGTGATTAAACTAAACATGATTAGGCCATAATGACAATGCCATGTCATCACCGCTGGCGCCGGCGACCAAATCTGCGGAGGAGGGCGTCGGGATTTTGCTACATGGCCCGATTTCGCACGCGGGGAGCATCTACAGGGAGCTGGCGGAGCGACGCTTCTAGTGGTGGTGGAGGTTGGAGCTGGGGTGACCTGCAGAGGCACCGTCGATGAGCTTTGCATCGGCCGGAGCTCCTACACACATGGGTTCGGTGCTCCGGTGCACGGCAGGACCAGCTGGTGGTCAGGGTTGTCTCCTAGGAGGAACCCGAGCATGGTGACGCGCCCAGGCGTAAGCTACGGCGTCTGTAGCCACGACAACGATGAAGCACGGTGCCGACGAGCTTCGGAGCTCATGGGGACGATGTCTACGGCGAGGGATGGACCACGGGGTCAGGGGAAGCAGTGGCAGAGCTCACCGCAGTTCAGACGAGCAGGCCGACGATGTAGGGGAAGCACGGATGGCGGCGAATCAACGATGAAGTTGCCGGCGATCGAAGATTGAGGATGAGCTCCGGGACGACACTACAGAGCTCCCGCAGTCGAATGGGTTGGTGTAGACGATGCAAAAGGCGATGGCGGTTCCTCTGGACGCGTTGGCAAGGCGAGGGGAAGGCAGTGGCTACGGCAACAGCGAGCGGCGGCGACGGCTATGCTCGGACGGCGCTCGACTGCGAGCGAGAGGGGGCTAGAGGAGGGGATGAGGACGAGCAACGGGTAAGAGGGACTGGGGTGGCGCGCGGCGGCTCCTGGAGCCTCTCCTGCGTCGGCGGAAGTAGGAGGTGGCCTCGCCCGTGGACGCATGCGGCGAACACGCGCCCCTCATCCTCCCGGCAGGAGGTTGGGGATGACTGGCTGCTGTGGGTGGGCTGGGCCGCCAGGTGGCTGGACTGCGAGGTGGGCTGCACAGGAGGTAACCATGGTAGGTTTCCTTTCTTTCTCTCTCTCTCTCTCTCTCTCTCTCTCTCCCTCTCTCTCTCTCTCTCTCTCTCTCTTTTCTTTTTGTTTCAGTTTTCTATTTGTTTGTTCTGATTTGATTTAGTAAAAATACTAAATCATTTCATTAAATCCTGGAAATATTTGTGGGCAATTGTAGAATTATTTCCAACATCCCTCAAATGCTTTCACGATTATTTGGACATTTAAAATACTTTATAGAATTTAAATGTCCAAATTCAAATACTTGTGAATTAATTCAAAAATCCAGAAATGACCTAGAAATATGTTCATTACTTTTGGCAGAGGTTTCCACCTTTATCAGAACCATGGACATTTTCAAAGGGCATTTTGGGTTCATTGAAAAATATTTTATTTGAACCTATTGAATTGCATTTGTGCTAGGGTTTATCAATCCCCAATTCAAATATCTTGAATTTAAACATGATGCATGGATGCTGATGCAACCAATTACAAACAAATTCTAGGTTTGTGACATGTAGCATTATAAGATGATCTCTCACTAAATTTCAAGGTACAAGTGTTCTCCCTGAGTATGCACTATTGCTACATTTCGTTGTGCCAAGACACCACGTGATGATCGGGTGTGATAAGCTCTACGTTCACATACAACGGTGCAAGCCAGTTTTGCACATGCAGAATACTCGGGTTAAACTTGACAAGCCTAGCATATGCATGTATGGCCTCGGAACACTGAGACCGAAAGGTCGAGCGTGAATCATATAGTAGATATGATCAACAAAGTGATGTTCACCATTGTAAACTACTCCATCTCATGTGATGATCGGACATGGTTTAGTTGATATGGATCACATGATCACTTAGATGATTAGAGGGATGTCTATCTAAGTGGGAGTTCTTAAGTAATATGATTAATTGAACTTTAACTTATCATGAACTTAGTACCTGATAGTATTCTGCATGTCTATGTTGTTGTAGATAAATGGCCCGTGCTGTTGTTCCGTTGAATTTTAATGCGTTCCTAGAGAAAGCTAAGTTGAAAGATGATGGTAGCAACTACACGGACTGGGTCCGTAACTTGAGGATTATCCTCATTGCTGCACAGAAGAATTACGTCCTGGAAGCACTGCTGGGTGCCAAACCCACTGCAGGAGCAACGCCAGATGTTATGAACGTCTGGCAGAGCAAAACTGGTGACTACTCGATAGTTCAGTGTGCCATGCTTTGTGGCTTAGAACCGGGACTTCAACGACGTTTTGAACGTCATGGAGCATATGAGATGTTCCAGGAGTTGAAGTTAATATTTCAAGCAAATTTCTGGATTGAGAGATATGGAGTCTCCAATAAGTTCTACAGCTTCAAAATGGAGGAGAATAGTTCTGTCAGTGAGCACATAATAAGAATGTCTGGGTACCACAATCACTTGACTCAGCGGGGAGTTAATCTTCCAGTTGATAGTGTCATTGGCAGAGTTCTTCAATCACTGCCACCAAGCTACAAAAGCTTCGTGATGAACTATAATATGCAAGGGATGGACAAGACAATTCCCGAGCTCTTCGCGATGTTAAAGGCTGCAGAGGTAGAAATCAAGAAGGAGCATCAAGTGTTGATGGTCAACAAGACCACCAGTTTCAAGAAGAAGGGTAAAGGGAAGAACGGGAACTTCAAGAAGAACGGCAAGCAAGTTGCTGCTCAAGTGAAGAAGCCCAAGTCTGGACCTAAGCCTGAGACTGAGTGCTTCTACTGCAAAGGGACTGGTCACTGGAAGCAGAACTGCCCCAAGTATTTGGCGGAAAAGATGGATGGCAAAGTGAAAGGTATATTTGATATACATGTTATTGATGTGTACCTTACTAATGCTCGTAGTAGTGCCTGTGTATTTGATATTTGTTCTGTTGCTAATATATGCAACTCAATAGGGGCTATAGATTAAGCAAAGATTGTCTAAGGACGAGGTGACTGCGCGTGGGAAATGGTTCCAAAGTCTATGTGATCGCCGTCGGCACGCTAACTCTACATCTACCTTTGGGATTAGTTTAGACCTGAATAATTATTATTTGGTGCCAGCGTTAAGCATGAACATTATATCTGGATCTTTTTTGATGCGAGATGGTTATTCATTTAAATTAGGGAATAATGGTTGTTCTATTTATATGAGTAATATCTTTTATGGTCATGCACCCTTGATGAGTGGTCTATTTTTACTAAATCTTGATAGTAGTAATACACATATTCATAGCATTGAAGCCAAAAGATATAAGTTTAATAATGATAGTGCAACTTATTTGTGGCACTGCCGTTTAGGTCATATTGGTGTAAAGCGCATGAAGAAACTCCATACTGATGGGCTTTTGGAATCACTTGATGCTTGTGAACCATGCCTCATGGGCAAGATGACTAAGACTCCGTTCTCCGGAACAATGGAGCGAGCAACATACTTGTTGGAAATAATACATACTGATGTATGCGGTCCGATGAGTGTTGATGCTCGCGGCGGGTATCGTTATTTTCTGACCTTCACAGATGATTTGAGCAGATATGGGTATATCTACTTGATGAAACATAAGTCTAAAACATTTGAAAAGTTCAAAGAATTTCAGAGTAAAGTGGAAAATCATCGTAACAAGAAAATGAAGTTTCTACGATCTGATCGTGGAAGGGAATATTTGAGTTACGAGTTTGGCCTTCATTTGAAACAATGCGGAATATTTTCGCAACTCACGCCACCCGGAACACCACAGCGTAATGGTGTGTCCGAACGTCGTAATCGTACTTTATTAGATATGGTGCGATCTATGATGTCTCTTACTGATTTACCGCTATCGTTTTAGAGTTATGCTTTAGAGACGGCAACATTCACGTTAAATAGGGCACCATCTAAATCCGTTGAGATGACACCTTATGAACTGTGGTTTGGCAAGAAACCCAAGTTGTCGTGTCTTAAAGTTTGGGGTTGCGATGCTTATGTGAAAAATATTCAACCTGATAAGCTCGAACCCAAATCGGAGAAATGTGTCATAGGATACCCAAAGGAGATTGTTGGGTACAGCTTATATCACAGATCCGAAGGCAAGATATTCGTTGCTAAGAATGGATCCTTTCTAGAGAAGGAGTTTCTCTTGAAAGAAGTGAGTGGGAGGAAAGTAGAACTTGATGAGGTAATTGTACCTGCTCCATTATTGGAAAGTACTTCATCATAGAAATCAGTTCCAGTGATTCCTACAACAATTAGTGAGGAAGCTAATGATGATGATCATGAAACTTCTGATCAAGTTACTACCAAACCTCATAGGTCAACCAGGGTAAGATCCGCACTAGAGTGGTACAGAAATCCTATTCTGGAAGTCATGTTACTTGACCATGAAATGGACTATGAGTAAGTGATGATGAGCCCAGATTCCATGAAATGGCTGAGGCCATGAAATCTGAGATGGGATCCATGTATGAGAACAAAGTGTGGACTTTGGTTGACTTGCCCGATGATCGGCAGGCCATAGAGACTAAATGGATCTTTAAGAAGAAGACTTATGCTGACGGTAATATTACTATCTACAAAGCTCGACTTGTTGCAAAACATTTACGACAAGTTCAAGGAGTTGACTACGATGAGACCTTCTCACCCGTAGCGATGCATAAGTCCGTCCGAATCATGTTAGCAATTGCCGCATTTTATAATTATGAAATTTGGCAAATGGATGTCAAAACTGCATTGATTAATGGATATCTTAAAGAAGAGTTATATATGATGCAACCAGAAGGTTTTCTCGATCCAAAAGGTGCTAACAAAGTGTGCAAGCTCCATCGATCCATTTATGGACTGGTGCAAGCCTCTCGGAGTTGGAATATACGCTTTGATAGTGTGATAAAAGCATATGGTTTTATACAGACTTTTGGAGAAGCCTGTATTTACAAGAAAGTGAGTGGGAGCTCTGTAGCATTTCTGATATTATATGTGGATGACATATTGTTCATCGGAAATGATACTGAATTTTTGAATAGCATAAAAGGATACTTGAATAAGAATTTTTCAATGAAAGACCTCGGGAAGCTGCTTATATATTGGGCATCAAGATCTATAAAGATAGATCAAGATGCTTACTTGGACTTTCACAAAGCACATACCTTTATTAAGTTTTGAAGAAGTACAAAATGGATCAAACAAAGAAAGGGTTCTTGCCTGTGTTACAAGGTGTGAAGTTGAGTCAGACTCAATGCCCGACCACTATAGAAGATAGAGAGAAAATGGAAGTCATTCCCTATGCTTCAGCCATAGGTTCTATCATGTATGCAATGCTGTGTACCAGGCCTAATGTGTGACTTTCTATTAGTTTAGCAGGGAGGTACCAAAGTAACCGAGGAGTGGATCACTGGACAGCGGTCAAGAACATCCTGAAATACCTGAAAAGGACTAAGGATATGTTTCTCATTTATGGAGGTGACAAAGAGCTCGTGGTAAACGGTTACGTTGATGCAAGCTTTGACACTGATCCGGATGACTCTAAGTCACAAACCTAATACGTATTTTTATTGAATGGTGGAGCTGTTAGTTGGTGCAGTTCCAAGCAGAGGGTCGTGGCGGGATCTACGTGTGAAGCGGAGTACATAGCTGCTTCAGAAGCAGCAAATGAAGGAGTCTGGATGAAGGAGTTCATATCCGACCTAGGTGTCATACCTAGTGCATCGGGTCCAATGAAAATCTTTTGTGACAATACTGGTGCAATTGCCCTGTCAAATGAATCCAGATTTCACAAGAGAACCAAGCACATCAAGAGACACTTCAATTCCATCCGCGATCAAGTCAAGGAGGGAGACATAGAGCAAGATACATATGGATCTGATTGTTGCAGACCCATTTACTAAATCTCTCTCACGAGCAAAACATGATCAGCACCAAGACTCCATGGGTGTTAGAATCATTACAATGTAATCTAGATTATTGACTCTAGTGCAAGTGGGAGACTCTAGGAAATATGCCCTATAGGCAATAATAAAGTTGTTATTTATATTTCCTTATACCATGATAAATGTTTATTATTCATGCTAGAATTGTATTAACCCGAAACTTAGTACATGTGTGAATACATAGATAAACAGAGTGTCGCTAGTATGCCTCTACTTGACTATCTCGTTAATCAAAGACGGTTAAGTTTCCTAGCCATAGACATGAGTTGTCATTTGATGAACTGGATCACATCATTAGAGAATGATGTGATTGACTTGACCCATCCGTTAGCTTAGCACTATGATCGTTTGGTTTATTGCTATTGCTTTCTTAATAACTTATACATGTTCCTATGACTATGATATTATGCAACTCCCGATTGCCAGAAGAACGTTTAGTGTGCTATCAAACATCACAACGTAACTGGGTGATTATAAAGATGCTCTACAGGTGTCTCTGATGGTGTTTATTGAGTTGGCATAGATCGAGATTAGGATTTGTCACTCCATTTGTCGGAGAGGTATCTCTAGGCCCTCTCGGTAATGCACATCACTATAAGCCTTGCCAGCAATGTGACGAATGAGTTAGTTATGGGATGATGCATTACGGAATGAGTAAAGAGACTTGCCGGTAACGAGATTGAACTAGGTATGATGATACCGACGATCGAATCTCGGGCAAGTAACATATCGATGACAAAGGCAACAACGTATGTTCTTATGCGGTTTGACCGATAAAGATCTTCGTAGAATATGTAGGAGCCAATATGAGCATCCAGGTTCCGCTATTGGTTATTGACCAGAGATGAGTCTCAGTCATGTCTACATAGTTCTCGAACCTGTAGGGTCCGCACGCTTAACGTTCGATGATGATCGGTATTATGAGTTTATTTGTTTTGATGTACCGAAGGTAGTTCGGAGTCCGGGATGAGATCACGAACATGAAGAGGAGTCTCGAAATGGTCGAGACATAAAGATTGATATATTAGATGAATATATTCGGACACCTGAATGGTTTCGAGGTGTATCGAGTATTTACCGGAGTACCGGGGGGTTACCGGAACCTCCCGGGGGGTTAACGGGCCTTCATGGGCCTTAGTGGAAGAGAGGAGGAGGCGGCCAGGTTGAGGCGCGCGCTCCCCCAAGCCCAATCCGAATTGGGGGGGGGGGGGGGCTCTCCTTCCCTCCCTCTTCCCCTTTCCTTCCCCTCCTAGTTGGACTACGAAAGGGGGGAACCTACTCCTAGTAGGAGTAGGATTCCCCCCTTGGGGCGCGCCCCATGAGGCCAGCCGGGCCCCTCCTCCCCTCCTTTATATACGGGGGAGGGAGGCACCCCATAGACACACAAGTTGATTTATTAGTCGTGTGCGGTGCCCCCCTCCATAGATTTCCACCTCGGTCATATTGTCGTAGTGCTTAGGCGAAGCCCTACGTCGGTAACTTCATCATCACCATCAACACGCCGTCGTGCTGACAAAACTCGCCCTCGGCCTCAGCTGGATCTAGAGTTCGAGGGACGTCACCAAGCCGAACATGTGCAGATCACGGAGGTGCCGTGCATTCGGTAATTGATCGGTTGGATCACGAAGACTTTCGACTACATCAACCGCGTTACTTAACGCTTCCGCTTTCGGTCTACGAGGGTACGTGGACACACACTCCTCGCTCGTTGCTATGCTTCTTCTAGATAGATATTGCATGATCGTAGGAAAATTGTGAAATACTACGTTCCCCAACAGTACAGTCTACTGGAGTCGGTCCTACGTTTTGCGTCACTGGTTGTATAGCCAATATAAGTGGGGTGTTGTCTGATTTCTCCGGTACCACCACCGTTTTCAAGGACTTTGCTGGTTCTCCTTCAGGTTCGATAATCACCCTCTTCCTTTTTGACGTCTGATGCACAAGAACATCATTTGAGTGGAAAAATATGGTATGAGGATAGATGGAATATGTATTGATGATGTATGGGCATGGCATCTTGACATATATGATGAGTAAACTAAGCAGATGGTGGTGCAACAAAGTAGAAGAAATGCACGACACCTGATGCAATATTTGCGCAATCAATAAAACGTTGCCAAATAGAACAGACACCTTGATGGGTGAATAGGACAGGCCATCTGCCTTTGATTCCTCGAGGTCAGAATAGTCATTAGGATCATATTTTGAACAAGAATCTACAGGTGGGGAGCGTATGAGTTTCAGTGCATTCAGAATGGCACTCAATGCCTTGGTGCCAATATTGTAAGTCATTGCGGTGTTCCACAATATTCTTCTGATGCGCGGATTCTGATATTCACTGTGATTACATATAATATCTAATATGTGAGAAGCATGAAAACATAAATAGTAGTGAGATTATCTTTGTAATGCAGAGGATATTCTAATATAGGGGCGCCCTGTAAGCCCTTGTGTGCTATCACTGGATTCTGATGAGAGAGCCCATGTGTGCTGCAATATGGTGCGTGCATTAATATAATCTGGAACAAGTACACAAAAAAATAGGCTCCAGAAGTAAGGATAGTTGGTAGATGATAGGTTCATAATATACTTTATAGAGAGTTTATTGCAAAACCATGATAACAAGAGCATAGAACAGCTAGGTAGATCATTGTGTACATAAAAGGGGTACACCATAACCAGGATATATAAATCGGGAAAGTGGAACTAGCTAGAAAATATGGAGTTGTATTGCCACTACTAATTGAAAGCCTATCGATCACGTATAGGCCAGCTCTATCAGCTATTGACTGCAGATGTCCCTGCTCCCCTTCCTGACAAGGAACATACTGTACGTACTAAATACAGAATAACAAAAGAGGAACATGTTAAAGAACAGAAGAGGAAGCATATTCTTGAGGTTCTGCTTCTTTGCATACAATGTTGGTTGCCTACTCATGATGAATCACAACGCCCAAAAAAAATGCAATTCCATGTTGTCTCTCTGTATGTGGCCACATGCATTTGGAAAATCAAGTGGGAGCATTACCTGACCAATTAAATGTGTGTCTGTTAACTAATATCAGTATCATATCACAATTTGTATTTGAAGAAGTAAGCTTTGGACTTATGATTGGTGTGTTTTTTAGCTTCAAGAGTGGACTGCTACTGCGACACAAAGCAGCTACACAGATCATAGTGTAGATATAACGGGAAAACCGTAAGCATCACAAGTAAAATCAGCAAAGTGGAACTTGCTGGAAAATATAGGCTACTGCTGCCGGTACGGCTAGAAAGGCTTCGGATACCAGCTCTCTTCAACTGAAGGTGCGGTACTGTTAATATAGTGTAACTCTCAAAGGCGACACAGCTCCCCGCATGTCCTTGCTAATCTTATAGGATTCAAGTGGGCAGGCCACTACAATTCCTATTCCTAAGTTTAGAAAATCCTACGAATCAAAGAGGCCCGAAGAGTTGAAAGTGTCCATCACAACCGACTGAATAGACCTGTACACTGCAAATGTCCCTGCTCCTCTTCACTATAAGGAACATACTGTACTACTATCATACTCCCTCCTTCCAAAATATAAGTCTTTGTAGAGATTTCCACTGTGGATCACATACAGATGTATACAGATACATTTTAGAGTGTAGGTTCACTCATTTTGCTCCTTATGTAGTCCATGGTTGAATCTATACAAAGACTTGTATTTAGGAACGGAGAGAGTACTTATTAAATAAGAACGGAAGAGGAACATGCTAAAGAAGAGCAAGCAGATTTTTCATAATAAAATGTCCGTTGCGCAGTGGCCACACATGATGAACCAAAGCGCATTAAGAATGCAACTCCCTGCTGTCGCTCTATAAGTTGTGCACGTGCTTTTCGAAAGTAAAAGTAGGAACATTAGCTGACCAATTAAACGTTAATTATCTGTTTTAGTAATATCAGCATCATATCAGATTCGTATTTGAGCAATAAGTTTGGAATTATGAGCGGGACGTTGTTTAGCTTGATGGATTCAGGAGTTATGATGATGGTACTAAATATAAAGGAATGTCAGCATGCAAGTCGCGTGACTTTTGTCATTTGAGTCAGTCGACCATTTCAGGTGGTTGGATGAAGATCCTGCATCTCCTAAACCTTCTTCTTCCTCGTCTCTAATTCTTCCCATACAGAACAACGCTGAAACGCCCTCGATGCGGCTATATCTCCTACGTGTCGAAGCACGACTTAGAGGCATAACCGCATTGAAAGCAATGTCGCAAGTGAGGTAATCTTCACACAACCCATGTAATACATAAGGGAAAGAGAGACATAGTTGGCTTACAATCGCCACTTCACACAAATACATGAATGAAACATTACATCATACAGTTACAATCAGGGCCCGACTACGGAGCCAAAATAAAAGAAGAAACCCCAAAAGCGACAAAGGACCAAGATCGACCCCAACTGGGCTCCACTACTGATCGACTAGCACGAAACAACACAAAGAACAAGATCTTCATCGAACTCCTCCTTGAGCTCGGGTGTGTCACCTGCACGGTCTCATCAGCACCTGCAAACTGGTTTGGAAGTATCTGTGAGTCACGAGGACTCAGCAATCTCACACCCGCGAGATCAAGACTATTTAAGCTTAAAGGTATGGCAGGGTAGTGAGGTGGAGCTGCAGCAAGCGACTAGCATATATGGTGGCTAACATACGCAAATGAGAGCGAGAAGAGAAGGCAAAAGCACGGTCGAACAACTATGATCAATAAGTGATCCTGAACTACTTACGTCAAGCATAACTCCAACAACCGTGTTCACTTCCCGGACTCCGCCGAGAAGAGACCATCACGGTTACACACGCGGTTGGTGTATTTTAGTTAAGATCAACTTCGGGTTTTCTACAACCGGACATTAACAAATTCCAATCTGCCACATAACCGCGGGCACGGCTTTCGAAAGTTCAAAACCCTACAGGGGTGTCCCAACTTAGCCCATGGTAAGCTCTCGCGATCAACAAAGGATATTCCTTCTCCCCGGGAAGACCCGATCAGTCTCGGAATCCCGGCTACAAGACATTTCGACAGTAATAAAACAAGTCCAGCAAAACCGCCCGATGCGCCGACATCCTGATAGGAGCTGCACATATCTCGTTCTCAGGGCAACACCGGATGAGCAGTCCGTACAACTAAAACCAGCCCTCAAGTTTCCTTGAGGTGGCGCTGCAAAGGGCTCTAGTTCGGACCAACACTTGGACAAGCATTGGCCCGGGGGGGCTGAATAAAGATGACCCTCGGGTTGATCAGACCCAAGGGAAAGGGATAGGTGGTAGTCAAATGGTAAAACCAAGGTTGGGCCTTGCTGGAAAAGTCTTATTCAAAGCGAACTGTCAAGGGGGTCCCATAAATCACCCGACCGCGTTAGGGACGCAAAGTCCGGGAACATAACACCGATATGACGGAAACTAGGGCGGCAAGAGTGGAACAAAACACCAGGCATAAGGCCGAGCCTTCCACCCTTTACCAAGTATGTAGATGCATTAATTAAATAAGATATATTGTGATATCCCAACAAGTAAACATGTCCCAACAAGGAACAACATCTCCATGTTCCAACAAGGAACAAACTTCATCTTCACCTGCAACTAACAACGCTATAAGAGGGGCTGAGCAAACTGGTAACATAGCCAAACAACGATTTGCTAGGACAAGGTGGGTTAGAGGCTTGGTTTAACAATATGGGAGGCATGATAAGCAAGTGGTAGGTATCGCAGCATAGGCATAGCAAAAGAGCGAGCAATCTAGCAAGCAAAGATAGAAGTGATTTCGAGGGTATGGTCATCTTGCCTGAGATCCTGCAAGGAAGAAGAGCGAGTCCATGAAGAAGACAAACGGACGTAGTCGAACGAATCCTCACAACTCTGGAACGAAACCGAAGCTAACAAGAGAAGCAACCCGGAAAGAAACAAGCAACATAGTAAACAACCAACACATAAACATGGCATGATGCACAAACAAGCATGATGCATGTCCGGTTTAATGAAGCATGGCATGGCAAAGTGCAACAAACAACACTACAAATTAAGTGGAGCTCAATATGCAACGAGGTGCATATTGACGAAACACCACAACAATTATTTAGTTCTCTCTTGTTTTATGTACCCAACAATATTAAATGTTTTAAACATGGCAAGAGATGAGGCATAAGTAAACTAACTATTTAGTCAAGTTTAAATGAGGCCGGAAATGACAAACAACAATTCCGGAAACTCCTCATAAGCAAATAATAGATTTGGTAGTGTTCTGACCTAAACACAATTTTAATGTTGTTAAACAGGAAAATAAAGTGCAACATGTTAAACTAGGCATTTTTCTACCCCATTTACATATATAATTTATTTAAATCCGAGTTACGGTTAATTAGTTATGAATTAAATCATTTTAGCATGGCATAGGAGTAAATTAATGCAAACAGCAATTTAAACATTTTAAACATAGGTGAAAGTGGCTTATTATTAACCTACACAAAATTCTGGGCAAGTTTCATGTATAATTTATTTTAATATGATGCACCGTTGATGAGTTATTAAATGCATGATCTAGAGGGACTTTTCTGTAAAACAGTAAATCTCTGGATAATTGGCAAAATCGCAGCAGCAGAAAAAAAACATGACACGGGCCGAATCTGCTGGCCCAACATGCACAGGACAGAGGGGGCACTGGATCTGGGCTGCTCACCCATGGGCTTCGGCCCGTTTGTGGAGAGGGCAGGCAGGCCGGGCGAGGGGAGCTGGGCCGAAGGCGGGGCCCACGCGCGCGAGCGGGGCTGGTGGCGCCGTCCTCCTTCCGTGCCCGCACGCGCAGGGAGGCAGAGTCGGCGGCGATGGCGCACGCTGGCGAGGGCGCAGAGATGCCGGGGAGGTCGAGGGGCGCTGGGGATGACCGGATCCGGTCGCTCCAGACCCATTCCGGCCGGATCTGGTGGCAACTCGCGATGGGGCGGCGGCGAGGAAGCTCCAGCGACGGCCACTCCTGCGGGGAAGAGAGAGAGAGAAAGCATGAGAGAGAGAGAGACGACGGGAGAGAGAGGAAGCAAGGTGGAGGAGCAGAGGGATGGGGTCGGCCTGGGAGGTCGCCGGGCGACGACACGTCGAGGCGGCGGAGTCCGGCGCGGTGGCGCTGGGAACGGAGGCGAAGGGGCTGCGGGGTTGGGTGCGGCAGGAGCGCTGGGGCGCTCGGGCAGCGGCGGCGGGGCGCCCGGGCCCCGATGGGCTTCCCAGGGCCCGATCCGGGTCCTGGCGGGCCGCGCGGGGAGATGGGAGGTGGAGGCGCGCTGGGGAGGACGCGTGTCATGACGGGAGTGGCCGCGGGCGGAGCTGGCGGCAGCGCTGGCCAATGGGGGCGCGACAAGTGGCGGGGAGAGGTGGCCGGCAGCGGATCCGAGGAGGAGGCGGCGACTGGAAGGTGGGTGGTGGTTGGCTGAAGCGGAGAACGAGGCAGGGGCTAGGGATGACCAGATTTGGAATGAGGGGGTTTATATAAGGAAAGGGGTGTTAGGATTAGGGTTAGGAGGGGTTTGGGGGGCTTCCGGACCCTCGGATCACGATCCGATGGCACCGGTCAGAGTGGAGGGCTAGGTGGGCTGTGCTAGAGAGATAGACTGAGAAGAGAGGAGAGGAGTGCAGCCCGGCAACTGTTTTCGGAGACCGAAAACATCCGACGTTATACAGGCTATACTGCCGCTATAGTTTAACGGTTGGGCTATCAGACGAACTCCGAATGCGATGAAACTTGGCAGGCGGCCTACCTACAACATAACAACACCACATGCCAACTTTCAATCCATTCCGAGAACATTTTCCGGCCACTTATAAAATAATATTCGGACATGCCGCGGGCGCGTGCTAGTGTGTGGTTGGCTCAGAACGGACAACGGAGAGAACAAAGAGATCGGGACGGATGCAAGTTTCAAAAACATGATGATGCAATGCGGATGATGACATGGCAAGATGCGACACGCAAGCAACTGACAAAGCAACCACAGCGAATAACTGGAGGACAACTGGCACATCGGTCTCGGGGCGTTACAAACGCACGGGCCACCGGCCGAACCACCAGCTGACCCCCCCACCATTCCCTGAACCGCCCCCACCGCTTGTGTTCCTACGCCACCCCCACCCCACCCCCGCCCCCACCCACGCCGAGTTTTCTTCATTCTGCGAGGCCCCACCACCGCCAGGCCACAGTCAACACCCATGCCCCTTCCTTCACACCGGCGAACTCCGGCGAAATCTCAAAAATCGACTGACCCAATTTTGAAATTTAGTCTACTATCATTTAACTAGTGTGGAATATAAAAGGGGAAAACCATAAACATTGCGAGTATAGTGTTGAGCATGCCATGGCGGATCTGAAGGTGCAAACCGGACAAAGGCAACTTCAAAACCAATGTTTGCTTTCAACTAATAAGTAACTGATGGAGAAATCAGAGTAAAGCAGTGGCCATCTATTTTCTTGTTGTGATAAAGAAGTTGAGCAGACACGAAAGAGTACCGCCTCTGGTGCGATGCCATGTATGCGTCTGCTGAGAATTTGACGGTGTTGCGGTACTGATGGCAGTCGGCGGCATGGAAGCAGATTTAGGAGGGTAGACGGTGGTAGCGGGGAAAATTTTACCAGATTTGAATTTGTATTTGAATGTCTGCTACAGCTTTATTCATATCCATCAGGTTCAAACAACCAATGCATGATTCGATTCATAGGTACATATGTTCAAGAATTACATAAGAACCAAATAAAGAATGATGAACCACAATTGTATACTTGTACTATTAAAGACGATAAAGAAAGAGGCGAAATACATTTTGGTTGCTGAACAAGGTGAAGCGAAATGCCCATATTGTGCCCTCCTCCATGCAGAAGGCATGCACGACTCTAGTCCAACCCCTTGTGATGGTCGACCGCCCATCCTTCACGGTCTTCATGAAAACATCTAGATAATCATCCTCTTCTGGTAGAAATACTTTAACCTTTGCATGCCCACCAATCATGTAGTTCGAGAGGTAATCTTGAGTAAACTGCTTTGGCAACCACTACAAAGGAAAAAGATTCACACATTGTCATCTAACACAACTCATTATGGGCAGTAAAAAGAAGGCTGCAGAGTTCTTACTTACCATCCCACAGTTCACTGTTGTCTTGGATAAAGTGTAAACAAATAGTTTAATTTCCATCTTTGGACCCATTTTACTAACAAACTTTATCAGCTTTCTCACTTGATGTTGGTTCATCGATATCTCATTGCCCCATATGCAGAAAGGGTCGAAGCGCGGATCTTTACCAATAACATATGTACCTAAAAGTACCAGGTTAATATTAGAAGCTAAACAACAATTGCACAATGATGTAGTACAACACTCTTTTATAATATTTTATAACATCCAGTATACTCACATATTAGATGAATTAACATATTATATTATGGGCTGGAAGGAGTTTAGCGTATTCTTACAAATTATCGGCTGATTAACTGCTGCTGCATCCATGGGTTACAGTTAGTTTGAGCTAGTTCGGGCTCAAATAGCCCTAAAGTACATCTAAACATGAGGGCTAGTTTTAGCCAGTTCCATCTATAACCCACCCAAAAAAACTATCCAACCCAAGAGGTGCTAATTGGAGCTATTTCTCCTAATGCATTTATTGTCAATCTAACCCTGCCATCCAAATAACTCTTTGGATGGAGTTAGTTCAGGGTTAGTCATGAGCTAGAAACTTACTCTAACCTCTAGCTGGGTTGAGTATCCAAATAGGGCTGTGTTGTAGTAGTTGTTGTTGTTGCTGCTCTTCTATGTATATCTAGACATCATCAGAACATTAATGTAAGACTCTTCCTTGTTGCTATGTAGCCTAGGATTGCATATTTAGACATTAAGTACAGTGCATGTTGCTATGTAGCCTCACATATATTACATATGGCCCTAGTTAACCTAACAATAAATGGGTTGCAGATATATTCAGTTAAAAGTCCGATTCACCGATTAGTCCCTTATCAGCCCCCGACCTATATGGTACCAGCTACTGATATCCTGAATAGTGAGCATATATAAGCCATGGGATGAAACTAACCTCGATGGAAAACAGCAGTCGTTCCCAAAATTGTCCTCTGTAGGTACATCAAGAAGCATGTTAAGCACAATAGGCTAAACATCAACCAAAATTATCCATGGCAGACAAAATAATCTCCAAAAGATAGCTTCAGTGTGCAGGTTTAAGCACGCTAGTAAAGCAAAACAAGTGGAAAGGTGTGTTAATTGCAACAGGACTAACATTTAACAACAAGCAAATATAGTATTCAAACTGGTATTGTGCCGGTCTAAGTACACTGGTTATTGTCAAATAAAAATGGAAAGGTGTGTTAACTACAAGATGCAGCAACCAAATGTAGTCATTCATAGTGGTATTGTTGAAAGTGGTAGTGATGAAAATGAACTTCATAGTTCATACTTGCACATATAGAACATCACGTTGTGAATAACTGGAATAAACAAGACATACTATGAACAACCAAAGATATCATTTGAAACTGGACATATGCTAACTACAAACAACCGAACAATCAAAAAACTTTAAAAGAGGCATATGCTAGCTATAACAGGCTTAACAGCAAGCAAATATATGCATTCCTATCGGTATGTTTAAAACTGGATTGATGAAATGTACTACACAGTAAATAATTGCACATATAGAGCATCACATTGTGAACAACTGAAATAAACAAGGCATACTGCAAACAACCATATATAGCAATTAAAACTGGACATATTCTCACTACACTACAAAAGGGACTCGACAAAACAAATCATGGGTTTCTCCCTGTGAAGAGGCACGGCAAAACAAATTATGGGTTTCCTCACTTGTCACAGATGGGCTCGTTCCCGTGGGAAGAGCATGGACCGTGGATGCACTCCATGTTGTCGTAGATGGACTCCTTCCCCTTGGAAGAGCAAGGCTGTAGGGTGCCCTCCCCGATGTCGCAGACGGGCGCTTTCCCCTTGGAAGAGAAGATGGGCTCTTTCCCCTTGGAAGAGCCGGAGAGGGTGCCCTCCTCGTGGTTGCCGTCGATGAGGTCTTGCTTGGAAGCCGTGGATCCCAAGCCAGTGTCGCAGAACATGTACTTCAGAAATGACAAAAGGGGCTCGATGGCGATGTAGGATGGCAAATTGTTGACAACAAGCCAGAGGAGATCAGCGGCGGGGCCATGGATGAGATCGATGGTGGTTGAACCCGAGGGGTTGGGGGTGGGCCACCGAACCTGTGACATAGCCCGCCTCAGGCCGTCACTGTCGATGACCTCGATGTCATAGCCGGCGACCGAGACATGCCCGCATACTCTAGCCCGATGCTTGAGTGCCTGCCACTAGTAATGGTCGTCAGCTTCCTCGGCGACATCGGGCGAAGAGACCGTGATACACCTCTTTTGGGCCAGTCTCTCCTCGAGCTGCACGGGAAGCATAGCCGGGCTTAGCTGCGACGCTCTGGAGTGGGGGATGGGGATGGGGATGGGGATCTGTGGGAATGGGGGCATTTGGCAAGCGTCATATAAGAAACTCAAGGCATCCTGGGTATGGAGATCGGTGGGTAAGCTGCACGGGCAAACCAGTAGATGTTGACAAGGGAGGCCTTGCGGCGGCGGCGGCGGGGACCTTGCTAGGGTTTCGAGCTAGGGAGGGTGTGTGTGTGTGTGGAGGGAGGATGTTTGAGGAAATGACGCGGGTACTGAAAATTTTACTACGTGGGAGTCAAACGCGCGAGTGAAATGCCGGGGCTATTGAAAATTTTGATGATGGTGCATCGCACACAGTCCGAAGATAACAACCATGTGTTATGAAACAGAAAAACCCTCGAGCCGGGCAGATATTTTCGAGGGATGCAGGCGGGATTGGGACCAAGAAATATCACACATGGTCCGGAGATAACAACCGGGTGTTATGAAACAGTAAAACCCTTGAGGCGGGCAGATATTTTCTAGGGATGCAGGCGGGATTGGGAAAAAGAAACATCCCACACGCTCGAAACACAATAACCGTGTGTTATCAAACAGAAAAAAGCTGTAGGCGGGTAGATATTTTTGAGGGGAAGCCTCGTGGAGCCCAATGCACTGTGCGGATGTGTGCGTGATAGGGGCACCGGCGTGGCACACAGTTAGTTTGAGTGAACCGTGTCTGTTGCGTCATCTGACTTGTCTAATGTTCATAAATTTGGCGAAAAATGGAGAGGTTCAGAACACGAACACACTTGCATGTGGACCAAAATTATGTATGAAAAGGGTGGTTTGATTTTCAAGTACCAAATGCAACTTCGATGTGGCACCTACCTCGCAAAGCGCATAGTATTGCTTGCCCCCACCCCCTCGTGTCGCCACGAAGGGGATCCTAAGCTATGAATGTATGCCCCCTCTCCCCCAACCGAGGTTCACCTAGAAAAGTGGGAAGTAGCTAGCAGCCCCCCTCGTGTCGGCACAAAGGGAATCCTAAGCTATGAATGCATGCCCCCCCAACTGAGGCTCACCTAGCAAAGTGCGAAGTAGCTAGCAGACCCCCTCCATCATGTCGGCACGAAGGGAATCCTTAGCTATGAATGCATGCCCCCCAACCGAGGTTGACCTACCAAACTGCGAAGTAGCTAGCAGCCCCCCTCCCTCGTGTCGGCACGAAGGGAATCCTAAGCTATCAATGCATGCCACCCCCAACCGAGGTTCACCTATCAAAGTGCAAAGTAGCAGCTAGCAGCCCCCCCCCCTCGTGTCGCCACGAAGGGAATCCTATGCTACGAATGCATGCCCCCCCAACCGAGGTTCACCTAGCAAAGTGCAAAGTAGAAGCATCCCACACACACACTTTCAGTCGGCGAGCCAGAGAGGCATCTCTCACCAAGATGGATCGTAAAACAGAAAAAGTATAATCCGCCTTGGTCGTACAACCTCTCTCTTGTTGTTGGTAAAAGTGATGGCCGTCCATTCGACCCCGGAGATGGGCTGGCTCGCCAATAAACGCGCAAGTAGCTAGTCCCCAAAGACAACCACTGCATGCGTGTGTCCCAAACATACGTATGGAGAGGTGTGGTTTTGAGTAACAATGGAACAACTTTGATGTGGCACCGTGATTTCGAACTAGAAATCCCCACACTGAGTGACGGTTAGGTTGACGATGAATATGTATGTTACACCACACTTCAAGCCAACGACGGGGATTCATGCATGCATGCGTGCATAGTATATGCGCTCAAACTTAATTAGGTCTGAATCTCACCATGACCTATACTACGATAACACAAATCAAATGAAGAATCCGCCATGGTAACCTATCTTGTTGTCGGTCAAGGTGATCATGGATGTCCACGCGGGCCCACGAATATATAGGCTTGTCGCGGATAACCACGCGCAGGAGTGTACCATTCGAAGGCAACCACTACATGCATATGTATGGAGGTGATGTGTGCATGCATGTTTGAATACCATTTCACAACATTGATGTGGTGCGTGCGTCAAAAATCGGACATTAGCTCCCCACACAGAGCGAGATCGGTTCATGACGTGTCATTGTACTAGCCACTTCGACTCGATGGGAGGGATTCATGCGTACACATACATGTGTGTGTGCTCAAACTGTATCATGTGTGTCATCCCAGAGCATGACCCATATATATACATACCGTATTACAAGCAAAAAAATCCCCTCCTAAGTCAAATTAACCTCTCTGGTGTCGTCAGGCAAAAAGTAGTGATGGACCAAGCGGGCCCACAGATGGAAAGCATCGATATCGCTGATGACCTCTTAAGTGGGTGCGAGAGGACAACCGCCACCGCTTTTGCATGTGGGCCAAACATATATATGCCGAATACAAAAAATGCACAACTTTGATGTATCACATGCCTCAAAAACCGTAAACCATGCACCCACACAGAGCGAGGTTCATGAAGCGTACTACATATGATGGTCCCCTTTCCCCCTCTTCACCGCATACTATATGCTCCTGCCATAATATGTACAACCCAAAAGAATCCTCATCGATGGTGAAATTAATTAACCTCTCCCGATGTAGATCAAAGTCATGCATGCATGCATCGACGATGGCCTCGTGGGCCCACAGATGGAAGCATCACACATGAGTGTCCTAGCTAGGACAACCACCGCGTGCATGCATGTGGCCCAAAGAGGTGTTGTGTGATGTTTGAATAGCCAATTTCACAATTTTTATGTGGCACGTGCCTCGAAAACCGAAAAGTCCCAACACTGAGTGAGGTGTACTTGTTGACAGACGCGTACGTATAGTATATATGCTAGTCCCCTCCCACCTCTTCGACGCATACTATATACCACCATAACACAAACAAAAAAGATTCTACTTTGTTAGTCAAATTAAACTCACTATCGGCTGTTCGTCAAAGTGATGGACGACGACCTCGCGGGCCCACAGAAAGCGTCACACGCGAGTATCAAGTGTCGTGTAGGAAAACCATTGACTGCATGTGGCCAAAACATGTATGTATGAAAGGGTTGTGTAATGTTTTAAATAACGAACCGCGACTCTGATGTGGCACCGACCTGCCTAACAAAATGGCCAACCCACACGATGGCACACAACTCGTAGTGTACTGCGAGCCACCCGCCACCCCCAGACAGACACACCCACACACACATACCGCGAATCCACCGCAACTAAGATGCATGTTAAATTAATTATCCCGCGGTGCACATATGTTACCAAAGGAGCGTTTTAATTTTGAAAAAATCACAGAGATCATTTTGATGTTTTAGTACATTAATTGATTGATTTTCTACGGGTATAATGTGCAAAAATCAAATTTGAGCTGCATGCACACATGACAGTGCACCTAAATGGATTGCAAAAACACATGTGTCTCACTGGGTGCATGTCTACTCCCCCTGCAACAAATTTCAAACATTGAGAATCTTTATTTTTAAATTCTAGTACATCAAAAACTTATTTGAAGTTCATGAAACTTATCATGTTGTCATATGGACACCAATACAAAGTGGCATTGTACTTTTTTTTGTCAAATTTGAGCCAGTTTTGATGTAAACTTTATCTAATTACAAATGGGAGATTATTAATAATTGGGAACCAATATCCCAAACGGATTATTTATTCGAACCGTGAGCGTTAGACCAACAATGGATATGTGCCATGCTTCGGTTAAGCAATAAAGTGGCAGATTAATCATCCAAATAGAAAAACGATATACTTGCCTCCGCGCGACCCGTGTGCCGTGCGAGTAGGCGTGATTTGATGGGACACATGCAAGCAGTCCGCCATGCAGGCAAACCGGGAGGCGTGCGTGCAGGTGTGTGAATTGACGTAGGCATGCTCAATGCATAGTGTCATCGGGAGGCGTGCACGTAGCTGTGTGAAACTTTGGTAGGCATGCCAGCAGTCTAGTGTGCAGGCTCACCGGGAGGTGAGTCATCGGTTTGACCGCCACCCGCCTCTCTCCCACAACTCCCACTACTCCATATTAATGGTGCTCCCAAGCGGTCGCACCCCCATCCTCGCTACACACACAATCCTCTCTCTCCGCTTGCATCCTCGACGCTGCTCCCAGTCCTTAAAGCCGTCAGTGTATGAGGATGCCGCCAAAGTGCCCCATCAGAGGGAGTGGCGACGCCGGGGCTGGTAAAGCACCAGAGCACGGCATAGAGATGGAGAAAGAGGTTGTCGTCACCGCCGATGAGTTATCGTTGCACCCTGACGTCGTCGACGGCGTCAAGCTTCCAAAGCCGGAGGCAGAGTTCCACACCGACTCTGGTGACGACCCCGGCGATGACTCAGACGACCACTCTCGCGATGACTCCGACGACAACGAACATCTGTTAGTCAACTATACCCATTTATGTGTCAAATAGATCATTGGTGTTCTCTGGTTACTCCTGCCTCCCCCTTTTTGGAATAGAAATCCTATGGTCATGTTCTCCCAATCCATGAAATCTGAGTAAGTTCCTTAGATCTGTGTAGTGTATTGATTGTTTGAATGGTACAAGTGATAAGTGATTAGTTGTTTCATTTGTGCAAATGATTTCTGCTAGTAATCCGACTAGGGTTATGATAACCCACAAGTATAAGGGATCCCAACCGTTTTCGAAGGTAGAGTATTCAACCCAAATTTCTTGATTCGACACAAGGGGAGCCAAAGAATATTCTCGAGTATTAGCAGTTGAGTTGTCAATTCAACCACACCTGGATAACTTAATATCTGCAACAAAGTATTTAGTAGCAAAGTAGTATGGAAGTAACGGTAACAGTGGAAAAAGCAACAGTGATAGTATTGTAGTGATTGTAACAGTGGCAACGGAAAAGTAAATGAGTGAAGAACAATATGTGAAAAGCTCGTAGGCATTGGATCAGTGATGGAGAATTATGACGGATGCGATTATTCATGCAACAGTTATAACATAGGGTGACACAGAAGTAGCTCCAATTCATCAATGTAATGTAGGCATGTATTCCGAATATAGTCATACGTGCTTATGGAAAAGAACTTGCATGCCATCTTTTGTCCTACCCTCCCGTGGCAGCGGGGTCCTATTGGAAACTAAGGGATATTAAGGCCTCCTTTTAATAGAGTACCGGACCAAAGAATTAACACACAGTGAATACATGAAATCCTCAAACTACGGTCATCACCAAGAGTGGTCCCGATTATTGTCACTTCGGGGTTGCCGGATCATAACACATAGTAGGTGACTGTAGACTTGCAAGATAGGATCAAGAACTTACATATATTCATGAAAACATAATAGGTTCAGATCTGAAATCATGGCACTCGGTCCCTAGTGACAAGCATTAAGCATAGCAAAGTCATAGCAACATCAATCTTAGAACATAGTGGATACTAGGGATCAAACCCTAACAAATCTAACACGATTACATGATAAATCTCATCCAACCCATCACCGTCCAGCAAGCCTACGATGGAATTACTCACGCACGGCGTTGAGCATCATGAAATTGGTGATGGAGGATGGTTGATGATGACGATGGCGACGGACCCCCTCTCCGGAGCCCCGAACGGACTCCAGATCAGCCCTCCCGAGAGAGATTAGGGTTGGAGGCGGCTCCGTATCGTAAAACGTGATGAATCCTTCTCTTTGATTTTTTTTCTCCCCGAACGTGAATATATAGAGTTTGAGTTGAGGTCGGTTGAGCTCTAGGGGGCCCACGAGGAAGGGCGCGCGCCCCCCACCCTCGTAGACAGGGTGTGGGCCCCCTGGCCTTGATTCTTTCGCCAGTATTTTTATTAATTCCAAAATATTTCTCCGTTGATTTTCAGGTCATTCCGAGAACTTTTGTTTCTGCACAAAAATAACACCATGGCAATTCTGCTGAAAACAGCGTCAGTCCGGGTTAGTTCCATTCAAATCATGCAAGTTAGAGTCCAAAACAAGGGCAAAAGTGTTTGGAAAAGTAGATACGACGGAGACGTATCAGGTTAGTGTTCATGCTAATATTCCTAGCTAGGACTTGACAATTGATTTTGAATGACCTACATATGTTTTACCATTATTTTCTTCAAGATTGGTCTGTATATAGATGAATGTGCTTAAAAATCGAACCATAATCTCTGGATATGTATAAATAAATAGCCATAAATTCCTAATCCTACTTCACGACATGTAATCATTGATTTGATGCCAAACTTTTTTACTATTTGTATAGGTGTTGTCTGACGATGTGGACATCGAGGATGAAGATGTCCAAAGGAGGTACAAGAGGGAAATCCTGAGGGAGCTTTATGCAGGAATGCGTAATAGGCGTATTAGGACCTGGAACGGCGGCTGTCGACGCCCATTTTGTGACCACAAGATTCATGATGCGTATCTAAGTGTTTTGTCACATGCAAGAGGACGGGTCGTTGGCTCCTTCAAGCAGAAGTATTCTCGCAGGGTGGCGCATGATGTGTACGCCGAGTACCTGGAGAAGCTTCACGATCATGCCGGCATGTGAGATGAGATGTGGGATCAAACTATGTACGCTTGAGTATATGCTTAATGACGGTTTAACTATGTACTTATGGTTGAACTATGCTTGTGTGCGTGTACACTTATTATCTATGTCTAAGTATGTTTAATGTATGTTTACTTATGTCTAACTGTGGGATATGGATGCAATCAGTTCGGTTGATGGAATCTACCTCCGTCTTGGTGTATTGGTCCCCTTTGTAACTTGTGTTAAATTTTGACCAAAGGTTTAACTGAAAAAATGTTAGTGCAGGTCAGCAAAAACTATATCGTTGGATGGGTATTTGAGCATAGTGTTCAATGGTATAATTTTTGGTGGCATGCATAAACATTTCTTTGTTAAATATTTGGTCAAAATTTGGTAAAAATTACAGAGGGGACCAATAAACTAGAACGGAGGTAGTACGTCAATCAGACATGGTTCCCAAAATTGGAACCGTGTGCAATGACTTTAATTTTGCCTGTTGCGTCAATCACACATGGTTGGCTTTAGCAAACCGTCACCCCCAAAATTCTTTGTGGGACAAAAAACCCTCACCACCCAATTCAAAAAAAAGAAAACCCTCACCATCCCCACGTCACAAAAACCCTCACCCTGCCCGCCACCCCCCTCCGGTCCCCATTCACACCTGCACAAGATCCTCCGCGTCTATGCATGGCACTGCCTATTGCAGCGGTAAACACTTAGCTCGACGCCTGCCGCCGCCGCTAGGCTGCCGGCAAAGCCCACCGCATTTCGCCACTTCTGCTTGCCGCCGCCTCTCGCCATCGACTTTCCCGACGTTGCTCGCGGTCGACCCAGCTCCGCTCGGTTGGGGAATCTACTGTATGAAGGGTTCTTTCTCATGGACAACAAGGTAACTAATTTATTGAGATATTATCTCATCTCTTATCCCAGTTCATCTGCCTCTTTTAACCACTCGACCGAAATCGCTGTGAATTCATTTTTATTCGAGCTGATTTGAGGGTTTTCTTTCATTCATAGAGTGTACAGTGCGCGGACACATCAGGACCTTGCAGCCTCCACCAGACATTCCATCTTGCCATACCAGATGACTTGTGGATGCGCGCGGTATGTTCAATCTCACCCTAAATTGCCTGGCATGGCCTACTTTCCTGAACATATTCTAAATATTACTATATTTGGATAAAATGTGCCACATGCACCATATACATCAAAGGGGATTTTCCCCCTCTTCTTTCTATATTAGGCAAATTAATGATGTATTGTTCTTTCTATTACTCTCATATTTCCATGACATCATGTTTACCCTATCTCTTTAATTATAAATTTTGTCCTTCGATTTTGACTATTGTACAGTTCTTTCAGTTTGGGCCCATATTTGCATGTTACCATATTTTCTTTAACAATCCTACCATTTTCTATAGCGCGACCCTTGCTATGCAACAAAATTTGTAGTGCACAGTCTTTCCCTTTATATATAGCTAGACTGCAGGGATGTCATACTTCACACAAACCATGGATTTACAATCGTTGCTACTGTAGGACTTGATGAACATGGTGACCCCTATTTTGGCACTGGCTTTTGGAGAGAAATTGCTAAGTTTTATGAACTGCAAGCTGGCACTGGAATTGCACTGCACATAAAATGGCCTGGTCATGAGATATATGGTAAATTCCCCGATGATATCATCCATCCAGACTTTGTTTGAAGTAAGTTTTCTTTTCAACTATATGCATGTTGACTTACCCAACAATATCAAATGAATTGTGTAGTATTTAAGCAACCAACTGTTATTCCCTTTTCTTACTATATTCCTACCTAATAACTTCTAGTTACCAATACACTTTTCTATTGTCTTGTTTTAACTAAATATTCCCTGTACTCCCATTTCTATCAGAAAGCGCCGCTGACAAGGAGACTCCAGAGGTGGAGAACGGGGCTGCCAACAAGCGGTGGCGGAGCGAGCTAGAAACACAAGCTACTCCAGCAGGCTTAGACTTCATCAGCAGCCTCCCCAATGATATGTTGACAGTCATCATGTCCCTCCTCCCAATCAAATATTGGGCGCGGACAACCGTCCTTTCCCGGCGGTGGCGCCCCATATGGAAGTCCAGCCCTCTCGACCTCATCGACACCCGCGAGCTCTGCCATGGCTATCGCAAAAGCTTGGATGTGTTCTCCAAGATCCTCGGCAGTCACCTTGGCTGAACCAGAGGCCTTAGAATGGGCAAGTTCCGTTCCAATGGCAGGGACCGAGCCAAGCTTGATGATTGGTTCCGATCCCCCGCCCTAGATCAGTTCGAGGAGCTCACTTTTGATGATGGGCATATGCGGTTGCTTCCAACGTCTGCACTCCGCCTCGCGCCCACGCTGCGAGTCACCAAGTTCTGGAACTGCCATTCCCCCCCCCCTTAATGACGCGCCCGCTCTTATTCTACCATGACTGAAGCACCTCGAGCTCATCGTCGTCTTCCTATCAAACGGTGACATGGAGTGCCTTCTCCATGGCTGTACTGCACTTGAGTACCTTTGTCTTCAGGCGATCAATGGGTTGATTACCTTCCACATCACGTCCATGACTCTCCGGACTATTTATGTGTGTTGCTGGTGCGGCAGGAAGACATGACAACATGTGTACCATGGTATGGTCATTGAGGACACACCTGCACTTGAGAGATTACTTGTAGTTGATCAAGAAGGTCCAACAAGAAACAATGTCATTTCTGTGCCGAAATTGACAATGGTGGGCTACTCGTCTGACAAATACTCCGAACTTGTTATGGGATCCACACCCGTTCAGGTACGACAGCCGCCTTCTACCTCTCCTTCTACAAATTAACATTGTTTCTAATTTTGAAGATATTTGTTCGTCTTTCTTTCAGAAAATGATTTCGACAAGCTTGACCCCGAAACTGCGCACAGTGAAGGTCTTGGCACTAGAATCTATCGGCCCCAACTTGGAGCAAGTTTTCAGTTTCCTGAGATGCTTTCTGTGCCTGGAGAAGCTATATATCGAGGTGATGTTCCTTTCCTGTTAAATGTTAACCATAAGGGAGTTCAATTTGTGACACCTTTTTCCAAGTTTACAATGACAATGTACTACGATTTTTGAAGGATTCTTTTGGAGGATTTCAGTACATACATGTCCCCTCCCCATATTGGTTGCTTGATCCATATGGTTACAATCAATAAGCATTTCTCCTTTGGATTCATCTGTACTAGTTTTCTTAGGGAAATCTTCATCCACTCCAACCCCTTATGAAGAAGACTACATTTTTCTAGAATGTAATCAAATGCCCATGTTAATCATGTCAGATCAAAGATGGCATGTTAGTGCATTTTACAAATCCTGCAAACCAAATAGGCATGTAGTAATGTTCAAAATTGCATGTAGGCACTAACACGTTTCCTTCTTTTGCAGATAAGATTAGGCCCAGTGGTGGATAATGTGACACAATATAACTGTTAGATCACGGGTTCCGACAAAACCCTCAAGGTTCGAACACTGGGGTGCGCGCGAAGTTTTCCTCCCTACCGATCCACGCCCTAGCTCGCTAAGATCTCGCGGACGAACTCGATGAACTCACAACATGAAAGACACAAGATTTATACTGGTTCAGGCCACCGTTGTGGTGTAATAACCTACTCCAGTGTGGTGGTGGTGGATTGCCTCTTGGGCTGATGATGAACAGTACAAGGGGAAGAACAGCCTCCTGAGGTTGAGGTACTCTTGTGCTTGGCCAACTTGTGTGGGTGAGGACTCGATTGCCCTCAATCAGTTGTTCTCTACGGTGGTGGCTAGCTCTACTTATATAGGTCCTGGTCCTCTTCCCAAATATTGAGCGGGAAGGGAGCCAACAACGGCCAATTTGAAAGGGGACAACTAGTACAGCTTGTCCTGACAAAAGCGGTCTTCGCCTGCGAAAGGCTGTGGTGGTGACGCCGCCTTGAGCTCCAAGGTGACCTCCATCTTACCGTCCTGCGCTTGCCTCCTTAGCACCAAAGAGGAAACAAGGACACTGCACGCTCTGGCACCCGCCTGGTCTCGATCGTCATCGCTCACGTCACGAGAACCTCGCGAGGTTTGCCCTACCTTGATTTCTCCACTCCTCGCGAGGCAACCTGGTGAGGCCGCTCCTGAAGACGTCTTGCATCGTCCGCCTCGCGAGGCTTGGCCCCTCGCGAGGGTCTTGAATGCCTTGTCGATGAAGATGGGCTATACAGGCTTGCCGCACAGCCACGCCGTGGGCTGCAGGCAGGCAAGTCTGTGGAACCCCGTTCCTAGAACACCGACAGTAGCCCCCGGGCCCAAGGCACGCTCGGGCTTGGCTTCGAGGCAAAGCCAAAGGTCAAGTACGGAGCACCACGGGCCCCAAAAGTCTGCGGCCTTGGTCGACACGTCGTGGTTGATTGGATGTGGGCATCTCCTCTTCCCCACGCTGCCTCGGCAACTGCTCGAGTTGACAAGTCCCTACGACATGCAAGGAAAACCATCATTACTTGTGATCGTGGGAGGCGTCGGTTGGCCTTCTTCCACTATAAATGGGGAGGGGGCAAAGCCCCCGTCGCCCATCTCTTCCTTGCCCGCTTGCTTCTTCCTCTGTGCCCCTCTGCTAGCAGCTATGGCGCCCATCCGAAGGTTTTCAGCTACGGAGAAGGGAAAGGCTACCCGCGACGAGCTGGGGCTGCTTCCGCCGAAGAAGAGGTTGGTTCACCACCGCGACGCGGCGGCGATGCAGGTCGTGACGAGGCCTTGGTTGATCATGCCGATGTCTACGGTGAAGAAAAGGAAGGAGGATGTTGTGGCCATGCCCCCTTCCATGGAGAAAAGGGGCGACAACACTCGCACCTCCCCTGCCCGGTCACCCTCGGAAGGCCAAGAGGAGCATCGTCGGGAGGAGTCATCCCCCATGGCCCCGCTGGCTCTGAAAGTGCCGGTGCCTGGCTCGGCTGATGAGGCCCCAGAGGCTCTAGAGCCCTTGGTCTCCGAGGCTCTGGTAACGACTTCGCCTCCTCCTCCTGCTGTGCCTCTGGCCCCAGGCTCTTCTGCCTCCTCTGCCGCCTTGGAGCGCGTCCTTTCGGAGATGGCCTAGCTGTGGGAAGATCACCTGGGCGCGGACCCGCACTTGGTGGCCGGGCGCCTGGAGCTGGCCTCCGGCTGGCTTCATTCTGACGCGGCGGTCTGAGCGACATTGAACCAGGCCGTGACGCCCTCCGAGGAGGAGAAGCGGGCCACCGCACAAGCTGCGGCCAATCATGAGGCGGCGCTGAAGGATGCCAAGGCCGCTCGCGACCGCTGCCGGGTGCTGGAGGACGAGTTGAAGAGTCTGCGTGACCAGCACACCGAAGAAACCCGTGGCTGCCAGGCGAAGGAGGAGGAGATGAAGGCTTGGGAGGAGGCCATCAAGAGCCGCGACGCCGAGCTGGGGGGGATGGAGAAGGCGCAGGCCGCGGCGCGCAGCCGGCTGGAGGAGCTGGAGCAGAAGGCGAAGGCGAGGGAGGCCGATCTCGACGCCAAGGCAAAGGTCCTGGCCGAAGACCGCGTGGCCTTCTTGCTTCTTGAGAAGAGGTCCAGCGTGGCGCTGAAGTAACTGTACGAGAAGGGCTTGGAGAGGCCGCTGACCATCGATGAGGATGGCCCTGCTCAGCTGCTTCCCTACTTGGTGAAGGCGCTTGAGGAAGTCGTGGAGGGCATTGGTCCCATGGCTAAGGCATAGGCTCGAGTCATCTCTTCAGGTGCGCTGACGCGTGTCTTCAGCCATCTGTACCTTCGTGACCCCAATGCTCGTCTCGACGAGCTGCTGGAGCCTATAGCTGATGAACACTGCGCGGTTTCCGTCATAGCCGTGAAAGGTCAGGTGGAGGCCCTGCTGAAGAAGTTCCGCGACTTTGTTCTCGCACCCTTGACCGGCGATGCCACCGATCCTGCGGCTAGCGGTGCAGGTGAACGCGACGCTACCAAGGGAGGAGCACCTTCTACGGGCAATGGCGGTGTCCAGGGGTGACCTGTGACTACTTTCCTGTTTCATTCCTCCACCATGCATCAGACCTCGTGGAGGCGTTAAACTTTCGTTTGTTATTGTGAGAACAATATGTCTTGTAATATTTTCTTCGAGATTTTGCGGTTTTCTTCCTATCTGCTTTGTGTTCTGCGTCGGCAGAGCCCGGCCCCGAGCATACCTCAACCACCGTTGGACCGACCGGAGACCAGGACAAACCAAGGAGTGAGGGGCTACGTGATCAGTTAGGCTCCTGAGTCGCGATGCTCAAGAGTCCCCCTTGACGCGCAAACAGCTTATAGGGAGAGTACGCGAGGATACGTTAATGTTCTACGTCGATAGAGCCTGGCCCCGCGCATACCTCAACCGTCGTTGGGCCGACCGGAGACCAGGACAGACCAAGGAGTGAGGGGCTACGTCACTAGTTAGGCTCCTGAGTCGCGATGCTCAGGAGTCCCCCTTGACGTGCAAACAATCTCGATACCTTTGCCCTCGCCGAGGCTCGACTCGGGAGGGCGCGCGACGACCAGGTCCGGGGGACCTGGTTGGGTGGCGTACGCTTGGGCTTGACCCGAGCGCAACCACGTTGCCCAGCCCCCTCGCTCGGCTCTCCCGAGGGGAGGCGTTGCAGTGAGGCCGGACACTGAGCTCTGGGGCTCCCTAAGGTTGGTACGGCCGTGAGGCCGCCCTCAGTTGTTTATCACCAGCGTGGAGCATAGTGCTTCCGCTTGTGCATGGGCATAGCCTCTCCTCGGCAGTGTCGATGGCCAGCGCGGAGCATGGTGCTTCCACTTGTGCATGGGAGGCAGGCTCCCTCTGTGGAGACCCCCCGGGGTGTGTACAGCCCCACCCTGACACGTGGCTTGCATGACAGGGCTAGACGTGGTGTATCTGGGCACTTGTGAGCCAGCGCGGGACTCACGATGCCCTACCTCAAGGCGGGTTGCGCCTGGTCTTGGTTCTTGTTCGCTGTGCTGGTCCTGTGAGGTGGTCAGACAACCTGCGCCGAACAAATCTCCAGAGGTTATCGCATGAGAGGGCCGAGCACCAACGGCCCCAGGAGGTGACGTGAACGGGGCCGGGCTGCCAGACAAAGCTTAGTCGTTGGATTTATCGATGCTGCAGGGACTGGCCCGAGCACAGACGTCGTGCCTAGCCTACTCACGCAAAGAATCCTGAAGAAAGACGGCCGGCGCATGGCTCCCATGATGGGTGATGATCGAGCAGGTAATAGTCATAGATAGGTTAAGCATGGGAAGCGAACTAGCTTAGGTAAATGCAGGGAAGATACACGCCATTGGGTCAGGCCCGAGCGGCTTGGGGATAATGCAGCCCGAAGGGCGCCCCCAGCAAAGTAAGCTAAAGACATGAAGAAAAGGGGATACATGCCACAGGGACGGTGTCACAGCCCCAGTTCAACCCTTGCTTGCCTTTGCTTGTTCATCATGCCATCATGTTTAAATTCCAAAGAAATTTGAAATGGGGATTGTTGAAACCCTAGCACCAAATGAAATTTAACTAGGTTCAATAAAAATATTTTCAATAACCCAGAATGCCCTTTGGAAATGTTCATGATTTCTCTTAAAGGTGAAAACCTCTTCCAAAAATGATGAACATATTTATAGGCTATTCCTGGATTTTTGAATTAAATTATATAGTATTTACATTTGGGCATTTAATTGCTAATAATATTTTAAATGCTCAAATAATCACAAACTGAAATATTTACTGTTGGAAATATTCCAAACAGTGACATGGAGCAGTTTCATGATTTTTGGTAATGCCCTGGCATTTTTAATAAAGCCCTAAAGTTTACAAAATAATAGAAAACATTAATAAAACAGAAACTAGAGCAGAGAGAGAAACCCACCTGGCTTACCTGGCCTGGCGCTGTTACAGCCTAGCTGGCCAGCACACCTGGCGGCCCAGCCCACAAGGGGCAGCCTCGTCTTCTACCTGTTGCCAGTAGGCAGAGGAGAAGCTGGGCACGGCGCACGCGCGCGCCACATCCACCCTGCTCGCCTGCCCCCTCGACGGCCTGGACGGCTCCAGATGACGCCACCCAGCCCTCTCGACCCCCTCTCGCTCTCTCCCCGCGCTCATCCCCTCCCCTGGACCTCTCTCTCACCCACCCGAACGGGTTCGTCGCCGCCGCTTGCTGCTGCCGCGGCCACCGCCTCCCCCTCGACCCCTTGTCGTGCCTGCGAGCTCCGTCTCGACGTCCCCGACCTCCTCAACGACGCATGAGGCCCCGGACGCGCCGCAACGCCGCCACCGTCGTCGTTTCCCTCGTCGGCCACCGGAGTTTGTCGTCGTCGATTCGCCGCCTCCCGAGCTTCCCCGAGCCTGCTTTGACGCGTGCTGCAACCACCGTGAGCTTCCGCTCCTGCTCGCCCTCTCCGTTCCTTCTGTTGCACGACGTAGTCGCCGCACCACCTGTGCCCGAACGCCGGCCGCCGCTGCCGAGCTCGTAGCCGTCGCCTCCTGCCACCACAGGCCCGGCTAGCACCACCTAACGACACGCGCCGACGAGGGCACTCCAACGCGCCTAGCCGCGGCTCGAACCGTGCCCCGTAGCGCAATCCCGAGCCCCACCGCCGCCTCTGACCTCGCCGGCGATTAGCCACCGGCCTAATCCCGGTTTAATTAGTGCTAATGACTCTGCTAAACACCCCTAGAGCCACTGCCATGTGGGCCCTGTGCCCGATTAGCTTTAGTTAATTTTCTGTTTAGATTAGTTCTTAACCCAGTGGGACCCACGTGTCAACTTTGACCATGCTGACGTGGCCATTGACTGGCCCCACCTGTCTGTGAGACAAACCGGCACTTGGTCACTGACGTGTGGACCCCACTGGTCAGGGTTGACCTGGTCAGCCGCCATTGACCTGCTGACGTCACGGTGACGTAATGCTGACGCAGTAAAGCTTTTCTGGGATTTTAAATAAATCAGAAATGATTTATTTATTTCAGAAAATAGCTAAAACTTCTAAAAATCATAGAAAATAATCTATAACTCCAAATGAAATAAATTATATATGAAAAATTATCAGAAAAATCCAAAGAATCTGTTTATGCCATTTGCATGCATGTTAGAGCAACTTATGCCCTCTGTTTAGGACAATTCAATTAAATGGCATTTAAGAGAGCACATATGGAGTTTGAATTTGAACCTAGTGTTCAAACCAACTTCATTTAAACTGCTTCTAGTTGCACTAGCTCAAACACATTCATTTTGCCATGTCATGATCATGCATCATATTGTCGCATTGCATTGATTGTGTTCCCTCTTGTTTGCCGGTGGTTTTTCCCTCTCGATAGATGTGTTCCGATGATGAGATCGATGACACCGATGAAGAACTATATTATCTTCAGAAGTGCCAGGCAAGCAAAACCCCCTTGTTCATTCCAGTACAATCCCACTCTCTCGCTCCTGCTCTCTTATACTGCATTAGGACAACAACGATTCATCTGTTACTTGTTGCGGTAGCTGAACCCCTTTATCCTTTGCATGACCTGTCATTGCCACAGTAAATAGATGAAACCCACTAGCATGAGTGGGAGTTGTTTGAGCCTTGATGTGCCTACTCATTCATGCTTGTTTGTCATGGCTGCTATGCTTAGAGTTGTGTCAGGTTTGATTCATCAGGGATGAATTGGAATAGTGATGAACATGTCCTACTGTGTGTGAGCTAAGTGTGTGAACACGATTTGGTAAAGGTAGCGGTGAGAGGCCATGTAGGAGTACATGGTGGGTTGTCTCATTGAAGCCGTCCTCAGGAACTGAGTTCTGTGTCTGTGATCCATGAAACAGTTACTACCATGCATTGGGCCCGAAACCAATGGACCCTCTCGACCTGTTAACCTTCCTTGTCCTCTGTCCAAGAGTTGCAAGTAGTTTCTGGTGTTTGTAGTATGCTGGGGGCCGCACGCAGCGCTGACCATAGGGGTGGGCTGTGTTGCGGTAGGCACGTGGCACGGTGTACCGGGCGCCCGTTTGGTGTCTCGGGAACCCTGCACACATCGTTTGGGGCTATGAGAGAAACTTCCGCCGGATCTCCTCGCGGATGGAACCAGAATAGGCGATAAACCTGGACTAGAGACTCGTGTGGTTAGTCAGGTCGTGGCCGACACCCTCGCTGGGCTTTCGCTTGAAGGTTGCCGAGTACATGTCGTGTAAACGGCGATAAGTGGTGAGAGCGTGTGTGAAGAAGTACACCCCTGCAGGGTTAATATGATCTATTCGAATAGCCGTGTCCGCGGTAAACGACTTCTAGGTTGCCTATGACAGTTCATAGACAAGTGAAAGTGGATACTCTAAAATACGCAAGATAAGCGTGAGTGCTATGGATGGCGTTCTCGTAGGTAGACGGAAGCGGATCCATAGTGGTGTATTGAAATGGTGAATATGTGCACTCATGTGCGCCACCTCAAAAGAGTTACTTGCAGTTGTAGTTCAGGATAGCCACCGAGTCAAAGCTGGCTTGCTGCAGTCAAACTCCACCACCCCCCTTTATTGATACCGATGCATATGTAGTTTGTTCTGATGTAAGTCTTGCTGGGTACATTTGTACTCACGTTTGCCAATTTTATGTTTTTGCAGAGAGACGTCAGTCTCGCTAGTAGTTCCATGTGGACTCCGACGTTTAGCTTGATACCTCAGGTACGATCTTGTGCCCTCGGCAGGATCTGGTAGATAGTCAGGCTTCTCAGCCTTTTTCATTTGTAGATGTCTGTACTCAGACATGTTAAGCTTCCACAGGTGCTTGTTGTTTGTATGCTCTGAATGTTGGGGTCGTGAGACCCATGTTTGTAATATCTCACTCCTTGGAGCCTAATGAATAAATACTTTGAGTCGTAGAGTTATGTTGTGATGCCATGTTGTATTTACACATATCGAGCATATTGTGTGTATGATTGTAATGCTTGGTATGTGTGGGATCCGACAATCTAGTTGTTTATCCTTGGAAGCCTCTCCTATGGGGAAATGTAGTCTAGTGCTTCCATGAGCCATAGTAGTCCGCTACAGCCCGGTTCACCGGAGTCCTGCTAGCCCAGCACTACTGCTCAGGACACTTGACTGGCCGTCATGTGTTTCACTTCGTTCCTGTGTCTGTCCCTTCGGGGAAATGTCACGCGGTGACATCCGGAGTCCTGCCTAGCCTGCTATAGCCTGGTTCACCGGAGTCCTGTTAGCCCAGTGCTATAGCCCGGATTCACACGCTGTTGACCGACATGCTCGAAGTTGATTCATGTATGCCTGTCCCCATGGGTTAGTGCCGCTTTAGGTTCACGACTAGCCATGTCGGCCCGGGTTCTTTGTCATATGGATGCTAGCGACACTATCATATACGTGAGCCAAAAGGCACAAACGGTCCCGAGCTAGGTAAGGTGGCACCCATGGGAATACCGTGCGTGAGGTCGCAAAGTGATATGATGTGTTACATGCTAGATCAGTGTGACTTAGGATCGGGGTCCTGACATCGTTGGTATCAGAGCCGGACTGCCTTTAGGATTACCAAGCCAAACTAGTCGAAGTTGTGTCTAGAAATGCTTTAGTTATGTAGGGGAATTGACTGTGGAAGGGAACGTAAGGCTCTTTTTACTCCTTTACCTTATGGCCTTCTAATCTGAGTCATCCTCTTTTCTTCTACGGGGATTGAGAACTAGGCCTTCTCATCTATCTATTAGGATGACGAGTTGCTATGATATAGACTTATATGATTGATGGATTTAAGCCCCAGTTCAGTTCTACTACTCCCGTGTGTTCACAGTTGGTCTCGGAACTTTGACATTGTGATGTTAAGTGGTTATGCCACCTTTTTGCAGGATGTCTCAAATCATTTTGAGCATTTACAGCCGTTATGGTGTCCGAGTCATCCCAGGTTTCTAAATAGTATGATGCATTTATGAATCCCTTCTTTCCGTTCCCGATGTCCCTTTGGGCCAGTTTAACCACACTAATCGATGAGTTGAGGTACTCTATTGCCTCGACATGTATGTTGGAGTTAGTATTATGACCCTAGGCGTCTTCGAGAACCACTCAGTAATCTAGCAATGTTTTGTGTTCCCAGTGTGATGAATCTGGCCACCATTCTCGAAAGCATCCCGTGATGCCACTTAGTAGTAGGCATTCTACTCCTGGGTTTTGAACCCGAGATTCACCCTACTTACCTCATGTTGATAGTGTTTGCTAGTTCCTTTAGGATATTAGTAACCTTTGCATTAGTCCTCGAGGTCCGTGGTAGTTCCTTCTTCCAAATACCATGAACCATTATGGCAGGAGTTCTTTTCAACCAAAAGATCACCACAAGAGTACTCTTGATGAGTTCTCCATTCAAAAATTGTGAATCTGCCAGTCCCTCCTGTTTTGCATGGGTTATCTGGAAGAAATATGTTGAATTTATTCGGCATACTAATCCATGCATCCACAAATCAGAAAAACATATGTTCCTTTGAGTTGTCCCTCTTTAGTCGTCCTCTGACCTTCGTCTATCAATTGATAGTCAAGAGTATGCGTGCATTCATTCATCGGTGCATATCATTCTTGTGGTCCGTCAAGCCATTCTATTCAGAATGACTAGGAGAAACAAACTCCAGCACCTTACCCATATCTAGGACTGGGTCAAAGCAGTTGTAATCCGCAAATCAAATGCCAATCCAGCTTTTGATTATGTTCTACCTTGGAATATTACCATCTTTATATCAAGATTGTCATGGAAATTGCACACCATCCTATGAACTCTTGATACAGTGATACTTCTTGCCATCATTATTCATTCCTCGGTCCCCGTGTTATTGTAACCGGATCACCGACAAGTGAACCATGATGCGTGAAATCTACACTCCTAGCAACTCCGTTGCTTGGTAGTTAAATGGAAAATAACCTCATTCCTAGCGTGTTGATTTCTGAATCATCACCCTAAGGTTGATCGTGTTACCTAGTCCATTTCCCCTGGTGCACTCCTCGATCAATGCAGTAGGATTGTGTCAATCCATCACTCTCTTGATCACATCGTCTTGCCCTGAAAAGCAAGATTGTTCTCGAGCTTAGTAACATATCGGTGGTTCGTGACTTTCCGATTATCTTCTCGGAAGTGTTACTAGGTTGTTGCCTGACCGTTATGTTGAGCTCGTGATCAAGCTGGTTTCTTGTAAACCACCCCTTCTCCAAGAATCTTTGTTGGATACCCCTGAGCTAGTTGTTAAGCTAAATAACAACTTGGAGAGTTGGAAGATAAAAGCTTGCCTAACTTAGTTCATTTTAAAGGGATATATTTTGTGTGTGTGTTGAAGAAAGATGATATCTTCATCGACTGGTCCTCGTGATTAGTTGTTGGATCTATTGTCTTATCAAGATTTCGACTTGAGTATGGGTTATCGTCAAGTCAAATCAGAACCAACGATGTTCGTAATGTTGTCTTACTCGTGGTTCATTCCCCGAGCATACACCATTACATCTTTTGGTCTGACCAATGCTATCACCGTGTTCACATGATGGTGGAAGTCCAGTGATATGGAAATTCCGATGAGTTGCTATTGAGCCCACCAACAGCATTTTGTCTCCCCCATGATTCATGTTGAACATCAACCTAGTGTTGGAAACTTGTGTAAGCATCTTCTTCATGCCCCATTCATGAAGTATATGTTTGGATGAAAGTAGTGATTTCCTCTAAGTTCGTGT
This sequence comes from Aegilops umbellulata, assembly GCA_032464435.1. Lineage (NCBI taxonomy): Eukaryota > Viridiplantae > Streptophyta > Magnoliopsida > Poales > Poaceae > Aegilops > Aegilops umbellulata. The sequence continues at coordinate 355,100,165 of CP136058.1, forward strand.
GCAATCGATACAAGTTGCCGCCGTGAATTCGAGAAAGTTAGTTTTGCTTCCTCTGGAATCATCCCAAGTCAGTCATGCACGTGCGAAGTATACCATGGCTTGAGAGATTAGCTACCTCCATTCCATCGGTATTTCCTAGCACACCAAGCCACTAACTGAATTGTTTAACGAAGATAAGTTCAGGCGCTAATCCTGAAGGGCCCGGACGGATATGCACAAGACTTCGTTATCTCAATGATGGTTCCCAATCGGAACTCGGTAGTGTTGCGTTGTAAGACTACTCTGTGGTCATGCTTGTCTTGGACAACATGTTCACATTGTGTGTAGCAGAACCAGCTCATGCTTTGGAGCTTGCTATCGTAGTTCATCTCCCGAGAGTCTTGCAACATTATCTCGTCGACTTGTGTTGCAACCTTTCTTCTAGACATGTTGTCTGAAAAATCCTGTTACCAGCCAGATCTGAATCTCAGGCATATATGATGGCCGGAACATTTCCAAGATCTATGATGTAGGTCCCGACGAGGTTGATGTTCTGGCCGACACACCTAGCCGGAAGATCTGTTATGGTAGTATCTTGAACGAGAAATTCGAGCATCTTCTCCATGAGGATTTGGTATGACTTATTCCATGAGTTGTTCCTTATGGATTTTTGTGCTCCCGAAGTCCGACCTTTACTTGATTGCCATGTTGATGCTTTTAAGCATTGACCGTGGTACCTAGTACATCAAGGAGAACATTAGAAGCGGGGTGCTAAATGTCTCTCAGTCGATCATCCAGATCTGCTTCTTTGGCATTGCTAAGGGGAAAAAATCTGAGAAGGTGTTATCTTCCTTTGCATCTGCATCGTCCACCACTATTCATCATGGTAGTATGTTGTGTTGCCAGGATCCTTGACACAGATGTTGGCAGAACCTTGATGAATATGGAAATGCTCAAGTTCTTGAGAGCACGCACAAGCAAAATCATCCATTGTGTTGTCTTCAACTAGGTAGTCCACATCATCCATCCTAGTTCGGGTATACCATTTTCTCGAGCTCTTTCAAACGATCAATTGTAAATTGCCTTAAGTTGGTATGAAGAGTTCCAATGATCTATGGATCAAAAGTAATTCCTTTTTCCCGTTAAGGGAACAGCTCAACGAGTCACTTTTTCCAAGGTGCCCCGTTACGGAATCCTGGCAATTATTTCCTCGCCACCTTGACACCATCCACCATCTTTCTAAGCGTGGAATTGTTGCCCACCAAATCAAACCCCGTCATTTGTTTTTCCATCTCTCTCGATGTGTTCTGTGTCTCAACTCAAGATGTTTCAACATCTCATTGAACGAGTTGATCTTGTATAGCTCGATCTTCGAGACGATCACTCCTAGTATAGTTTCTTTTGTCATCATCGCGTGGAAGAGGATCTCAAAAGCGAGGATGTCAAGATCAACGTATGCAACAAATCAACAACCTTATGAAGTGCAAGTTGGATCGAGAAGATCATGATAGTTTGTGACCTCCTTTCTTTTTACATCACGACTTGAATCTCGAGACAAGATTCTCGTTTAGTGGGGGTGAGCTGTCACAGCCCCAGTTCAGCCCTTGCTTGCCTTTGCTTGTTCATCATGCCATCATGTTTAAATTCCAAAGAAATTTGAAATGGGGATTGTTGAAACCCTAGCACCAAATGAAATTTAACTAGGTTCAATAAAAATATTTTCAATAACCCATAATGCCCTTTGGAAATGTTCATGATTTCTGTTAAAGGTGAAAACCTCTTCCAAAAATGACGAACATATTTATAGGCTATTCCTAGATTTTTGAATTAAATTATATAGTATTTACATTTGGGCATTTAATTGCTAATAATATTTCAAATGCTCAAATAATCACAAACTGAAATGTTTACTGTTGGAAATATTCCAAATAGTGACATGGAGCAGTTTCATGATTTTTGGTAATGCCCTGGCATTTTTAATAAAGCCCTAAAGTTTACAGAATAATAGAAAACATTAATAAAACAGAAACTAGATCAGAGAGAGAAACCCACCTGGCTTACCTGGCCTGGCGCTGTTACAGCCCAGCTAGCCAGCATACCCGGCGGCCCAGCCCACCAGGGGTAGCCTCGTCTTCTACCTCTTGCCAGTAGGCAGAGGAGAAGCTGGGCACGGCGCACGCGCGCGCCACCGCCACCCTGCTCGCCTGCCTCCTCGATGGCCTGGACGGCTCCAGACGACGCCACGCAGCCCTCTCGACCCCCTCTTGCTCTCTCCCCGCGCTCATCCCCTCCCCTAGACCTCTCTCTCTCACCCACCCGAACGGGTTCGTCGCCGCCGCATGCTGCTGCCATGGCCACCGCCTCCCCCTCGACCCCTCGCCGTGCCTGCGAGCTCCGTCTCGACGTCCCCAACCTCCTCGACGACCCACGAGGCCCCGGACGCGCCGCAACGCTGCCACCGTCGCAGTTTCCCTCGTCGGCCACCGGAGTTTGTCGCCGTCGATTCGCCGCCTCCCGAGCTTCCCCGAGCCCGCTTTGACGCATGCTGCAACCATGCTGAGCTTCCGCTCCTCCTCCCCCTGTTCGTTCCTTCTGTTGCACGACGTAGTCGCCGCACCACCTGTGCCCGAACGCCGGCCGCCGGTGCCGAGCTCGTAGCCGTCGCCTCCGGCCACCACAGGCCCGGCTAGCACCACCTAACGATGCGCGCCGATGAGGGCACTCCAACGCGCCTAGGCGCGGCTCGAACCGTGCCCCGTAGCACAATCCCGAGCCCCACCGCCGCCTCTGACCTCGCCGGTGATTAGCCGCCGGCCTAATCCCGGTTTAATTAGCGCTAATGACTCTGCTAAACACCCCTAGAGCCACTGCCATGTGGGCCCTGTGCCCGATTAGCTTTAGTTAATTTTCTATTTAGATTAGTTCTTAACCCAGTGGGACCCACGTGTCAACTTTGACCATGCTGACGTGGCCGTTGACTGGCCCCACCTGTCTGTGAGACAAACCAGCACTGGGTCACTGACGTGTGGACCCCACTGGTCAGGGTTGACCTGGTCAGCCGCCGTTGACCTGCTGACGTCACGGTGACGTAATGCTGACACAGTAAAGCTTTTCTGGGATTTTAAATAAATCGGAAATGATTTATTTATTTCAGAAAATAGCTAAAACTTCTAAAAATCATAGAAAATAATCTATAACTCCAAATGAAATAAATTATATATGAAAAATTATCAGAAAAATCCAAAGAATCTGTTTATGCCATTTGCATGCACGTTAGAGCAACTTATGCCCTCTGTTTAGGACAATTCAATTAAATGGCATTTAAGAGAGCACATATGGAGTTTGAATTTGAACCTAGTGTTCAAACCAACTTCATTTAAACTGCTGCTAGTTGCACTAGCTCAAACACATTCATTTTTCCATGTCATGATCATGCATCATAGTGTTGCATTGCATTGATTGTGTTCCCTCTTGTTTGCCGGTGGTTGTTCCCTCTCGATAGATGTGTTCCGACGATGAGATCGATGTCACAGCCCTAGCTTTGGGTTTGCTTGTCATTGCATCATCATCTTGCATCATGTTTTAATTCCAAAGAAACTAGAAATGGGGATTGTTGAAACCCTAGCACCAAATGAAATTCAACTAGGTTCACCTAAAATATTTTCAGTATTCCAAATGGCTTTTAAAAATGTTCATCATTTCTGGAAAATGCTAAAACCATAACCAGAAGTGTTGCACATTTTTCCATGACATATTTGGTCACTAGATTAAATCATATAGTATTTGCATTTGGGCATTTAAATGCTATAAAATATTTTAAATGCTCAAATAATCATAAACTAAATTGTTTACTGTTGGATATATTATAAACAGTAGCCATGTTTAGTTTCATGATTTTTGGAAATGCCCTAGTATTTTAATTAAAGCCACAAAGTTGCAGAATAATAGAAAACAGGAAATAATAAATAGGAAAGAGAGTTTACCAGTGCAGCCCACCTGGTGCCCACTTACCGGCCCAGCCCACCAGAGCCAGGCGCCAGTCGTCCCCTTCCTTGCCAGGAGGACGACGGCGTGGCGCACGCACAGGAGGCGAAGCCACCTCCTGCTTCCACCTCCTGCTGCCTCCCCCGTCCTCACTCGAGCGCCACGGAGACGCCCGCACCCCCCTGGTCCCTCTCCCACTCTCCCCCATGCTCATCCCCTCCTCTGGACCTCTCTCTCTCTCACCCCCCCGAACGCGCTCGCCGCCGCGCTCTCTGCCATCGCGGCCACAGCCATCCCCGAACCTCTCCGACACAACCCCGAGCTCCGAAACAACGTCGTCGTCCTCCCCGCCGAGCCACACGACGCCGGACGCCCTGGGGCGCCCTCATCGACGCCATCTTCGTCCTCTGCACCGACGGCCGCCGTCGACCGATTCGTCATCACCGAGCCGCCCCCAAGCCCGCTGAGCTTCTCAACGACCTCCTAGTGAGCTCCGCCGCATTTCCCCTCTATTTCCCGCATCTTCCCCGTCCTCTAGCCGTCGCGTTCATCGAGACCGAGAATCACCGCCGCCCGAGCTTGTCGCCGGCGTAGCTCCGGCGACCATTTGGTCACGTCAGTGCGTACAATTGCTTCGCGGCAACACGTAGAGCCCCGCGGGAGCTTTATTTCTTCCTTTTGCACGCCGTAGCCTCGACCCCGAGCTCGCTCGAGCTCCGGCCGCCGCTGTGGTCGTCGTCGGCGACGCTACAGGCCATTCTAGGCCCGGAGACCACCACCATCCGACGCGCTGCGTCGCCAGCGTCCTAGAGCTGCCTCCCGCGCATCCAGCCGTGCTCTGTGGAGCTTTTCCGAAGCCTGCGGCCGCCGCTGACCTCGCCGGCGGTTTAACGCCGGCGGGTTTGACTTTATTTGACCAGGGGTTTGACCTCCCCAGAGTTTATGACATGCGGGCCCCGCCCGGCTAATGAAACTAGTTTAGGTTTAAACTTAGTTAGTTTAACCTAGGTTAGTGCTAATTAAACTAGGTTAGTTTAGTTAGTCACTGACCAGTGGGTCCCAGCCGTCAGGTTTGACCTGGACCGGCTGTTGACTTGCTGAGGTCAGCATGACCTCATGCTGACGCAGTAATTGTTTTCTGGATTTAAAATAATTCAGGAAATTTCAGAAAATACTCTAAACTTCTAAAATTCATATCAATTCAACCGTAGCTCAGATTAAAATAAGTTATATATGAAAAATGATCAGAAAAATCCAATCTATCCATTTGTACCATTCTCATGCATGACTAAGCAACTTAACCTTGCTGTTTAGATGAAAACATGATAATACACTTTATAAATTCATAGTTTGTTTTTGAATTTGAACCTTTGGTTCAAATCAACTCAAACCCTTCTCTTGATAGCTGCATTAGCTCAAAACACATCATTTTGCCATGTCATGATCATGCATCATATTGTCGCATTGCATTGATTGTGTTTCCTTCTCTGTTGCCGGTAATTGTCCCCTCTCGATAGACGATGTGCCGATGATGAGATCGATGACACTGATGAAGAACTATATTATCTTCAGAAGTGCCAGGCAAGCAAAACCCCCTTGTTCATTCCGATACAATCCCACTATCTCACTCCTGCTCTCTTTTACTGCATTAGGACAACAAGGATTCATGTGTTACTTGCTGCGGTAGCTGAACCCCTTTATCCTTTGCATGACCTGTCATTCCACAGTAATTAGATGAAACCCACTAGCATGAGTAGCAGTTGTTTGAGCCCTGTTGTGCCTACTCATACATGCTTGTTTGTCATGCCTGCTACTGCTTAGAGTTGAGTCGGGTCCGATTCATCGGGAGTGAATTGGAATGGTGATGAACATGTCCTACTGTGTGTGAGCTAAGTGTGTGAATACGATTTGGTAAAGGTATTGGTGAGAGGCCATGTAGGAGTACATGGTGGGTTGTCTCATTGAAGCCGTCCTCAGGAACTGAGTTCTGTGTTTGTGATCCATGAAACAGCTACTACCATACATTGGGCCCTGAAATATGACCCCGCTCGACTTACCGACCCCTCTCGTTCTCTGTCCAGGAGTTGCAAGTAGTTTCTGGTGTTGTAGTATGCTGGGGGCCGCACGCAGCGCTGACCGTAGGGGTGGGCTGTGTTGCGGTAGGCACGTGGCACGGTGTACCGGGCGCCCGTTTGGTGTTCCGGGAACCCTGCACACATCGTTTGGGGCTGTGAGCGAAACTCCGGCCGGATCTCCTCATGGATGGAACCCGAATAGGCAATAAACCTGGACTAGAGACTTGTGTGGTTGGTTAGGTCGTGGTCTACACCCACGTCGGCTTTCGCTTGAAGTCTGCCGAGCACATGTCGTGTGCAGACGCTAAGTGGTGGAAACATGTATGAAGAAGTACACCCCTGCAGGGTTAACATCATCTATTCGAATAGCCGTGTCCGCGGTAATGGACTTCTGGGTTGCCTATATCAGTTCATAGACAAGTGAAAGTGGATACTCTAAAATACGCAAGATAAGCGTGAGTGCTATGGATGGCCTTCTCGTAGGGAGACGGAAGTGGATCCATAGTGGTGTATTGGATGGTGAATATGTGGACTCGTGTGCGCCACCTCAAAAGAGTCACTTGCAGTCGTAGTTTAGGATAGCCACCGAGTCAAAGCTGGCTTGCTGCGGTGAAACTCCACCACCCCCTTTTGATACTGATGCATATGTAGATAGTTCTGATGTAAGTCTTGCTGGGTACCTTTGTACTCACGTTTGCCTATTTTATGTTTTTGCAGAGAGACTTCAGTCTCGCTAGTAGTATCGCTTGGACTTCGACGTTTAGCTTGATACCTCAGCTACGATCTTGTGCCCTCGGCAGGATCTGGTAGATAGTCAGGCTTCTCAGCCTTTTTCATTTGTAGATGTCTGTACTCAGACATGTTAAGCTTCCACATGTGCTTTGACTTGTATGCTTTGATTGTTGGGTCATGAGACCCATGTTTGTAATATCTCGCTCTTTGGAGCCTAATGAATAAATACCTTGAGTCGTAGAGTCTTGTTGTGATGCCATGTTGTATCTACACATATCGAGCATGTTGTGTGTATGATTGAAATGCTTGCTATGTGTGGGATCCGACTATCTAGTTGTTTATCCTTGGCAGCCTATCATATGGGGAAATGTAGTCTAGTGCTTCTGAGCGATAGTAGTCCGCTACAGCCCGGTTCACCGGAGTCCTGCTAGCCCAGCACTACTGCTCGGAACACTTGACTGGCCGGCATGTGTTTCACGTCGTTCCTGTGTCTGTCCCTTTGGGGAAATGTCACGCGCTGTTATTCGGAGTCCTGCCTAGCCTGCTACAGCCCGGGTTACCGGAGTCCTGTTAGCCCAGTGCTACAGCCCGAATAGATACGTTGACGACCGACATGTTCGATGTGATTCATGTATGCCTGTCCTCATAGGCTAGTGCCGCTTTGGGTTCACAACTAGCCATGTCGGCCCGGGTTCTCTATCATATGGTTGCTAGCGACACTATCATATACGTGAGCCAAAAGGCGCAAACGGTCCCGGGCCAGGTAAGGTGGCACCCGTGGGAGTACCGTGCGTGAGGCCGCAAAGTGATATGATGTGTTACATGCTAGATCGATGTGACTTAGGATCGGGGTCCTGACAGCGTTGGTATCAGAGCCTGACTGCCTGTAGGATTACCAAGCCAAACTGGTCGAAGTTGTGTCTAGAAATGCTTTAGTTATGTAAGGGAATTGATTGTGGAAGGGAACGTAAGGCTCTTTTTATTCCTTATACCTCATGGCCTTCTGATCTGAGTCATCCTCTTCTCTTCTACGGGATTTAAGAACTAGGCTTCTCTTCTATCTCTCAGGATGACGTGTTACTAAACCATAGTTGCCTAGGATTGTTGAGTTCAAGCCTCTGTTCTGTTTCTACTACTTCCATGTGTTCTTAGTTGACCTCAGAACCTTGATATTGTGATGTTGAGTGGCTATGCCACCATTTTTGTAGGATGTCTCGAATCATTTTGAGCATTTACAGCCGTTATGCTGTCCGAGTCATCCCAGGTTTCTAACTAGTCTGATGCATTTGCAAATCCTTTCCTTCCATTCCCGATGTCCTTTTGGTCGGAATAAGCACACTAACCGGTCTGTTGAGGTACCCCGTTGCCTTGACATATATGTTGGAGCTATTATTATGACCTAGGTGTCTTAGGGGTTCATCTAGTAATTTAGCAATGCTATGTGTTCTCGGTGTGATGATTCTGGCCACCATTCTCGAAAGCATCCCGTGATGCCATTTAGTAGTAGGCATTTTATTCCTGGGTTCCTGAACTCGAGATTCACCCTACTTACTTCATGTTGATAGTGTTGCTAGTCCCTTTAGGATATTAGTAACCTTGTGATAGTCCCTAAGGTCTGTGGTATATCGTTCTTCCAATACCATGAACCATTATGGCAGAAATTCTTTGAACCAAAAGATCACAACCAGAGTGCTCTTGAGGAGTTCTCCATTCTTAATTATGAATCTGCCAGTTCTACCTTTCCGCATGGGTTATCTGGAAGAAATGTTGAGCTTCGCTCGACATACTAATCTATGCATCCACAACTCAGAAAAGATATATGTCCCTTTGAGTTGTCCCTCCTTAGTTGTGTTCTGGCCCTCGTCTATCAATTGATAGTCAGGAGTGGTCGTGCATTCGTGTTCATCGATCCTAGTATTCTTGTGGTTTGTCAAGCCATTCTGTTCTGGGATGACTAGGAGAAACAAACTCCAGTACCTCATCCATATCTAGGATTGGGTCAAAGCAATTGTACTTCGCAGATCAAAATGCCAATCCAGCTTTTGTTCTGTTCTACCTCGGAGTATTACCCCCTTTATGTCAGGATGGTCATGAGAATTGCACCATCTCTCATGAATTTTTGACGTAGTAATACTTCTTGCCATCACTGTTCATTCCTCGGTTCCGTGTTGTCACAACCGGAATGCCGACAAGTGAACCATGATGTGTGAAATCAATACTCCTAGCAACTGTGTTGTCTAGTAGTAAATGGACAATATTCTCATTCTTAGCGTCTTGGTTATGGAATCATCATTATAAGATTGACCATGCTACCTAGTCCTTATTTCTGGTGCACTCCTTGATCAATGAGTGAGGATTAGTCAAACCCTTGCTCTTTTGATCATATCATCTTGCCCTGAAAAGCAAGATTGTTCTCGAGCTTAGTAACATACCGATGGTTTGTGATATTCTGAAGATCTTCTCAGAAGTATCACCAGGTTGTCACCTGACCGTTATGTTGAGTTCGCGATCAAGTTGGTTTTCCTCCAAACCACACCTTCTTCAAGAATCTGTGTTGGATACCCCTGAGCTAGTTGGTTGAGCTAAACAACAACTTGGAGAGTTGGAAGATAAAAGCCTGCCCGACGTAGCTCATGTTAAGGGATATCTTTGTGTGTGTGTGTGTGTGTGTGTGTGTGTGTGTTGAAGAAAGATGATATTTTCACCATTTGGTCCTCGTGATCAGTTGTTGGATCTATTACCTTGCCAAAACTTTGACTTGAGTATGGGCTATTGTCAAGTCAAATCAGAACCAACGATGTTCGTAATGTTGTCTTACCCGTGGTTGATCCCTCGAGCATACACCATTACATCTTTTGGTCTGACCAATACTATCACATCGTTCACATGATGGTGGAAGTCCAGTGATATGGAAATACCGATGAGTTGTTGCTGAGCCCATTAGCAGCATTTTGTCTCCCCCATGATTCATGTTGAACGCTACACTAGTATTGGAAATTTTGTAAGCAATGCCTTCGTGTTCCGTTCATGAAGCATATGCTTGGGTGGAAGAAGTGACTTCCTCGACTTCATGTGTATTTGGTGTAAGTTGCCGCCATGAATTTGAGAAAGGTTTGTTTTGTTTCCTCTGGAATCATCCCAAATCAGTCATGCATACGTGCGAAGTATTCTGTGGATTGAAGACTTGCAACCTTCATTCTATATTATCCCTAGCACACCAAGCCACTGATTGATTGGTTCAAGGAGAAGAAGTTCCTTCATAAGAGCTAATCATATGACTTATGCAAGGACTTCGATGTCCTCGATGATGGTTCCCAACCAGAACTTGGTGGTGTTTTATTATAAGACTACCATGTGACCATGCTTGTCTGGGACAGCGTGTTCACATGCTTGTTGCAGAACCAACTCATGTTTTGGAGCTTGCTACCGTAGTTCATTTCCCGAGAATCTCGCAACGTCATCTCGTCGGTTTGTGTTGCAAACTTTCTTTTCCAGACATGCTGTCTGAAATATCCTGTTTCCAACCAGATCTGAATCTCAGGCAAATATGATGGTTGGAACGTTTCTCGAGAACTATAATATTGGTCTCTCCGTAACCCGGTAAAGTGGATGTTGTGGCCAACACACCAGCCGGAAGACCTATTATCGTAGTATCTCAATTGAGGAAGTTGGCCACCTCCCCATAAGGATCTCGCAGGAATTACTTCCATAGTTATTCCTTGTGGATTCTTGTTCTCCCGAAGTCCAACCTTTTTACTTGATGTTCTAGATATCAAACCATATCTGTTAATGGGTTACCCTAGCATATCAAGGGGAACATTAGAAGTAGAGTGCTAAATGTCTCTCGGTCGATCATCCAGGTTTTGTTTTCTTGGCCTCGCTAAGGTGAAATCTGAGAAGGTGTTATCTTCCTTTGCATCTGCATCGTCCATCACTATTCATCATGGTAGTATGTTGTGTTGCCAAGATCCTTGACACGGATGCTGGTAGAACCTTGATGAATATGGAAATGCTCAAGTTCTTGAGAGCACGCGCAAGCAAAATCATTCATTGCGTTGTCTTCAACAAGGTAGTCCACATCATCCAACCTAGTCCGAGTATGTCACCTTTCCGAGCTCCTTCAAACGATCGTTTGTGATTGTCTTAGGCTGGAATAAAGAGTTCCAATGATCTCAGTATCAAAAGTAATTCTTTTTGCCACTTAAGGGAATATTTCTACGAGTCACCTCCCCCAAGGTGCCCCGTTTCGTAATCATGGAAAATTCCTCGCTACTTTGAACCTTCGTCATCTGTTTCTTTTCCATCATCCCTGATGTGTGTTTTCTGTCTCAACTCAAGAGATGTTCTTACGTCTCACTTCATGAACTGATCTTGAGTTGCTCGATCTTCAAAAGGATCAAATCCTGTAGGGTTTCCCTCTCTTCTGTTGTCGTGTCGAGTGAAGATCTCGAAGGCAAGGATGTCAAGACCACCACCATCCGACGCGCTGCGTCGCCAGCGTCCTAGAGCTGCCTCCCGCGCATCCAGCCGTGCTCTGTGGAGCTTTTCCGAAGCCTGCGGCCGCCGCTGACCTCGCCGGCGGCTTAACGCCGGCGGGTTTGACTTTATTTGACCAGGGGTTTGACCTCCCCAGAGTTTATGACATGCGGGCCCCGCCCGGCTAATGAAACTAGTTTAGGTTTAAACTTAGTTAGTTTAACCTAGGTTAGTGCTAATTAAACTAGGTTAGTTTAGTTAGTCACTGACCAGTGGGTCCCAGCCGTCAGGTTTGACCTGGACCGGCTGTTGACTTGCTGAGGTCAGCATGACCTCATGCTGACGCAGTAATTGTTTTCTGGATTTAAAATAATTCAGCAAATTTCAGAAAATACTCTAAACTTCTAAAATTCATATCAATTCAACCGTAGCTCAGATTAAAATAAGTTATATATGAAAAATGATCAGAAAAATCCAATCTATCCATTTGTACCATTCTCATGCATGACTAAGCAACTTAACCTTGCTGTTTAGATGAAAACATGATAATACACTTTATAAATTCATAGTTTGTTTTTGAATTTGAACCTTTGGTTCAAATCAACTCAAACCCTTCTCTTGATAGCTGCATTAGCTCAAAACACATCATTTTGCCATGTCATGATCATGCATCATATTGTCGCATTGCATTGATTGTGTTTCCTTCTCTGTTGCCGGTAATTGTCCCCTCTCGATAGACGATGTGCCGACGATGAGATCGATGACACTGATGAAGAACTATATTATCTTCAGAAGTGCCAGGCAAGCAAAACCCCCTTGTTCATTCCGATACAATCCCACTGTCTCGCTCCTGCTCTCTTTTACTGCATTAGGACAACAACGATTCATGTGTTACTTGCTGCGGTAGCTGAACCCCTTTATCCTTTGCATGACCTGTCATTCCACAGTAATTAGATGAAACCCACTAGCATGAGTAGGAGTTGTTTGAGCCCTGTTGTGCCTACTCATACATGCTTGTTTGTCATGCCTGCTACTGCTTAGAGTTGAGTTGGGTCCGATTCATCGGGAGTGAATTGGAATGGTGATGAACATGTCCTACTGTGTGTGAGCTAAGTGTGTGAATACGATTTGGTAAAGGTATTGGTGAGAGGCCATGTAGGAGTACATGGTGGGTTGTCTCATTGAAGCCGTCCTCAGGAACTGAGTTCTGTGTTTGTGATCCATGAAACAGCTACTACCATACATTGGGCCCTGAAATATGACCCCGCTCGACTTACCGACCCCTCTCGTTCTCTGTCCAGGAGTTGCAAGTAGTTTCTGGTGTTGTAGTATGCTGGGGGCCGCACGCAGCGCTGACCGTAGGGGTGGGCTGTGTTGCGGTAGGCACGTGGCACGGTGTACCGGGCGCCCGTTTGGTGTTCCGGGAACCCTGCACACATCGTTTGGGGCTGTGAGCGAAACTCCGGCCGGATCTCCTCATGGATGGAACCCGAATAGGCGATAAACCTGGACTAGAGACTTGTGTGGTTGGTTAGGTCGTGGTCTACACCCACGTCGGCTTTCGCTTGAAGTCTGCCGAGCACATGTCGTGTGCAGACGCTAAGTGGTGGAAACATGTATGAAGAATTACACCCCTGCAGGGTTAACATCATCTATTCGAATAGCCGTGTCCGCGGTAATGGACTTCTGGGTTGCCTATATCAGTTCATAGACAAGTGAAAGTGGATACTCTAAAATACGCAAGATAAGCGTGAGTGCTATGGATGGCCTTCTCGTAGGGAGACGGAAGTGGATCCATAGTGGTGTATTGGATGGTGAATATGTGGACTCGTGTGCGCCACCTCAAAAGAGTCACTTGCAGTCGTAGTTTAGGATAGCCACCGAGTCAAAGCTGGCTTGCTGCGGTGAAACTCCACCACCCCCTTTTGATACTGATGCATATGTAGATAGTTCTGATGTAAGTCTTGCTGGGTACCTTTGTACTCACGTTTGCCTATTTTATGTTTTTGCAGAGAGACTTCAGTCTCGCTAGTAGTATCGCTTGGACTTCGACGTTTAGCTTGATACCTCAGCTACGATCTTGTGCCCTCGGCAGGATCTGGTAGATAGTCAGGCTTCTCAGCCTTTTTCATTTGTAGATGTCTGTACTCAGACATGTTAAGCTTCCGCATGTGCTTTGACTTGTATGCTTTGATTGTTGGGTCATGAGACCCATGTTTGTAATATCTCGCTCTTTGGAGCCTAATGAATAAATACCTTGAGTCGTAGAGTCTTGTTCTGATGCCATGTTGTATCTACACATATCGAGCATGTTGTGTGTATGATTGAAATGCTTGCTATGTGTGGGATCCGACTATCTAGTTGTTTATCCTTGGCAGCCTATCATATGGGGAAATGTAGTCTAGTGCTTCTGAGCGATAGTAGTCCGCTACAGCCCGGTTCACCGGAGTCCTGCTAGCCCAGCACTACTGCTCGGAACACTTGACTGGCCGGCATGTGTTTCACGTCGTTCCTGTGTCTGTCCCTTTGGGGAAATGTCACGCGCTGTTATTCGGAGTCCTGCCTAGCCTGCTACAGCCCGGGTTACCGGAGTCCTGTTAGCCCAGTGCTACAGCCCGAATAGATACGTTGATGACCGACATGTTCGATGTGATTCATGTATGCCTGTCCTCATAGGCTAGTGCCGCTTTGGGTTCACGACTAGCCATGTCGGCCCGGGTTCTCTGTCATATGGTTGCTAGCGACACTATCATATACGTGAGCCAAAAGGCGCAAACGGTCCCGGGCCAGGTAAGGTGGCACCCGTGGGAGTACCGTGCGTGAGGCCGCAAAGTGATATGATGTGTTACATGCTAGATCGATGTGACTTAGGATCGGGGTCCTGACAGCGTTGGTATCAGAGCCTGACTGCCTGTAGGATTACCAAGCCAAACTGGTCGAAGTTGTGTCTAGAAATGCTTTAGTTATGTAAGGGAATTGATTGTGGAAGGGAACGTAAGGCTCTTTTTATTCCTTATACCTCATGGCCTTCTGATCTGAGTCATCCTCTTCTCTTCTACGGGGTTTAAGAACTAGGCTTCTCTTCTATCTCTCAGGATGACGTGTTACTAAACCATAGTTGCCTAGGATTGTTGAGTTCAAGCCTCTGTTCTGTTTCTACTACTTCCATGTGTTCTTAGTTGACCTCAGAACCTTGATATTGTGATGTTGAGTGGCTATGCCACCATTTTTGTAGGATGTCTCGAATCATTTTGAGCATTTACAGCCGTTATGCTGTCCGAGTCATCCCAGGTTTCTAACTAGTCTGATGCATTTGCAAATCCTTTCCTTCCATTCCCGATGTCCTTTTGGTCGGAATAAGCACACTAACCGGTCTGTTGAGGTACCCCGTTGCCTTGACATATATGTTGGAGCTATTATTATGACCTAGGTGTCTTAGGGGTTCATCTAGTAATTTAGCAATGCTATGTGTTCTCGGTGTGATGATTCTGGCCACCATTCTCGAAAGCATCCCGTGATGCCATTTAGTAGTAGGCATTTTATTCCTGGGTTCCTGAACTCGAGATTCACCCTACTTACTTCATGTTGATAGTGTTGCTAGTCCCTTTAGGATATTAGTAACCTTGTGATAGTCCCTAAGGTCTGTGGTATATCGTTCTTCCAATACCATGAACCATTATGGCAGAAATTCTTTGAACCAAAAGATCACAACCATAGTGCTCTTGAGGAGTTCTCCATTCTTAATTATGAATCTGCCAGTTCTACCTTTCTGCATGGGTTATCTGGAAGAAATGTTGAGCTTCGCTCGACATACTAATCTATGCATCCACAACTCAGAAAAGATATATGTCCCTTTGAGTTGTCCCTCCTTAGTTGTGTTCTGGCCCTCGTCTATCAATTGATAGTCAGGAGTGGTCGTGCATTCGTGTTCATCGATCCTAGTATTCTTGTGGTTTGTCAAGCCATTCTGTTCTGGGATGACTAGGAGAAACAAACTCCAGTACCTCATCCATATCTAGGATTGGGTCAAAGCAATTGTACTTCGCAGATCAAAATGCCAATCCAGCTTTTGTTCTGTTCTACCTCGGAGTATTACCCCCTTTATGTCAGGATGGTCATGAGAATTGCACCATCTCTCATGAATTTTTGACGTAGTAATACTTCTTGCCATCACTGTTCATTCCTCGTTTCCGTGTTGCCACAACCGGAATGCCGACAAGTGAACCATGATGTGTGAAATCAATACTCCTAGCAACTGTGTTGTCTAGTAGTAAATGGACAATATTCTCATTCTTAGCGTCTTGGTTATGGAATCATCATTATAAGATTGACCATGCTACCTAGTCCTTATTTCTGGTTCACTCCTTGATCAATGAGTGAGGATTAGTCAAACCCTTGCTCTTTTGATCATATCATCTTGCCCTGAAAAGCAAGATTGTTCTCGAGCTTAGTAACATACCGATGGTTTGTGATATTCTGAAGATCTTCTCAGAAGTATCACCAGGTTGTCACCTGACCGTTATGTTGAGTTCGCGATCAAGTTGGTTTTCCTCCAAACCACACCTTCTTCAAGAATCTGTGTTGGATACCCCTGAGCTAGTTGGTTGAGCTAAACAACAACTTGGAGAGTTGGAAGATAAAAGCCTGCCCGACGTAGCTCATGTTAAGGGATATCTTTGTGTGTGTGTGTGTGTGTGTGTGTGTGTGTGTGTGTGTGTGTTGAAGAAAGATGATATTTTCACCATTTGGTCCTCGTGATCAGTTGTTGGATCTATTACCTTGCCAAAACTTTGACTTGAGTATGGGCTATTGTCAAGTCAAATCAGAACCAACGATGTTCGTAATGTTGTCTTACCCGTGGTTGATCCCTCGAGCATACACCATTACATCTTTTGGTCTGACCAATACTATCACATCGTTCACATGATGGTGGAAGTCCAGTGATATGGAAATACCGATGAGTTGTTGCTGAGCCCATTAGCAGCATTTTGTCTCCCCCATGATTCATGTTGAACGCTACACTAGTATTGGAAATTTTGTAAGCAATGCCTTCGTGTTCCGTTCATGAAGCATATGCTTGGGTGGAAGAAGTGACTTCCTCGACTTCATGTGCATTTGGTGTAAGTTGCCGCCATGAATTTGAGAAAGGTTTGTTTTGTTTCCTCTGGAATCATCCCAAATCAGTCATGCATACGTGCGAAGTATTCTGTGGATTGAAGACTTGCAACCTTCATTCTATATTATCCCTAGCACACCAAGCCACTGATTGATTGGTTCAAGGAGAAGAAGTTCCTTCATAAGAGCTAATCATATGACTTATGCAAGGACTTCGATGTCCTCGATGATGGTTCCCAACCAGAACTTGGTGGTGTTTTATTATAAGACTACCATGTGACCATGCTTGTCTGGGACAGCGTGTTCACATGCTTGTTGCAGAACCAACTCATGTTTTGGAGCTTGCTACCGTAGTTCATTTCCCGAGAATCTCGCAACGTCATCTCGTCGGTTTGTGTTGCAAACTTTCTTTTCCAGACATGCTGTCTGAAATATCCTGTTTCCAACCAGATCTGAATCTCAGGCAAATATGATGGTTGGAACGTTTCTCGAGAACTATAATATTGGTCTCTCCGTAACCCGGTAAAGTGGATGTTGTGGCCAACACACCAGCCGGAAGACCTATTATCGTAGTATCTCAATTGAGGAAGTTGGCCACCTCCCCATAAGGATCTCGCAGGAATTACTTCCATAGTTATTCCTTGTGGATTCTTGTTCTCCCGAAGTCCAACCTTTTTACTTGATGTTCTAGATATCAAACCATATCTGTTAATGGGTTACCCTAGCATATCAAGGGGAACATTAGAAGCAGAGTGCTAAATGTCTCTCGGTCGATCATCCAGGTTTTGTTTTCTTGGCCTCGCTAAGGTGAAATCTGAGAAGGTGTTATCTTCCTTTGCATCTGCATCGTCCATCACTATTCATCATGGTAGTATGTTGTGTTGCCAAGATCCTTGACACGGATGCTGGTAGAACCTTGATGAATATGGAAATGCTCAAGTTCTTGAGAGCACGCGCAAGCAAAATCATTCATTGCGTTGTCTTCAACAAGGTAGTCCACATCATCCAACCTAGTCCGAGTATGTCACCTTTCCGAGCTCCTTCAAACGATCGTTTGTGATTGTCTTAGGCTGGAATAAAGAGTTCCAATGATCTCAGTATCAAAAGTAATTCTTTTTGCCACTTAAGGGAATATTTCTACGAGTCACCTCCCCCAAGGTGCCCCGTTTCGTAATCATGGAAAATTCCTCGCTACTTTGAACCTTCGTCATCTGTTTCTTTTCCATCATCCCTGATGTGTGTTTTCTGTCTCAACTCAAGAGATGTTCTTACGTCTCACTTCATGAACTGATCTTGAGTTGCTCGATCTTCAAAAGGATCAAATCCTGTAGGGTTTCCCTCTCTTCTGTTGTCGTGTCGAGTGAAGATCTCGAAGGCAAGGATGTCAAGACCAAGATGATGGAATGAATCAACATCTTCGAGAAGGGCAGTTGGATCGAGAAGATTGTGTTAGCTTGCGACCCCTCTGTCTTCTTACCTCACGTCTTGAATCTCGGGACGAGATTCTTGTTTAGTGGGGGTGAGTTGTCACAGCCCTAGCTTTGGCTTTGCTTGTCATTGCATCATCATCTTGCATCATGTTTTAATTCCAAAGAAACTAGAAATGGGGATTGTTGAAACCCTAGCACCAAATGAAATTCAACTAGGTTCACCTAAAATATTTTCAGTATTCCAAATGGCTTTTAAAAATGTTCATCATTTCTGGAAAATGCTAAAACCATAACCAGAAGTGTTGCACATTTTTCCATGACATATTTGGTCACTAGATTAAATCATATAGTATTTGCATTTGGGCATTTAAATGCTATAAAATATTTTAAATGCTCAAATAATCATAAACTAAATTGTTTACTGTTGGATATATTATAAACAGTATCCATGTTTAGTTTCATGATTTTTGGAAATGCCCTAGTGTTTTAATTAAAGCCACAAAGTTGCAGAATAATAGAAAACAGGAAATAATAAATAGGAAAGAGAGTTTACCTGTGCAGCCCACCTGGTGCCCACTTACCGGCCCAGCCCACCAGAGCCAGGCGCCAGTCGTCCCCTTCCTTGCCAGGAGGACGACGGCGTGGCGCACGCACAGGAGGCGAAGCCACCTCCTGCTTCCACCTCCTGCTGCCACCCCCGTCCTCACTCGAGCGCCACGGAGACGCCCGCACCCCCCTGGTCCCTCTCCCACTCTCCCCCATGCTCATCCCCTCCTCTGGACCTCTCTCTCTCACCCCCCCGAACGCGCTCGCCGCCGCGCTCTCTGCCATCGCGGCCACAGCCATCCCCGAACCTCTCCGACACAACCCCGAGCTCCGAAACAACGTCGTCGTCCTCCCCGCCGAGCCACACGACGCCGGACGCCCTGGGGCGCCCTCATCGACGCCATCTTCGTCCTCTGCACCGACGGCCGCCGTCGACCGATTCGTCATCACCGAGCCGCCCCCAAGCCCGCTGAGCTTCTCAACGACCTCCTAGTGAGCTCCGCCGCATTTCCCCTCTATTTCCCGCATCTTCCCCGTCCTCTAGCCGTCGCGTTCATCGAGACCGAGAATCACCGCCGCCCGAGCTTGTCGCCGGCGTAGCTCCGGCGACCATTTGGTCACGTCAGTGCGTACAATTGCTTCGCGGCAACACGTAGAGCCCCGCGGGAGCTTTATTTCTTCCTTTTGCACGCCGTAGCCTCGACCCCGAGCTCGCTCGAGCTCCGGCCGCCGCTGTGGTCGTCGCCGGCGACGCTACAGGCCATTCTAGGCCCAGAGACCACCACCATCAGACGCGCTGCGTCGCCAGCGTCCTAGAGCTGCCTCCCGCGCATCCAGCCGTGCTCCGTGGAGCTTTTCCGAAGCCTGCGGCCGCCGCTGACCTCGCCGGCGGCTTAACGCCAGCGGGTTTGACTTTATTTGACCAGGGGTTTGACCTCCCCAGAGTTTATGACATGCGGGCCCCGCCCGGCTAATGAAATTAGTTTAGGTTTAAACTTAGTTAGTTTAACCTAGGTTAGTGCTAATTAAACTAGGTTAGTTTAGTTAGTCACTGACCAGTGGGTCCCAGCCGTCAGGTTTGACCTGGATCGGCTGTTGACTTGCTGAGGTCAGCATGACCTCATGCTGACGCAGTAATTGTTTTCTGGATTTAAAATAATTCAGGAAATTTCAGAAAATACTCTAAACTTCTAAAATTCATATCAATTCAACCGTAGCTCAGATTAAAATAAGTTGTATATGAAAAATGATCAGAAAGATCCAATCTATCCATTTGTACCATTCTCATGCATGACTAAGCAACTTAACCTTGCTGTTTAGATGAAAACATGATAATACACTTTATAAATTCATAGTTTGTTTTTGAATTTGAACCTTTGGTTCAAATCAACTCAAACCCTTCTCTTGATAGCTGCATTAGCTCAAAACACATCATTTTGCCATGTCATGATCATGCATCATATTGTCGCATTGCATTGATTGTGTTTCCTTCTCTGTTGCCGGTAATTGTCCCCTCTCGATAGACGATGTGCCGACGATGAGATCGATGACACTGATGAAGAACTATATTATCTTCAGAAGTGCCAGGCAAGCAAAACCCCCTTGTTCATTCCGATACAATCCCACTGTCTCGCTCCTGCTCTCTTTTACTGCATTAGGACAACAACGATTCATGTGTTACTTGCTGCGGTAGCTGAACCCCTTTATCCTTTGCATGACCTGTCATTCCACAGTAATTAGATGAAACCCACTAGCATGAGTAGGAGTTGTTTGAGCCCTGTTGTGCCTACTCATACATGCTTGTTTGTCATGCCTGCTACTGCTTAGAGTTGAGTCGGGTCCGATTCATCGGGAGTGAATGGGAATGGTGATGAACATGTCCTACTGTGTGTGAGCTAAGTGTGTGAATACGATTTGGTAAAGGTATTGGTGAGAGGCCATGTAGGAGTACATGGTGGGTTGTCTCATTGAAGCCGTCCTCAGGAACTAAGTTCTGTGTTTGTGATCCATGAAACAGCTACTACCATACATTGGGCCCTGAAATATGACCCCGCTCGACTTACCGACCCCTCTCGTTCTCTGTCCAGGAGTTGCAAGTAGTTTCTGGTGTTGTAGTATGCTGGGGGCCGCACGCAGCGCTGACCGTAGGGGTGGGCTGTGTTGCGGTAGGCACGTGGCACGGTGTACCGGGCGCCCGTTTGGTGTTCCGGGAACCCTGCACACATCGTTTGGGGCTGTGAGCGAAACTCCGGCCGGATCTCCTCATGGATGGAACCCGAATAGGCGATAAACCTGGACTAGAGACTTGTGTGGTTGGTTAGGTCGTGGTCTACACCCACGTCGGCTTTCGCTTGAAGTCTGCCGAGCACATGTCGTGTGCAGACGCTAAGTGGTGGAAACATGTATGAAGAAGTACACCCCTGCAGGGTTAACATCATCTATTCGAATAGCCGTGTCCGCGGTAATGGACTTCTGGGTTGCCTATATCAGTTCATAGACAAGTGAAAGTGGATACTCTAAAATACGCAAGATAAGCGTGAGTGCTATGGATGGCCTTCTCGTAGGGAGACGGAAGTGGATCCATAGTGGTGTATTGGATGGTGAATATGTGGACTCGTGTGCGCCACCTCAAAAGAGTCACTTGCAGTCGTAGTTTAGGATAGCCACCGAGTCAAAGCTGGCTTGCTGCGGTGAAACTCCACCACCCCCTTTTGATACTGATGCATATGTAGATAGTTCTGATATAAGTCTTGCTGGGTACCTTTGTACTCACGTTTGCCTATTTTATGTTTTTGCAGAGAGACTTCAGTCTCGCTAGTAGTATCGCTTGGACTTCGACGTTTAGCTTGATACCTCAGCTACGATCTTGTGCCCTCGGCAGGATCTGGTAGATAGTCAGGCTTCTCAGCCTTTTTCATTTGTAGATGTCTGTACTCAGACATGTTAAGCTTCCGCATGTGCTTTGACTTGTATGCTTTGATTGTTGGGTCATGAGACCCATGTTTGTAATATCTCGCTCTTTGGAGCCTAATGAATAAATACCTTGAGTCGTAGAGTCTTGTTGTGATGCCATGTTGTATCTACACATATCGAGCATGTTGTGTGTATGATTGAAATGCTTGCTATGTGTGGGATCCGACTATCTAGTTGTTTATCCTTGGCAGCCTATCATATGGGGAAATGTAGTCTAGTGCTTCTGAGCGATAGTAGTCCGCTACAGCCCGGTTCACCGGAGTCCTGCTAGCCCAGCACTACTGCTCGGAACACTTGACTGGCCGGCATGTGTTTCACGTCGTTCCTGTGTCTGTCCCTTTGGGGAAATGTCACGCGCTGTTATTCGGAGTCCTGCCTAGCCTGCTACAGCTCGGGTTACCGGAGTCCTGTTAGCCCAGTGCTACAGCCCGAATAGATACGTTGATGACCAACATGTTCGATGTGATTCATCTATGCCTGTCCTCATAGGCTAGTGCCGCTTTGGGTTCACGACTAGCCATGTCGGCCCGGGTTCTCTGTCATATGGTTGCTAGCGACACTATCATATACGTGAGCCAAAAGGCGCAAACGGTCCCGGGCCAGGTAAGGTGGCACCCGTGGGAGTATCGTGCGTGAGGCCGCAAAGTGATATGATGTGTTACATGCTAGATCGATGTGACTTAGGATCGGGGTCCTGACAATCGATGACACCGATGAAGAACTATATTATCTTCAGAAGTGCCAGGCAAGCAAAACCCCCTTGTTCATTCCGATACAATCCCACTCTCTCACTCCTGCTCTCTTTTACTGCATTAGGACAACAACGATTCATCTGTTACTTGCTGCGGTAGATGAACCCCTTTATCCTTTGCATGACCTGTTATTGCCACAGTAAATAGATGAAACCCACTAGCATGAGTGGGAGTTGTTTGAGCCCTGATGTGCCTACTCATTCATGCTTGTTTGTCATGCCTGCTATGCTTAGAATTGTGTCAGGTCTGATTCATCGGGGATGAATTGGAACAGTGATGAACATGTCCTACTGTGTGTGAGCTAAGTGTGTGAACACGATTTGGTAAAGGTAGCGGTGAGAGGCCATGTAGGAGTACATGGTGGGTTGTCTCATTGAAGCCGTCCTCAGGAATTGAGTTCTGTGTTTGTGATCCATGAAACAGTTACTACCATGCATTAGGCCCGAAACCAATGGACTCTCTCGACTTATTAACTGCCCTTGTCCTCTGTCCAGGAGTTGCAAGTAGTTCCTGGTGTTTGTAGTATGCTGGGGGCCGCACGCAGTGCTGACCATAGGGGTGGGCTGTGTTGCGGTAGGCACGTGGAACGGTGTACCGGGCGCCCGTTTGGTGTCTCGGGAACCCTGCACACATCGTTTGGGGCTGTGAGCGAAACTCCGGCCGGATCTCCTCGCGGATGGAACCCAAATAGGCGATAAACCTGGACTAGAGACTTGTGTGGTTAGTCAGGTCGTGGCCGACACCCTCGCTGGGCTTCCGCTTGAAGGTTGTCGAGTACATGTCGTGTAAACGGCGATAAGTGGTGAGAGCGTGTACGAAGAAGTACACCCCTGCAGGGTTAATATGATCTATTCGAATAGCTGTGTCCGCGGTAAAGGACTTCTGGGTTGCCTATAACAGTTCATAGACAAGTGAAAGTGGATACTCTAAAATACGCAAGATAAGCGTGAGTGCTATGGATGGCGTTCTGGTAGGTAGACGGAAGCGGATCCATAGTGGTATATTGAAATGGTGAATATGTGGACTCGTGTGCGCCACCTCAAAAGAGTTACTTGCAGTTGTAGTTCAGGATAGCCACCGAGTCAAAGCTGGCTTGCTGCAGTCAAACCCCACCACCCCCCTTTATTGATACTGATGCATATGTAGTTAGTTCTGATGTAAGTCTTGCTGGGTACATTTGTACTCACGTTTGCCTATTTTATGTTTTTGCAGAGAGACGTCAGTCTCGCTAGTAGTTCTGTGTGGACTCCGACGTTTAGCTTGATACCTCAGCTACGATCTTGTGCCCTCGGCAGGATCTGGTAGATAGTCAGGCTTCTCAGCCTTTTTCATTTGTAGATGTCTGTGCTCAGACATGTTAAGCTTTCGCAGGTGCTTGTTGTTTGAAGAGATTGCTCTAGCACGGACTCCAAGAAATAATATGGTGTCAGATGGATGTCGTGGTGGTGGCGTGTGCCGTACTCCTGGACGTGAATGCTTGTTCTGGCCCATGCCACCCTACTACTCCTACAGTACTATTTACTCCTACTATATAGTACTAGTATCGAGGATTCGAGGTGCTGGTTACGTACTGCGAACACATTAACATATGGCACTACTATTGTTGATTGGCCTCATCCGATAACCTGTTACAATGCACGTACAATTATGTATTCGGAAAATATTTTTTTGCCTCGTCGCACCACTCACTCAGAGAAGCGACTCGAAAGCCATTTATAAATTTAGTAAGTTTATCATAGGCATATCATTTTATTACATTCAACAGGTCATCAACCCACATCGACAACGAGGATACATTATAAATACTAAAGTTTTCACCACACAACAAATAACAAGCCATGAAATGAACTTCAACTCAACCATTCCACGGCGTTGGAAACGCTTGCTTTGAATCACAAGTGATTCTCTAGGACGGGCCATCCATTGTCGATCTGGAGACCAACGCAGGACTGATCATCCAGGCTGAAGCGGGGTAGGGAACCACCCACATGTCCGAGGTATAGACATAGTTGCTTCCCATAAATGTGTCAACAGCAGTTGGATCGCCTTTCACCATCATCAGATAGTTTTGTCCAAGGAAGAGCGAGTTTTCTCCAAGACTATCAATTCTGTGCCAGGGAGAAGGAGTTGGCGCTAGCACACTAGTATCCATCCCGAATACCATGCAACAGGTGTTGGGATAGGTCCGGAGAGTGCGACCATGGGAGACACCTGCTTCCTTAGCAGTAACATCATCAGTGGGCTGTATACACACAAGAAGAGGTGATCCATCGGAATTAGTTGCCAGGCGCCACAGAGTATATGGGCGCTGCTCGTGATCATCACCATCGGTATCTCCCCCTTGGTTATAAAAATTTTCAAGTATAGGTGGTAGGATGTTCACAGGACCTTGGAAACACAAGAAGAAGGTTAATTAGTAAAGGGAAACTTGCTAACCCGCATGCATGTGGATGAAACAATTATAATTACGGTGGAAGACAAACGTACCGAAACTACGAGGATACCATGCATAAAGAGTGCCACGAGTGGTGGCAGCAAACACAAGGCCATCATATTGAATTGCATCAGAGTACTCATTCGTGCACAGAAACTGATTTTTGAGCAATGTCCATCGAGTCAAACCACTAAGGATGGCAACAAGCTTGTCGAAGATATTAACAACTTGATAGTTGTTGTAATTCCAAGAGCGGTTGGGAACTCGACAAATTGCTATCTTTCGTAGAAGACAGTCACCATGATCGTATTCGAACGTGCGTACATTACCGGTGTGCTCAACCTCTGGGCAGTGTGCTGAGATTTTTGGAAGTGGAACCCGGTCACGAGTGTACACATTCACAAGTTCCCACTCGCAGTTGGACCCAATGTAGACAACCCAATCTCCATTTGCGCCGGCCCAAGCCTTGCCCTCAAGCGATGGCATCTTAACATCATGCGTATCATTATCAAGCGGCATCAACTTGCACAGGGAGAGGCCTCCGTCGTGCCGGCGCCAGTCATCAGGGTCACGGCGAAGAAGATAGGGGAGATCAAACCGCTCCTTGACTCTTGGGTTCCTTGCAATGATGTTATTAGTTTAGTCGAGAATGGGCTTGAACGAGCCTGCCATGCTAGCCGAGGTGATGACGTCGCACCGATTAATGAGTTCCTTCACCACATCATCTTTCATATTGGGGCAAGAATAACGGGGTCGTTTCCGGCCTGTTCCCTCCATGGAGAAGACGATCGAACAATGGCAGAAGAAAGGGTGAAGGGCTGAAGGAAAATGGAGGAGGGAGAGGAAGAGCGTGCGACAGCAGTTCCAAATCGAGAGGGAAAGGCGAAGAGTCGATGGACGGTTGCGAGTTTGCCACGGTTCACGAAGAGGCGCCCCGGCCTACACGTCCGTTCGGAAATACTCCTACTACTCACCGTCGTCTCACTGATATGTTGGTACGGGACCACATGTCAACAAAACATGGTGTGTAATTTCTCGTGCAAAATGCGATCCGGCAGCGTTGGCCCAAGGTGCCGCATTAGTTATCGACCTTTATATTTTTAATGGCGTGCCGATCAGTTTTGAAGCACGACTAATAACTGGTACTGTACGCAGATAAAATATAAACTACTCTACCACTACTCCACCTCCAGTACTAGTAGTATAAAAAAGATATATAGGCTGGAGCTTCAGCGCTTTCTTGCTAAGGGCTGCCCACTTGCTTCTCACACTACCACCCTCTCTCCATATCTAAGAAAGACGGCCCCTCTCTCCCTCCTCACCGGTGGTCACAGATCCGCCGGGGAAGAAAGTCATCAGCGAGCGAGGTCATGCACCGACGACAAGGCCATCCTCTCAGACCTAGCGCCCGCGCGGGATGGCCTCCGTCCCCAAGCTCGCTGCCGTAGTGTGTGCGGAGGACGACGACCACGAGCGAAGCCACTTCCCGCCGACCCTCAGGTATGCTACCTCTTTTCGAACCATAACCTTGTTCTATAGCCCCATCTGCCACGTCGTTGCATGTGGATCTTTTTCCACTCCACCATATTCCCAATTTGCTATCCTCTGCTGTGCTGGCCATGCAGACGAAAACCATAATTTGCACTATTAAAGGAAACCCTACTTCATGCAGACTAATCCATGTCTGGGTTGAATAAGGAAAGGAAGGGAGACTGTACTGTCCAAGAGAGTAGGCATCAAACCCGCATCTAGGTTGAAAAGGGGAAAATCAGTAGCTAAGGAACGAGTCTCGTGTCTCTTGATTGAAGAAGGGTAGAAAGGCATGACAACGCAATAGAGAGTGACTAGGTCGATCGGTTTGTTGTCCTCGCATAGGAAAAAAGGTGGCTAAACAGAACAAAAATGGGACATAATCCACATATGCTGCCTAGATATTTTTTGCTCTGGGCAACCATTCCTCCCTCACCACTCTGCGTCCGTGGAGGTACATCGTACTGGTGCGCCCACTGTCCGAATGGGCCTCCCATGCTCTTATTGCCACTTTTTTTGCTGTTAGTATAACGCCAGCAATCAAGTCAAGCAATGCTACTGCTAAAGTGATGCCACATTTAACTAATGCCGCTCTCAGTCTAATGCCACCCATAAATTTAAGCAATGCCATTTAATGTCACTGGATTATTTTAGGGTTAGCTGTTGATTGTGGATGTATTAAAGATTTTTCAGCTAAGGCATTAGAATGCTGTTGCACAGCTAGTATACCAACGATGAAACTTGTTACTACCTTCAGATTTTTGCACTGTTAATGCTTATAGATTACATACCTCACTTTCATGAGATAAGTTAATTTTTTTGTACAGTGTCACCAAAATGCCAAGGCGCTGATGTCATTTTATTTTGGTTAAACTGCACAGACAATTATGAAGACAAGAGGAAAGGTCAAGAGTGGGCACCTCCTCCTCCGTCTGTTCTCTTGAGGAGGTCTGTATGTTTGTCTCTAATGCCTGTCGACTACATACCTGACATCATGATGTAATGTTAAGTCATTTCCTTTTGTACAGTGTCACTGAATTGTCAAGGCGGTCATGGCATTTTATTTTAATAGAACTGCACAAAATTTGCTTAAAAGGAGAGGAAAGGTCAGGAATGGCTCACTTTTCCACAAAAAACTATGTATGCCTTCCTAACATCTGCCGCTGTTGCTTTATTTATTCCTTCAAACAGGTGGTTAGAAACAGTCTTGCTACCTTTTCCCATTAAGAAATTGGAATGCTTATATTTGTGAATCTATGCTTCAACCAGTGCCACTTTTAGAGTAATCACACTTTCAATATCTATGTAAACAGGGATGCTCGATTTTAGTGGAACTTCACAAAAAGTCCAACTGGTTCAACATTAGGAGCATGTTTTTTTCCAAACCTTTATATCCAATTGGTGGCACTATGAGCTGTTCATTACGAAGGTACATGGTTTGCTACTATCTTGTTACTCTTTTTGTATTGTCATTAGATAGTAATACTAGTGGTTTGCATGTGAATTTATTGGCAGGGTGGACCTACATTGGAGGTGCAGGACATGATTCAATGATTGGATGCTCAATTTCGGTTGTATCGATTTCACCTCTTCCATCACTACAAACATGGATATCCTTGGTCTGATGAAGAATAGGCGCTATATTTCTGCTCTGAACCAGCAAATCAATTCAGTATGAAATTGTCCAGGGCAAAACTTAACTGTATCAGATTGTCCAGTGCAGAACATGACAGATGCTAAGCGGAAGAGACATGTTTAAACCAAAAATACAAGGTGTGGTATATGTTTACTAGCTGCTTGATATTTGTGCAGACAGAGATGTCAGCCCGTTGCTATTTGGCAAACAAACAAAGTGTCCGTAATTTTGGTTGAACTGCACAATAGAATAGTATAGTCACTGCATGCAGTGCCATTTGAAAATATACACAGAAAGATTGGATAGTCACTTCATGGACTACAGAAAAGTAGTACTGTACTATTCATTGGCCAACACTAGGTGCTTCATTGCTTTGGTCTGATTATACAATGGGCATCATTTTGCCTAAGTTAAAGTTTGTATTCCGAAAATAGTCTTGCGGTGTGATCGAGAGAAGACCAAATCATATTGCAGTGGATATTCCTCCATCATGTCTGGTTCATTCTCACGGTTCCAGTTGTTGGTGAAACCACTTCCGTTAGTACTTGTACGCTACTAGAGTATTAGTGGGAGTAGATAGTTAACTTGGCTATGATGGTTGTCAACATGGAAGTTCAGTACTCTATATGTGGATCAGACTTGTTACTTTGCTCTCAATGTTGAACTTTCCTTTTGAACGTATGGAATGGGCAGTTATTATTTAAATGGGTTGTATTTGTCCTCCACGGGTTTAGAGGCTAACTTGTGGGCCTAACAAGTTGACGCGTACACAATCAGGAGATGATTGTACGTGGAGAGGATGACAACAGGGACCCGCCAAGGTCATGGCAGTACGCAAGCAAGTGCCTCCTTATTTCAAGCCAATAAAAAATGGCTCCTCCTAGTGGATTTCTGACATCTGGGTCCCATTCCATTGTCAACGTAGTCAATAAACAAGATAATTGCAGAATGAGCGGCTGACACCAGGGACCCAGCAGCTCGCCCAGTTATTTTTGTTTTGGGTTAATTTGATAAATGCCACTCCAAATATGGTGTATCCGAGAAATTCCATTGCAATTTCCAAACTTTGAAAAATGCCATTTCATGCCACTTCTAGTGGCATTTTCCGAAGTCTGGAGTGGCGTTTTTCAAAGTTTGCAAACTGCAGTGGCGTTTTTCAAAGTTTGCAAACTGCAGTGGCGTTTTTCAAAATTTGCAAAAATTGTAGTGGCATTTTTCAAAGTTTGGAAATTGCAGTGGCATTTTTATGAATCGCCAAATTGGAGTGGCATTTATCTAATTTGTTTTTGAGACAGAAGCAGGGTGTCAACTGGGCTGTGCGGGACACTCTGGCCTGTCTAGACAGCCTTTTCTTTTATGTTTACCACAGACCAGCCCAATAGTTTTTTTTTCTTTCTGAAAATGGCTAGCCTAGTTTTTTTGTGATTTGTCAAGTAAGTTGCTTTATCAGGCTTGTTGGGCTGCAAATCTTTCAAGATGAGGAGAGCTTCATTCGGCTGGCCGAGAAAATGGCCTATCAGTAATGAGAAATGGGTTGTACATTTTTAAAACACATCAAACCGGCAATTAGTTTCAAATATCTTTTTTTCATTTCGAGATTTTAAATTGCATTGATTTTTATGCGTGGACAATTTATTGGATTTTATATTGATATACATTTATTTTTTAAATTGGTCTGAATGTGACTCGAAATTTCGGGATTAAAAACAGTTCAGACCGCACCGACATATGCAAAATTTCGTGTAATTTTTTAACCATGGCCACAATATGGGCTGTAATGCTAACAAAAAGAATATGGGCTCCAAAAAAACTCGTAAGAATTAGCAAATGGGCTATAAATTATTTGAAATAATGGCAGATGGGTTGTATACTGTTTTCCACAGATTTGAGGCTTTCTACAGATGGCCTGTATACTGTTGGATGTCCATCTAATGGTCGTCGTGCTTCTTCAATCTCTGCTCTTCCTGCCCTAGCCGCTCAAACAAGCGCCGGCGGGACTGCCTGCTCCCTCCTCCCCGCGGCCGGTTATGCTGCCGCGCAGGCCTCACCGCCCCATAGTACTCCCATCGCTGGCCTAGCCATCCCTCTACTCACCCACACCTGCTGTTATTCTCCGGCAAACGACAGACGAACTAGTAAACTCTCGTACAGTCATACTCCCCTCCGCGTGGGAAACAAAAACAACTGCCGAGTCTTCCCTGCCTCCGTGTTGTTCCCTTCCTAGGCCTCGCCGTCGTCCACCACCCTGCTGCTCTCGGCGTGGCGTGGTCAGCGTGGTCAACGACCGACATGCATCTGAAGTGGACTGTACGTGGAGAGGCTGACAGCTGGGTCCACGGCCGCACGCAAGGAAATGCCTCCTTATTACGCGCAAAATAATGATTCCTCCACCTGACATCTGGGACCCACCGAAAGGGCCTCTGTATTTCGCAGAAAAAATGTTACCGCCGCTGACAGCTCGGACCCGCCAGCTATATCTTCACATGCAAGGAAGTGCCTCCTTATTACGCACAAAAAAATGAATACTCCCCCTGCTAGCTGGGACCCAGTATAGTGGGCCTACTAAGTTGACGGGGACGAAGGGCTTTGTCAACTTAGTCAATATGCACGATTCTAGCTCGACTGACCGTACGATGTCTATCCAACGGCCGTAGTGCTTCTTCAACCTCTGGTCTTCTTGCTCCAGCCCCCCAAAGCAGCGCCGGTCGTGCCGCCTGCTCCTGCCTCCCATGGCCGGCTGTGCTGCCGCGGAGGCCTCACCGCCCCCATACTACTCCCACCGCTGGCCACGCCATCCCTCCACTCCACTCACCCACACCCCCTGTTATTCTGCGGCGACGGCAGCGCAGCCGAACCAGTGAACCCTTGTACTCCTCTCAGCGTGGGCATCCACTGCCGCGTCTTCCCCGGCTCCGCGTCATCCCCTTCCTAGGCCTCACCGTCATCCACCGCCATGGTGCTCTCGGCGCGGCGTGGTCAATGTGGTTAACGGCTGAATTCCATCGGAAGAATACTGTACGTGGAGAGGCTGACAGCTGGGTCCACGGCAGCCGCAAGGAAGTGCCTCCTTATTACGCGGGAAATAATTATTCCCCCACCTAACAGCAGGGACCCACTGGACGCCCACCAGTATTTTGCGAAAAAAATGTTTGCCCCTGACTACTGGGACCCACCCGATGGGCCACCGTATTTCACGAAAAAACGTTCCCCCTGTAGTCAGCTCGGACCCACCGGAAGTGCCTCTTTATTACGCACAAAAAAATGAATACCCCATGCTAGCTGGGACCCACCTTGGTGGGATGCTGACTTGTGGGCCTACTAAGTTGACGGGGACGGAGGGCTTTGTCAACTTAGTCAATATAAACGATTCTAGCTCCAGTGACCGTATGATGTCCATCTAACGGCCGTAGTGCTTCTTCAACCTCTGGTCTTCTTGCTCTAGCCGCCCAAAGCAGCACCGGTCGTGCCACATGCTCCTGCCTCTCGTGGCCGGATGTGCTGCCGCAGAGGACTCACCGCCCCCTACTATTCCCACCGATGGCCAGGCCCTGCGGCGATGGCAGCTTCACACCGCAGCCGAACCAGTGAACCCTCATACTCCTCTCTGTGTGGGTTTCCACTACCGCGTCTTCCCCGGCTCCCCGTCATCCCCTTCCTAGGCCTCGCAGTCGTCCACCGCCCTGGTGCTCTCAGCTCGGCGTGGTCAACATGGTCAAGGAACGACTTCCATCGGACATGGACTGTATGTGGAGAGGCTGACAGCTGGGTCCACGGCCGCAGCAAGGAAGTGCCTCCTTATTACGTGCAAAATAATTATTCCTCCACCTGACAGCGGGGACCCATCGGACGGGCCACCGTATTTTGTGAAAAAACATTTCCCCCTTGACTGCTGGGACCAACCAGTTACACCTTCGCATGCAAGGAAGTGCGTCTGGGCAAAAAAAAATGATTCGCCCCCCTGACTGCTGGGACCCACCAGCTACATCTTCACACGCAAGGAAGTGCCTGACAGTCGGGACCCACCTGGTCGAAGCATACGCAGCGTTGTCATTCTAGTCGCGAACGTGTACGTACATATATACTGGTCGATGTAGAGGCGCCCACGTGTCGTAGTAGAGGCGCACATGTAGCATGTACACGTACGTACAGCGGCCAGGGTGCAAGAAAGAAAATACGGCCACGTATGTGTACATATGGGCGGGGTCTCGAACGCCTACTCGCGCATACGTACGGCGAGGGCTCGTGTACATGGCTGGGTCGGAGCGGAGAAACAGCGTCGTTGTCGTGTTCATGGGGAGGCAATGGAATGCCTCGTGTTCATGGGGAGGCAACGGAATGCGTCGTGTTCATCGGGAGGCAACGAAACGCGTGGGAGCCAACCGGCTGGGTCGGAACGGAATGCATGGTCGTGTTCATCGGGAGGGCTTGGACAGAACAGGCGATGGAAACGAGGCCTGGCGTACCGCAGAATAGAGGAAACGGACCTCCTATGGCCGAAACAGGGGTCCTGTTGATCGGGAGGGGTTTGGCGTACCGCAAAACGGACGAAACGGACCTCCTAAGGTCGAAACGGGGGTCCTGTTGATCGGGAGGGGTGTGGCGTACCGCAAAACGGATGAAACGGACCTCCTACAGTCGAAATGGGGGTCCTGTTCATCGGGAGGGGTGTGGCGTACCGCAAAACAGGACTCCACGGGATACTGTTCATCTCCACCGTCGACCCCCTCCAGCCTCCACGAGCTACTGTTCATCCACCGTCGATCTCCTCCAGCCTCCACGTGCGACTGTTCATCAACGGGCTCCTGTTCATCCAGCCTCCACCGCGCGCTACTCCACCTGCTACTGTTCAACCAGCCCTCTCCACGGGCTCCTGTTCAACCACCCCTCCACGGGCTACTATTCATCCAGCCCTCCACCGTCTATTGTTCATCCTGCCCTTCATGGGGTCCTGTTCATCCAGCCCCAACCGGCTCGATCGATCGGGGTCCTTTTCATCCAGAGGCAACACCACGGGGTCCTGTTCATCCACCCCCACCGGGAACTGTTCATCCAAACCCTCCCGCAATGCTCACTGTTCATCCAGAGGCAGCATCGATCGGCTTCAGTTAGCAGCAGTAGCGAAGGAATTGCTCGATCGGGTTCAGTTAACAGCCATCGATCGATCGCTCGGGTTCAGTAACGCGCCATCGATTGATCGCTCGGGTTTAGTAACGCTTAGCCTACAGTGCAATAGCTCGGGTTCAGTTAGAGCCCAACGCCTCGCTCGGGTTCAGTTAGAGCCAACGCCTCACACACACGCACGTACATGTACCAGAGAAACGCGCATCGCTCGGCCGCCGACCTCCCACCATAACCGGGAACTCCCCGAAATTTTCCTCCCCTCGCTTCTACCACGGTTTTTTTCCGTCATGGACGGCCCAAAGAATGTCATGCAGCTGCGTCTCTGGCCCGCCCAGGACAAAAAGCCCATTTTCTATCATGATTTTTTGTCATAGAAGTAGGAGCCCACCACATATATGATGATACCGGGTATTGTCACAATTATCATCATAGAAGTGTCATATGTATGACAGGAAAAAAATTCGTTCGGCCCAAAATGTCACGGATGTGTCTTTTTTTTGTAGTGCTATTACGTGGTGGAGGTGCAGCGCACCTTTGTAGGAATATTCAGCTCGCGTGATAATTTGATCTGTAGGAGTTGATGGTCGGGATGACAGGTGAACGACCTGGAGGCGGTGGCTCGCCAGTCGCCACTGATCGAGTAGCCACGTTTAAAATATCATTTTTTTAGCGGGTTAAGAGTTCCGATTTTCAATGGCGCGTTATAGGTACTAAGTAGTTTTTAGAACGATTGGTATGGAGCGAAAATGGAATTCATAAGTACTACCTCTGTCCTAGTTTACTAGTCCCCATCGTATTTTGGGTCAAAGTTTGTCCATGAATTTTACTTGTAAAATGTGAATGGAAAACGAGATTTTGTTATACCCAAACAAAAAAGGACTAGAGGGAGTGATTGCTCTGACACGGACGCGACCTCTCATAGCGCAGGCATTGAACTGGCACGCCGGCCAAGAGGGCCCCGCTAGCTACAGGCCAGGCTGAACACGCCTCCTTGCCGCATGCAACCGGCTTCAGACTGCCCCGCCTGCCTCCCTTGAGTCTGCACGTCTGCCGGCAACACGTCCTTCTGCGAGTAGGCCGGCATTTTAGAACACGACATCGGCTGGCTCCTCTCATCCGCTTGCTATTTAAACAAGGTCAGATGCCTGGCAAGAACTGCACCACACCGCTGCTCCACATATCCTCCTTGCACCATGTTCTCCACACTCTCCATAGCATCCGGTGAGCAGAAAGACAAGTTTGTTCTCCGGCATAAAAGCCGGCTAGGTGCCCCGACAAGCCAGGCAACTCGCTGCCCACTTCCCTCCCCGCCCGAGGCCATCAGTACCATGGGCGAGGCTGCAGGCGGGCTAGCGGAGGAGCAAGCCGCCGCTCCAAGCTGGCCCCTGGTGCATCAACTCGACGCTCCAAGCCTGCTCGCAGAGGAGTGTCCAGTTGCTGCACGCCAGCACATGGGGGACCACGGCGTCTAGTGCATCGTGGTTGGTCACGCCATCCGACGCAAATGTTGGTGGAACCGCGGCATGCTGGCGGACGTGGCCAACACATTTGCGGCCACCGCCGACACCGAGTAATAGTAGACCACGGGAGCCGCCACCGCTCTGAACCCACGAATGCTACGACCACCGCGTCGCCGGCATAGACACCTGATGTGTTGCCGGTTTGGCTCAAAACATCATGGACCCCAGCTGCGGCCAACATTAGAAATTATTACTGCTTCCAGAAGTTATTCGCGATTAGTCAAAAATTGACAAAAATATAATTAATTATGCATGGTCTTGACTTGTTGTGCTCGCACTGGTAGTAGGAACTAGAGGTTTTTCTTTATTTATAACTCTCCTCACATTTTTTTGTCTTTGAAGTGAATCATGGTTGTGCACATTATCTATGAATGTGCAGATATCTGTGAACATGAGTTTGATGTGGAAGTTGAACTTGGAATGTTGGGCTTGCGCGTGAACTATAGCATGTCCAATGCTTCGTCTGTTATTGTTTGGAAAGTAATTGCTATTATTACATGACACAAAATAATATTTTGTGCCACGACAGTAGATGCACGGACATCACACTAGGCATTCTGACTGGATAAACATTTGAACCTAGCTATTATGAAGGAAAATTTGTATTGACAACCGTTTTAGATAGCAGGGGATGCTTAGCCTGCTCTGCCTCTGCCAACTTCTTTCTGGCTTATTCCATCTCTTCTTTGGCTTTGGTGAAGAGAGCATCTAATTGCTCTTTTCACTTCTTCGGGAACTTAGCTACATTCTCTAGGGCTGTTGCACACTTTCTTTCAGCCTTTACTAGAGCCACGACAACACGAACAATTGACGACTCCACCTGGCTTGTGTGTAATCCAGCATCATCTGAGAATTTGCACCTTGTGTCTAATCCAGCATCCTTAGGGAACGGGGCACCTTGTGTGTAATCCAACCTCATTTAGGAAACATGATCTCATGGTTGACCATACTTCCCTCCTCGCAGGAACTGCATCCTGACATGAAGTTACTTCTGTTTTAGATCAATACTCAAAGCAACCCAGATCCATTTAGTAGAAGCCAGATAAACAGGACTCAGAGAAGTGAATTCAAAAGGAAAAATATAAAAACAGACTCCAAGGTGAGAGCACCCACTTCCTACATAAGCTAAAAAAACACTACGACCATTAAGACTCTTCTTATTACACATCAAAGAACACGAGGCTAAGAGAAACAAAAACTACAACATATACACATCAAAGAGCACGAGGCTAAACGAAAGTAATTGAAAGGGTGTTACTTAGCAAAGCTCGTTTTACAGGTTCGATGCAGCTCCTCTTTAACTTGCCACACTCCTTGAAGATGTCCACAATATCCCGTGTTTGGTCTTCATTGCTCCTCCGCATGTTCGCACTCGTGGTTTTAAAATCTCAACATGGCAAGAAAAATATAGTAATACTCACGCATCTTGCGGGCAACATTAAAGCACTCACCTGCCATGTTAGAGCATCCCCAACAGAAGCGCAACGCGTGGCACGTTTAAAAAGTGTTTACAGCGCCGGAATAGCCTGTTTTTGCGGGCCCGGAGTGCTGGCTCCAGCGGCCGCTGCAAAAAAAATTGCATATTTTTTCTCCTTTCTACTCTGACTCGATACACATTCGACTCCGAGTCGATACTGGCATAGATAGATACAAGCAAGATGCCTGTGTGTTGCACGTAACACCAAGATGTGTTTGTATGAGTAGTTTATCTTTTTTTTGAGGGTTTGAGTAGTTTATCTTGTGAGAGAAAAAGCTGAACGAGGGAAGGCCTTATTTGCAAAAGTGGAGACAGGTGTGGCTATCTTTTTGCAAAATTTCCATAGTTTCCTTCCTATCCGTCAGATATAAATCGGATGGCCTATATTCTAGATGTTCCGTGCAACGCATGGGCATCTTTCTAGTTCTAAAGAACTTTCCATCATTTTCCACACTACTGGTTGCAGATGAAGAACCTACCCAAGCACAACGCGATACAGGAGTGACACACAATTACAAGGTGATATTCTGTTGGACAATGGAGGCTATAAACAATTACTTTTACGTGAACAATAGAAACCAGGAAATTTAAAGGGTATGTATGAACAAAATTGGAACTACACATATACTGCTAAGAGATTCAATACACACATTACCAATCGAGGAGGAGTACGATGGTCGCGGCGGCCTCTATGCATCATGGTCGCCAACTGGAGTCAATTCATTGTCCATGACGGTGGTGCTTCTGCGCTTGGCGTCGGCTTCCAGGAAGCAGATCCGAGACCATGGAAGACAGTGCCGGGGAAGAGGCTCCGTGTATGACGATGGTGGACTGGCTCCAGTGCGGCGTACGATGTCGTCGATGAGGCAGATGCGCTATGGTGGACGAGTGTGCCAATGTAGAAGGGGAGGAGCACGAAGGTTGCGGTTCCTTGGAGAAGTCTATTTTGCGGTGGAGATAAAAAATGGGGAGTATTCAGGTATACTACTCTAGGTGCCGGGGTGGGGTTGGCTTGGTAAGGTGAACCTGAAGTTACCAAAATAGCCCCCTACCAAGCGTCATCCGTAGGCCTATTCTGAAGGGTATGATGGTAACTTTTCACTGCTCGAATCAGGGTCGCGGGAGATTTTCCCGCCGACCTCAAAATTTTGTGACACTGAACTCCCGTGTGGCGTGTTGGGTGATTGGCCTAAGCAACTAGCGAGTAGTACTAGTATTTAGTAGTACTAGTAGTTACTAGTACTAGTAACTACTAGTACTCCCTCCGTTTTTGTTAACTCTGCATATTAGGTTTGACCGAAGTCAAACTTCCTAAAGTTTGACCAAGTTTATAGAAAAAGATAAACATTTACCATAACACATATGTATGATGTGAAAGTACATTCAATAATGAATCTAATGGTATTTATTTGTTATTGTATATGTTAATATTTTTTGTTATAAACTTTGTGAGAGTTTACAAAACTTGACTTTGACCAATGCTAATACACGGACTTAAATAAAAACGGAGGGAGTACACATTTGTTTTCTTAGTTTGTAGTGAATTAATCATTTGTTGTAATCGTGAAATAAATATATTAGGCTACTGACTTCGAATGTAATGGTTTATACAATTCAATAGTTAGAATCATTGTTGAATTCCAAGATGTATACGAGGACTTCACAATATGCTCAAACTCACATAATCCCAGTCAAATGAAAATCTAAATGCATTTCATAGTTATTACTTTGTAGGATGCAAAAAAACCAGCCACAACTCTACATGATCCATTATAAAAGCAACATTTTGAACACATCCCAATGTGTGAATGAAACGTGTAGAGTGAGCTTGCGAAGATGGAGTAGATAGGGTGGGAAAGATTGTATGTATGTGGGCGAGAGAGTAGGAGACAAACCTAACGAGAGAGAGAGAGATGGAGAGTGAAAGAGAGAGGAAGAAGTTAGGTCTGTGAGAAAGATGGAGAAATGTAATATACGTGAGACGCGTGTGCATCCGGATTTTGTACACATGGAAGGAGAAGAGACAACAAGTTTGATGAGAGAGCTGGAAAAACATGTATGAGAGAGGAAGGATCTTGTGGGTTGAGTGATTGATAATTTTGTACGAGAGAGAGAGGGATTGGTAATTTTGTGCGGGAGAGAGGGGGAGGAGTCAGTCAGCCATGGTCACATCATCCTGCTTCCAAATGGCCCCGAATTCTCTAGTGCAGTGTGGTCGCCGTCTTCGATCTCCTCGATGCACTCTTTGAAGATTGAGGTGGTGTGCATGATGGGGTGCAGAGAAGCACAAGCGAGAGTGGTCGCCATATAATGTGTGTGTATGTGACGGAAAGCTACATGCTAAATAGGGTTTTCATGAAGAGATTGTGCATGCGAGATAGAGTGCGATGTGCGGGCCTTCAGGTGGGCAGGGGCCGGGTGAGGGTGTCAAAATGTGTGCATTGATGCATGTGTTACATGCAATCATGCGAGGGACGGACGAATAGAGAGAGATGGTTGTTGTGTTACGGATGCTCCTCTCTCTCTCTCTCTCTCTCTCTCTCCCTCTCTCTCGCACACACACAAGTACAAATAGAAGACCGTTCTCTCATGTATACACAATGTATCGACATCTCTCTATGTCTCACTCATGCATGATCATTTGCACATTCACACCTCTCTATGTCTCTATCACACGCACACCGTCTCCAGCCCTTCCACCACAACACATATATGGACACATACACACGTTCTCTCTGAGTCACACTCACAAAATCAATATTGAAAACACTAGGGCACACCTAAAACGTCGAAATCCAAATAAACACGAACTGGAGCTAAATTCAAATATATGGAAATATTGTAGCGTGATGAATCTTTCCAGGAAAAAAGTTGAGTATTATTCGGGGATTTTTTTTCACAAACACAAAAAGGTTCGGTGGATGTCCTTTGAGCGCGATACGGTGACGCAACGTTCGATCGACCGCGCGGCCGCAGTGCACGCGCTTGCACATGATTCCATATCTTTGTTTTGGTAACTAATATAAGCGTTGCCTCAGTCTAATGTTTATGTGTAATAGTACTGTGTTCTTTTCAGTTTGACCAACCCTATATAAAACTAAACTAAGCTCCCATACGTGCACTCATTAATATGCCGCTGCCGTCGTTGCACATGCCGGCGCCCGCCTGCTCTGGCCCACCATTTCTGGCCCATCACCGCCGTGTCCCGCCATCCATGTGCCATGAAGCCGAAGGCTCGCCCGCTCACATCGTCTGCAGTCCCTCCTCGCAATGCCGCCACGCTTCCAAGCACGCGAGCAGCTGGTGGAGCCGCGTCTATGCATGCAGCATACGAAGAGGAGGACGAGCGCGTGCTGCAGCACGCCGGCGAGGAGGAGGCGCGCATGGTGGCTGTCGCAGCGAAAGCCGGTCATGCCCGCACCGAGCCCGCAAACCGGGTGCGGACGCAGAATATACCTTCGAGACCTTGAATGCCATGTGGATCCTGCAATCTGAAGGAGCAATTTGGGCCAG
The DNA here is from genome assembly GCA_032464435.1 of Aegilops umbellulata. NCBI lineage: Eukaryota > Viridiplantae > Streptophyta > Magnoliopsida > Poales > Poaceae > Aegilops > Aegilops umbellulata. Next base: position 355,139,458 of record CP136058.1, read on the forward strand.
TCGACTCTTGTGAGCCATTGGATGCAACATGGATGGCTAGAAGGGCTTCTTCAACCTCCGAAATTGATGCACTGTTCATCTTCTCTCTCTCTCAGGCATCGAGCCGCCAACCCGCCACACGCCTAACCGCCTACCGCCACCGCCCCGCCCTCCCCTAAACCGCCTGCCGCCGCCATGCTCCCCCCACCTCCGCCATCCGTTTAACCCCGGGCACGATCCATTTTTTCCAACGAACTGCATTCCACACCCAACACTCATAAGATAGATCATGGGCACCCTGCCACCCTAATATAGATACTAGGGTAGCTTCTATGTTGTCTTCTTCCTTCGCTCCGTTGAACTTCTTTCACAAATCGACTGACCCAAATTATACTACTAGTACGTACGTATTAAGTAAAGTAGGAACACGAAGATACGAGCAGTAGTACTAACTACAAGAAGAACATTAGTAAGACATACTAGTACTACTGTACATACTAAAGAGATCAAAGAACGAGAAAGAACATAAACATAGTTCTGCTGGGGGCTCAGCACAACACACCCCTGAAATAAAACTAAGCAACTAGTTCGTTTGACACTGTAGTAGAACCAGCAAGAGCGACGGCACTGCCACCTTACTCGGAGTCTGAGTCCACAACCTCGACTTCATCCTCGTCCCTCTTCCTCTTCCTCTTCGTTGACGCTTCTTTGCTTGAGCCAGACACTAGGCTCTGCTTCTTCATCCAACCCTTGTAGATATTTAAACAAAGGTAGGCATCCATTGTTGCGTACATGATGTGATCTTCATCTATTGTCTTTGACTCCCATGCATGATGAAACTTGTGGTGAGGTTTCTTCATTTGAGCGTACGAAGGATCAATCATGGCTGCTGCCAGGTTCAACATTGAAGGCTGAGAGGAGGACACCAGGCTTTCCTTCTGGAGATCGAAGGGCTGGCCCACAACGAGGCCTATCCGACCCAGGACACTCCTGTCATTCGTAAAGTCTAGAGTTACAAATTTCACTCTTTCATCCTTAAGGAAGTTCTTAAAATCCTGGCACTCAACGTTGGCATGGCATATGTGGTAGGCCAAGCACACTGTATGTATGCAAACCTGGATAACGGCGGGCTTCTTCTTCTTTGCCTCCTTTAGAATCTTCTCGCTTTCCAGAACTGTGGTGTACTCAACATCTAGCCCAGCGACCCACTCATCCTTTGAACTTTTGAACATGCGTAGGAAGCGAGACAGGCATGCTTCCACCGTCGTGAATCTACGGGTGTAGATGACGATGAACTCATCACCGGTAATGGCTCTAACCTGGTACTCAACGGCGATCATGGAGATTTGGGAGGCCATGGATTTTGGAGGCGGGTTAGGAGAAGTGGAACTGGTGTAATGTGAAGGACGGGACGACTAGGAGTGAACTGTTGTAAGGTAGAAGACGGAGACGAGTAGGGCGTCTGAATGGCATGGGGTTGTTGGCTTGCCTAGTGGATAAACGGCTGCATGCCCCCAAAGAGTTCTCGAGTACTATGTGGGATCCACTAGATGTCATGTCTACTAGACCCATATCGTAGGCCTGACGGTATAGCTTCTGCGTGTTCTCACGCCATGCCGGCGTGTGGATGTAACTTCACTTAATTCCGTTAACCATCGCGCCTCCCACGACCTTCGCCTCCCTCGCACGGTTGCACCCTTTGAGACTTCAGACAGCTATAAATGAGCAATTTTTTTGCCTACTCTGGATGCATGATACTCTCTCTGGTCCTTTTTACTCTATTTAAGATTAGTGTCAAGTCAAAGTTTGCAAAGTTTCTGACCAATTTTATACTAAAAATACCACAACAAGGTTTGACATTGTGAATGTTGATACATTTTTCTATAAGTTTGGTCAAAGTAGAGGTATCTTGACTTTAGACAAAACTTATATGCACAATGCAGACTAGTTCCTCTGTCCAGGTGCATGCCATGTCCTATCTAGTCATCACAACAAGGTTAGCTATTAGAGTACTACTACCTCCCTTCTAGTTTAAAAGTCTCGATTCAAAATTTTCACCTACTCTTACCAAGATAGAGGTGGTGGAATAGTTTTTGTAGTCTGCAAAAGTACTCAATTAATGCTCTCGTTCTTCACAAAAAATGTGTTTACCAATGCATTATCGCATTGCATGCATGCATGAACACTAGTAAATGACAAAGATTTTTACATGAACTAGCAAGTTTCCCGTGCGTTGCACGGAACATCAAGATCTTGTGGGAGAAAAGGATGAACGAGGGAAGGCCTTATCTGCAAAGGTGGAGAGGAGTACAGGTAAATTGTCAAAGTTTCCTTCCTATCCATTAGATATAGATTGAACGGCCTATATTGCAGGATGGCAGGCACACCATCATCACCAACTCTGCTTTTTATAAGAGTAGATAGTAGAGATTAGTTAATATTCTCTTTAGGCTATTCATAATAGGAAGTATCATATACTAGTATCATGTGCATGATAATTGCGTATGATACGAGACTACCTTTATTGTGTCATGCATGACACAAAGTGGCATAGTATTTAACATGATACGGTATCTACCTATGTTACTCTAACCACCATCTCTTCTTTAATTCTTTGACACATCGACATGTTCACTATTCCCGTGTGCATGATACCAGCTAGTAAGATACCACATTACCACCACTATGGCCAGCCTTAATCATCGCATGCAATAATTTAGTGCACCTTGAAATCTGAACACCTGCTTGACTCTCCTTCTCCCCCCGGTAGTCCCACCACTCCACCCCGTGTGGGAAAAATCTGCATGCATGACTCTCCTCCCCCGCGCTCGTCCAATCCGTTGTGACCAACAATATTTCCACCCCTTCCCTCCCCCGTAATTTAGTCCAACAAATATGCCCACGTAGCTGTTACGTTAATCATGCAACATATCTTACGGGACACTGCTTTAGTTACTTAACTGCAGGTGCATTGGATCACTGACATGTGGGCCCAACAGCCATCTAGCCCACATGTCGGTGACGCAACTGCACCTGCAGTTAAGTCACTGAAGCTCAGTCCATATCTTATGTAGGTGCGCCATTGCTCGCTATAAATACTATGCCTCCCACGACATTCGGAAAAACTCTCACGTTCAGTGCTATCTCCTCCCTCTCCTTCTCACGTTGACCACCATGGCATCCCCCTCCCAAGCCCTAGAAGCCCCTCGCTGCACGGCGCGGATGGTCACGCGTCGTTGTTCCGTTCCTCGCCGCCACTAGTCGAGGAGGACGCGTCGGCGTTCCGCTCCTCACCACGACGTGTCGAGGTGATGCATCGGCGTTCCTAGTCTCGCCAGCATGCACGTCGGAGGATGCATCGGCTCCCTGCTATGAGGAGAACGCCGCCACCCCAACCTTGAGGAGCTTTGGCAAGAAATGGATGTCGCCTTGTGGAAGGCTTTGCCTCCGGTAGAGCACGTGAAAGTGCAACTATCCCTAGGTGGTTTTGGTAATTCATAACAACATATAGCTCATTGAGCTAATGCTATTCCAAGACAATTATTTCAGGAAAGCTCAATGATTGGCATGGCATGGATGGTGAAAGTGGAACCCTCAAAATGCTAAGGACAAAGGATTAGCTCAAGCTCAAAAGCTCAAGACTCTTCATTTTACATTTTAGTGATCCAAGATCACATTGAGTCCATAGGAAAAGCCAATACTGTCAAGGAGGGATGAGATGTTGCTTAATGAGCCTTTTGCTTCATGTGCTTAATGATATGCTCCAAAATCCTCAGCTAATTTCCTATATCCACAAATGACCTAAACGCTAAGCCAAACTCGGTCCTACCGATTCTTTCTATCTGACGCCACTGAGTTTCACATGTCATAAGCCACTGCCAAACCCTAGCAAATCGGTTCTACCGATACGGATCCCGGTCTTACCGAGATGGGATTGCAATTTCTCTGTTTCCTTTTCGTAACTTTTCGGTCTCACTGAAAGAGCGGATCAGTCCCACCGAGATTGCAATGTAAACTCTCTGCTTCCCTTTTGTAACTTTTCGGTCTCACCAAAAGAGCAAATCGGTCCCACCGAGTTTACCTGACCAACTCTCTGGTTAGCCTATTACCAAATCGGTCTCACTGAGTTTTTGTAATCGGTCTCACCGAGATTACGTTATGCCCTAACCCTAACCATATCGGTCCTACCGAGTTGCATGTCAGTCCCACCGAAAATCTCTAATGGTCACTAGGTTTACTATTTCGGTCCGACCGAGTTTGTTGTTTCGGTCCCATCGAGATTGGTAAATTGTGTGTAACGGTTGGATTTTGTGTGGAGGCTATATATACCCCTCCACCTCCTCTTCATTCGTAGAGAGAGCCATCAGAACACATCTACACTTCCAACTCATATGTTCTGAGAGAGAACCACCTACCCTTGTGTTGAGGCCAAGATATTCCATTCCTACCATATGAATCTTGATCTCTAGCCTTCCTCAAGTTGCTTTCCACTCAAATCTTCTTTCCACCAAATCCAAATCCTGTGAGAGAGAGTTGAGTGTTGGGGAGACTATCATTTGAAGCACAAGAGCAACGAGTTCATCATCAACACACCATTTGTTACTTCTTGGAGAGTGGTGTCTCCTAGATTGGCTAGGTGTCACTTGGGAGCCTCCGACAAGATTGTGGAGTTGAACCAAGGAGTTTGTAAGGGCAAGGAGATCGCCTACTTCGTGAAGATCTACCGCTAGTGAGGCAAGTCCTTCGTGGGCGATGGCCATGGTGGGATAGACAAGGTTGCTTCTTCGTGGACCCTTCGTGGGTGGAGCCCTCCGTGGACTCGCGCAACCGTTACCCTTCGTGGGTTGAAGTCTCCATCAACGTGGATGTAGGATAGCACCACCTATCCGAACCACGGGAAAAACATTCGTGTCTCCAATAGCGTTTGAATTCTCCAAACCCTTCCCTTTACATTCTTGCAAGTTGCATGCTTTACTTTCCGCTGCCTATATACTCTTTGCATGCTTGCTTGAATTGTGTGATGATTGCTTGACTTGTCCTAAAAGTTGCTAAAATCTGCCAAGAACTAAAATTGGGAAAAGATTAAGTTTTTATTTGGTCAAGTAGTCTAATCACCCCCCTCTAGACATATTTCCGATCCTACAAGTGGTATCAGAGCTTTGGTCTCCATTTGCTTTGATTTCCATAGCTCTTGGCGGTCATAGACTTGGTTTCACAACCTAGGAGAGTATGGCGTCTAGCGAGGGAAATTATCACCATAGAGGTCCTTACTTTGATGGTACTAATTTTGCTAGTTGGAAGCATAAAATGAAAATGCATATTCTTGGACATAACCCCGCCGTTTGGGCTATTGTGTGTGTTGGTTTTCAAGGTGACTTCTTTGATGGGAAAGAACCAAACCGTGAAGCTACCGCGGATGAGTTGAAGATGCTACAATACAACGCTCAAGATTGTGATATTCTCTTCAACGGATTGTGCCCCGAAGAATTCAACAAAATCAGCCGTCTTGAGAATGCAAAGGAAATTTGGGATACTTTGATTGATATGCACGAAGATACCGACTCCGTCAAGGAATCCAAATTGGATGTGCTTCAAAGTCAACTTGACAAGTTCAAAATGAAGGATGGTGAAGGTGTCGCTGAAATGTACTCTAGGCTTGCTCTCAGCACAAACGAGATTGCCGGCTTAGGGAGTGAAGAGATGACCGATAGATTCATCATCAAGAAGATCCTAAGAGCCTTGGATGGAAAATATGATACCGTGTGCACATTGATCCAAATGATGCCAAATTACAAAGATCTCAAGCCAACGGCGGTCATTGGAAGAATTGTTGCTCATGAGATGTCACTCAAGGATAAAGAGGAACTTAACAACAAATCAAGTGGTGCCTACAAAGCCTCATGTGAAGCCCCCACATCATCAAGTGAGAAACAAAACTTCAATGAAGAATTGAGCTTAATGGTGAAGAATTTCAACAAGTTCTACAAGAGTAGAAGCAAAGATAGAAGCTCCAAGTCAATGTCCTACAATGACAAAAGATCTTCTAGTCGAGAGCGAAACTGCTACAATTGTGGAAGACCCGAACACTATTCCAATGAGTGTACGGCTCCCTACAAAAGAAGAGAGGATTCTCCAAAAAGAAGAAGCAAAAGAGAAGAATCACCATCAAGAGAGAGAAGGAGTAGAGATGATCATTATGAACGAAGATACTCACGGAGAAGCAAGGATTCGGAAAGAAAGGAAAAATCATCAAGGAGCTACACAAAACAAAGACATCAAGCTCATGTTGGTGAATGGGTATCCGGCTCCGACTCCGGCAACCACTCCGAGAGAAGTTATCACTCCGATTCCGAATATACTCAAGATGAAGGTGTTGCCGGTCTAGCACTTGTGTCAACAAACTCCTATGACATATTTGACTCACCAAATGAAGGAATTGGAAGATGCTTCATGGCCAAAGGTCCTAAGGTAACTCACCCTGAGTATGTTGATTTTAATAGTGATGAAGATGACTTGTTAGGTGATGATGATTTACTTGTTGACAACTCTAGTGATGAATACTATGATGAAACGTCAATTAATCATGCTAATCAAGATAAAACAAATGACAATGATAAGGAGAAAATTGAGGCTCTAACTAAAGGACTAAACACTCTTAAGTTAGCTCATGAAACTATCTTCGAAGATCATCGAGAACTTTTAAGAGCTCATGAGAAGTTAAGCTTTGAAAAGCTCAATCTTGAGCAAGAGCATGAGTTTTTAAAGGCAATCAATGATGATCTCCGCAAGAAAAGTTCTTCTTACATTGCCAAGCATTTACTCTTATCCACTTACATGCCTCAAGTCAAGTCTAGTAACAAGAACAAGAAAGATTCTTCCTCTAGTAGTAACAATGATTATGTTAAATCCAATATTGTTGCTTCTAGTAGTTCTCTTGATTCCACTCATGATTCTCTTAGCCAAGTTACACTTGATCAAGAAAATAGCTTATTGAAGGGAATCATAGAGAAAGGAGTGTACAAAAGCCTTGCTGGTAGTAAGCAATTCGAGGAAATTGTACGCAAGCAAGGAAGGCACCGGAAGAATTAAGGTGTTGGCTTTGAATGAAAGTTCAATGCCAATGGAGTTGAGTGGGAAGAAGATCAATACCCCAAGACAAAGTTTGTTCCACAACAAGAGAAGTATGATCCTACTTCTTTCAAGGGGACACAAACTCAAGATGATCTTCCACCACAGGACTGCAAGCAAAAAGGCAAGGACAAGCTTCAAGAGGAAATTGATGCATTTGAAGAAGCTCCTAAGACCTTAGTCAAGTGGATTACCAAGACTACTTCAAGTTCCACTTCATCAAGTATGACTACAACTCCAAGGATTCCCATCAAGATGGTCTGGATCCAAAAGAAGAAGAACTAGAGAGTTCTTGAGGGTGACTCCGCCAACATACTTCACTCTTATCATTTTGGCAAGAACAAGTGCAATCAACTTCCACATCTTGCACTAGTTCAAGGAGTCACAAACCCTCTTGTTGGTAAGTCAAGGGACAAGGTAACCTAAAAGCTTTCATAGACATCATCTTGTGTGTGCATCACTCTATGTCTATGGATATCCTTGTTTGTTCCTTGTGGGACTAACCCATGTAGGTATTGAAAGTGCAATTCACTCCAAAGGATAGCTCCAAGTGATCTACATCAACATTGAGCATCCACATCTTCAACATCTACATGAAGTCATCATCGACAAAACCCAAGGTTAGTTCATCCCTCTTAGGGGGGATATCACATCTAGGGGGAGCTTTACTCTAAGACTTGAGTTAAAGCAACTCTAATATGTGAACACAACAATGCTTTATGTAAAAGTGGTAACCCCACTTGAGCTTAAACGATGAGTATGACCTATGATCAAGTGTTCTCATTTGACTCCTAAGTCAATATACTCATATATAGATGACCTAGTCATCGCCAATTGCTTGATAGATGCTAGATTGGTTGTGCATGCTTTGTCACATATTTCAATTGCCATTTTATTGTATGAGCATGTTTGTTGCACATTTTATTCATTCGAGGACATAAACTTGTTGTTTTGATTGTTTGGCTTTATTTTTCTTTTGCCAAGTGGATGGACAAGAATGCCTAAGAACCTTCTCTAGCTATCTATGCTTTTCTCGTATCAAACTCTATTCATGCTACATCACAAAATTGATCAAGTCAGATTCGAACCACTCTGTGTGAGGAGCACTCGGAGTCCCCGATTCGTCATAGACTTAAACTTCCAAAACCTCTTTGTGATTCTCGGTCTGACCGATACCCCACTTTCGGTCATACCGAGATCATTAAGTTGATCTATGTTTTCGATCTCGGTGCAACCGATTTGAACCATTCGGTCACACCGAGTTGCAATAACTCTATACAGTTTTGCATCTCGGTGCCACCGAGTTGTTCCACTCGGTCACACCGACAGGGTCGGGCTATATATAGACATGGGCAAAAATTTGGAAATTTTTCCGAACCCTTTCGTCCGCGCGATAGCTCGCTCTGCCTACGTGGTCTCCGGATCGTCTCCTCGCCGCCAGCCGCCTCCAGTCGCTGGTCTCCATCGCCGTCAACGGGATTCAACCCCGCCGTTGCCGCCGTAGCGTGTCTCCGCCGAACTAGGGTATGGACTCGATCTTTGTGCTATTCCCCAATCCGATTCCTAGCACATTGTGATCATATTGATTCTAGCCACGTTTGATAAACTCCTATCCAGTAAATGAATTCGTAGAATAGGTTTGATTCTTAAATTTTAGGGTTAGGTTTCCGCCGAAACCATCTCGGACCCACCGAGTTGAAAAACTCGGTCCCACCGATTTGGCTTATGCCATTGCACAAGTGAGACTCGGTCTGACCGAGTATTGCTAATCGGTGTGACCGATTTTGGAACTTTGTGAAACCCTAGCAGTCTCGGTGCCACCGAACTGTGACTCGGTCTGACCGAGTTCACCAGTTTAGGTTACAAAAACTGCTTCGGTATCACCGAGTTTAAAAATCGGTAGATCCGAAATGATTTCTGTGGGAAACTAAAACTAAGTTTTTGAATCATTCTTTTGCAAAAATCTCTGCATTTTGTGATGCTCATCCACTCTACCTCATCTATAAACTATTCACAGGGTCAGCAGTCAGCTTGTTCATCATGTCAGACCAGAGTGATAGCCAGAACATGTCAGAACAGCCAGTGCAGATGAGTGAGGGCACTAGTCCCTCCAGTTCTTCAGATGAAGGCAGCAGGAGCACCCCTAGCAACCTGCCAAAAGCTGCCACAAGACAAAGGAAGAAAAGGACCTCAGAATCAGAGGATGAGGACTATGTGGCAGAAGAGGAAGCAACTTCCAAGAAAGTTCAGCTCAAGAAAGAGCATGGCTCAAGACAGAGCACCAAGCCAGGCTTAAAGGTCAAAGGGCCAGCAGGCAGGCAGCCCATGCCAAAGGCCAGAGCCTCAACAAAGATTCCTGAGAAGCCTGCACCCAAAGAGTCAGTTGCTGCTGAAGGGAAGAAGGAAAGGAAAAGAAGCAGATGGTGCAAGAAAGTTGATCCCATGGCTGAATTTGAACAACATTCTTCTGATGAGGAAGAAGAAGAAGAGGTTGCTGCACCAGCACCTAAGGCACCCAAGCTAATGGGTGATGCTATCAAATCAGGGGCTACTGCATCTAAGCCCAAGGAAGCACCCAAGGCAGCATCAAAGGCCAAGACAGCTCCAAAGAGAAATACAAGGAGCATCCCAGCAGCTGAGAAGAACAAGGACCCAGTGCCTGACACTGCAGAAGAAGAGGAAGGCCAAGTTCTCAGAAAGTTGAAGCCCAAGATCCCAGACCACAATGATGCTCATCCTGTGGCTGAGGATATGAAGATCAGAAGAGACTCAGGACTGAGAAAGTGGAGAGTAGAGGATCCATATGCTACCAGGAGGAGGACTGCTGTTGACTACAGGTTCCACACTAAGGAACAACAGGACTTCTATGAGACAATCTTATTGGACAAGAAGCCCATTGTGTGTGATATGAGATGGGTCGACTGGGAATACATCAAGGACAATGAAGAGCACTATCCTGGAGTGCAAGACAGCTTCAAGGCATGTGGAGTAGCTGAATTTGTTGGGCAGAAGCTCACAAAGTGGAATGAAGAGCTGATCATGCAGTTCTACTCCACAACACATTTTTATCCAGATGGGAGAATTGTATGGATGTCTGAAGGTACGAGGTACCAATCAACAGTTGCTGAGTGGGCATAGCTCATCAATGCCCCAGAGGAGCATGAGGCTGACCTAGACATTTATGCCAATAAGAAGATGGGCCACAACTCTATGTCAAATATGTACAAAGAGATCCCAAACAAGGCACTTGACACTTTCAAGTTTGGATCAGTACATTATCTTCTGTCAGGATTGCCAACCATCAATTGGATACTGAGGCACACCTTGTTGCCCAAGTCAGGTGATCACAAGATGATCAAAGGCCATGCAATCAACTTGCTTCATATATTTGATGTGCCACAAAAATTCAAAGTCATGAGCCTCATGGTAGAAACAATCAAGAGGACTGCAGCAGACCAGAAGAGGAGCTGTGGATATGCCCCTCAGATCCAGGAGCTGATTAACTCCAAGATGGGCACATGCATATACCTCTTGGACAAGGAACATTTGCCTATTCATCCAGATTTTGAAGATAATGAAGTTGTGATGAACAAGGATGAACCATCTTCAGCCCATGCACAAGCACAGAAGGAGAAGGCAAGGAAGGAGAAAGCTGCAAAGATGCCAACTCAAGAGGAGGCATCTGAATATTTCTTGAAAATCAAGCAAGAGCAGCTCAGTTACTTGATTGCATCCACCCTGAGGATAGAGAAAGGACTGGCCACCCTCAATCAGAATCAGGAGAGCTTAGAGAGAATCGTAGAACAAAAGTTCTATGACTTGGATGTCAAAGTTACAGAGATTCAGTCTGCAGTGGAGAAACTTCAAGATGATATGCAGGAGAGGAAAGGGAAGACTACCACTGATGCATTTGCCAGAGTGCCACGAGCTCAGAGGTCCAGTGCAGTGCCAGTTCCTGACACAAGAGCCACCGCCTCAGCTCCATCCACAGCACCAGCCCAACCAGCTCCAGCATCTACTTCAGCTCCAGCTCCAACCACGTCTACAGAAGCCTTCGTCCTTGGAGTGATCCAGACTCCACCACCACCAGAAGATCAAGCCTGAGTGTCGATTTAGCACTATGCATTTTCTAGGAACTTTTTGGTAACTTGTTGCCAAAGGGGGAGAAAAATGTATAGATCATAGGCTTCGAGAGAGAGAGAGTGTTGTTTTTCTCTCTTGCTTTATTTGGTGGTTTTTCAAACATTGTTTGCTTTTTGTCGAGACACTTTGATATGCTTGTGAGACATTGATGATCATGTGTTTGATCATAAGCTACACTTATGCATGCTTGATATATCTTATCTATCTTATGTGATCATTCACTTTTCCTTGGTGATGAGTGCATGTATTTAATTATTATCATTTTGAGCGCTCCACCAAGATGTATGTGACATGGAAGAGTAACCCATAATTCTAACTCTTTGTGCATTTGCAGTCCAAAGCAAATTTTAAATATGCACAAATTTAGGGGGAGCTCTTACTTATCACATACTTCTCAAAGCGACGATATAATTCATTCTTATTATCATTTGTCGAAGCTTTGATCTATATGTTGTCATCAATTACCAAAAAGGGGGAGATTGAAAGTGCAACTATCCCTAGGTGGTTTTGGTAATTAATAACAACATATAGCTCATTGAGCTAATGCTATTCCAAGACAATTATTTCAGGAAAGCTCAATGATTGGCATGGCATGGATGGTGAAAGTGGAACCCTCAAAATGCAAAGGACAAAGGATTGGCTCAAGCTCAAAATCTCAAGACTCTTCATTTTACATTTTAGTGATCCAAGATCACATTGAGTCCATAGGAAAAGCCAATACTATCAAGGAGGGATGAGGTGTTGCTTAATGAGCCTTTTGCTTCATGTGCTTAATGATATGCTCCAAAATCCTCAGCTACTTTCCCATATCCACAAATGACCTAAACCCTAAGCCAAACTCGGTCCTACCGATTCTTTCTATCCGGCGCCACCGAGTTTCACAAGTCATAAGCCACTGCCAAACCCTAGCAAATCGGTTCTACCGATAGGGATCCCAGTCTTACCGAGATGGGATTGCAATTTCTCTGTTTCCTTTTCGTAACTTTTCGGTCTCACCGAAAGAGCGGATCGGTCCCACCGAGATTGCAATGTAAACTCTCTGCTTCCCTTTTGTAACTTTTCGGTCTCACCGAAAGAGCAAATCGGTCCCACCGAGTTTACCTGACCAACTCTCTAGTTAGCCTATTACCAAATCGGTCTCACCGAGTTTGTGTAATCGGTCTCACCGAGATTACGTTATGCCCTAACCCTAACCATATCGGTCCTACCGAGTTGCATGTCAGTCCCACCGAAAATCTCTAACGGTCACTATGTTTACTATTTCGGTCCGACCGAGTTTGTTGATTCAGTGCCACCGAGATTGGTAAATTGTGTGTAATGGTTGGATTTTGTGTGGAGGCTATATATACCCCTCCACCTCCTCTTCATTCGTAGAGAGAGCCATCAGAACACATCTACACTTCCAACTCATATGTTTTGAGAGAGAACCACCTACCCTTGTGTTGAGGCCAAGATATTGCATTCCTACCATATGAATCTTGATCTCTAGCCTTCCCCAAGTTGCTTTCCACTCAAATCTTCTTTCCACCAAATCCAAATCATGTGAGAGAGAGAGTTGAGTGTTGGGGAGACTATCATTTGAAGCACAAGAGCAAGGAGTTCATCATCAACACACCATTTGTTACTTCTTGGAGAGTGGTGTCTCCTAGATTGGCTAGGTGTCACTTGGGAGCCTCCGACAAGATTGTGGAGTTGAACCGAGGAGTTTGTAAGGGCAAGGAGATCGCCTACTTCGTGAAGATCTACCGCTAGTGAGTCAAGTCCTTCGTGGGCGATGGCCATGGTGGGATAGACAAGGTTGCTTCTTCGTGGACCCTTCGTGGGTGGAGCCTTCCGTGGACTCGCGCAACCGTTACCCTTTGTGGGTTGAAGTCTCCATCAACGTGGATGTAGGATAGCACCACCTATCCGAACCATGGGGAAAACATCCGTGTCTCCAATAGCGTTTGAATTCTCCAAACCCTTCCCTTTAAATTCTTGCAAGTTGCATGCTTTACTTTCCGCTGCCTATATACTCTTTGCATGCTTGCTTGAATTGTGTGATGATTGCTTGACTTGTCCTAAAAGTTGCTAAAATCTGCCAAGAACTAAAATTGGGAAAAGATTAAGTTTTTATTTGGTCAAGTAGTCTAATCACCCCCCTCTAGACATACTTCCGATCCTACAGCACGCCAAAATAGAGGTGAAGAAGAAGACCGAGGAAGAGAAGCACGCCGCGAGGCATGCTTCCTGGCAGGCCTATGTCGCATCCAAGAGAGTCAGGCAATTGGATCTTTGGCAGAAGGCTCGTGCGAGCACCGTGAGGGTGGCGGAGGACGCCCGTGCCAAAGCCCTAAGTGTAGTCGGGCCCAAGCGCCTCATCTACGCTTCGCGGTACATGGACCGGGTGCATGCTTCCAGCGAGGGGGAGTGCCTGTTGGTGCCGGATCACCACACCGGTGAGATCGCGCTCGCCCGCCGGCAAGCCGCCAATCAGCACCTCACGAGTTGCGAGGCTGAGGAAGAGGCGTTGTGTCGGCGCGTTGGGAAATAGCCGCGCACCAGGGCACTCGTGGCGTGCCGCAAGCGCTCCTACGAGCATTGTGGCTTTTATTAGGAATAATTTAGTTTCATAAGGCGATATCATTAGTTTTGGGACGCAAATGTTAAATCCTGAACGTTCGGGAATTATTAGCGTCCTTAATTAAGTATGTAAAAGGAAAATTTCGGAAACCTTATATGTACACATTTTGTAAGTATGTGCATATAGCACAAACTTTACTGTATACTATCCCACTACATGTCTCTCTATATATATGCTTGCAGACTGTGCTACTACTATTACTTATGTACATGCAAATGCACATTTGAACATTAAGATGCGGTTTTTGTAAAAGTAGAAAATTAACACTAGTCAAGCTTGTGAAACGATTCAATGCAAAACAAATGCAAAAATGCCCGTTCGATTGTTTACTTTTAGCTTCCTTCTCTATGGTATTTCTCTATCGTATTATGTATGGAGTATCTCACTAGTCGGGAAGGCATGCAAATTCCCAAACCGCTTCCTACACCCTGTATCGAATTTTTTGCCTAAAAAG